>QXEO01000635.1:1341373-2607663 GCA_007115705.1 Dactylis glomerata
CCGGAGGTGCAGCGCAGCAGCAGGGTGCAGGCCACATCCGGGACATCGAGAGGATGGAATTCCGCCCTAGCCAGGGCGGGATATCAGCAGCAACACCAGCAAGGCCCGGCATAGTGAGCCAGCATCAGCCGGAGCAGCAGCAGCAGATGATCGCAGGCCCAATAGCATCCCGGCTTGGACCTCGGTCCTTGGAAGCCAATGATGCACGTTTCAAGCTGGACAAGATCCACCAATCAGAGTTGGTGGAGAGACAAGGAGCTCCGGGCCCTATGTGTTTCGGACCCCGGATTATGGGGGAGCCGGTGCCTTACTTCTTCCAGCTCGCGCGTGGCGCGAGGACATATAATGGCAGTACGAAGCCGGAAGATTGGTTGGAGGATTACTCCACAGCGGTGAACATCGCCGGAGGAAACCTCAGATGGCGGGTACGATATGTGCCGCAGATGTTGGAAGGTCCAGCCAGGATATGGCTGAATAATTTGCCGGCCGGGAGTATCAACGGCTGGATTGATTTCGAAGAGCAGTTTGTGTCGAACTTTACCAGTACATACAAGAGGCCCAACCGTCCGCAGCAGCTGGCTAACTGCCGGCAAGGAGTGAATGAGACTGACCGTGACTATCTGACCAGGTGGTGCACGTTGCGCAATTCCTGCGAAGGAATCAATGAGCAGCAGGCCATCATGTGGTTCGCTCATGGGTGCCGGCATGGCACCATGCTGTGGCAAAAGCTTCAGAGGCAAATGCCGGCCACGCTGGCCGAAACAATCAAGATCGCTGATAGTTATGCTCTGGGAGATCCCATGCAGCCCAGTCTCGATTCACAAGGACAGGGGCAAACCCAGGGGAACACCAGCAATGCCGGGAGATCAGGGCAATATTATCGCACTGATAACCGGAACAAGAGAAGAGATGAAAGGCCGGATCACCGGTATGGGGCAGCACAAGTTGCAGCTGTGGAGGAAGAGCAAGGGGGCGCCGGCAGTAGCCAGCGTCCGAGATATGAGGACTATCAGCAGCCTCAGCAGCAGCCGCAGCAGCAAGCACAGCCGTTCCAGAAGAAGAATGTCTGGACCAACAAGAATGCCGGCGGAGCCGCCGGCCAGAAGAAGCAGTGGCCGAAGTATACTGTGGGTCTTGCCATGGACAAGCCTTGTGTGTTCCACACATTCCAGCCGGGAAAGCCGGCAAACCATTTGACAAGGAACTGTTCGTGGCTGGACGACATATTAGCAGGTCGTGCAGGTCCCTGGGGACCGGCTAGACCCTCTGTCCCGGCAGCTCCATCGCCGTTGACAGGTGCCAATACGATTGCAGTCCCACCTAGGCCGGTTAATCCCGGGAATCAGAGCAACGCCGGAAATGCCGGCGTAAATCAAGTTGACCAGAGCTATAATCCGGAATATAACGCCGGAGGCCCAGGAGCGGGCCGGAATGAGTACAAGGAGTATGATCAGAGCTATATGGTCTTTGAGACCGAGAGAACAGACAAGCAGAGCTTGTACCGGCGGTGTCTGGAGGTGAATGCCGTTATGTCGGCTGTGCCAAAGCTGATGTACTGGTCTGACCAGGCTGTTGGTTGGGACAGGGCAGATCATCCCCGGATCATGCCAAATCCCGGCGGATATGCTCTGGTGATGGATCCGACATTCGTCGGGCCGGCTAATAACGTGAGATTCAGCAAGGTCCTCATTGATAATGGAAGCAGCATCAACATCATGTATCGGGATACGATGGAGAAGCTGGGAATCAAGGAAAATATGCTGGAACCGAGCAAGACCACGTTCCACGGCATTGTGCCGGGACTTTCGTGTGCGCCGATGGGCAAGATCCGGATGGATGTCATGTTTGGCAGCCGGGATAACTGCAGGGTGGAAAACCTCATGTTCGAGGTGGTTGATCTGGAGAGCCCCTACCATGCTTTGCTGGGTAGGCCGGCACTGGCAAAATTCATGGCCTCTACGCATGTGGCGTATCTGAAGATGAAGATGCCGGGACCCAAAGGAGTGATCACCATCATTGGTGATTACAAGCGTTCGATGGCATGTGCCACCGCCGGATCTAATCTGGCCGAGACTCTGATCATTGCAGAGGAGAGGAAGAGGCTCAAGCGAGCAGTGGAGATTGCTGAGACGGTCGTGGCCGGCAAATCTATGCCGGGCATGACAAATCCCGGTGGCAGCGTTTCTTTTCAAGTGAGTAAGGAAGTCAAAAAGGTGCCTCTGGATGAAGCTTTCCCGGAGCGCCATGCCCTCGGTTGGGGCAAGTTTGGATCCCAAATAGGAAAGCGAGCTCATCAGCTTCCTCCGTGAGAATCGGGATATCTTTGCATGGTCTACTTCGGACCTGCAAGGTGTGCCGAGGGAGCTGGCTGAGCACGCATTGCACGTGAGACCGGATGCTAAGCCGGTGAAGCAGCCGCTCCGGCGGAATGCCGGCGACAGAAGGAAAGCCATATGGGAGGAAGTGGCCAGGCTCTTAGCCTCTGGCTTTATCAAGGAAGTACTTCATCCGGATTGGGTGTCTAATCCGGTTTTGGTGGAAAAGAAGAAAGATGAGCCCGCCATAGTGAAAGTATGGCGGATGTGTGTTGATTACACCAACTTGAATAAGGCATGTCCTAAAGATCCATTCCCGCTCCCTCGGATCGATCAAGTGATTGATTCCACAGCCGGATGTGAACTGTTATCATTTGTAGATGCCTATTCTGGTTTCCACCAGATCCCCTTGTATGAGCCAGATCAAATAAAGACATCCTTTATTACCCCGTACGGGGCTTATTGCTATCTCACTATGCCGTTCGGTTTAAGAAATGCCGGCGCAACTTACCAAAGGTGTATGCAAAAGTGTTTGCACGATCAGATAGATAAAAATGTGCAGGTATATGTCGATGATATCGTCATAAAAACCAAGGAGAGCAAGACTCTCATAGATGATCTCCGGGAAACCTTTGGGAACCTGAGGAGATTCCGGATGAAGTTGAATCCGGCTAAGTGCACCTTTGGTGTGCCGGCGGGCAAGTTGCTCGGTTTCCTTGTTTCCAGCCGGGGTATTGAGGTGAATCCCGGCAAGATTCGTGCCATAGAAAGGATGAAGCCGCCGACAGATTTGAGGGAAGTACAGAAGTTCACTGGGTGCCTCGCATCCCTGAGCCGCTTCATAAGCCGGCTGGGAGAGAAAGCTCTGCCGTTATATCAGTTGATGAAAAAGTCCGACACATTTGTCTGGACAACGCAAGCAGATGCAGCTTTCAAGGAATTGAAACAGTTGTTGTCAACAGCGCCGGTATTAGCGTCTCCGATGCCCCGGGAGCCAATGTTGCTCTATATAGCGGCAACCAACCGAGTTGTCAGTGCTGTGGTGGTAGTAGAGCGAGAGGAAGGAGGCAAAACCGTGCAGCGGCCGGTATATTATCTGAGTGAAGTCCTCTCCACCTCAAAGCAAAACTACCCCCACTATCAGAAGATGACCTATGGTGTCTATATGGCGGCCAAGAAGCTCAAGCATTACTTCCAAGAGCATCCAATCCGGGTAGTGGCCGAGGCCCCTATCTCGGAAATTATAAGCAACAAAGATGCCAGCGGCCGGATAGCAAAGTGGGCAATAGAGCTTTCACCATATACACCGCAGTACGATAAGAGGGATACAATCAAGTCCCAGGTCTTGGCTGATTTCTTTATTGACTGGGCCGAGATACAGTATGAGCCACCATTGCCAGATGCAAATTATTGGAGGATGCATTTCGATGGGTCCAAGACAATCCATGGCTTGGGTGCCGGCATAGTTCTCAGTTCACCAAAGAATGACCAGCTGAGATACGTCCTGCAGATTCACTTTGCAGCATCAAATAATGTGGCGGAATATGAGGCACTTGTGCATGGCCTGAAGGTGTCTAAGGACATAGGAATTCGCCGGATTATGTGCTTCGGTGATTCTGACTTAGTGATTCAGCAGTGTTCCGGCATATGGGACGCGCATGATGCTAACATGGCATCATACCGTTTCCTGGTGCAGCAGTTAAGTGGTTACTTTGAAGGTTGTGAGTTCCGGCACGTTCTCCGGGCTCAGAACGATGCAGCCGATGCATTGTCCAAGCTGGGGTCTTCCCGAGATTCAATCCCGCCCGGCATTTCGCTGGAGCATCTGAGGAAGCCATCGATCAAACCCTCGCCGGAGTCATCCTCCATTTATGTCCCGCCAGGTCCAGACGAAGCAGTTCCAATGGAGATAGATGCCGGAGCCAGGACGGATAACCCGGGGACTGTTTCCTCAGTCCCGGGGACTGGGCCGGCATATGCTGTTAGTACAGTATTCCGGAGCAAAACTAAAGGCAAGGGTAAAATGTGCCAAGAGGTTGTGCCGGTATACCCGGGGACTGCTCCGGCATACCCGGGGACTGATTCTTCAGTCCCGGGGACTTCGCAGCCCATGGAGATCGATTATGTGTCGGTCGAAATGATGGAAATAGATCAGGCAGTGTTCACTGTCAGGGAAGTGCCCTCATGGGCACGTCCTATCATGAACTTCATGGTGGATGGTCAAGTGCCGGCGGATGAAACCGAGGCCCGCCGGGTTATAAGGAGATCCAAAGCGTATACCATCATCAACAAAGAAATATACAAGAGAAGTACCACCGGAGTATTGCAGAGATGTGTCGAATCTGCGGAGGGTCTGGAGATGCTCCGGGAAATTCACCAGGGGGAGTGTGGTCACCATGCTTCGTCCAGGGCATTGGTGGCAAAGGTATTCCGGCATGGCTTCTATTGGCCAACGGCACTGCAAGAGGCAGAAAACTTGGTCCGGAAATGTAATGGGTGTCAAAGATATGCCCACCAGATTCATCAGCCGGCATCTGCCCTGAAAACTATCCCAATAACCTGGCCCTTTGCTGTTTGGGGCCTGGATATGGTCGGGGCTTTTAAGCCGGCCAGAGGGAAGATGACCCATATCCTGGTCATGGTGGACAAGTTCACCAAGTGGATTGAAGTGAAGCCCATAAGCAAGTGTGATGGTCACACAGCAGTGAAATTCTTAAAGGATATAATCTTGAGATATGGTGTTCCTCATAGCATCATCACTGACAATGGGTCAAACTTTGCCCAAGGGCCATTTGCCAGATTTTGTGAGGAAGTGGGAATCCGGCTGGACGTTGCGTCGGTTGCCCACCCTTGTGCCAATGGCCAAGTAGAGAGATCGAATGGGCTAGTATTATCCGGCATAAAACCCCGGCTGATAGAGCCCCTGGAGAAAACTCCGGGATGTTGGCTAGATGAGCTGCCAGCAGTGCTGTGGAGTTTAAGAACAACTCCGAATAGATCAACAGGCTACACACCATTTTTCCTGGTGTATGGAGCAGAAGCTGTGCTTCCAACAGATGTAATACATGATGCACCAAGAATAGTGCTATATACTGAGGAAGAGGCTAAAGAAGCCAGAGAAAATGATGTTGATCTGCTAGAGGAAGCAAGGGAAATAACTCTGTCAAGAACAGCAGTGTATCAGCAGAACCTCAGACGCTATCATGCGCAGAAGGTAAATCCAAGGAGATTTCAAGAGGGAGATCTAGTACTCCGGCTAAAGCAAGGAACAGAAGGCCGGCATAAGTTAACTCCTCCATGGGAGGGGCCATTCATTGTGAGCAGAGCTCTGCACAATGATGCCTATTATCTTATAGATGCGCAGGACCCCAAGAAGAATAAGGCGGACAGGTCCGGAGAAGAAACCAAGAGGCCATGGAACATAGCTCTACTGCGCCCCTTTTACTCCTGAGCAACACAATGTATGTATTTCCATATTTTCCTTTGTATGCCGGCGTGTTGTGCCGGCACAAGACTAATGAATGAAATGCCGGCATCCCGAAGAAGCCGGGTAACTAGCTCCGAGGTATATTTGTTGTTTATTTACAGTTCTTTATTATATGCCGGCTGGCTTTATTTGAATGTTTCCTATGTCGGCCTAGTAATGTGTCGGCACCAAAGGCCACTCTTCGACTCAGCTGCTGTCCGAAACCCGGCTTCATGGCTAGCAAGAGTAGATGCCGGAGATTGTCTACACATGGAAAACGGCTAAGGAAATGTAAAGCAAGCGAACCGACATTTTCGTTAAAGCTAAAGTTAAAATTTAAAGTGTCGGATGATTTGAAGTCTAAGTTTCAAAGTTAAAGTACTGTATGTTCGAGGAAGCAACCTTGAGACTCATACGTCGAAAGCCAATTGAGGTAGACAAGTAGCCAAGGTTGTGAAATTGAGGAAACAGGAAAACAACTCGGTGACTTAGCCAAAAGATGATCCGGCATTAGTAACAAGCAAACCAAGATAAAACTTGTTCAGGTAGCAAACCAAAGGAAATTAAACGTGTATATTACATCTGCACCCGGCATACCGGGGATCTGATAAAACTTAAAGTTTTTATGCTGCAAAGTCAAGGACCAGGGGCAGAAGCAGAGGCGCCGGCTGGTGGAGCAGTGGCGGTGGAGATGTCGGCTTCAGGAGTGCCGGACCCAGCAGATGGAATGGAGCCATCACCTCCGCCCGGGGCAGATGCCTGTTCCGGGACATCAGTGTCGGCCTCTTCAGCTTCATCTTCATCCTGGCTGGAGTCGGAGCCCTCAGCAGCGGCGGATGTCCCGGCATCGTCCTTCTTCTCCGGCTCACGGATGTCCCGAACGAAGGCGTCGGTGTCGGCATAGTCCACATAGCTGTGGGCCAGCTCTCGTCGGCGCCGGATATGTTCCAGATCCGTGGTCCAGATGGATCCTTCGCGCACAGTGCGCAAAGTCTCCAAGTCAGCCTTTTCATACCAGGACAAGAAGTAGCTGAGAGCTTCGTCAGCTCCAACCCTCGCGCCGGAATCTCGCCACTCCCGGAGGCGAACCTTGGCCAGCTGCAGATCGTTGCCGAGGTCGACGGGATCAGTGGGAGTCCTTTGTCCCGGCCAGAGGGCAGAGAATGCCTCCTGGGCGCCATATAAGAGTTCTTCGGTGTAGAGCGTCATGGCGTTTTTCCGGGACTGCAGAGCCAGCAGCTGCTCCGACATGTCCCAGTTGGGCGAGTCAACCGGAACACCCCGGCTTTCTCGGTCCAACTGCAAAGCCCTCTCAACGTCTTCGACGGAAGCGGGAAACATGTCTGAGGAATAGAAACAATGTTAGCAAAAGGAGAATATGTCGGCATAGATGCTATGCCGGAGAGAATTACACTATGTCGGGAAGGATAAAGGGAAAGGATTAGAAGCTTACTGGCAAGGTCGGCATTCAGCTGTGCAACTGTAACCTCCCATTTGGTGGCCTGCTCCTTCAGGCTATCCAGTTCAGCGTGGGCGTCGGAGGCATCAGTCTCGGAGGTGACAAGCAGGGACTGGGTTTTCTTCAGTAGGCCCTCCCTCTGTTCCTTTTCGTCCAGAAGCTCGGTGATCCGGCCCTTCAGCTGCTCAACCTCGGCCTTGTGACCGGCATCCCGGTCGTCCAGTTGCTTGGCTACATCCACTGAGGACACACAGTCCTGGTGGCGTGCCTCCAGTGCAGCTTTCTCGTCTGAAAAGATTTGAAGTCAAAACAAGGATTTGAAGAAAGAAAACAGTGAAAAGATTAAAGGATTTGAAGTACAGAAGGATTAGTTCAAGGTTAAGAGGATCCGGCATACCAGTAAGCTCCTTCACTCTCTTGGCAAGCTCGGTGACTTGGGCTTCGGCACCAGCTGCCAAATGTCAGACAAAGATTAGGTGTCGGCATATTAAGATGTGCCGGCCAGAGGACTATTGAGAAGGGCAAGGTATGTCGGCTGAAATTACCTTTCTGGGACAGTTCCAGCTGGAGCTTGCTGTGTGCGTCGGAAAGCTTCCGATGCTCGCACACCAAGTCATGGAACATGTCGGCACGGGCGTTATTCATGCGCTGCAAAAGTATTAGGATTTGAAGGGATATGAGATAACTAAAGCATGCCAGTACAGTTGAAGATTATATGAACTATTTATGCTATAGGAGATCCGGCACAGGTGCTGCGCACCTATCCCGGCTCTCGGTGACTAGGATTTGAAGCTCGAATCGAGCTTATATCTCGGTCAAGAGGATTTGAAAAATAATTGAGATGTGAAATTGTAGAGACCCGGCACAGGTGCTGCGCACCTATCCCGGCTCTCGGTGACTAGGATTTGAAGCTCGAATCGAGCTCATATGTCGGAAAGTTAATTGCAAAAGCAGCTAAGTGCAAAAGGTCTTGGAAAATCCCGGATGTCCGTATCCCGGACAGCCGACATTTTCGGGGACTGGGGATATCTATATGTAAAGGACTTACGTTGGTGGCATCGGCCAGGCGATGAAGTCGTTGCTGAAGACTGAGAAGTTCGCAGGCAATAGGAATGGGCTTCGCGGCCAGGATATCAGCTGGGTTGCCGGTGGCCGAAGCTTCGGCCTGTTTCTTCTTCTTGGATTCAGCTGTGTCCAGGGAGTCGGCGTCATTCCATTTCTCGCAGCGCTCCTTAAGAGAGCCGAGGCTCTGGTCACTTTTCGTCAGAAGAGGGACGATGCCCTCGAGTTCTGGTGTGTCGAAGAAGCTGGCCCGGTAACCAGGACGGGTTGCTGCCCTGCCAAGATGCAGGGCCAGAGCAGAGCTGGTCCGGGACGCTGCTTTAGGAGGAACAGTGGCGGCGGAAGGCGTGCCGGACTTGCTAGGCTGGAACTTGAGAGTGCCGGACTTGGCCTGGGCGGTGGTCTTGGCCGGGGCAGTGGCTTTGGCCGAGGCAGTGGCCTTGGTCGGCGCAGGAGTCTTCTCAGAGGATGGAGTCTCGGGTGCAGGCTGTTCCGGCGCGGCCGGTGAAGCTTGGCCAGCTGGGGCAGGTTCCGGAATAGTCCGGACTTCCGGCACAGCAGGGCCCTTTCCTTTAAAATCTATGCCGGCGCTCTTGTCGCTTGCGCCGGCGTCGTCAGTTGTGCCGGCATCGCTGGTGGGCGCGCCGGAGTCTGGGGCTTCTTGGTGGGCTCCTGTGTCCATGTGGACATCAGGAGCCGGAGGTTCCTGTTGAGCCCCCGAGTCCATGTGGACATCGGGGGCAGAGGTGTCTTGTTCCGGCGGAGGAACGTCCTTCGCCGGGGAGGAGGTCTTGTCGGGCGCAGGCGAAGATGCCGGCGCCGGGGAGGTCGTGTGGCTAGCAGAGGGTATGTCGGAGGTAGCGGTGGCCGCGGGCTTGGTAACTTTCGGGTCGCCACTCGAGCCAGAAGCTTGTTCCGGCGCAAGAGGAGCTCTGAAAGAGAAAAAAACGCCAAGTCAATAATGCAAGCAAGAGATATGTCGGAAATGAAACAAGCAGAAGGAACTTACCCCGCGGCGACAGGTCTCGGTTTCTTCAGTATGGGCACGCCGACCTTCTGCCTCTTCGACTTCTGAGGTGTGTCGGGCTGGGGCTTCACCCCTCGCTTCCGGCCGGCACGTCCGCCGGTGGAAGGAGGTCCCTGGTTCAGAGGGGCGGCGTCGATAACCATATCGTCCGGGATAGCTGAGGACGGCATTGGAAACTCGTAAGCAATAGGTGTTTCTGGAAAGGCATATGCAAGTGGCATCGGGTCATAGTACAGCAGGATCTCCTCGTCAGAATCAATCTCACTCCGGTCTTGAGTATAATGCCGGGATGAAGAGCCCTTACCCATGGCAGCTGCAGCACGGGTGCTCCTGGGAAGCTTATCCCAATGATCCGGATCTTCAACATCCGCAACAGTGCGGTCCGCCGCGATCTTGATCCGGGAGTTCTCCATGGCTTGGAAGCTGAATTTCTGTATAAACAGCAAAGTCAAGTATTCAGACAAGGAAATATGCCGGTGGAAGAGGTATGTCGGATCAATATGATATGTGTCGGCAAACAGACATGTGTCGGCTTAAGTATCTATGTGCCGGACATGGACTTTATGTATCGGATAAGATGGTTTACCGTTGGGGCGGGCCTATCCCGGCTGTATGGTTCTAGCCCCCAGGCAAAAGTGGCCTGAGAGGACTTGCAGACATCCTTAATCCGGCGCAGAATGTCGGCCGGAGTCAGCTCGTGTGTGGAGTGCCGGGTGGGGTCCATTGGCCCGCTCATCTGGCAGATCTTGTGCGACCGGCGCTGCAGAGGGGAGACGCGCCGGCTTATATAGCAGGCCACCAGGTCCTGAGGAGTAAGACCGGCATCCCGGAGCTCGCCCTTAACCCGGTGAAGCGCATTCACCGGCATCACCGAGTTCTTCGGGTTGTAGGTCCAGTTCGTCATAGCCAAGGGTGGCTCGTCCACAAATGGCGGCAGGTTGAGCAGATCCTCGTCGGTGGTGTTCTTGACGTAGAAGAAGCTTTTCTGCCACTTCTTGCAAGATTCCAGGAGCTCCACCTTGGGGAAGTCCGAGCCCTTTCGGGACATGATGGTGGCCGCGCCGCAGAGGGTCATGGGGCGGTCCTTCTTTTCCTGGGCCGTCTCCGGCGGGTCGTCCTTGCTCCGGGGCGGCTCTTGGACGACTTGCTTCCGCAGTTGGAAGTACTTCGCCCAGCCTTGAGTAAGGGGCTCTATGCCGGCATAGCCCTCGCAAAAAGCAGCGAAGGCGGAGAGGATCATCACGGCATTGGCCGGGATATGATGAGGTTGTAGGTCGTAGGTGTTGAGGAAGTCCCGGAAGAAGTCCGATGCCGGCAGGCCGAAGCCACGCTCGAAGTGGGCGATGAAGACGACGCGTTCGCCAGGTTCAGGTGCCGGCACAGTTTCTCCTGCTGGTAGCCGGCATGCTACGCCCTCCGGGACTCTCCTGGTGGAGGTGACCCAGGATATGTCGGCCGGAGTAACCTCCGACCCCTCCCAGCCGGAGCGTCCTTGGGCTCGGGCCGAGGTATCTTCCTCAGAGGCCGAGGTGCCCGTCATGCTTGAAGATGCCATCTTAGTGGCCGGGACAAGGCGTGAGAGCCGGAGTCCCGTGATGTTATTCCTATCAAGGCCGGAGAAAAGAGGGAGGTTAGTCTCTCCGGCATACCACTCTCCCCAAGGTTAGCAGAAATCAAAGATCTACCGAGCCAGTTAAAACAGGAAACAAATAAGGGTAAAAATTCTAAGGAAGAACACCTGTGAGCGCTGTTAGCAATGCTAGTCGAATCCAGAGAGGAACTGCACTAGATCTATGCGGATATGGCTACCAATGCGAAGCTATGAAGAAGCATCAAAGAGGAAGAACAGAGGGAGAGAGGAACTCACCGGAGTTTGGCCGACGGCGAAAGAACGACGACGGCGAGCGTACAGAAGAAGATCCAATCTCCCTGCAATGCTGCAGAGAGAAGAGGCGGCGGCGGCGGCGTCGTCAATGGTGATGCCGTGCGTCGTCGGGCGTCGGCGCCGGAGTAGAGCGGGTCGTCGGCGGCGCTCCTTCTCTGTCCCTCGGTCCGGCGGCGAAGCGCAAGGGGCAGGAGAGCAGAAGAGGAAGAAGGCACTGTGGCGGGGGTAAAAAGAGCAAGTTTACCCCCACCCCATATTTATACCGAAGAGGCAGGGTCGTGGGGATCGTGGGTAGTGCTCCACTCCCCCGACCGTTCCTGCAGAGAGTCGCCACGTGGCGGCACAGAGTGGGGCGGCGGTTCCGGTAACCGTGCCATGACGCAATGATGGCGAGGAGTAACTGCACTGTGAACCGTCACATCGTGGGTGACCGTTCGAGGTGGCAGGACAGTTACAAGTTTCGATGCAAAGCTGTCAGGCATGGCTTCTCGAGGAAGACTCGTCTATATGTCGGATTAACTGCCCGATGTATATGTTCCGTCCGGAATACCCTCGGGACCGGCCGGAATAAGTTTTGGAACAGGAACAGAGGCCGGGATATAATCTGATCACCGGGACATAATGAAGAAAGGTATGTTGAACCTGTCGAGGCTCCACAGCTATGACTGGGGAACCTCGGCAGCTTCGGGGACTAGTGTCGGGGGGATAACCCCCGGTAGGGTCAAGAGACTAGAAAGACACAAAGTCTATGGTTGACTTATGCCGGGTTATCAAGAAAGGGCCTGGCCGGAATATAAGAGCATCGGCCAGGCCGGCATATGTGTGTATCCCGGCTAATACTTGGATATGCCGGTATAGCCGGAATACTGGTATATGTGTGCCGGCATATACTTAGATATGCCGGCCTAACCATTTGGTGTGTTGTGCAGGAGCAGGGGAGGCCGGATTACCCGACCCTCGTAGGTCGTTGGTCCGGCATATATGTCCTGGGTATGGCCAACGGTCATATCCGGGATACTTAAGTCAACCAAGGTGTCACATCCCTACAATCAAGGAAGAAAACATCCAAGCATGGTAGCAGAGTAAGATGGCAGGGTGCACAGTGGAGGTTACCTACCCTCACTGTGCACAAGTACGAGCTCACCGCACAGAGGTAAGGCCACAGTTCAAGAGGTACAAGGTACAGGGATATGGCGTCCCATCGAGAGCAATCAGGGGCGAAGTCAAGGGTCTCTGCCATCGTCACCAGCTCCTGTTTGGAGTGTAGCCCGTGTCTTGTGGTCTTGTATGACCGTTGTAACCCTGGCCACCACTATATAAGGTGGCATAGGGAGCCCTGGTAAAGGGTTGGTCACTCTGTGTTCCTACACTTAGCAGTTCATCTTCCTTCTCTAGCAGAGAGCTTGGAAGCACCATTGTTGTGTACTACATCGACCCAAATATACAATCAGTAGAGCAGGAGTAGGGGTGTTATCTCCTTACGAGAGCCCCGAACCTGGGTAGATCTGTGTTCCTTTCTGTCGTGCTCTTTAGCCCGTTCCCCTCTCCCGAATCCTCCAGCATCTAGTTCGGCCCCCATTTAAGCCATCCTATGGCATATGTTGTTTCACCACGATGACACAATGCTAGCTTGATGGCTATTGTTATAAGAGAACTCTGCATATGATAGGTTATCATCCCAGCTAGACCCATAGTCTAGGGCACAAGCTCTCAACATGTCTTCTAGAATTTGATTCACCCTTTCTCTTTGACCATCAGTCTGAGGGTGAAACGTTGTGCTGAACTCTAGTCTTGTGCCCAAGGACTCGTGAAGTTGGCGCCAAAAGTGAGAGGTGAATTGAGTACCCCTATCTGACACGATACTCTTAGGCACTCCATGTAAGCACACTATTCGGCTCATGTATATCTTTGCTAGTTTGGCACTGGTATATGTGGTCTTTACGGGGATAAAGTGAGCCACTTTGGTTAAACGGTCAACTACAACCCAGATGGAGTCATAACCAGACTTAGTCCTTGGTAAACCTGTGATAAATTCCATGCCAACATTATCCCACTTCCATTCTGGTATGGGCAATGGCTGCAGTAATCCTGCTGGTTTCTGATGCTCTGCTTTAACTCTGTTGCATACATCACACAGGGCAATATATTCGGCGATATCCCTTTTCATATTGCTCCACCAAAATCTACCCTTCAAATCCATATACATCTTAGTGTTTCCAGGATGAATTGAATAGGGTGAATCATGTGCTTCTTGCAGAATTAACTTTCTGAGTTCAGGGTCTTGTGGTACACAAACACGTTTCTCAAACCATACGATACCTTGGTCATCTTCGTGAAATCCCTTGGCTTTCCCTTTATTCATATTACTCTTTATTTCTTCTACCTCTTTATCTAGTTTTTGAGCTTCTTTGATCTTGTCCATCAATGTAGGCTGAACTTCAAAAGATGCTAGAAATCCTTCTGGCACAATTTCCAATCTGAGCTTTCTGAACTGCTCGCACAATTCTTCAGGCAATTCCCCTGCTGTGAGTCCATTCACATAGCTCTTATGGCTCAAGGCGTCAGCTACAACATTAGCCTTTCCTGGATGGTATTGTAAACTCATATCATAATCTTTGATGAGCTCCAACCATCTCCTTTGTCTCATGTTCAGTTCCTTCTGGGTGAATATGTATTTAAGGCTCTTGTGATCGGTGAACACATCACAATGTTTTCCCATTAAATAATGTCTCCATACCTTTAGAGCATGAACAACTGATGCTAGCTCTAAGTCGTGGGTTGGATAATTTCTCTCATGATGCTTAAGCTGGCGCGAGGCATAACTCACAACTTTTCCATTCTGCATTAGCACGCTACCAAGTCCTTGACGAGAAGCATCGCAGTAGACTTGGAAATCCTTCTGTATATCTGGCAGACTCAGAACAGGCGCACTTACTAGCCGTTTCTTCAATTCTTGAAAACTAGCTTCACATGAGTTAGTCCATTCAAATTTCTTGTCCTTCTTTAGCAGTTCAGTCATTGGCTTTGCTATCTTGGAGAAATTTTCAATGAATCTCCGATAGTACCCAGCAAGGCCTAAGAAACTCCGGATATCTCCCGCATTTTTTGGGTGACTCCCATTCAGTAACGGATGCTACCTTGCTTGGATCTACCGCGACTCCTTCCGCGGATACTATGTGACCAAGAAATCCTACCTTGTTCAACCAGAATTCACACTTGCTGAACTTCGCATATAATTTATGCTCCCTGAGCTTTTCCATGATCAAGCGTAAGTGTTGCTCATGTTCTTTATCATCCTTGGAATAAATCAAAATGTCATCAATGAACACCACAACAAATTTATCCAAGTATTCCATGAACACCTTGTTCATCATGGTCATGAAGTATGCCGGGGCATTTGTTAACCCAAAAGACATGACGGTATACTCATATAGACCATATCTAGTGGTAAAGGCTGTTTTGGGTATGTCTTGTTCTTGAATTTTCAGCTGGAAATATCCTGATCGAAGATCGATTTTGGAGAACACCTTTGCTCCTTTCAACTGATCAAACAGGTCGTTGATGTTGGGCAACGGGTACTTGTTCTTGATTGTCACTTCATTCAGCGAACGGTAATCCACAACCAATCTCTTGCTAGAGTCTTTCTTCTCCACAAACAAAATAGGGGCTCCCCATGATGATGAACTCTGCTGGATGAAACCTTTGTCCAACTGTTCCTTGAGCTGCTTCTTCAACTCCTTTAATTCATCTATGTCCATCTTGTATGGCCTCTTTGCTATAGGTCCTGTTCCAGGCAGCAAGTCGATGATAAATTCGACATCCCTGTCTGGTGGCATTCCTGGCAACTCTTCTGGAAACACATCGGGGTATTCCTTTATGACTGGCACTTCATCTAGGCTAACCCCCTTAAGAGAATTAACCTTAGACCCTTTTAGCTCAAAGGCTGATTTGAAACGGATGCGTTTCTTTTCAGGGGTTGTGAGGGTGATGGTTTTGTTTGCACAATCTATGATTCATTGGAAGGCGGTCATCCAATCCATGCCTAGGATGACATCTAAACCTTGCGAGTCTAGGACAATGAGGTTAGCCGGAAACTTGTGTTTTCCAATTTCCAGGACTAGGTCTCTACAACCGGCGTTTACTATCAACTCTCCCCCTGGAGAACTTACCCTTATAGGATAGCCTATTGTTTCAGTGGGTAATTTGTTCTTAACCACAAATGCTCTTGAGATGAATGAATGAGATGCACCAGTGTCGAAAAGAACAAGTGTTGAAAATTTATTGAGCAGAAACATACCATATACGGCGTCAGGCTCATCATAAATCTCCTCCACATTGATGTGATTAACATGCCCCTTCTGGAATGGATTGGGCTTGTTTCCTTCATCCTTCTTCTGTGGACAATCATTTGCATAATGCCCAGTCTTGTGGCACTTGTAGCATTCCACCTGACTAATATCCCTCTTCTCGGGGGCACTATTGTTTCTGCCATTATTGTGGCCATTAGTCCTGGTAGAGTTGTGATTGTTGTGGTTCCTGTGGCCATTATGGTGGTGGCCGTTTCCCTTGTGGTGCTGGTGCCCATTTCCACCATTATGGTTGTGGTGGTTTCCTCCATTCTTGTGGGATCCAGAGCTTCCATGGTCACTGTGATAGCTTCGTTTGTGTGCAGGCTCTGGGTACTTGCTGACATGATGCTTCCTCTTTCTATTTTCAGACTGCTTTATCTTGCTTTCCAGAGTTATGGCTTGATCAAGCAGAGACTGAAAAGTTGGAGTGTAGGCAACAGACAGAGGAATAGACAGTTCATCATTCAGGCCCTCCAGGAACTTCTCTTTTCTCTTTGCATCGGTGTCAATGTCATCCGGTGCATAGCGGGACAGGTTGGTGAATTCATCAATATACTCAGACACACTGCGAAATTTCTGCCTGAGATCACGGAATTCCTTCTTCTTCAGTCCCATCACACCAGAGGAGATGTGTGCAGCCCGGAACCCTTCCTGGAACGAGTCCCATGTCACACCCTCAATGGGATGGGTGATCTGATAAGTATCCCACCAGCTTGCTGCTGGTCCTTCCAGAAGATGAGCTGCAAACCTGACTTTTTCAGCGTCAGTGCAGCCAGTTGTCACCAAGTCTTTATTAACAGAACGGAGCCAGTCCATGGCCTCCAGTGGTTCTGCAGCACGAGAGAACTTGGCGGGTCGAAGCCTCAGAAATCTTGCAAGCATGTCCACCTGAGGAGGAGGTGGTGGTGGAGGGTTGTTGTTGTTATTGTTGTTGGCGTTGGCCAGAAACTGAGTCATGACCTGCATGAGCTGAGCCTGGGCGTCCATCATTTGCTGCATCTGTTCCTCAGGAGCGCGACGAGGAGGCATCTGTTGGGTTTGGAAAATAGGTGAGATTAGACTTAGATATAGTCTAAGGAATAAAGTTTCCTACCCACATGCATAAACAATCCATCAAAAGAACACAAACACAACATACACAAGAATAGGAGAACCTCAACCAAACAAGCAATAACAACTCACAAATAGTTTTTAAGGTACGCAAACGTTTAAGTCTTTAAAGGGATACAATAACTAATGCCATACCACAAGCGGTCACGGGCATAACGCAAACTCAAAGACAAAGTGGGGGAGTCTCTCTAACTACTCTACTCCTCCATGACGACTACTTCCTCAACATCGAAGCCATTCTCCTTAAGTAGCCTCTTGTAGTCCTGCAGCTCTTCAGTTAGGTTGTCGACCTTCTCTTGAAGCTCCCTCTTGTCGGCGCGCAGCTACTCGATCAAGTCGTGGTCCGCTTCAAGCTCGAAGTCGTTGCACTCTAACTTTTGCTTCAGCTCTCTAACGTCTTTGTTCCTGGCTTGAATCCTCTTCTCTTGGCTCTTCCGCTGCTTCTCTTGAGTCTCGAACTTCTCCTTCATCTCCTTGATCTTCTCCTCCTGCTCTAGGTGTTGCTTGTCCTTCTCGGCAAGCTGGGCACGTAACTCATCGTTCTTAAACATCTCGTTGTACCTCTCAACGTCGACGTCCCTGACAAGATACTCTAACTCGGCGAGGTGGATACGCATGGGGTCTTGCTCGTCGTCGGGTAGCATGATGGCCATGCCATTCTCGTCGCGTCGGCCGAAGAGGTGGGAGTAGTGGTTCTGGAGCTCGGAGAAGTGACGTCCGCAGAGGCGTGCTATCATCTCTTGCATGAGGAGTTGGGCGCCTATCTTCTTGTTGGTGTGGAATGTCTTGAGCTTGATAGTTTCAGTCTTCGGCTCCGTCTCGCGTCCTGGCTGCGTGATGTGGATGATCCAGATGCCCTTCTTGTGAAGCTTGGTCATCTCGCTCCCTTTGATGAACGGGGTAGGCAGAGACAAGGTAGTGGCGATGTCGATGAGGTGCTCTCCGAAGCTGTACTTCTTGAAGTTGCCGGTCTTGGTGATGCGGAAGGTTGACATCTTCACGTTGGAACTTGACAAGTTAGTAAGTTAAAGTAGAGGAAAAACTTAGGAAAAGTGCAGAAAGAGTTAGAGATTTCTAACTTAGAAGTCAAACTGTTTCTAAGTGTTAGCAACAAAACAAGACAACTCCTAAATTTTCCTAAGTGTTTTCGTCCAATCCTAGGGTCACGAACCTAAGGGCAACACTTTGCTCTGATACCATCTGTAGCGTACCTGTGTTTGAATTGTGCTAGTCCCGGATCGACTGCTAGCACACACAGTTACAAGATGAAATACCAAGAATACAAAGGTCTTTATTACAACGAATGATCCACAAATAACTTAGTCTTTTACAACTCAAGGGCACGAACCCTCAAATCTTATTACAACTCATGAAAACTACTAAGTAAAGTAAATCTTCAAGTCTTCCATCTTCATTGATCCGCAGGCAGACGTGTTGGACGAAGACTCGTGACCGTAGCGCAGCTCCCTTCAATCTTCGTAGCAGCACCCTGCAACATGATACGTTGCAGCCACGGAGGGTCAATACTTTGAATGTATTGGCAAATGTCACTTTGGTGGACTCAACGGCGCCTAAACATATATGCACTTTGGCCAGGTGGAGTTTAACTTAGCAAAAGCAAGCCTTTTTCCTATCTTTGTAAAACTTCAGTTTTTCCTTAGTAAAATTTTGTCCAGAAGGACCCTTTTACTACCCAAGTTCACCCATCAAGTTTTAACTTAGAGAAATTGGGGTGAGGAGATTCTTGAACTAGCTTCAACGTCATGTCACTCAGAATTGTCCGTAACCGGGGACACGGCTAAGTACTTAGTTCTAAACACTCTGCAGAGGTGGTGCACTTTTCCCACGAGACTTAGTTAACCCGTTTTGCCGTGAGACTCATTTTGCCTCAAACGGCCAAGTGAAAACTAAGACGAGGCCTTTCAGAAGCATTCCCTCAGACCAAACGGACGCGTTCCCGAAAAACCACCCTCTGTCCGCCTGGCTTGAGTTCTTGCAACTTAATTGACCAAGACAGAGCCCATATTGTCTTGTGGTTGCACTGGAAGCTTCACGACTTGAACGTCTCCAATCTCCGTTGCTCCTGGGTGGCCTTCCACAAGTGAGATGCACCTGGTGGTTCAGAGGTTCGACGACATGACCCCAGGGAACCACTCAACACAATCCAAACAAGCCACATCCACCCAGGTGGTTCATTAACTTAGTTGTTTTCTTAGTTTTTGCAAAACAAGGTTTCCAATACTTAGCCAAAATCATTGTGTAGTCCCTTCCCACAACAAGAACAAGGTAAAGTCCTATAGCAGCAGCAAATCTACTAGGAGATGCAAAAACTAGCTAGCTTAGACAAAACTTAGCACAACTAGCAAGTTAGAAACAAGAAAACATAAAAACACCTAATCATGCATCTTCTACTAGAAAAGCTACAAGACAAAACTTTCAGTAGGACAAGGGAAAACATGGTGACACTTGCCTTGATGAGGAGAAGAGTTGGTGCACTCGTCACACAGACACTCGTTGCACTCAGCACAATCTACACATGAAATTTAGCATCATAAGCACATACAATTCACATAGCAATCATGAAAAGAAAAGCATGCATGTATATGTGTTTTAAACACTTCAAGGGCACTTAGCATGTTTCCTGGTTGTTACTATATGCATGATGACATGAGCAAAGTTTTAGAGTTAACTTATAAAACTCAAAACATTAACAACACACAAATAGAACAATAAGCTAAAGTTACAAAAGTAATATAAAATTTACCAAAAATAGTTTTGGCCGTGCTACAGTACTAAGAAACATCAGGGGGTCCTAAACCAAAAGGATTTACTGTAAAAAGAATTTTAGAACAATTTTTAATAGTTAAACATAGGATAAAAGCTTGCAGTAATTATCTATATAAAACAGCTACTATACAAGTTTTTGGTACTGTAGATAGAATCTACACAATTTTCTGAATCTATGGACGCAAAGTTTGCTAAAAACCGACGTGTAGAACTCCAGATATGAATTTAGCAAGTTTAAGTATCAATCTGCTATTTTAAAACGAAATTTGAATCGGGTTAAATCTGGCGTCGACACGCGGCGTCTTCTGATTCGAGGATACCCCTTCGCGCAGATCGCCGACGATCGCCGTAGGATTTAAAGAAGATCGCGCGGCTCAGATTGCTCGGTAACGGTTCGCGTAAGTGATCTAAATTGAACCGTAAGATTCAGATCCGACGGTCGAAACAAGGAAGGGAAAGGGGCTCACCGGGGAAAGCTCGCCGGCGAGGTGCTGCGGTACTGGATGTTCTCGTCGGGGTGCTTCCGGTGGTCTTCGGCGGCGGTGGAGTACCTGACGACCTTCAGAACACTACGGCGAACTCGAAAGCGTGAACGGTGATCTTGACGGCTCTCTGTAACGACGAAGAGAGGTGGCTGGAAGATTAGGCCGAGACAGTAGCGTGCAGAGCACGGGAAAACCCGGCGATCAGGGAAGGATCTGGGAAGCGGGAACCTTACCAGATGATCAGGAGGTCGAGGCGATCTTGGTGGCGAAGTTTGCAGGGACGGGGAGCAAAGGACCTTCAGCGATTGCTCGTCGGAGTCGCGTCTGGCGGACAGCGAGATCCATTTGGCGGCGGCTCTGCGATCTGAGAAAAAGGGGAGGGTAAAACCATGTCAGGGAGGTGTGCGCGTGCAAGGGAAAGAAGGAGGCGTAGACCAATAAACAAGGGGAAGTCGAGGCTTACTGCAAATCGACGATGGCCTCGATTGACAGTGGCGGCACGTCGGCTTCTGGATCGAGCAGCCTGGCGGCGGATTTGCTAGGGTTTTGGAGATGAACGAGTGCGGGCAGAGAGGGGTATATATGGAGGGGTTTGCGTGGCAGAGGGGCTAGGTTTCGAACGGAAATCGGAGAGAAATCCGGAGCGGATACGCTCAGGTGCGCCGTGTTCGTCCTGGAGTCTGCGGTAGGGATGACAGGCGGGCCCTGCCCGTCAGTGGCCTGAAGAGCGAGGGCGCGTACCGCTTCGGGAGAGAAGGAAGGATGGGCCGCGGCTTGCTTCTGCTGTTGGGCTGGAAGTTGTCCCCGTGGCCTTTCTTCTTCTTCTTTTTTTCTTTTCTTTTTCCTATTCGATTTCTTTTCTGATTTTCTTTTGTTATTTTTGCTAAACATTCCAAAATGGTCTTAAACACTTTTAAAACTTGCAATTTGTTTTCCCTCTGTTTGTTGAACTTCAGGGAAACATTAGAAACACAATAACGCCAAAGCTTTTAGTAAAATGCACATAAAATTATAGAATGCAATGCATATGCAATGAGATGGGTTCATGATTTCATGTGTGCAAGATTTTGAATTTTATTCCAAAATTCGGGATGTTACAGATGGCCACATCAATACGCATACCCAACATTCCAGGCATGACCATCTCGGAGAAAGGGTGAGTAAAGATGTGTAAGAGCATCACTTCATCAAGTAAGGCCATGAGACTTTGCACAACCTCTTGGTATAAAAGAGTGTGATACTCTAAGGTGGAACAGAGCAGAAGCTGCATAGAGCTTATATTCTGCGGATTACGACACTTTGACCTGATCCTAGAGATGGAAGAGGTTCTGGAGTTTGTTTCTCCTGACATTTTGGGGTGAAATGGCTTGACAAGACCACAAGAGTAATATGCACTAGAGGACACCAATGCAATTTACACCTTGGCTACCAACTGGCAGACGATGGATTAGAAAGTAGCTTAAGAGAAGGAACACGCTTAGAAGGAATCCTTAGATTTGGATGCACAAGTTAACATCTTGTGTAAACTAATGCTGAAAGGGAGGGTGTGGCAGAGTCACGGATATAGAGGGGAGGCTCACTAAGAGACTCTTGTCGTGATCCATTTGGTTCCAAGAGAGAACATCTGCCATAGCAAGTGGAAGGCAAGTCCTTTGTTGCCGCAATTCAATTACGACTATGACCGTAAGCTCGAAAGGCAAACCATTTTGAGTTAATGACAAATCATTAACACAAGGGTTCAATGGAATGGATCTTGGGTTAAAGGCCAGCTTCATGTACTAGAATCCAACACAATCTGGGACCTTCGGTTCAAGTCCAAGGTTAAATGATAGAGAAAGGAATAACTACTAACTCAGCAACTCAGAGGATGCCACAGAGTAGTAATCATGAGGTAGCTTCTAGAAGTCAAACATAGCTTCTGAAGTACCCAAACAAATGAGATGGATGCATACAAGGTGGAAGAAATCCTTGAAGCATAGAACGATGTGGAATCCTCAAAACAAAGAGATCATGATGGAAAGAAATCTTCTAGTTGCATCTTCTTGTATTAGCTGGTAGTATGCAGAAGACTCCAGAGAGCACAATAGTAGGTCAACTGGCTTAGAAACGACATGCCCACGAAGGAACTAAGTTTTGAATGACAAGAAGAGATAGCAAAACCTTTTCCAGATCAACGGGAAAGGATAAGAAAGCTCAGAACTAAGATCGATAGAGATAAGGAATAAAAAGAAACCTTACCTACATTTTGCAACTCATTTTTAGCTTTCAAATAGTTTTCATAAACACTAGACTCAACAACGACCAATAGCAAGGGTTTCCTACAGACAGTCCTGCTCTGATACCAAAACCTGTGGGGACCCCGGGATCTAAGCTATACAGAGATGTTATGTGTATTAGTCGCGCTAGCAACGAGTGATACTGGGGTTACCAGTCCTAGGCCGGAACACCATTGGCAGGCAGGCCGGAATTAAACAACGGCTCTACACATCTCAAAGCACCGTGAAACTAATCATAACCAAGACTGCATAACAGAGAGCTCGAGAATCTTAAACCCCTCTCGTGCACTTTATATCCATACACGCATCATGCACGAGATGGGTAACCAAAGTTGGTACACAACAGTGACTCTAGGACTCCAAAGGTAATATTGCAAAGCTCTTACCAGAGCAAAGAACCAAAGTATTACAAACAGAGGTCACTGACCAACATTACATCAAACAACGGAAGGAAGTTATGCTATTAGACATAGCAGGGAAAACATGGCCTAAGAGGCCAGAAGCATAACAGCGACAACCCATTCCGCAGCCCCAAGCTGCTGTCTGGGAACCCCAAGCTACTCGTCGGTGTCGATTTTCATACGAAACTCGTCATCATTATGGAACTTACCTTGATGCAAAAATATCAACAAAGCAGGGGTGAGTACATAAGGTACTCAGCAAGACTTACGTATCCTATTAGCTAATCTTGGTTAAGAAAGGCTTTTTGTGGAGTTGTTTGCATAAAGCAATCTTTATTTGCATAAAACAAGTAAGAGTAGAAACTCGACTACTCAGAACATTTAAAAAGAGTAAGAGAGCGATAACTTTGCTCAATAAGACATCCACCGAATCATCACCAGCTGAACCTATCCACTAGGATTACATCCTCGAAACCCCAGAGGAAAGCAATCCTATTCACACTTTGCTTTTCAAGTTTTACGATCAGGTTAAAGTTCTCTATGATCAGGCATCTTTCTCCAAGTCGTCCATAACCGTGGACACGGCTTTTCAAAAAGATTTAACCCTGCAGGGGTGTACAACTTTACCCACACGTGACGACCATCTCCATTAGCCACATGACGTCATTCCGTGAGACGCTGGCAGAGTGGTGATCGCCTACAACCTTTACCTTACGTCGACCTATTCCATGAGCCACGCCAAAAGGTTTTAGTCCGCCATCGTGAGATCGGCCATTCTCGGACGCGGAACCGTTCGTTGTGTGCAGGGGATCCAGTTCAATGCCACCAAGCATCCTTCACCCCGGCCACATCCTGTATGTATGCACCTCTTCCACCATCTCGTTTCAAAACAATTTTGATGCGTATGCCAAATGGAAAGCCCGAACTAGGTAGCTCATGGATAAGTCTAAGCAAGTTAGTGAGTCGACGGGAGTCCCATACCTCCACGTGTGGTCGTACGCTCAGTCTTGGATCAAGACTCAAGAACTCGGGTCCTAGGGCAGCAGGAATGAGTCAAACAACCACATCCCAATGTGGCGGCTCATCCAAGCCTTTTAGCATGTTTAAACACACAATTCTTATCATACCACGTCATCCTGTCATACTAGATTCATTTGCAGCTCTGATTCATTAACCATATGTACCAGAGTAAACAACTAAGCATGGCTAAGCATTTCAGATAAAAAGCTCTAGCGACGCACACAAGCAAAACCTAGTCATGCTAGGAGCAGTGGATCAGGGTATTTAGGCGACAAGAATGGAACATGCATTAGATAGGATAACTCTACCTATCGATAAAAGACAGTTGAACCATGTGGTACAAAATAGTAAGTTTTGAAATACTTTGAAACCATAGGTTCAGAGGGGGCGCTGCTTGCCTTGTTTGTTGATAACCAGATAAAATAGAAATCTAGGATTCTTATTCTTGACTTGTTCATTGATGGACAAGTATTGGTCCTCTGTATGGTCGATCTTGACATCGGACTCGTTGCTCACATCGACTCCGGATCCTACCGGGGAGAAGTAGAAACACACCGGAAATAAAGATAGCATTCAATACATGGCATCGATGCGCAAACAATATGATGGTATGACAAGTTCATGGTATTGAATTTAAACCCTAAGACATAAAGAATAGATTGAAAGGGGTTCAGACGCTCCATGGTTAGTGTTCCGACGATCCCTAATTTGAATAAAAGGGGACAATTGGTTCTTCTATTTTAGACAGGGTTCAAAGTTGATTAATCATGCATGATTTTGACATAAACATGTAGAGCTCATTTCCCTAAACATTTTGATAGGTCATTCATAAATTTCTGACAAACAGATAATTTTCTATGCATTTTACAAGTTTCAAATAAAATCTGAAGTTTTCTAGAAATTTAAACAGGCTGCAGGGAACTTTTTTCACCGGAGTCAACTTGACCCAGGCCCGCTGACTGGGGGGGGGCGAGGGCCACGTTGGAGGCCAGGCTGGCCTGGTCGGCTGGGCGTTGCCCAGCACGACCGGCTCCCAGTCTCCGGCGAGGGCCGGCCGGGGTCGGCGCTTCGGCGCGAGAAACGGAGGGGGAAAGGGTCTAGGAGGACCAGGGGCTCACCAGGAGGCCGCCGGTGTGCTCGGTTTGGCCGGAGAGGGTCGGTCGGTGGCGGATTTTGCGGTGGCGGTGCTCAGGTCCGGCGAGGTATCCGCGACGGTGGCAGCGACTCCGGACGTCTCGGCTCAATTCCTCGCACAGGAAGAGCAAGGAGGAGGTGGCGGAGCTTCCCAGCTCGTCGGTGGAGGCTGGGGTGGCGCGGAACGGCGGCGCTATTCGACGGCCATGGCGGGCGTGCTTGGCTACTGGGAGGAAAACGGGGAAGAAGAAAGGCGGCCAGGGGAAGGAAGAAAGGAGGGGGGGCGTCTAGGTGCGGTCGGGCTTCTCCAGGGGTCTTCTCGGTGGCATGGGCGGCAAGCAGGAGGTGGAAAGCAGGAGGTGGCGTCGTGGTCTCCTGGAGCCTCCACGCAGCTGCTCTGTGTCTCAACCAAGAAGACAAAGCCCAAAGTGCAAATAGCCCCCTGGCTTTGGTAATTTTTCGAATTTTTTTTAAAACAGCACCCTTTTCAACTCCTTTTGTTGTTTTGCAAACTTTTGGAAGTTTCAAATTATTTAAAGAAGTGGAACATAATCAGTGGCCTTTCCTAACAAGTATTGAAAGGTCCACTTATTTGATTTTGAGTTTTGAATGTTTAAAGGAAATTTCAAAATAGAGGAAGAATTTGGCATTTGTTAGGGTTTTCACTCTAATTTTAAATGCAAATTTTTCTTAGTGGATTTTAAATGATGTTAATGATGCAAATGATCTTAATTACAAACATGGGCTGTTACACCAAGTTCAATGAAATCTTACTAAAACAGTAGGGTTTTGAATAAATAACAATTTTGGTACATTGTAAAACCCCACAATGTGATGTTTTATAAATAAAGATATGTGGGGACCCCGGCTTACTACCCGGGATTCCCGTTATGCATACAATTCACGATCCTAGGAGACCGTCGTGAATCCACATAACAGAGTTGGCATTTCAGATTACAACATCCATTACATAACGAGTATTAAAGTCTTACATAAGCCTCTTGGCTGAATATAAATGCCACGCAGGGCAAGCTCAACTGACACACTTATTCATAGGTAGCAGCGGATACATGCAGCGTAGTGACCCAAGTCAGGCCTACTACCCTACAGGCAACTGACCGGGAAACGAGTCCTAATTCGCACTGGCGTCATCATACTCCTCATCGTCCTCCTCATAGTCATCACCAAAGTCTGGCCAAGTTAATAGCCAGGGACAAAGCCGTGAGTACATTTTGGAATTGTACTCGCAAACCATCTAAGAGAGAAACTTTCACATGCTATATGGCTGTAGCAAGGTTGGTTTGGTTTCAAGTAACTATGTGTTTCTAGTTTTCTTGTGTCGATATAGCATATCCCATGACATTTCTATATCCTTATTAAAGAAGACTTTTATAAGTATTTAGTAAAATCTCTAGGAAAGGAGGAAACTCCTTTGAAAGATAAGATCGGTGGTCAATCAAACATAACCACCCCAAGTCGTCGGCAGTACCCTCCAAGTACTCTGAACCACACCCGTGCCACGGCCGTACCCTCCAAGTACTCCGTCCGGCACAATCTCCAATTTCCTTTAAAACCATTTATAAAACCAAAACCTGACATTGGGCAATGTAGTGATCTTCACAACTGTCCATGACCAAGGACTCGGCTATTCGAATAGGTTTACACTCTGCAGAGGTTGTACACTTTACCCACACCATTCGATAAATCCGCCGGGATACCACCACGGACCGTCATACACAAGTATGCGGGGTTCGGATAATCGATCATAGCCCTCCATCTATCTACCTTAGTACGGGTGCCTACCCTATGGAGTTTACCTCCCCGGCATGCCCCGGGAATACCTCCTTCGGAGTGTAACTCCGGCACCACGACGGGAGAACCCAAGTGTCTTCCGGCGGGATAAATCCCGAAGGATCCCGATTTACTATTGCCCATAAACTAGCGGCGACCCGGATTCCGGGGTCCTACAAACCCTTATATAGTGTGAGGCTCCCCGCACTAAGGCCAATAAACTTCAAACTAAGCCCCGTCCCATACAGGGGTAATGTGGTTGCACGGGTTAATTGCTTCGAGCGACTACAAAGAAACACCAATGTCTTTTTCTAAAACCACCAACTCCTTCCTTCCATATCCCAAGTTCCATTTGTCCCAAAATTATTTTAGAAAACACTTCAGTGGAGTAGATACGACTCCAAGGTTTTCACAACCATTTTCGAAACTTTACCGAGAGTTTTCCCATCCTAGAGTTTTTGGCTCCACTACAAGTTTTTCCAAAGACTTCGATGCTAATCATCGAGTCTCTACTTTCAGGGGTATTGAGTAGGTGTCAAAGGTGTCATCCTTCATAGATGATAACAAATCAACTTGTGGAACTAAGTCGCCAACTATTGCTATTTAGGGAGTAATAGCAATATAACAAAAACAATGCATAGTAATAAAAGCAAGAGTAGAACAATGCATAGTGACTTAATAGGATTCAGATATGTAACAAGTAGATGGCTTGCCTTGGTTGGCTTGTCCCTGATCTCCTTCCTCCTGATACTCAAATACCTCCCCTTCCTCCACACAGTCGTCGTTCGATTCTATCGCCGGAAAGGAAACAACAACACACCCAATGAGCATTCATGCATACATGGATCACACTCAAGGCATCATCACACAAACCAAGCATTGAGTATCAGCAGCAAACAAGTTTAGATATCTGAACTAATATCTATCTTATAAAAGAAAGAATCACCCTAACAATAACAAGCAATTTATAGATGCATAGAAATACCTATTCACAAACAAATAACTTGCATGCATCATGGTAAAACAAAACATGGCATCCAGCATACTTACAGGTAGTTAACAACATTTCAGAAACAACTCAATTGGAATCAAGCTAAAATAATAAAAAGGTGATTTAATATGAATTTCCTAATCCTATGATTCACTAGAATAGCAAAATAATCCTCTAAAATTTCTGTAAGTCCTAAAATTCTACCAGAGACCATTCTGGAAAGCTAATGGAATGGCCAACACACCAAAAGTGGAATCATCCAAAAATAAATAATATACTGTGCACAATAATTAAATCAAGGCAGAAAACTAATATCACTAAAATAATTCCTGCAGGCAATGCACAGCTCCTAAAATGGTAAATATAATTTCTATGATTCAAAAAAACAGCCATGCATCACTGAAAATTGGAATCAACAATTTTCATTAAACATAACCCTATATTTGCAGATAAGATTGGAAATCCATAGATCTACACTATTTAATTACCAGAAAATATTTGAGACCCTAAAAATTTCACATACAGTACCAGGGGCTAGACAATATTGCACAGATCACAGCAAAATTTGAATCACAATTTTCTGAGGCCTGAAAGATTTTCTAATCGATTTTATTTGCAGCAAGGATTAACCACACAAATTAATCACAGGAGAAAAAAAATAGGAGAAGGCCGGATCTGGCCGGGCCTCGCTAGATCTAGGCCAGATCCGGCCCAATCGGCTCACCGGCCAGTCCGGGGCGGCCGAAGCGGTATGGGCCCAGACGGCGATCGACGGCCAGGGAGCGTCGTCCTCACTGATGCTGCATGCGCGCGAGGGGGCACAACCCCGGCTAGGGTTTCGCGACGGGGGCTCACCGAGGGTGCTGCGGGGGTCGTCGAGGGCTAGATTGGCGTCGGAGATGATCAGAAGGGGCTCGCGGGTGATCTTGCTTGCATGCAGGGCTCGCAGTGCTCGCGGTGACACCGACGTCGTCGCGACGAGCTACGCAGGGGCTCGAGGAGGTCGACGAGTTACTGCATCCCTGGATCAAGCAAGAGGGAGGAGTGAGATCTAGGGGGTGTTAGCTAGCTGGGAAACCAGAGAGAGAGCAGGGAGAAATGGCCGGGTTGATGGCAACCTTCACCCTCACCGTCGACGATCTACCCGATGATCTCGAGCTCTCTGGTGGCTGCTTCTTCTCGGCTAGGTGTCGGTAAGGTCCTGCAGGTGAGTGGGAAGGGGAGAGGAAGCAAATGAGAGAGGGAGATGGGTTCCAAAGGGCTCCCTCGGTTTATATTCAGAGGGGGTGGGCTTGGTCTACGGTGGTTTCCATCGAGCGTGATTGGATGGCGAGGGCGGCGTCTGGGGACAGCGTCGTGAGCCAAGTCTAGGGGACAGGTGGGCGGCGTCGGCGGCTGGTCGGTTCGGCCGCTATTGGGTCGGGTTCAGAGATCCAACGGGGAAAACGATGCACGGTGGGGCTTCTATGGTGCACCAGAGGGCTGGGCTGGGGTGGCTTCGCGTCGACGTCGCCGTGCCGTGCCGACATGCGTGAAGAGCAGAGCCAGGGGAGGGGTCAGTGCACGGGAACGGCGCACGCGCTCTGGGCGCGCTGGGCGGCTCTGTCGCATCGAAACGGCGTGGCCGGGGTGGTGTGCACATTGCGGCTCGGGCCGTTCTGATTCAGGGAATTGATCATGGGGGTCAACATGAGTCCGGTGGCGAGGTGACATAGCAGGAGGCGGTCGGTGGCGCTCTGCCCCGGTCGGACACCCTCGGCGGCCATGGCGACGTCCAGGGCGGCGTAGGGTGGCTAGGACGGTCGCTGCTGGGTGGGGTCGAGCTAGGGCTCCTGCAAAACGTCACTCAGCAACTGGGGGTCGATGGAGGCAGCAGTGCTCGAAGAACAGAGGGAGAGGAAGAAGTTCTGGCAGATGGCCTCAGGCTCCCCTCCTTCCATCGATGCCAAATGAAACCGACAAGGAGAAAGTTTCTCCAAGATCCTGAGAATCCAGAGAGAGAGAGAGATCCCAGCAGATCTCCTTCCTTCTCTTGGTCGGCTTGCATTGAAGGAAAAGAAAAAGAAGAGGTTTGGCAAGGGTTGGGGTATGCATGGCCGAATTTCAAATTCAAATTTGAATTTGATTGAACAAGTTTTGAAAACCTACTAAAAATAGTTTCCAAGGGTTCCAAACATCAACAATAAGTCATAGCCAAGGTTTGGTGAAATTTAGAATAGTTAAACTAGGGTTTTAGATAAGTCTCTATTTTCAAACAAAGAAGCAAAAAGAAAAGGGAAATAAAAGAAAAAAAGTGTGATCAAGCAAAGAATCCCATGCTAGGTTTTTATGGTGTGCACAAGCAAAGTCTAGGCTTAATATTTCATGCATAAAATCATAACTCTAACTCTAGTTCCTAATGCACAAGTATTGGAAATTCTATAATTAAAGACATGGAATAAAGCACACACATACACACATAAAATCATGCTCATGCACTCACATGAAATCACACATGCTAGCACACACATGAAATCATGCATCATAGGACACAAGCACATTGCCCAGCAAAACTTTTAATTCACCCCAAACAAAGCACTTAAACAAGGTTTAAATTTCTGGTCACCAAAAGTGGGGTGTTACAGACCTTCCCCCCTTAAAAAGAATCTCGTCCCGAGATTCGGTAGTTAAGCGCGAAGTAGACCGGGAAATTCTCGTTGAAGATAATCCTCACGTTCCCAAGTGGCTTCGTCTTTAGTGTGGTTACTCCATTGCACTTTGTACATCTTGATCTTGCGTCTACGGGTAAGACAGACGTCTTCTTCAGGAATGCGGATGGGTCTCTCCCGATAGGTGAGGTCGTGGTTTAAGTCGACGGAGTTGTGGTCAATCGGAGTAAAGGTCTTGGGCTTGTTGGGAACTTGAAGACACTTGCGGAGTTGTGAAACATGGAAGACATCATGGAACTCGGATAGTTCTGGGGGCAACTCTAACTTGTAGGACATGGCGCCTTTACGGTCCAAGATCTTGAATGGTCCGATGTACCGGGGTGCAAGTTTACCTTTGACATGGAAGCGTTGCATACCCTTGAGTGGTGTGACTCGTAGGTAGACAAAGTCTCCCACATTGAAGGTGGCAGGTCTCCTTTTTGGGTCGATGTAACTCTTTTGTCGGGACTGGGATGCTTTCAAACGGTTGCGGATGAGCTGGACTTGCTCTTCGGCCTCTTTGATGACATCGGGTCCAAATACTTGGCTTTCTCCAGTCTCGGACCAGTTGAGAGGGGTACGACACTTACGTCTGTAGAGAGCTTCAAAAGGGGCCATTTCCAAACTAGCTTGGTAGCTATTATTGTAGGAAAACTCCGCAAACGGCAGACAGTCTTCCCACTTGGTTCCATAAGACAGAACACAAGCTCGCAACATATCTTCAAGGATTTGGTTTACTCGCTCTGTTTGACCTCCAGTCTGTGGGTGATAGGCTGTGCTGAAGGAGAGTTTTGTTCCCAAGGCTTTGTGAAGTTTGTTCCAGAATCTTGAGGTGAATTGAGTGCCCCGATCAGTAACAATCACCTTGGGCACTCCATGAAGGCTAACAATCCTGGACATATACAGGTCGGCTAGGTCTCGGCCTTTATGGGTGGTCTTGACAGGTAGAAAGTGGGCGACTTTGGTCAGGCGATCGATAATAACCCAGATGGAGTCATGGCCTCTATTTGATCTAGGCAGCCCAGTTATGAAATCCATTCCAACTTCCTCCCACTTCCACATTGGCACCTTTAATGGCTGCAGTAAACCCGCAGGTCTTTGGTGCTCAGCCTTGACACGCTGGCAGATGTCACACCGAGCGATAAAGAAGGCTATCTCTCGCTTCATACCATGCCACCAAAAATGTTCCTTCAAATCTTGGTACATTTTGGTGCCTCCGGGATGAATAGAGTAAGGGGTATCATGAGCCTCCACCAGAATAAGCTGCTTTAACTCCTCGATGCTAGGGACGCATAGGCGGCCATTATACCATTGCACACCTTCCTGGTCGATGGAAAACCCAGGTACTTCCTCTCATCCCATCCTACATTTAATACCTTCGATACTCTCATGACCCTTTTGAGCTTCCTTGATCTGGTCAAAGAGAGTGGGTCGGACTTCAAGGTTTGCCAAGAAACCATGGGTTACTAGCTCAAGTCCGAACTTCTTGAACTCCTCGCATAGGGTTGGTTGGCTGGTCTTCAGCATGGCATTTAGGGAACAGGGCTCTCAGTTGAGGGCATCGGCGACCACATTCGCTTTACCAGAATGGTAATGAATGCCTAGGTCGTAGTCTTTGATAAGCTCCTTTGTCTCATATTCAACTCTTTCTAGGAGAAGATGTACTTAAGGCTCTTGTGGTCGGTGTAGATCTCACAACGATTCCCCATAAGGTAGTGTCGCCATGTTTTGAGAGCATGGACAACAGTGGCAAGCTGAAGGTCGTGGGTAGGGTAATTCAATTCGTGAGGGCGCAGTTGACGGGATAGGTAGGCGATGACTTTGCCATCTTGCATCAAGACACTTCCAAGACCAAGTTTGGATGCATCGCAGTAGACATCAAAGCTCTTGGTGATATCGGGCATGGTTAGGATAGGGGCTGTTACTAGTCTCTTCTTGAGCTCTTGGAAACTTTGCTCGCACTTTTCAGTCCACTCAAACTTCTTATCTTTCTTGAGCAACTGAGTCAACGGGCGGGCAATGCTGGAGAATCCTTCTACAAACTTCCGGTAGTATTCGGCTAATCCAAGGAATGCTCGGACTTTGGTGGGGTTGGTTGGGGCTTTCCTTTCCATGATGGAAGTGATTTTTGAGGGGTCAACGGATACTCCACCAGCTGAGAGTACATGGCCTAGGAATCCAACTTCTTTCAGCCAAAACTCACATTTGCTGAACTTGGCGTAGAGTTGGTGTTCGCGCAGGGTTCCCAATACTAGCCTCAGATGTTCTGCGTGCTCTTCCTCGGTCTTAGAATAGACCAAGATGTCATCGATGAAGACCACCACAAACTTGCCGAGGAACTTCATGAATACCTTATTCATGAGATTCATGAAATAGGCGGGGGCATTGGTTAGGCCAAAGGACATGACGGTGTACTCGAATAGGCCGTAGCGAGTGGTGAAAGCGGTCTTGGGAATATCGGACTCTCGGACCTTCAGCTGATGATATCCAGTGCGGAGATCAATCTTGGAGAACACTTTGGCTCCATTCAGCTGGTCAAACAGGTCTTCAATCTTCGGGAGTGGGTATTTATTCTTGATGGTCACCTCATTGAGTCTACGGTAATCCACACACAGTCGTATGGTACCGTCTCGCTTGTCCACAAATAGAACAGGCGATCCCCAAGGCGAAGCGCTGGGACGGATAAGGCCTTTGCTGAGCATGTCAGCAAGTTGCTTCTTTAACTCCTCAAGTTCTTGGGGGTTCATACGGTAGGGTCGCTGAGCAATAGGAGCTATTCCGGGAATCAACTCAATTATGAACTCGATATCCCGGTCAGGGGGCATACCTGGCAACTCCTCAGGGAAGACGCCGGGGTACTCACATACCACCGGAACTTGATCAAGTGTCGGCCCAGAGACACACTTCTTGTAGTAGGCTTTGCGGGATGGCATAGTTGCGATGTGCTCAATTTGAACTCCATCACTGCTGGTCACGGTTATAGCCTTTCGGGTGCAATCTATATGACCTTGGTACTTGGACATCTAGTCCATTCCAAGTACCACATCCAAACCCTTCGTGCCTAAAATTATCAGGTTGGCCTTGAACGATACCCCATGGATATCTACCGGTATGTCTATGCAATTTCTCTTGGTTTTCATGACTGACCCGGAAATCTGGACTAGCATAGTTCTAGGCATCATGGTTGGTTCTAATTTTCCTTTTGTAGCGAAGTTCTCAGTCACGAAAGAATGGGATGCACCCGAATCAAACAGCACTCTTGCAGGGGTGGAGTTGACAAGAAACGTACCCAGAACAATGGCAGGCGCTTCAGCAGCTTCTTCAGCAGAGACATGGTTCAGGCAGCCCCTTGCTACATTGGCTTGGTTCTTCTGAGTCTTCCCAGGGGGTCCATGGCCTTGACCCTGATTGGGCCTCGGCGCGCTGAGGCTCGGCGCAGATGGTTTCTTCAGGGGGCACTCCTTAGAGAAATGCCCTGGCTGGCCACAAGTATAGCAGCCACTTCCTTGGCTGTGGTTGGTAGGGTTGAAGGTATTGCGGTTTCCTCCAGAAGGATTCCCGCTGGTGGGGCGGTTGCTTGAGTACTGGCGGTTGGGGTTATTAGGCATGGGAGCTTGAGAGGCGAACCTCTAAGGGGGTGGCGCAGACCTTGATGGGGGCATGCTGCGGGACCTTTGACTACTCGGTCCTCCCTGACTCATCATCCTTCTCTTCCGGCTTTCGCGGGCAGCTTTGTTTTTGTCCTCAACCATAATAGCAGCATCTACCAGAGCTTCTAGGTCATTGTAAGGCACAACGACCAGATAGGGTTGCAGTTCTTCTGAAGCCCATTCATGAAGTGTTCCCTCTTCTTCTCGTCGGTGTCTATGTCATTAGGAGCATACCTCCCCCAAGTGGTGAACTTATCGAGGTACTCGGTGACACTCATGCCACCTTGCTTGAGGTTGAGGAACTTGTCGCGCATGATCTTGATAAGTCCGGAGGGAATATGGGCCTTGCGGAACTTGGTCTTGAAGGCTTCCCAAGTCATTACTTGGCCCTCGGGCTGCATGGCACGGACGTTCTCCCACCATGCGCCCGCTGCTCCAGCTAAGAAATGGGTGGTGTAGAGCACCTTCTCATTCTCTCCAACTCCCGCATATTCGAGCTTGTTCTCGATGGTGCGGAGCCAATCATCGGCGTCCAAGGGTTCGGTGGACTTGGTGAATGTTGGAGGGTTGGAGTTTTAAAAATCCCTAAGCTTGTTGCGGGGTTCCTCGTCAGTCATTGCCACCATGGTTGTTGTGGTGGGTGGCAATTTGTGCAAGGTGCTGAAGGGTTGCTGTAACATCTCAAGATTTTATCAAATTTTGGGGGAAATTTTTTTTTGCTTTTGTTTTGAGTGCATTGATTGAAATTTCACAGGGATTTAAAACTTTTTGAGTCTATTTGAAGGCTTTATTAGAAAACTATTTTAAACTTCTATTATTTTCTTGAAGAACTTCCTTGAGAAAGGTCAAGTATCAAAATACTATTTCCCTTCCTTTTATTCAAACCTATGCAAGCTACTTGCAAAGGAGACCTCCTAAAATGATTCTATTGTCTAAAAAGGTTTGCATTGCAAAAGGTGATTTGAAAACAATCTTGTAAATAATATTTTATAATGCGTTATCTCTTATTTCAAAGGATTTATTTTCAAACCCTATTTCTATTTCTTTTTTGCAAGCAAACCCCTTGTTATGTTTGTAAAGATATATTCAAAAATTAGCTTTTATCTTGAAAACATATTTCTTACTGGTTTGGAGCATTGCATGGAATATTAGAAGAATTTAGAATTTTGTTTGAATTGATTTGAAGGAGCTTTGCAAAATATTTGATTCAATTCAGAAAACAGAAAAAGAAAAAGAAGAAAGAAGAAAAAAATATACAAAAGGGCCAGGGGCAACGAATCGGCCTAGCTCCAGATCAGGCCCGCGGCCCAGGAAGCCGATCCCGAACCGGTATCCTATCTCTCTCTCTCTCTCTGACACTGACCGGTGGGACCCCCTCGTCAGGATGAAGTCATCTTCCACCTCGGTCCGGATTTCTCGCCGGAGACCGTTTCCTCCCCGCCGTTACTCCCCCTCTTCAATACGTATTATTGCCTGCCCAATTCGAGCACCCGACGTGACTATAAGTAGCCCTCGACTCCCTCTCCATTACCCCCTTCTTTCCCCTACAGATCGAGCCACCAGGCCGATGAAATTTATCGCCGGAGCACCGCAGTACAGCCGCCGTTTATCGTCGATTCTGATGCGGTGAGAAGCCCTCATCTCCTCCCTCCAGTCCTTCCTCTCTTATCCTTCTCTAGCGCATGCCCCCAGATGCATCATTTGATTTCATTATGCAGCAAAACGATGAACCGGAGCTCAAGCCGAAGCTCACCTTCGCCCGCCTCACCTCCAGTCGCCGTTCATCGTCGCCCTAGGAAACGAAAGACGACGCAGACCAAGCCCCCTAGTTCGCCGTCCTCCTCGGCGCGTCGTCCACATCTCCATAACCTCCGGACACCTCCAGAACATCGCCGGCATCAACTCCCTGCGACGCACCTCGCCGGAAACCTAGCCCCCACGGTGAGCTTTCTCTCTATCTCTCTCATCCGTTGGATCTTGATCTAACGCCCCAGACAGATTCACTTACTGAACCGGTACAGGTGAATCAGATCCGTCCAATCTCCTTTTAATCCAACGCACCACAGACGTGATCCAACCGAAGAGGTACCCTCCAATCAGAAATCGCCACGTGGCCAGCCTCGGATCAAAACAGATTTCAAATAGGTTTTTCAAATCAGAATTGATCCAAACCTTTGAAAAATCATAACTTTTGATCTGTAATTCGAAATTTAACAAATAATATACCGTTGGAATCCTTAGAACATCTAGAATCCAGTAGTACCATAAAACTTCATATTTTATGGGTTCAATTTGAATCTATTTTCAAATTGGAATCAAACCTTCTGTTAGCTTGTTAAAATCATATCTTTAGTTCTGTTAATCCAAAAATTACAAATTTGTAGTCTCTGGAATCCTCTCAACTTGTAGAACATCATAGAATCAAGAAGACCCAAATTTGATACGTGCACACACTTTGTGTATTTAAATCTATCCAAATCACTATTTTGATCATAGTTTGAATTCTATAACATATTTTAGAGTGATTCCAATTGCACTGACTTTGTATTACTGCAAGCTATCCAGTAGTATCACTCCCATATTTTATTGAACCATTTCACAATTATTCAAATTCTAACATGAGGATTTGAGTAATTTCCACTATAGAAATAAACCTATTTCTTTTAGTAATGTTCCTTTCTACCATAGCAAATCCTATATTCATACCTAGTCATCACTGTTATCTAATCAACATCTTGATCAAGATCATATTCAATTAGATCTATCTCATATAGTACCCACTTATTCAAATTACAAATGTGTCATTTGAGTAAAGTGTGATACTTTCAATCTTAGTTTCTACCTTTGCTACTATGGTATTGATCAAATCAACGTCATAGTACTTAAACCAATCCCATTTACCCATTAGGAACCTTAAGCCATGTTTTCAAACATCATCTATACATATCCATTTCTTATAGCCATTTACTCATGTCTACTCAATCTTAGCCTTGCAATGAACTATTCAATTTGCACTTGAGTTAATTGAGTACCTCAATGTTATAAGAATCCTAGCCTAAGCTTAAGTGTAACATATACTATTTAAGAATAATTGTTATCATACTTATTCAATAGTATTGCTATTGCACTATTTTGTCTCTTGTGTGATTTACCCACATAAGATATTCCAAGATTCAATATGCTTTGATAAAGCATGAAGATCTCACTCATCATATTTTGTCTAATTCATATATATATTCAAATTGCAATTGTGCTACTTGAGTAGAATATGAATTCATCTCAAACCTAGATTTTGTTAATGTGGTTTAGTTATAACCCGTACCATAGTATGTGTTATACACCATGTTGATCAATGAACCATTTGAGCCATGTCCTCAAATATCAATCATTCATACCCAATCTAATGCCTACTTAGTTTTGTCCACATGTATTGAACTATTCAACTTGCAAAGGTGCTAATTGAGTAGTTCAAGCATTCTTAAAACCTAGCCTAGTTCCTAAGTGCAGTAGATACTATTTAAGAGTAATTGTTGTCACATTTACTCAATAGTGTTGTAGTTGCACAAATTGACTCTTGTGTAATTTATTACACATGAGCTATTCCTAAAACTCTTATGCTTTAATAAAGCATAAAAACTTCATCAATTATATTATGCCTAGTCCAATTCTCTCTCAAATCATATTGATCTTCCCGAGCTAAGCTCTCAAATTCATATCTCACAAATCATGACCCTTTACCATATCTTTCTTGTCATAACATCTTAATAAATCTAAATTGTTAAACAAACACTTTCCGTTTGTCTGTTTGTTTGATTGTGTTGTATGGATTGTTTATGGTATGCTATTTCTGTGCTATAGTTGGTGCGAAGAGCTACGTGCTTAGTTGAGAGAAGTGAAACGTCGTGATCTTCAAAAAGGCAAGTGACACACATATCCCCTACCTATTTTACTACTGCATTAGTGTGATTCAGTAGTATGCATGATAGGTGAAATGTTCAACTGTTTTATCAAATGCTTAGATCCTAGTAGGGTGAAGCTATCCCTCAAACTCTACCTTGCTAGGATTGAATATCAAATTTATGAAAATGATGATGCCAATGCCATGCTGTGTATGATTTGTAAAGATGAAAATTAATAACCCAATGAACCACGTGGGTGCAATCTTGTGGCTACTCAGGGCTACACACCTGGCTATCAACCCAGGACATGTGTGGTGGTTATCACCTGAGAGTACACAACTCAGGACTTCACACCTAGCTATCAACCTAGGACTTGTGTGGTGGTTATCACCTGAGAGTACTTTGTATTGGTTGTACCTAGGAACAGAGAGAGGACATGTCGCGCGAAAGGAGTCTCATCACCATTTCAGAATAATTAAAACTTGATTAGTGACTACTTAGGGCTACACACCTGACTATCAACTCAGGACTTGTGTGGTTGTTATCACCTAAGGGTCCTCACCAATCCCAAGACTAGCTACTTAGGGCTACACACCTGACTATCAACTCAGGACTTGTGTGGTTGTTATCACCTAAGGGTTACCTTGGGGCTTTATTTGAACCAAGCTACTCAGGGCCATATACCTGGCTATCAACCCATGGTATGTGGTGGTTATCACCTGAGAGCTATTCGTGTTTTGTTGAGTGGCTACCCAGGACTGCACACCTGGCTATCAACCTAGGACATGTGTGGTGGTTATCACCTGGGGGTACACTTGTGGGTGGCTACTCAGGGCCATATACCTGGCTATCAAACCATGGTATGTGGTGGTTATCACCTGAGAGTTATCCATGTTTTGTTGAGTAACTATCCAGAGCTACACAGCTTGGCTATCAACCCAAGGTTTGTGTGGTGGTTATCATCTGGGGGTTACTTTGACCTTATGGAAAAATCTAAATGTTTTAAAATGTTTTGATAGGATAAAACTTGCTTTATACAATTCAGCCTTTGAGATCCACTAAGCCAAATGTCATGTAGTATAGTCTTTCCACAGAATGCCACCAAGTATGTGTCATTTGCCAGTACATCATTGTACTGACCCCTTTGGGGCTGCATATTCAAACGTGCAGGTTTTATTTTGAGTAAGGAACCAGGAGTAGGATCTCGAGCTTACATTCCAACACGTCTGCCTGTGGCACTTGATGAAGATGGAAGCTCACTACAACTATGCTTTATGTTGTGTACTCATAAGGTAGAAGACCTATGTAACTGGATTTACGTTATATTATTGATGCTATTGCAATGATTACTTATTTTGTACTGTGGTGCTATCTACTGATCTAGGGAATGGCACAGATACACAGGAGTTCTGCCTTTAGGTAAAGGTGGGGCGCTACAGAATGGTATCAGAGCATAGTGTTGCCTGTAGGATCGAGACCCTAGGTTTGGAATAGACTAGGAAGCCCTAGGATTCTTCCCTCTCTCCTTAAAAAGAAAATCAATTCAATTTTCTGGATGAAATCAATCTATTTAATTCAGTTTGAAATCTTCTTGTAAGAACTTACCCCATTCATTTGTTTTACACTACTCTTCTTTTAATTTAGATGACCAGCCTCATTGAATCACTGAAGAAAGGACCAGTGATGACCATGACCCTGAAGAGTGAGACTGGGTTTCCCAAAGCATTGAAGAACCTCATGTTAAGTATGGGAATGCAAGGAGAAGCAGTTTCCAAAGGATTTCCCATGATTGATAAGGTCAAGAATATAGATGGAGTTGCACCCATAAAAGGATGAGACCTTGGATGTTCGTCTATACAAGAACACAAAAGATGAAATTTTGGAATGTTCATAAGAACAAAAGATGAGACTTTGTAAACTACATTTATACAAGAACAAGGAAGATGACCACAAGAAGATGGTACTTTGGATGTTCACCAACTCTGAGATGTATCCATCATTCCTTGACTCAGCAAGATGTGCTGCTTGGTCAGCCATAAAGGAACTTGGAGAAAGACTCAAGTGGAGACTTCACAATACGCAGCAGGACCTCGAAGAGGAAAAGGAAGATACTACTGCATTGAAGGAAACCGTAAACCAACTTCAAGGTGACATGGAAAAGTTGGTATCTGAACTTAGTGTTCAAGGAGACCTCATCAAAACCAAGGACGAGCAAATTACCAATCTACTGAAGCAGCTGGACCAGAACAATGGATCTGCTTAGAAGAGTACCAAGAAGCCTTAGTTGGACCTCCATTTAGGAATTTTTTTATAAACAACGACGTGTAATAAACGTTATGGTCATACCGACTTGTGGATGATCGTACCTTCCCGTTTGTTTGAAAACTAGTTTGCTTGTTATGATGAATGGTTGTTAGATATTGTTTGTAAGATGATTTCTCTTTAACTGTTGTGTTTGGGTAGGAACCTTCTTTAGATCCCTTCTATCTAATTCTCATCTATGCTAAGACCTAAACTTGTCCTAAAACCCAAACCAAAGTATTATCAACGACAGAACAGCTACAATGACCCACATTTGGAGATAAGGATACAGAATACAACAACAAGAAGTAGTGTTTCAAGTACAAGAGACTGGAACATTACGCCATAGGGTGCACAAAGGATAATACCCCAAGACTCCAGTAAGCTAGGATAGCTGAAGGATACCTCGCAAACAATAAGAAGACACCCCAAGGTGTAGCTAATGTGGAAGTAATACTATTCAACCACCTCATGCAAGAAAGGTGGAAAGGACAAACAGAGCAATGGAAAGAGCAAACAGAGCAATAGAAAGGATTTTAAATTCCTCTTAAAGGGCAAACCAAAGGATCTACAACTTAAGGATTATTGCCATGAGCTTTGTTGAAAACCCCTAGCTAGGAACGATAGATTTTGTTATCAACATTCAAAAATGGGATTTGGAATTTTGACGTCCATACCCAAGAAAACTTTTTCAAAGCTAGTGAGGTAGACCAAGAGTTAGAATGCGAGATGCACCAAACCAAATACAAGGTAATGATTGGGTGCGACATGGATTGGCCCCCATGACGACTACTCATATTGTTCGCTATTGTTATGAGGAATGGTAAGTCTTGAGAGACATACCTACAAGAGAGACGACGTCGTTTAACCATAACCTTAGGAGGATAATATGTTACACCCTTATAGTGAGCCAGTGTGGCCAAACGTAGGAATACGGTGAGGATGTTTGGTACTTGAACGACTTCACGAATCAGAAACGTTTTGCTCAGTGGGCTTGAATGCGAAGACTGTTCAACTTCGGCTCCTGCCTGTTCCATTTACCTTCCCGACTCTTTGTTTTGACTCCCTACGTGACCTGTTCGGCTACCTCCCTGAGCCTATAAAAGAGAAGTCACTCCTCTCCCTAGAGTCACAACAAAGACAGCCACCACTACCTATGAGATTTCCTCCTGATTCCAAAACTTTACGCCACCGAAGTCTACCCCATCCCGACCTGCGACGTTATGGGGCAACTCTCCGAATCCCTGAAACTACTTTCCTGCCCATGAGAGCTTCGTTAGATCCCTTATTCTTGCAAAGGAATTCATCTTCGAGATATGATCAAGTTGACCAGCGTCTTCCAATGACTATGAAGATGGTTGCGAAAGGAATTCTTAAGGACCATCTGGTACTAGTAGCAGATAGCATGATGAGCACCGGTATCAATAAAAGATTCAACAATGCTGGTTATAAGGCGACCTTCCGTCCCTTAAAGGTGCAAGTACCTCTCATAGAGTCCACCTTGTTTACCCCTATGAAATGCTTGAGAAGACTGCAGAGAGATGCCATCCCAATTCATTGGGATGTGTGGTCTCATCATCTTCATGGGGCAAGCATGCAGTACTTGGCACTGAGTCATCTTTTGATATTCTGTAACGAAAATCAGCTAAAAAGCAACAAGGAGTTTGACGATGACCTATATGAATTCTTGGCCTTGGTGAGGACCGACCAAGAAAAGGCTAGATACACATTCTTGGAAGATGTGGACTACCTTGTTGATGACAACGCAATGGATGATATCTGCTTATCACCAGAATTGGATGGAACCCTTGGTATGCCCACTTTTGAAGATGGTATTGATCATCAAAACATCTGAGAAGGACGATTCAGAGAAAATGACACAACAGTGAATGCAAGCTGGGAACAAAATGCAAGTGCCGAAGGAAGCATCAAGATACCACCAAGAGGATTTTTCTTTTAAGGGTGGTAGCCACCCAGATACCTAAACCCAGATAACCTAATACCTACTTTCTTTCTAGCCTCTCCAATCTCGAGGACGAGATTTCTTTTAAGGGTGGTAGTCTGTAACATCCCAAGATTTTATCAAATTTTGGGGGAATTTTTTTTTTGCTTTTGTTTTGAGTGCATTGATTGAAATTTCACAGGGATTTAAAACTTTTTGAGTCTATTTGAAGGCTTTATTAGAAAACTATTTTAAACTTCTATTATTTTCTTGAAGAACTTCCTTGAGAAAGGTCAAGTATCAAAATACTATTTCCCTTCCTTTTATTCAAACCTATGCAAGCTACTTGCAAAGGAGACCTCCTAAAATGATTCTATTGTCTAAAAAGGTTTGCATTGCAAAAGGTGATTTGAAAACAATCTTGTAAATAATATTTTATAATGCGTTATCTCTTATTTCAAAGGATTTATTTTCAAACCCTATTTCTATTTCTTTTTTGCAAGCAAACCCCTTGTTATGTTTGTAAAGATATATTCAAAAATTAGCTTTTATCTTGAAAACATATTTCTTACTGGTTTGGAGCATTGCATGGAATATTAGAAGAATTTAGAATTTTGTTTGAATTGATTTGAAGGAGCTTTGCAAAAGATTTGATTCAATTCAGAAAACAGAAAAAGAAAAAGAACAAAGAAGAAAAAAATACAAAAGGGCCAGGGGCAATGAATCGGCCCAGCTCCAGATCAGGCCCGTGGCCCAGGAAGACGATCCCGAACCGATATCCTATCTCTCTCTCTCTCTGACACTGACCAGTGGGACCCCCTCGTCAAGACGAAGTCATCTTCCACCTCGGTCCGGATTTCTCGCCGGAGACCGTTTCCTCCCCGCCGTTACTCCCCCTCTTCAATACGTATTATTGCCTGCCCAATTCGAGCACCCGACGTGACTATAAGTAGCCCTCGACTCCCTCTCCATTACCCCCTTCTTTCCCCTGCAGATCGAGCCGCCAGGCCGACGAAATTTATCACCGGAGCACCGCAATACAGCCGCCGTTTATCGTCGATTCCGACGCGGTGAGAAGCCCTCATCTCCTCCCTCCGGTCCTTCCTCTCTTCTCCTTCTCTAGCGCATGCCCCCAGATGCATCATTTGATTTCATTCCGCAGCAAAACGATGAACCGGAGCTCAAGCCGAAGCTCACCTCCGCCCGCCTCACCTCCAGTCGTCGTTCATCGTCGCCCCAGGAAACGAAAGACGACGCAGACCAAGCCCCCTAGTTCGCCGTCCTCCTCCGCGCGTCGTCCACGTCTCCATAACCTCCGGACACCTCCAGAACCTCGCCGGCGTCAACTCCCTGCGACGCACCTCGCCGGAAACCTAGCCCCCACGGTGAGCTTTCTCTCTATCTCTCTCATCCGTTGGATCTTGATCTAACGCCCCAGACAGATTCACTTACTGAACCGGTACAGGTGAATCAGATCCGTCCAATATCCTTTTAATCCAACGCACCACAGACGTGATCCAACCGAAGAGGTACCCTCCAATCAGAAATCGCCACATGGCCAGCCTCGGATCAAAATAGATTTCAAATAGGTTTTTCAAATCAGAATTGATCCAAACCTTTGAAAAATCATAACTTTTGATCTGTAATTCGAAATTTAACAAATAATATACCGTTGGAATCCTTAGAACATCTAGAATCCAGTAGTACCATAAAACTTCATATTTTATGGTTTGAATTTGAATCTATTTTCAAATTGGAATCAAACCTTCTGTTAGCTTGTTAAAATCATATCTTTAGTTCTGTTAATCCAAAAATTACAAATTTGTAGTCTCTGGAATCCTCTCAACTTGTAGAACATCATAGAATCAAGAAGACCCAAATTTGATACGTGCACACACTTTGTGCATTCAAATCTATCCAAATCACTATTTTGATCATAGTTTGAATTCTATAACATATTTTAGAGTGATTCCAATTGCAGTGACTTTGTATTATTGCAAGCTATCTAGTAGTATCACTCCCATATTTTATTGAACCATTTCACAATTATTCAAATTATAACATGAGGATTTGAGTAATTTCCACTATAGAAATAAACCTATTTCTTTTAGTAATGTTCCTTTCTACCATAGCAAATCCTATATTCATACCTAGTCATCACTGTTATCTAATCAACATCTTGATCAAGATCATATTCACTTAGACCTATCTCATATAGTACCCACTTATTCAAATTACAAATGTGTCATTTGAGTAAAGTGTGATACTTTCAATCTTAGTTTCTACCTTTGCTACTATGGTATTGATCAAATCAACGTCATAGTACTTAACCCAATCCCATTTACCCATTAGGAACCTTAAGCCATGTTTTCAAACATCATCTATACATATCCATTTCCTATAGCCATTTACTCATGTCTACTCAATCTTAGCCTTGCATTGAACTATTCAAATTGCACTTGAGTTAATTGAGTACCCCAATGTTATAAGAATCCTAGCCTAAGCTTAAGTGTAACATATACTATTTAAGAATAATTGTTATCACACTTATTCAATAGTATTGCTATTGCACTTGTAGTGACCTCATCTTTTAAAGATGATGATCCCTGTGTTTTTCAGTGCTAGTCCCTGGATCAACGCTAGCACACAGTTTGAGATGTGATATCAAGAAACAAAGGTCATTTTATTACATCGCACGATCCATCAATTACATAAAGAACTTACAATGCTCATAACATAGAGCTTTCAGATTTTACAATGAAATCAAAACTAGCATGGAGTCCTTCTTCTTCATGTGCCACAGGCGAACATGTTGCGGATAGACTCGTAACCCTGTCGTACCTTTCTTATCGTCAAAAACCTGCAACATGAAACATTGCAGCCACAAAGGGTCAATACACTTGAATTGTATTGGCAAGATGTCATTGTTTGGTGGACACAATGGAACCTAACACTTAAATGAAAATTTGGCTAGGTGGAGCTGCAGACCTATTTGCACTAAGCAATTTTATCCTATCATTTCTTTGAGCAAAACTTTTAGCTGGACAACTTGACTTGGGTGATCTACCCCTATAGCCATAGGCCGTATTTGTCGTACGGGACACACTGGTCGATAGATACCTACATCAATTGTCAAAACCTCAATTCTCTTTTAAAACACTATGGACACACTGGAATCCACCAGGTGCTCCTAGTAAATTATGCACACACAGGAATCCACCAGGTGTACATAATTATGATCACACAACAAATCCCTTGTTGTCCCATCAAGTTTTAATTTAAAGAAGTTGGCATGATGAGATCCTTGAACATCTTCAAAATCATGTCGCTCAAAATTGTGCATAACCGGGGACACGGCTAAGTACTTAGTTTTAACCCTCTGCAGAGGTGGTGCACTTTTCCCACAAGACTTAGTCAACCTCTTTTGCCATGATGCTCATTTTGCTCAAATGGCCAAGTGAAGACTAAGACGAGACCTTTTAGAGGCAATCCCTCAGACCAACCCGGACGCGTTCCCAAAAACCACCCTCTGTCCGTCTGGCTGAGTTCTCGCAACTTAGTTAGTCAAGACAGAGCCCATATTGTCTGGTGGTTGCACTGGAAGCTTCACGACTTGAGCGTCTCCAATCTCTTTGTTCCTGGGTGGCCGTCCACAAGTGAGATACACCTGGTGGTTCAGAGGTTCGACGACATGACCCCAGGGAACCACTCAACACAAACCATTCTTACCACTTTCCACCCAGGTGTTTCATTAACTTAGTTGTTTTCTTGGTTTTTGTAAAACAATGGTTTTCAACACTTAGTCAAAACATGTGATAATCCCTTCCCACAACAAGTGTAAGGCAACCTATAGCAGCAGCAGTTCTACTAGGAGATGCAAAAGCTAGACATAGCAATAGACTTAGCATAAAACCATAACTACTAAGACCATATTTATAAAAACACCTACACATGCATCTTCTACAAGAAAAGCTACTAGTGACAATTCTTTAGTAGGACAAGAAGATGATGACACTTGCCTTAGTAATCCTTTTGAAGATTGCACTTCTCTTAGCCAACACACGTAGCTCTCCGTACAACTATAAAATAAAAGATAACACAAAATAAACACACCATCCAAGCAACTTAATCAAACAAGACAACAAAAGTGTTTATTAGTTTAGTCTTGTTCTGTCTTAGTGATATTTGCATGGGGTTGGTTTGATATGGATGGAGAAAAATGGCTAAGTCAAGGACTTATAGATTTATGGGGTTTTCTAGGTTGTTTAAGAAGGGTTAAACACTTAGCAAAATAACTTAGGCTTGGTTTGAGGAGTTGGATGAATATATTTCTAAGTCTTGAGGTCTATCTCCTCCATCTTCTTGACTTGGCTCTTTGATCTTGATCTTCTTGTTTGACTTCACCTCTTGTCTTCTTCTTCAACTTCTTCTCCATGGTCTTGGTATGGAAGGCCCATTTGCCACTTTGTTGGATGGACTAGTCAAACACTTAGAAGAATTTGGAGCTGATGGGGTTGAGTGTTTTGCACTTGGGCAAAGGTAGGGAGTGGATTTTTTTTTACTAAGACATGGTAGATTTTATGTGGTCATTAGGACTAGCATATTTCACAATTTTGTTTAGTGAGACAAAAATAAATTAGCACAAAGTGCATGATAGGATTTTTTTTAGAATTTGATATTTTGCAAGGTGCTCAAATAACACATCTATATCTTGCAAAAAGATGAACTAGTGAATTTGTTCTTGGAAAAGTGTGGAAAAGGTGTGTGAAGTATTCTGGTAAGGAATTATGCCCAACCAAAAATATAGAAATAATTCTATAGTGAATATACTCAAATCCTCATTTTTAGATATGAATATTTGGAAACTTGCTATAATATTTTAGGCAGTGGGTCGGCTGATGGCTCGTCTCCGATTTGACGATTTGACGATGTGATTGACGACGTTGTCGTGACCGGTATTGTATGTGGTCAAATTTTATGTGACAGATTTAGAAATTCTAAAATTTAAAAAGTTGGTATCACTGAATAGAGAATTTAATTACGAATCCAATGCAAAAAGAATCATCTAAAACGAATCTATAAATCTAAAGTTACGAATTTTTGAAGTTTAATCGTGAGCTAGTAGCTAGTAAGATGGATCCCTCGATTGGTCTGGGTGTGTGCACGAACACTACCGGTTCAGTAACCGGGACGGTAGCAGGTTTGACCGATCTGAATCTTAATAAAACAGGATCGTTCTAATGAGCTAGGACACTGGCTACTTACCGACCACGACGGTGAACTCGGTGGCTGTCGGCGGCCTCTCAGCGAGGCACCGGCTTGTTGAAGAGACGATGACGTACGGATCCTCCTGACGGTCACTGTCATCCCCTCGGCGACAACTCCTTCCTCCTCGAACAGTTGGACGAGCGGATGGAGGCGTTCGTTCCGGTGGATCTTCTAGCTGTTGCAGCGAGTGGATGGAGCGACGTTGACGTCGAGGCGTCGGCAAAAACTTCTTCAAAATGGTGCACAACTATGTCTAGGAGATAGATAGAGATTAGCATAGTCTACTGCTAAAAGGATTCGAGAAAAAGATCAACAGGGAGGTCATACCGTCGCGATGAACTCGCAAAATCTTGAAGTAGGACGTCGATGGTACGGAATGTAGAGAGGTTATTTTAGAAAACTTTCTGAACAAAAGTGAGGGAGGGGAACAAGGGGCGCTCGGTGCTCGCCTCGGTTTGATTTATAGTGGTGTGAGGAAGGAGATCAGGAGACGTATGCCGACAGGTGGCATTCGGTGCACCTGGACGGTTTTAGAGATTAAGGAAACTAAATGAGGCTTTAATTACCTGAATAGGACCGTAATTTGTGAGGGAGTAATTCTCGTATTTAAGTCGATAGTAAAGACTCACTAGAATTAGAGAGAAATAGGAGGGGAAGATTGACTGTAATGGTGGCGCTCTCAACGCTAAGTTTCTTTTCGTGTCGAGGAAGAAGACGATGACCTATTCGGTAGCTAAATGGGCTGGAATTCGGCCCAAAAAGAAAATGAAAGAAAGGATGGAAAAAAAACAATAGATAGATGGGGAAATTGAATGGGCTAGGTGGGTTGGCTCCATTTTTTTTCTATTTAGTCTTTGCTATTTTCTTTACTATCTTATGCATCCAAAGTGATTCAAAACCTATTTTTAAAACATTGAGGTATTCTTTTCTTGACCCATTAAACAAGTTATAAAAAAATATTTTTTTGCTCTTTGGCCTATATGGCTACTTGGCATTATTTATCAAAGTAGAATTTAGGGCTTTTATTTCATCAAAGAAAAAAATCCTTTTAAAATTTCAAAACTTTGAAAACAAAATAGATTTGTTGAAAACATTTGGTTGCCCAAAAGTTTATCAAAACTCAATTTAAGAAAATAATTTTAACTATTACACAAAAAGTTTTAATTCCTTGTGGATTTTTAAATAAAGACAAGAAAGCATGGTTCCTATTTTATTTATTTTCTCATTCCAAATTTTTGAGATGTGACAGACTACCACCCTTAAAAGGAATCTCGTCCCCGAGATTCGGAGGGTTAGAAATAAAGATGGGTTTGGTATACTAGGTGGGCTACCACCCTTAAAAGGAACTTTTGTGGGTAGTTTAGGTTTTGGGTTCATGGTAGGCACATCTTGGATAAGACTTGGCACTGGGTCATCTTTTGTACTCCATAGCATCAAATCTTCCTCAATATGGTGTGAGTATAGCTTCCTCCCTTGTAGAGCTTTTGTCCATCATGGTAGTTGTTTGAACTACTTTGGACACGGAAGAGTCACTCTTTGGGTCAATCAGAAGACCAAGTTGGAGTGTTCTCATAGTCTCATTTCATATCCTTTATTTGGTCTTCATAGACTTGCAAGTCATCTTCAACGGTAAGTTTGTGGCTCGTCCTCACCGTGTTCCTACGTTTTGGCAATTTCTTACCTATTATAAGGGGTATAATTTCTTATCCTCCTAGGGTTCAGGTTTAACAACGCCGTCTCTCTTGTAGGTATGTCTCTTCAGATTTACCATTCCTCATATCAAGAGCGAACAATTGAGTAGTCATCATGGGGGCCAATCCATAACGCACCCAATCGTTACCTTGTATTTCAGTTTGGTACATCTCGTACACTAACTCTTGGTCACCTCGCTAGTTTTCACAAAAGTTTCTATGGATATTGAATCCATGTTTCAATTCATGTTAAGAACTTTAGAAAACAAATCTATCGATCCTTAGCTAGTGGTTTGCGTAAACTCTCATATGACAAAATCTCTTAGCTTGCAGATCCTTCGGTTTGCCATCTCTTGTTCTATGCATCTTCTTGATACTGAGCATCTTAGCTGGAGCTGATATTGTTCTTGTCTTCATGGAGGCTTGTCAAGAAAACACTTGTTTTGGGTTTAAATAAAGACGAGAATAGATAGAAGGATCTAAAGAAAAGTTCCTACCCAAACACAACAGATCAAGGCATTTCATGTTACAAACAAGATCTAACAAGCATTTGTCACATCAAACAACATTGTTCAACCACAAACAAGCTAGTATGGCCATACCACAATTCAATATGATCATAACATATTACGATGTCGTTCTTACTATAAAGACCTTAAATGGAGGTCCAACTAAAGCTTCTTGGTTGTCTTGAGGTAGTGGTCAACTCTTTTCATCTTTGGGGTCCTAGGTGTTGTGCAGTCTATACTTGAGTCTTCCTCCAAGCTCTTCGATAGCTTCCATGTAGTGCTTCTTGCAGAGTCGAGGAATAATATATGGAGCATCAATCTCTTCTTGATAGTCTTCATGGAATAAGATCTCTAGAGAATGAGAAAGTATTTTTTTTAAAACATGAAGTAGATGAGAATAGAAGAAGTTAAAATTGCAAACACCTTTTAATAAAAACTAAATTAGTTAGATTTTCATCCTAGGGTCTTTCATCTCTCTCATCTTCTTGTGTTTCTCTTGAACATGAACTTATCTTCTTGCTCCTAGAATGTCATATCCTTCAGTTGGGCAAGTAGCTCATCATTTGCTAAGCAGTTCGTTGGTCCTATTGCTATCAAGTTCCTTCGTAAGAATGTTCTAAGTCCTAGAACCATCGGTGCAAAGACTCCTTCTAGACTTCTTCAATTTGCTTCACTTGATGATCTTGGAGTTCCTTGAGGTGCTGAAGTTGAAGCTCTTCGTCTTTGAATTTAAAATGAGGAGAAGTAGAGGCAACATGACTAAGGGAAGAGTTTACGAGGAAATGAGTGTAAATTTTTAACTTAGAAATAAAAGAAACTCCTATGTTTCTAAGGGGTCTTTGTCTAATCCTAGGGTCACGAACCTAAGGGCAACACAATGCTCTGATACCATCTGTAGTGACCTCATCTTTTAAAGATGATGATCCCTGTGCTTTTCAGTGCTAGTCCCTGGATCAACGCTAGCACACACAGTTTGAGATGTGATATCAAGAAACAAAGGTCATTTTATTACATCGCACGATCCATCAATTACATAAAGAACTTACAATGCTCATAACATAGAGCTTTCAGAGTTTACAACGAAATCAAAACTAGCATGGAGTCCTTCTTCTTCATGTGCCACAGGCGAACATGTTGCGGATAGACTCGTAACCCTGTCGTACCTTTCTTATCGTCAAAAACCTGCAACATGAAACGTTGCAGCCACAAAGGGTCAATACACTTGAATTGTATTGGCAAGATGTCATTGTTTGGTGGACACAATGGAACCTAACACTTAAATGAAAATTTGGCGAGGTGGAGCTGCAGACCTATTTGCACTAAGCAATTTTATCCTATCATTTCTTTGAGCAAAACTTTTAGCTGGACAATTTGACTTGGGTGATCTACCCCTGTAGCCATAGGCCGTATTTGTCGTACGGGACACACTGGTCGATAGATACCTACATCAATTTTCAAAACCTCAATTCTCTTTTAAAACACTATGGACACACTGGAATCCACCAGGTGCTCCTAGTAAATTATGCACACACAGGAATCCACCAGGTGTACATAATTATGATCACACAACAAATCCCTTGTTGTCCCATCAAGTTTTAATTTAAAGAAGTTGGCATGATGAGATCCTTGAACATCTTCAAAATCATGTCGCTCAAAATTGTGCATAACCGGGGACACGGCTAAGTACTTAGTTTTAACCCTCTGCAGAGGTGGTGCACTTTTCCCACAAGACTTAGTCAACCTCTTTTGCCATGATGCTCATTTTGCTCAAATGGCCAAGTGAAGACTAAGACGAGACCTTTTAGAGGCAATCCCTCAGACCAACCCGGACGCGTTCCCAAAAACCACCCGCTGTCCGTCTGGCTGAGTTCTCGCAACTTAGTTAGTCAAGACAGAGCCCATATTGTCTGGTGGTTGCACTGGAAGCTTCACGACTTGAGCGTCTCCAATCTCTTTGTTCCTGGGTGGCCGTCCACAAGTGAGATACACCTGGTGGTTCAGAGGTTTGACGACATGACCCCAGGGAACCACTCAACACAAACCATTCTTACCACTTTCCACCCAGGTGTTTCATTAACTTAGTTGTTTTCTTGGTTTTTGTAAAACAATGGTTTTCAACACTTAGTCAAAACATGTGATAATCCCTTCCCACAACAAGTGTAAGGCAACCTATAGCAGCAGCAGTTCTACTAGGAGATGCAAAAGCTAGACATAGCAATAGACTTAGCATAAAACCATAACTACTAAGACCATATTTATAAAAACACCTACACATGCATCTTCTACAAGAAAAGCTACTAGTGACAATTCTTTAGTAGGACAAGAAGATGATGACACTTGCCTTAGTAATCCTTTTGAAGATTGCACTTCTCTTAGCCAACACACGTAGCTCTCCGTACAACTATAAAATAAAAGATAACACAAAATAAACACACCATCCAAGCAACTTAATCAAACAAGACAACAAAAGTGTTTATTAGTTTAGTCTTGTTCTGTCTTAGTGATATTTGCATGGGGTTGGTTTGATATGGATGGAGAAAAATGGCTAAGTCAAGGACTTATAGATTTATGGGGTTTTCTAGGTTGTTTAAGAAGGGTTAAACACTTAGCAAAATAACTTAGGCTTGGTTTGAGGAGTTGGATGAATATATTTCTAAGTCTTGAGGTCTATCTCCTCCATCTTCTTGACTTGGCTCTTTGATCTTGATCTTCTTGTTTGACTTCACCTCTTGTCTTCTTCTTCAAGTTCTTCTCCATGGTCTTGGTATGGAAGGCCCATTTGCCACTTTGTTGGATGGACTAGTCAAACACTTAGAAGAATTTGGAGCTGATGGGGTTGAGTGTTTTGCACTTGGGCAAAGGTAGGGAGTGGATTTTTTTTACTAAGACACGGTAGATTTTATGTGGTCATTAGGACTAGCATATTTCACAATTTTGTTTAGTGAGACAAAAACAAATTAGCACAAAGTGCATGATAGGATTTTTTTAGAATTTGATATTTTGCAAGGTGCTCAAATAACACATCTATATCTTGCAAAAAGATGAACTAGTGAATTTGTTCTTGGAAAAGTGTGGAAAAGGTGTGTGAAGTATTCTGGTAAGGAATTATGCCCAACCAAAAATATAGAAATAATTCTATAGTGAATATACTCAAATCCTCATTTTTAGATTTGAATATTTGGAAACTTGGTATAATATTTTAGGCAGTGGGTCGGCTGATGGCTCGTCTCCGATTTGACGATTTGACGATGTGATTGACGACGTTGTCGTGACCGGTATTGTATGTGGTCAAATTTTATGTGACAGATTTAGAAATTCTAAAATTTAAAAAGTTGGTATCACTGAATAGAGAATTTAATTACGAATCCAATGCAAAAAGAATCATCTAAAACGAATCTATAAATCTAAAGTTACGAATTTTTTGAAGTTTAATCGTGAGCTAGTAGCTAGTAAGATGGATCCCTCGATTGGTCTGGGTGTGTGCACGAACACTACCGGTTCAGTAACCGGGACGGTAGCAGGTTTGACCGATCTGAATCTTAATAAAACAGGATCGTTCTAATGAGCTAGGACACTGGCTACTTACCGACCACGACGGTGAACTCGGTGGCTGTCGGCGGCCTCTCAGCGAGGCACCGGCTTGTTGAAGAGACGATGACGTACGGATCCTCCTGACGGTCACTGTCATCCCCTCGGCGACAACTCCTTCCTCCTCGAACAGTTGGACGAGCGGATGGAGGCGTTCGTTCCGGTGGATCTTCTAGCTGTTGCAGCGAGTGGATGGAGCGACGTTGACGTCGAGGCGGCGGCAAAAACTTCTTCAAAATGGTGCACAACTATGTCTAGGAGATAGATAGAGATTAGCATAGTCTACTGCTAAAAGGATTCGAGAAAAAGATCAACAGGGAGGTCATACCGTCGCGATGAACTCGCAAAATCTTGAAGTAGGACGTCGATGGTACGGAATGTAGAGAGGTTCTTTTAGAAAACTTTCTGAACAAAAGTGAGGGAGGGGAACAAGGGGCGCTCGGTGCTCGCCTCGGTTTGATTTATAGTGGTGTGAGGAAGGAGATCAGGAGACGTATGCCGACAGGTGGCATTCGGTGCACCTGGACGGTTTTAGAGATTAAGGAAACTAAATGAGGCTTTAATTACCTCAATAGGACCGTAATTTGTGAGGGAGTAATTCTCGTATTTAAGTCGATAGTAAAGACTCACTAGAATTAGAGAGAAATAGGAGGGGAAGATTGACTGTAATGGTGGCGCTCTCAACGCTAAGTTTCTTTTCGTGTCGAGGAAGAAGACGATGACCTGTTCGGTAGCTAAATGGGCTGGAATTCGGCCAAAAAAGAAAATGAAAGAAAGGAGGAAAAAAAAACAATAGATAGATGGGGAAATTGAATGGGCTAGGTGGGTTGGCTCCATTTTTTTTTCTATTTAGTCTTTGCTATTTTCTTTACTATCTTATGCATCCAAAGTGATTCAAAACACATTCAAAACATGCCATACTCATTTGAATAATAATAATAACATGTGCAAATATAATTTTAAAAAAAAGAAACACTTTGGTAATATTTTCATTTGAAAATAAAATTGTGAAATCAAAGTTGTTCACATACGCTCATATAGCCTATGGATTTTTATGGGTTTTGTTTGAATAACTCCTTTTAAAATTCTTTGAAGGAAAATTCAAAATAATTTTTAAAACATTGAGGTATTCTTTTCTTGACCCATAAAACAAGTTATAAAAAAAATATTTTTTTGCTCTTTGGCCTATATGGCTACTTGGCATTATTTATCAAAGTAGAATTTAGGGCTTTTATTTCATCAAAGAAAAAAATCCTTTTAAAATTTCAAAACTTTGAAAACAAAATAGATTTGTTGAAAACATTTGGTTGCCCAAAAGTTTATCAAAACTCAATTTAAGAAAATAATTTTAACTATTACACAAAAAGTTTTAATTCCTTGTGGATTTTTAAATAAAGACAAGAAAGCATGGTTCCTATTTTATTTATTTTCTCATTCCAAATTTTTGAGATGTGACAGCACTATTTTATCTCTTGTGTGATTTACCCACATGAGATATTCCAAGATTCAATATGCTTTGATAAAGCATAAAGATCTGACTCATCATATTTTGTCTAATTCATATATATATTCAAATTGCAATTGTGCTACTTGAGTAGAATATGAATTCATCTCAAACCTAGATTTTGTTAATGTGGTGTAGTTATAACCCGTACCATAGTATGTGTTATATACCATGTTGATCAATGAACCATTTGAGCCATGTCCTCAAATATCAATCATTCATACCCAATCTAATGCCTACTTAGTTTTGTCCACATGTATTGAACTATTCAACTTGCAAAGGTGCTAATTGAATAGTTCAAGCATTCTTAAAACCTAGCCTAGTTCCAAAGTGTAGTAGATACTATTTAAGAGTAATTGTTGTCACATTTACTCAATAGTGTTGTAGTTGCACAAATTGACTCTTGTGTAATTTATTACACATGAGCTATTCCTAAAACTCTTATGCTTTAATAAAGCATAAAAACTTCATCAATTATATTATGCCTAGTCCAATTCTCTCTCAAATCATATTGATCTTCCCGAGCTAAGCTCTCAAATTCATATCTCACAAATCATGACCCTTTACCATATCTTTCTTGTCATAACATCTTAATAAATCTAAATTGTTAAACAAACACTTTTCGTTTGTCTGTTTGTTTGATTGTGTTGTATGGATTGTTTATGGTATGCTATTTCTGTGCTATAGTTGGTGCGAAGAGCTACGTGCTTAGTTGAGAGAAGTGAAACGTCGTGATCTTCAAAAAGGCAAGTGACACACATATCCCCTACCTATTTTACTACTGCATTAGTGTGATTCAGTAGTATGCATGATAGGTGAAATGTTCAACTGTTTTATCAAATGCTTAGATCCTAGTAGGGTGAAGCTATCCCTCAAACTCTACCTTGCTAGGATTGAATATCAAATTTATGAAAATGATGATGCCAATGCCATGCTATGTATGATTTGTAAAGATGAAAATTAATAACCCAATGAACCACATGGGTGCAATCTTGTGGCTACTCAGGGCTACACACCTGGCTATCAACCCAGGACATGTGTGGTGGTTATCACCTGAGAGTACACAACTCAGGACTTCACACCTAGCTATCAACCTAGGACTTGTGTGGTGGTTATCACCTGAGAGTACTTTGTATTGGTTGTACCTAGGAACAGAGAGAGGACATGTCGCGTGAAAGGAGTCTCATCACCATTTCAGAATAATTAAAACTTGATTAGTGACTACTTAGGGCTACACACCTGACTATCAACTCAGGACTTGTGTGGTTGTTATCACCTAAGGGTCCTCACCAATCCCAAGACTAGCTACTTAGGGCTACACACCTGACTATCAACTCAGGACTTGTGTGGTTGTTATCACCTAAGGGTTACCTTGGGGCTTTATTTGAACGAAGCTACTCAGGGCCATATATCTGGCTATCAACCCATGGTATGTGGTGGTTATCACCTGAGAGATATTCGTGTTTTGTTGAGTGGCTACCCAGGACTGCACACCTGGCTATCAACCTAGGACATGTGTGGTGGTTATCACCTGGGGGTACACTTGTGGGTGGCTACTCAGGGCCATATACCTGGCTATCAACCCATGGTATGTGGTGGTTATCACCTGAGAGTTATCCATGTTTTGTTGAGTAACTATCCAGAGCTACACAGCTTGGTTATCAACCCAAGGTTTGTGTGGTGGTTATCATCTGGGGGTTACTTTGACCTTATGGAAAAATCTAAATGTTTTAAAATGTTTTGATAGGATAAAACTTGCTTTATACAATTCAGCCTTTGAGATCCACTAAGCCAAATGTCATGTGGTATAGTCTTTCCACAAAATGCCACCAAGTATGTGTCATTTGCCAGTACATCATTGTACTGACCCCTTTGGGGCTGCATATTCAAACGTGCAGGTTTTATTTCGAGTAAGGAATCAGGAGTAGGATCTCGAGCTTACATTCCAACACGTCTGCCTGTGGCACTTGATGAAGATGGAAGCTCACTGCAACTATGCTTTATGCTGTGTACTCATAAGGTAGAAGACCTATGTAACTCGATATGGCCAAAGAAGGCAAAGCAGTATTCCGGCATTGTCGAAGCAGACGATGTCGATGAGACGTAGCACAAGAGGCAAAGTGTCGATATAGCCAAAGAGGGCAGAATAGTATTTTGAGATAACCCACGAAGGCTAGCATATCACGTATATGTGTATATGTCAAACAGGACATTGCCTATGATGGCATGAGAGAGAATTTGGCCAGTGCAGACCAGCATATCAGCTTCATGAGTATGCAGGTTTAGGACTTTGGTATATTTTTGTTGAAGCCTGTGCGCGACTCTGCGAAGTCCCCCACAGCCTCGGGGGCTAATGTCGGGGATATAACCCCGGGTATACCAAAGTACCCCTATTTATAAATTTATATATGTTGTATAGCTATATTATATATGCAGGATATTGAAAAGTAAGCAAGCAGCAGCCTGGGCCGGATTAACCAAGCCCAGGCCGGATTACAACTCCCCTGGGCCAGAATATTAAGGCCTGGCCGGAATACCTCTAGGTTGGGCCGAGATAGAGCAGCCCAGGCCGGCACAGCTGCAGATCCCGGCTGGGCCGGGACTTCCCTGCCCCGGCTGGGCCTTCTCTGCCCAGCTCAGCTCCCCGGGTGGGCCGACCTCTCCAGCGCCCGGCTGGGCCGCCGGCTGGCTTGCCCCGGCTGGGCCGGCATCCTCCGCCCCCGGCTGGGCCTTCGAGCAGCCAGCCCGGGCCGCCACTTCCTCCAGGCCGGCGCGCCCCTCTTCGGGCCGGTGCCAGCGTCACCCGGCTGGGCCGGGATTCCGCCTCCCCGGCTGGGCCGCCTGCCCGTCCTGGAGTAGGCCGCCATCTCCCCTGCGCCCCGGCTGGGCCGGATTAGGAGAATCCGGCCTGGCCGGGATTTCCCCTCCAGGCCTCCTTTGTCAGGCCGGCTGGGCCGGGTTATAGTGTTCCGGCTGGGCCAGGATGGTGCTCCTCTGGCCCAGGCCGGATTATCTTCATAATAGGCCGGGATTTACTCCCTCCGGGACATATTCCTCGTCCAGCATCGCCTCCAGTGCATCGTGCCAGTCCTGGGACGCCTCCAGGCTCGGACTGGCATATCCTTTACCATCGTATGCTGGTCTTGGGACGCCCCTTGGCTCAGACCAGCATATCCCTCTTCTCCTAGTCAGTCTTATCCTCAGGAGGAGGATAAGACTGATGACATGGTGATCCTGAAGACAGCAACTAGAAGACGAAGACCAAGGACTCCAAGTACAGACATCGATGGGACTAGCCCATGACCGTGACGCAGCGCACAGTACCGAGGACGGTACTGTGCTGATGCAGGCTACAGTGTGACAAGACCCCAGTAGTCATCTCAGCTACAGTGCATGTATAGTGTATTGTGGGGCATCCCTTGTCCCCTGGGCTCCCTATATAAGGGGCACCAGGGGGATCGATCACCCGAAGCCTCCGGAGGAGGCTCATTCTCTCTTGCTCCATGGGAGCTCTCTAGCACTAGCTCTTTAGCTCCTGCCCAGTGCAGCCTTAGATAGGCAGATGAACAGCTCAAGGAGCACCATTGTAGCTCTCATGTGAAGCTCATATAGATCAGACATGCAGGAGTAGGGGTGTTACCTCCTCACGAGGGCCCGACCTGGTAGCTCGATGTGTTAGCAGTGACTTCTGTGCTCGGTCTCTACCGAGCCTTCCCTCTCCCGGATCCACCAGTGTACAGTCGGCCCCCATTTTAGCCATCCTATGGCATATGTTGTTTCACCACGACGACATTTGGCGCCCACCGTGGGGCTGATCAGGCGCTGGTAGGAGTACATCCGGACGGGATCTTCTTCATCTGCTCGGGGGCTCGACATCAGCAACGCCTCCGAGCACAGCAGGTCTTCTTCAACTCCCGGGCTGACCTCAACTCGCCCAGGCCAGCATACGGCTGTCCCGGATCTACATCGGCATCTCTGGGCCGGCGCTCGGCTTCCCCCGGCCAGCATATCCTGTGTCCCGGCCAGCATATCCTGTGTCCCGGCCAGCATATCCTGAGTCCCGGCCAGCATATCCTGTGTCCCGGCCAGCATATCCTGTGTCCCGGCCAGCATATCCTGAGTCCCGGCCAGCATATCCTGTGTCCCGGCCAGCATATCCTGTGTCCTGGCCAGCATATCCTGTGTCCCGGCCAGCATATCCTGTGTCCCGGCCAGCATATCCTGAGTCCCGGCCAGCATATCCTGTGTCCTGGCCAGCATATCCTGAGTCCCGGCCAGCATATCCTGTGTCCCGGCCAGCATATCCTGTGTCCCGGCCAGCATATCCTGAGTCCCGACCAGCATATCCTGTGTCCCGGCCAGCATATCCTGTGTCCTGGCCAGCATATCCTGTGTCCCGGCCAGCATATCCTGAGTCCCGGCCAGCATATCCTGTGTCCCGGCCAGCGTATTCTGTGTCCTGGCCAGCATATTCTGTGTCCCGGCCAGCATATCCTGTGTCCCGGCCAGCATATTCTGTGTCCTGGCCAGCATATTCTGTGTCCTGGCCAGCATATCCTGCGTTCTGGCCAGCATATCTTATGTCCCGGCCGGCATATTTGGTGTTTGTCGTACCTGGGACTGTTCCGCCTTCGCCTCGAGCATCTGCTGGTACTTCAAACTTCTTCAACGGTGCAAGTAAGTATTTATGCTGGTTTACTCCATATCCTGGTCAGCTTATCTGAAAATGAGTGTCTCCTTGATAGAAAAGATAGCTCGGGGGCTGGGCTAAAGCCTAGGAAGTTGCCTCTTGAGTACTGTTTCAGTATATATTAGTTCGCATGCTAGCATATCAGCTTCTCAGTTTTCTCCTGTATGTCTGTTTATATGCCAAATCACTACATATGCCTGCTGCAAAAAGTATCCTTAGTATCAGTTTGTATGTCAATAGTCTTATGCAAAGTTTCATCTGGGCATGTTATATGCCGGTTTTATATGCCAACAACAAGATGTTATGTCAAGTTATATGTCTTTGCATATGCCAATTGGTATATCTGCTACAGTGCTATAGTCAGTATGCCAGTTAACATATCAAGTTCAGTATCTACCTGTATGCCAAATGCTTTATCTCATATGCTATGTGTTATATGCCGGCTGTCGTATGCCAAGGCTCGTATGCCAGTTTTTTATATGTTGAATGCCATGTGCTAGTTGTTACATGTTTACAGTCAGATCAGTTATATGCCTATCTCAGTACCAGTTTCTGCATGCTACGTGCTATATGCTAGATCTCATATGCCAGTTACAGTATACTAGCATTTATATACCGGCACATGAGTGCCAAATATCTGTTGTAAGATGCCAAGTTTGCTTATATGCCAGTTACAGTATGTCTACATTTATATGCCGGCACATGAGTGCCTAGTTCTTCCTTGTGAGTTGCCAAGTTAGCATATATGTCAAATTGCTATATCTCAGTCTGTATGTCAAGTGCTATGTACCGAATGATATGGGCTATATGCCAAACTCCATATGCTAGATTGCAAATATGCCAAATGCTATGACCATTGCTATGTCTTTTAGAATGACTACAGAATAGGTTGGATGTCTCATTATATATATGTCTATTACCCGGCTATGACTCTCCATATTGCCGTTACAGAGGAGAAATTACTATTATATCACCAGGGTTTCAGTTTATATCTCAAAGTCTCAGGTATTTCAGAGTATGCCGGCATATCATGGCAAAGAGCAAAATTTCAGTATACCGGCATATGCTATATTTTGTATCCTGGCCGGCATATTTTATGTCCCAGCCAGCATATCTTTACATCTTGGCCAGCATATCTCAAAGTCTCAGTTCTCAGGTATGTCAGTTTGTTAGCACATCATGTTATTAAGTGATATCTTGAGTCATATGTGTTTCAGTATGCCGGCATATCATGGCAAGAGTAAAGTTACAGTATGCCGGCATATCGTGGCATGAGCAAAGTTTCAGTATGCCGGCATATCATGGCAAAGAGCAAAATGCCAGTATGCCAGCATATCATGGCAAAGAGCAAGGTTTCAGTATGCCGGCATATCATAGCAAGAGTAAGATTTCAGTATGCCAGCATATCATGGCATCGATCAAAATCCCCAATCACCGTTTATTTCGGTTCGCCAGCATATCAAGGCATCTATCAATAACTCATATCGCCGTTTATTTCGGCATGCCAGCATATCACGGCATTCTGTAATCCTTTCAGTTATCGCCAATTCTGGCACAGTAATATATCGAGACATCGATCTCAAAGCTAACAAACATCATATCTCTTATCATATCCGGTTTCATAGAGTATCCCGGTTTAGCATATTAACATGTCTTATCATTTTTGCATACTAACAAGTGCCCAAAGAGGCGAAATAGCCCGAGAGGCAAAAACAGCCCAAGAGGCATATCAGTATACCGGCATTGTCAAAGCAGACAATGCCGATGAGACATAGCCTGAGAGGCAAAGTGTCGATATAGTGCCCAAGAGGCAAAGTAGCCCAAGAGGCATATCAGTATACCGGCATTGTCAAAGCGGACAATGTCGATGAGACATAGCCTGAGAGGCAAAGTGTCGAAATAGCCCGAGAGGCAAAAACAGCCCAAGAGGCATATCAGTATACCGGCATTGTCAAAGCAGACAATGCCGATGAGACATAGCCTGAGAGGCAAAGTGTCGATATAGTGCCCAAGAGGCAAAGTAGCCCAAGAGGCATATCAGTATACCGGCATTGTCAAAGCGGACAATGTCGATGAGACATAGCCTGAGAGGCAAAGTGTCGATATAAAGCCCGAGAGGCAAAAACAGCCCAAGAGGCATATCAGTATACCGGCATTGTCAAAGCAGACAATGCCGATGAGACATAGCCTGAGAGGCAAAGTGTCGATATAGTGCCCAAGAGGCAAAGTAGCCCAAGAGGCATATCAGTATACCGGCATTGTCAAAGCGGACAATGTCGATGAGACATAGCCTGAGAGGCAAAGTGTCGAAATAGCCCGAGAGGCAAAAACAGCCCAAGAGGCATATCAGTATACCGGCATTGTCAAAGCAGACAATGCCGATGAGACATAGCCTGAGAGGCAAAGTGTCGATATAGTGCCCAAGAGGCAAAGTAGCCCAAGAGGCATATCAGTATACCGGCATTGTCAAAGCGGACAATGTCGATGAGACATAGCCTGAGAGGCAAAGTGTCGAAATAGCCCGAGAGGCAAAAACAGCCCAAGAGGCATATCAGTATACCGGCATTGTCAAAGCAGACAATGTCGATGAGACATGGCCCAAGTGGCAACATGTTGAAACAGCACGAGAGGCATATCAGTATACCGGCATTGTCAAAGCGGACAATGTCGATGAGACATAGCCTGAGAGGCAAAGTGTCTATATAAAGCCCGAGAGGCAAAAGTAGCCTAAGAGGCAAAGTAGCCCGAGAGGCAAAAGTAGCCCAAGAGGCAGAGTAGCCCAAGAGGCACATAGCTCAAGAGGTAAAGTATCGATATGGCCAAAGAAGGCAAAGCAGTATTCCGGCATTGTCGAAGCAGACGATGTCGATGAGACGTAGCATAAGAGGCAAAGTGTCGATATAGCCAAAGAGGGCAGAATAGTATTTTGAGATAACCCACGAAGGCTAGCATATCACGTATATGTGTATATGTCAAACAGGACATTGCCTATGATGGCATGAGAGAGAATTTGGCCAGTGCAGACCAGCATATCAGCTTCATGAGTATGCAGGTTTAGGACTTTGGTATATTTTTGTTGAAGCCTGTGCGCGACTCTGCGAAGTCCCCCACAGCCTCGGGGGCTAATGTCGGGGATATAACCCCGGGTATACCAAAGTACCCCTATTTATAAATTTATATATGTTGTATAGCTATATTATATATGCAGGATATTGAAAAGTAAGCAAGCAGCAGCCTGGGCCGGATTAACCAAGCCCAGGCCGGATTACAACTCCCCTGGGCCAGAATATTAAGGCCTGGCCGGAATACCTCTAGGTTGGGCCGAGATAGAGCAGCCCAGGCCGGCACAGCTGCAGATCCCGGCTGGGCCGGGACTTCCCTGCCCCGGCTGGGCCTTCTCTGCCCAGCTCAGCTCCCCGGGTGGGCCGACCTCTCCAGCGCCCGGCTGGGCCGCCGGCTGGCTTGCCCCGGCTGGGCCGGCATCCTCCGCCCCCGGCTGGGCCTTCGAGCAGCCAGCCCGGGCCGCCACTTCCTCCAGGCCGGCGCGCCCCTCTTCGGGCCGGTGCCAGCGTCACCCGGCTGGGCCGGGATTCCGCCTCCCCGGCTGGGCCGCCTGCCCGTCCTGGAGTAGGCCGCCATCTCCCCTGCGCCCCGGCTGGGCCGGATTAGGAGAATCCGGCCTGGCCGGGATTTCCCCTCCAGGCCTCCTTTGTCAGGCCGGCTGGGCCGGGTTATAGTGTTCCGGCTGGGCCAGGATGGTGCTCCTCTGGCCCAGGCCGGATTATCTTCATAATAGGCCGGGATTTACTCCCTCCGGGACATATTCCTCGTCCAGCATCGCCTCCAGCGCATCGTGCCAGTCCTGGGACGCCTCCAGGCTCGGACTGGCATATCCTTTACCATCGTATGCTGGTCTTGGGACGCCCCTTGGCTCAGACCAGCATATCCCTCTTCTCCTAGTCAGTCTTATCCTCAGGAGGAGGATAAGACTGATGACATGGTGATCCTGAAGACAGCAACTAGAAGACGAAGACCAAGGACTCCAAGTACAGACATCGATGGGACTAGCCCATGACCGTGACGCAGCGCACAGTACCGAGGATGGTACTGTGCTGATGCAGGCTACAGTGTGACAAGACCCCAGTAGTCATCTCAGCTACAGTGCATGTATAGTGTATTGTGGGGCATCCCTTGTCCCCTGGGCTCCCTATATAAGGGGCACCAGGGGGATCGATCACCCGAAGCCTCCGGAGGAGGCTCATTCTCTCTCGCTCCATGGGAGCTCTCTAGCACTAGCTCTTTAGCTCCTGCCCAGTGCAGCCTTAGATAGGCAGATGAACAGCTCAAGGAGCACCATTGTAGCTCTCATGTGAAGCTCATATAGATCAGACATGCAGGAGTAGGGGTGTTACCTCCTCACGAGGGCCCCGAACCTGGGTAGCTCGATGTGTTAGCAGTGACTTCTGTGCTCGGTCTCTACCGAGCCTTCCCTCTCCCGGATCCACCAGTGTACAGTCGGCCCCCATTTTAGCCATCCTATGGCATATGTTGTTTCACCACGACGACATAATGTGGTGTAGTTATAACCCGTACCATAGTATGTGTTATATACCATGTTGATCAATGAACCATTTGAGCCATGTCCTCAAATATCAATCATTCATACCCAATCTAATGCCTACTTAGTTTTGTCCACATGTATTGAACTATTCAACTTGCAAAGGTGCTAATTGAATAGTTCAAGCATTCTTAAAACCTAGCCTAGTTCCAAAGTGTAGTAGATACTATTTAAGAGTAATTGTTGTCACATTTACTCAATAGTGTTGTAGTTGCACAAATTGACTCTTGTGTAATTTATTACACATGAGCTATTCCTAAAACTCTTATGCTTTAATAAAGCATAAAAACTTCATCAATTATATTATGCCTAGTCCAATTCTCTCTCAAATCATATTGATCTTCCCGAGCTAAGCTCTCAAATTCATATCTCACAAATCATGACCCTTTACCATATCTTTCTTGTCATAACATCTTAATAAATCTAAATTGTTAAACAAACACTTTTCGTTTGTCTGTTTGTTTGATTGTGTTGTATGGATTGTTTATGGTATGCTATTTCTGTGCTATAGTTGGTGCGAAGAGCTACGTGCTTAGTTGAGAGAAGTGAAACGTCGTGATCTTCAAAAAGGCAAGTGACACACATATCCCCTACCTATTTTACTACTGCATTAGTGTGATTCAGTAGTATGCATGATAGGTGAAATGTTCAACTGTTTTATCAAATGCTTAGATCCTAGTAGGGTGAAGCTATCCCTCAAACTCTACCTTGCTAGGATTGAATATCAAATTTATGAAAATGATGATGCCAATGCCATGCTGTGTATGATTTGTAAAGATGAAAATTAATAACCCAATGAACCACATGGGTGCAATCTTGTGGCTACTCAGGGCTACACACCTGGCTATCAACCCAGGACATGTGTGGTGGTTATCACCTAAGAGTACACAACTCAGGACTTCACACCTAGCTATCAACCTAGGACTTGTGTGGTGGTTATCACCTGAGAGTACTTTGTATTGGTTGTACCTAGGAACAGAGAGAGGACATGTCGCGTGAAAGGAGTCTCATCACCATTTCAGAATAATTAAAACTTGATTAGTGACTACTTAGGGCTACACACCTGACTATCAACTCAGGACTTGTGTGGTTGTTATCACCTAAGGGTCCTCACCAATCCCAAGACTAGCTACTTAGGGCTACACACCTGACTATCAACTCAGGACTTGTGTGGTTGTTATCACCTAAGGGTTACCTTGGGGCTTTATTTGAACGAAGCTACTCAGGGCCATATATCTGGCTATCAACCCATGGTATGTGGTGGTTATCACCTGAGAGATATTCGTGTTTTGTTGAGTGGCTACCCAGGACTGCACACCTGGCTATCAACCTAGGACATGTGTGGTGGTTATCACCTGGGGGTACACTTGTGGGTGGCTACTCAGGGCCATATACCTGGCTATCAACCCATGGTATGTGGTGGTTATCACCTGAGAGTTATCCATGTTTTGTTGAGTAACTATCCAGAGCTACACAGCTTGGTTATCAACCCAAGGTTTGTGTGGTGGTTATCATCTGGGGGTTACTTTGACCTTATGGAAAAATCTAAATGTTTTAAAATGTTTTGATAGGATAAAACTTGCTTTATACAATTCAGCCTTTGAGATCCACTAAGCCAAATGTCATGTGGTATAGTCTTTCCACAAAATGCCACCAAGTATGTGTCATTTGCCAGTACATCATTGTACTGACCCCTTTGGGGCTGCATATTCAAACGTGCAGGTTTTATTTCGAGTAAGGAATCAGGAGTAGGATCTCGAGCTTACATTCCAACACGTCTGCCTGTGGCACTTGATGAAGATGGAAGCTCACTGCAACTATGCTTTATGCTGTGTACTCATAAGGTAGAAGACCTATGTAACTGGATTTACGTTATATTATTGATGCTATTGCAATAATTACTTATTTTGTACTGTGGTGCTATCTACTAATCCAGGGAATGGCACAAATACACAGGAGTTTTGCCTTTAGGTAAAGGTGGGGCGCTACAGTTGCAAGGTTAGCTTGGCGCTCGGCGCGTGCGGCTTCGCGTTCTTCAAGCATGAGCCGCAACACCTGCTCCATGCTTGGCTCAGGGGGTGGTGGCGGATTGCCTCCAGCTTGGCCTCGCGTTTCCGGAGCCATTCTGGAGAGAAATGGTTTGGTGAGATTCATAACAAGGAAACTAATGCATGTTTCATAAGAAGGAAGAGAACTATACTCATTCATAACATAACATCCATGGCAAACATACAGATCATGCTTCAACAACCATGCATATCAAGTCTAGGCATACATACTATATACAAGCAAAAGGGGTGCCACACATGTCCAGGCACTCATACATACCACATAGTCTCATACATCACACATAGCAAATGGTTCTAGATAGACCATACAACACCGATATGCAAAAGGGAGCAAACTAACAACTACGCGGCAGCCTACGTGAGAGGTAGAGTGGTGGAATCTACTCGTCGCCGCTAACGTGGGGGACTAACTCCTCGGGGTCCTCCTCACTAGGAGTCTCAGGAGCGTAGAAGTCAAGGATAGCGTTGCGGTCATCACCGCTCTCGCTACCACGGTCGTGGTCGTCGGTGCTAGCGGGCTCCTCGTCGAAGGCCTCCTGGTGGTCGTCGTCGCGGCCAAGTACCGCCTCGTTCTCCTTGCGGAGCTCGGCGGTCTCCCCTCCAGCTCGGACACGTGGCTCTCAAGAGAAGCCAAGTGGTCCTCCAACTCGCGAATGCGCCTCCTAAGAGCCTTGTTCTTCTTCATGATCTTCCTCTTGGCAGAGAGGAGACGGTGACGTGAGGAGATAGACTCCTGGAGGTCCTCACGAAGAATGGCGAGCTCAAGTCCCCTCTCGTTGGCGACCATCCGGACATGGTCCAGATGCTCCTGCGTGTGGTGCAGGAGAGCTTCGGTGTGGCAGAAGTGGCGGCCAAAGGGAGTGTGTGCGGCAGCCTGGTAGGGAAGGCCATCGGCGTCGACCCTCCCGTAGTGCTCGTAGCGGGTACCAAGTAGCTCGTCATAGTGGAGGTGGACAAGGCGCGAGATGGCGTGACGCAGAACACGCATCAAGCCATCGCCCCAGTTGCGCTCGATCACCTCGAAGGTGAACTCCGGTGAGGTAGGCGGGACCTCCTTCCCACGGACCTGGCAAACCACACGGATAGCCAGCTCCCGGGTACCCTCCTCAAACAGGCGGTAGCCTCGCACCTCGGGACGCGGGCGTCCAAGGCGCACGGCCAACTCAACCAAGTCTCTCTCGAAGACCAGCACGTCCTCGTGGGTGCCGATCTGACGGTGTGCGGTAGGAGCGTCCATCTACACAAATTTTAGAGTAGAGTTCATTAATGACTTACCCAAGTGTGCAAAATTTATACATAAGTAAAAACTTGAAATTAAATGCAAGTAATTAAAGATGCTTAAAGAATAAGGGAAGAGATGAGAGCAATATATATTTACCTTTGATATATATAGCCATCTCTTTTATTTTAGGAAAATAGTTTTTGGTCCGGTCTAACGCCCATGCTAAACTAGGGTTTCCTATGGTCAGGCTGGCTCTGATACCAACTCTATGGGGACCCCAGCTTACCACCTGGGATTCCCATTATGCATACAATTCACGATCCCAGGAGACCGTCGTGAATCCACATAACAGAGTTGGCATTTCAGATTACAACATCCATTACATAACGAGTATTAAAGTATTACATAAGCCTCTTGGCTGAATATAAATGCCATGCAGGGCAAGCTCAACTGACACACTTATTCATAGGTAGCAGCGGATACATGCAGCGTAGTGACCCAAGTCAGGCCTACTACCCTACAGGCGACTGACTGGGAAACGAGTCCTAATTCGCACCGGCGTCGTCATACTCCTCATCTTCCTCCTCATAGTCATCACCAAAGTCTAGCCAAGTTAATAGCCAGGGACAAAGCCGTGAGTACATTTTGGAATTGTACTCGCAAACCATCTAAGAGAGAAACATTCACATGCTATATGGCTGTAGCAAGGTTGGTTTGGTTTCAAGTAACTATGTATTTCTAGTTTTCTCGTGTCGATATAGCATGTCCCACGACATTTCTATATCCTTATTAAAGAAGACTTTTATAAGTATTTAGTAAAATCTCTAGGAAAGGGGGAAACTCCTTTGAAAGATAAGATCGGTGGTCAATCAAACATGACCACCCCAAGTCATCGGCAGTACCCTCCAAGTACTCTGAACCACACCCGTGCCACGGCCGTACCCTCCAAGTACTCCGTCCGGCACAATCTCCAATTTCCTTTAAAACCATTTATAAAACCAAAACCTGACATTGGGCAATACAGTGATCTTCACAACCGTCCATGACCAAGGACTCAGCTATTCGAATAGGTTTACACTCTGTAGAGGTTGTACACTTTACCCACACCATTCGATAAATCCGCCGGGATACCACGACGGACCGTCATACACAAGTATGCGGGGATCGGATAATCGATCATAGCCCTCCATCTATCTACCTTAGTACGGGTGCCTACCCTGTTGAGTTTGCCTCCCCGGCACGCCCCGGCAGTACCTCCTTCGGAGTGTAACTCCGGTGCCACGGCGGGAGAACCCAAGTGTCTTCCGGCCGGATAAATCCCGAAGGATCCTGATTTACTATTGCCCATAAACTAGCGGCAACCCGAATTCTGGGGTCCTACAAACCCTTATATAGTGTGAGGCTCCCCGCACTAAGGCCAATAAACTTCAAACTAAGCCCCGTCCCATACCGAGATAATATGGTTGCACGGGTTAATTGCTTCGAGCGACTACAAAGAAACACCAATGTCTTTTTCTAAAACCACCAACTCCTTCCTTCCATATCCCAAGTTCCATTTGTCCCAAAATTATTTTAGAAAACACTTCAGTGGAGTAGATACTACTCCAAGGTTTTCGAAACCATTTTCGAAACTTTACCGAGAGTTTTCCCATCCTAGAGTTTTTGGCTCCACTACAAGTTTTTCCAAAGACTTCGATGCTAATCATCGAGTCTCTACTTTCAGGGGTATTGAGTAGGTGTCAAAGGTGTCATCCTTCATAGATGATAACAAATCGACTTGTGGAGCTAAGTCGCCAACTATTGCTATTTAGGGAGTAATAGCAATATAAGAAAAGGGATTTCTATTCTCGTGCCCCTGGGTCGTTAGTTGTACTCAGTTTTCCCCAGCCGCTTAACATTTCCTCAGTTTTCCCCTCGCTCTAGTTTGAAACCCCTCGCAGACGCTCGGACGGGAGGGTTGCCGTCTGGTCAGAGGCCTTAGACCGTTACCAGTGACGGTTAGGGAGCCGTGGTGGTTGTGAATGGACCATTGCTTTTGAATGGTGTTGACTGTTGACCCAATGAGACACGTCGGACTGGCGGTCACTCACCCAAAGCTTTCCCCTCCGCCCGAGACTGGAAGAGCTCACCGCCCCTCCGCCGCCACGCTGTCCTGCCCTCCTACCTTATGGCGTCGTCCGCCCCCGAGCGCCCCCGCCCCCACCACCACCCCCGGGAGGCGGAGAGGGCTCCGCCTCCACTAGATCTACCCCTATCGCGGTAGAGTTTGTACATTTGTCTGGTGTGCCGATTATGCCCCTCAACGGCGGAGAAGATTGGGAATCGGAGGGATCTAACGCATAGATTCCATCTGGGTAAGCATCGTCTGCCTATGTGAATTAACAGTAGGCAGTTTTTGAGCGCGAATCGTTGTTGCTCAACTAACTGCGTTGCTTTTCGAATAGGATTGATCCAGCGCTGGCTTTTTGGCTGGTGGTTAGGCTGGATACTAGCTTTTTGCGTGATTCTGAACGCAATGTGAGCGGATTTTACATCCCAGCGGTGGTTGCAACTACCATCTCGTTGAGGGATTTAAAAGATAACATCTGCGCTCGGTACCCCTGGGGCGCTAGTGATTCAGTTGATTTCCAATATTTCAACAGCATGGAGGGAAGATATGTTCCACTAATTTCCGACGACAATCTAGGAATTCTTTTTGCTTTAAATGATTCTTGCCGTGTCGGTAAAATTCGAATCCATGTGGACAGGGTCCAGGCATCATCTGGTGTTGGGGCATCATCAGGTGGTCGGGCATCATGTCTCTCTAGTGTTGCTACCTCTGCTAATCGTGTGCGCCGCCCCGCTCCTTGTTGGTCCACAGCAGCACCATCTGTCCCCAGTGCTAGTGGTAGTGGTAGCCAGATCGTTCCTCCGGTCGATGTGGAGGACGATGCAGAGATTGAGGATCCGTCTCCTCAAGATGATGAGGATGAGTTGATGTTTCCTGAATTGGTAGATCGATGCAGTAAGCAGGCAATGGAGGATCAATACATGGAAGATATTGCACAAGGTGCCAGATTTGATGACACTGATGATGAAGAGAAGGATGAGAACAATGACAGCCTCGTTTTAGCCGATTACGAAGGTGATGACTTGCCAACAATTGAGTGGAACAGGGAGGATCCTCAGCTTGCAGAAGGCACCGTATTTCAAACGATGATGGACTGCCGTAATGCAATTACTACATATTGCATTCTCACCAAGAATGATTATGAGGTTATTAAAAGTGAGCCAGGTAGGTTCACAGTTAAGTGCCCATACAAGAGGTGTAAGTGGAGGCTGCATGCATCCACAATGCTCAGAAGCACCGTGGTTCAGGTACTATGCCAACCAGTTGTGTATTTTAGATCACAGTGTAAAATTTGTTAACTGTTACTGACATCCCTTATAATTATGTTTCAGATAAAGAAGAACTCGATCGACCATACTTGTCCACCACGAGCAGGAGCGCCAGAGGAGAAATCAAAGCTAGCGAAGACTAGGTGGTTGGCAGATGCAATCATAGATTGGCTGAGAGAAACTCCATCACTTGGTCCAACAGCACTCATAAAATTGATATCTGATAAGTTTACTATAAAAATACCTTACATGAGGATGTTCTATGCAAAGGAAATGGCTCTTGACAGGATCAATGGTCCATGGAATGAAAGCTTTCAGTTGCTTTACACTTTCAAAGCTGAAGTGGAGATGGCTAGTCTAGGCAGTGTTGTAGCGATAGACAAGCATACAGTTCCCTACAAATTGAAAAGTGGGAGGATAATGCAGAAGGAATGTTTTAGAAGGGCTTTTGTTTGTTTCAAAGCTTGCTGGAAAGGCTTTCTGGATGGTTGCAGGCCTTATTTGACCGTGGATGCAATAGCTCTTCATGGCAGGTTTAAAGGACAGCTAGTTGCTGCTACTGCAGTTGATGGACACAATTGGATGTTCCCTGTTGCTTATGGAGTTTTGGAGGTTGAGTCAGAGGAAAGTTGGACTTGGTTTCTGCAGAATTTGCGTGACCTTATAGGTCATCCACCAGGACTTGCTATCCACACAGACGCTTGCAAAGGTTTGGAGAGTGCAGTAGAAGCAGTATTCCCTGGAGTGGAGCATAGGGAATGTATGCGACACTTGGTACAGAATTTTACAAAGAAATTCAAGGGTAAAGTTTATATAGACAACCTATGGCCAGCTGCATACACATGCAGCATTAGGAAGCATCTGTTTCATTTGGAAGTGTTGTATAAACAAAAACCTAGGGTGAAGGAGTACTTGAATGAACATCATGGTAGGGTGTGGTCAAGAAGCCAATTCAATGAAATTTGCAAGGTAGACTATGTAACAAGTAACCTTGCGGAGAGTTTCAATGCAAAGGTCAAGTCATTGAAAGGGCTTATGCTGTGGCAAATATTTGATAAGATTAGGCAGATGATCATGATAAAGATCGATCTGCGTCAAAGAATTGCAGCCACAAAATATGTTGGCCATCTCATGCTCCCATCTTTGATTAAGTCTTTGCATTCTAGGGCAAAACAATTGAAGATGAAATGCATCAGAAAAGGAATGGAGGCTGAGGTAACCTACACTGACAGTAAAAACAGGCAGTGGAGGTATCCAGTGAGTTTGGTTGATAGGACATGCCATTGTAGGCGATGGCAGATCCGTGGGATACCCTGCATACACGCATTGTTTTTCATGAGTGTTATAGCGGGTGCAGAAGGTGAAGTTGATCAGTATGTGTCAGAGTATTTCTCTGTTGCCAAATTTAGGGCTGCATATGCTATGAATGTTCCTACCTTGTTGGGAAAAGACCAATGGATGACAGTCGATCCAGGCTTCAAACTGTACTCTCCAGTTTTGACTAGACCGGCAGGTAGGCCGAGGAAGAATAGGATCAGAGCTAGTGCAGAGGGTGGTGCACCGATTCAACGACGTAAGTGCAAATATTGTGGAACCCCTAGACACATTGCTAGGCTTTGTAAAAATCCAGTTGACCCAGCTTTTGGAATGGAAGATCAGGCGGGAGCAGCAAATGCAGAGGAGAATGAAGCAGCAATTCAACATGAGGAGATTGAAGCAATGGATCATGAGCTGCTTGAACCGATGGAACCAGAGCAGATTGAACCGATGGATCGAGAGCTGCTTGAACCGATGGATCAAGAGCTGCTTGAACTGATGGATCGAGAGCAGAGGGAACAGATGGATCGAGAGCTGCTTGAACCGATGGATCAAGAGCAGAGGGAACAGATGGATCGAGAGGCCATTGAAGCAATGGATCGAGAGCTGCTTGAAGCATTTGAAGAAAATGCATTAGAAGAAAGAGCACAAGCTTCGTATGATATGGTTGTATCGGTCTTGGCACAACCTGAAGAGAAGAAGAACAAGAACAAGAAAGATGGCAAAAGGAAGGTAGACACCGGTAATATCCCTGGTAGGGTTACCCGGAGTAAGGTGGTGGACCCAGCGAGTCACACCAGGAGCAAGAGAAAGATTTTATTTTGAACAATTAATTTGAATGTATGTGTTATTGCAAGTTTTCTATGGTCATGCGCCTCGAATAAGTTCATCGCTTAAGCCACATTTATCATTTTCTAAGTGACTAAACTCAAAAAATATAGTTTTGGGTTTAGTTTAATTCAAAAAAAATCAAAATAATTCAAAACATGGTGGAACCTTCCCATGGAGTCTTGTTATGTTACCTACAACCTAGAGAAATAATAATGGAAAAGGAAATTTATCATTTTCTAAGTGACTAAACTCAAAAAATATAGTTTTGGGTTTAGTTTAATTCAAAATAATTCAAAACATGGTGGAACCTTCCCATGGAGTCTTGTTATGGTACCTACAACCTAGAGAAATAATAATGGAAAAGGAAATATATCATTTTCTAAGTGACTAAACTCAAAAAATATAGTTTTGGGTTTAGTTTAATTCAAAATAATTCAAAACATGGTGGAACCTTCCCATGGAGTCTTGTTATGTTACCTACAACCTAGAGAAATAATAATGGAAAAGGAAATATAGAGATATGAAGTTTTTCCCAAAACCACTTCCTAGTCCATGAGCTACTAGCTATGAAGATTCAGGGCTTTCTACTCAACACACCTCCCAAATACCCACTATGCTTACAAACTTTGTTCAAATGAGTCCAAATTCGTCACACTTGTGTATCTTTGAATTGCAAACAATATCACGTCGGCCAAAATGTACTATATTGTTCAAATAACACAATCTAACAATTTTTATGCCAAAAGCTACAATTTCCCTTACTCCCTTTATTATTTGGGTGCCCCTGTTTTACTTAGTTTTACTCAGTTTTCCCCCTCCGGGTCCACTTGTTTTTCTCAGTCCTACTCAGTTTTGCCCTTTCGATAAACATTTCCTCACTTTTCCCCCTCTTAGTTCTACTCAGTTTTCCTCACTTGTACTCACTGGCTGATCTCTGATTGGTCGAGATGTATGTCACACAGATCTTGGTTGGTTGATAGCTCAACGTACGCTTGCACCGTGGGATCATTTATGATCGGACGGCCTGTATATCTCTCTCTACCTCGATGGATGCATACGGAGAGAAGAGCAGAGCACATACCTACCAACCCTAGCAGTCGCATCTTCCTCTCTTACTCTGGCGGTCGCGGCAGCGCGGATCTGTAGCGTGCGTGCGGCGGCGCGGATCTAACCGTGCGTGCGGCGGCGCGGATCTAACCATGCGTGCGGCGGCGCGGATCTAACCGTGCGTATGGCGGCGCGGATCTAACCGTGCGGCGGCGTGGATCTAAGAGTGCCGGTGAGGATCTAAGAGTGCCGGTGAGGATCTAACCCTCAGAAATAGTTGAAATCTCTCTCTGTCTCACTTTCGTTTATCTTCTCAGATCTGTTGATGATGAAGAACACCAAGACGGTGGCCGTGCCGACAGTGCTCACCGATCGTCTTGAAGCCATCGCCTACAACATCGCTGCGACCTACAACATCGCTGCGACGGCGCAGATCCAGCCTTCAATGTTGGAGCCTGCCGATGTCTCACTTCCGTTGCCCTCCTCAGATCTGTTGCTGATGGACACCAAGACGGCGGCCGTGTCGACAGTGCTCACCGATCGTCTTGAAGCCATCGCCTACAACATCGCTTCGACCTACAACATTGCTGTGACGGCGCAGATCCAGCCTTCAATGTCGGAGCCTGCCGATGTCTCACTTCCGTTGCCCTCCTCAGATCTGTTGCTGATGGACACCAAGACGGCGGCCGTGTCGACAATGGTCATCGATGCCAAGACGATTGAAGCCATCGCCTACAACATCGCTGCGACGGTGCAGATCCAGCCCTCCTCCATGTCCGAGTTTGCGGATGGCGCAGATCCAGCCACCAAGACGGCGGCGGTGCCAAGAGTGGTTGCGAAGCCGCAGATCCAGCCCTCCTCCATGTCCGAGTTTGCGGATGGCGCAGATGACCACCCCTCAGCCGCCCGTCGTCCAGGGCCTTCTAGCCCATCGGTGCGCGGCCGTGTTCAACGCCGCAAATTGGGATAAATTATGATAAATTTGTATTTTTCAATTTCAATTTGGGATAAAATTGTTCGAACTACTACCTCCGTCTCAAAAAAAGCTTCTCCACTTTCTCGATGTGTCCCTATACATCTGAATGTATGATTTGAATTCTATCCCAACTTGATTGGGAAGATTGATATGTATTTGATCCGAGAGGCTGGTACATGCTTTCACTTTTAGGATCCCTTCACTTTTGGAACTCATCCAAATTCACTTTTGGGATCCCTTCACTTTTATAAGATGTTCATGCATGCTAAAATTATCGCGTGCATTACTTAGCACAACTAGGAAATTGTACGCCAAAATACAGTGGTTAGAGCCACACCAAAATACAGTGGTTAGAGCCACACCAAAATACAGTGGTTAGAGCCATCTACTGAATAACAATTCTATACTATCTAAATCATCTACCACAACCACATAACTGCTAGGACAGGGATGACACCTAATAAAACTGCCCAGATGAATCTACTTTTCGCCTCTCCCATCACTTGAAGTTCATGTTCTAGATTTTCTACCACTTGATTAGATACGGCAAGATCTGTCTCAAGTATCAACTTCTCCTTGCGAATAAGCTCTGAATTCTTCTTTTCTTCCTCCACAGTACGCTTCAGCTCGAATATCATCAGGTTTTTACGGGCCAATTCATCACCTAAATTGGCCACCTTCTCCTCCAAATCCATCCTCTGGCTACACCACTGGGTTGATTCATCTTGGTATGCAATGTACCATGGATCATCGGCTTGCCTGGCGAACTGTAACAATAATGGAAAAAAGAACAACTGAAATCACTCCAATAGGCCATGGCGGCACTTAAATTCAACGGTAGTACAGAGAGCAGAAGCTAGATACCTGCACTTCCGACAAGGTAGGAGAAGTAGAACGTGGCCACGACATGATCGAATCCCCACCCTCGCCGGTGTACCCGCTACGACCAGACATTGAGGACTATTTCGCACCTGCAAACTCCAATAAATTACGGGAACCGAATCGATTAGGGGGCGGGGGAGGCGGAAGCGGAGGTCTTACCAAGCTATACTACCAATTGGTGCGCGGAACAAATCCCGGTCGTCGTGGGCGGCGGATCTGCTTGCGGCGGACTTTCCTGCGGTGGGTACAATGCGTGCGAACGAAACAAGTGCTGGAGCCATGGTTGACGTGCAGCGCCGCAGTCCGTCCGACGCCGCCGAGGGACAGAGCCGGCGGCGCGACGAGGCGCCGGCGATGGCTGCTCCGTCCGAGGGTGGGGAACGAGCTGCCAGCGGTTCTCCGATGACTAATGAGATACACAACACTAGGTTCCAGCCATGTTTAGCATAAGATTCACTTTAGATTAAGCTGCGAAAATAGTCACCTGCTGGGTCTAGCTTAAGAAAAATTAATTAGCGAACTTGTTGCTTCTCTCTAGCGAAAATAGTCACCTGCTGGGTCTAGCTTAAGAAAAAGGGCGACCCCAGCGGTCATTGGCTGAGGCGGCCCCACAGAGCGGCTCTATATGATTTTCTCTAAATAAATAGACGACCCCACTGGTCATTGGCTGCGGCAGCCCCACAGAGCGGCCCCATTGGTCATTGGTTGCGGAGGCCCCACAGAGCGGCAATATATGTCTTTTCCTGAAAAATACACGACCCCACTGGTCATTGGCTGCGGCAGCCCTATAGAGCGGCCCCATTTCTCATTGGCAGCACCGCATATACAATCAGGAAATAAAACGACCCACACGTCAGCGATAGATGGATGGCTGCTCCGACGTGTCTCCTGACCCTACCCGTCAGCACCATTCAAAAGCATCGGTCAATTCACAACCACCGCGGCTCCCTAGCCATCACCGGTAACGGTCAAGGCCTCTGACCAGACGGCAACCCTCCCGTCCGAGCGTCTGCGAGGGGTTTCAAACTGGAGCGAGGGGAAAACTGAGGAAAAGTTATGCGGCTGGGGAAAACTGAGTACAACTAACGACCCAGGGGCACGAGAATAGAAATCCCATAAGAAAAACAATGCATAGTAATAAAAGCAAGAGTAGAACAATGCATAGTGACTTAATAGGATTCAGATATGTAACAAGTAGATGGCTTGCCTTGGTTGGCTTGTCCCTGATCTCCTTCCTCCTGATACTCAAATACCTCCCCTTCCTCCGCACAGTCGTCATTCGATTCTATCGCCGGAAAGGAAACAACAACACACCCAATGAGCATTCATGCATACATGGATCACACTCAAGGCATCATCACACAAACCAAGCATTGAGTATCAGAAGCAAACAAGTTTAGATATCTGAACTAATATCTATCTTATAAAAGAAAGAATCACCCTAACAATAACAAGCAATTTATAGATGCATAGAAATACCTATTCACAAACAAATAACTTGCATGCATCATGGTAAAACAAAACATGGCATCCAGCATACTTACAGGTAGTTAACAACATTTCAGAAACAACTCAATTGGAATCAAGCTAAAATAATAAAAAGGTGATTTAATATGAATTTCCTAATCCTATGATTCACTAGAATAGTAAAATAATCCTCTAAAACTTTCTGTAAGTCCTAAAATTCTACCAGAGACCATTCTGGAAAGCTAATGGAATGGCCAACACACCAGAAGTGGAATCATCCAAAAATAAATAATAAACTGTGCACAATATTTAAATCAAGGAAGAAAACTAATATCACTAAAATAATTCCTGCAGGCAATGCACAGCTCCTAAAATGGTAAATCTAATTTCTATGATTCAAAAAAATAGCCATGCATCACTGAAAATTGGAATCAACAATTTTCATTACGCAGAACCCTATATTTGCAGATAAGAGTGGAAATCCATAGATCTACACTATTTAATTACCAGAAAATATTTGAGACCCTAAAAATTTCACATGCAGTACCAGGGGCTAGACAATATTGCACAGATCACAGCAAAATTTGAATCACAATTTTTTGAGGCCTGAAAGATTTTCTAATCGATTTTATTTGCAGCGGGGATTAACCACACAAATTAATCATAGGAGAAAAAAAATAGGAGAAGGCCGGATCTGGCCGGGCCTCGCCAGATCTGGGCCAGATCCGGCCCAGTCGGCTCGCCGGCCAGCCTGGGCGGCCAAAGCGGTACAGGCTCGTTCTGGCCGTCCGATTAGATGGTGATTGACGGCCAGGGAGCGTCGTCCTCGCCGATGTTGCATGCACACGAGGGGGCACAGCCCCGGCTAGGGTTTCGCGAGGGGGGGCTCACCGAGGGTGCTGTGGGGGTCATCGAGGGCTAGATCGGCGGTGGAGATTATCAGAAGGGGCTCGCGGGTGATCTTGCTTGCATGCAGGGCTCGCAGTGCTCGTGGTGACACCGACGTCGTCGCGACGAGCTACGGCAGGGGCTCGAGGAGGTCGACGAGTTACTGCATCCCTGGATAAACCAAGAGGGAGGAGTGAGATCTAGGGGGTGTTAGCTAGCTGGGAAACCAGAGAAAGAGCAGGGAGAAACGGTCGGGTCGATGGCAACCTTCACCCTCGCTGTCGATGATCTACCCGACGATCTCGAGCTCTCTGGCGGCTGCTTCTTCTCGGCTAGGTGTCGGTGAGGTCCTGCAGGTGAGTGGGAAGGGGAGAGGAAGCAAATGAGAGAGGGAGATGGGTTCCAGAGGGCTCCCTCGGTTTATATTCAGAGGGGGTGGGCTTGGTCTACGGTGGTTTCCATCGAGCGCGATTGGATGGCGAGGGCGGCGTCTGGGGACAGCGTCGTGAGCCAAGTCTAGGGGACAGGTGGGCGGCGTCGGCGGCTGGTCGGTTCGGCCGCTATCGGGTCGGGTTTAGAGATCCAACGGGGAAAACGGTGCACGGTGGGGCTTCTACGGTGCACCAGAGGGCTGGGCTGGGGTGGTTCGCGTCAACGTCGTCGTGTCGTGCCGACGTGCGTGAAGAGCAGAGCCAGGGGAGGGGTCGGTGCACGAGAACAGCGCACGCGCTCTAGGCGTGCTGGGCGGCTCTATCGCGTTGAAACGGCGTGGCCGGGGTGGTGTGCACGTTGCGGCTCGGGCCATTCTGATTCAGGGAATTGATCATGGGGGTCAGCATGAGTCCGGTGGCGAGGTGACGTAGCAGGAGGCGGTCGGTGGCGCTCTGCCCCGGTCGGACACACTCGGCGGCCATGGCGACGTCTAGGGCGGCGTAGGGTGGCTGGGACGGTCGCTGCTGGGTGGGGTCGAGCTAGGGCTCCTGCAAAACGTCGCTCAGCAACTGGGGGTCGATGGAGGCAGCAGTGCTCGAAGAACAGAGGGAGAGGAAGAAGTTCTGGCAGATGGCCTCGGGCTCCCCTCCTTCTCTCGATGCCAAACAAAACTGACAAGGAGAAAGTTTCTCCAAGATCTTGAGAATCCAGAGAGAGAGATCCCAGCAGATCTCCTTCCTTCTCTTGGTCGGCTTGCATTGAAGGAAAAGAAAAAGAAGAGGTTTGGCAAGGGTTGGGGTATGCATGGTCGAATTTCAAATTCAAATTTGAATTTGATTGAACAAGTTTTGAAAACCTACTAAAAATAGGGTTCCAAACATCAACAATAAGTCATAGCCAAGGTTTGGTGAAATTTAGAATAGTTAAACTAGGGTTTTAGAGAAGTCTCTATTTTCAAACAAAGAAGCAAAAAGAAAAGGGAAAAAAAGAAAAAAAAGTGTGATCAAGCAAAGAATCCCATGCTAGGTTTTTATGGTGTGCACAAGCAAAGTCTAGGCTTAATATTTCATGCATAAAATCATAACTCTAACTCTAGTTCCTAATGCACAAGTATTGGAAATTATAGAATCAAAGACATGGAATAAAGCACACACATACACACATAAAATCATGCTCATGCACTCACATGAAATCACACATGCTAGCACACACATGAAATCATGCATCATAGGACACAAGCACATTGCCCAGCAAAACTTTTAATTCACCCCAAACAAAGCACTTAAACAAGGTTTAAATTTCTGGTCACCAAAAGTGGGGTGTTACAAGATATTTACTAGAAAATATATATAGTATAGCTTCCATAAACAAATGGAGCTATTTAAACAAATAACTTTCTGAAATCTTTTTATTTCAAAACTTTGTCTAAAGGTAAATGGAACAGTAATATTTGATGAAATATGTTTCAAAACTTTATATGCATCACAATTTTGCAATATGCCATGTATGCATGAAGGGTTTTGTATTTTAAAAACTTGGGATGTTACGGACTAACCCCCTTAAGATGAAGCTCGCCCTCGAGCTTCGGAAGGCTAGCAAATAGGTGAGGATGATCTTCTCGAAGGTTATCTTCACGTTCCCAAGTAGCTTCTTCCTCAGTGTGGGGACTCCACTGCACCTTGCAGAACTTGATGGTCTTGGTGTGTGTATTTCTCTCAGCTGTCTTTAATATCTTGATGGGTTTCTCCATGTAGGTCAAATCACTTTCTAGTTGAACTTCTTTGAGGGGTACTGTATCTCTCAACGGTGTTTCGGACATCTCTGGATGGCATTTCTTTAGCTGACTGATGTGGAACATGTTGTGTACAGCTGAAAGAATCTCGGGTAGTTCCAATTCATCAGCTACTTCTCCCTTGCGAGATAAGACTTTGAATGGTCCTATGAATCGTGGCGCCAACTTTCCTTTGATCCCAAATCTCTTGACTCCATGAAGGGGCGATACTCTGAGATAAGCTCTATCTCCTACTTCATAGGTGACGTCCCTATGCTTATTATCAACGTAGTTCTTCTATCGAGATTGTGCTATCTTCAATCTATCCTTGATTAGCCTAACCTTCTCTTCAGCTTCTTGAATGATGTCGGGTTCGAAGAAACTTCTTTCTCCTACACCACTCCATAGCAAAGGTGTAGTACACTTCTTGCCATACAAAGCTTCGAATGGTGCCATCTCAATACTAGCTTGATAGCTATTGTTGTAGGAAAACTCTGTGTAAGGCAAGTTGTCATCCCAACTAGACCCATAGTCTAGGGCACATGCCCTCAGCATATCCTCCAAAATCTGGTTCACTCTCTCGTTTGACCATCTGTCTGCGGGTGAAATGCTGTGCTGAATTCTAGCCTAGTTCCCAAGGACTCATGAAGTTGCTTCCAGAAATGAGAGGTAAATTGGGTTCCTCTATCAGACACAATACTCTTTGGAACACCATGAAGACATACAATCCTCTCCATGTAAATGTCAGCCAACTTGGCACTAGTGTAGGTGCTCTTCACTGGTATGAAGTGGGCTATCTTGGTTAAACGATCAACTACTACCCAAATAGAATCATACCCTGATTTTGTTCGAGGTAATCCTGTGATGAAGTCCATTCCAATCTGATCCCATTTCCAGTCTGGCACTCTCAGTGGCTGAAGTAGTCCTGCTAGTTTTTGATGTTCAGCCTTTACTCTACTGCACACATCACACTTGGCTATATATTCCGTGATGTCTCGCTTCATATTACTCCACCAAAATCTTTCTTTCACATCTATGTACATCTTGGTGTTACCAGGATGAATTGAATACGGTGTCTCATGAGCTTCTTGGAAGATCAACTTCCTAAGATCTGGGTTATTGGGCACACAAATATGCTTCTCGAACCAGATGGTTCCTTGTTCATCTTTTCTAAAACCCTTAGCTTTACCTTCCTTCAAGTCTTCTGTAATCTTTTCTAACTCTTTATCTCCTTTCTGAGCTTCTCTTATTTTGTCCATCAGTGTTGGTTGTACTTCCAGTGAGGCTATATATCCTTCCGGTACTACTTCCAAACTGAGGTCTCTCAAACCATTACACAGATCTTCTGGTAATACTTCTGTTGATAGACAATTCACATAGGCTTTATGACTCAAGGCATCGGCTACCACGTTTGCTTTACCAGGATGGTTTTGCAAACTCAAATCGTAATCCTTGATGAGTTCCAACCATCTTCTTTGTCTCATATTTAGGTCTTTCTGAGTAAAGATGTATTTCAAACTTTTCTACTTTTATGGTCGGTGAAAACTTCACATCGCTTTCCCATCAAGTAATGTCTCCAAGTCTTCAAGGCATGAACTACTAAAGCTAACTCAAGGTCATGTGTGGGATAGTTGATTTCATGTTTCTTGAGTTGTCTAGAGGCATAAGCTGCTACTCTGCCTCCTTGCATTAATACACTACCTAAACCCTGACGTGAAGCGTCACAGTACACTTGAAACTCCTTCTCTAGATCAGGTAAGCACAGAACAGGTGCAGACACTAATCTTTTCTTCAATTCTTGGAAACTGTTTTCACATTCTTTAGTCCATTCAAACCTCTTTTCTTTCTTCAATAACTCGATCATAGGTTTGGCTATCTTTAAAAATTTCTCGATGAACCTCTGGTAGTATCCGGCCAGTCCTAAGAAACTACAAATTTCTCCAACATTCTTGGGTGATTCCCATTCTGTCACTGCAGTCACTTTGGCTGGATCAACTATAATTCCATCCTTGGTTACGATGTGTCCAAGAAATCCTACTTCGCTGAGCCAAAATTCACATTTGCTAAACTTAGCATACAGTTTGTGCTCTCTAAGCTTCTCCAATATTGCACAAAGGTGTTTTTATGCTCGTCATTGCTCTTTGAGTAGATCAGTATGTCGTCAATGAAGACAATGACAAACTTATCTAGAAATTCCATAAACACTTTGTTCATCATGTTCATGAAGTATGACGATGCATTGGTTAAACCAAAAGGCATCACCGTATACTCATACGAGCCATACCTAGTGACAAAGGCTATTTTGGGGATATCATGTTCCCTAATTTTGAGCTGAAAATATCCTGACCTAAGATCAATTTTGGAAAACACACTAGCTCCTTCCAACTGATCAAACAAGTCATTGATCCTTGGTAGTGGATACTTGTTTTTGATTGTCACTTCATTCAGTGAACGGTAGTCCATAACTAAACGCTGACTTTTGTCCTTCTTCTCAACAAACAGGACTGGTGCTCCCCATGAGGATGAACTCTCTCTAATGAATCCTTTTCCTAACTGCTCCTACAATTGCTTCTTGAGTTCTTTCAACTCACCAGTAGACATAGGGTAAGGTCTCTTTGCTATTGGGCCAGTGCCTGGTAGCAATTCAATAAGAAACTCTACATCTCTATCAGGTGGCATTCCTGGTAGCTCATCAGGGAAAACATCTGGATATTCTTTCACTATGTGCACTTCCTCTAGGCTAACCCCCTTAAGATGGTTTAGCCTAATATCCTAAAACACCAAATTAGACTTGTATCTAATTCTCTTCCCTTCTGGGGTGGTGAGTGTAATTGCTCTATTCACACAATCTATGACTCCTCCATAGATAGTCATCCATTCCAAACCCAAGATGACATCTAAACCTTGCGAGTCTAGAATTACTAGATGGCTTGGAAACTTATATCTACCAATTTCTAGAATCAGTTGCCTGCATCCGGCATTGACTAACATTTCTCCACCTAGGGAACTCACTTTAATTGTCTTTTCTATGGTTTCAGTGGGGAACCCATTTTTTGTTGCAAAATTTCTTGATATGAATGAATGCGATGCTCCAGTGTCAAATAAAACCAATGCTGTAATTGAGTTTAGAGGAAACATACCCATTATTGCATCAGGTTCATAAATCACTTCTTCCACATGGATGTGGTTCACCTGTCCTTTCTGAAATGGACTGGGCTTGGCAAGCTCATTAGACTTCTCAGGGCAGCTTGTAGAATAGTGTCCATTCTTCTTGCAATTGTAACAGGTGATGTGCGAGAGATCCTTCTTAGTTTTTGAGTTGTGGCGATGCTGACCATTGTGTCCATTGTGATGACCATTGGAGTTGTTTCCCTTGAATCCTACATTGTTCCTATGGCCATTGAAGTTACTACTGCTTCCCTTGCTGAAACGGCCCCCATGCTTGTGCGAACCACCATATCCACTGCTCTCAGATGAGTGGTGCTTCTTGTGGAATGGTTCCACATGGTTCTTGTTGTTGCTGAACTTCCTTTTGTGGTTCTCTTCCTTCCTGATGTTGTTGTCCAGTGTAATGGCCTGATCAAGAAGAGACTGATAGTTGGGTGCATAGGCCACTGACAAGGGTATCTTCAGTTCACCCTTGAGACCATTGAGGAATTTTTCCTTCCTCTTTGCATCAGTATCAATATCATCAGGTGCATACCTAGACAGAGCATAGAAATCATCCATATACTCTTTAAGAGTCCTTCCACCTTGCCTTAAGCTGCGGAACTCATCCTTCTTCACATTCATAGTGCCCGAAGATATGTGGGCATTACGAAAGCCTTCTCTGAAAGTATCCCAATCCAGACCATCTATTGGATGAGTGATCTGGTAAATCTCCCACCACATGGCTGCTGGCCCTTCAAGCAAATGGGCAGTGAAGCACACCTTCTCAGCATCGGTGCACTCACATGTAACCATGTCCTTATTGACTGAATGTAGCCAGTCATCAGCCACTATTGGCTCAGTGGCAGATGAGAACTTGTTGGTCCTAAGTCTCAGAAACCCTGCCAACCTATCCACTTGAGGTGGGGGTGGCGGAGGTGGCGGTGGTGGATGGTTATTGCTATTGTTGTTGTTTGCACTAGCCTGGATGAACTGGGTCATCATCTGCATCAGTTGCGCTTGCGCTGCGACTAGCTGCTGGATCACATCGTTGTTGTTGTTGTTGTTGTTGTTGTTGTTGTTGTTGTTCTCATTCTCATTGTCATTGTTGTTGTTGGGTGCACGGCGAGGCGGTATCTGAGGTGATTTATAGCATAGATGAGTAATAGACAGATAGAACTAAGGAAGCAAAATTCCTACCCATGCACAATACAACAAGCCAATCAACAACAAACAATCACACAACCATGGATATAATTCTAAAACTTCAAACTGAATTTTTTTAATAAGTTTAGAAACAAATACTAAAGGTTTGGAAAACAAATGGATAATGGTACTGTCATACCAACATGGTAAGACAATACAAACGCATGAACGTAAAAGATACAAATACTATGATGGTGGTCGTCTAGCCCCTCTTGAGCCTCTTAAGACAAGTGGGAGGTGGGGGGTCTCTACGCTCCTCCTCCTTGAGGCGCTTCAACTCCTTGGCCTCCCATTCCTCATAGGATAGCTCTTCACTTGAGGGGTACACGATCCTCTCCTCGGGGTCCTCTTCTTCCTCGGACTCCTCTTTCTTCTGATTTGCTTCCAACTCAGCAATCTTCATCTTCAACTTCTCATTTTCAGTCTTCAGCTCATCATTGTCCTTCTTGAGCTGCTTCTTCTCCTCTCTAGACTTCTGCATGTTATCATACTGGAGTAGAATAGTCTTCTCAAGAAGATGTGACCAGATGTCATCGTGAAGGATCTTCTCCCCCATCTTCAAGGGTCCTTCAACAATCCTGATCTTATCATGCAGCTGGGTCTTCTGCTCACCCATCATCACAAGTGCAGATTTGGTCTCCATGATTCTTTTAGTGGCAAGATACATGAGCCCTCTGAACTGGTCCATGTTGTGAATCTGTTTCCTCAGCATGTTCTCCAGGTTGACTGAACAACACTCTCTCTTAGAGAGGTAGGCTCACCGAAGTGAGTGGAACTCCTGTCCCCTACGGTCAACTGGGTATCCTCCTTCAGAACGCTCTCCAAATATCCCATAAGCTGAGGTCAATGGGATGAGGTCTCTATACTTGTGGCATATGCGGGCTATGGCGCCCTGCATGACAATCTCCACAGAGAACTTCCAGTCCACGTATGCCTTAGTGTACTCCATTGTTGATTCTCCATCTTCATCCAGTCTTCCTTGGATAGTGGTTTGGATTAACCACTTCTCCATGCCGTACTCCTTGTACTTCAACTTCCCACAGAAAACTGGAGGCGGAATGTCAACAAGAGTGGCCAGATCAAACAATATCTTAGTGAAGTGGTGCCCTCCCTGACCAGCAACAACTCTCTCGTCATATGTGTCCATCTAAGATTTTGAAACGAATGGGAGAAGGTCAGCTCAAGATCAAGAGGTACAAGTATGAAAATAAAATGATTTAGACAATAAAGATCATGAAAATTTTGCAATTCAATTTTCAAACATAATTTTGGTTCCTATGGCTTTCCAATCCTAGGGTCTCGATCCTACAGGCAACACTATACTCTGATACCATTTTGTAACGCCCCACCTTTGGATTAAGGTGGAACACCTGTGTTAAGTGCTACTCCCTGGATCACTGATAGCACCACAGTACAAAATAGAGTATTCATTCATAGTATCAAATATTAAAACATGGATCCAGATACATAAGTCTTCAAATCTTACAAACCAGCTTAGTCACATGGACTAGCTCAAATAACAGAGTTCAACAATACATAAACACAACGGAAACTAGGGTAGTATGAGCCTTCATCTTCACCATGTGCCACAGGCAGTCATGTTGGTATGTAGGCTCGAAATCCTATCAACTTACTCCTCATCAGAAGAACCTGCACATTTGAATATGCAGCCCCATAAATGGGGGTCAGTACAATGATGTACTGGCAAATGACACATATTTAGTGGTTGTTGTGAAAGAACTAGCTACATGATATTTGGCTGGTGGATCTCTTGGCTAATTTGCATAAAGCCAATTTTGTCCTATTCTTTCCCAAAACTTTCTTTCAAAATTTTATTTTTCAAGGGTCGAGATAACCCCCAAATACTATATAGTTGCAAGTTATGTAGCACTGGGCGAAATTCAACAAAGTCGGAACAACAGAAACCACCACCCCTCGGAGTGAATGGTACTGAGCCTCTAACCTAGGGGTTTCTAGTCAAGTTTTAATCATTCAGAAATGGTGATGAGATTCTTCCGTACATTCCATGTCCAGAGACTCAAATTGTCCATGACCGGGGACACATCTAATCGATTAGTTTGGCACCCTGCAGGGGTTGTGCACTTTCACCTTAAGACCCATTCTACCCAGAGAGAAGAATGAGACAAGACCTTTCAGAAGGAGAGAGCAACCATACTGGCAAGATCCGTTCCCACCTATAATTCTGCTACCAGCCTATATCTTGCACACAAGTTGAACCCTCACATCTTAATCAGTCAAGACAGAGCCCATATTGTCATAAGGCTGCACTGGAAGTACTTTAAAGCATGGAAGACATGGTAACCTCTTTAATCCTAAGTGGCATTCCACAAGTGTTCTCCTGGGGTTCACCCCATCCTCTAGGAGGCATGAGGCCCCAGAAGACACTCAACTCCACCTCCATCAACATACCAATCCACCCAGGTGTTTCATTTTAGTTAAAGTTATTAATTTGTTCACAAAACAACTTCATCAAGGTGATCATAGCATTGGCATCAATTCTTCAACTAAAACTACAACCTAACAGGGGTGGGTTCAGAGGTGGCTATACACTACTAGGATCTAGCATTGCAAAGTTTCACTTTGAAATCCAGTCTATCATGCACACTACTATAAAACACTAATGCATAAATAAAATGGGTAGAAGCATGTGTGTCACTTGCCTTGGTAACAACCAGCACACTCACAGCAGTGACAGGAGTTGTTCAGTTCCTCTTCACAATCTATACAAGCAACAAGTACACAAGCATAAATACACTAATTCTAAATGGCAATCATAGACATGTATGCAAATGTCAATTTAATTTCACACACTAAGTTAGTGTGTAAAAATGTTGTATTTAGTGAACCATGCTGTTTAGAAAACAAGTGTGGTGTTGGAAAAGTCTTTTAATTATCTTTGCAAAGCAATAGACAACTTGGTTATTTGGAAATCGAGCAAATGCTTCCCAAAAATGCTTCTAGTTTGCCATTGCTCTGAAAAATTTGGATTATGAACCCACTAGATAGAGGACAGTAATATGAAGCTACTGCAAGTGGTTTCCCTCCAAAATAGTTTTTAGAATTCAAATGAGGTCCAAAATAGTGATTTGACTAAATTTAACAATAGCAAGTTTGTGCGCGTTTCAAGTTTGAATTTTTTTGATTTCAGAGTGTTCTACATGTTCTGGGGAATCCATAGACTACAAATTTGTAGCAATTATATTTACAGAACAAAAGTTATTAAATAAATGGTATTTATAACTCATTTTTGCCATTTTATTTTCACTTCAAAATTTTGTGCAATACCTCTATGGTTTCTCTGTATAGTTGTGTTCTACACATTTCTAGGATTCCAATGATAGCAAGTTTGTAATTTTTGGACAAGCAGATTAATTTCTAGAGATTTTACAAGTTCAGCACAAAATCTGTGATTTGAAAAAGACAAATTTAAGTCAAAATTGACTCAGTTGACTGGGGCTGACCGGCTCTGCTACGTGGCGAGTTTCCATTGGCCTAAACCGATTCGGGGGGGGGGGGGGTCTTCTAATATAGGCCATTGGATCTCGATCGAATGGGCAGAGAGAAGCAAGGAAGGAATTGCTCACCGGTGGGGCTAACTCCGGTGAGGGCGGCACTGGAGTTCGTCGACGGCGTGCTTCCGATGGTCGGAGATGACGAAGGAGTGGCGGACGTGAAGCAGAAGATGATGGCGAGTTCAGAAACTTGATCGGCGATGGCAGCGGCTTCCCAAGACGAACCCGAGAGGCGGCTGGAGAACGGCAAGGACGTCGAGTGCTCCGGCGAGTGATCTACAGCGTGATTCTGCAGGGAAAAGTTCCACTTGACGTGGTTAGAATGTGCGCCAGAGAGAGGGGAGAGTAATAGGGGGGCAGAGGAAGCACAGAAGCTTCTACCGAGCCAGAATCCGACGACGACCGTTGGCGGCATCCACGGGCTTTGGCTCTGGAATTGAATGCTCCGACGGTGGTTTCTCCAACGGGGAAGGAGAGAGGATAGAGAGGGGGAATGGGGGGGCTCTGAGAGGGAGAGTGCCGAGGGGTCTCGGGAAAAGGAGGGAGTGGGGGCGGTTCCTCGCGTGGCGGTTCCCAGAGAAGAAGAGGGAGCAGTTGGGGGAAGAAGAATATGACATGTGGCCCCGGGTTGCCAGAGAGAGAGGGAGAGTTGCGGGGTAGGTGGGCTGCTGCTGGGCTGGCCTTCCCGGGTCGGCCCAGTTGGGCTGGGTTTCACTTTTTTTTGTTCTGTTTCTTTTCTATTTTCTATTTTCCTGTTTTGTTCTTTGATTTGTTTGAGACATTTCTATTTAGTTTTGGTTCAACTTTTATTTCGTAGAACTTTTGTAATTATGCCAAGATATTTGGCATACCAATTGTGTGCTGTTTGATGAAGTTTGAAAATAAAACATTTGTAAGAAAATATGAAATTTGTCCCCACATCTATTAGGGTTATTCAAAATAATTCTTTCTAGTTTCCCAATTGAAACCAAGTTCAATGAAATCTTACTAAAACAGTCGGCTTCTGAATAAATAACATTTTTGGTACATTGTAAAACCCCACAATGTGAAGTTTTATAAATAAAGATATTTACTAGAAAATATATATAGTATAGCTTCCATAAACAAATGGAGCTATTTAAACAAATAACTTTCTAAAATCTTTTTATTTCAAAACTTTGTATAAAAGGTAAATGGAATAGTAATATTTGATGAAATATGTTTCAAAACTTTATATGCATCACAATTTTGCAATATGCCATGTATGCATGAAGGGTTTTGTATTTTAAAAACTTGGGATGTTACACAAACAATCGAATCTCTTGTCAGACGAACGAGTACTTCGTGCGGATCAGACCCCGAGCCTAACCTCCTTCCCAGGCTCGTGATAGCCGTCGGGGATGGAGCCGGTAGGTCACCCACCTAGAAAAATCGCCAAGAGAAGAAAGCATAAAACCCAAAAATGTTGTCGTTCACCTAAGGGCTAGGTGTATCGGTTAATGATTGCGCATAGGCTGGTTTGAGCGAGGTCTCTCAAACACTGAAGTACTACTTCTCATCCTGCGGCACGCTCCCACGCTAGACCGGCATTCGGCTGCCGGTCCAAGGGAGACCAACCGGCACCATTGTGCAGGTTGGGGGTAGAAGAGCCGAAGGATGGGAAGATAAAGGAAAAGGTTGAGGGGACCAGGCTAGGACCAGTCCACAAACAGTTAAAAATTGATACATCAGAAACTTAGGATAAAATGACACCAACGTGTGCAAATACGATGTTGTTAGATACAACATAAGTTCAACACACCAAATAAACGATGATAAAGAGCCTCGGCCTAGCTAAGGGTCGGTCGGGGCATCAGCCAGCTTGAGAAGGGCGCTATCAGTGGTCCTCGCCACCAGCACGAAATCATCGCCATCGGGAGATGGCGGAACGGAGCTGCCAGCTGATGTCTCACAGGACCACTTGGGAAACCCCAAGAGGAAGGAATGACGAGCACAACAGTAAGTTTTCCCTCAGTTATGATACCAAGGTTCAATCGACCACTAGGAGAAGGAAATCACTTCCGAAGGTTGTTGCTAGCTGACTTTGGCAACAACACCAGAAAGAGTCTTTGATGGCGCGGTGTCTGCGCCAGCAGCAACGTGGAACCTGAACACAACACAACCAAGATACTTTGCTCCAACTTGCAGTGAGGTTGTCAATCTCACCGGTTTGCTGAAAACAAAGGATTAAACATATCGTGTGGAATATGATATTTGTTTGCAGTAAGTAAATAATAATTAAGGAAAGTAAACGGTGCTTGCAGTACAAAGTAATATATGTAAAATAATGGACTGGGGTCCATAGTTCACTAGAGGTGTCTCTCCATAAAGATAAATAGCATGCTGGGTAAACAAATTACAGTTGGGCAATTGACAAAATAAAGAATGCAAAGCAATGCATGTACATGTCATGAAGATCACTATGAGATTCAATTGGGCATTACAACATAATATATAGACCGTAATCCAACTGTGTCTATGACTAATAATCCACCCACCGGATATCATCCGAACAACCGTTGGGTATTAAGTTGCAAGCAACAGATTATCGCCTTAAGCAAAGTATGTAATGTAAACAATACAAATGTCCTTGAACAAAAGATTGTTGTTTTCTCCCTATTAGCAACAACACATCTACAACCTTAGGACTTATTGTCACTCTCCCAGATTACTAGAGGCATGAACCCACTGTCGAGCATAAATACTCCCTCTTGGAGTCACTAGCATCTACTCAGCCAAGATATCGACTAGCAACAGAGAGCATGCAAGATCATAAATAACATAGACATGATAAATCAATAAATCAACTTCAGATAGTACTCAATATTCATCGGATCCCAACAAACACAACATGTAGAATTACATAATGATGATCTTGATCATGATAGGCAGCTCACAAGATCTAAACATGAAGCACATGGAGGAGAAGACAGCCATCTAGCTACTGATATGGACCCGTAGTCCAAGGTAGACTACTCACGCATCACTTTGGAGGCTGGCATGGTGATGAAGAAGGCCTCCGGTGATGATTCCCCTCTCTGGCAGGGTGCCGGGAAGAGCTTCTGGACCCTCCCGATCTCGGGACGATGATGGCGGTGGCTTCCAGTATGTTTCATGGAAAAGTGTTCGTCTCTTTAGGGTTTTCCCATCGAAGGGAATTTATAGGCGGAAGGGCAATGTCAGGAGGTGGACCATGTGGTCACACCACCTGGTGGCGCGGCCAGGGGGTGGCCTGCGCCACCCTATGGTGCGGCTGCCCCTTGGTCCGTCTCCGTCTCTCCTCTGGACTCCGTCTTCGTGTCACGTAAATAGGAACTTCAGCTTTCATTTCATCCAATTTCGAGAATATTTCCTTTGTAACTTTTCTGAAACACAAAAATAGCAGAAAACAAGGAACTGACACTGTGGCATCTCGTTAATAGGTTAGTTCCGGAAAATGCATAAAAATGCCACGAAGTGTAAACAAAACACAAAGCAATTGGTGTAAAATAAGCATGGAGCATCAAAAATTATAGATACGTTTACGACGTATCACCGGCGATGTCCTCGGGTGCCTTCTCAGATGCCTCCACAAAGCCCGGCATCTCGAATTCCTTTACGTCCATGGCTTCATCATCATCACTTTCCCCCACTTCGAAGAGCTTGTCGGTGTTTGCACATTCCACAATAGCACAGGCACGCCGATGAAGCTTGACTAGGTCGACGTCGCTTAAGCCGTCCTCGCGAAGATGCTCCAACTGGTCCAGGTTGATGCCCTGGTACCACGAAAGCACAAAGGACAGGGCTTGTTCAGCGCCGGCTCGGGCCACAGACTCCTTCCAGACGTCGACCCGGTTAGACATGAATGTCATCCACAGAAGGAGTCGGTCGATGGTGTTAGGTTCCGCTTGCCCCGGCCATAGAGCCGGGAAGACGGAAGCAACAGCGCCATGCTGCCGCGACTCCAAGGTAGCCACGGGCTGGAGCTGACCCTTGATCGACGCCATCAACTCCACCGTGGAGAGCTCAGCTTTGGGATTCTTGGGGAGGACGATGTGGTACTCTGCTCGGCACTCTTCCACCACAGCTGTCGCAGCCTCAGCAGAGTCGGGGAAGGCCTCTGCAAGAGCGACAAGTAAGAAGGGAAGGAGCGCAAAGGAACGAAAGAAGAAAGGCGGAAGAAGGGACGCACCAAGGAGGGCATCCTCCAACCCCTGGAGGCCAGCGTGGATCTTGCGGTCTCGTGCACACCAGACGCCAAGTTCGGCATCATACTTGTTGAAGTCGGACTCCCGGAGATCCATTAATTCCCAGACCTTGGCGTCGTGCTTCTCATTCTCGGTGTCTTGTGCCGCGCGGAGCTCATCCACCTCGACGTCATACTTCGCCGCGAGGTCCTTCTTATCCTCGGCCAGCCGCCGTTCAAACTCCTACCGCAACGTCAACTCCGCCTCTTTGGCCTTCGCCAGTGTTACGTTGCAAACGTATCTATAATTTTGGATGCTCCATGCTTGTTTTACACCAATTGCTTTATGTTTTGTTTACACTTCGTGTAATTTTTATGCATTTTCTGGAACTAACCTATTAACAAGATGCCATAGTGCCAGTTCCTGTTTTCTGCTATTTTTGTATTTCAGAAAAGTTATACAGGAAATATTCTTAGAATTGGACAAAACAAAAGCCAAAGTTCCTATTTTACCGACACGAAGACGGAGTCCAAAGCAGAGACGGAGGAGGGCCAGGAGGCAGCCACACCATGGGGTGGCGCGGGTCCCCCCCTAGCCACGCCACCATGTGGTGTGGGCCCCCTGGGTGCCCTCTGACACCGCCCTTCCGCCTATAAATTCCCTTCGACGCGAAAACCCTAAAAGAATCGGCATCCATCCACGAAAAGTTCCGCAGCACCGCCGCCATCAAAGACCAATTTCAGGGGACATAAGTCTCTGTTCTGGCACCCTGCCGGGACGGGGAATTGCCCTCGGAGCCATCTCCATCGACTCCACCGCCATCTTCATCACCGTTGCTGTCTTCCATGATGAGGAGAGAGTAGTTATCCTCCGAGGCTAAGGGATCTACCGGTAGCTATGTGTTCATCTTTCTCTCCCATGGTGTGATCTTTATGTGATCATGAGCTTTGTAATCTAGTTGAATTGGTAGATGTTACTCTTCATCTATTATGCTACTCAAGTGCTTTTATTAATCTAATCTCTGGAGACACCTTGTCCCATGATGTGAAGGTGACAGTGTGCGCATTATGTATGTGTCTTAGGCTAAAGTTTATAGTAATACTTATCATGAGTTATGATTTGAGTTTATTAATCTAATCTCTGGAGACACCTTGTCCCATGATGTGAAGGTGACAGTGTGCGCATTATGTATGTGTCTTAGGCTAAAGTTTATAGTAATACTTATTATGAGTTATGATTTGAGTTGGATGTCTCTACAAAATTGTGTTGTTTGTCTGGAACCGTCTAGTGTAATCAAGGTGACAGTGTGGGGTAATCTAGATTGGGGAATGCGAACTTTAAGGAGTGCTATTATAGCCCTACGCCGTGATTAGTGTTCGTTATCCAACCAGAGAGTAGTTAAGAGTAGCATAGTGAAGAAAGATATTTATGTGTTCAATTATGTTATCATTGTTGAGAGTGTCCACTAATGAAAGTATGATCCCTAGGCCTTGTTTCTAAGCATTGAAACACCGTTTACAACAAGTTCTGCACATGTTTGCTAGCAGCCATTTTTATTTCAGATTGCAATTACCACTTATAATCATTCATATTACTTGTATTTGACTATCTCTTCGCCGAACTAGTGCACCTATACACCTGACAAGTGTATTGGGTGTGTTGGTGATGAGGGTTAAACTCGACAAATGTCCTAGATGAAGGACTTAGGATCGGGGAGATAGGGCGTCGGATGAACTCGAAGGTAAACTCAGTCAAACAAGGTGGCTATGAACGTAAACGTGGGTGTAGAACCTGGCTTGCTTTCAATCTGTCCCACACCGTCCCCTCTTGGCCCCTATATATAGGTGGCCAGGTCTCGAGGATCGGGTGGGATCTGACACAGATTACAATATCGACATACGACATGAACTCGTATTTCGACTAGTATTACAATTGGGCCTAGCTTAATGGGCCTCAAGGATACTCAACTGACGGGCTCTATTATCTATACCCTTGTCAGTAGCCCCCGAGATTCTACCAGAATTGCAGATTCGGGTTGAATCTCAGATATTCAATTCTTCGACTTGATCAACACTTGACTTCTTCAAATCTTCAAATCTTCGACTTGGTCTTTCGACTTATCTTTTATTATAATATTTCACAAGGGGCTTTGATGAACAAGCCTGACAACTCTGACGGATCAAGAGGCCAGTTAACTGCCAGAACAGATACTTGCGACCTACTTCAAATTCAATCCCCTTGGATTTGAATTCGGGAAACCGGTCAAACCCAATCTTTTGCCGCGTTTAGGACTTACAAAGAATGTGTCCCAGTGGTTCTCAGGGTACCCAGTGCATCCACCAGGATTTTTCTTCACGTCGTAGACACGGATACATACCAGCAGAGCGCATCCATGTGCGTATACCGGGCCATACAGGACAGATCCTGGGGTCTTACCTTCATGATATATTTCAATCACGCATTCGAGTTTTGTCGTGATGACGCAACTTGAGAATTATATTTCGCAGCCTTGTTTGACTGATTCAATATATGTAATTTTTTGAGTTATCCTTTTTAACTTTCATGAATATCTCCAGATGGGAGTAATTGATGTTTATTTTGTTTGGCAATGTAGCCAAAATTCCTTGCTGAAGAGATGCAACCAATTATGCCTGAACCTCATGTCCATCAATTTGTTCTTTTATTACCAGCTTTGACTCGCCTCTTTTCCTTTGTCGACTTCTATCTATCGGGTGCGCGACAGCGCTCCCGATGGGAGTAGCCCCCGAGGCTATAGCCGAAATTTTTGGGTATAGGCTCAAGAGAATAGATAAACCTGCTTCGTATATTTCTTCTCGCATCATTGGTCGACTTCATTCACCTTTGCAGTGGATTTTTCCCCTTTTACGTCGCAAGCCCCCGAGTCAAAGACGAGGTGAACTTGTGCTTCTTGACAGATATTTCCTTACTCCCTGCTCTCTTCTCTCCTTTTTTTTGAACGCATCTTTTTTCCTTGATACGTTAATTCCTCTATACTATTTGCACTGTAAAAACCCAGAAGTATACTTTGGGCCTTGCCTCTCCAGAGGCCCATTAGTATGTGCTTATAAATAAAGCACGCTTGGCCAGGGTAAAAATCCCTAATTCCTTCATTACTGCCTTTCTCCGCCGCATCGTCTTCTTCTTCCTCACCCCATCTAGGGTTTTTCTTCCTTGGCACTTGTCTCCATGGCCGATGTAGGTGAATCTCGCTTGAACATCGGCGCCCCGGTGGAGAAACGGGGCCGCGGTCGTCCATGCGGTAGTAAGAACAAGACTACCGCCGCAGCTGCGGTAAGGTCATCTTCTGATTTGGAGAAGCGACGCCCCGGCCGTCCGGCCGGGAGCAAGAATAAACCCAAGGTGCCATCTGCTGCTCCAGGTCTAAGTGCTCCTTCCACTAATGCTTCTCCTTCTTCCCCCAGAATCTACTCTTTCTTTTGCATTGCCAACACGCAGTGCCGCGAAATTCAGCGCCTGCCACTGAAATTCACCAAGTTCAAGGATGGGCGAGAACTGTGGGAAGCGGTTCTCCATGAACACTCAGGTGGAGGAACTCCATACGAAGTGGAGGTGTGGTACGACGGCGATGGTGAGCAATTCTTCAAGGACGGCTGGTCGTGATTTGCGGAGGATCACGACCTCCATCAAGGGTTTTTCATGACCTTTGATTTTCATGTTGGCACGTCGAAGTTCGACGTGAGAATCTATGACGGCACCTAGTGCTAGAAGGAGTATGAAGCCAAAGTATAGTTTCACTAGTTTTCTTCTTTATGTAATCTCCTTTCCCAGTTGTTCTTCCTCGTGCTATCTGTAATAAATATTCGTATTTGGATTATGTGTTTATTAATAGGCCATGGGAACGAATCATGGTTCCGAGGCGTGTGCATTAATATTTTATCGGGTTCCTTTGAACCTTTTATGTCGTAGACAAAATATCGGGTTGCAATCAACCTTGTAGTATGCCGCAGATAGTCACAAATCTCGATAACTGGTTAATATTATTTCGTACGACTCAAGGGTCTGAGCCCCCGAGTGTAAAGTAAGATATTTACACATATTGTCAACTTGACCCAATGAACCCGACCTATGGCCTCATGTTCTGGATTCAGAGGGTCAGAACTCAAAATACTCTTTTGTCGCCTTATATCGCTTATGCGTAGAACCGTCGTAGCTGCTCTGCATTCCACGGGTTACTCTCGTCCTTCCCCGTTTTCTTGTCTCGTAGTCGATAAGCTCCTCCTGGTATCACTTCTGTGACTATGTAAGGTCCCACCCATGGGGACTCGAGTTTTCCATGACCGTCTTGTTTGAGTCGCAGAACTAGATCTCCCACCACGAAGGATTGTGGGCAAACTCGACTACTGTGGTAGTTTCGCAGATTTTGCTGATATTGAGTAGCTCTGGTGAGCGCTACATCTCTTGCTTCGTCAAGTGCATCGACATCATCCTGAAGTGCTTCTGTAGAAGTTGCCTCATCATATGCTGTGATTCTTGGAGCTTCATGAGTTATTTCGACTGGGAGCACGGCTTCTGCGCCATGGACCATAAAAAGGGAATTTCTTGAGTAGCTGCGTTAGGTGTAGTTTGTAGACTCCAGAGTATGGAGGGTAGCTCATCAACCCAAGCGTGCTTAGCTTTTTCAAGGGGCGCTAGCAGCCTTTTCTTTATCCCATTGCATATTAAGCCATTGGCTTTCTCCACTTGCCCGTTTGACTTTGGATGCGCTACAGATGCGAATTTCAATTTGATTCCCAGACTTTCACAGTAGTTCTTGAACTCTTTCGATGTGAAGTTTGTCCCATTATCTGTGATTATGTTGTGTGGTACTCCGAAGCAAAAAACTATGGACTTGATGAAGTTAATCGCGGCTGTGGAATCTTGGGTTGTCACTGGGGTGGCTTCTACCCACTTGGTGAATTTGTCAACTGCTACCAGCATATAAACATGCCCTCCTGGCCAGGATTTGTGTAGTTTTCCTACCATGTCGAGACCCCATTGTGCAAAGGGCCAAGATAATGTCATTGGTTGCAGTTCTGCTGCTGGCGCGTGCGGTCGAGATGCGAAACGTTGGCAAGCCTCGCACTTCCTTACTATGTCTTTTGCGTCTTCAATGGCTGTTAGCCAGTAAAATCCTGCACGAAAAGCTTTGGCTGCAATGGATCTGCTGCTAGCGTGATGTCCACATACTCCTGCGTGGATGTCTCTTAAGATTTCTTGCCCTTCTTGAGGGGTGACGTAGCACGACGAAAGCCTTGGATCGTCGTACTATCCTTTTCGCTTGTACTATGTCTTCGGGTAGTGTTTTGTTTACCATGTATGCCAAGTATGGTTGCATCCAAGTTTCCTCGATCATCATGACTTCTTCGGGTTCAGCTGTCCCGCTGCTACCAGCCCCCAAACCTGTTGCTTGGTGCTAGGCTTGCTCTCCTGTAGTCGAGACTTTGGTGCTTTTTATTGATCTCTCTATGATTTCCTCCCAAAAAACTCCTTGTGGTACGGGTAAACACTGGGACCCAATATTTGCTAAATTGTCGGCTTCCTCATTACTTGCTCTGCTGACATGCGAAACTTTGCATCCATCAAATGTTCCCTCAAGATAATAATATAGATTTCTATATGCTATCATGTTGTCACTGATGGCATCACATTTGTTCATCACTTGTTGGACGACGAGATTTGGATCTCCAAATTTTTTTAGTCGAGTTGCTCCACACGCTTTGGCCATTTTCATCCCATGGAGCAGTGCCTCGTATTCGGCTTCATTATTAGAAGCATGAGGAAAACTCATCCTTAGCACATATTTCAATTTGTCGCCTTGTGGCGATATCAGGACTACTCCTGCTCCTGCGCCTTGGACCCTTTTTGATCCATCGAAGTACATTGTCCATACACTCGATAGATCTGGTGGTCCTGTGTTTTGTAACTCCAGCCACTCTGTTGTAAAGTCTAGTAAAACTTGTGATTTGATCGCCTTTCGCTTTTCGTACGTGATGTCCAGGGGTGACAACTCAATTCCCCATAAGGAGACACGTCCTGTTGCTGAAGGGTTGTTCAATATGTTGGATAGTGGTGCTTCGTTGACCACTATATTGGGTGTACCGCGAAATATTGCCATAGTTTTTGTGCTGTTGTGAATACGCTGTATGCAAGTTTCTGGTAGTGCGGGTACCTTTGCTTTGTTGGAGATAATACTTCGCTGATGAAATATACTGGCCGCTGAACTCCATGGGTTTTCCCTTCTTCACTTCTTTCGACTACTAGTACTGTGCTCACCACCTGATGTGTTGCTGCAATATAGAGTAACAATGGCTCTTTTTCCTTTGGTGCGACCAACACCGGCGATGTGGAAAGCACTTTTTTCAGTTGTGCAAAGGCTATGTCTGCTTCTTCTGTCCACTCGAATTTATCATCTGATTTTTTCATCAGTGCATAGAAGGGAAGTGCTTTTTCCCCTAGTCTTGCAACGAATCGACTTAGTGCCGCAACTCGTCCTGCGAGTTTCTGTACATCGTGCAGCTTTGTGGGCTTGCCCATTGTTAATATCGCTTGGATCTTCTCTGGATTTGCTTCTATTCCCCTTGCAGATACCAGGAATCCTAGGAGTTGTCTTGCAGATACCCCAAAAGTATATTTTGTCGGGTTGAGCTTGAGCTTGTACCTGTTCAAGTTGTCGAAGGTTTCTGCTAAATCACTGATTAGTGACTCCTCTTTTCTTGTTGTAATGACCACGTCGTCGATGTAGACTTGGATGTTCCATCCTATTTGGCTTCCGAGGTAGTTTTGCATCATCCTCTGCTAGGTTGCTCCTGCATTTTTTAGGCCGAAAGGCATGACTTGGTAGCAGAACATGCCATAAGGTGTTATGAAAGCTGTTTTTTCCTTGTCTTCGTTCTTCAACTTTATCTGGTTATAGCCAGAGTATGCATCCAGGAAGGAAAGCCTTGCGCACCCTGCTGTTGAGTCAATTATCTGATCAATGCGAGGTAGAGGGAAGGGATCCTTCGGGCAATGCTTATTGAGAGATGTATTGTAACGCCCTGCCTTTTGCTAAAGGCAGAACTCCTGTGTATCTGTGCCATTCCCTGGATCAGTAGATAGCACCACAGTATAAAATGAGAAATCATTGCAATAGCATCAATATTACAACGTAAGTCCAGTTACATAGGTCTTCAACCTTATGAGTACACAACATAAAGCATAGTTGCAGTGAGCCTCCATTCTTCATCACGTGCCACAGGCAGACATGTTGGAATATAGTCTCGAGATCCTACTCCTGGTTCCTTACTCAAAATAAAACCTGCAAGTTTGAATATGCAGCCCCAGAGGGGTCAGTACAATGATGTACTGGCAAATGACACATATCTGGTGGCATTTTTGTGGAAAGACTATACTACATGACATTTGGCTGGTGGATCTCATAGGCTGATTGCATAAAGCCAATTTTATCCTATAATCCATTTTAATACTTTCTTTCAACAAATTTTATTTTTCAAGGGTCAAGACAACCCCCATACATTACATACTGGCCGGTATGTAGTTTATGGGCAAAACTCAACAAAGTTTGGAACCTCAGGCACCACCACCCCTCGGAGTGTATGGTCCTTAGTTCCTACCTAGAGGTTTCTAGACAAATTTTAATAATTCAGAATTGGTGATGAGATTCTTCCGTACATTCCATGTCTAGAGACTCAATTGTCCATAACCGAGGACACGGCTAATCGATTAGTTTTGACACCTTGCAAGGGTTGTGCACTTTCACCTTACGATTCATTTTATGCCCATACATAAAATGAAACGAGACCTTTTAGAGGGAGAGGGCAACTAACTTGGCAAGCTCCGTTCCCAACATACAATTCAACTACCACCACTTCTTGCCGACAAGTTGCACTCCCACATCTAATCAGTCAAGACAGAGCCCATAATGTCATAAGGCTGCACTGGAAGTACACTAAGCATGGAAGACATAGCCATCTCTTTGTTCCTGGGTGGCCATCCCGAGCGGTATTCTAAACCCACATCCTCTTAACAAGGCATGCGTCCCAGAACCCACCTACCTCGCCTCCTCTTATCAAACCAATCCACCCAGGTGTTTCATTTTAGTTGAAGTTCTTGATTTGTTCACAAAACACTTTTCAAGTGGTCTTAGCATGGCATCAATATTTTTCAAAGTATTTAGCATCCTATCAGGTAGGGTTTTGAGGGATAGCTACACACTACTAGGATCTAAGCATTTGATAAAACAGTTGATTAAATCACCTATCATGCATACTACAAGAGGTGAATACACTAATGCATAAGTAAAATGGGTAAGAAGCATGTGTGTCACTTGCCTTTTTGAAGATCACGGCGTTTCGCTTCTCTCAACTAAGCACGTAGCTCTTCGCAAAGACTATAACACAAGAAATAACACACCATAAACATACCATATGAACACAATCAAACAAACAAACAATTGAAAAGTGTTTGTTTAACAATTTAGATGTATTGAGATGTTATGATAGAAAGATATGGCAAGGGATCATGATTTGTGGGATATGAATTTGAGAGCTTAGTTGGGAAGGATCAATATGATTTGAGAGAGAATTGGACTAGGCAATACAAGTTGATAAAGTTTTTATGCTTTATCAAAGCATATAAGAGTTTTAGGAATAGCTCATGTGTAATAAATTACACAAGAGTCAGTTTGTGCAACTACAACACTATTGAGTAAATGTGACAACAATCACTCTTAAATAGTATCTATTTGCACTTAGGAACTAGGCTAGGTTTTTAAAAATGCTTGAACTACTCAATTAGCACATTTGCAAGTTGAATAGTTCAATACATAGAGGCAAGATTAAGTAGGCATTGGATTGGGCATGAATGATTGATATTTGAGGACATGGCTCAAGTGGTTCATTGATCAACATGGTGTATAACACATACCATAGTATGGGTTATAACATTTCCACATTAATAGAACCTAAGTTTGAGATGAATTCATATTCTACTCATGTAGCACAATTGCAATTTGAGTACATATATGAATTAGACAAAATATAATGAGTGAGATCTTTATGCTTTATTAAAGCATATTGGATCTTGGAATATCTCATGTGGGTAAATCACATAAGAGACAAAGTAGTGCAATAGCAATACTATTGAATAAGTGTGATAACAATTATTCTTAAATAGTATATATTACACTTAAGCTTAGGCTAGGATTTTATAACATTGAAGTACTCAATTAACTCAAATGTAAATTGAATAGTTCAATGCAAGGCTAGGATTGAGTAGGCATGAATAAATGGCTATAGGTAATGGATATGTATAGATGATGTTTGAAAACATGGCTTAAGGTTCCTAATGGGTAAATAGGATAGGGTTAAGTACTATGATGTTGATTTGATCAATACCATAGTAGCAAAGGTAGAAACTAAGATTGAAAGTATCACACTTTACTCAAATGACACATTTGAAATTTGAATAAGTGGGTACTATGCAAGATAGGTCTAAGTGCAATGATCTTGATCAAGATGTTGTTTAGATAACCTTGATGACTAGGTATGATCATAGGGTTTTCTAAAGTAGAAGGAATCATTGATTGAAATGGAAATAAAATTTATCTATATAGGAACTACTCAAATTCTCATATTAGAATTTGAATAATTGTGAAGCGGTTCAAGAAATTATGGGAGTGATGCTACTGGATAGTTTGCAGTAATACAAAGTCACTGCAATTGGAATCATCCCAAAATAAATTATAGAATTTGAATTATCACCAAAATGGTGATTTGGACAAATTTGAATGCACAAAGTGTGTGCACGTATCAAATTTGGACTTTCTTGGTCCTATGATGTTCTACAACTTGAGAGGATTCCAAAGACTACAAAATTTGTAATTTTTGGATTAACAGAATAAAAGATATGAATTTAACAAGCTAACAGAAGGTTTGATTCCAATTTGAAAATAGTTTCAAATTGAACCCATAAAATATAAGATATTATTGTACTACTGGATTGTACATTTCGTAAGGATTCCAACGAGATATTATTTGCTCAAATCCGAGTTGTAGAACTTTTTATATGAATTTTACAAGATCTGTACTGAATCTGGATTTTGAAATCAATTTTGAATTAAGAGTTTGTCTGAATTGACCGGGGCTGACTGGCTAGGGGTGACGTGGCGTGATCTGGTTGGCTGGGAAATTTCCCGCACGGACCTGCTGACTGGGCTGGTCAACGAAGAGATCTGGGCCACAGAAAACGGGATCAACGGTTGGGATCTGGTCTACAGGGTCAAACCCTAATTCCTCACCGGAATCTGGCCGGAGCACGGCGGCGACATGGCCGGCATGCGCGTTCCCAGAGATACAGACCGAGAGAGTGAGAGAGGAGCTCACCACGGTGTGCAGCACGTCGACGCGGACCAGGTGGCGAGCTGGTTGGGTTGGGGGCGGCCGGAGCTTGCCGGAAAAGCTCGCCGGAGATCCACCTGGGCTCGGGATCTTGCGGTCGTACATGGGCACCTCGATCCTGGATGCGTGCAGGCAAACAATGATGTCTGTGAGGTGCGCTAGGATGCGGGGAGTGTAGGGGTGGGGGCTAGAGGCTCGGGGGTCGTCGGAGTTCATCGGAATCGACGAAAACAGAGGTGGGTGCTGCGAGCTCTGGCGATCGATTCCGTCAGCCTTGCGGCGATGCTAGAGGGGGAGAAAGGGGGAGGTGGTAGAGCGGTCCTAGGGGATTAACTAGGAGTAACCAGGGCAAGCTTTTACTGCCAGAATCAATGGGATTTAACCAGGGAGGAGAGGACGCTCGCGGTGATCACGGGGAGGAGTAACCGCCGGGGATTGAAGACGAACCTGACAAGGGGGTCCCACCTGTCAGTGCTAAAAGAAAAATAAAAGAGAAAAACAGAGGGGGAAAGGGTGCGTGGGCTAGCTGGGCTGGTTTCGGGACGGATCGGGCCGGTTGGGTCCCGGGCGCGGCCCAGTTGGGCTGTGCCCCCCTTTTTTGTTCTGATTCATTTTCCATTTTCTGTTTTCTCCTTTTCTTTATAACTTTTGCAAAAATGCTTCAAATCAATTCAAACCAAATTGTAAAATTTTCTAAAATTCAACTTAACATTATAAGACAGTAAGAAACATGTTTTCATAAATAAAACTAATTTCCAAATAAAACTCTAATATTTAGCCAAAGGGCTTATTAGCATAAATCAAAGTAGAAGTAGGATTTTAAAGTAATCCTTTTAAATTCAGAGAATAAACTTTACAAAAATAGTTTTTGAAATATAATTTTCAAGCATTCCTTTGGCATAGAAAACTTTATAAATCATTTTGTAAATATCCCTTTGCAAGATAGCTTGCATAGGTTTGAATAAAGAATGGAAAATAGTATTTTGATACTTGATCTTTCTCAAAGAAGTTCTTCAAGAAAAATAATAGAAAGTTTAGAATAGTTTTTCTAATAAAGTTTTCAAATAGACTCAAAAAGTTTTAAATCCTTGTGAAATTTCAAACAACACAAGCAAAATAAAAACAAAAAAATTTCCCCAAAATTTGATAAAATCTTGGGATGTTATAGACTACCACCCTTAAAAGAAATCTCGTCCCCGAGATTTGAAGAAGCTAGAAAGAAAGTAGGTATTAGGTTATCTGGGTTTAGGTATCTGGGTGGCTACCACCCTTAAAAGAAAAATCCTCTTGGTGGTATCTTGATGCTTCCTTAGGCACTTGCATTTTGTTCCCAGCTTGCATTCACTATTGTGCCACTTTCTCTGAATCGTCCTTCTCAGAAGTTTTGATGATCAATACGATCTTCAAAAGTGGGCATACCAAGGGTTCCATCCAATTCTAGTGATAAGCAGATATCATCCATTGCGTTGTCATCAACAAGGTAGTCCATATCTTCATTTACAATAGGTGGGTGTCTATTCACAAATCCGGGCACCAACCTTCCTTATGGGGTTGCTTGAGGTAACCTTACTCTATTGTAGAGCTTTCTATCCAATGGGGTAGTTGTTGAACTACTTTGGACACTGAGGAGTCACTCTTTGGTTCAATCAGAGGACCAAGCTAAGTTGTCTCCTCTTTGGGTCATTCAAAAGACCAAGCTGAGAGGGTATCCTCTCATCATCTCAATTTTCTTATCATCATCCTTAGAGGTTCTTCATCTTATGATTGCTTCCTTATACCATTCTGCTCTGGTAACCTTCCTGGTTGTTGTACATCTTCCAAGAATGTGTATCTAGCCTTTTCTTGGTCTGTCCTTACCAAGGCTAAGATTGCATACAAGCTATCGACATACTCCTTGTTGCTTTTTAGCTGATTTTCGTTCCAAGAATCTCAAAAGATAATTCAGTGCCAAGTGCTGCATGCTTGCCCCACGAACATGATGAGACCACACATCCTAATGAATTAGGATGGCATCTATCTGCAGTCTTCTCATGCATTTCATAGGGGTAAACAAGGTGGACGCTGTAAGAGGTACTTGCACTTTTAAGGGACGGAAGGTCGCCTTATAACTAGCATTGTTGAACCCATTCAAGTTACCGGAGCAAGTCGTGCTACTTGCCACAGGTACCAGATGGTCCTTAAGAATTCCTTTAGCAACCATCTTCATAGTTGTTGAAAGGCGCTGAACAACTTGATCATATCTCGAAGATGAACTCCTTTGCTGGGAAAAGGGATTTAACGAAGCTCTCATGGGTAGGGGATTAGTTTCGGGGATTCGGAGAGTTGCTTCATAACGTCGCAGGTCGGGATGGGGTAGACTTCAGTGGCGTAAAGCTTTGGCGTCAGGAGGAAATCTCATAGGTAGTGGTGGTCGTCTCTGTTGTGACTCTCTGGAGAGGAGTGGCCTCTCTTTTATAGGCTCAGGGAGGTAGTCGAACAGGTAGCAGCCAAAGCTGAACAGTCTTCGCATTCAAAGCCCACTGAGCAAAACGTTTCTGATTCATGAAGTCGTTCAATACCAAAACATCCTCATCGTATTCCTACGTTTTGGCCACACTGGCTCACTATAAGGGGTGTAATATATTATCCTCCTAAGGTTATGGTTTAAAGACGTCGTCTCTCACGTAGGTATGTCTCTCTAGATTTACCATTCCTCATACAAGAGCGAACAATATGAGTAGTCGTCATGGGCGCGAATCCATGTCGCACTCAATCATTACCTCGTATTTGGTTTGGTGCATCTCGCATTCTAACTCTTGGTCAACCTCACTAGCTTTTAGACAAAAGTTTTGTTGAAATTGGAACCAAGTTCCCAAATTTGATTTTGAAATTTGAAAAACAAAATCTATCGTTCTGAGCTAGAGGTTTTCAACAAAGCTCACGACAATAATCCATAAGTTGTAGATCCTTTGGTTTGCCATTCAAGAGGGAATAAAATCCTTTTCATTGCTCTGTTTGCTCTTTCCATTGCTCTGTTTGCTCTTTCCACCCTTTTTGCATGAGGTGGTTGAATAGTATTACTTCCACATTAGCTACACCTTGGGGTGTCTTCTTATTGTTTGCGAGGTATCTTTCATCCATCCTAGCTTACTGAGTCTTGGGGTATCATCCTTTGTGCAGTCTCATTGCGTAATGTTCCAGTCTCTTGTACTTGAAACACTACCTCTTGTTGTTGTACTCTGTATCCTTATCTCCAACTGAGGGTCATTGTAGTTGTTCTGTCGCTGAGAAAACTTTGGTTTGGGTTTTGGGATAGGTTTAGGTCTTAGCATAGATAAGGATTAGATAGAAAAGATCTAAAGAAGAAAAATCCTACCCAACCATAACAGATCAAAACAATTTCCAACAAACAATATCTAACAAACATTCATCATAACAAGCAAACTAGTTTTCAAACAAACGGGAAGGTACGATCATCCACGAGTCGGTATGACCATAAACGTTTATTACACGTCATCAATTAAAAATTCCTAAATGGAAGTCCAACTAAAGCTTTGTGGTACTCTTCTAAGCAGATCCATTGTTCTGGTCCAGCTGCTTCTGTAGATTGGCAATTTGTTCATCCTTGGTTTTGATGAGGTCTCCTTGAACACTAAGTTCAGATACCAATTTTTCCATGTCACCTTGAAGTTGACTTATGGCTATCTTCAATGCAGTAGTATCTTCCTTTTCTTCTTTGAGGTCCTGCTGCGTATTGTGAAGTCTCCATTTGAGTCTTTCTCCAAGTTCCTTTATGGCTGACCAAGCAGCACATCTCGCTGAGTCTAGAAATGATGGATACATCTCGGAGTTGGTGAACATCCAAAGTCCCATCTTCTTGTGGTCATATTCCTTGTTCTTGTATAAATGAAGCTGCACCCACCAATATTCGTCACCTTCCTCAATCACGGGAAATCCTTTGTAAACAGCTTCTCCTTGCATTCCCATACTTAACATGAGGTTCTTCAATGCTTTGGGAAACTCAGTCTCACTCTTCAGGGTCATGATCATCACTGGTCCTTTCTTCAGTGATTCAATGAGGCTGGTCATCTAAATTAGAAAAGGAGAGTAGTGTAAAACAAATGAATGGGGTAAGTTCTTACAAGAAAATTTCAACTAAAAGTATACAGATTGATTTCATTTTTAAAAAAAATTGAATTGATTTTCTTGTGAAGGTGAGAAAAGAATCCTAGGGTTTTCTAGTATATTCCAAACCTAGGGTCTCGATCCTACAGGCAACACTATGCTCTGATACCATTCTGTAACGCCCTGCCTTTTGCTAAAGGCAGAACTCCTGTGTATCTGTGCCATTCCCTGGATCAGTAGATAGCACCACAGTATAAAATGAGAAATCATTGCAATAGCATCAATATTACAACGTAAGTCCAGTTACATAGGTCTTCAACCTTATGAGTACACAACATAAAGCATAGTTGCAGTGAGCCTCCATTCTTCATCACGTGCCACAGGCAGACATGTTGGAATATAGTCTCGAGATCCTACTCCTGGTTCCTTACTCAAAATAAAACCTGCAAGTTTGAATATGCAGCCCCAGAGGGGTCAGTACAATGATGTACTGGCAAATGACACATATCTGGTGGCATTTTTGTGGAAAGACTATACTACATGACATTTGGCTGGTGGATCTCATAGGCTGATTGCATAAAGCCAATTTTATCCTATAATCCATTTTAATACTTTCTTTCAACAAATTTTATTTTTCAAGGGTCAAGACAACCCCCATACATTACATACTGGCCGGTATGTAGTTTATGGGCAAAACTCAACAAAGTTTGGAACCTCAGGCACCACCACCCCTCGGAGTGTATGGTCCTTAGTTCCTACCTAGAGGTTTCTAGACAAATTTTAATAATTCAGAATTGGTGATGAGATTCTTCCGTACATTCCATGTCTAGAGACTCAATTGTCCATAACCGAGGACACGGCTAATCGATTAGTTTTGACACCTTGCAAGGGTTGTGCACTTTCACCTTACGATTCATTTTATGCCCATACATAAAATGAAACGAGACCTTTTAGAGGGAGAGGGCAACTAACTTGGCAAGCTCCGTTCCCAACATACAATTCAACTACCACCACTTCTTGCCGACAAGTTGCACTCCCACATCTAATCAGTCAAGACAGAGCCCATAATGTCATAAGGCTGCACTGGAAGTACACTAAGCATGGAAGACATAGCCATCTCTTTGTTCCTGGGTGGCCATCCCGAGCGGTATTCTAAACCCACATCCTCTTAACAAGGCATGCGTCCCAGAACCCACCTACCTCGCCTCCTCTTATCAAACCAATCCACCCAGGTGTTTCATTTTAGTTGAAGTTCTTGATTTGTTCACAAAACACTTTTCAAGTGGTCTTAGCATGGCATCAATATTTTTCAAAGTATTTAGCATCCTATCAGGTAGGGTTTTGAGGGATAGCTACACACTACTAGGATCTAAGCATTTGATAAAACAGTTGATTAAATCACCTATCATGCATACTACAAGAGGTGAATACACTAATGCATAAGTAAAATGGGTAAGAAGCATGTGTGTCACTTGCCTTTTTGAAGATCACGGCGTTTCGCTTCTCTCAACTAAGCACGTAGCTCTTCGCAAAGACTATAACACAAGAAATAACACACCATAAACATACCATATGAACACAATCAAACAAACAAACAATTGAAAAGTGTTTGTTTAACAATTTAGATGTATTGAGATGTTATGATAGAAAGATATGGCAAGGGATCATGATTTGTGGGATATGAATTTGAGAGCTTAGTTGGGAAGGATCAATATGATTTGAGAGAGAATTGGACTAGGCAATACAGTTGATAAAGTTTTTATGCTTTATCAAAGCATATAAGAGTTTTAGGAATAGCTCATGTGTAATAAATTACACAAGAGTCAGTTTGTGCAACTACAACACTATTGAGTAAATGTGACAACAATCACTCTTAAATAGTATCTATTTGCACTTAGGAACTAGGCTAGGTTTTTAAAAATGCTTGAACTACTCAATTAGCACATTTGCAAGTTGAATAGTTCAATACATAGAGACAAGATTAAGTAGGCATTGGATTGGGCATGAATGATTGATATTTGAGGACATGGCTCAAGTGTTTCATTGATCAACATGGTGTATAACACATACCATAGTGATGGGTTCGTAGCATAGAAAACAAAAAATTTCCTACGCATGAACACAAAAACTGGCCAAGATACTCTACGAGATGGTAGCAACGGATACTCACCCTCGACGACCGTAAGCGGGGATTACGTTCCCGCACAAACGTTGACGATGGAGAGTTGGTGAAGACGCACGTAGTCGACGTAGTCGTTCACTTGACGTAGTCGACGTCGTGGTTCACTTGACGATCACAAGATCGTGTACCCGGCGCCACAAGTGGCAGCGCCCCCGTACTCGCACACACGTGCAGCTTGACGTCGACTCCTCCACGCCCTCGGTCCAGCGGGGCAGCGGAAGAAGGGATCCGCTGGACACTCCTCCACACACTTCTCCAAGTGGGTGAACTATGAACTACAATTCCGGCAGAGCTTCGCTAAGCTAAGACGGAAAGTGGACAGCAACTATGCAAGGGAGGGAGGATCAAGAAGTGTGTGAACAAGGGAGAGAGGGGGGGTTTATATAGAGGAGGAGGGGCAGCCAAGGGGTGGCCGGCCAAGGTGCCCCCTCCTCTTCATTGCCCCCTCTTCATTCCCATTATGGTGATTACTCCCTCATCAACATGAGGTAACCCCCATTTTAATGCATGACATTCATGCTAATTAAAATTCACACTTATTGATTTAATAAAACATTTTTATTTCTTTAATATTTGTTAATTCATTCAATTAACAAACATTAACAAATACATCCTTGAGTTATTTTGATATCCCGAAACAGTTTCGGTACTTTTCTGAAACAACCCTTATGCTATCCTATAATTCGATCGGAGTATCGTATCCACTCAAAAACGACGGCGAACCTTAAGTGTGTCACCCTACGGTTCGTGAATAACGTGGACATGATCGAGACTCCTCTCCGATCAATAATCAACAGCGGGATCTGGAAATCCATGATGACTCCCACTTACTCAACGATGAACTAGTGATCGTGTGAACCAGTAACGAACATAGTTAATTCCTTTTGTCTCGCGATATTATTACTTGTCCGAGATCCGATCATTTGGTATCAACCATACCTAGTTCGATCTCGTTCCCGACAAGTCTCTTTACTCGTTCCGTGATAATGCATTCCTGTGACCTAGTCACATGCTTGCAAGCGATTCCAATGCAATATCACCGAGAAGGGCCCAGAGAATATCTTTCCGTCATCCGGATGGACAAATCCCACTCTTGATCCATGAGTCTCAACTAATACTTTCAGAGTACCCAAATCAACCTTTATAATCACCCTATTATGGTGTGACGTTTGATATCATCAAAGTACCCTTCCGGTATCAGTGATTAACATGATCTCATGGTCTGAGGATTAGAACTATTTCGTATGAGTTTGATATAGCAATGAACTTGATGACTTGATCGTTTTGCTATTCATACTATGGGTGTGAGTGTTCATCACATCATTCTTCTAATGATATGACCCCGTTATTAACAACATCCAATGTTCATGATTAGGAAACCTTGATCATCGGTTAATCAACGAGCTAGTATAAAAGAGAGGCTTTACTAGGAACCTTTTTAGTTTATTAATCACACAAGTATTAATGTTTCCGATTAATACAATTCTAGCATGAGAAATAAACATTTATCATAAACATGGAATATGATAATAACCACTTTATTATTGCCTCTCGGGCATATTCCCTTCAGTCTCCCACTTGCACTAGAGTCAATAATCTAGTTGATACTTGCGTATATAACACTTATGGCTTTCACGTGTTATCCGTACGCGTTGCAGTGGTTAATCTGATCTCCAGATCTGACACTTTCAGTTCTGTGTGTATTTGCATGTCTTTGCGTCTCTACGCATCACTCATTCTCAAATGAGATAGTTGGGTATAAATTTGGTCCTTTGGTGAGACCTTAGTTCCTTTAGCTAAAATCATGTTGTCACTATTGTCGCACAATAGATCTTCACAGTAATAGCCAGCTTGGAACTACACCTAGTTTGATAACAAACTTCTTGACACAAATGCCCTCTTTTGCTACTTCTAAAGTAGTCATATACTCAACCTTTGTTGTAGAATCCATCACAATGTCTTAACTTTGGAACTCTTCCAAATCCATCATGGAACTTCCTTCCATTACATTGTGCCACCTAATGTATAGCTAAAATTGAGATAAACTTAATTTGTATCTTGTGACAAACTTAGTATCAATGTAACACTTTACAATGAACTATGTGTCACTTCGTCATACATAATATATATCCTTAGTCCTTCCAAAGCACATAAGGATATCTCTACTATTGTCCAGTGATCATCTTATGACTTTTATCACTCTGGTATATGCTCATAACATTTAGAGCATAGGACATATCTGGATATGTACATATCACGGTATACATGATCGATCAAATCATTCATGTGGCTTCACTCATCAAGTGTCAAAAACACCTGAATCTTGTTTCAACCTCTTCCATGCGGCAAGAACTTTTCTTGTCGTTTCCATATTGAACTTCATTCAATATTTCATCTATGTACTTTGGCACAACCATATTGGTACCTCGATCTATCTATATAGACATCGAGACCCAATATTTTGGTTTTGCCTAAGTCTTTCATTGAAATCTAATTTTAACGAAATTCTTAACCTATGCCAATAAAAGATACATCATTTCCAATTAACAATATGTCTTCTACATAATGTACTGAAAATATGTCTCAGCGCTCCCACTTAATTTCTCGCAAATGCAAGCATATTCATCGTATCTGATGAAACTAAACCTTTTAATTATTTCATCACGGTGAATATTCCAACTCCGCGATGCTTACTTCAACCATTGAAGTTTGCATGCCTTTTAGCATCCTTTGAATTTACAAAACCCATTGGACCATGTCATGTACATGTCCTAGGTAACCATTCTATTAGAAGAATGTTGTCTTGTTTGTTCAACTAACATATACCAAACTTGGCATATGTAGTGGTTGCTACAGTAATCCGTCCAGACAAAATATCGCTGTGAAAGTTCAAATCTTGTCACAGTCAACTCCTTGAACACAACCGTAAACTCTTTTAACGATGTGTCGACTATTTCATAGATGTTAAACATCCATGTCTACCTTTATAGATCCAAATACGTTCATTAGGCTTCATGCCTTTTGAGGGTCTTTCAAGTTCAGAAACTTGGTTTCTCGTATATGGAACTATCACGGATTCTATGGCTTCTAGCCATTTGACGGAGTCAGGGCCCATCATCGCTTCTTTGCATGTAGTCGGTTCATCATTGTCAAACAATAATGATCTGTTCTCAAATCTAACTATTTGATTGTTATCCGACTCACGCGGTTCAATAGGAACTTAGATCTATGTGACCACAACCTTTGAGGTACGATAGCCATGCGCATTGTGGCCGCCTCCGGGACACTTCCCAGTGCTGCGCTACTCAGCACATATAGCTTAGGTTCAACAACCTAATCAAAGTTCTATTGTCCTCCCACTTGACTTTTTGCGAAAAATTCCTTCTCAAGAAACTTGACGTTTTCAGCGACAAACACTTTTGTCTTAGGTGTTCTGGAGGAATACCCAATATTTACTTTGGGATAACCTACAAAGACGTATTTATCCGACTTTGGTTGTAAACATTTTACATATGCATAGCATACCAAAATTTTAGAAAAGACAACTTGGGTTTTATCCCATGCCATATCTCATATGGTGTCATTTCAACGGATCATGATGGTGCTCTTTTCAGTGTAAAAAGCGGTAGTCTCTAAAGCTTTATCCTTAAAATATAATGGCAGTTTTATAGATGACACCTTTGATCCAACGATGTCAAACAAAGTTTGATTTCATCTCTCGAACACTCCATACTCCTATGGTGTTTCGGGAAATACAAGTCTATGGAACGATTCCTCAACTTTTAGGTGTTTGCTAAACTTGTAACTCAAATATATTCCTTTATGATCAAATCATAAATTCTTTATTCTCTTGTTACAATGATTTTCAACTTCATCTAGAAATACTTTGAACAATATTCAAATATTTCATGCTTCTTCCTTATCAAGTAAATATACACATATATCTACTCAAATCATCGGTTAAAGAAAATGAAGTTCAAGAATTCACCACACACGGCTACACATAATGGACTATATACATCAACATGTACAATATCCAATAAGTTAGCCGTCCGTTCTTCTTTGGCCTATGAACGGAGTTTTAATCATCTCTTGGAAATTTTCACAAGCGTCAATTGATTCAAAATCAAAAGACTCCCAAAATTCCATCAACATGGAGTTTCTTCATGTTTACTTTCCAATATGATTTAAATGGTGGTGTCACTCATAAGTGATCTTCTAATCATTTGTCTTCAGACACTTTTAGCATCAGTGTTATGGATGTGATTTCTCCAACAAGATAAACGTTCATTCATCTTTTATGAATGCGGTAATAATTTGAACAACCATTGTTCTCATAATACCATAACAAAATAACAATTATTAAAACAAATCTTGAAGGCTAGGTTTACTTCCAACGAAACACAATAACACTTTATTTGTTTTCGATGAAAATCATCCCATATTCATTTGCTAGTTAATTAGGCCATTGTAGTTCTTGTATTGCGTTGTTCTGTATGACAGTTCATACCAACCAATTTAGTATCAAATACTCAAGAACCACATTGTTTTAACAAGCAACGAATACACCCATAACATGTATATCTTCTATATACCTGAGCTGGACATTTCCAGTCTTTTCTTTTCCGCCAGAATAAATTTTGGATTCTCTTTTAGCAATTCTTTTCCTTTTTAGAAGAATCTATCAACATCAATAGTGGCGCCATACACATGGCACATAGTTCAAGGCAGGATTAGTCAAACACTAATACCCTTGGACTCACACTTTGAAGTAGATCACCATAATCACATATTTGGCGTTCTTCCAAATTCCATTCTTTAGAAATCTATTAATGTAGTAAACATTTTACCTACATTTTCCATTCATCCTATCATGACAACTTTCATGATCAAGCTACTATAGCTCATGAGGACGAATTGTGAGTATAATATTAGTTCCTAAACCTTTTAGGAGATCTGGACGCTTGGCGTCTCTAATCTTCGCAAATTCTCATACAATATGAGAACATGTGTCTTACTAAATTATACTCTATCACTTTGCAACCAAACATTGTTTCAGATATCACAATATCTTCCACACATGATAGTTTATGAAACAATTCTTTCAACTCCTAGATAACCTTGATACTAAAAACAACTTTTGAATATCAAGGATCATGGAGGCAAGTGTGATACTTAGATACTAACACTGGAATTGTTACTCTTGATTTAATACTACTTATTAAATTTTATCGAGTAAACAAGGTTTGCTAAAAGTTTGCAATAGGACTTCAAACTTTAGATTGACATTCAAACAATACGATACCAGTTCGTAAAGTTAACATCCAGAATTCTATAGTTCTATTATCTCAATTATAGCTAATCGCAAGGTAGTAAACGGATGCCAATAACTACAACAAACTATGCAAATTCACTTTGATTTAGTTCATGATAAATTGAGTTCTATAATTCAAAATTACTAAATGAACTCCCACTTAAAAACAACATCCCTCTTAGTTTTCTTAAGTGATTACACGAACCAAATTCACTATACCGCAACCGATCATCACGTGCAACGGCATAGTTTCAAAGGCGAACATCACCATGTTCATCATATCAACCATATGACTCATGCTTAACCTTTCGGTTCGTGTTCCGAGGCCATGTCTGTACATGCTAGGCTCGCCAAGTAGAACCATAGCACTCGCGTGTGTAAAACTGTCTTACACCCGTCGTATGTGAACGTAGAGTCTGTCACACCCGATCATCACGTGGTGTCTCAAAATGACGAACTTTCTTGACGGTGCATGCTATGGAAGAACACATTTTTATCTTGATATTTATGTGAGAGGGATCATCTTATAATGCTACCACGCGATCAAATCTAAGCAGAATAAGATGCATAAAAGGATAAACATCACATGCATATATAATGTGATATGATATGGTCCTTCACGCATTCGATCTCCATCTTGTGCGTCATGGAATAATCTCCATCATTCCACCGGCGTAGCACCAAGGTCCATGGCGCGCCACCTTGGTTGTCTTCCTCCATTACAATATATCACTTGGATATATATATTTGGCACGCAGGCCATTTAAATGTAAAGACAACCATATGGCTCCTGCCGGTTGTTTATAACTTACAAAAAGGATCATCGCATACAATTTGTAACATAAACAATTTAACCATATCACATCACATGCCCTGCAAAAACAAGTTAGACGCTTCTAATTTGTCTTGCATATTTTACGTGGTTTAGGGCTTTCTAGGAAGAACCGTTCTTACCTACGAACGTGTAACCACAACGGTGATAAAAATATTATTAACAACTATTTGTAAAATAGATCATAACTATAGTGGGAGAAACGTGCACCCGCAAAGCCACATATGCCGAAGCATGTCAAGTGTGGGACAAGTCTCATGAACGTGATCACGTAAGGTTAGTCTCGGGCAGCTTCAATCCCACTATGCCACTATGATCCAAAATACCAAATAAATTGCAATAACATGATCATCAACGCCCACATCCACATGTGTTCTAACCGTGCATACCAACTACGCATAGAGATGGCTCTGATACCACTGATGGGTTCGTAGCATAGAAAACAAAAATTTTCCTACGCATGAACACAAAAACTGGCCAAGATACTCTACGAGATGGTAGCAACGGATACTCACCCTCGACGACCGTAAGCGGGGATTACGTTCCCGCACAAACGTTGACGATGGAGAGTTGGTGAAGACGCACGTAGTCGACGTAGTCGTTCACTTGACGTAGTCGACGTCGTGGTTCACTTGACGATCACAAGATCGTGTACCCGGCGCCACAAGTGGCAGCGCCCCCGTACTCGCACACACGTGCAGCTTGACGTCGACTCCTCCACGCCCTCGGTCCAGCGGGGCAGCGGAAGAAGGGATCCGCTGGACACTCCTCCACACACTTCTCCAAGTGGGTGAACTATGAACTACAATTCCGGCAGAGCTTCGCTAAGCTAAGACGGAAAGTGGACAGCAACTATGCAAGGGAGGGAGGATCAAGAAGTGTGTGAACAAGGGAGAGAGGGGGGGTTTATATAGAGGAGGAGGGGCAGCCAAGGGGTGGCCGGCCAAGGTGCCCCCTCCTCTTCATTGCCCCCTCTTCATTCCCATTATGGTGATTACTCCCTCATCAACATGAGGTAACCCCCATTTTAATGCATGACATTCATGCTAATTAAAATTCACACTTATTGATTTAATAAAACATTTTTATTTCTTTAATATTTGTTAATTCATTCAATTAACAAACATTAACAAATACATCCTTGAGTTATTTTGATATCCCGAAACAGTTTTGGTACTTTTCTGAAACAACCCTTATGTTGTCCTGTAATTCGATCGGAGTATCGTATCCACTCAAAAACGACGGCGAACCTTAAGTGTGTCACCCTACGGTTCGTGAATAACGTGGACATGATCGAGACTCCTCTCCGATCAATAATCAACAGCGGGATCTGGAAATCCATGATGACTCCCACTTACTCAACGATGAACTAGTGATCGTGTGAACCAGTAACGAACATAGTTAATTCCTTTTGTCTCGCGATATTATTACTTGTCCGAGATCCGATCATTTGGTATCAACCATACCTAGTTCGATCTCGTTCCCGACAAGTCTCTTTACTCGTTCCGTGATAATGCATTCATGTGACCTAGTCACATGCTTGCAAGCGATTCCAATGCAATATCACCGAGAAGGGCCCAGAGAATATCTTTCCGTCATCCGGATGGACAAATCCCACTCTTGATCCATGAGCCTCAACTAATACTTTCAGAGTACCCAAATCAACCTTTATAATCACCCTATTACGGTGTGACGTTTGATATCATCAAAGTACCCTTCCGGTATCAGTGATTAACATGATCTCATGGTCTGAGGATTAGAACTATTTCGTATGAGTTTGATATAGCAATGAACTTGATGACTTGATCGTTTTGCTATTCATACTATGGGTGTGAGTGTTCATCACATCATTCTTCTAATGATATGACCCCGTTATTAACAACATCCAATGTTCATGATTAGGAAACCTTGATCATCGGTTAATCAACGAGCTAGTATAAAAGAGAGGCTTTACTAGGAACCTTTTTAGTTTATTAATCACACAAGTATTAATGTTTCCGATTAATACAATTCTAGCATGAGAAATAAACATTTATCATAAACATGGAATATGATAATAACCACTTTATTATTGCCTCTCGGGCATATTCCCTTCACATAGTATGGGTTATAACATTTCCACATTAATAGAACCTAAGTTTGAGATGAATTCATATTCTACTCATGTAGCACAATTGCAATTTGAGTACATATATGAATTAGACAAAATATAATGAGTGAGATCTTTATGCTTTATTAAAGCATATTGGATCTTGGAATATCTCATGTGGGTAAATCACATAAGAGACAAAGTAGTGCAATAGCAATACTATTGAATAAGTGTGATAGCTGTTTTTTCCTTGTCTTCGTTCTTCAACTTTATCTGGTTATAGCCAGAGTATGCATCCAGGAAGGAAAGCCTTGCGCACCCTGCTGTTGAGTCAATTATCTGATCAATGCGAGGTAGAGGGAAGGGATCCTTCGGGCAATGCTTATTGAGAGATGTATTGTAACGCCATGCCTTTTGCTAAAGGCAGAACTCCTGTGTATCTGTGTCATTCCCTGGATCAGTAGATAGCACCACAGTACAAAATGAGAAATCATTGCAATAGCATCAATATTACAACGTAAGTCCAGTTACATAGGTCTTCAACCTTACGAGTACACAGCATAAAGCATAGTTGCAGTGAGCCTCCATTCTTCATCACGTGCCACAGACAGACATGTTGGAATGTAGTCTCGAGATCCTACTCCTGGTTCCTTACTCAAAATAAAACCTGCATGTTTGAATATGCAGCCCCAGAGGGGTCAGTACAATGATGTACTGGCAAATGACACATATCTGGTGGCATTTTTGTGGAAAGACTATACTACATGACATTTGGCTGGTGGATCTCATAGGCTGATTGCATAAAGCCAATTTTATCCTATAATCCATTTTAATACTTTCTTTCAACAAATTTTATTTTTCAAGGGTCAAGACAACCCCCATACATTACATACTGGCCGGTATGTAGTTTATGGGCGAAACTCAACAAAGTTTGGAACCTCAGGCACCACCACCCCTCGGAGTGTATGGTCGTTAGTTCCTACCTAGAGGTTTCTAGACAAATTTTAATAATTCAGAATCGGTGATGAGATTCTTCCGTACATTCCATGTCTAGAGACTCAATTGTCCATAACCGAGGACACGGCTAATCGATTAGTTTTGACACCTTGCAAGGGTTGTGCACTTTCACCTTACGATTCATTTTATGCCCATACATAAAATGAAACGAGACCTTTTAGAGGGAGAGGGCAACTAACTTGGCAAGCTCCGTTCCCAACCTACAATTCAACTACCACCACTTCTTGCCGACAAGTTGCACTCCCACATCTAATCAGTCAAGACAGAGCCCATAATGTCATAAGGCTGCACTGGAAGTACACTAAGCATGGAAGACATAGCCATCTCTTTGTTCCTGGGTGGCCATCCCGAGCGGTATTCTGAACCCACATCCTCTTAACAAGGCATGCGTCCCAGAACCCACCTACCTCGCCTCCTCTTATCAAACCAATCCACCCAGGTGTTTCATTTTAGTTGAAGTTCTTGATTTGTTCACAAAACACTTTTCAAGTGGTCTTAGCATGGCATCAATATTTTTCAAAGTATTTAGCATCCTATCAGGTAGGGTTTTGAGGGATAGCTACACACTACTAGGATCTAAGCATTTGATAAAACAGTTGATTAAATCACCTATCATGCATACTACAAGAGGTGAATACACTAATGCATAAGTAAAATGGGTAAGAAGCATGTGTGTCACTTGCCTTTTTGAAGATCACGGCGTTTCGCTTCTCTCAACTAAGCACGTAGCTCTTCGCAAAGACTATAACACAAGAAATAACACACCATAAACATACCATATGAACACAATCAAACAAACAAACAATTGAAAAGTGTTTGTTTAACAATTTAGATGTATTGAGATGTTATGATAGAAAGATATGGCAAGGGATCATGATTTGTGGGATATGAATTTGAGAGCTTAGTTGGGAAGGATCAATATGATTTGAGAGAGAATTGGACTAGGCAATACAGTTGATAAAGTTTTTATGCTTTATCAAAGCATATAAGAGTTTTAGGAATAGCTCATGTGTAATAAATTACACAAGAGTCAGTTTGTGCAACTACAACACTATTGAGTAAATGTGACAACAATCACTCTTAAATAGTATCTATTTGCACTTAGGAACTAGGCTAGGTTTTTAAAAATGCTTGAACTACTCAATTAGCACATTTGCAAGTTGAATAGTTCAATACATAGAGGCAAGATTAAGTAGGCATTGGATTGGGCATGAATGATTGATATTTGAGGACATGGCTCAAGTGGTTCATTGATCAACATGGTGTATAACACATACCATAGTATGGGTTATAACATTTCCACATTAATAGAACCTAAGTTTGAGATGAATTCATATTCTACTCATGTAGCACAATTGCAATTTGAGTACATATATGAATTAGACAAAATATAATGAGTGAGATCTTTATGCTTTATTAAAGCATATTGGATCTTGGAATATCTCATGTGGGTAAATCACATAAGAGACAAAGTAGTGCAATAGCAATACTACTGAATAAGTGTGATAACAATTATTCTTAAATAGTATATATTACACTTAAGCTTAGGCTAGGATTTTATAACATTGAAGTACTCAATTAACTCAAATGCAAATTGAATAGTTCAATGCAAGGCTAGGATTGAGTAGGCATGAATAAATGGCTATAGGTAATGGATATGTATAGATGATGTTTGAAAACATGGCTTAAGGTTCCTAATGGGTAAATAGGATAGGGTTAAGTACTATGATGTTGATTTGATCAATACCATAGTAGCAAAGGTAGAAACTAAGATTGAAAGTATCACACTTTACTCAAATGACACATTTGAAATTTGAATAAGTGGGTACTATGCAAGATAGGTCTAAGTGCAATGATCTTGATCAAGATGTTGTTTAGATAACCTTGATGACTAGGTATGATCATAGGGTTTTCTAAAGTAGAAGGAATCATTGATTGAAATGGAAATAAAATTTATCTATATAGGAACTACTCAAATTCTCATATTAGAATTTGAATAATTGTGAAGCGGTTCAAGAAATTATGGGAGTGATGCTACTGGATAGTTTGCAGTAATACAAAGTCACTGCAATTGGAATCATCCCAAAATAAATTATAGAATTTGAATTATCACCAAAATGGTGATTTGGACAAATTTGAATGCACAAAGTGTGTGCACGTATCAAATTTGGACTTTCTTGGTCCTATGATGTTCTACAACTTGAGAGGATTCCAAAGACTACAAAATTTGTAATTTTTGGATTAACAGAATAAAAGATATGAATTTAACAAGCTAACAGAAGGTTTGATTCCAATTTGAAAATAGTTTCAAATTGAACCCATAAAATATAAGATATTATTGTACTACTGGATTGTACATTTCGTAAGGATTCCAACGAGATATTATTTGCTCAAATCCGAGTTGTAGAACTTTTTATATGAATTTTACAAGATCTGTACTAAATCTGGATTTTGAAATCAATTTTGAATTAAGAGTTTGTCTGAATTGACCGGGGCTGACTGGCTAGGGGTGACGTGGCGTGATCTGGTTGGCTGGGAAATTTCCCGCACGGACCTGCTGACTGGGCTGGTCAACGAAGAGATCTGGGCCACAGAAAACGGGATCAACGGTTGGGATCTGGTCTACAGGGTCAAACCCTAATTCCTCACCGGAATCTGGCCGGAGCACGGCGGCGACATGGCCGGCATGCGCGTTCCCAGAGATACAGACCGAGAGAGTGAGAGAGGAGCTCACCACGGTGTGCAGCACGTCGACGCGGACCAGGTGGCGAGCTGGTTGGGTTGGGGGCGGCCGGAGCTTGCCGGAAAAGCTCGCCGGAGATCCACCTGGGCTCGGGATCTTGCGGTCATACATGGGCACCTCGATCCTGGACGCGTGCAGGCAAACAATGATGTCTGTGAGGTGCGCTAGGATGCGGGGAGTGTAGGGGTGGGGGCTAGAGGCTCGGGGGTCGTCGGAGTTCATCGGAATCGACGAAAACAGAGGCGGGTGCTGCGAGCTCTGGCGATCGATTCCGTCAGCCTTGCGGCGATGCTAGATGGGGAGAAAGGGGGAGGTGGTAGAGCGGTCCTGGGGGATTAACTAGGAGTAACCGGGGCAAGCTTTTACTGCCAGAATCAATGGGATTTAACCAGGGAGGAGAGGACGCTCGCGGTGATCACGGGGAGGAGTAACCGCCGGGGATTGAAGACGAACCTGACAAGGGGGTCCCACCTATCAGTGCTGAAAGAAAAATAAAAGAGAAAAACAGAGGGGGAAAGGGTGCGTGGGCTAGCTGGGCTGGTTTCGGGACGGATCGGGCCGGTTGGGTCCCGGGCGCGGCCCAGTTGGGCTGTGCCCCCCTTTTTTGTTCTGATTCATTTTCCATTTTCTGTTTTCTCCTTTTCTTTATAACTTTTGCAAAAATGCTTCAAATCAATTCAAACCAAATTGTAAAATTTTCTAAAATTCAACTTAACATTCTAAGACAGTAAGAAACATGTTTTCATAAATAAAACTAATTTCCAAATAAAACTCTCATATTTAGCCAAAGGGCTTATTAGCATAAATCAAAGTAGAAGTAGGATTTTAAAGTAATCCTTTTAAATTCAGAGAATAAACTTTACAAAAATAGTTTTTGAAATATAATTTTCAAACATTCCTTTGGCATAGAAAACTTTATAAATCATTTTGTAAATATCCCTTTGCAAGATAGCTTGCATAGGTTTGAATAAATAATGGAAAATAGTATTTTGATACTTGATCTTTCTCAAAGAAGTTCTTCAAGAAAAATAATAGAAAGTTAAAAATAGTTTTTCTAATAAAGTTTTCAAATAGACTCAAAAAGTTTTAAATCCTTGTGAAATTTCAAACAACACAAGCAAAATAAAAACAAAAATTTTCCCCCAAAATTTGATAAAATCTTGGGATGTTACATGTATAGTCGACACACACTCTTTGCACATCTGTGTTTTTCTTGGGGACTATAACTGGATTAGATACCCAAGTCGATGTTTTGATTTCTCGGATGAACCCTGCGTTTTCGAGTCTGTGTAACTCGGATGCTATTGCTTTCCTTTTGGGTTCATCAAAACTTCTCAATGGTTGCTTGACTGGCTTTACTTTGGGATCGACGTTTAGTGCGTGCTTGACAAGTTCCCTGGGAACCCCTGGCATGTCTGAAGGACACCAGGCGAAGATTTCCCAGTGCTCACGAAGGAACTCGACAAGCGCGCTTTCCTATGCGGGATCCAGGTTTATTGCTATAGAAGTAGTCTTGTTCGGGTCCGTAGGGTGGACCTAGATTTTCTTTGAGTCTTGAGTTGCATCGAAAGCCTGGTCTGGCAGGGATCGCCCGACGTCGGGTAGCATGTTGTGGTCGGTTTCGCCTTTTAGCCTCGCGTACTCTGCTGTCATGCCGAAGGTTTGTGCCAGTCTATTGAATTCTTTGTCACAGGTGTTGGATACTTCAAAACTGCCTTGCACCGTGATCGTTCCTTTGGGTCCTGGGATTTTGAGCGTGAGATATGCGTAGTGAGGTACTGCCATGAATTTTGCAAAAGCTGGGCATCCCAGGATTGCATGATACTGTGAAGGCCAATCCATAACTTCGAACTCTAGTTTTTCTCTACGGTAATTGTTGCTGCTGCCGAAGCAAACGTTGAGTTCTATTTTCCCGAGAGGGCAGTTTGCGCTTCCTAGTACTATTCCGTGGAAAGAACAATCTGTTGGCTTTAGACTTTCCAGTGAAATGCACATTGCCCTCAGAGTTCTTGCATATATCAGGTTTATGCCGCTTCCTGCATCCATGAATACTCTCCCGATGTTGTATCCCCCTATTTGCGCCTTTAGTACCATTGGTGCGTGCCCTGGCCTGGGAACTTTCCTTGGGTGGTCTGCTCTGCTAAATCTAACTGGTTGGTCAGACCACCTGAGATACTCTGTAGTAGCTGGTGGTGATGATATTGCCAGGTTGACCTGTCTAGATATGCTCTTCCTTTCTTTCTTTGACTTTGGTACTGGTTGAATCATTGCTGATATGTATACCTTTGACTCCAGTTGCTTTGTGACAAGGGTATAGATAATAGAGCCCACCAGTTGAGTACCCCTGAGGCCCATTAAGCTAGGCCCAATTGTAATACTAGTCGAAATACGAGTTCATGTCGTATATCGATATTGTAATCTGTATCGGACCCTACCCGATCCTCGAGACCTGGTCACCTATATATAGGGGCCAGGAGGGGACTGTGTAGGTCAGATTGAAAGCAAGCCAGGTTCTACACCCACGTTTACTTTCACAGCCACCTTGTCTGACTGAGTTTACGTTCGAGTTCATCCGACGCCCTGTCGCCCCGATCCTAAGTCCTTCATCTAGGACATTTGTCGAGTTAACCCCTCGTCAATTGGCGCCGACCGTGGGGACTCTGGGCGTTGGAATTATGAATTTGACGGCTTTTTCACTTTTAGCCAATAGCAACCAAGAAGTCGACGAAATTCAGATACCCTTCGGAACCGTCGATTTTCAACCTCACCAGTCAAGTTTCACGCAAGTATTCGAGAGCATGGATCAAGATATGGATTTGACGGTCGGAAGTCTAAACTTTCGCGTTGGATCATTAGGTTCGATTCGCCTTTCAGATCCAATGAAAACGGATCCATCGGCAAGTGAACCCGAGACAGTAGCAATGTCGGAATCATCAAAAGGCTCTTCTAGCGAGGTAAACTCGCCGGTCAGCTTAGCAGAAGCAAAAAAAGGAAAAATCGCAGGAGGCGACGAAACCATGGAGAATTTCAACTTAGAAGTGCAACTCAAAGATCTCACAATCTACCACGATGACAACTCAGATCAATCAATAGACTCCTGGAAAACGGGACTAGAACTCTCTGAAGACAATAATTCGATCTTCTCAAGTCACAACAGCAAGCTCGACAATCGGTATCAGATACTCGCCATCGCAGAAGATAACTCAGAAGAACTCGACGACGACAACAACCCAGTACTTAATCCAGCAAATATAAATAGAGGAGCGAATCATTTAGCAGAGGGGGAAACCGCTGACTCCCTCGTAACAAGGGTAAAAGTTCGACTATCAGAAGAAGAGTGGAGAATAATCAATACAGCCGTAGAGCAAGGCACGCCAATACCAACAAACTCTAGCCAAAATATGCTCTTGGGGTACCATTACGCCCTAAGGCAACAGGCCAAGCAATTAGCAAAGGAGAGGATTGAAATACAGAAAAGGAAGGACTTGGCCATTGCAGCAAGCGACGCTGCTCGCAGAGGACATAGCGACGCATCATACACAAACAGAAGGCATCGTCGACATGGTTCAAGGTATGAGAATCTAGAGTACTCAAAAAGGCAAAGCATCTCGAAAAACCTCGACTCGTCCTTCCTATCGGTCGACGAGCAAGGAAATATCATCCCAAAAACTCCGGAAGCAGCATTAGTGGCAGCTCAAGCGTACCTTCATATGACACGACCAAATCCAGGAGACCTGAGGGAACATATGCCCCGAGCAGCACTAAATGGATTGAAGATGGTAGGCAACAAATTATCAGCAAAAGAGGAAGAAGCGTATCGCAGCAAAAGAACCCACAAACCAAAGTCACCACGCCGTCACAACAGTCCTCGGTATAGAAGTGGAAGTCGACGATCTAGGACGCCGTCACCAGAATGACACGACAATTCAAAGAACAAAGGAACCCGACGATCCAGAACTCCTAGTAAAAAACGCGACTATGAAGACGACGAAAAGGAGATGGGGCGCCATGCTTTACCCGCAGGGTTCGCATCATGCCAGTACCCAAAGGTTTCAAATTACCTCATGACTAGCAAAAGTACGACGGATCTCAGGAGCCACAATCATGGCTTTTAGACTACCTGCAAGCAGTAAAAATATTAGGAGGAACCAGGGAAACAGCAATGCAAAGCTTACAGTTACACCTCACCGGTGCAGCAAGGTCATGGTTAAGCAAGCTAGGAGAAGAAACAATTGGAAGCTGGGAAGAACTCACAAAGCAATTCAAGAGTAACTTCAAATCGATGTACAAGCGGCCAGCATCTATAGAAGAAGTCAAAGCCTGCGTACAACAACGTGGGGAAACATTAAGGGCATATATCCAAAGGTGGAGTATAATCAAAAACTTGGCAGTCGAAGTCTCTGAAGAAAGAGTAATAGACGCATTCATAGTTGGGTTGCGACGAGGAGACCTAGTCGAAGAAATGGGAAGGATCAAGCCGAAAACAGTATCAGATCTAATGGACGTAGCAAACAGATTTGCAGATGGAGAGGATGCGTGCAACAATAAACGCACGCGATCACCAGAGGATGATAGAGGAAACATGTATGGAGGGCAACGCAGAAGATCCCGTAACTACGACAACTATGGCTCTCACAACCAAGTAGCCGCAGGATACAAAGATAACAGCTACCAAAGCAACAACCGGAAAAACTTGGGATACCGTAGCTACGGAAAAGAAGATTACAGAAAGTTTCAACAAAGGGAATCCAGAGAGTATAACCCATCACCAGAAGATATGCTCAACGGACCATGCCATATCCACTCTGCGTTTGTCGATGGGAAACGTGTATCCAGACACGCAATGAAAGATTGCACCACATTCTTGAAACTACAGGAAGCAGCACACAACAAGCAAGCCGAAGCAAAACGGCAAGGATACAAAGGAAACGCAAGCAACGCACCTACAACCCAACAAGGAAACAATGCAGCTCCCAAGGGCCAAGATCAATCAAACCAGGGACGTGACGACGATGAAGGATATATTCCATCTAAAGGGCACATTGCAGCAATGATACAACCAGTACCCAAGTCGAACAAAGAGGAGAAAAGCATAACTTGACAAGTTAACCTAGCAATAACTTCACCGCCAGCAACAACAGAATATCTACATTGGTCAGAGCAACCCATAGAATTCAATAGGGACGATCACCCAATAACAATACCTCGGCCAGGAAATGCGCCCTTGGTACTCAAAGCACAAATAGGGACGTATGATGTCGACAGAATATTCATGGACGCAGGGAGCGGAATAAACCTGATCTACGCAAAAACCCTACGGGCAATGCACATTTCATTAGAGTTCCTGAAGCCAACTGACTGCTCCTTTCACGGAATAGTCCCGGGGAGTGCTAACTATCCACTTGGCCGAATAGCACTCAACGTTTGCTTCAGAAATCGGCAAAACTACAGAAGGGAAAAACTCGACTTCGAAGTCATGGACTGGCCATCACAATATCACGCGATCCTCGGGAGACCCGCGTTTTTGCGATTCATGGCAGTACCTCACTACACCTACCTGGTACTAAAAATGCCAGGACCCAAAGGAATTATCACAATAAAAGGAAGCTTCGAGGTATCAGACCTATGCGACAAGGAGTTCCACAAGATGGCACAAAACTTTGGCATGATAGCCAACTATGGAGAACCCAAAGAGAAAGCGAAAAGCGCGACTACAGAAGTCGACAAATCACCCGAAGGACGTCCCGCGGAACCAGAGATGAAGAAACCACGAGTAGAAGCATCAGGAGAAGACAAACCTACAAGGGAAGAAGAGAAAGCCACAGGGGCATAAGTGTCGAGATCACCAAAGTAGGGTAGAAGAAAAAGGCTGTAAAAGCCACAAGTTATCCTAGGGCAATGCCCTCCAGATCCAGAACATAGGTCACATGCCGGATCGCTTGGGTCACCCCATGTATCTTATATTACAAGTATAATAAAGACAAGTTCCTCATATCTGAGCTTACATATCTAAACACGGCACACGCCAAAACAAACCAAACATCTGGAATACCAAAAATTTCCCTCGAGGTAACAACTCAGGGAAAAAGCACTCTCGCGGTACAATAACTATATACATCGAAATTGTCGGGGGGATGACCCCCGGTAGGGTCAAGAGACTGGAAAGATACAAGGTCTATGGTTGACTTTATACCGGTTGACCAAGGAAGGGCCTGGCCGGAATATAGGAGCATCGGCCAGGCCGGCATATATATGTATCCCGGCAGATATTCTGATATGCCGGATTAACCGGAATACTAACTGGGGAGTGCCGGCATATACTTAGATATGCCGGCCTATCTATTCTGTGTGTTGTGTAGGAGCAGGGGAGGCCGGATTACCCGACCTTCATAGGTCGTTGGTCCGGCATATAAGTCCAGGATATGGCCAACGGTCATATCCGGGATACATAAGTCAGCCAAGGTGTCACATCGCTACAATCAAGGAAGAAAACATCCAAGCATGGTAGCAGAGTATGATGGCAGGGTGCACAGTGGAGGTTACCTACCCTCACTGTGCACAAGTACAAGCTTACCTCAGAGTGGTAAGGTCACAGTCCTGGAAGTACAAGGTACAGTGAGTCCCATCGAGAGCAATCAGGGAGAAAGTCATGGGCGTCTGCCCTTGACAGCAAGTCCTATTTGGAGTGTAGTTGGTGTCTCCTGGTCTCCTATGACCGTTGTAACCCTGGCCACCACTATATAAGGTGGCACAGGGAGTCCTAGCAAAGGGTTGGTTGGTTGGTCACTCGGTGCTTCACACTGAGCAGTTCGTCTTCCCTTTCTAGCAGAGAGCTTGGAAGTACCATTGTTGTATACTCCATCGATCCAAATATATAACCAGTAGAGCAGGAGTAGGGGTGTTATCTCCTTACGAGAGCCCCGAACCTGGGTAGATCTATGTTCCTTTCTGTCGTGCTTTTTAGCTCGTTCCCCTCTCCCGAATCCTCCAGCATCTAGTTCGGCCCCCATTTAAGCCATCCTATGGCATATGTTGTTTCACCACGACGACATTTGGCGCCCACCGTGGGGCAGATCGATATGCTGGGCGGACAGTTTATTCGGACGGGGTCTGTGATAGCAGCTTCAGGAGTGCGCGTGGTCTCTGGCCTCGTCCAGAGGCTAGGCTCGCTCAGCTTCGTCAGCGACAACGCCGGATGTCTCGGCGGCCGGCCGTTCCCCAGGGATGGCCGGATCATGTCTTTCGGTTCCCACGAGGTGTACGTGGGGACTGAGAGAGTTTGCAGGGAAAAGGTGCTGGTGGCGGCGGATCCTCCGTCACATCGGTTGGCTCACGCTGGGCGTAGCGCTCGCTCAGTAGAGTCGGCCGAGGTAATGATGGCCGGCACATCAGTGCCGCCGGCAGATGGTGCCGGCAAGGCAGCAGCAGCAGGAGAGGCTCCCCCGGAGCCGCCGAAGGCCAAGAGGTCGGCACGTCCTCCGTTGGAGCGTGTCGAGAACCTGGCCGGCACTTCCGCTGTGCCGGCAAAAGGTCAGGTGCTTCTTCCCGTCATCGAGCGGCTTCTCGAGCCGGTGCGATCCGGCGATGATCCGGAGCAGACAAGGGAGGTCCTGGAAGGATCTCGTCAGGCCCTCGTCGACGAGGCCCTGGCCATGCATCAGGAGCGCGAACGGTTTAACCGGCAACTCCGTGAGTATGATGTTGCCCATGGGTTTACTCCTGTGGTAACCCGGCCTAGCCGGATAGATGAGGTTAGAACTAGAGGTAGAGATCTTAATACTGAGCTAGGAAAAGATACTAGAGCTAAGAGTCATACTGCAACTAGTACTGTGCCTAAAGTAATTTATAGCTCGCCAGTAAAGAACCTTAGAGCAGCAGCAGAGGTAGCTAAGGACTTATCTAATTTGTCCGGCGAAGCACTGCATGAGCAGCAAGCCCGGCTTAACCATCTTTTGTCTGAAGCTACTAAGCAGCAGGAGGCCTTCAAGAAGGCAAACCCAGGTGCCGGGGCATCCCAGTACATTGCGTCGGTAGGAGGTGCCGGCGCAAGATCGAGGGGCGAGGCTTCGTCCCCGCATCCAAGTGACCGGCGTGCCGGAAGTGTGACCTCTGGCCGCCGGGACAAGCAGATCCAAGTGTATGATCCGGCAATTGCCGGAAAGCAGGCGGTAGCTCAGAAGAGTGCCGGCCAAGCTGTCAAGTATGTCGGCCGCAAGAGTGCTGGCCAGAATGTGCCGGCCGGACATGGAGCAGCTTCGGCCGGAGGTGGCCGGAGTAACAGTGCAGCCCGGCGTCAGCAGCAGGGCACCGGAGGTGCAGCGCAGCCGCAAGGTGCAGGTCATCCGGGACATCGAGAGGATGATGGGAATTCCGCCCTTGTCAGGGCGGGATATCAGCAGCAGCATCAGCAAGGACGGCAAAGTGAGCAGTATCAGCCGGAGCAGCAGTAGGAAAAAGTGATCGCGGGCCCAATTGCATCCCGGCTGGGACCTCGGTCCTTGGCAGCAAGTGATGCGCGCTTCAAGCTGGACAGGATTCACCAAAAGAAAGTGCAGCAACATCTATTTCACAATTCCAACTACTACTACAGCTAGCAAGAATGAAATTATAATTACTACTAATGCAGAGACCATTAGAGATGCAGTAGCACACTGCACATCGTCACTACAGCAACCCACCTCTTTATCTTGCTTCTTCCCCTTGGCTGATGAGATGCGTTTCGCTCTGGTTAACTTGCGAAATCCATTGCCACTTACCTGGAAGGAAAATGTGGTCAGATACCAGTACCACAAAGCATGTAGTAGTTTAAGTAACAGCATCTACTTCATTTAACATGCATGTAGTAGTTACAGTAACAACATTTATTCATTTAACAGTACATCCAATCAGTCATGCCACAAACCAAGCAAGCTAGTAGTCACAGTGATAAGATGTGATTAGCAAGCAACACTACAAGAAATGTGTTGACTAGTGACGTTTTCATCATGACCCTAGAGAAAAGTGTCATAAAGTAGTGACGATTTTATACCAGATCGTCATGGGCTAATTGGGGAGGCCACCGGCCCTAAAAATTACGACGATTTGAACCAGAAATGTCATAACCCAATGGGCATAAAATTGTCATAACCTATCCCATGCAGTTTCAGACCTTATCCGGAGCCGCTTACGACGAAAATAGATCGTCATAATCGCTAATTTAAAATATATTTGAAATGGTTGGACTGCCACCTCAGCGGTTTTGCCAACATGTCGTCTATGTGTCTATTTACGCCTATGTGTAATATCCACGTGTCAATTTTCTTATGTGAAGTGTAGGACCCATTTTTCTTACGTGGAGTGTAGGACCCATCCGTCATACACTTGAATGCACCTTACGGGCGTGTCCCACAACTAGGTTCCACCAACCACAGGCGGGTCTAATGCACCTGACAAGCGGGTCCCATAGGCTGACAGCGGGTCCAATGCACCTTACGGGCGTGTCCCACAGGCGGGTCCAATACACCTTACGGTCGTGTCCCACAGGCGGGGCCTGTACATCTGACGGTCGCGTCCCACAGGCGGGTCCTGTACATCTGACAGGCGGGTCCCACGGAGGGTCCAATTGACCTGACGGGCGGGTCCATAGGCAATCTGACAACTAAGCTGGGTGGCAAAATGAATACAGCGCGCGGCACCCCGGGGTCGAACTCGCGATCTCCACCACCGCTTGATGTCTACTAGCCACCACGATACAGCAATGATTGTGATAAAGCCCAACGCTACGTCGTTTTTATTTATGAGATTTTGGTTAGTTGGGCCTGGGCCGCTGTATATAGGACTTGGGCTGCTCTGCACAAATGCGCTAAGTGCTTTTTTTTCCTCTTTCACTTTTCCATTTTCTTTTAAGATTATAACATAAAAGATTTGAAGAAAGGATTCAAGACAAGGCTAAGTAAATTCAAGCAAACTTTGTAAATTATGTGTATTACATATATAATAACATTAAATCTTTTTCTCCACAAAACAAATTTAGAAACAAATTTAATCATTAAATTGCCATTATGATGTATTAAAATACGGTTAAAACGGTGGGCATGACCCTTCTTAGCTAGGTGTTGAATCTTGTCAAACTCTTTATGGATCTCTGATGAAATAGATACTTGTGTACCTAAATATGATTTTTTTTTAAAAATATGAGCAAACTATGAAGTACCTATAGTTTAAATTTGACCCGCTTCCAATTGAATCGGCAGATATTTGTCAATTTCGTGAGGGGTGGCTATAAAACTTTTTCCATGCAACAAACTGGTCAATTATGCGTACAATATGGTATAATATTTTCTAAAATTATATAGGTCCATTTTTTAAACATATTTTTGGTAGGTGCTTCACAAAAAAACCAATTTTTTGTGCTGGAAAAATAAAAAATAAACTTTTTATGCCAAGAAAAGGAAAACACACAAAATGAACATTGTTTGTAATCCGAAGAGGAACATATGTGCACAATATGGGGTTATTTAAAAGAACTATGTCATGGTTAAATTTATTATGCCCATTTCAAAATGTGGCCAAAACGGTGGGCGTGACCGCTCCTAGGTCGGGATCGAATCCTGCCAAACTCTTTATGGATCTATGATGAAATAGATAGTTGTGTATCTAAAAATGTATTTTGTAAAAAAACATGAGCAAACTATGAAGCACCTATATTTCAAATTTGACCCATTTCCAACTGAATTGATAGATATTTGTCTTTTTTTGAGGGGTGGCTATATAACTTTTTTAATGCAAAAAACTGGTGTATTGTGGATAAATATGGTATAGTATCATTTAAAATTTTGGTGGTCCATCTTTGCAACATAGTTTTGGTAGACGCTTCACAAAAAAACTCATTTTTTGCAGTAAGAAAATGAAAAATGAATTTTTTGTGGAACGAAAATTAAAACTCCCCAAATCAACATTGCTTGTCATCCCAAGTACACACATTTGCACAATATGGGTTGTTGGAACAAACTATGTCGTGGTTGTGGCCATAACTATCTCATTTAGCTTGAAAGCCATTGAACTTCGTACGAGATAGCTCTTTTGTGAACACTTTTTCACAATATTTGCAATATTCCAAGTTTATTATTTTTCCTAGAAACTAGGTCACATAACATGACACAACGCGAAGGATTTTTATTTTTTTGATTTTTTTGAATTTCTTATGCCGACTTCAAAATGCGACCAAAACGGTGGGCGTGACCTTTCCTAGGTCGGGATGGAATCTTGCAAAAATCGTTATGGATCTATGATGAAATAGGTACTTGCATATCTAAAAATAATTTTTGTAGAAAAACATGAGCAAACTATAAAGCACCTGTAGTTCAAATTTGACCCGCTTCCAACTGAATCGACAGATATTTGTCAATTTCATCAGGGGTGTCTATAAAACTTTACCAAGCAAACAACTTGTGAATTGTGCATAAAATATGATATAATATTTATAAAAATGTGTTGGTACATTTTGAAACATATGTTTGGTAGGTGCTTCACAAAAGAACCCATTTTTGGCGCTAAGAAAATGAAAAATAAACTTTTTATGCCAAGAAAAAGAAAACACCCAAAATGAACAATGTTTGCCATCCCAAGAGGCACACATATGCACAATATGGGGTCATTTGAACAAACTATACCATGATTATGGCCATAACTAACTCATCTGGCTTGAAAGCCATGAAACTTCATACAAGATAGCTCTTTTTTGTGAACACTTTTTCAAAAGGTTTACAATATTTCAAGTTTATTATTTTTCTTGGAAACTAGGTCACATAAGATGACACAACGAGAAGGTTTCACATTTTTTTGATTTTTTTGAACTTCTTATGCCGATTTCAAAATGCGACCAAAACGGTGGGCGTGACCTTTCCTAGGTCGGGATGGAATCTTGCAAAAATCTTTATGGATCTATGATGAAATAGGTACTTGCATATCTAAAAATAATTTTTGTAGAAAAACATGAGCAAACTATAAAGCACCTGTAGTTCAAATTTGACCCGCTTCCAGCTGAATCGACAGATATTTGTCAATTTCATCAGGGGTGTCTATAAAACTTTACCAAGCAAACAACTTGTGAATTGTGCATAAAATATGATATAATATTTTATAAAAATGTGTTGGTACATTTTTGAAACATATGTTTGGTAGGTGCTTCACAAAAGAACCCATTTTTGGCGCTAAGAAAATGAAAAATGAACTTTTTATGCCAAGAAAAGGAAAACAACCAAAATGAACAATGTTTGCCATCCCAAGAGGCACACATATGCACAATATGAGGTCAGTTTAACATACTATGCCATGTATTTTTGTTTGCTGTTTGTAAGAATATATATAGAGTCAAAACTCAATATGTGGACTTTTTTTTTAGCTAATCAGAAGACAGATCTAGACTACCCACGGATCACCCCACCGAGCATGCCACAACCGTCCAGATCGCTCTATTCAATGGCCAAAATTCTTCCACCCGCGTGTCTCCTCCCACCGACCAAACAAAACCGGAAACCCTAGCCCGGCCGGCCGAACCCCATCTCAGAGCGCCTCCTTCCTCCTCCCTCCTCCCTCCACCTCCGCCGCCGGCCAGATCCCGGACGACTCCGGCCACTCGCTGCCATGCCGACAGTCTCCCTGGAACCCCCTCCCCGCCCTCTCTATTCCACCTCACGTTACCACAAAACCTCCTCCTCTGGCCGAATCCACCACCTCTGGCCGAATCCATCTTCCACGTCGTGCCTGAGGAGGGTGAGGATGGTGACACCGCCATGGAGCTCAAGGCGATCTCACGGGAGGCGGCGCGGCACAAGAAGCCTGGGAGCGGCGGTGGGGACAGGCACCGGCGGATCTGGTTCAAGCGCGATCTCCTCCGCCTCTTCTGGCCGGATCTCATCCGCCCCCTCTGGCCGGATCTCCTCCGCCTCTTCATCCTCGTCCGTGCGCTGGCGAGGATGCCCACGCCTTCGTCTATCCAGGCAACTACGGCGATGGTGAGTTTTTTTAAATTGTTGATAGGGTTAACACCCCTTCCATGATGTGAATTGAGATGCTGATGTTGTTATTGTTTTCATTCTCTTGCATTTGAAGAGCTCCCTGTTTTGACTGGCTGAGAAAATCAGCGATAAGAGGGCAGAGGCAGAGAAGATCAAGAGGGATCAGAGATTGTTCTCCATTGTTGGTCATCAGGTAACGAAAAGCTGGACACATTTTAGCTTTCTGAAATTTGTGAACCGTTGTGTTGTGTATGGATTGGCTTCATAAGTGATCTAAGCAAGCATACTTTATGATGTATGGAGGCTAGGGTCTGAATTATTATTGATTCAAGTCCCTATATGGTATGGAGGCTAGGGTCTGAATTGCTTTCTATTAGGATATTGTCAAGTCTCTATATTACTATATGGTTACCACATTACGTGTTGCTTTCTTTCTGAATTTATGATGTATAAGTGATAGCTATAATAATCTGTATTGCTTAGGATTTGTCTATGGTTACTGCATTATGATTACCATAATCTATATTGCTTTCTTTATGGTTACCGCATTGCATTACGTGTTACATCTTATTAGCATTAATTGGTAGCCAGATTGCTAGTTACATGCACCTTGTATTGCTCAGGTTTTGTTGATGCCTGGGAAGTTTCTTCTTGTGGGGGGTGGGGGGGGAAGGGAATGAGTTATTCTAGGCTAGAAGAATGATAAGATACATGATGTGCTGATCCAATGAAACACTCAATACTTCTTATTCTAAAAGCACATTAGTGAATTACTTGTGCTTGTTGTTTTGCTGTAATGTTTCTTTATGCATTTGACTTAATTACCTGCGCGTGGGAGAAGGCATGCTGAAGCAGTGGGAAGACGCCGCCGTCGCTGCCAGAACAATGTGAATATTGGTAAGCTTGTGTGACTCGTATTTAGCTGTTATTATTCTCTGTTGGATGTCGACCATGCCTGTTGGCTGGACCTATTTGGGGGTTTTATAATATGGCCCTGATCAGATAAGGTGTGTGCACCTTTCAGATGCATTCATGTGATGCTCTATGTGATCTGACTAGGAGTTCTTCACTTCTTTGTTCCCATTAATTCACCAGCTATAGTAATGGCACTTTACTTATCAGAGTGAAAAATTTACCACAATATTTAGTGTTTATAACTGCAACTTGCTTAACAAATAATTCAGTTGCACTTGCTTAATAAATTTACTTTACTCAAATTGTTGATTACATTGACTTATTGATCTATCTATATGTGCAGATTTGCTGCTTTGGGGAGTTGCTGTTACAGATTTGCTGCTGTTGGGTAGGTTATTGCAGATTTGCTCCAGATCGTGGCGAGGCCATCCACATAAGGGAGGCGATCTGCCGATGCTTCTACAGGTATCACTACCACTTTTCCTTAGTGCATTACTGCAGTGCTACTGACTATTTAGTCTGTACAACCGTGACAATAAATTGCTGCGAATTTTTGCAATACTTAATGTGTTTGAACTATATGTGGATTTATGAAGTGTGTAGTCTATCTTCCACACTATATGTGGATTTATGAAGTGGGGTAGTGTTCTTTTCTCTTCAGAGAAATGGTTGGTATCATATTGCTTATTAAATCTGCATCATGTATCTGGTATATCCTTTCTGATGCTTACTACATGCTATATTTAATTACTAAGACCTACCGTAGTTGCGCATGTTCTTGTCCATACACACTTGTATCTTAACAGATCTTGTATAAATATGTATGAAAGATGATTTCAATATCCAGATCCGGGATAGGCTAGAGTATATGTGGATTTATGAAGTGTGTAATCTATCTTTCGATGTAGTTCTTCCTGTTGCTCTGTCATGCCTGCTTGTTAGCTTCCCTGTTCTCTATTCTACTTACTCCATGAAATTAATTTGATGCATTTTAATCTATCCGAGGTGCTTCTTATTTTTCTGTGGTACTTTTGCAAACTGTGACAGGCTGCCGGAAGGTACTTTCCCTGTTCGCCAAGGTCGTTGGTAGCAACATCATTTAGGTAAAGGTTTTGGGATTGGTGGTTGCGAGATGGTACATGGATGTATTTTGCTCATTGATGGAGATACTTTGCTGGGAGATACTAGTCTGTAATGTTATAATTGTTATGTCACACTATGTAATACCATTGCGAGATTGTAAGCTATGCGAATGATGGAAGTTTAATATTTTGTTTTGTGCTGTTAATAAAATGTTGTGATCCTACTGTTATTTTATTTGGGCAGGATTGTTATTGGTTTTCACTATACTGAAAATAAAGAGGCCAGGGCCCAAACCATTGAAAGGCCATGATACAAATATTAGGAAAAAAGTGTGCAAATTAGAAAATAATAAATTGGCTGAAAGAAAAGTCCAAAAGTAATGGACTCTAAAAGGCCAAGGCCCAAAATCGAAAAAGGTGGTAAAAAGGCCTAGGCCCAAACAAGAATTGGATAAAAATATATAAACAAGGCTGAGTTATTGGGCTTGGCCCATATAAATCACTGAAATGGACCGGGCTGATTTCGATTTACATGTCTGCCACGTGTATGCCACGTCAGATTGCTGATGTGGTCTCCTGCCACGTGTATGCCATGTCGGATTGCTGATGTGGCCTCCTCAAACTGCTCATGATGATATTTATATCGTCATAACCGTTATGACGGTCCAATATCGTCATAGACGATTATGACGATTTCAGTGGGATCGTCACGTTCGATCATCAACGACGCCCCGTTTTTGACGATGATTTTTTCGTCATAAAATCGTCACAGATCAACCATTATGACGATTTAGTGACAAATTTCGAGCGTCGGTAGTCAACACATTTCTTGTAGTGCAAGCCAGCAAACTAGCACAATGCATGTAGTAGTTAAAGTAACAGCATTTATTCATTTAACAATACATCCAATCAGTCATGCCACAAACCAAGCAAGCTAGTAGTCACAGTGATAAGATGTGATTAGCAAGCAAGCCAGCAAACTAGCACAATGCATGTAGTAGTTAAAGTAACATCATTTATTCATTTAACAGTACATCCAATCAGTCATGCCACAAACCAAGCAAGCTAGTAGTCACAGTAATAAGATTTGACTAGCAAGCAAGCTAGCAAACTACCACAAATCCACAATGCATGTAGTAGTTAAAGTAAAAGCATTTATTCATTTAATAGTAAATCCAATCAGTCATGACACAAACCAAGCAAGCTAGTTGAAAAAGTGATAAGATTTCATTATCAAGCAAGCAAAGTACCATAGCTGCAAGACCTAGTCCTGTTAATCCATAGAAGGTCAACAACATCAGTTTCACAGTTCCAATTCATACCCTAAATAACAGTTCGAACTGTAAATCAGAGTTAAAATTATCAGGACATGCAGCAGGTAGGCAAATCCAGACGCTTCAAGCAAGCAAGGCAATATGCAGGCAAGAAAGCAAGCAGACCCTAACCCTAGAACACCATGGAACGCAAATCTTAACCCTAACAGGACCAAACCCTAACCTTCGCCATGGAAGGACAGCCATCAAGACCAAATCAACTTATAACGACATGCGGTGGGGGAGATAGGGAGAGGAACCGAGAGAACTCGCCTGAACGGCCGATCGTAGAAGAGAGCCGCCTGCCGCCTCCCCGCCTTGAGCTCGTCGTCTGTCGCAGCTACCCACCCGTGGCCGTCGCCGCGAGTGCCTGTCGCCGTCGCCGCGAGCGCCTGTGGCCGTCGCCGCGAGCGCCTGTGGCCGTCGCCGCGAGCGCCTGTGGCCGCCGGCGCGAGCTTCTACCTGCGTGTGGCCGCCGGCGCGAGCGTCACCGCGCGATGGGTGGGGAGCTGTGGATTGGGGAATGGCCGAATGGGAGCTGTGAACTAGGGTTTGTCTGAAGGCGTGGGATGAGCGGGGAGGTGGAGATGTGGCTATGAGCCACTCCGGGGTGAATTGTCTGAAATAGCCCTGCTTTTTTGCTTTTGGTGTTTTATGCCTGAGTGCATTTAGGTCTTTTCAGTTCAAAAGTGGATCTGAAAATGGGGTTGGCGGGAGAAGTGGATCTGCTAATTTTGGAGGAAACTATTGGCGGGAGAAGTTTATAAAGCAAGTTTTCATTTTATTATAATGGAATTAAAAACAATTTATGAAGGAAGTTTGCTGTAATGATCCCATATTGCTCGAATGAGTTCGACTCGTGATGGCGAGCAATGTTTATGAAGGAAGTTTCCATTTTACTATAATGGAAAAACAATTTTTTATTTTATGCGTGTCAAAAATGAGCACAACCAATAGAAAACACTTTGATAATTGGACCACCTCAGTGCTCAAAATTACTATACCATAATTCATGTGCTATTAACCTATTTTTGCATGCCAAACAATTTCTAACTATTTTAAATCATTTAGACAACTTCCTGCTGAATTAGCAGAAACTGAGCATGTTTTGAACTACAAGTGTCTTGTAGTTTGCTCATAAATTTTTGAAAAAATATGTTATAGGTACAAATATGTTATTTCATTAGAGATCCACAAAAACATCTGCAAGATTCCACCTCTATGTAAAATCAATCGCGCAGGCCATTTTAGGTGCTTTTTGAAACCGACGTAACAAATTTAGAAAAATTTAAAAAAATGGAAACTTTTCGCGCGGCGTCATCCTTTGTGACCTAATATCTAGGAAAAATAGCAAACTCAAAATATGGCTAATATTTTAAAAAGTTGTTTCCATAAATGAGCTACCCTACCCGAAGGTTTATGACTTCTAGGGCAAACACCAACAGTTGTGGTTAGCTTTATAAGATAATTTGTTGTAATGATCCCATATTGCTCGAATGAGTTCGACTCGTGATGGCGAGCAATGTTTATGAAGGAAGTTTCCATTTTACTATAATGGAAAAACAATTTTTTATTTTATGCGTGTCAAAAATGAGCACAACCGATAGAAAACACTTTGATAATTGGACCACCTCAGCACTCAAAATTACTATACCATAATTCATGTGCTATTAACCTATTTTTTGCATGCCAAACAATTTCTAACTATTTTTAATCATTTAGACAACTTCCTGCCGAATTAGCAGAAACTGAGCATGTTTTGAACTACAAGTGTCTTATAGTTTGCTCATAAATTTCTGAAAAAATATGTTATAGGTACAAAATATGTTATTTCATTGGAGATCCATAAAAACATCTGCAAGATTCCACCTCTATGTAAGATCAATCGCGCAGGCCATTTTAGGCGCTTTTTGAAACCGACGTAACAAATTTAAAAAAATTTAAAAAAATGGAAACTTTTCGCACGGCGTCATCCTTTGTGACCTAATATCTAGGAAAAATGGCAAACTCAAATATGGCTAATATTTTAAAAAGTTGTTTCCATAAATGAGCTACTACCCTACCCGAAGGTTTATGACTTCTAGGGCAAACACCAACAGTTGTGGTTAGCTTTATAAGATAATTTGTTGTAATGATCTCATATTGCTCGAATGAGTTCGACTCGTGATGGCGAGCAATGTTTATGAAGGAAGTTTCCATTTTACTATAATGGAAAAACAATTTTTTATTTTATGCGTGTCAAAAATGAGCGCAACCGATAGAAAACACTTTGATAATTGGACCACCTCAGCGCTCAAAATTACTATACCATAATTCATGTGCTATTAACCTATTTTTTGCATGCCAAACAATTTCTAACTATTTTTAATCATTTAGACAACTTCCTGCCGAATTAGCAGAAACTGAGCATGTTTTGAACTACAAGTGTCTTATAGTTTGCTCATAAATTTCTGAAAAAATATGTTATAGGTACAAAATATGTTATTTCATTGGAGATCCACAAAAACATCTGCAAGATTCCACCTCTATGTAAGATCAATCGCGCAGGCCATTTTAGGCGCTTTTTGAAACTGACATATAAAATTTAAAAAAATAAAAAACTTTGCGCGTGGCGTCATCCTTTGTGACCTGGTATCTAGGAAATATAGCAAACCAAAAATTAGATAAATATCATTTTTTTTATCAAATAGAAAACTAATTCTCATTTTACTTTCATTTTACTTCCTAAATTTAATTTGCCTAAAATTAGACACTAACCCTAACCCTAAGTACATATAGGCCATCGTCCCCCTCCCCCCCCCGACAACTGCCTCTCCCACTCCCACCTCCTCTATCGGAGACCGAGCAACGCCGCCGTGACCTCCTCTGCAGGACCAAGCACCGCCGCCGTGACCTCCTCTGCAGGACGGTGCTTCCGTCCTCCTCCCGGGTAAGCCCCCTCCCTCAAATCTCTCGCGTTTTATGCCCCCTTGGTTCGGATCTGGCCGTCGCGCTGCTCCTCGTGGTCCGGATGCTCGACGCCGACACCTCCTGAAGGGGGATGTTTGTTGACAGCGCTGTAGGCTATAGGACACGGCCGAAGGTCGCGCTCGAAGCAATGTGGCGCTGCCCTCATTTCTGGATCCTCTGTCTCACAGAAGTCCATTTGCATCATTGCCGTTTGCGCTTCCTGTGCTCGTTCCACCACCAGCAAGAGCTAGCAATGGCCGTGAATCAACAAATCTGTCTTCGCCTTTCTCGAGGCGATTGGTTTCTTTAGCAGTTGCATGAAAGAAACTGCACCATCATGTCTAGATTCTAGCTGTCTTACATCATCATCATGTTCAACACAGTATAATTGCCTATAAATCATATGATAGATGTGGTAAGTGTTAGCACTTTTATAGTAAACACAGTATAATTGCTATATAGAGCACGGTGAAATTCATGGTTGTTGTCCTTAGCTTAAGAAACCCGAGAACTCCGATGTTCTTATCTTCTAACTGTAGTAGATTCATTATGCATAATGTATGAATACAAGGACAAGAAATGACTAACTGAATTGTGTCCTGACCTGACCAATCAGAAACACTCCGGATCCAGATAATTGCAACCAGAACTCAAAGCTAGCTTGTATATATTCATGATATATGTAGTATTCCACATCTGCCACTTGTCTCGATAACACACTAATGATCCGACTCTTTGCATTACTGCTAGACATTAGGTAGTACAACAACATACCAAAGAAAGAGTAGTACTGTACTGAACAAACATGAGCAGCTCAGTATATGATGCCAAGCATAAATGTGTCGATCATAACAGATAAATACTGGTAATGTTTGCCACATACGGTGTGTCTTTGGTGAATATGAATCCTGTTGTCTGAATCCAGTAGTACATACTTATTTTCTTTTACCCTGCTGTCTGAACTCTGCCTTTTATTGAACATTGTGAGTTGTACTTGGTTTCAATTTTTGTGCTTCATGTTTATTAGGTGACCATGGATGACGATCTGGCCATCGTCGTCAAGGGGAAGAAGCCGGTTGAAGTCATCGAGCTCAGTTCTGATGATGGCGATGATAGGCGTGGTGGCGGCGCTGCCGCTAGGCATAATGGTCCCTTTTTTCTGCTAGGAGTGCTGGTCCTTCTGCTACGCGCGATGGTGGCGCTGCTAGGCGTGATGGTCCTGCTGCTAGGCGTGATGGTCCTGCTGCTAGGCGTGCTGGTCCTTCTGCTAGGCGTGATGGTGGCGCTGCTAGGCGTAATGGTGGCGCTGCTAGGCGTGCTGGCGCCGTGGCTGCCAGGCAGGCTCCTGCGCTTACAATGCGAGGTAATTGTTCTTTGCATGCAGGCTGTTGCTCTTACAATATACTTGCTTGCTTATGTCTTAAGCTATATGAAGGTCCCAACATCATAGTCGGACGACATGAACGATTTGACAACTGCTGTGTGTTTGCCAGCCTGTTGAGTTGGATGATGCCCAAGTTGAATATCTAAATTATCAAGCTGCTAAGAATGCAGCACCAAACATACCGTTCTATGTCTGCACGCTGACAAATCGTACACCGACAAACCCAAAGCTAAGATGGTAAAGAAATGTCTACTCCACATCGCTCTGATATATATACATAGTTTCTATTCTTAACTTTTTTGGAAAAATGACTACCACATGTCTTTTGATATGTATGCAGTACTTCTCCAAGAACTTCAGCAAGACCTACCTCAACAAGCATCTTGGGTCATCCTAGCAAGAACAGCAGCAGCCAAACAAGTAAATTGTGTAAGAGTGACTTACTAATGCCTTCTGAACTGGCTCCGAAAAACCCTTCTTTTTGCTGTTGTGTGTGCACCTGAAGAGGTCAACTGCAGTCAAATTTTCAACTTTGCGTTCCTCCTTCTGCAAGTTATTCAGCAACAACCAACCATGAGCTTGCAAGACAAAAGTTACTTAGGCCAAAAGAAAAACAAGAATGTTCTTACAGTGGCATAGATATGTGCTGCATAGGAGCGCGAACCAGTCTTTTGCTGAAACTTTACTTTCTTTCGGTTCTCCTTGTTCTTTATACAAGTTTCCTGAAAATGAGAAGTATATTAGTTACTAAAAACATGTTGAGCTACACATACTGTAACCATGGGCTAACACTACATGTCATGTGTATAAGAAGATAAGACAACAAGCAACTTCATGTAAACAAGCTGCCACGGATGCATCAAAGCAAGATAGCTGAGCAAGAACATTTAAGCAAGATATACAACAGCAACATGAATACACAAGCAGATACATCAAAGTATGTACATGTAAACAAGACCGAGGGCACATGTACAGACATACCTGGTGTTTTTCAGAAGTCCACATCTCCTTTAGGCCACGCCATTCAGCATCCGACAAGCCTGGCACCGGAGACTTGATGCTCACCTGATTTGCACTTACGCTGTCAAAATATTTCTTCTTGATCCAGTAGCGTCTGTTCTTTATTATTTTCTGCAGCATATCCATGCATGCGGTCTTTATGGTCTCCAAACCAGGGTCCACATCGAAGTTTGCCTACCATTACAGAAAACAAGTCAGGGACAAAATTAGGGATCACATAGCAGGTGAAACGGAAATAAAGAACATGTTAAGCTAAAAAACAACGAGCTAACGAGCTTACAACAACTTTGCCGATGTAGTTCTTCACAAGAGTCTCATCTTTTTTGTAGTCCTTGAAATGAGGAAGCACTGGTGTGTGACTTCTTTCTATGACGCCACCCTCATTCGCCAGTTTTGCAGCATGCACAGGATTCTCGGGACGCTTCAGCCCTTCAGGAATTTGGATTGAAACCTTGCTGCCCAGTGCCTTTGTCATCTTTTCAAGCCCTGTGACCTTTCTTTTGCTATGTTTGACAAAATCAAGTATCCCTGAAAATGATGCATACAAACATCAACTGAGTCATGACAGTATTACAAAATGTGCATGCATTGCTTGCAATTAGAAAATTAACCCTCATGCATGCATTGGTTAAAAGGAACTTGCCTTCATCATCATCATCCATAGTCTGCTCAGGATGTTCAGGAGAAACATCAGAGTTTAGTGGCTGATTCTTGCGCACAGAAGCTGCAACAGGAGTGCGCTCCATGCGAACAGGGGTGAGGTCCTTATGAACAGTGCTAGCATCATCCGTGGGCAGCAACACATCGTCCATTGGGGGTGAACTTCCTCGATCCATGTCCAGCTGTCTCTCTTCATGGTCTGTCACATTCACCACCTTTGACCTAGTGACTCGAGTTGCAGTCTCCTCAACTTCCAACAGTCTCTTTGATCCTCCAGGAGCTACAGCCAACACCCTTCCTGGAGGCATTGGAGCAGATGCTACTGAGCTGTGCTTCCTCTTGGTTAACTTCTTAACACCACTCTTCTTCCTTCTAGAAACCTTCGGGGCCTCGCATAAATATCAAGGACAATGGCATTAGTTGAATTAACAGACATGTGCATACAATGAAAGAAAACAAAGAAGACAGCACACAAATATTCCCACCCCACCAAACAGGATAAGATTTAGCACCTTCACATTCTTCTCCACTAAAATGTTGTCAACTTCCTCTTCATCAATCACTTTGTCATCATTAGGATTATAGTCTGAGCTCTCGCCTTGTGACATGGCAGAACCAGATTCCTCACACGTAATTGCACTAGAATCTTGAACAACATTTGATTTGCTTAGCATCGACGCTATTGCACCGATGCCAAGGGACTGAAACATTCGATTGTTCCGTAGCATGGTTCTAGCCCTAACCATGTCATATTCCACGAGGGGGGCCTCTTTAAATGAAGAAGAAAAGGTCACCATTAGATGAATGGTTCCTCAATCTAATTCTATTTTAAATTAAATCCTATAGTAGACTAATCAGCTCAATTATTCATTCATATTAAAGCAATGTGTTTCACTCACAAGATAACAAGGATAAGCTTGGCAGCACATCAGACAATTACACAAACATAAGGACTAAGCAACATACCGATCAACCGCTTCCGTGTCATCTTGGTTATTGTTGATCTCGAGGGATCGGATATGTGCCGGTTAGGTTGATGGCGTCCAGTTGACCTAATAGCTTACAAAATAGAACAACAGTGAATCAGATACAGGGAGCAAGGCAAGATGCAAATATACAAGTAAACAACCAAGGATACTCTAGTAAAGCCTAAATTACAAGTAAAGCATGTGTCGGGGATATAACCCCGGGTATACCAAAGTACCCCTTTGTTATGACTAATATATATATTGTATATGTTGTACTATGTGTGCAGGATATTGGAAAGCATTTAACAGCAGCCTGGGCCGGATTAACCAAAGCCCAGGCCGGAATAAACTGCTCCCAAGCCGGAATATACTTAACCAGGCCGGCATATCCCTTGCCAGGCCGGGATAAAGGTCTTAAACCGGCTGGGCCGGCGCTGCTATAACCCGGCTGGGCCGGATTACAGTGTTCCGGCCGGGCCAGGCTGGGATCCCTGGCCCAGGCCGGATTATCTCTTTAGTAGGCCGGATTATCCCCTTGGTAGGCCGGGATATTCACTCCCAGGCCGGATTATTCCTCTCCAGGTCGGGATTTACTACCTCCGGGACATATTCCTCGTCTAGCATCAACTCCAGCGCATCGTGCCAGTCCTGGGACGCCTCCAGGCTCGGACTGGCACATCCTCCACCATCGTATGCTGGTCTTGGGACGCCCCTTGGCTCAGACTAGCATATCCCTCCTCTCCTAGTCAGTCTTATCCTCAGGAGGAGGATAAGACTGATGACATGGTGATCCTGAAGACAGACGCTAGAAGACGAAGCCAAGTACTCCCAGTACAGACATCGATGGGACTAGCCCATGACCGTGACGCATCGCACAGTACTAAGGGCGGTACTGTGCTGATGCAGGCTATAGTGTGACAAGACCCCAGTAGTCATCTCAGCTACAGTGCATGTATAGTGTATTGTGGGGCATCCCTTGTCCCCTGGGCTCCCTATATAAGGGGCACCAGGGGGATCGATCACGCCAAGCCTCCAGAGGAGGCTCATTCTCTCTCGCTCCATGGGAGCTCTCTAGCACTAGCTCTTTAGCTCCTGCCCAGTGCAGCCTTAGATAGGCAAGATACACAGCTCAAGGAGCACCATTGTAGCTCTCATGTGAAGCTCATATAGATCAGACATGCAGGAGTAGGGGTGTTACCTCCTCACGAGGGCCCCGAACCTGGGTAGCTCGATGTGTTAGCAGTGACTTCTGTGCTCGGTCTCTACCGAGTCATCCCTCTCCCGGATCCACCAGCGTACAGTCGGCCCCCATTTAAGCCATCCTATGGCATATGTTGTTTCACCACGACGACATTTGGCGCCCACCGTGGGGCAGATCAAGGCGCTGGTAGGAGTACATCCGGACGGGATCTTCTTCATCTGCTCGGGGGCTCGACATCAGCAACGCCTCCGAGCACAGCAGGTCTTCTTCAACTCCCGGGCTGACCTCAACTCGCCCGGGCCAGCATACGGCTGTCCCGGATCTACATCGGCATCTCCGGACCGGCACTCGGCTTCCTCCGGCCAGCATATCCTGTGTCCCGGCCAGCATATCCTGTGTCCCGGCCAGCATATCCTGAGTCCCCGGCCAGCATATCCTGTGTTCTGGCCAGCATATCCTGTGTCCCGGCCAGCATATCCTGTGTCCCGGCCAGCATATCCTGAGTCCCGGCCAGCATATCCTGTGTCCCGGCCAGCATATCCTGAGTCCCGGCCAGCATATCCTGTGTTCTGGCCAGCATATCCTGTGTCCCGGCCAGCATATCCTGTGTCCCGGCCAGCATATCCTGTGTCCCGGCCAGCATATCCTGAGTCCCGGCCAGCATATCCTGAGTCCCGGCCAGCATATCCTGTGTTCCGGCCAGCATATCCTGTGTCCCGGCCAGCATATCCTGTGTCCCGGCCAGCATATCCTGTGTCCTGGCCAGCATATCCTGTGTTCTGGCCAGCATATCTGGTGTCCCGGCCGGCATATTCTATGTTTGTTGTACCAGGGGACAGTTCCGCCTTCGCCTCGAGCATCTGCTGGTATTTCAAACTTCTTCAACGGTGCAAGTAAGTATTTATGCTGGTTCACTTCATATCCTGGTCAGCTTAATAGAAAAAATAGCTCAGGGGCTAGGTTAAAGCCCAGCAAGTTGCTTCTTAAGTATTGTTTCAGTATATATTAGTTTGCATGCCAGCATATCAGCTTCTCAGTTTCCTCCTGTATGTCTATCTATATGCCAAATTGCTACATATGCCTGCTGCAAATAGTATCCTTAGTATCAGTTTGTGTCTCCAAGTCTTGGGCAGAGTTTTATCTGGGCATGTTATATGCCGGTTTTATATGCCAACAACAAGATGTTATGTCAAGTTATATGTCTTTGCATATGCCAATTGGTATATCTGCTACAGTGCTATAGTCAGTATGCCAGTTAACATATCAAGTTCAGTATCTACTTATATGCCAAATGCTTTATCTCATATGCTATATGCCGGCTGTCGTATGCCAAGGCTCGTATGCCAGTTTTTTATATGTTGAATGCCATGTGCTAGTTGTTACAAGTTTACAGTCAGATCAGTTATATGCCTATCTCAGTACCAGTTTCTGCATGCTACGTGCTATATGCTAGATCTCATATGCCAGTTACAGTATACTAGCATTTATATACCGGCACATGAGTGCCAAATATCTGTTGTAAGAGGCCAAGTTTGCTTATATGCCAGTTACAGTATGTCTACATTTATATGCCGGCACATGAGTGCCTAGTTCTTCCTTGTGAGTTGCCAAGTTAGCATATATGTCAAATTGCTATATCTCAGTCTGTATGTCAAGTGCTATGTACCGAATGATATGGGCTATATGCCAAACTCCATATGCTAGATTGCAAATATGCCAAATGCTATGACCATTGCTATGTCTTTTAGAATGACTACAGAACAGGTTGGATGTCTCATTATATATATGTCTATTACCCGGCTATGACTCTCCATATTGCCGTTACAGAGGAGAAATTACTATTATATCACCAGGGTTTCAGTTTATATCTCAAAGTCTCAGGTATTTCAGAGTATGCCAGCATATCATGGCAAACAGCAAAATTTCAGTATACTGGCATATGTTATATTTTGTATCCTGGCCGGCATATTTTATGTCCCAGCCAGCATATCTTTACATCTTGGCCAGCATATCTCAAAGTCTCAGTTCTCAGGTAAGTCAGTTTGTTAGCACATCATGTTATTAAGTGATATCTTGAGTCATATGTGTTTCAGTATGCCGGCATATCATGGCAAGAGTAAAGTTACAGTATGCCGGCATATCATGGCATGAGCAAAATGCCAGTATGCCAGCATATCATGGCAAAGAGCAAAATGCCAGTATGCCAGCATATCATGGCAAAGAGCAAGGTTTCAGTATGCCGGCATATCAATGCAAAGGTAAGATTTCAGTATGCCGGCATATCAATGCAAAGGTAAGATTTCGGTATGCCGGCATATCATAGCAAGAGTAAGATTTCAGTATGCCAGCATATCATGGCATCGACCAAAATCCCCAATCACCGTTTATTTCGGTTTGCCAGCATATCAAGGCATCTATCAATAACTCATATCGTCGTTTATTTCGGCATGCCAGCATATCACGGCATTCTATAATCCTTTCAGTTATCGCCAATTCTGGCACAGTAATATATCGAGACATCGATCTCAAAGTTAACAAGCATCATTTCTTTTATCGTATCCGGTTTCATAGAGTATCCCGGTTTAGCATATTAACATGTCTTATCATTTTTTGCATACTAACAAGTGCCCAAGAGGCAAAAGCAGCCCAAGAGGCAAAGCAGCCCAAGAGGCATATCAGTATACCGGCATTGTCAAAGCAGACAATGTCGATGAGACATAGCCCGAGAGGCAAAGTGTCGATATAGTGCCCAAGAGGCAAAAGCAGCCCAAGAGGCAAAGCAGCCCAAGAGGCATATCAGTATACCGGCATTGTCAAAGCAGACAATGTCGATGAGACATAGCCCGAGAGGCAAAGTGTCGATATAGTGCCCAAGAGGCAAAAGCAGCCCAAGAGGCATATCAGTATACCGGCATTGTCAAAGCAGACAATGTCGATGAGACATAGCCCGAGAGGCAAAGTGTCGATATAGTGCCCAAGAGGCAAAAGCAGCCCAAGAGGCAAAGCAGCCCAAGAGGCATATCAGTATACCGGCATTGTCAAAGCAGACAATGTCGATGAGACATAGCCCGAGAGGCAAAGTGTCGATATAGTGCCCAAGAGGCAAAAGCAGCCCAAGAGGCAAAGCAGCCCAAGAGGCATATCAGTATACCGGCATTGTCAAAGCAGACAATGTCGATGAGACATAGCCCGAGAGGCAAAGTGTCGATATAGTGCCCAAGAGGCAAAAGCAGCCCAAGAGGCATATCAGTATACCGGCATTGTCAAAGCGGACAATGTCGATGAGACATAGCCCGAGAGGCAAAGTGTCGATATAGTGCCCAAGAGGCAAAGTAGCCCAAGAGGCAAAAGCAGCCCAAGAGGCAAAGTAGCCCAAGAGGCATGGCAGTATACCGGCATTGTCAAAGCAGACAATGTCGATGAGACATAGCCTGAGAGGCTAAGTGTCGATATAAAGCCCAAAGAGGCAAATAGCTCAAAAGGCAAAAGCAGCCTAAGAGGCATATCAGTATACCGGCATTGTCAAAGCAGACAATGTCGATGAGACATAGCCCGAGAGGCAAAGTGTCGATATAGTGCCCAAGAGGCAAAAGCAGCCCAAGAGGCAAAGCAGCCCAAGAGGCATATCAGTATACCGGCATTGTCAAAGCAGACAATGTCGATGAGACATAGCCCGAGAGGCAAAGTGTCGATATAGTGCCCAAGAGGCAAAAGCAGCCCAAGAGGCATATCAGTATACCGGCATTGTCAAAGCGGACAATGTCGATGAGACATAGCCCGAGAGGCAAAGTGTCGATATAGTGCCCAAGAGGCAAAGTAGCCCAAGAGGCAAAAGCAGCCCAAGAGGCAAAGTAGCCCAAGAGGCATGGCAGTATACCGGCATTGTCAAAGCAGACAATGTCGATGAGACATAGCCTGAGAGGCTAAGTGTCGATATAAAGCCCAAAGAGGCAAATAGCTCAAAAGGCAAAAGCAGCCTAAGAGGCATATCAGTATACCGGCATTGTCAAAGCGGACAATGTCGATGAGACATAGCCCGAGAGGCAAAGTGTCGATATAAAGCCCAAGAGGCAAAGTAGCCCAAGAGGCAAAAGTAGCCCAAGAGGCAAAAGTAGCCCAAGAGGCAAAAGTAGCCCAAGAGGCAAATAGCTCAAGAGGTAAAGTATCGATATGGCCAAAGAAGGCAAAGCAGTATGCCGGCATTGTCGAAGTAGACGATGTCGATGAGACATAGCCCAAGAGGCAAAGTGTCGATATAGCCAAAGAAGGCACAATAGTATTTTGAGATAGCCCGCGAAGGCTAGCATATCACGTATATGAGTATATGTCAAACGGGAGATTGCCTATGATGGCATGAGATAGAATCAGGCCTATGCAGGCCAGCATATCAGTTTTTTGTGAATATGTGAGTTTGGGACTTTGGTATATTTTGTTGAAGCCTGTGCGCGACTCCGCGAGTCCCCCACAGCCTCGGGGGCTAATGTCGGGGATATAACCCCGGGTATACCAAAGTACCCCTTTGTTATGACTAATATATATATTGTATATGTTGTACTATGTGTGCAGGATATTGGAAAGCATTTAACAGCAGCCTGGGCCGGATTAACCAAAGCCCAGGCCGGAATAAACTGCTCCCAAGCCGGAATATACTTAACCAGGCCGGCATATCCCTTGCCAGGCCGGGATAAAGGTCTTAAACCGGCTGGGCCGGCGCTGCTATAACCCGGCTGGGCCGGATTACAGTGTTCCGGCCGGGCCAGGCTGGGATCCCTGGCCCAGGCCGGATTATCTCTTTAGTAGGCCGGATTATCCCCTTGGTAGGCCGGGATATTCACTCCCAGGCCGGATTATTCCTCTCCAGGTCGGGATTTACTACCTCCGGGACATATTCCTCGTCTAGCATCAACTCCAGCGCATCGTGCCAGTCCTGGGACGCCTCCAGGCTCGGACTGGCACATCCTCCACCATCGTATGCTGGTCTTGGGACGCCCCTTGGCTCAGACTAGCATATCCCTCCTCTCCTAGTCAGTCTTATCCTCAGGAGGAGGATAAGACTGATGACATGGTGATCCTGAAGACAGACGCTAGAAGACGAAGCCAAGTACTCCCAGTACAGACATCGATGGGACTAGCCCATGACCGTGACGCATCGCACAGTACTAAGGGCGGTACTGTGCTGATGCAGGCTATAGTGTGACAAGACCCCAGTAGTCATCTCAGCTACAGTGCATGTATAGTGTATTGTGGGGCATCCCTTGTCCCCTGGGCTCCCTATATAAGGGGCACCAGGGGGATCGATCACGCCAAGCCTCCAGAGGAGGCTCATTCTCTCTCGCTCCATGGGAGCTCTCTAGCACTAGCTCTTTAGCTCCTGCCCAGTGCAGCCTTAGATAGGCAAGATACACAGCTCAAGGAGCACCATTGTAGCTCTCATGTGAAGCTCATATAGATCAGACATGCAGGAGTAGGGGTGTTACCTCCTCACGAGGGCCCCGAACCTGGGTAGCTCGATGTGTTAGCAGTGACTTCTGTGCTCGGTCTCTACCGAGTCATCCCTCTCCCGGATCCACCAGCGTACAGTCGGCCCCCATTTAAGCCATCCTATGGCATATGTTGTTTCACCACGACGACAGCATGCAAAAGAAAGTGCAGCAACATCTATTTCACAATTCCAACTACTACTACAGCTAGCAAGAATGAAATTATAATTACTACTAATGCAGAGACCATTAGAGATGCAGTAGCACACTGCACATCGTCACTACAGCAACCCACCTCTTTATCTTGCTTCTTCCCCTTGGCTGATGAGATGCGTTTCGCTCTGGTTAACTTGCGAAATCCATTGCCACTTACCTGGAAGGAAAATGTGGTCAGATACCAGTACCACAAAGCATGTAGTAGTTTAAGTAACAGCATCTACTTCATTTAACATGCATGTAGTAGTTACAGTAACAACATTTATTCATTTAACAGTACATCCAATCAGTCATGCCACAAACCAAGCAAGCTAGTAGTCACAGTGATAAGATGTGATTAGCAAGCAACACTACAAGAAATGTGTTGACTAGTGACGTTTTCATCATGACCCTAGAGAAAAGTGTCATAAAGTAGTGACGATTTTATACCAGATCGTCATGGGCTAATTGGGGAGGCCACCGGCCCTAAAAATTACGACGATTTGAACCAGAAATGTCATAACCCAATGGGCATAAAATTGTCATAACCTATCCCATGCAGTTTCAGACCTTATCCGGAGCCGCTTACGACGAAAATAGATCGTCATAATCGCTAATTTAAAATATATTTGAAATGGTTGGACTGCCACCTCAGCGGTTTTGCCAACATGTCGTCTATGTGTCTATTTACGCCTATGTGTAATATCCACGTGTCAATTTTCTTATGTGAAGTGTAGGACCCATTTTTCTTACGTGGAGTGTAGGACCCATCCGTCATACACTTGAATGCACCTTACGGGCGTGTCCCACAACTAGGTTCCACCAACCACAGGCGGGTCTAATGCACCTGACAAGCGGGTCCCATAGGCTGACAGCGGGTCCAATGCACCTTACGGGCGTGTCCCACAGGCGGGTCCAATACACCTTACGGTCGTGTCCCACAGGCGGGGCCTGTACATCTGACGGTCGCGTCCCACAGGCGGGTCCTGTACATCTGACAGGCGGGTCCCACGGAGGGTCCAATTGACCTGACGGGCGGGTCCCATAGGCAATCTGACAACTAAGCTGGGGTGGCAAAATGAATACAGCGCGCGGCACCCCGGGGTCGAACTCGCGATCTCCACCACCGCTTGATGTCTACTAGCCACCACGATACAGCAATGATTGTGATAAAGCCCAACGCTACGTCGTTTTTATTTATGAGATTTTGGTTAGTTGGGCCTGGGCCGCTGTATATAGGACTTGGGCTGCTCTGCACAAATGCGCTAAGTGCTTTTTTTTCCTCTTTCACTTTTCCATTTTCTTTTAAGATTATAACATAAAAGATTTGAAGAAAGGATTCAAGACAAGGCTAAGTAAATTCAAGCAAACTTTGTAAATTATGTGTATTACATATATAATAACATTAAATCTTTTTCTCCACAAAACAAATTTAGAAACAAAATTTAATCATTAAATTGCCATTATGATGTATTAAAATACGGTTAAAACGGTGGGCATGACCCTTCTTAGCTAGGTGTTGAATCTTGTCAAACTCTTTATGGATCTCTGATGAAATAGATACTTGTGTACCTAAATATGATTTTTTTTTAAAAATATGAGCAAACTATGAAGTACCTATAGTTTAAATTTGACCCGCTTCCAATTGAATCGGCAGATATTTGTCAATTTCGTGAGGGGTGGCTATAAAACTTTTTCCATGCAACAAACTGGTCAATTATGCGTACAATATGGTATAATATTTTCTAAAATTATATAGGTCCATTTTTTAAACATATTTTTGGTAGGTGCTTCACAAAAAAACCAATTTTTTGTGCTGGAAAAATAAAAAATAAACTTTTTATGCCAAGAAAAGGAAAACACACAAAATGAACATTGTTTGTAATCCGAAGAGGAACATATGTGCACAATATGGGGTTATTTAAAAGAACTATGTCATGGTTAAATTTATTATGCCCATTTCAAAATGTGGCCAAAACGGTGGGCGTGACCGCTCCTAGGTCGGGATCGAATCCTGCCAAACTCTTTATGGATCTATGATGAAATAGATAGTTGTGTATCTAAAAATGTATTTTGTAAAAAAACATGAGCAAACTATGAAGCACCTATATTTCAAATTTGACCCATTTCCAACTGAATTGATAGATATTTGTCTTTTTTTGAGGGGTGGCTATATAACTTTTTTAATGCAAAAAACTGGTGTATTGTGGATAAAATATGGTATAGTATCATTTAAAATTTTGGTGGTCCATCTTTGCAACATAGTTTTGGTAGACGCTTCACAAAAAAACTCATTTTTTGCAGTAAGAAAATGAAAAATGAATTTTTTGTGGAACGAAAATTAAAACTCCCCAAATCAACATTGCTTGTCATCCCAAGATACACACATTTGCACAATATGGGGTTGTTGGAACAAACTATGTCGTGGTTGTGGCCATAACTATCTCATTTAGCTTGAAAGCCATTGAACTTCGTACGAGATAGCTCTTTTTGTGAACACTTTTTCACAATATTTGCAATATTCCAAGTTTATTATTTTTCCTAGAAACTAGGTCACATAACATGACACAACGCGAAGGATTTTTATTTTTTTGATTTTTTTTGAATTTCTTATGCCGACTTCAAAATGCGACCAAAACGGTGGGCGTGACCTTTCCTAGGTCGGGATGGAATCTTGCAAAAATCGTTATGGATCTATGATGAAATAGGTACTTGCATATCTAAAAATAATTTTTGTAGAAAAACATGAGCAAACTATAAAGCACCTGTAGTTCAAATTTGACCCGCTTCCAGCTGAATCGACAGATATTTGTCAATTTCATCAGGGGTGTCTATAAAACTTTACCAAGCAAACAACTTGTGAATTGTGCATAAAATATGATATAATATTTTATAAAAATGTGTTGGTACATTTTTGAAACATATGTTTGGTAGGTGCTTCACAAAAGAACCCATTTTTGGCGCTAAGAAAATGAAAAATAAACTTTTTATGCCAAGAAAAAGAAAACACCCAAAATGAACAATGTTTGCCATCCCAAGAGGCACACATATGCACAATATGGGGTCATTTGAACAAACTATACCATGATTATGGCCATAACTAACTCATCTGGCTTGAAAGCCATGAAACTTCATACAAGATAGCTCTTTTTTGTGAACACTTTTTCAAAAGGTTTACAATATTTCAAGTTTATTATTTTTCTTGGAAACTAGGTCACATAAGATGACACAACGAGAAGGTTTCACATTTTTTTGATTTTTTTTGAACTTCTTATGCCGATTTCAAAATGCGACCAAAACGGTGGGCGTGACCTTTCCTAGGTCGGGATGGAATCTTGCAAAAATCTTTATGGATCTATGATGAAATAGGTACTTGCATATCTAAAAATAATTTTTGTAGAAAAACATGAGCAAACTATAAAGCACCTGTAGTTCAAATTTGACCCGCTTCCAGCTGAATCGACAGATATTTGTCAATTTCATCAGGGGTGTCTATAAAACTTTACCAAGCAAACAACTTGTGAATTGTGCATAAAATATGATATAATATTTTATAAAAATGTGTTGGTACATTTTTGAAACATATGTTTGGTAGGTGCTTCACAAAAGAACCCATTTTTGGCGCTAAGAAAATGAAAAATGAACTTTTTATGCCAAGAAAAGGAAAACAACCAAAATGAACAATGTTTGCCATCCCAAGAGGCACACATATGCACAATATGAGGTCAGTTTAACATACTATGCCATGTATTTTTGTTTGCTGTTTGTAAGAATATATATAGAGTCAAAACTCAATATGTGGACTTTTTTTTTAGCTAATCAGAAGACAGATCTAGACTACCCACGGATCACCCCACCGAGCATGCCACAACCGTCCAGATCGCTCTATTCAATGGCCAAAATTCTTCCACCCGCGTGTCTCCTCCCACCGACCAAACAAAACCGGAAACCCTAGCCCGGCCGGCCGAACCCCATCTCAGAGCGCCTCCTTCCTCCTCCCTCCTCCCTCCACCTCCGCCGCCGGCCAGATCCCGGACGACTCCGGCCACTCGCTGCCATGCCGACAGTCTCCCTGGAACCCCCTCCCCGCCCTCTCTCTATTCCACCTCACGTTACCACAAAACCTCCTCCTCTGGCCGAATCCACCACCTCTGGCCGAATCCATCTTCCACGTCGTGCCTGAGGAGGGTGAGGATGGTGACACCGCCATGGAGCTCAAGGCGATCTCACGGGAGGCGGCGCGGCACAAGAAGCCTGGGAGCGGCGGTGGGGACAGGCACCGGCGGATCTGGTTCAAGCGCGATCTCCTCCGCCTCTTCTGGCCGGATCTCATCCGCCCCCTCTGGCCGGATCTCCTCCGCCTCTTCATCCTCGTCCGTGCGCTGGCGAGGATGCCCACGCCTTCGTCTATCCAGGCAACTACGGCGATGGTGAGTTTTTTTAAATTGTTGATAGGGTTAACACCCCTTCCATGATGTGAATTGAGATGCTGATGTTGTTATTGTTTTCATTCTCTTGCATTTGAAGAGCTCCCTGTTTTGACTGGCTGAGAAAATCAGCGATAAGAGGGCAGAGGCAGAGAAGATCAAGAGGGATCAGAGATTGTTCTCCATTGTTGGTCATCAGGTAACGAAAAGCTGGACACATTTTAGCTTTCTGAAATTTGTGAACCGTTGTGTTGTGTATGGATTGGCTTCATAAGTGATCTAAGCAAGCATACTTTATGATGTATGGAGGCTAGGGTCTGAATTATTATTGATTCAAGTCCCTATATGGTATGGAGGCTAGGGTCTGAATTGCTTTCTATTAGGATATTGTCAAGTCTCTATATTACTATATGGTTACCACATTACGTGTTGCTTTCTTTCTGAATTTATGATGTATAAGTGATAGCTATAATAATCTGTATTGCTTAGGATTTGTCTATGGTTACTGCATTATGATTACCATAATCTATATTGCTTTCTTTATGGTTACCGCATTGCATTACGTGTTACATCTTATTAGCATTAATTGGTAGCCAGATTGCTAGTTACATGCACCTTGTATTGCTCAGGTTTTGTTGATGCCTGGGAAGTTTCTTCTTGTGGGGGGGTGGGGGGGGGAAGGGAATGAGTTATTCTAGGCTAGAAGAATGATAAGATACATGATGTGCTGATCCAATGAAACACTCAATACTTCTTATTCTAAAAGCACATTAGTGAATTACTTGTGCTTGTTGTTTTGCTGTAATGTTTCTTTATGCATTTGACTTAATTACCTGCGCGTGGGAGAAGGCATGCTGAAGCAGTGGGAAGACGCCGCCGTCGCTGCCAGAACAATGTGAATATTGGTAAGCTTGTGTGACTCGTATTTAGCTGTTATTATTCTCTGTTGGATGTCGACCATGCCTGTTGGCTGGACCTATTTGGGGGTTTTATAATATGGCCCTGATCAGATAAGGTGTGTGCACCTTTCAGATGCATTCATGTGATGCTCTATGTGATCTGACTAGGAGTTCTTCACTTCTTTGTTCCCATTAATTCACCAGCTATAGTAATGGCACTTTACTTATCAGAGTGAAAAATTTACCACAATATTTAGTGTTTATAACTGCAACTTGCTTAACAAATAATTCAGTTGCACTTGCTTAATAAATTTACTTTACTCAAATTGTTGATTACATTGACTTATTGATCTATCTATATGTGCAGATTTGCTGCTTTGGGGAGTTGCTGTTACAGATTTGCTGCTGTTGGGTAGGTTATTGCAGATTTGCTCCAGATCGTGGCGAGGCCATCCACATAAGGGAGGCGATCTGCCGATGCTTCTACAGGTATCACTACCACTTTTCCTTAGTGCATTACTGCAGTGCTACTGACTATTTAGTCTGTACAACCGTGACAATAAATTGCTGCGAATTTTTGCAATACTTAATGTGTTTGAACTATATGTGGATTTATGAAGTGTGTAGTCTATCTTCCACACTATATGTGGATTTATGAAGTGGGGTAGTGTTCTTTTCTCTTCAGAGAAATGGTTGGTATCATATTGCTTATTAAATCTGCATCATGTATCTGGTATATCCTTTCTGATGCTTACTACATGCTATATTTAATTACTAAGACCTACCGTAGTTGCGCATGTTCTTGTCCATACACACTTGTATCTTAACAGATCTTGTATAAATATGTATGAAAGATGATTTCAATATCCAGATCCGGGATAGGCTAGAGTATATGTGGATTTATGAAGTGTGTAATCTATCTTTCGATGTAGTTCTTCCTGTTGCTCTGTCATGCCTGCTTGTTAGCTTCCCTGTTCTCTATTCTACTTACTCCATGAAATTAATTTGATGCATTTTAATCTATCCGAGGTGCTTCTTATTTTTCTGTGGTACTTTTGCAAACTGTGACAGGCTGCCGGAAGGTACTTTCCCTGTTCGCCAAGGTCGTTGGTAGCAACATCATTTAGGTAAAGGTTTTGGGATTGGTGGTTGCGAGATGGTACATGGATGTATTTTGCTCATTGATGGAGATACTTTGCTGGGAGATACTAGTCTGTAATGTTATAATTGTTATGTCACACTATGTAATACCATTGCGAGATTGTAAGCTATGCGAATGATGGAAGTTTAATATTTTGTTTTGTGCTGTTAATAAAATGTTGTGATCCTACTGTTATTTTATTTGGGCAGGATTGTTATTGGTTTTCACTATACTGAAAATAAAGAGGCCAGGGCCCAAACCATTGAAAGGCCATGATACAAATATTAGGAAAAAAGTGTGCAAATTAGAAAATAATAAATTGGCTGAAAGAAAAGTCCAAAAGTAATGGACTCTAAAAGGCCAAGGCCCAAAATCGAAAAAGGTGGTAAAAAGGCCTAGGCCCAAACAAGAATTGGATAAAAATATATAAACAAGGCTGAGTTATTGGGCTTGGCCCATATAAATCACTGAAATGGACCGGGCTGATTTCGATTTACATGTCTGCCACGTGTATGCCACGTCAGATTGCTGATGTGGTCTCCTGCCACGTGTATGCCATGTCGGATTGCTGATGTGGCCTCCTCAAACTGCTCATGATGATATTTATATCGTCATAACCGTTATGACGGTCCAATATCGTCATAGACGATTATGACGATTTCAGTGGGATCGTCACGTTCGATCATCAACGACGCCCCGTTTTTGACGATGATTTTTTCGTCATAAAATCGTCACAGATCAACCATTATGACGATTTAGTGACAAATTTCGAGCGTCGGTAGTCAACACATTTCTTGTAGTGCAAGCCAGCAAACTAGCACAATGCATGTAGTAGTTAAAGTAACAGCATTTATTCATTTAACAATACATCCAATCAGTCATGCCACAAACCAAGCAAGCTAGTAGTCACAGTGATAAGATGTGATTAGCAAGCAAGCCAGCAAACTAGCACAATGCATGTAGTAGTTAAAGTAACATCATTTATTCATTTAACAGTACATCCAATCAGTCATGCCACAAACCAAGCAAGCTAGTAGTCACAGTAATAAGATTTGACTAGCAAGCAAGCTAGCAAACTACCACAAATCCACAATGCATGTAGTAGTTAAAGTAAAAGCATTTATTCATTTAATAGTAAATCCAATCAGTCATGACACAAACCAAGCAAGCTAGTTGAAAAAGTGATAAGATTTCATTATCAAGCAAGCAAAGTACCATAGCTGCAAGACCTAGTCCTGTTAATCCATAGAAGGTCAACAACATCAGTTTCACAGTTCCAATTCATACCCTAAATAACAGTTCGAACTGTAAATCAGAGTTAAAATTATCAGGACATGCAGCAGGTAGGCAAATCCAGACGCTTCAAGCAAGCAAGGCAATATGCAGGCAAGAAAGCAAGCAGACCCTAACCCTAGAACACCATGGAACGCAAATCTTAACCCTAACAGGACCAAACCCTAACCTTCGCCATGGAAGGACAGCCATCAAGACCAAATCAACTTATAACGACATGCGGTGGGGGAGATAGGGAGAGGAACCGAGAGAACTCGCCTGAACGGCCGATCGTAGAAGAGAGCCGCCTGCCGCCTCCCCGCCTTGAGCTCGTCGTCTGTCGCAGCTACCCACCCGTGGCCGTCGCCGCGAGTGCCTGTCGCCGTCGCCGCGAGCGCCTGTGGCCGTCGCCGCGAGCGCCTGTGGCCGTCGCCGCGAGCGCCTGTGGCCGCCGGCGCGAGCTTCTACCTGCGTGTGGCCGCCGGCGCGAGCGTCACCGCGCGATGGGTGGGGAGCTGTGGATTGGGGAATGGCCGAATGGGGAGCTGTGAACTAGGGTTTGTCTGAAGGCGTGGGATGAGCGGGGAGGTGGAGATGTGGCTATGAGCCACTCCGGGGTGAATTGTCTGAAATAGCCCTGCTTTTTTGCTTTTGGTGTTTTATGCCTGAGTGCATTTAGGTCTTTTCAGTTCAAAAGTGGATCTGAAAATGGGGTTGGCGGGAGAAGTGGATCTGCTAATTTTGGAGGAAACTATTGGCGGGAGAAGTTTATAAAGCAAGTTTTCATTTTATTATAATGGAATTAAAAACAATTTATGAAGGAAGTTTGCTGTAATGATCCCATATTGCTCGAATGAGTTCGACTCGTGATGGCGAGCAATGTTTATGAAGGAAGTTTCCATTTTACTATAATGGAAAAACAATTTTTTATTTTATGCGTGTCAAAAATGAGCACAACCAATAGAAAACACTTTGATAATTGGACCACCTCAGTGCTCAAAATTACTATACCATAATTCATGTGCTATTAACCTATTTTTTGCATGCCAAACAATTTCTAACTATTTTAAATCATTTAGACAACTTCCTGCTGAATTAGCAGAAACTGAGCATGTTTTGAACTACAAGTGTCTTGTAGTTTGCTCATAAATTTTTGAAAAAATATGTTATAGGTACAAAATATGTTATTTCATTAGAGATCCACAAAAACATCTGCAAGATTCCACCTCTATGTAAAATCAATCGCGCAGGCCATTTTAGGTGCTTTTTGAAACCGACGTAACAAATTTAGAAAAATTTAAAAAAATGGAAACTTTTCGCGCGGCGTCATCCTTTGTGACCTAATATCTAGGAAAAATAGCAAACTCAAAATATGGCTAATATTTTAAAAAGTTGTTTCCATAAATGAGCTACCCTACCCGAAGGTTTATGACTTCTAGGGCAAACACCAACAGTTGTGGTTAGCTTTATAAGATAATTTGTTGTAATGATCCCATATTGCTCGAATGAGTTCGACTCGTGATGGCGAGCAATGTTTATGAAGGAAGTTTCCATTTTACTATAATGGAAAAACAATTTTTTATTTTATGCGTGTCAAAAATGAGCACAACCGATAGAAAACACTTTGATAATTGGACCACCTCAGCACTCAAAATTACTATACCATAATTCATGTGCTATTAACCTATTTTTTGCATGCCAAACAATTTCTAACTATTTTTAATCATTTAGACAACTTCCTGCCGAATTAGCAGAAACTGAGCATGTTTTGAACTACAAGTGTCTTATAGTTTGCTCATAAATTTCTGAAAAAATATGTTATAGGTACAAAATATGTTATTTCATTGGAGATCCATAAAAACATCTGCAAGATTCCACCTCTATGTAAGATCAATCGCGCAGGCCATTTTAGGCGCTTTTTGAAACCGACGTAACAAATTTAAAAAAATTTAAAAAAATGGAAACTTTTCGCACGGCGTCATCCTTTGTGACCTAATATCTAGGAAAAATGGCAAACTCAAAATATGGCTAATATTTTAAAAAGTTGTTTCCATAAATGAGCTACTACCCTACCCGAAGGTTTATGACTTCTAGGGCAAACACCAACAGTTGTGGTTAGCTTTATAAGATAATTTGTTGTAATGATCTCATATTGCTCGAATGAGTTTGACTCGTGATGGCGAGCAATGTTTATGAAGGAAGTTTCCATTTTACTATAATGGAAAAACAATTTTTTATTTTATGCGTGTCAAAAATGAGCGCAACCGATAGAAAACACTTTGATAATTGGACCACCTCAGCGCTCAAAATTACTATACCATAATTCATGTGCTATTAACCTATTTTTTGCATGCCAAACAATTTCTAACTATTTTTAATCATTTAGACAACTTCCTGCCGAATTAGCAGAAACTGAGCATGTTTTGAACTACAAGTGTCTTATAGTTTGCTCATAAATTTCTGAAAAAATATGTTATAGGTACAAAATATGTTATTTCATTGGAGATCCACAAAAACATCTGCAAGATTCCACCTCTATGTAAGATCAATCGCGCAGGCCATTTTAGGCGCTTTTTGAAACTGACATATAAAATTTAAAAAAATAAAAAACTTTGCGCGTGGCGTCATCCTTTGTGACCTGGTATCTAGGAAATATAGCAAACCAAAAATTAGATAAATATCATTTTTTTTATCAAATAGAAAACTAATTCTCATTTTACTTTCATTTTACTTCCTAAATTTAATTTGCCTAAAATTAGACACTAACCCTAACCCTAAGTACATATAGGCCATCGTCCCCCTCCCCCCCCGACAACTGCCTCTCCCACTCCCACCTCCTCTATCGGAGACCGAGCAACGCCGCCGTGACCTCCTCTGCAGGACCAAGCACCGCCGCCGTGACCTCCTCTGCAGGACGGTGCTTCCGTCCTCCTCCCGGGTAAGCCCCCTCCCTCAAATCTCTCGCGTTTTATGCCCCCTTGGTTCGGATCTGGCCGTCGCGCTGCTCCTCGTGGTCCGGATGCTCGACGCCGACACCTCCTGAAGGGGGATGTTTGTTGACAGCGCTGTAGGCTATAGGACACGGCCAAAGGTCGCGCTCGAAGCAATGTGGCGCTGCCCTCATTTCTGGATCCTCTGTCTCACAGAAGTCCATTTGCATCATTGCCGTTTGCGCTTCCTGTGCTCGTTCCACCACCAGCAAGAGCTAGCAATGGCCGTGAATCAACAAATCTGTCTTCGCCTTTCTTCGAGGCGATTGGTTTCTTTAGCAGTTGCATGAAAGAAACTGCACCATCATGTCTAGATTCTAGCTGTCTTACATCATCATCATGTTCAACACAGTATAATTGCCTATAAATCATATGATAGATGTGGTAAGTGTTAGCACTTTTATAGTAAACACAGTATAATTGCTATATAGAGCACGGTGAAATTCATGGTTGTTGTCCTTAGCTTAAGAAACCCGAGAACTCCGATGTTCTTATCTTCTAACTGTAGTAGATTCATTATGCATAATGTATGAATACAAGGACAAGAAATGACTAACTGAATTGTGTCCTGACCTGACCAATCAGAAACACTCCGGATCCAGATAATTGCAACCAGAACTCAAAGCTAGCTTGTATATATTCATGATATATGTAGTATTCCACATCTGCCACTTGTCTCGATAACACACTAATGATCCGACCTCTTTGCATTACTGCTAGACATTAGGTAGTACAACAACATACCAAAGAAAGAGTAGTACTGTACTGAACAAACATGAGCAGCTCAGTATATGATGCCAAGCATAAATGTGTCGATCATAACAGATAAATACTGGTAATGTTTGCCACATACGGTGTGTCTTTGGTGAATATGAATCCTGTTGTCTGAATCCAGTAGTACATATTCTTATTTTCTTTTACCCTGCTGTCTGAACTCTGCCTTTTATTGAACATTGTGAGTTGTACTTGGTTTCAATTTTTGTGCTTCATGTTTATTAGGTGACCATGGATGACGATCTGGCCATCGTCGTCAAGGGGAAGAAGCCGGTTGAAGTCATTGAGCTCAGTTCTGATGATGGCGATGATAGGCGTGGTGGCGGCGCTGCCGCTAGGCATAATGGTCCCTTTTTTCTGCTAGGAGTGCTGGTCCTTCTGCTACGCGCGATGGTGGCGCTGCTAGGCGTGATGGTCCTGCTGCTAGGCGTGATGGTCCTGCTGCTAGGCGTGCTGGTCCTTCTGCTAGGCGTGATGGTGGCGCTGCTAGGCGTAATGGTGGCGCTGCTAGGCGTGCTGGCGCCGTGGCTGCCAGGCAGGCTCCTGCGCTTACAATGCGAGGTAATTGTTCTTTGCATGCAGGCTGTTGCTCTTACAATATACTTGCTTGCTTATGTCTTAAGCTATATGAAGGTCCCAACATCATAGTCGGACGACATGAACGATTTGACAACTGCTGTGTGTTTGCCAGCCTTGTTGAGTTGGATGATGCCCAAGTTGAATATCTAAATTATCAAGCTGCTAAGAATGCAGCACCAAACATACCGTTCTATGTCTGCACGCTGACAAAATCGTACACCGACAAACCCAAAGCTAAGATGGTAAAGAAATGTCTACTCCACATCGCTCTGATATATATACATAGTTTCTATTCTTAACTTTTTTGGAAAAATGACTACCACATGTCTTTTGATATGTATGCAGTACTTCTCCAAGAACTTCAGCAAGACCTACCTCAACAAGCATCTTGTGTCGGGGGGATGACCCCCGGTAGGGTCAAGAGACTAGAAAAACACAAGGTCTATGGTTGACTTTATGCCGGGTTATCAAGGAAGTGCCTGGCCGGAATATAAGAGCATCGGCTAGGCCGGCATATGTGTGTATCCCGGCTGATACTTGGATATGCCGGTATAGCCGGAATACTTATAAAAGTGTGCCGGCATATACTTAGATATGCCGGCCTAACCATTTGGTGTGTTGTGCAGGAGCAGGGGAGGCCGGATTACCCGACCCTCGTAGGTCGTTGGTCCGGCATATATGTCCTGGGTATGGCCAACGGTCATATCCGGGATACTTAAGTCAACCAAGGTGTCACATCCCTACAATCAAGGAAGAAAACATCCAAGCATGGTAGCAGAGTGGGATGGCAGGGTGCACAGTGGTGGTCTACCAACCCTCACTGTGCACAAGTACAGAGCTCACCTCACAGAGGTAAGGCCACAGTTCAAGAGGTACAAGGTACAGGGATATGAAGTCCCATCGAGAGCAATCAGGGAGGAAGTCAAGGGTCGGTGCCTTCGTCAGCAAGTCCTATTTGGAGTGTAGCCCGTGTCTTGTGGTCCCTTATGACCGTTGTAACCCTGGCTACCACTATATAAGGTGGCATAGGGAGCCCTAGTAAAGGGTTGGTCACTATGTGTTCCTACACTTAGCAGTTCATCTTCCTTCTCTAGCAGAGAGCTTGGAAGCACCATTGTTGTGTACTACATCGACCCAAATATACAACCAGTAGAGCAGGAGTAGGGGTGTTATCTCCTTACGAGAGCCCCGAACCTGGGTAGATCTGTGTTCCTTTCTGTCGTGCTCTTTAGCCCGTTCCCCTCTCCCGAATCCTCCAGCATCTAGTTCGGCCCCCATTTAAGCCATCCTATGGCATATGTTGTTTCACCACGACGACATTTGGTGCCCACCGTGGGGCAGATCGATATGCTGGGCGGAGTGTTTATTCGGACGGGGTCTGTGATAGCAGCTTCGGGAGTGCGCGTGGTCTCTGGCCTCGTCCAGAGGCTAGGCTCGCTCAGTTTCGTCAGTGACAACGCCGGTTGTCTCGGCGGCCGGCCGTTCCCCAGGGATGGCCGGATTATGTCTTTCGGTTCCCACGAGGTGTACGTGGGGACTGAGAGAATTTGCAGGAAGGAGGTGCTGGTGGCGTCGGATCCTCCGTCACATCGGCTGGCTCACGCTGGGCATAGCGCTCGCTCAGTAGAGCCAGCTGAGGTGATGATGGCCGGCACATCCGTGCCGCCGGCGGAAGATGCCGGCAAAGCAGCAGCGGCCGGAGCTTCTCCTCCGGAGCCGCCGAAGGTCAAGAGGTCGGCGCGTCCTCCGTTGGAGCGTGCGGAGAACCTGGCCGGCACTTCCGGTGTGCCGGCTAGGGGCGAGGTTCTTCTTCCCATCATCGACCGGCTTCTCGAGCCGGTGCGATCCGGCGTTGATCCGGAGCAAACAAGGGAGGTCCTGGAGGGATCTCGCCAGGCCCTCGTCGACGAGGCCCTGGCCATGAACCAGGAGCGCGAACGGTTTAACCGGCAACTCCGTGAGTATGAAGCAGCTCATGGTTTTACTCCTGTGGTAACCCGGCCTAGCCGGATAGAAGAGGTTAGAACTAGAGGTAGATATCTTAACACTGAGCTAGGTAAAGATGCTAGGGCTAAGAGTCATACCGCAACTAGTACTGTGCCTAAGGTAGTCTATAGTTCACCAGTAAAGAACCTTAGAGCAGCAGCAGAGGTAGCTAAGGACTTATCTAGTTTATCCGGCGAAGCACTGCGTGAGCAGCAAGCCCGGCTTAACCATCTTTTGTCTGAAGCTACCAAGCAGCAGGAGGCCTTTAAGAAGGCAAACCCAGGTGCCGGGGCATCCCAGTATATTGTGTCGGCGGGAGGTGCCGGTGCGAGGTCGAGGGGCCAAGCCTCGTCCCCGCATCCCAGCGCCCGGCGTGCCGGAAGTGTGACCTCTGGCCGCCGGGACAAGCAGATCCAGGTGTACGATCCGGCTGTAGCCGGAAAGCAGGCGATGGTGCAGAAGAATGTCGGCCAAGCTGACAAGTATGTCGGCAGCAAGAGGCCCGGCTAGAGTGTGCCGGCCGGGCATGAAGCAGGCGCGGCCGGTGGTGGCCGGAGTAATAGTGCAGCCCGGCGTCAGCAACAGGGCGCCGGAGGTGCAGCGCAGCAGCAGGGTGCAGGCCATCCGGGACATCGAGAGGATGACGGCAATTCCGCCCTCGCCAGGGCGGGATATCAGCAGCAGCACCAGCAAGGCCGGCATAGTGAACAGCATCAGCCAGAGCAGCAGCAGGAAAAAGGGATCGCGGGCCCAATCGCGTCCCGGCTAGGACCCCGGTCCTTGGCAGCAAATGATGCGCGCTTCAAGCTGGACAAGATTCACCAATCAGAGTTGGTGGAGAGGCAAGGAGCTCCGGGCCCTATGTGTTTCGGACCCCGGATTATGGGGGAGCCGGTGCCTTACTTCTTCCAGCTCGCGCGTGGCGCGAGGACATATAATGGCAGTACGAAGCCGGAAGATTGGTTGGAGGATTACTCCACAACGGTGAACATCGCCGGAGGAAACCTCAGATGGGCGGTACGATATGTGCCGCAGATGCTGGAAGGTCCAGCCAGGATATGGCTGAATAATCTGCCGGCCGGGAGTATCAACGGCTGGATTGATTTCGAAGAGCAGTTTGTGTCGAACTTTACCAGTACATACAAGAGGCCCAACCGTCCGCAGCAGCTGGCTAACTGCCGGCAAGGAGTGAATGAGACTGACCGTGACTACCTGACCAGGTGGTGCACGTTGCGCAATTCCTGCGAAGGAATTAATGAGCAGCAGGCCATCATGTGGTTCGCTCATGGGTGCCGGCATGGCACCATGCTGTGGCAAAAGCTTCAGAGGCAAATGCCGGCCACGCTGGCCGAAACAATCAAGATTGCTGATAGTTATGCTCTGGGAGATCCCATGCAGCCCAGTCTCGATTCACAAGGACAGGGGCAGACCCAGGGGAACACCAGCAATGCCGGGAGACCAGGGCAATACTATCGCTCTGATAACCGGAACAAGAGAAGAGATGAAAGGCCGGATCACCGGTATGGGGCAGCACAAGTTGCAGCTGTGGAGGAAGAGCAAGAGGGCGCCGGCAGTAGCCAGCGTTCGAGATATGAGGGCTATCAGCAGCCTCAGCAGCAGCCGCAGCAGCAAGCGCAGCCGTTCCAGAAGAAGAATGTCTGGTCCAACAAGAATGCCGGCGGAGCCGCCGGCTAGAAGAAGCAGTGGCCGAAGTATACTGTGGGTCTTGCCATGGACAAGCCTTGTGTGTTCCACACATTCCAGCCGGGAAAGCCGGCAAACCATTTGACAAGGAACTGTTTGTGGCTGGACGACATATTAGCAGGTCGTGCAGGTCCCTGGGGACCGGCTAGACCATCTGTCCCGGCAGCTCCATCGCCGCTGACAGGTGCCAATACAGTTGCGGTCCCGTCCAGGCCGGTTAATCCCGGTAATCAGAGCAACGCCGGAAATGCCGGCGTAAATCAAGTTGACCAGAGCTACAATCCGGAATATAACGCCGGAGGCCCAGGAGCAGGCTGGAATGAGTACAAGGAGTATGATCAGAGCTATATGGTCTTTGAGACCGAGAGAACAGACAAGCAGAGCTTGTACCGGCGGTGTTTGGAGGTAAACGCCGTTATGTCGGCCGTTCCGAAACTGATGCATTGGTCTGACCAGGGCATTGGCTGGGATAGGGCAGATCATCCCAGGATCATGCCAAACCCCGGCGGGTATGCTCTGGTGATGGATCCGACATTTGTCGGGCCGGCTAATAACGTGAGGTTTAGCAAGGTCCTCATTGATAATGGAAGCAGCATCAACATCATGTATCGGGATACGATGGAGAAGCTTGGAATCAAGGAAAATATGCTGGAACCAAGCAAGACCACGTTCCACGGCATTGTGCCGGGACTTTCGTGTGCGCCGATGGGCAAGGTCCGGATGGATGTCATGTTTGGCAGCCGGGATAACTGCAGGGTGGAGAACCTCATGTTCGAGGTGGTTGATCTGGAGAGTCCCTACCATGCTTTGCTAGGGAGGCCGGCATTGGCAAAGTTCATGGCCTCTACGCATGTTGCGTACCTAAAGATGAAGATGCCGGGGCCCGGAGGGGCAATAACCATTGTTGGTGATTACAAGCGTTCGATGGCATGCGCTACAGCCGGGTCTAACCTGGCCGAGACTCTGATCATTGCAGAGGAAAGGAAGAGGCTCAAGCGAGCAGTAGAGATTGCTGAGACGGTCGTGGCCGGCAAATCTATGCCGGGCATGTCAAATCCCGGTGGCAGCGCTTCTTTTCAAGTGAGTAAGGAAGTCAAGAAGGTGCCTCTGGATGAAGCTTTCCCGGAGCGCCGTGCCCTCATCGGGGCAGGTCTGGACCCCAAATAGGAAAGCGAGCTCATCAGCTTCCTCCGTGAGAATCGGGATATCTTTGCATGGTCTACTTCGGACCTGCAAGGTGTGCCGAGGGAGCTGGCTGAGCATGCATTGCATGTGAGACCGGATGCTAAGCCGGTAAAGCAGCCGCTCCGGCGGAATGCCGGCGATAGAAGGAAAGCCATATGGGAGGAAGTGGCCAGGCTCTTGGCCTCTGGCTTTATCAAGGAAGTACTTCATCCGGATTGGGTGTCTAATCCGGTTTTAGTGGAAAAGAAGAAAGATGAGCCCGCCATAGTGAAAGTATGGCGGATGTGTGTTGATTACACCAACTTGAATAAGGCATGTCCTAAAGATCCATTCCCGCTCCCTCGGATCGATCAAGTGATTGATTCCACAGCCGGATGTGAACTGTTATCATTTGTAGATGCCTATTCTGGTTTCCACCAGATCCCCTTGTATGAGCCGGATCAAATAAAGACATCCTTTATTACCCCGTACGGGGCTTATTGCTATCTCACTATGCCGTTCGGTTTAAGAAATGCCGGCGCAACTTACCAAAGGTGTATGCAGAAATGTCTGCACGATCAGATAGATAAAAATGTGCAGGTATATGTCGGCGATATCGTCATAAAAACCAAGGAGAGCAAGACTCTCATAGACGATCTCCGGGAAACCTTTGGGAACCTGAGGAGATTCCGGATGAAGCTGAATCCGGCTAAGTGCACCTTTGGTGTGCCGGCAGGCAAGTTGCTCGGCTTCCTTGTCTCCAGCCGGGGTATTGAGGTGAATCCCGGCAAGATTCGTGCCATAGAAAGGATGAAGCCGCCGACAGATTTGAGGGAAGTACAGAAGTTCACTGGGTGCCTCGCATCCCTGAGCCGCTTCATAAGCCGGCTGGGAGAGAAAGCTCTACCGTTATACCAGTTGATGAAGAAGTCCGACACATTTGTCTGGACGACGCAAGCAGATGCAGCTTTCAAGGATTTGAAGCAGATGTTGTCATCAGCGCCGGTGTTAGCGTCTCCAATGCCCCGGGAGCCAATGTTGCTCTATATAGCGGCAACCAATCGAGTTGTCAGCGCTGTGGTGGTAGTAGAGCGAGAGGAAGGAGGCAAAACCGTGCAGCGGCCGGTATATTATTTGAGTGAAGTCCTTTCCACCTCGAAGCAAAACTACCCCCACTATCAGAAGATGACATACGGCGTCTATATGGCGGCCAAGAAGCTCAAGCATTACTTCCAAGAGCATCCAATCCGGGTAGTGGCCGAGGCCCCTATCTCGGAAATTATAAGCAACAAAGATGCCAGCGGCCGGATAGCAAAGTATGACAAGAGAGATACAATCAAGTCCCAGGTGCTGGCTGATTTCTTTATTGACTGGGCCGAGATACAATACGAGCCGCCATTGCCAGATGCAAACTATTGGAGGATGCATTTCGATGGGTCCAAGACAATCCATGGCTTGGGTGCCGGCATAGTTCTCTGTTCACCAAAGAATGACCAATTGAGATATGTCTTGCAGATTCATTTTGCAGCATCAAATAATGTGGCGGAATATGAGGCGCTTGTGCATGGCCTGAAGGTGTCTAAGGACATAGGAATTCGCCGGATTATGTGCTTCGGTGATTCTGACTTAGTGATTCAGCAGTGTTCCGGCATATGGGATGCGATGATGCAAACATGGCATCCTACCATTTCCTGGTGCAGCAGTTAAGTGGTTACTTTGAAGGTTGTGAGTTCCGGCACGTTCTCCGGGCTCAGAATGACGCAGCCGATGCATTGTCCAAGCTGGGATCTTCCAGAGACTCAATCCCGCCCGACATTTCGCTGGAGCATCTGAGGAAGCCGTCAATCAAGCCCTTGCCGGGGTCATCCTCCATTTATGTCCCGCCAGGTCCAGACGAAGCAGTTCCAATGGAGATAGATGCCGGAGCCAGGTCAGATAACCCGGGGACTAACTCCTCAGTCCCGGGGACTGGGCCGGCATATGCTGTGAGTACGGTATTCTGGAGTAAAACTAAGGGCAATGGCAAAATATACCAAGAGGTTGTGCCGGTATACCCGGGGACTGCTCCGGCATACCCGGGGACTGATTCCTCAGTCTCGGGGACTTCGCGGCCCATGGAGATCGATTATGTATCGGTCGAAATGATGGAGATAGATCAGGCAGTGTTCACTGTCAGGGAAGTGCCCTCATGGGCACATCCTATTATGAACTTCTTGGTGGATGGCCAAGTGCCGGCGGATGAAACCGAAGCCCGCCGGGTTATAAGGAGATCCAAAGCGTATACCATCATCAACAAAGAAATATACAAGAGAAGTACCACCGGAGTATTGCAGAGATGTGTCGAATCTGCGGAAGGTCTGGAGATGCTCCGGGAAATTCACCAGGGGGAGTGTGGTCACCATGCTTCGTCCAGGGCATTGGTGGCAAAGGTATTCCGGCATGGCTTCTATTGGCCAACGGCACTGCAAGAGGCAGAAAACTTGGTCAGGAAATGTAATGGGTGTCAAAGATATGCCCACCAGATTCATCAGCCGGCATCTGCCCTGAAAACTATCCCAATAACCTGGCCCTTTGCTGTTTGGGGCCTGGATATGGTCGGGGCTTTTAAGCCGGCCAGAGGAAAGATGACCCATATCCTGGTCATGGTGGACAAGTTCACCAAGTGGATTGAAGTGAAGCCCATAAGCAAGTGTGATGGTCACACAGCAGTGAAATTCTTAAAGGATATAATCTTGAGATATGGTGTTCCTCATAGCATCATCACTGACAATGGGTCAAACTTTGCCCAAGGGCCATTTGCCAGATTTTGTGAGGAAGTGGGAATCCGGCTGGACGTTGCGTCGGTTGCCCACCCTTGTGCCAATGGCCAAGTAGAGAGATCGAATGGGCTAGTGTTATCCGGCATAAAACCCCGGCTGATAGAACCACTAGAGAAAACTCCGGGATGTTGGTTAGATGAGTTACCAGCTGTGCTTTGGAGTTTAAGGACAACTCCGAATAGATCAACTGGCTACACACCATTTTTCCTGGTGTATGGAGCAGAAGCTGTGCTTCCAACAGATGTAATACACGATGCACCAAGAGTGGTGCTATATACTGAGGAAGAGGCTAAAGAGGCCAGGGAAAATGATGTTGATTTGCTAGAGGAAGCAAGAGAAATAACTCTGTCAAGAACATCAGTGTATCAGCAAAACCTCAGACGCTATCATGCGCAGAAGGTAAATCCAAGGAGATTCCAAGAGGGAGATCTAGTACTCCGGCTAAAGCAAGGAACAGAGGGCCGGCATAAGTTAACACCTCCGTGGGAGGGGCCATTCATCGTGAGCAGGGCACTGCACAATGATGCCTACTATCTTATAGATGCGCAGGACCCCAAGAAGGATAAGGCGGACAGGTCCGGAGAAGAAACCAAGAGGCCATGGAACATAGCTCTACTCCGTCCCTTTTACTCCTGAGCAACACAATGTATGTATTTCCATATTTTCCTTTGTATGCCGGCGTGTTGTGCCGGCACAAGACTAATGAATGAAATGCCGGCATCCCGAAGAAGCCGGGTAACTAGCTCCGAGGTATATTTGTTGTTTATTTACAGTTCTTTATTATATGCCGGCGGGCTTGATTCGAATGTTTCCTATGTCGGCCTAGTAATGTGTCGGCACCAAAGGCCACTCTTCGACTTAGCTGCTGTCCGAAACCCGGCTTCATGGCTAGCAAGAGTAGATGCCGGAGATTGTCTACACATGGAAAACGGCTAAGGAAGTGTACAGCAAGTGAACCGACATTTTTTGTTAAAACTAAAGTTAAAATTTGAAGTGTCGGATGATTTGAAGTCTAAGTTTCAAAGTTAAAGTACTGTATGTTCAATGAAGCAACCTTGAGACTCATATGTCGAAAGCCAAATAAGGTAGACAAGTAGCCAAGGTTGTGAAGTTGGGGAAACAGGAAAACAAACTCGGTGACTTAGCCAAAGATGATCCGGCGTTAATAACAAGCAAACCGAGATAAAACTTGTTCAGGTAGCAAACCAAAGGAAATTAAACGTTTATCTTACAACTGCACCCGGCATACCGGGGATCTAATAAAACTTAAAAGTTTTTGTGCTGCAAAGTCAAGGAGCAGCGGCAGAAGCAGCGCCGCCGGCTGGAGGAGCTGTAGCGGTGGAAATGTCGGCCTCAGGAGTGCCGGATCCAGCGGATGGAATGGAGCCATCACCTCCGCCCGGGGCAGATGCCTGTTCCGGGGCATCAGTGTCGGCCTCTTCAGCTTCATCTTCATCTTGGCTGGAGTCGGAGCCCTCGGTAGCGGCAGATGCCCCGGCATCATCCTTCTTCTCCGGCTCACGGATGTCCCGGACGAAGGCGTTGGTGTCGGCATAGTCCACATAGCTGTGGGCCAACTCCCGGCGCCGGCGGATGTGTTCCGGATCCGTGGTCCAGATGGATCCTTCGCGCACAGTGCGCAAAGTCTCCAAGTCAGCCTTTTCATACCAGGACAAGAAGTAGCTGAGAGCTTCGTCAGCTCCTACCCTCGCGCCGGAATCTCGCCACTCCCGGAGGCGAACCTTGGCCAGCTGCAGATCGTTGCCGAGGTCGACGGGATCAGTGGGAGTCCTTTGTCCCGGCCAGAGGGCAGAGAATGCCTCCTGGGCGCCATAGAAGAGTTCTTCGGTGTAGAGCGTCATGGCGTTCTTCCGGGACTGCAGAGCCAGCAGCTGCTCCGACATGTCCTAGTTGGCCGAGTCAACCGGAACACCCCGGTTCTCTCGATCCAACTGCAAAGCCCTCTCGGGGAACATGTCTGAGAAAAATAGATGAAGTTAGCAAAAGGAGAAAATGTCGGCATAAAGAGTATGTCGGAAGAGAACATGATATGTCGGGCAGGATGAGGAAGAGGGATTTGAAGCTTACTGGCAAGGTCGGCATTCAGCTGTGCAACTGTAACCTCCCATTTGGTGGCCTGCTCCTTTAGGCTATCCAGTTCAGCGTGGGCGTTGGAGGCATCAGTCTCGGAGGTGACAAGCAGGGTCTGGGTTTTCTTCAGTAGGCCCTCCCTCTGTTCCTTTTCGTCCAGAAGCTCGGTGATCCGGCCCTTCAGCTGCTCTATCTCGGCCTTGTGAGCAGCATCTCGGTCGTCCAGTTGCTTGGCTACATCCACTGAGGACACACAGTCCTGGTGGCGGGCCTCCAGTGCAGCTTTCTCGTCTGAAAAGAGTTGAAGTCAAAACAAGGATTTGAAGAAAGAAAACAGTGAAAAGATTAAAGGATTTGAAGTACAGAAGGATTAGTTCAAGGTTAAGAGGATCCGGCATACCAGTAAGCTCTTTCACCCTCGTAAGAAGCGCGGTGACTTGTTCTTCAGTGCCAGCTGCAGAATGTCGGCACAAGGTTATGTGTCGGCAAGAAGAAGTATTGCAAAGTAAAGAGAGGAAAGATATCCGGCATATAGCAGTATGTCGGCAAAAGATTACCTTTCTTGGACAGCTCCAGCTGAAGCTTGCTATGCTCGTCGGATAGCTTCCGATGCTCGCACACCAAGTCATGGAACATGTCGGCACGGGCGTTATTCATGCGCTGCAAAAGTATTAGGATTTGAAGGGATATGAGATAACTAAAGCATGCCAGTACAGTTGAAGATTATATGAAGTATTTATGCTATAGGAGATCCGGCACAGGTGCTGCGCACCTATCCCGGCTCTCGGTGACTAGGATTTGAAGCTCGAATCGAGCTTATATCTCGGTCAAGAGGATTTGAAAAATAATTGAGATGTGAAATTGATAGAGACCCGGCACAGGTGCTGCGCACCTATCCCGGCTCTCGGTGACTAGGATTTGAAGCTCGAATCGAGCTTATATCTCGGTCAAGAGGATTTGAAAAATAATTGAGATGTGAAATTGATAGAGACCCGGCACAGGTGCTGCGCACCTATCCCGGCTCTCGGTGACTAGGATTTGAAGCTCGAATCGAGCTCATATGTCGGAAAGTTAATTGGAAAAGCAGCTAAGTGCAAAAGGTCTTGGAAAATCCCGGATGTCCGTATCCCGGACAGCCGACATTTTCGGGGACTGGGGATATCTATATGTAAAGGACTTACGTTGGTGGCATCGGCCAGGCGATGAAGTCGTTGCTGGAGACTGAGGAGCTCGCAGGCGATCGGTAGGGGCTTCGCGGCCAGGATATCTGCTGGGCCGCCAGTAGCCGCGGCTTCGGCCTTCTTCTTGCTGCTGGAGTCCACGGTGTCCATGCTGCCAGCGTCGTTCCACTTGGTACAATGCTCCGTGAGAGACCCGAGGCTTTGGTCACTCTTTGTCACCAGGGGGATGATGCCCTCAAGTTCTGGCGTATCGAAGAAGTTGCGCCGGTAGCCAGGCCGGGCTGCTGCCCTGCCAAGGTGCAGGGCCAGAGCAGAGCTGGTCTGGGACGCTGCTTTAGGAGGAACAGTGGCGGCGGAAGGCGTGCCGGACTTGCTAGGCTGGAACTTGAGAGTGCCGGACTTGGCCTGGGCGGTGGTCTTGGCCGGGGCAGTGGCTTCGGCCGAGGCAGTAGCCTTGGTCGGCGCAGGAGTCTTCTCAGAGGATGGAGTCTCGGGTGCAGGCTGTTTCGGCGCGGCCGGTGAAGCTTGGCCAGCTGGGGCAGGTTCCAGAATAGTCCGGACTTCCGGCACAGCAGGGCCCTTTCCTTTAAGATCTATGCCGGCGCTCTTGTCGCTTGCGCCGGCGTCGTCAGTTGTGCCGGCATCGCTGGTGGGCGCGCCGGAGTCTGGGGCTTCTTGGTGGGCTCCTGTGTCCATGTGGACATCAGGAGCTGGAGGTTCCTGTTGAGCCCCCGAGTCCATGTGGACATCGGGGGCAGAGGTGTCTTGTTCCGGCGGAGGAACGTCCTTCGCCGGGGAGGAGGTCTTGTCAGGCGCAGGCGAAGATGCCGGCGCCGGGGAGGTCGTGTGGCTGGCAGAGGGTATGTCGGAGGTAGCAGTGGCCGCGGGCTTGGTAACTTTCGGGTCGCCACTCGAGCCAGAAGCTTGTTCCGGCGCAAGAGGAGCTCTAAAAGAGAAAAAACGCCAAGTCAATAATGCAAGCAAGAGATATGTCGGAAATGAAACAAGCAGAAGGAACTTACCCCGCGGCGACAGGTCTCGGTTTCTTCAATATGGGCACGCCGACCTTCTGCCTCTTCGACTTCTGAGGTGTGTCGGGCTGGGGCTTCACACCTCGCTTCCGGCCGGCACGTCCGCCGGTGGAAGGAGGTCCCTGGTTCAGAGGCGCGGCATCGATAACCATATCGTCCGGGATAGCTGAGGACGGCATTGGAAACTCGTAAGCAATAGGTGTTTCTAGAAAGGCATATGCAAGTGGCATCGGGTCATACTACAGCAGGATCTCCTCGTCAGAATCAATCTCACTCCGGTCTTGAGTATAATGCCGGGATGAAGAGCCCTTACCCATGGCAGCTGCAGCACGGGTGCTCCTGGGTAGCTTATCCCAATGATCCGGATCTTCAACATCCGCAACAGTGCGGTCCGCCGCGATCTTGATCCGGGAGTTCTCCATGGCTTGGAAGCTGAATTTCTGTATAAACAGCAAAGTCAAAGTATTCAGACAAGGAAATATGCCGGTGGAAGAGGTATGTCGGATCAATATGATATGTGTCGGCAAATAGACATGTGTCGGCTTAAGTATCTATGTGCCGGACATGGACTTTATGTATCGGATAGGACGGTTTACCGTTGGGGCAGGCCTATCCCGGCTGTATGGTTCTAGCCCCCAGGCAAAAGTGGCCTGAGAGGACTTGCAGACATCCTTAATCCGGCGCAGAATGTCGGCCGGAGTCAGCTCGTGTGTGGAGTGCCGGGTGGGGTCCATTGGCCCGCTCATCTGGCAGATCTTGTGCGACCGGCGCTGCAGAGGGGAGACGCGCCGACTTATATAGCAGGCCACCAGGTCCTGAGGAGTAAGACCGGCATCCCGGAGCTCGCCCTTAACCCGGTGAAGCGCATTCACCGGCATCACCGAGTTCTTCGGGTTGTAGGTCCAATTCGTCATAGCCAAGGGTGGCTCGTCCACAAATGGCGGCAGGTTGAGCAGATCCTCGTCGGTGGTGTTCTTGACATAGAAGAAGCTTTTCTGCCACTTCTTGCAAGATTCCAGGAGCTCCACCTTGGGGAAGTCCGAGCCCTTCCGGGACATGATGGTGGCCGCGCCGCAGAGGGTCATGGGGCGGTCCTTCTTTTCCTGGGCCGTCTCCGGCGGGTCGTCCTTGCTCCGGGGCGGCTCCTGGACGACTTGCTTCCGCAGTTGGAAATATTTCGCCCAGCCTTGGGTGAGGGGCTCGATGCCGGCATAGCCCTCGCAAAAAGCAGCGAAGGCGGAGAGGATCATCACGGCGTTGGCCGGGATATGATGAGGTTGTAGGTCGTAGGTGTTGAGGAAGTCCCGGAAGAAGTCCGATGCCGGCAGCCCGAAACCCCGCTTGAAGTGGGCAATGAAGACGACGCGTTCGCCAGGTTCAGGTGCCGGCACAGTTTCTCCTGCTGGTAGCCGGCATGCTACGCCCTCCGGGACTCTCCTGGTGGAGGTGACCCAGGATATGTCGGCCGGAGTAACCTCCGACCCCTCCCAGCCGGAGCGTCCTTGGGCTCGGGCCGAGGTATCTTCCTCAGAGGCCGAGGTACCCGTCATGCTTGAAGATGCCATCTTAGTGGCCAGGACAAGGCGTGAGAGCCGGAGTCCCGTGATGTTATTCCTATCAAGGCCGGAGAAAAGAGGGAGGTTAGTCTCTCCAGCATACCGCCCTCACCAATGTTAGCAGAGATAAAAAGATCTACCGAGACAGTTAAAATAGGAAACAAATAAGGGTAAAACTCCTAAAGATGAACACCTGCGAGCGTTGCCTAGCAATGCTAGTCGAATCAAAGGGAAAACTAGCTCTGAAACTGAAGCAGATCTATGCAAGTGTGGCTACCGATGCGAAGTTATAAAAAGCGTGAAGGAGGAAGAACATAGGGAGATCTCACCGGAGCTTTGCCGGCGGCGATGAAGCGGCGGCGAGCGTGCAAGAAGAGTTCCAATCTCCCTGCAATGTCGCGGAGGAACGATGCGGCGGCGGCGTCGTCGACGGAGATGCCGGGCGTCGTCGAGCGTCGGCGTCGGCGAGGAGCAGGTTGACTGCGGCGGAGATGCTGTTCTTCGGACCGGCGGTGGAGCGCAGGAGGCAAAGGAGCAGGCGAGGAAGACGATGGTGGGGGGTAAAAAGATAAGTTTACCCCCGCCGCCCTATTTATATGTCTGCCAGGTCAGGGTCGTGGGGATCGTGGGAGTGTTCCACTCCCCCGACCGTTCCTGCAGAGAGTCGCCACGTGGCGGCACGGAGTGGGGCGGCGGTTCCGGTAACCGTGCCATGACGCAATGATGGCGAGGAGTAACTGCACTGTGAACCGTCACATCGTGGGTGACCGTTCGAGGTGGCAGGACGGTTTCAAGTTTCGATGCAAACTGTCAGGCGTGGCTTCTCAAGGAAGACTCATCTATATGACGGAATAATTGCCCGATGTATATGTTCCGTCCGGAATACCCTCGGGACCGGCCGGAATAAGTTTTGGAACAGGAATAGAGGCCGGGATATGTGCAGATGTGCCGGCATATAATCTGATCGCCGGGGCATAATGAAGAAAGGTATGTTGAACCTGTCAAGGCTCCACAGTTATGACTGGGGAACCTCAGCAGCTTCGGGGACTAGTGTCGGGGGGATGACCCCCGGTAGGGTCAAGAGACTAGAAAAACACAAGGTCTATGGTTGACTTTATGCCGGGTTATCAAGGAAGTGCCTGGCCGGAATATAAGAGCATCGGCTAGGCCGGCATATGTGTGTATCCCGGCTGATACTTGGATATGCCGGTATAGCCGGAATACTTATAAAAGTGTGTCGGCATATACTTAGATATGCCGGCCTAACCATTTGGTGTGTTGTGCAGGAGCAGGGGAGGCCGGATTACCCGACCCTCGTAGGTCGTTGGTCCGGCATATATGTCCTGGGTATGGCCAACGGTCATATCCGGGATACTTAAGTCAACCAAGGTGTCACATCCCTACAATCAAGGAAGAAAACATCCAAGCATGGTAGCAGAGTGGGATGGCAGGGTGCACAGTGGTGGTCTACCAACCCTCACTGTGCACAAGTACAGAGCTCACCTCACAGAGGTAAGGCCACAGTTCAAGAGGTACAAGGTACAGGGATATGAAGTCCCATCGAGAGCAATCAGGGAGGAAGTCAAGGGTCGGTGCCTTCGTCAGCAAGTCCTATTTGGAGTGTAGCCCGTGTCTTGTGGTCCCTTATGACCATTGTAACCCTGGCTACCACTATATAAGGTGGCATAGGGAGCCCTAGTAAAGGGTTGGTCACTCTGTGTTCCTACACTTAGCAGTTCATCTTCCTTCTCTAGCAGAGAGCTTGGAAGCACCATTGTTGTGTACTACATCGACCCAAATATACAACCAGTAGAGCAGGAGTAGGGGTGTTATCTCCTTACGAGAGCCCCGAACCTGGGTAGATCTGTGTTCCTTTCTATCGTGCTCTTTAGCCCGTTCCCCTCTCCCGAATCCTCCAGCATCTAGTTCGGCCCCCATTTAAGCCATCCTATGGCATATGTTGTTTCACCACGACGACATCTTGTATATGGAAGAGATGTGCAGGTCTGGTCCAAGAATCTAACTCTTCCTGCAGTCTATATGAAGGTGGACAAGGGTCAGGCCAAACGTGCGATGATAACAACCCGCTGGTGTGACGTTGTGAGTGCTTTTGAGATGAAGCCTGGTGACATCTACCTCTTCTGGTTTCGTCGCGCCGCAGTAGGTGGTCTCAAGTTGATTGTCAAGAAAGTCAAGTGATTGGTGCGTCGCTGATGGGAAGGGTTTGCTTTTGGTGCTGCTGATGTGAAGGGTTTCATTTTGGTTCAAGAACCAGATAGTTCTTGAAAGTAGGTGTTGCTGATGGGAAGGTGCTGCCTTAAGCTAGTTGCTAAGTAGTAGTACTCTAGAGTATGTTCTAAGGGTAGTGATGTTGGTGCTATAGACCTACTATGTAAATGATCATGAAGTGTTGAACTATCTAAGTCTGCTGGTTTGTGAACTATCTAAGTCTGCTAGTTTGTGAACTATCTGCTTATGTAAATATGTGTTGAACTATATAAGTCTATGAAGTGCCACTATCTAAGTCTGAATTTACATTTGCATTTGTAAATGATCATTAGTTTCTTTGTAACAGATGCAGTTTGTTGGACAAAACAAAGAAGTTACATATAAGTTTGTTGGACAAAACAAAGAAGTTAAATATAAGTTCTTTAACAATATCTATCATAGCAAGACCAGTCTAGTAGCTCAATGGCAGTGCGCAGTTTGACATACCCAGAGTTTCTGGGTTCGAGTCCCAGGCCTCACAACATTTTTTGCCCACGAGCCAGAATGGCACACAGAGCCAGAATAGCACTCCAGTTCACAGCAAAAATTATCTGAAATTTGATATGAACACACCAGTTCACTTCACAGACTAATCCAAAGTTCAAAATGACATCTGAATTTAACAGAGTTAAATTTTCAATAATGACCATAATACAAAGAAATGGCATCTAAATGTTGAAAAAAAGAAATGGCATCTGAATTTCAAGGAGTTACATGTTCAAACTTCAGACACAATACAAAGATGGGTTCACTTCAGCAACAAAAACTAAGCAACAAAAACTAAGATGGTATCCTTCTCTCTGGGATAACTTCCTGTCATGCTTGACAACAACAACAGCTTGGCAACCTCCTGTCATGACCATGCTTCTCTCTGGCTGTTCATTTCAGCAAACCATGCAACACCTAAAAACCATAGCTATTCATCATCGTCGATATCAAAATGAGGAACTTGATGAACTGTCCTATTTTCTTCATCATCGCTACAGTACTGGAACATGGTATGATCAGTCTCATTTTCTTCACCATCCTCTTTTTCTTCTCCATGAACTACCTCCTTCCTTCTTTTCTTAATGCCTTCTACAACCGCAGCATCCACAAGAACACGTGCTTGGCCCCTTCGCAATCTGGTTGGCACATTTCCTTCACTGGGTCGCACCGGAACTGCTGTGGAGTCATCTTCATCTTGATATGATAGGCCACCATCGCTGGGAGCCTTCTCGATATCTTCGGCCACACTCCACAGATGCCTATGTTGGAATCTTTGGACCACTCGCCAATCTCCACGTAAGTTGGTGTCTGGCAAATAAAACACCTTTGTCGCTTGTGTTGTCAGAATGAATGGATCATTCTTGTACCACAACTTCGCAGTATTGATGCTTTTGAAATAGCCATCATCTCTGATACCCATCTTCTTCCTGCTACCAACATCGAACCAGCCACATTTAAATAGGACGACCGACCGATGGACGCCTGAGCTGGAATTGTATTGCAACTTGATGATGCTTTTGAGCTGACCGTAGTAGTCCATCTCCTCACCATCGTGATCTCCCTCAGAAACTATTCCGCTATTTTGTGTCTTCCGATTTTTCTCGCGGTCAACAGTGTGGTATCGGACCCCATCAACAATGCATGCAGAATACACTCTTACCCGCTTATCCGGTTCGCATGCCAAAGCAAAGAGGTCGTCGCTGACCTTCTTCCCCTCATACAGATTTCCAATCTGCACAAAGAAACCAAATGTGATCAATAACACACATAGAAAATCATGTGGGAAATGAATCCAAGGCTAAACATCTCACATGACTCTTAAACCACTTAGCAAATTCCTTTGCTAGCCATTTATCTACATTGATATGACCATCTTGCAGCTGCAACTCTTCCTGGCATAGCCTGCAATGCCCAACAAGAATAGTTAAAAAAGCATCTGGTTGGCACAAAAAAAGGTTCTGAGCACATATATAGAATGAATGCACACAAGAGTTGACGTACTCGATATATGGCAGAACCTCAGGGCAACTTCTGAGCACATACCAAACCATATTCTCATAGTCATCACTAGCCTCCAAGTATTGTGACCCTCCGATAAGGTGCACACCATGGTTAAAAACAGAGACATCACCAATATGTGAATCATCGCGCTCTCTATTTCAGCCTGGCCTATTCCATCTCGTTTCGACATCATCGAAGTACCTCGAGCAAAATGTCAAGCACTCATCAACAACATATGCTTCGGCAATCGATCCCTCGGGCCTGGCCGTGTTCTGCACATAACGCTTACATGTAAGCAGCCTTCTTTCGACCGGGAACATCCAACCGTACTGTACTGGGCCTCTAAGCATCGCCTCTTCTGGTAAATGCACGGCCAAGTGAACCATCACGTCAAAGAAAGCTGGAGGGAAAATTTTCTCAAGCTTGCAAAGGATAACTGGGATATCATCTTTAAGCCTTTCCAGCACATCCATCTTCAGTGTTTTGCAGCAGAGCTCTCTAAAGAAATTTCCTAGTTCAGCAACCGCTTCATATATATCATGATGCATCATTCCTCAGAGGCCTGCCGGTAAAATCCTTTGGAGTAGGATGTGACAATCATGGGTTTTCAGTCCTTGAAGCTTGCATCCATCAGCAGAAACACATTTTGCTAGGTTAGCGGCGTACCCATCTGGAAACTTCACCGCTCGTACAAATTCACAAAATGCAAGTTTCTCCTCTTTACTCATTGTATACCATGCTTCTGGCATTTCAAATGATTCTCCACCTTCAACAGGTTTTAGATGCAAATCTTCTCTCATGCCCATGTCTTCTAGATCAAGCCTCGAATTAACCGTGTCCTTTGACTTCCCTTCAATGTTCAGAAATGTGCCAAGCAAATTGTCACATATGTTTTTCTCGATGTGCATTACATCGAGATTATGCCTCAACTTCAGGTCTGCCCAATATGGCAGGTCCCACAAACAAGACCTCCGGCTCCAACATTGACCATCCACGCGCTTCCTTTTATTTTGCAGCTTCCCTGGCCTCACATATCTGACCTTCTCAAGTTGCTGCTGCAGCTCTTCTTTAGTAAACTCCGCTGGCTTGTTGCGAGTTTCAGCTTCACCATTAAATTCTTTGCTTCTTCGCCAACGATGGTTTTGAGGAAGAAAATGGCGGTGTCCAATGAAGCAGATCTTGTTCCTTATTTTCTTTGAGCAAGGCTGTTTGTCACATCGCACACACGCCTGATAACCGGCTGTGATCCTCCCCGACAAAGTGTGTAGTGCCGGGAAATCATGGATGCACCATATGATTGCAGCACGTAGATAAAACTTCAAGGGGCTCAGGGCATCATACGTAAGCACACCATTCCAGAGCAGGAGCAGTTCTTCTACGAGGGGCTCCATAAAGAGATCAAAATCCTTTCCTGGAGATTTTGGACCAGGGATCAGTAATGCCATCATGAAGTTGGACTGATCCATACAGGCCCATGGTGGCAGGTTGTAGGGCACCACAAATACAGGCCACATGCTATAGGACGTGCTCATGTTTCCAAAGGGATTAAATCCATCCGTCGCAACCCCAAGTCTTATGTTCCTTGCATCAGCAGCAAAATCTTCATGTTTCTGGTCAAAGTCTTGCCATGCCTTTCCGTCAGCTGGATGGCTCAGTTCATTTTCCACGGGTTGCCGCTTCAGCTTGTGCCACTGTACCTCCTGTGATGATTTCTTGGAGAGAAACATCCTCTGTAGCCTTGGAATCAAGGGAAAGTGTCTCAAGACCTTTTCCGATATCTGCCTTTTCCCATCACCATCCTTCCACCTAGAGGCACCGCATTGCGGGCAGTTGTCATGCTTGGCGAGCTGCTTCCGAAAGAGGACACAATTATTTGGGCAGACATGTATTGAAACATAGCCAAGCCCCAACTTGCGGATTATACTCAATGCTTCATCATAATGTTTGGGAACCGAGCTATTGGGGAATTGCAAGTTCAAAAGGTGGAGTATTGCATTAAACGCCGCATTGCTGATCTGGTAGTAAGACTTGACATGTAGCAACTTCACGGTGAATGTGAACCTTGAAAATTTGCCACCTTCATGAGCTGCGCGTCTCGCCTCCTCTAGCACCTCGGCAAACATTGACTTCTGTCCATCAACACGGTCTTCAGACTCATACAGATCCTTTAATAGGTCGGGAATTCGATCATCTTCGTAACCATCCTCTTCCTCTAAACCAGCATTCTCTTGCAGAACACTTTCTACAAAATCAATGCCATCATCATGGTGTGGTTGTGCATCATTTCCTGCTTCCAAAGGCTCTCCATGATGGATCCACCTATCATATGTGCTGGCCATCCCATTAAGAAGCAGATGATCTTCCACTGTTCCTTGAGCTAGCTCTCTAGTGTTGAGACAGTTGCGGCATGGGCAAGGAATGCGAGCATCCCCGCCAAATCTTGCACGAACATGCTGCATGAATTCTTCCACTCCCTTCAAATGCTCCGAGGAAAGCTTTACAACTCCTCTTCTGATCCAGCTTCTGTCCATCTGCCAAAGACCAACAAAATGCTGCAAATTAGTACCGAATAAAATTACCAAAGCTAGTCGTATATGGCCACAGTGAGCATTGAAATGATGCACAACATTAAAAATATACTAAGAACAACAAGTTTAGTAAGGTTAGTATTGCACAACAGTGATATATTCTAAGAGCATGTGATATGAATTAATGATGCAGAGCATTTTCCATGATGCCCAGTGAGCAAATGTCAATCTCCTTGTGTTGCACAGTGAGCAACAAAGAATGCACACTGAGCAACCGTCAGAATACACAAAGCACACATTTTTCACAATTCAGACTATACTAAGAACAACAGGTTTAGCAAGTACGTTCTATCCAAAGTAGCTAAGTGAAATCCAAATCAAACGAAAGTCTAAAGATCCGTTTCTCTGACATGAATTTGAATCCTAAATAGCTAGATCCAAATCAACAACCGAGAACATACCGTGTCCAAATGCGATGACTGCGGCCCTTCTGCCGCCGGTTCTCCAGCTACCAGGCGCGGACCTCCTGCCGCCGCCCGCTCTCCGCTCCAGCCGGCCGCCGCGGGTATATGATGCCCGGCCGGCGCCGCTGCTGTTGCCGGCCGCCTCCACCCCTACCGGTCGCCACGCGTGATGGCCGGCAGACGTAGCCCCTCCACCGCCGGTACCAACCACCTCCGCTCCCGCCTTCTGCACCGCCGGGTGCCACCGCCCTAGCCCCCTGCACCGCCGGTTGCCACCGCCTCCGCCGTCGCCGTCAGCACGAGAAGGGAATTTTGAGATTTTTGTGCGGTGCGAGATGCGGACCCACGTGTAAGCTACCTTCCTCAGCGGAGGGGATAAGGTCCACGAATTCACTTTATGTAGACTAACTCTGCTACTTCATCAGCTACACTTGCCTTCCTCAGCGGTTCAGCACCATTCGGTACAGCGCATGGTCGTGGGTTCGAGCCCCCGCTAGCGCTAATTTTTGCATATTTGTGTCTAGTAACTGGACCCACATGTCAGGAAGGTCTGCGGGCCAAGAGAGAACCCACATGTCAGATGGGCGGCCTGCGGACCCACATGTAAGGTGGGTGGGTGGGATCCGCTGGACCCACATGTTAGGAAGGTGTGTGGGTCAAGGTGGGACACATATGTCAGATTGGGCGGTGCGGGACCCACATGTAAGGTGGGTGGGTTGGACCCGCATGTCAGTACACTACATATGTCATATACGTGGGACCCGCATGTCAAAATATGCCATGTAAGCATCAATGACAGGAAAAAAATAACACATAGACAAAGTTGGTGATGTGGCTGCCAAGTCAGATATTTAATTTTGATCATAGAGGTTATGACCATTTAGATTGGTCGTAATTGGCTAAAAGTGATGTTCAATATCAGATTATTCAAGTTATGACCAATTGCTGTTATGAAATTATGACCTTTATAACCAAATTGGTCACAACCATTGATGGCTTGGTCCTTTCCAAATGGCCTGCGACCATTTGATATGAAATGGTCATAGATTTATGACCAAAGTATCAACGGTCAAAATACAATGGTCATTAGTGAGCATATTTCTTGTAGTGCCCATGAAGGAATTCGTGGGCAGGAAGAGAGAGTCCGCGGAGAAGGAAAGCGAGAAACATCACCTGGTAGCCGCTCAAGGGCTTGGGGATCCGCTCGGTGGTAGGGAAGATGATGGAATCCTTGTTGGAAATGAGACCATCTGCCTTGGCCTTGTCCAACTCCTTCTGCGTGAGAGTAGATGGCACCCAGCTCGTTGCGGAGTTCGCTTTACCCTTGGTCATCTTGTTCTTCACCGCCAAGTGCTTCACGCGCATCTACGAATCTGCGCTCGGGGGCTATGCAGGAGAAGAACAGGGCGCAGAGATTGACAATGGTGGCGGCGGCGGAGACAAAGAGCTGGTAAACAGTACAAATCCCCACTCTCCCCTAATATACCTTTGTCGATGGATTTCGTGTCGCAAGAACACGGGGTACCACACGACGGACCCAAGGATTCGAACGCAGGGGGCTGAACGTGTGAGATCTTGGATCGCAACGAAACACGGCGATGGAAGCCTCGATTGTCGGACGCGCAACGCACTGCAGAGAGGGAGACCGAGCTTTACCCAGGTTCAGGGCCCTCGTGGTGAGGTAAAACCCCTACTTCCTGCCTTCTTGTATTGCGATGCGACACCTCGCGAGGAGTACAAGGCCTTGGTTACAAAGCTCTAGTTGGCCAGAGGTTGAAGAACCTGCTTGCCCAACTAGCAGCTCAAAGAAGATGAAGATCAGATTAGACCGGCCCCCTCTAAGGGGTGGCCTCTCCCTCCCTTTATAGCGCCAAGGTCCTCCTTCCCCTTATCTTCTTGGGGAAGGGGTTGCCACACACGGCCAAGGAGGGAGGACAGCTGTAGACTATGTTCTTCTGTAGACTTGGTCTTCGTAGGGTAGCGGCGCCGGTCCACAGGAGTGGGTGGAGGAGGCTGACGTCCTCCTCTGGCGCCGGCCAACTGCCACTGTGCCACTTTGGGCAGGCACAGAGAAAGTTGGTCTCCTCCCTGTCGGGGGTAGCGTGGGCGGTACGCGGTCTTCTGCCCGCCAGCTTCTTGCTCCGCACGGAAACGTGCTAGGCTGACGTGGGCGTACCTCCTCTCCTCACCAGCAGGGGCTCGTGAGGAGGTCTTCTGGTCCTTAGCGGTTTCTGTCGTCGTTCTCCTCACGAGGCGCCTCCTCGTGAGGGTCTTCTCCGTAGCGAAGATTGTTGATTCTCCCCTGGGCTGACGATGGGCCGATGACGGGGCCCAGGAGCAGGTGGACCGGGATACCCCGGTATCCAGAACACCGACAGTAGCCCCTGGGAGCCCGGCCCATGACGCGCCCTCTTGAGGAAGCGAAGGGTCGGGGGCCCCCGAAGCTGCTGGGCCCTCCAACGGCACGCGTCAACCGTGCGGTCAGAGGTCCATGTGAAGAAGCAGAGACTCCGGACACGTGGCGCGGCCGCAGCTAGCGAGACGAAACGGCGGGCGACGCTACGGTCTCCGAGGCGTCAACCTGCCATAATGATGTGTCGCTTGACTGCAGAGCGCCGCGCCAACGCTTCGATTCCCGCGCAAGGATTTGACGCATCGACGCCGGACGCCTCCCTTAAATAGATCCTCCTCGAGACCTCCGGCACTTCACCTCCTTCCTCCTGTGCCACTTCTGCTTCCTCGCCCCCAAGCTCATGGATCCCTCCAACTCCTCCGCCGCCGTGGGATCGAGCTCCGGGGCGAAGCGCCACGGACGTCCCCTGGGCAGCGGGAAGAAGACAAAGGTCCCGACCCAGTGGACGCCCGGCGCCGGCGGCCCCCTCCGCATCGGCGCGCCGCGGCAGGGCGAGGCGAGCCGTGCCGCCGCTGGGACCTCCGGCGCCCTGACCATCAGGGGTCCTGCGCGTGGAGGCGTCCTGAACTTGCCGTCGCCGCTGGCGGCGGCGCCTGCTCCCCGCGCCTCGGGGAGCGTCGATCGGGCTCTCCGGGAGGTGGAGGCCGCCCTGGGCCTTCCTCCCACTGCTGCAGATCCTCCGGCCCCGCGGGTGAATGGAGTGGTTGCCACTCCGCGCCACCTGGCGGCGGCGCTTCTGGGACCCCTCATCGCCCCGGGGTCCCGCTTCCTGGAGCTCCTCGTCGTCGTCGACGCCCCGGGCTTCAACTCCCTCCGGCTGCCCGACGCCATCCGGAGGGCGATTCACGCCCATGGCCCGGCCGCCGGGGAGATCGCCTTGGGGGAGCAAAGCAGGCCAGATCTCTTTTGGCCTGTGGACATCCTCTTCGGGGCGAACGGCAACGTCGTCCTCTCCGGCCGCTGGAGGCCCTTCGCCCTCGGCTGTCGCCTCCGCGTCGGCGACCGCCTCATCTTCCGCTTCAAGCTGGGGACCCTGGAGGCTACGGTGCGGATCTTCACCGCCGACGGCGTCCGCCGCACCTACCCCTAGCTCGCGGCGCAGTGAAGAGGAGGCCCTGGCGCGGTAGTCTTCTGGGGAGGGGAGCTAGTCTCCTCCCCTCTTTTGCCTTGTAGTCCTTGCCGGCGGGGAATGCCCCGCCGTGCTTCGCTCCTTCCCCCACTGGGGGCAATTTAATGAAATCCTTTTGTTGATCATCTTGCTGTCCTCCACTGTCCTGGCCATTCGCTTGCTCGAGAGCCCTGGTGAGCTGTAGGCATCGACGGGAAGCCTCCCTCCACCTCAGAGCTCGGGACGGGTTCGGCGTCGATGACACAGTGGACGATTCCTGAGACAAGAAGTTGAAGAAAGAGTTGGAAAAGAAAAAACCCCAAATCCCCGAAAACGGAAAAACAAGTCGGTAAAACAAACGAAAAAAGAAGGCAAATAAGATGCCCCTGTGACCGGCACAGGGACCTTCTCCGTCGTGGAGGAGCGCGGCACTATCTGTGCCAGCAGCTAAGAGCAAATTGCCGCGCGTGGCGATTCACGGGGCCTTCCTCGTCGTTGAGGGAAGCTGGACCCTCACGGACGTGAAAACGTCGACGCTTAAGAGAGCCCAGAGACCGTCGACACCTCACAAGGATTGCTCATGAGGTGAAGGGCCTGGCGCGGACCTCTGGATCTGCGTCTCCTTCGCAAGATTTATCGGAGCGGCCTTGGTCTTCAATAATCCTGCCACGTTAGGCCTTCCTCGAGAGAGGGAATCCTCCTGCGGATGCTAGTGCATCGATGCGTCTTTGCTCCCTCGTGAGGGTTGCTCATGAGGGGTAGGTCCTTAGCGGGTGCCATGGGCACACCTTGGACTTTTCCTCGAAGATTTTTTATTTTCTGGCGTACTTCGCGAGGAACTAAGCACCATGGGCATCCAGAGGTGATCGTTAACGGGGCCGTCGCCCCCGACCAGAGCTCGCTCCCTTCGGGTTTTTTGGGCTTGCTGTTTTCTGGGCGAAGGCCCCAGCATAGACACCGTGCCTAGCCCCCTTCCGCGAGGAGCACAACAGAAAATAAATGGACTTCATGCCATTTTGATGTCATGCCGAAGCAGAGGCGCTACATTGCGCGATAACTTAATATCAGTGCTTAAGAGCAGATTGAGCTGATACAAGTGCCGTGAAAACGGTCTTTTTCTCCTCATGAGGAACCTAAGGGTAGAACTTTCGCAGATGAGCTATGTTCCACGGGTTCCCCACTAGCACGCCTTCTGCGGTTTCCAGCCGCGCCGAACCTGGCCTGGCGACGTGCGTCACCTTGAAGGGCCCTTCCCATATTGGAGACAGCTTGTGCAGGCCCTCGCGAGAGAGTATTCTCCTCAGCACCAGGTCGCCGACCTCCAGAGTCCTTGCTCGAACATGGCGGCTATGGTAGCGGCGTAGTCCTTGCTGGTACCTCGCGGCGCGGAGCGCGGCTTGGCACCGAGCTTGCTCGAGCAGGAGGAGGCGATCCTTGATGAGGTCCTCTTGGCGAATTTCGTCGAAGGCGAGCACTCTTGGCGACCCGAACTTGATGTCGGTGGGAAGAACAGCCTCCGCCCCGTAGACCAGGAAGAAAGGGGTCTCTCCAGTGGGTTTGGCGGCGGTAGTCCTGATGGACCACAAGCTGGATTGGAGGTTGTCTAACCATGTTTTGCTGCAGGCCTCGAGCTTGGCGTTGAAGCTTTTCGTCTTGAGTCCTTTGAGTACTTCTGCGTTGGCACGCTCGGCTTGGCCATTGCTCCGGGGGTAGGCGACGGAGGCGAAGCAAATCTTGATGCCGGTCGATGCGCAGTACTCCCGGAACAGTCCGCTGGTGAACTGGCTGCCGTTGTCGGTGATGATGTGGTTAGGCACTCCAAAACGACATACCAGCCCACGGATGAACTTGACTGCGGACCTCGCCGGGATCGTGCACACCGGTTCCACCTCCACCCACTTGGTGAACTTGTCGATGGAGACGTAGAGGTAGCGATAGCCCCCTTGCGCTCTGGGAAATGGACCGAGGATGTCCAGCCCCCAAACGGCAAAGGGCCAAGTGAGTGGGATGGTTCGCAGCTCTTGCGCCGGCTGATGTATCTGCTTGGCGTGGAATTGGCACGCCTCGCACCTCTTGACCATCTCCGCCGCATCCCCGAGCGCCGAAGGCCAGTAGAAGCCACTTCGATATGCCTTTGCGGCTAGAGTTGCAGCAGAGGCATGATGGCCGCACTCGCCGGCATGGATGTCCCTTAGAAGCTCTTGGCCTTGGTGAGTAGATATGCACTTCAGAGCGACGCCATTTGGGCGACGCCGGTACAAGTCACCGTCCTTGACGCAGTAGCCCGAAGCTTGCCGCACAATCCTCTCGGCCTCCTCTTCATCCTCAGGAAGCCTGCTGCTGGTGAGGTAGGCCTTGAGCTCGATGATCCAATCCACTCCCTCCTGTCGCGCCAATGCCAGAAGGACGCGGTCACCCGAAGGAGGCCCGCAGTCCGGAGCCCCCTGCTCCGGCGGTGCCGGCAAAGCAGAAGGAGGAGGGGAATTGGATGTTGACGGAGAGGCGGATGGCTTGAAGAGACGCTCCTCGAAGACGCCGGCGGGCTGCGCCAGGCGATGAGAGGCGCGCTTGGCAATCTCGTCGGCTTCCACGTTCTCTCCCCTCGGGATGTGCTTCAGCTCCAAGCCTTGGAAGCGTTTTTCCATCTTTCGATGCTCCTCGAGATAAGCCGCCATGTGCTCATCCCTTGGAGTGTAGCTCTTGTTTGAGAAGTTCACAACCAGCTGTGAATCTCCCTTGACGATGAGGCGCTTGATACCCAAAGCGTTTGCTGCCCTTAGGCCAGCAAGTAGTCCTTCGTACTCCGCGATGTTGTTGGAGACCTTGTTCTCAGGCGCGAAGCAGAGCTGCACAGCGTAGAAAAGCTTGTCTCCAGAGGGAGAGGTTAGGACAGCACCGGCTCCCGCGCCGGGGAGGTTGAAGGCGCCGTCGAAGTGCATGACCCAGAGGCCTGGGGCCTCCGCTCCAGGGAGAGTTGACTCCACCTCTGGAGGCTCGTCTACGAACGGATCAGTCCATTCTGCAGTGAACTCGGCCAAAGCCTTGCTCTTGATTACCTTTGTAGTTTCGAAGGAGATCTCGAAAGGCTGAAGCTCCACAGCCCACTCAGCCACCCGCCCGGTGACATTGGGGTTGCGGAGGACGGTTTCCAGGGGCCGATCGGTTACCACCTTAATCGGGTGACCCTGGAAGTAGTGGCGTAGCTTCCGCGAGGCGATGAGCAAGGTGTAGAGCAACTTTTGCTGCATTGTGTAGCGCTCCCGCGCGTCGCGCAGTACCGTGCTGACGAAGTACACAGGCTTTTGCACCTTGACGACACCCTCGGAAGGCTCCTCCTCATGAGGCTTTTGAGCGTTGCTCTGAGAGAGCGGCTCGGTCGGTGAAGATCCCTCGGGCGGCTCCTCTCGACGGGCGGGAGGTGAAGCGGCCTCTTCCTCGCGAGGAGCCCCCGAGCTTGGAGGAGTGACCTCCTCCTTGGTGATTACCTTGACGTCCCGCTCCGCGACGAGAACGGCACTTGCAGTCCTTGGAGTTGCCGCGATGTAGAGTAGCAAGGGCTCGCGGGGGGTTGGGGCAACCATGATCGGTGGGCTCGTGAGGTACCTTTTTAACTCGGCGAAGGCCTTGTCGGCTTTTGGAGTCCACTCGAACTTCCCGGTGCGCTTCATGAGCTTGAAGAAGGGCAAAGCTTTTTCCCCACTCCTCGCGATGAAGCGCCCCAGGGCTGCCATGCACCCCGCGAGGCGTTGCATTTCCTTGAGATTGCGCGGAGGACGCATTTCTTCGATGGCCTTGACCTTGTCGGGGTTCGCCTCTATCCCGCGATTGGACACGAGGAACCCCAACAGTTTTCCCGACGGTACGCCGAAGGCGCACTTGGCGGGGTTGAGCTTGATGTTTACCTTCCTCAGGTTGACGAATGTTTCCTCCAGATCCTCGATGAAGGTGTGACCCTCGCGAGTCTTGACGACGATGTCGTCGACGTAGGCTTCCGCATTCCTTCCCATCTGAGCCCCCAGGGCCTTACGCATGAGCTTTTGGAATGTAGCTCCTGCGTTCTTCAGGCCGAAGGGCATGCAGACGTAGCAGTACACCCCACAGGGCGTGATGAAGGCGGTCTTCTCTTCGTCCTCCTTTGCCATCTTGATCTGATGATAGCCGGAGAAAGCATCCAAGAAGCAAAGGAGGTCGCAGCCGGCGGTGGAGTCGACGATTTGATCTATCCTCGGGAGAGGGTAAGGATCCTTGGGACAGGCCTTGTTGAGACTTGTGAAGTCCATGCAGAGGCGCCCACTGTCGTTAGCCTTCGGGACGACCACCGGATTAGCAATCCAGGTGGGGTGGGCCACCTCGCGTATCAACTTGGCCTTCTTCAGCTTCTCTATCTCCTTGACGATGAAGTCTTGCTTCTCTTGCGCTTGCTTCCTAGTCTTCTGCTTCACGGGGTGTGCCTGAGGGCACACGGCTAAGTGGTGCTCAATCACCTCCCTGGGAACACCGGGCATATCTGACGGAGTCCAAGCGAACATGTCAGAGTTTGCCCGCAGGAAGGTGACGAGCGCGCTTTCCTATTTGGGGGAAAGCCCTGCCCCGATGGTGATGAAGTTTTCGCAGCCCCCAGCCTGCAGCGGGACCTTCTTCGGGGTAACCGAGGGATCTACAACGCCAATTGGGCAGGTAAGCCTGCCCGTCACCTTCGGCACCCGGGACAACTACAGGACGGCAAGCCTCGACTTCGACGTCGCCTACATCGCCCTGCCATACAATGCCATCCTCGGCTACCCAGCCTTGGCAAGGTTTATGGCAGCAACGCACCATGGCTTCAACGTCCTCAAGATTCCGGGCGCCAACGGCACGATCACCGTGCGCTGCAATGAGAAGGATGCTCTCCGATCAGTTGAGCATGTTCGACCCCTACCTGGCGCGCCAAATGTCGATGGATTTCGTGTCGCAAGAACACGGGGTACCACACGACGGACCCAAGGATTCGAACGCAGGGGGCTGAACGTGTGAGATCTTGGATCGCAACGAAACACGGCGACGGAAGCCTCGATTGTCGGACGCGCAACGCATTGCAGAGAGGGAGACCGAGCTTTACCCAGGTTCAGGGCCCTCGTGGTGAGGTAAAACCCCTACTTCCTGCCTTCTTGTATTGCGACGCGACACCTCGCGAGGAGTACAAGGCCTTGGTTACAAAGCTCTAGTTGGCCAGAGGTTGAAGAACCTGCGTGCCCAACTAGCAGCTCGAAGAAGATGAAGATCAGATTAGACCGGCCCCCTCTAAGGGGTGGCCTCTCCCTCCCTTTATAGCGCCAAGGTCCTCCTTCCCCTTATCTTCTTGGGGAAGGGGTTGCCACACACGGCCAAGGAGGGAGGACAGCTGTAGACTATGTTCTTCTGTAGACTTGGTCTTCGTAGGGTAGCGGCGCCGGTCCACAGGAGTGGGTGGAGGAGGCTGACGTCCTCCTCTGGCGCCCTGCACCGTCCATGCTATATTTAGGGGGGTGGCCAACTGCCACTGTGCCACTTTGGGCAGGCACAGAGAAAGTTGGTCTCCTCCCTGTCGGGGGTAGCGTGGGCGGTACGCGGTCTTCTGCCCGCCAGCTTCTTGCTCCGCACGGAAACGTGCTAGGCTGACGTGGGCGTACCTCCTCTCCTCACCAGCAGGGGCTCGTGAGGAGGTCTTCTGGTCCTTAGCAGTTTCTGTCGTCGTTCTCCTCACGAGGCGCCTCCTCGTGAGGGTCTTCTCCGTAGCGAAGATTGTTGATTCTCCCCTGGGCTGACGATGGGCCCAGGAGCAGGTGGACCGGGATACCCCGGTATCCAGAACACCGACAACCTTCTCGGTGAAGGAACGTGGGCTGACACATGGCGCAAGGAGAGGAAGCGGCATCCCACTAACGGGCAGGGAAAATACAAAATTACCGCGCTACCCACGAAATGGTTCGTGCTCAGTTTATGTGACGTATAGAGAAATTTAGCCACTGACGTCATGAAGGAGATACAAGACCAACGGTCTACTCGATAGATGCGTATACTCGACAAATATTGAATATGACGATTTGTGGATAAAGATTGACAAGAAAGTAGAGAAAATGATTGGCGCCGACAATACAGGAGTCAATTTTGGAGAATATATCCAAAAAACATTCGACTATAGCCTCGGGGGCTACTACCATCGGGAGCGCTGAGCGCGCCCCGATGATATTATTATCATATTATTTTGAGTTGAAGTATAAAGATGGAGCACACTATATTTGAGCCTATACTCGAAAAAATGTATTTTCAACTATAGCCTCGGGGGCTACTCCCATCGGGAGCACTGGGCGCGCACCCGATGATGCTTATTCATGAGTAGGAGCAAGGAAGGTGAAGAAAGAATTCATAAATGACGTTACTCCCATCGGGAGCGAGGTTTTTATAAATCATGGTTATATAACCCGAATATTTTGGAGGCTGGAACAGTCAAACAAGGCTGCGACGTATGATTCTCGAGTTGCGTCATCGCGACAAAACTTGAATGCTGTGGTTGAAATATATCATGACGGTAAGACCCCAGGATCTGTCCTGTGTGGCCCGGTATATGCACATGGATGCGCTCTGCTGGTATGTATCTATGTCTACGACGCAAAGAAAAATCCTGGTGGACGCACTAGGTACCCTGAGAACCACTAGGATTCATTCTTTGTAAGTCCTAAATGCGGCAAAAGAATGGATTTGACCGGTTTCCCGAATTCAAGTCCAAGGGGATTGAATTTGAAGTAGGTGACAAGTATCTGTTCCGGCAGTTAACTAGCATCTTGATCCGTCAGAGTTGTCAGGCTTGATTCATCAAAACCCCTTGCGAGGTACTATAATAAGTCGACAGATCAAGTCGAAGATCTGAAGATATGAAGAAGACGAAGAATTGGTCAAGTCAAAGATTTAAAGATTAGAGATTCAACCCGAATCTGCAATTCTGGTAGAATCTCAGGGGCTACTAACAAGGGTATAGATAATAGAGCCCATCAGTTGAGTACCCCTGAGGCCCATTAAGCTAGGCCCAATTGTAATACTAGTCGAAATACGAGTTCATATCGTATATCGATATTGTAATCTGTATCGGATCCTACCCGATCCTCGAGACCTGGCCACCTATATATAGGGGCCAGGAGGGGACGGTGTAGGTCAGATTGAAAGCAAGCCAGGTTCTACACCCACGTTTACTTTCACAGCCACCTTGTCTGACTGAGTTTACCTTCGAGTTCATCCGACGCCCTGTCTCCCCGATCCTAAGTCCTTCATCTAGGACATTTGTCGAGTTAACCCCTTGTCACTTTGCGAGTCGCTGCATTTGGTATCCTTGACTCGTTCTTTTTCCTCCCTGTCGTGTTCCTTGGCTTGATTCCATGGCGCTTTGCAACCTTAGGAAGGTTCTGCAATCCTTCATCTGATGGTTGGAAACTCTTTTCCCGTCCAGGTACGCATAATGGATGCGACAAGGACCATATAGCATATCTTCTGCCGAAGGACCTGAGTACCTTGGCTTCTCCTTTCCCCTACCGTCTCTCGTTGGAAATTCGATATTTTCATAGCCTTCTTCGTTTCTTCCATCATATCCTGCGGCTATCTGATTTCGCCTTCCTTGGTTGTCGCTATTGCGGTATCTTCGCCTTTGCCTGCTTGTTTTGTTGACTTCTGGTGAACGCCCCCTTTTGTTGTTATACGCGTCTTCTCCATCGGCAAATCTGTTGGCTACTTCCATTAACTCAGACACTGTCCCTGGCCTTGTTCTCCTTATTTCTTCTACTAGGTCCGAACAACGAAGGCCACTCAAAAAAGCGTCTATTGCTCTTTCGTCGGAGACGTCTTCTGCTGAGTTTTTGATTACACTCCAGCATTGTATATAAGAACGTAGGGTTTCGCCTTTCTGCTGCACGCACAACTTAATTTCTTCCAGCGATGCTGGGCGCTTATATGTCGAGCGAAAATTTCTTGCGAATTGACTCTCTAGTTCCCCCCAACTTCCGATGGAATCATTGGGTAAAGTATTTAACCAGGACCGCGCTGCACCGGTGAGGTGTAACTGCAAACTTTGCATTGCCAGTTGCTCTTTTTCCCCCTAGTATTTGTACTGCTTATAGGTAGTCTGACAACCATAGCGTTGGTTCTTGTGACCCATCATACTTTTCTTGATCATGCGGCAACTTAAATCCTTTGGGTACTCGCGTTTTGCGAACCCTGCGGGTAAAGCATAGCGCGCCCATCTCTTTTTCGTTGTCTTCATAGTTTTCTTCCCTCCACGCATAACGTGAGTTGTTTACCCTTGCCTGTGCTATTATGTTCCTTGCATCCTCCTTCCTTTTTTGGCGTTTCTCATCTTCTGAGGACTCGCTAGTTTTGTTCTGTGAAGATTTGCGCTTGACCTCTTCTTTTTTCCTTTCACTGTGGTGAGTCAACTTTTTCTCTAAAATATTTCCCCTTAGCTTGTCTTCTACTAACCCGAGGCTTCGTATCGCGGCTTGATGCATGTGTTCTCGCGGGTCTCCAGGTTTTGGTTGCGTGGTTAGTAGGTATGCATGTGCTGCTATCAATGCTGCTTCTGGTGTTTCTTGCACGAATTCTTCTTCCTCCTCTGGTTGGTTCGCGCTTGGGCTTTTCATATATCTTTCTTATGCTATACGTTCTATTGTCCTTCTGCTGTGCTTTGGGTGCCTGTGCCTCTCCATGCTAGATTCTGATGAGTTGCTATATTCACTCCAATATCCCTCACTTGGTGTGCTGTTGTAATCTGTGCTTCTCATAATCATATCTCTTTCCCACCTTAACTTCTTTCTGCGCTAGTGTAGCGCGTATTGGTATCCCATTAAAACTTCTCTTCTTGAATCTGCGGGTACATCAGACCCGTGGTTGATGGCTGTCATAATCATTCTCCACTCTCCGGCGGAAACGTGCACTTTCTCCTTTTCTTTCTTGCCGATGCTCCTTATTTTGTCGACTTGCATGTCGACCTCCTTGTTGCCTGCGTGATTATTTTCTTCTTCTACTGCTTTAGTGATGATGATGCATAATTGGTGTATGCTTCTGGAGACGCCGCTGTTCCCGCTGGCGAAGTCCCCTGGTTTGTCCACTGCTGCTTCCACGATGGTCTTTTGCCCGATTTTGTTGGGTTCCTCAAATTTTTCTTGAAGATTTTTCGTTGCTGCTAAGCTGACTGGCGAGTTTGGCTCGCTAGAAGAGCCTACAGATGATCCAGATTTGGCCATTATTTCAGCTTTACTTGTCGACGGACCCGATTTCACCGGATTCGAAAGACAAGTTGAACCCGAAGGTCCAACATAGAAACTCAGACTTCCGAATGTCAACTCCATCTTTTGGTTTTCGTCGGTTTCTAGATTGCTATTGGCTAAAAGCGAAAAAGTCGTCGAATTCATGATTCCAACGCCCAGAGTCCCCAAGGTCAGCGCCAATTGATGAGGGTGAAACTCGACAAATGTCCTAGATGAAGGACTTAGGATCGGGGAGATAGGGCGTCGGATGAACTCGAAGGTAAACTCAGTCAAACAAGGTGGCTATGAAAGTAAACGTGGGTGTAGAACCTAGCTTGCTTTCAATCTGTCCCACACCGTCCCCTCTTGGCCCCTATATATAGGTGGCCAGGTCTCGAGGATCGGGTGGGATCCGACACAGATTATAATATCGACATACGACATGAACTCGTATTTCGACTAGTATTACAATTGGGCCTAGCTTAACGGGCCTCAGGGGTACTCAACTGACGGGCTCTATTATCTATACCCTTGTCAATTGGGGACACAAGAGACTTCTTGTATCTTAATTGCAGGGTTGCTTGAGAGGGATATCTTTGACTTCTTCCTCCCTAAGTTCGATAAACCTTGGGTGATCCACTTAAGGGAAACTTGCTGCTGTTCTACAAACCTCTACACTTGGAGGCCCAACACTGTCTAAAAGAATGGAAGCATGCATAGATATCAAGCTCTTTTATGGCACCGTTGCCGGGGAGGTAAGGTAAAAGGTACTCACATCCTCTGGCTACTAAGCTATCTGCTAGTACTATTGCTGGTGTGTGAGTGCTCGAAGTTATTTCCCTTAGATTCTGCAATTATATCTTTTTATTTCTTGTTTTTATTTTCACTAGTTAGGCTTAATGGAAAACAACAACAAAATTAGAGAGCTTTATGGTATTTAGCTTGAGTTAGGACATGAAGTGTTTGAAGAGAAAATTAAAAAACCTATGGAACTTTATTTGCATGCTAATAGCAATGTTATTAGTATGAATTCTTTGAACACCATTATTGCTAATGCTATGGAAAAGTCTAAGCTTGGGGGAGCTGGTTTTGATGAGCATGATATTTTTAGTCCCCCAAGCACGGAGGAGAAAAATTACTTTGATGATACTATACCTCCAATATATGATGATTACAATGATGAATATGATATTTTCAGTCCACCTACTATTGAAGAGAAAATTAATTATGATTACAATATGCCTCCTATATTTCATGACTATGGTGATGAGAATAATAATGACAGCTATTGATGGCTTGTAAGTAACAGCCCGTTGGGAACCCCAAGAGGAAGGTATGATGATCACAGAAGCAAGTCTTCCCTCAGTTGTGAAACCAAGGTTTATCGAACCAGTAGGAGAAAGCCAAACTTCAGAAGGTGATGCTTGCTAGCTTCAGTGACACTCCAGACAATGGCGCCAGAAATATTGCTGGTGCGTCTTCACCTAGCAGCAACGTGAAACCTGCACACAACACAACCAAGAACTTTGCTCCCAACTTACGATGAGGTTGTCAATCTCACCGGTTTCCTATAAACAAAGGATTGAGCGTATAGAGTTGTCAAAGGATAATAGTATGCAAGAAAGTAAATAGTGCAAGTAAAAGTAAAACGGTATAGCTATGTAAAGGAAATTGGACCAAGGTCCACAGTTCACTAGTGGTGTCTCTCCAAAAGATAAATAACACATGCTGGGTAAACAAATTACAGTTGGGCAATTGATAGAGTAAAGATAATGTACATATGTCATGAGGATCACTATGAGATTCACTCTGGGCATTATGACAAAATACATAGACCGCCATCCAACTGCATCTATGACTAAAAATCCACTCGCAGGGAGTCATCCGAGAACCCCTTGAGTATTAAGTTGCGAACAACAGATAATTGCATTAAGCAAAGTGCGTAATGTAAACAAAGCAAATGTCCTTGGACACAAGAATGTTGTTTTCTCCCTAGTGGCAACAACACATCTACAACCTTAGAGGTTTCTGTCACTCCCCCAGATTACTAGAGGCATGAACCCAACTATCGAGCATAAATACTCCCTCTTGGAGTCACTAGCATCTACTCAGCCAAGATAGCTACTAGCAACGAAAAGCATGCAAGATCATAAACAACATAGAGATAACATAAAGATATATAATTCAGCACATCAACTTAACATAGTACCAATACTCATTGGATCCCAACAAACACAACATGTATGATTACATAAAGATGATCTTGATCATGTAGGGCAGCTCACAAGATCTAAACATGAGGCACATGGTGGAGGAGACAACCATCTAGCTACTGCTATGGACCCGTAGTCCAAGGTAGACTACTCACACATCACTCCGGAGGCGACCATGGTGGTGTAGAAGGCCTCCGGCAGGGTGCTGGGAAGAGCTCCTGGATCCCCCCGATCTCGCGAGAACGACGATGGCGGTTTGCAGTATAGTTTTGTGGAAAAGAGATCCATCCCTTAGGTTTTTCCCGTCGAGGGGAACCTATAGGCGAAAGGGCAGCATCAGAGGGTGGGCCACCTGGCCTCACCATGTGGTGGCGCAGCCAGGGGCTAGGCCGCGCCACCATATGGTGAGCCTGGCCCCTGGCCCCCCTCTGTCTCATCTTCGGTCTTCGCAAAGCTTCGGTAAAAATAGGAGGTTTGGCTTTTGTTTCGTCCAATTCCGAGAATATTTCTTGTGTAACTTTTCTGAAACACAAAAATAGCAGAAAACAGGGAACTGGCACTGTGGCATCTCGTTAATAGGTTAGTTCCAGAAAATGCATAAAAATGCCACAAAGTGTAACAAAACACAAAGCAAATGGTGTATAAACAAGCATGGAGCATCAAAAATTATAGATACATTTGAGACATATCAAGCATCCCCAAGCTTAACTCCCGCTCGTCCTCGAGTAGGTAAGTGATAACAAAAGAATAATTTTTGAAGTGACATGCACCATCACAATCTTGATCATCTAAGTAAAGCATTGAGTGCTGGGATCAAAGAACTTAAAACATGGGCATAAGAGACATAATCTTGACAATAAAAACTTAGCAACCATGTTATAACATGAAAATAAACACAAATGAAAGATCATGAATAATGAAACAATGAAAGTCAAACGTGTGTTCAAATCATATGGAAAAACATAGCAAATGGTTTTCAGCTTGTCCTTCATAGAATAGCAAAACATAAATGCATAGGACACCTTCAAGTTTAAGAGGGCGACTAGATACAAATAATTTAAGAACAAGTGAAACCATAATCATGAATCAATCAATGATAAACTTTGGGAATATGCACATTAAACTCAAAATGGCAACTATGCTCTCTTAGACGGTGCATAAAGGTAGAAGGTGGAGACTCAACATAAAAGTAAAAGAAAGGCCCTTCGCAGAGGGAAGCAGTGATTGCAAATTTTATAAACCTTAAAAAATTATGGTACCTACTAGCTTTGAGCTCTCATTGCCCCCATCATAGGCATCTTGAATGGTTAAAGTTAATGCAAAAACAATTACGAAGCATATGCTTGACAAATCATAAGTTGAAAACCTCGTGTCCCGTGAAGTACGAATACCCAAACCTCATGCTACTCAACTTAGGGTCCCAAGCAAGCTCTTGTCATTGTAAGTATACACGTATCATCAAGAACCGCCAACGGGGTACCTCCTTGCCCGATGACATGGAACAAGCCAACATCAAAATGACAGGACAAACAGACAATGAACACCTCGGCATCTCTTTTATTTACCATTGGTATAGCTTTTTATTGTGAGATGCATTGTCGAATGTCCACTATGGGCATGCTGTAAATTTCCACCATGAATGATGCATGGCTTAGATTAGCGGCCTAGGCATTTCTCTAACACATATAGAAACTCCATGATCCCACAAGATTCCCAACTTATTTCACATCGCGAGTATCCATAAACAAAAGATCGCGATATCAACTCAAATGAGAGAAAGTGCAATGTTGAAAGATTGCCCCATGACGGCATGGCTGGGCTAATTTCCAAATTACAACTTGCAAGCATAAAGTCAACATAAGAGAGCCACAATGTCAAAATTTTAAAAGCGAGAAAAGTAAAGTGTGCCATCAGGTTCGTGAGAGCTTTACTGACTAATTTTTGCATAACACCAAAAAGAGTTTAATTCGAAGGATAGATAAAAGCAAGTCAAATGTACTTTGGAATAGCAAATTGCTAATAGGTATGTATGGTGGACACATTGGAATAACCTGGTTTTTGGGAGTTGGATGCACAAGTAGAGCTCATACTCAGTACAAAATGAGGGCTAGCAAAAGACTGGGAGCGACCAACTAAGAGAGCAAAAATGGCCATAATCATGCATAGCAACAAAACATCATTCAAAGAAGCATAAAATGGCATCACAATTCAAAAACCAAATGATCATAGAGGCTTATGGCGACTTGTTAGAGTCAAACATGCTGTAAGCATGCACCAAGTCAACCCAAATAAAGCATCAAGGAGAAAACCAAATAAATGCTTCCACATAATAAAAACAACGCATGATTTTTTCAAAGGCTCATTAAGCAATCTCAGTCATTTGAGACAAGTCATGCTACAGCAAGAACTACTAAGCATACTATCAAAACAACATCAAGCATGGCATGCAAAAGTCTAAGCCGCAGTCTAAACAAGCTCCTTTTTGTACCACTTTTTTGCAAGAAACTTTTTCTCTTTTCCAACACCATTCAAACATTTTTGAAACAACTCTTTTAATGAATACCAACATAGACCAGAGGTCCAAATACACCTTGATGCAAAGATAAAACAAGATCTAAACAAAAATCAAGGCGAAAAACGAAAGCTAAACGCAGTTCTAGAAAAAGAGAACACTCGTTGAACGATAAGAGTGAAAAATAGAGTGTTCTTGGCAAATGAAAAATGAAGTACATCTCCTCCAAAAGAAATTTGTTGAGGTCCAACCATTTATTTCAGCAAATAAAACAAAAAAACTGAAAACAAAAGTAAAGACACTCCAAGAAAAACTCATAATGCATGAAGCAATAAAAATATAGTGTGTTGAAAGGTGACCTGATTTTTACCGATGAAGAAGGGGTGCCTCGGGGGCATCCCCAAGCTTTGACGCTTGTACCTCTTGGATATATCTTGGGGTGACATGGGAATACCCAAGCTTGAGCTTTTGTCCATACTTCATCTCATCTCATCATTCTCCAATCCCTACACTTGAAAACTTCCTTCATACAAAACTTCACACAATTCTATTAGCAACATTAGCATAAACATTGTAGTAAATCAACCCTTTTGGTTTAGGTTTCAACTCAAAAACACCACCTATAAAGCATATACTACTGTAGCAACTTCCCCAAAAGTCCTGTGATCAAAAGAACTCAAAAAGAAAGCGATCGAGAGGCAAACACAAATAGTGGCAGAAATCTGTCAAAACAGAATAGCTGACAAAGGTCGATTTTTTCGAGGACCTTCTGTTGCTCAAATCGAAAAGTGCAGAACTAATGAAAGTTTGGATATAACCTGGGTCATATGCACAAGAAATCGCAGATCAAAAAGATATTCTGAGAATTTTCACGAATTTTTACGGTGCAGCGCAGAAATTTGTTTCAGGATAGCAACTTCCCCAAATCTTACCTCCCTCAAATTAGAGGTTCTTCTTGGCACAACAACGAAATAAAAATGATAAGGAGAGGTCATTACAGTATCAATAAATTCCAAGACTCAAATAAAAGAAAAATTACTGAAAAAAAACAATGGGTTATCTCCCAAGAGTGCTTTTCTTTAACGCCTTTGAGCTAGGCGCAGAAAGTGCAAATCAAGTAATATCAAATGAAGCATTAAGATCAATTGCAGAAGTCTTTTCAACAAGGAATTGTATTGCATCCAAATTAGTTTTTGAAGACCCCTTGTGATCATGCCTTGGTTCACTCATTTCATTAAAAAGATTTTTAGGAAAAATCCAATCAAAATTATTTTCCAAAGCCTCATGCAATCCTAAGAGTTTGCTAGGTATTGGTACTTTGATTTCTTCATTGTTTGTACCAACAACCTCTACAAGCAAGCCAAGCATATTAAAATGCTCAAAAACTTTCCTAGCTTCAATAGCAACATCTCTAAATTCTCTACACAAAGTCTCCAAAATAAAATCTTTCTTTTCGGAGTCTTCGATATCATGAAGCTTAAGAAACATTTGTTGCATAAAAGGATTAAGGTTAACAAACCTAGCCTCCAACATGTGAACTAAATAAGCAGCAGCAACTTCATAACTAGGAGCAAGCTCAGCCAAAGATCTATCCGCAAGCTCAGCCAAAGATCTATCCTCAACATCTTTATGCATACTAATATGATTAAAGAACTCCTCAATGTTACCTTTCCCAATAATAGAACCACTACCTACTGAAAGGTCCTCCAAAGCATACTTAGGGAACAACATAATAAACTAAAAATAAAAGTAACAGAATGCAAACTATCAAAGGAACTAATTTTTTTGTATTCTTGATAAAAAGATGCAAGCAAAAATAAAGTAAAGCAAAACAAAAACAGAAACAGAAACAAAGTAAAAGATTGTGCGTGAGAGACTCCCCTTGCAGAAGTCTTCTTCCTCCCCGGCAACGGTGCCAGAAAAAAATGCTTGATGGCTTGTAAGTAACAGCCCGTTGGGAACCCCAAGAGGAAGGTACGATGAGCACAGCAGCAAGTCTTCCCTTAGTTGTGAAACCAAGGTTTATCGAACCAGTAGGAGAAAGCCAAACTTCAGAAGGTGATGCTTGCTAGCTTCGTGACACTCTAGACAATGGCGCTAGAAATATTGCTGGTGCGTCTTCACCTAGCAGCAACGTGAAACCTGCACACAACACAACCAAGAATTTTGCTCCCAACTTATGATGAGGTTGTCAATCTCACCGGTTTGCTATAAACAAAGGATTGAGAGTATAGAGTGGTAAAAGGATAATAGTATGCAAGAAAGTAAACAGTGCGAGTAAAAGTAAAACGGTATCTTATATTTACTAATTGGAGGCACCGTACGAGCCTCCACGTTACTCCGTGAAATTAGCAAACGTTGTCCATCCGATTAAACTTTAATTCATCTATAGCCATTGGATTATACCACCAGCTTCCACTTAACATGCCGAGACGAGACTCTTCTTCCAATCTGTAACTCTTCGTTGTTTCTCCGTCTCCAGGCATCCTCTCTCCCTATCTCCTTAAAATCCAGAACTCAAAGAGAGAAGATTACATGTCCAAACTCCATCGAACCTCATGCAATCAATCTCTTTTAGAACGATCAGTGAATGGATTTTATAAGGGCAAGTCCGTAGCAGATCGAGCAGCTGGCAGCGGTAAGGAGGTAAATGGTTGATGCAGCTGAGTATACGGGCGGAAATCAGAAGCAGGTCGAGCGGGTCGAGCGGCTGGCATTGTCGACGGGGCTGCCTGGCGGTCAAACTGCGAGCCCCTCACGGCTCACGGCCTTACTCCCCAGGCAAGAAACCATGTAAACCTTGAATTCCCGCTTCAATTTTCCAGTTTGTTTAATTCGTCAAGCAATATCCATCAATCGGCTTCATCCCTAATGTAGAGAAACTAAGTAGATTTGTAGGTTTATCAGCAAATACTTCCGACGAAGAGCGCAGGTCCAGAAAGTGATTTTTGGCTGGCACCACAAAAAACTATGGCTATGTTCCGGCAAGCCAAATATTAGATTCCAGATAACGTTGATGTTCACACGAGTCTTCACAGATTTTTGTCCATGGTATCTTACCGTTACTATTATTAATTAGAGTTTTTGCCAATGAAACTAGCTACTTGAAGTTTCACGGTAATCGAGCACAGGCTTCTTTGGTAAAGAGGAATCAGACGATTCGAATGAAGTTTTTTGTAAAGCCAGTTAGAAAATGGATTCCTATTTGAAGAGCGCCTAACTGCATGGATAAGCTTTCTTCCCAATACACACTAAATGTTTGTATTCGTTGTTCATCTAATCCTTCTGCCCGGAACCAGCTCGATGGGCTAGATAGACACTGGGAAGACTACAAAGGCTCATGGCATATTGCTTTTTTGCAGTGAGAACTATGGATTAATTAGTCAATCTCTATGTAATTTCAACAGGGATCATACAAAGAGCTCGGCAGCTACCCAAGCATGCTAGGCTGAAGCTCTATCACCGCTAACATTATTTATTTGTATTTATGAATTTTTTTGGATGCATTTCTTAATTACTTGAAAGGTCAACTAGATTTCCTAAGAAATCCATCAAAATTGTGCATTTATATGAGATTTTAGTACTTATTTCAATTTATATATATACGTGGACTGATAACATTGAACAAATTCCATAAAAGTGGGTCAATTACTTCAAGTGGTGAACAAATATTTATAACTTAATCGTATCTCCTGATTAAAAATACTATTGTGTAGTACAAGTTAACAACAGTTCAACAATTCGTATGTGCCGCAACATTGAGAAGATACCATAGTCCTTTGTGTGTACCTGTCAATAGAGAGGCTGAGGTTGCAACTTATTCTAAACAAAGGAAATCAGCAAGGAGACATTAACTAGGCAATGATCACAAAAAATTTCTTGACACATATACAAAATTTCAATTGATAAATCATATATGTAAAGTGAATAATTCACTTATAATATTGAATCTTTTCTTGATATGTATTTTACATTTGTCACACAAGGACACATAACTTATCTTAGGATATTATTGATTTTACAATACTTTTGTGGAAGCTAGCCAAATATAGTGTATGCATAAAAATTGTTTGATCAGGACAATATTTTATTCACCAACACAAAATACAGAGAGGCACACACAATAGTGACATAATTTGAAAACTGTGTTTGCAAATTAATAGACTTTGTAAGAAATAATTAAAAAATAATAAATTGTGAAAATTAACTTCAAATAATCATAAATTCTAGACCGTGCTGTTGCACGGGTTAGCGACTAGTAGCTATGTAAAGGAAATTGGACCGGGGTCCACAGTTCACTGGTGGTTCTCTCCAAAAGATAAATAACACATGCTGGGTAAACAAATTACTGTTGGGCAATTGATAGAGTAAAGATAACATACATGTGTCATGAGGATCACTATGAGATTCACTCTGGGCATTACGACAAAATACATAGACCGCCATCCAACTGCATCTATGACTAAAAGTCCACTCGCGGGGAGTCATCCGAGAAACTCTTGAGTATTAAGTTGCGAACAACAGATAATTGCATTAAGCAAAGTGCATAATATAAACAAAGCAAATGTCCTTGGACACAAGAATGTTGTTTTCTCCCTAGTGGCAGCAGCACATCTACAACCTTAGAGGTTTCTGTCACTCCCCCACATTACTACAGGCATGAACCCAACTATCGAGCATAAATACTCCCTCTTGGAGTCACTAGCATCTACTAGGCCAAGATAGCTACTAGCAACGGAAAGCATGCAAGATCATAAACAACATAGAGATAACATAAAGATATATAATTCAACACATCAACTTAACATAGTACCAATACTCATCGGATCCCAACAAACACAACATGTATGATTACTTAAAGATGATCTTGATCATGTAGGGCAGCTCACAAGATCTAAACATGAGGCACATGGCGAAGGAGACAACCATCTAGATACTGCTATGGACCCGTAGTCCAAGGTAGACTACTCACACATCACTCCGAAGGCGACCATGGTGGTGTAGAAGGCCTCTGGCAGGGATTCCCCTCTCTGGCAGGGTACCGGGAAGAGCTCCTGGATCCTCCTGATCTCGCGACAGCGACGGCGGCGGCTTGTAGTATGTTTCATGGAAAAGAGATCCGTACCTTAGGTTTTTCCCATCGAGGGGAACTTATAGGCGAAAGGGCAGCATCATAGGGTGGGCCACCTGGCCTCACCATGTGGTGGCGCGGCCAGGGGCTGGGCTGCGCCACCATATGGTGAGCCTGGCCCCTGGCCCCCCTCTGTCTCATCTTCGGTCTTCGTGAAGCTTCGGTAAAAATAGGAGGTTCAGCTTTTGTTTCGTCCAATTCCGAGAATATTTCCTGTGTAACTTTTCTGAAACACAAAAACAGCAAAAAATAGGGAACTGGCACTGCGGCATCTCGTTAGTAGGTTAGTTCCAGAAAATGCGTAAAAACGCCACGAAGTGTAACAAAACACAAAGCAAATGGTGTATAAACAAGCATGGAGCATCAAAAATTATAGATACGTTTGAGACGTATCAGCTATGTTATTGAATTTGCTCCCACTACAATTAATAAGAATGACTATGTTTATGTGGAGAGTATTAATTCTTTTATGCATGTGGCTCATGATAAGAATGTTTTAGGTGATAGTTATATTGTTAATTTTATTCATGATGCTACTGAAAGTTATTATGACAGATGGAACCATGGTTTTATGCATCTCAACAATATTAAGTTTCCCCTCTTTATGTTGAAAGTTTTGATGTTGCACATGTTTTGCTTTCCTATGCTTGTTGCTTTGTGCTTTCATGAATTGTTTCTTTACAAGATTCTTTTTCATAGGAGGTGGGTTAGACTTAAAAGTGTTTCGTATTTGCTTTTTGATGCTCTCTTTTGCTTTCAAGCTCTTTTCTGGATTACATGAGCATCTTTTAAAATCACTATGCCCATCTTAATGGCTATAAAGAAAGAGCTTTTGGGAGACAACCTATTATATGTTTTCTTTTAGTAATTTTTCTTTTGTTGAGTCTTCGAAGTTGTTACTACTGTAATGACCTCTCCTTATCCTTTTTATTTCATTTTTGTGCCAAGAATAGCCTCTAATAGGAGGAAGTTAAGATTTGGGGAAGTTGCTGTCCTGAAACAGATTTCTATGCTTCACTATAAAAAATCGTGAAAATTCCCAGAACATCGTATCGATCTGAATGTTTTGTGCACATGCCCCAGGTTATTATCTAACTTTCGTTAGTTTTGTACTTTTCGATTTGAGCAACAGAAGATTTTCGAAAAAATCAATCTTTACCTAATATTCTGTTTTGATAGATTTCTGCCACTATTTGCATTTGCCTCTTAATCTCTTTCTTTTTTAGTTCTTTTGATCGGAAGAATTTTTAAGAGAAGTTGCTACAGTAGCTAATTTTTTAATAGATGTTACTTGAGTTAAAACTAAACCAAAAGTGGATCTACTATCTTGCATAAACTAATGTTGCTAATGAGAACTATGTGAAGTTTTGTATGAAGGAAGTTTTCAAGTTTAGGGAAAGGAGAATGATGTGATGAGATGAAGAATGGACAAAAGCTCAAGCTTGGGGATGCCCATGTCATCCCAAGAAATATCCAAGAAGTACAAGCATTAAAGCTTGGGGATGCCCAAGGCACCCCCTTCTTCATCAACAAAAATATAAGGTCATCTTTCAAGACACTATATTTTTATTTCTTCATATGCTATGTGTTGTTCTTGGAGTGTCTTTATTTTTGTTTTCAGTTTTCTTTTATTTTGTTTGCTATAATAAATGGATGGATCACAACATGTTTGTTTTGGAGAGAGACATGCTCCATTTTCATTGCCTAGAACACTCTAGTTTTTACTCTTATTGTTCTCGAGTGTTCTCTTTTGCTAGTACTGCGTTTAGCCTTTGTTTTTCGCCTTTATTTTTGTTCAGAACTTGTTAGTTCTTTGTAGTTAGGTGTGTTTAGACCTCTGGTCTTTGTTAATTTTTATCCTTGAGAGTTGTTTCAAATAGGTTGATTTGTGTTGGAAAAGAGTAAAATGTTTCATGCTTATAGTGATGCAAAAGGAAGCTTGTTTAGACTGTGGCTTAGACTTTAGCATGTCATGTTAGATATTATTTTGATTATATGCTCAGTAGTTATTGTTGTAGCATGACTTGTCTCAAATGACTGAGAGTGCTTAATGTGCCATTGAAAGAATCATGCGTTGTTTTTATCATATAGAAGCATAATATTGTGGTATTCTCCTTTGATGTTTTATTTGGGTTGACTTGGCACATGCTTACACCATGTTATGACTAAACCAGTCACCTCAAGCCTCTATGATCATTTATTTTTTGACTTGTAATATCACTTTATGCTTTGATTAATAATGTTTTGTTGCTATGCATGATTATGGCCGTTATTGCTCTCTTAGTTGGTCGCTCCCAATCTCTTGCTAGCCTTCACCTGTACTGAGTATGAGCTCTACTTGTGCATCCAACTCCTAAAAACCATAGTTTGCCAATGTGTCTACTATATCTACCTATTAGCATTTTTGCTATTCCAAGTATATTCATCATGCTTTTATCTATCTTCCAAATTAAATTTTTTGTTGTGAGAAAATTAGTTAGTAAATCTCTCACGAACTTGATGGCACATTTTACTTTCTTGCAGTTAATAAACTTGACCATTGTGATTCTCTTATGAAGTTTATATGCTTGCAAATTATAAGTTGAAAGTTAGCACAGCCATGCTTTCATGGGGCACGTTTTCAACATTGCACTTATTCCTATTTAGTTGATATCATGATCTTTTGTTTATGGATGCCTAGCAATGTGAGATAAGTTGGAAACTTGTGAGCTCATGGAGTTTGTATATGTGTTAGAGAAACGCCTGGGCCACTAATCTAAACCATGCATCATTCATGGTGGAAATTTACAGCATAACCATAGTGGACATTCGACGACACATCTCAAAATAAACAGCTATACCCAACGGTAAATAAAAGAGATGTTGAGGTGTTCATTGTCTATTTGTCCTGTCATTTTGATATGGGAAAGCTTCAGAAGTGATCGCGATGTGTTTCTAGAAAATTGATCGGGTCTTTAGGATTTTCACGTCGGGTGGTCTTTATAGGCGAAGGGGCAGCATCAGAAGTGGACCAGGGGGCCCTCACCATAGGGCGGTGCGGCTAGGGCCTGGGCCGCGCCCCCTGGTGGTGAGGCTGGCCCCTGGCCCCTCTCCGTCTCCTCTTCGGTCCTCTGGAAGCATCGTTAAATATCTGGATGTTCGGCTTTTGTTTCGTCCAATTCCGAGAATATTTCCTATGTAACTTTTCTAAAACACAAAAACAGCAGAACACAGGGAACTGGCACTGTGGCATCTTTTTAATAGGTTAGTTCCAGAAAATGCATTAAAACGCCACGAAGTGTAACAAAACACTAAGCAAATGGTGTAAGAACAAGTATGGAGCATCAAAAATTATAGATACGTTTGAGACGTATCAGCATCCCCAAGCTTAACTCCTGCTCGTCCTCGAGTAGGTAAGTGATAACAAAAGAAATAATTTTTGAGGTGAGATGCACCAACACAATCTTGATCATCTACGTAAAGCATTGAGTGCTGGGATCAAAAGAACTTAAAACATGGGCATGAAAGACATAATCTTGATAGAAGAAACTTAGCAACCATGTTATAACATGAAAAAGAACACAAATGAAAGATCATGAAAATGAAACAATGAAAGTCAAACGTGTGTTCAAATCATATGGAAAAACATACAAATGGTTTTCAGCTTGTGCTTCATGGAATAGCAAAACATAAATGCATATGACACCTTCAAGTTTAAGAGGGCGACTAGATACAAATAATTTAAGAATAAGTGAAACCAAAATCATGAATCAATCAATGATAAACTTTGGGACTATGCACATTAAACTCAGAATGACAACTATGCTCTCTTAGACGGTGCATAAAGATAGAAGGTGGTGACTCAACATAAAAGTAAAAGAAAGGCCCTTCACAGAGGGAAGCAGTGATTAAACATGTGCTAGAGCTTTTCATTTGTAAAACAGAGAGATAAAAATTGGGTTTTGAGAGGTGGTTGTTTTCATCAACGACTGGCAATGGGGTTCTTACTATCTTTCATACAAAAATGAAGCAAGTTTTTGAGAGAGATTGGCACTTTTGTGCTCTTTTATAAAGCTTGGCACTCCTCCCCACCTTTTTCTTTCTCAAACCATGGCTAACCGATTCCATCGGGTGCCCACCAACATTCACATACCCTGGAGGAGTGCCTTTTTTATTTTCTTTTTTTCTTTTTTTTTCTTTTTTGGAATAAACAATATGGAAGATAGCAAATCCGACCACTACGTCCTCATGAGCTGAAAACAGTGTCACAAAACGAGAAGTATTTTGAAGGTTTTTTGAAAGGTAGCACATGAAAATTTACTTGGAATGGCTTGCAAATACCATGCATAGGAATTTATAGTGGACACATTGGAATAACTTGGTTTTTGGGAGTTGGTTGCACGAGTAGAGCTCATACTCAGTACAAAATAAGGGCTAGCAAAAGACTGGGAGCGACCCACTAAGAGAGCAATAACGACCATAATCATGCATAGCGACAAAACATCATTAAGAGAAGCATAAAATGGCATCAAAAGTCAAAAACTAAATGATCATAGAGGCTTATGGCGACTTTGTATGAGTCAAACATGTGTAAGCATGTGCCAAGTCAACCCAAATAAAGCCTCAAGGAGAAAACCAAATTAATGCTTCCAAATAAAAAAACAACGCATGATTTTTTCAAAGGCTCATTAAGCAATCTCAGTCATTTGAGACAAGTCATGCTACAACAAAAATCACTAAGCATACTATCAAAACAATATCAAGCACGACATGCAGAAGTCTAAGCCGCAGTCTAAACAAGCTCCTTTTTGTACCACTTTTTTGCATTAAATTTTTTCTCTTTTCCAACACCATTCGAACCTTTTTGAAACAACTCTTTTGATGAAAACCAACATAGACCAGAGGTCAAAATACACCTTGATATAAAGATATAAGAAGATCTAAACAAAAATCAAGGCGAAAAACGAAAGCTAAACGTAGTTCTAGAAAAAGAGAACACTCGTTGAACGATAAGAGTGAAAAACAGAGTGTTCTTGGCAAATAAAAAGCAAGGCAACTTCTCCAAAAGAAATTTGTTGGGGTCCAACCATTTATTGCAGCAAACAAAACAAAACAAAACTGAAAACTAAAGACAAGACGCTCCAAAAAAAACACATAGTGCATGAAGCAATAAAAATATAGTGTGTTGAAAGGTGACCTGATTTTTGCCGATGAAGAAGGGGTGTCTCGGGGGCATCCCCAAGCTTTGACGCTTGTACCTCTTGAATATTTCTTGGGGTGCATCGGCATCCCCAAGCTTGAGCTTTTGTCCATTCTTCAACTCATCTCATCATTCTCCAATCCCTACACTTGAAAACTTCCTTCATACAAAACTCAACACAATTCTATTAGCAATATTAGTGTAAGCATAATAATGAATCAACCCCTTTTTGCTTCAGATTTCAACTCAAAACAACCATATATAAAGCATATACTACTGTAGCAACTTCCCTAAAAGTTTCGTGATCAAAAGAATTCAAAAAGAAAGCGATAGAGAGGCAAACACAAATAGTGACAGAAATCTGTCAAAACAGAACAGCTGACAAAGATCGATTTTTTCAAGGGTTTTCTGTTGCTCAAATCAAAAAGTGTATAACTAATGAAAGTTTGGATATAACCTGGGGCAAATGCACAAGAAATCGCAGGTGAAAAAGATATTCTGAGAATTTTCACGAATTTGTACGGTGCACCACCGAAATCTGTTTCAGCACAGCGACATCCCCAAATCTTACCTCACTCAAATTAGAGGTTTCTCTTGGCACAAAAACGAAATAAAAAGGATAAAGAGCGGTTATTACAGTAGTAATAACTTCCAAGACTCAAATAAAATAAAAAGTACTAAAAATAAAACAATGGGTTATCTCCCAAGAGTGCTTTTCTTTAACGCCTTTGAGCTACGCGCGGAAAGTGCAAATCAAATAATATCAAATGAGGCATTAAGATCAATTGTAGAAGTCTTTTCAACAATAAATTGAATTGTGTCCAAATGAGTTTTTGAAGATCCTTTATGATCATGCTTTGGTACACTATTTTCATCAAAAAGATTTTCAGGACAAATCCAATTGAAATTCTTTTCCAAAGCTTCATGCATTCCTACAAGTTTGCAAGGTATTGGTACTTTGAAATATTCCTTGGTTGTACCAACAACTTTAACAGGCGAACCAAGCATATTAAAACGCTTAAAAACTTTCCTAGCTTCAATAACAACATCTCTAAATTCTCTACGCAAAGTCTCTAAAATAAAATCTTTCTTTTTGGAGTCTTCAATATCATAAAGCTTAAGAAACATGTATTGCATAAAAGGATTAAGGCTAGCAAACCTAACTTCTAACATGTGTACTAAATAAGCAGATGCAACTACATAACTAGGAGCAAGCTCAGCCAAAGATTTATCCTCAACATCTTTATGCATGCTAATATGATTAAAGAACTCCTCAATGTTACTTTTCCCAATAATAGAACCACTACCTACTGAGAGGTCCTCCAAAACATACTTAGGGAACAACATAATGAACTAAGAGTAATAAAGTAACAACTATAAAGGATACTATTTTTTGTATTTTTGATAAAACAATGCAAGCAAAAATAAAGTAAAGCAAAACAATAACAAAGTAAAGGATGTGCGTGCGAAACTTCCCTTGCAGAAATCTTCTTTCTCCCCGGCAACGGCGCCAGAAAAATAGCTTGATGCGGACGGTGTTGATATAGATCACCGACCAGTTGGGAACCCCAAGAGGAAGGTATGATGAGCACAGAAGCAAGTATTCCCTCAGTAAGAAACCAAGGTTTATCGATCCAGTAGGAGAAAGCCAAACTTAAGAAGGTGATGCTTGCTAGCTTCATGACACTCCAGCAAGGGTGCCGTTTAAGATTCTTGTTGGTGCGTCTTAAACTAGTAGCAACGTGGAACCTGCACACAACACAACCAAGAACTTTGCTCCCAACTTACGATGAGGTTGTCAATCTCACCGGTTTGCTGTAAACAAAGGTATGAGCGTATCGAGTGGAAAACAGTAGTAGTATGCGATAAAGTAAATAGTGCGAGTAATAGTAAAATGGTGTAACAATGTAAAGAAAATTGGACCGGGGTCCACAGTTCACTAGTGGTGTCTCTCCATAAGATAATAACAACATGCTGGTTAAACAAATTACAGTTGGTCAATTGATAGAATAAAGATAACGTGCATATGTCACGAGGATCACTATGAGATTTACTCTGGGCATTACAACAAAATACATAGACCGCCATCCAACTGCATCTATGACTAATAATCCACCCACAGGGATATCGTCCGAACACCCCATGAGTATTAAGTTGCGAACAACAGATAACTGCATTAAGCAAAGTGTGTAATGTAAACAAAACGAATGTCCTTGGACACAAGAATGTTGTTTTCTCCCTAGTGGCAATAGCATATCTACAACCTTAGAGGTTTCTGTCACTCCCCCAGATTAAATAGAGACATGAACCCAACTATCAAGCATAAATACCCCCTCTTGGAGTCACTAGTATCAACTTGGCCAAGATAGCTACTAACAACAGAGAGCATGCAAGATCATAAACAACATAGAGATAGCATAAGATAATATTTAGCACATCAACTTAACATAACACCAATATTCATCGGATCCCAACAAACACAACATGTAGAATTACACAAAGATGATCTCGATCATGTAAGGCAGCTCACGAGATCTAAACATGAAGCACATGGTGGAGAAGACAACCATCTAGCTACTGCTATGGACCCATAGTCCAAGGTAGACTACTCACTCATCGCGCCGGAGGCAAGCATGGTGATGAAGAAGACCTCCGGTGGCGATTCCCCTCTCCGGCAGGGTGCCGGGAAGAGCTTCTGGACCCTCCCGATCTCGGGTCGACGACGGCGGCGGATCGCGATGTGTTTCTAGAAAATTGATCGGGTCTTTACGTTTTCCCGTCGGGGGGTCTTTATAGGTAAAGGGGCAGCGTCAAAAATGGACCAGGGGGCCCTCACCATAGGGTGGCGCGGCCAGGGGCTGGGCCGCGCCCCCTGGTGGTGAGGCTGGCCCCTGGCCCCTCTCCGTCTCCTCTTCGGTCCTCTAGAAGCTTCGGTAAATATCTGGATGTTTGGCTTTTGTTTCGTCCAATTCCGAGAATATTTCCTGTGTAACTTTTCTAAAACACAAAAACAGCAGAAAATAGGGAACTGACACTGTCGCATCTTGTTAATAGGTTAGTTCCGTAAAATGCATAAAAACGCCACAAAGTGTAACAAAACACTAAACAAATGGTGTAAGAACAAGCATGGAGCATAAAAAATTATAGATACGTTTGAGACGTATCAGCATCCCCAAGCTTAACTCCTGCTCGTCCTCGAGTAGGTAAGTGATAACAAAAGAAATAATTTTTGAGGTGACATGCACCAACACAATCTTGATCATCTATGTAAAGCATTGAGTGCTGGGATCAAAAGAACTTAAAACATGGGCATGAAAGACATAATCTTGATAGAAGAAACTTAGCAACCATGTTATAACATGAAAAATAACACAAATGAACGATCATGAAAATTAAACAATGAAAGTCAAACGTGTGTTCAAATCATATGGAAAAATATACAAATGGTTTTCAGCTTGTCCTTCATGGAATAGCAAAACATAAATGCATAGGACACCTTCAAGTTTAAGAGGGCGACTAGATACAAATAATTTAAGAACAAGTGAAACCAAAATCATGAATCAATCAATGATAAACTTTGGGACTATGCACATTAAACTCAGAATGACAACTATGCTCTCTTAGACGGTGCATAAAGATAGAAGGTGGTGACTCAACATAAAAGTAAAAGAAAGGCCCTTCGCAGAGGGAAGCAGTGATTAAACATGTGCTAGAGCTTTTCATTTGTAAAACAGAGAGATAAAAATTGGGTTTTGAGAGTTGGATCTGGATCGCGTGGATCACAATAGATCACTTACGTGAAACGGTATGCTAGATCTGGGCCGCTTGATCTCATTTAGATCCAACGCTCTGAAACAGCGATCCGCCCAAATCGGTATCAACGAATCAGAGGCCGCCAAGTGTCTGTTTCTGGATAGCCCCGATCTATTTTTCGTTTTAAAATTTCTGAATATGTTTTAAACTTGTAAATTTCATATCTTTAGTTCTACTGATCCAAAGTTAGCAAACTTTGCATCCCTGGATTCTGAAAATTAAGTAGAAACTATTTCCAGCATAAAATATTACTTTTGCATCTGTTTTATATGCTGTATTACTGCAAGCTTTATTTTTGTATTTTGGCTATTAAAAATAGTTGTAAATTTTATTTTTTCAGTAACTCATGTTTTTTTTGATCAAAATGAAACCCCTCTGTACCGTAGAATGTTTAGAATATTTTCAATACCTTCTATTTTACCTTTGTAGATTCAACTTGTTTAATTGTTCTATTTGTGTGTTGAAAATATTTTGAGCTTTATAAATAACTCTAATTTTTTTGACCATGTCATCATACATATAGCAACCAACCAGAGAACTTGCTAACTGTCATTGTGGTGTTTAAGTCACATATGGCATACATATTTCTCTTCATGAGTGTTTATGAATGCTATGTGCTTATGGTTTGCAAAAATTCTATGTGTAGATTGTGCTGAGTGCAACGAGTGCCTTTGTGACGAGTGCACCAACTCCTCTCCTCACCAAGGCAAGTGTCACCATATCTCCTTGTCCTACTGAAAGTTTTGTGACCTGTAGCTTTTATAGTAGAAGATGCATGTGTAGGTGGTTTTATGAGTTTGAGTCTTTAGCTTGTTAGATTTTATGCTAAAATCTTTTGTCTAGTTTTTGCCTAGCTTTTGCATCTCCTAGTAGAATTGCTGCTGCTATAGGTCTATGTTTTACACTTGTTGTGGGAAGGGTTTATCACATTTTTTGACTAAGTGTTGAAAACCATGTTTTGTAAAACAAAGAAAACAACTAAGTGAATGAATCACCTGGCTGGAAGTGGCTTTGTTTGGGTTATGTTGAGTGGTTCCCTGGGGTCATGTCGTCGAACCTCTGAACCACCAGGTGTATCTCACTTGTGGACGGCCACCCAGGGGCAAAGAGATTAGAGATGTTCAATTCATGAAGCTTCCAGTGCAACCACAAGACATATGGGCTCTGTCTTGACCGACTAGGCTGCAAGAACTCAAGACAGACGGACAGAGGGTGGTAGATGTTGATAGGTTGGAACGTGTCCGGGTTGGTCTGAGGGATTGCTTCTGAAAGGTCTCGTCTTAGTTTTCACTTGGCCATTAAAGGCAAAATGAGACTCATGGAAAAATGGGTTAACTAAGTCTTGTGGGAAAAGTGCACCACCTCTGCAGAGTGTTAGAACTAAGTACTTAGCCTTGTCCCCGGTTATGGACAATTCTGAGTGACATGATGTTGAAGCTGTTCGAGAATCTCCTCATCCCAATTTCTGGAAGATGCCGGCATGAAGCTCGTTGATACCCTAAGAACACAAAGGAATGATTTTCAGCAAGAGTCAGTTTTAAGCCAGCTGTCTCTACAGCTACCTCAAAACTCGGGGGCTAGTAGGAGGAGGAATCAGTCATAAAATGACCGGCTCCAGCCCTCAGCCGACAGGCCGTCTAGCCAGTGTGGCACTGCAGCTGGCAAAAGAAGCTGAAGCTGAGAACAAGTTACTTACCTCAACAGTCTTCTCCGTCTTGACAAACTGAAGGCCGGCGTTCCCCAGCGATTCCCTGACAGCGGCGAGCTGTTTGTTCAGATCCGCCAAAGTCAAGTTCCTGGCTCTGGTCTCGCTGGTCTCGCCAGAGCCGGCGCTGGAAAGCCGTGTCCGCCCATTCCTTCTGAAGCTGGCTAGCTGAGCTTTGGCTACCAACGCTAGACCCAGTCGGAGCCATAAAGGTTCTCCCTCCTGAAGTGCTTTTGGCGGCCGCCCCAGGGGTAATGGAAGCTTTGCCGCAGTCGCCCTCCTCGGTTCGGGCAGTGGGAGTTTCCTGAGAAATCTTCTCAGGGCCGGCATCAGCTCCAGCGTGAGGAGGAACGGCGGCCTTGTCAACCTCCATCCCAGGCGCGGGTGTGCCAGTCTCCGTGGCTGGCGCAGGTGCAGCGTTGGAGGAAGCTCGCGCAGCTGCCTCTAGGGGCTCTAGTGTCCCCACGCCAGCCGAAGCCTCCTCCATCGCCTCTTCCATGGTCTCGCGCGGTTCTCCCTGGCCAGCTTGGCCAGAAGATGCCTTAGCGATGGCAACTTCTTCCGCCGCAGTCTCGTCGGTGGTGGTGTGAGGTGTGACGACCTCTGCCGCAGTAACCTCCTTGACGATGGGCTCCTCAGTCCGCACCGGTCCAGCCTCAGCCGCGGCATCTACATCGGCGGCAACATCCTCTACTGCCACCCTCTGGCAGGCAAGTCCCGCCATGTCCTCCTCGACCTTGTGGGTCTCCTCCTGCGAGGCGCGGTCCTTCTCCTTGGCACGACCCATGTCGCCACCATCTTCCCCCCGCGCATCCTCTTGCTGCGCGAGAGGGTGGAGGCTGAAGATTCGGTCCCATCCGGCATTGTCGTTGGAGAGGGATTCAGGAGCTTGGCTATGGAGATAGAACCCCTGCAAGAAAAATGCCCCGCGTCAAGTATGTCAGAGACGTGAGAGCAGGAAGCGGAAAAGAGGGTGAAGGCGAGGAGCTCACCCAGCCACCACTGTAGCCTGGCGCTTGACCACCTTCTTCGCCTTGGGGGGAGGTTGGTTCTTCTCCGCTAGCTCTATTCTCTTCTATTTTTTAGCCGGCTCAGGCAGAGCCGGCTGAGCTCTCTTCTTGGGGGCAGCCGTCCTGCCTCCAGGCCTCTTCGAGGTGGCCGACTTCGGTGCAACCGGCTGCCGCTCCGGGGTATCCGGCACTTCTACGACCGGAGAGATCTTACCTCCGGCAGCGGCTGCTGCGGCCACGTGAAGAGCTATTGCCCCGAGGGCAGCGGGCAGCTCTAGTTCATCATCATCATCTTCGGACCAGTCTCTTAAGGAGGAGGGACATGGAGACTTACTCGAGTGGCTGAGGGATTCGCCCTGCTCCTCCAGCTCCTCGCTCCCATCGTCGTCATGAGTGGCACCTGAGCCCTCAGGAGCGATGCTGGAGCCGTCATCTTCATCATCGTCGTCGTCATCCCAGACAACCGCATCGTCTGAATGCGCCTTGTCAGCGGCGAAGCCGGCCTGGTGTCGTGGGGATGACTTCAGGGGTATGCCAAGGGCAGCGCTATATGCCGACTGGCGTCCCCGGAGTCTCCACGACGTCAAGTAAGAAAGACCGGCTCCGGTTAAAGGGCCGGCTGCGCTAGCAGCCGGCTGGCAACTCCACCGAGGAGAGCCAGAGCCGGGCGATGAAGATAAGATTCCTCCAACGGCTGTGTCGCCGAAAGCAGCCTGGCCCCGACAAGATCGCCAGGGGCAAAGGACGGGAGTGACGCCCGCCACGACCGGCCTCCACCAACCAGCGAGCAGGAGCCTTCCCCACGAAAGGATCCAAGGCAAAAGGGAGGGCATATGCCTCCCAGATGCCGGTCCAGGGGGCAAAAGGCTCTTTATAAAGTGCAACTGTCAGGAGGGAACAGAGGTGGGCCAGGAGATCACACCGAAGACGCAGCCGCAGGGAGCCGGCAACCGGGCAGCCGGCCACCTAACCTGTAACCAGACCCCCGCCTATATAAGGGAGTCTAGACCCTTAGCCTAGGGGATCGAATCTTTCTCCTTTTTCCTCCTCTAGACGAACAGCTCGAGGAGCGCTGTAACCACTGTAAAGCTAATAGAAAGCAGGCAGGAAGTAGGGGTTTTACCTCCATCGTGGAGGGTGTCAGTGTTATGGATACCGGGGTATCCCGGTCCACCTGCTCCTGGGCCACGTCATCGGCCCATCTTCAGGGTCAGTGACCCAAGCTACGGAGAAGACCCTCACGAGGAGGCGCCTCGTGAGGAGAACGACGACACAAACGGCTAAGGACCAGAAGACATCCTCACGAGCCCCCGCTGGTGAGGAGAGGAAGTACGCCCACGTCAGCTCGGCACGTTTGCGTGCAGAGCAAGAAGATAACGGGCAGAAGACCGCGTACCGCCCACGCTACCCCCGACAGGGAGGAGACCAACTTTCGCCGTGTCTGCCCAAAGCGGCACAGTGGTTGTTGGCCACCCCCCTAAAAATAGCGTGGACGGTGCAGGGCGCCAGAGGAGGACGTCAGCTTCCTCCACCCACTCCTGTGGACCGGCGCCACTACCCTACGAAGACCATGTCTACAGAAGAGCGTAGTCTACAGCTGTCCACCCTTCCTTGGCCATATGTGTGGCAACCCCTTCCCCAAGAAGATAAGGGGAAAGAGGACCTTGCCGCTATAAAAGGAAGGGAGGCCACCCCTTAGAGGGGCTCTGATCTCCTCCAAGTTGCTAGCTGGGCACGCAGGTTCTTCAACCTCTGGCCAGCTAGAGCTTTGTAACCAAGACCTTGTACTCCTCGCGAGGTGTCGCGTTGCAATACAAGAAGGCAGGAAGTAGGGGTTTTACCTCACCACGAGGGCCCTGAACCTGGGTAAAGCTCGGTCTCCCTCTCTGCAGTGTGTTGCGCATTCGACAATCGAGGCTTCCGTCACCGTGTTTCGTTGCGATCCAAGATCTCACACGTTCAGCCCCCTGCGTTCGAATCTTTGGGTCCGTCGCGTGGTACCCCGTGTTCTTGCGACACAAAATCCATCGACATTTGGCGCGCCAGATAGGGGGCTGTGGTGTGTTTTCTTCTAGATCTGCTTCGACATGGCCGACGCCAACGCAAGGCTCGAGCGTCTTCGCCGTCGCAACGCTGTTCGTGGGCAAACCGAGCCCATCTTCCGTCGTCATGAAGCTTCGGCCGAGGAGGAAGAGGAGGAAGATCTGGAGTCCTCCTACCTCCCGTCCGGGCGTACAGAGCCTTCGCTCTCCTTCACCGCCACCGCCACTTCTCGCGCTCGTTCTGGGAGTCAGCTGTCTCCTGCGTAGGCTCTCGCCATGGCGCAGGAGCTGCTGCGCTATCAGCCCACCAACGACGGGCGTGAGGGGTGGCGCGCTCGAATCGCCGAGCTCGTCGCCATCGCCAACGAAGACCCGGCCCAGGGAGGAGCCCAGGGCGCGGGAGATCCAGATCCGGCGGCGGGGCGTCACGCCGGAGATGGGAAGGCCAACAAGGCCAAGAAGGTGGTTTCCCGCGCCGCATCTTCGCCGCGCGGGGAGCCCAGCTGCCAAATCGTCCAACGTGCTCCGGAAGACGCACGCGTCTCCCTCGAGCGCCGCCGCGAAAATCATGACCGCGCCATCGACGACATCGGTGAAGCTGGCAAGAACGTCAGGACCCCCGGCGTCCCTATCTACAACCCCGGGTGTCTTGCCCTCACTCGCCAGCAGCGCTACGTCGTCTGGCCTGACAAGTTCAAGCCAGACATCAGCGCGCGTTACGACGGGACCACAAACCCTGTCGAATTTCTCCAACTCTACGTCATCGCCGTCCAGGCTGCGCGTGGAGATCAGCGCGCCATGACCAATTGGTTCCCCATGGCCCTCAAGGACGCTCCGCGAACCTGGCTCATGAATCTTCCTCACGAATCTGTGACTTCGTGGAAGGATTTGTGTCGTCAGTTCGTTGCCAACTTCATGCCCACGTACGAACGCCCCGCTACCAAGAACGATCTTAAGGCGGTGCGTCAGTACAAGGGCGAAACGCTTCGTCAGTACATCCAGCGCTTCAGTCAGATGAGGAACAAGATCCCCAGGATCTCCAACGAGGAGGTCATCTCCGCGTTCTCCACGGGCGTCTCCGACGTCAAGATGCGGGAGAAGCTGTCCGTGAATGATGAGCTGACCTCCGTCGTCAGGCTCTTCTAGATCGCCGACCGCTGCGCCAAGGCTAAGGAGGGGAGGCTCTTCGTGCACAATCTGCCGGAGGTGCCTCCCCCAAAGCCGAAGTCCAAGGACCCCAAGCGAAAGGAGGCTGCTGTCCTCGCGGCGGAGCCAGATCATAAGCAACGCCGCGGGGACCGCTCCGATCGCGATAAAGGTCGACGTCGCCGCTACTGCATTATCCACAAGAAGGACACTCACAATACTGAAGATTGTTGGATTGTCCGGAAGTTTCACGAGGAAAACGGCGTCGCCAAGCGTCGCGGGGGCGGCCGCAGCAACGGCAAGAGTGGATCCCGGGGCGATCGCCGCGACGACGACCGCGAGGAAGGTCGCCGCCGTGGGGGTCTGTCTCGAGCCGATCCCGAGCCGCTGCCGCTGCCCCCACCAGCAAACGATCATCGGGAGGAGGCCCAGGGGGTCTATCAAGAGCCACCAGACTTCGCCGCTTGCCTCCTAGGTGGAGCTCAGGCTCCTCTGTCAAATCGACACTTCAAGCAGCTGTCGCGAGAAATCGCGGCGACGCAGCCCAACGTCGGCAATCGCCTAATGAAGTGGTCAACATGCAAGATTGGCTTCGACGAGGGGGATCATCCGGCTTCCACAAGGGGCGTGGGTACAATTCCCCTCTTGTGCACGCCAACTATCAACAACGTCGCCGTCAATTGCACTCTCATCGACGGAGGGGTAGGCCTCAAAATCATCTCAGTCGAGATCTTCGAAAAGATGCAGGTGCCGTACCACCGGCTCATGCCAACTCGACCATTCTTCGGGGTAACCGAGGGGTCTACAACGCCAATTGGGCAGGTAAGCCTGCCCGTCACCTTCGGCACCCGGGACAACTACAGGATAGAAAGCCTCGACTTCGACGTCGCCTACATCGCCCTGCCATACAATGCCATCCTCGGCTACCCAGCCTTGGCGAGGTTCATGGCAGCAACGCACCATGGCTTCAACGTCCTCAAGATTCCGGGCGCCAACGGCACGATCACCGTGCGCTGCAATGAAAAGGATGCTCTCCGGTCAGTGGAGCACGTCTACCGTGAGGCCGCCACCATGTTCCCCGCCGACGAAGATCTGCTGGAACACTCCGGCGACCTCACGAGGAAGAAGCAGCTCGTATCCCAAGAGCGAGCTGCTGCGAAGAAGGCCTCTCTCGAGCCCTGCCCTCTGGGTTCGATAGGGAAGAAGATCGCCGCCTCTGCATCGCCTACTCCAAGCGAGGACCTGGTCCATCCAATGCTGGACATGAGCGTTGGGGAAGCAGCGGTACCCTCAGGGAGGAGGCCCCAGTTCACCCAAGAGCGCTCTGCAACCAAGAAGGTCCCTCTTCAGGCTGGGGGCTGCGAAAACTTCATCACCATTGGGGCAGGACTTTCCCCCAAATAGGAAAGCGCGCTCGTCACCTTCCTGCGGGCAAACTCTGACATGTTCGCGTGGACTCCGTCAGATATGCCCGGCGTTCCCAGGGAGGTGATTGAGCACCACTTAGCCGTGTGCCCTCAGGCACACCCCGTGAAGCAGAAGACTAGGAAGCAAGCGCAAGAGAAGCAGGATTTCACTGTCAAGGAGATAGAGAAGCTGAAGAAGGCCAAGCTGATACGCGAGGTAGCTCACCCCACCTGGATTGCTAATCCGGTGGTCGTCCCAAAGGCTAACGGCAGTGGGCGCCTCTGCGTGGACTTCACAAGTCTCAACAAGGCCTGCCCCAAGGATCCTTATCCGCTCCCGAGGATAGATCAAATCATCGACTCCACCGCCGGCTGCGACCTCCTTTGTTTCTTGGATGCTTTCTCCGGCTATCATCAAATCAAGATGGCAAAGGAGGACGAGGAGAAGACCGCCTTCATCACGCCTTGTGGCGTGTACTGCTATGTCTGCATGCCCTTCGGTCTGAAGAACGCAGGAGCCACCTTCCAAAGGCTCATGCGCAAGGCCTTGGGGGCTCAGATGGGAAGGAACGCGGAGGCCTACGTCGACGACATCGTCGTCAAAACTCGCGAGGGTCACACCTTCATCGAGGATCTGGAGGAAACATTCGTCAACCTAAAAAAAGGTAAACATCAAGCTCAACCCCGCCAAGTGCGCCTTCGGCGTACCGTCGGGAAAACTGTTGGGGTTCCTCATGTCTCATCGCGGGATAGAGGCGAACCCTGACAAGGTCAAGGCCATCGAAGAAATGCGTCCTCCGCGCAATCTCAAGGAAATGCAACACCTCGCGGGGTGCATGGCAGCCCTGGGACGCTTCATTGCGAGGAGTGGGGAGAAAGCTTTGCCCTTCTTCAAGCTCATGAAGCGCACTGGGAAGTTCGAATGGACTCCAGAGGCTGACAAGGCCTTCGCTGAGCTGAAAAGGTACCTCACGAGCCCACCGATCATGGTTGCCCCAACGACCCGCGAGCCCTTGTTACTCTACATCGCGGCAACTCCAAGGACTGCGAGTGCTGTTCTCGTCGCGGAGCGAGACGCTAAGGTGATCGCCAAGGAGGAGGTCACTCCTCCAAGCTCGGGGGCTCCTCGCGAGGAAGAGGCTGCTTCATCTCTCGTCCCTCGAGAGGAGCCACCCGCGGCATCTTCGCCGACCGAGCCGCTCTCTCAGAGCAACGCTCAAAAGCCTCCCGAGGAGGAGCCTTCGGGGGTGTCGTCAAGGTGCAAAAGCCTATGTACTTCATCAGCACGGTACTGCGCGACGCGCGGGAACGCTACACCATGCAGCAAAAGCTGCTCTACACCTTGCTCATCGCCTCGCGGAAGCTATGCCACTACTTCCAGGGTCACCCGATTAAGGTGGTAACCGATCGCCCCCTGGAAACCATCCTACGCAATCCCAACGTCACCGGGCGGGTGGCAGAATGGGCTGTGGAACTTCAACCCTTCGAGATCTCCTTCGAAACTACAAAGGTAATCAAGAGCAAGGCTTTGGCCGAGTTCACTGCGGAGTGGACCGATCCGTTCGCCGACGAGCCTCCGGAGGTGGAGTCAACTCTCCCTGGAGAGGAGGCCCCAGGCCTCTGGGTCATGCACTTTGACGGTGCCTTCAACCTCCCCGACACGGGAGCTGGTGCTGTCCTAACCTCTCCCTCTGGAGACAAGCTTTTCTACGCTGTGCAGCTCTGCTTCAAGCCTGAGAGCAAGGTCTCCAACAACATCGCGGAATACGAAGGCCTACTCGCCGGCTTAAGGGCGGCGAACGCTTTGGGCATCAAGCGCCTCATCGTCAAGGGAGATTCACAGCTGGTTGTGAACTTCTCGAACAAGAGCTACACTCCAAAGGACGAGCACATGGCGGCCTACCTCGAGGAGCATCGAAAGATGGAAAAACGCTTCCAAGGTTTGGAGCTGAAGCACATCCCGAGAGGAGAAAATGTGGAAGCCGACGAGATCGCCAAGCGCGCCTCTCATCGCCTGGCACAACCTGCCGGCGTCTTTGAGGAGCGTCTTTTCAAGCCGTCCGCTTCTCCGTCGACATCCGATTCACCTCCTCCTTCTGCCTTGCCGCCACCGCCGGAGCAGGGGGCTCCGGATTGCGGGCCTCCTTCGGGTGACCGCGTCCTTCTGGCATTGGCATGGCAGGAGGGAGTGGATTGGATCATCGAGCTCAAGGCCTACCTCACCAGCAGCAGGCTTCCCGAGGATGAAGAGGAGGCCGAGAGGATTGTGCGGCAAGCTTCGGGCTATTGCATCAAGGATGGTGACTTGTACCGGTGTCGCCCAAACGGCGTCGCTCTGAAGTGCATATCTACTCACCAAGGCCAAGAGCTTCTCAAGGACATCCACGCCGGCGAATGCGGGCATCACGCTTCTGCGGCAACTCTAGCCGCAAAGGCATACCAAAGCGGGTTCTACTGGCCTTCGGCGCTCGGAGACGCGGTGGAGATGGTCAAGAGGTGCGAGGCGTGCCAATTCCACGCCAAGCAGATACATCAGCCGGCGCAAGAGCTGCAAACCATCCCACTCACTTGGCCCTTTGCAGTTTGGGGACTGGACATCCTCGGTCCATTCCCCAGAGCGCAAGGGGGCTATCGCTACCTCTACGTCGCCGTCGACAAGTTCACCAAGTGGGTGGAGGTGGAACCGGTGTGCACAATCCCGGCGAGGTCCGCAGTCAAGTTCATCCGTGGGCTGGTCTGTCGTTTTGGTGTGCCTAACCGCATAATCATCGACAACGGCAGCCAGTTCACCAGCGGACTGTTCCGGGACTACTGTGCATCGGTCGGCATCAAGATCTGCTTCGCCTCCGTCGCCTACCCCCGGAGCAATGGCCAAGCCGAGCGTGCTAACGCCGAGGTCCTCAAAGGACTCAAGATGAAAAGCTTCAACGCCAAGCTCGAAGCCTGCGGCAAAAAATGGTTAGACAACCTCCAATCCATCGTGTGGTCCATCAGGACTACCGCCACCAAACCCACTGGAGAGACCCCTTTCTTCTTGGTCTATGGGGCGGAGGCTGTTCTTCCCATCGACATCAAGTTCGGAGCGCCAAGAGTGCTCGCCTTCGACGAAATTCGCCAAGAGGACCTCATCAAAGATCGCCTCCTCCTGCTCGAAGAAGCTCGGTGCCAAGCCGCGCTCCGCGCCGCGAGGTACCAGCAAGGACTACGCCGCTACCATAGCCGCCATGTTCGAGCAAGGACACTGGAGGTCGGCGACCTGGTGCTGAGGAGAATACTCTCTCGCGAGGGCCTGCACAAGCTATCTCCAATGTGGGAAGGGCCCTTCAAGGTGACGCACATCGCCAGGTCGGGCTCGGCGCGGCTGGAAACCGCAGAAGGCGTGCCGGTGGGGAACCCGTGGAACATAGCTCACCTGCGAAAGTTCTACCCTTAGGTTCCTCACGAGGAAAAGACCGTTTTCACGGCACTTGTATCAGCTCAACCTGCTCTTAAGCACTGATATTAAGTTAAAGCGCATTATAGCGCCTCTGCTTCGGCATGACATCAAATGGCATGAAGTCCATTTATTTTATGTTGTACTCCTCGCGGAAGGGGGCTAGGCACGGTGTCTATGCTGGGGCCTTCGCCCGGAAAACAGTGAGCCCGAAAAACCCGAAGGGAATGAGCTCTGGTCAGGGGCGACGGCCCTGTTATCAATCACCTCCAAATACCCATGGTGCTTAGTTCCTCGCGAAGTACATCGGAAAATAAAAAATCTTCGAGGAAAAGTCCAAGGTGTGCCCCAAGGCACCCGCTAAGGACCTACCCCTCGTGAGCAACCCTCACGAGGGAGCAAGGACGCGTCGATGCACCAGCATCCGCAGGAAGATTCCCTCTTCCGAGGAAGGCCTAACGTGGCAGGATTATTGAAGACCAAGGCCGCTCCGATCATCTTGCGAAGGAGACGCAGATCCGGAGGTCCGCGCCAGGCCCTTCACCTCACGAGCAACCCTTGTGAGGTGTCGACGGTCTCTGGGCTCTCTTAAGCGTCGACGTTTTCACGTCCGTGAAGGTCCAGCTTCCCTCAACGACGAGGAAGGCCCCGTGAATCGCCACGCGCGGCAATTTGCTCTTAGCTGCCGGCACAGATAGTGCCGCGCTCCTCCACGACGGGGAAGGTCCCTGTGCCGGTCACAGGGGCATCTTATTCGCCTTCTTTTTCCGTTTGTTTTATCGATTTGTTTTTCCGTTTTCGGGGACTTGGGGTTTTTTGTTTTCCAACTCTTTCTTCAACTTCTTGTCTCAGGAATCGTCCAATGTGTCGTCGACGCCGACCCCATCTCGAGCTCTGAGGCTAAGGGAGGCTTCCCGCCAATGCCAACAGCTCACTAGGGCTCTCGAGCGAGCAAACGACCAGGACAATGAAGAACAGCAAGGTGATTAACAAGCGGATTTCATTAAAGCGCCCCCAGTGGGGGAAGGAGCAAAAGCACGGCGGGGCATACCCCGCCGGCGAGGACTACGCGACAAAAGAGGGGAGGAGACTAGCTCCCCTCCCCAGAGGACTACCGCGCCAGGGCCGCCTCTTCACTGCGCCGCAGGCTGGGGGTAGGTGCGGCGGACGCCGCCGGCGGTGAAGATCCGCACCGTAGCCTCCAGCATCCCCAGCTTAAAGCGGAAGACGAGGTGGTCGCCCACGTGGAGGCGATGGCCGAGGGCAAATGCCCTCCAGCGGCCGGAGAGGACGGCGTTGCCGTCGTCCCCAAGGAGGATGTCCACAGGCCAGAAGAGGTCTGGCCTGCTCTGTTCCCCTAGGGCAATCTCCCCGGCGGCCGCGCCGGGGGCGTAAATCACCCTCCGGACGGCGTCGGGCAGCCGGAGGGAGTTGAAGCCCGGGGCGTCGACGACGACGAGGAGCTCCAGGAAGCGGGACCCCAGGGCGACAAGGGGTCCCAGCATCGCCACCGCCAGGGGGCGCGGAGTGGCAACCACTCCGTTCGCCGGCGGGGCCGGAGGATCCGTTCCGGGGGAGGCGGGCCCAAGGCGGCCAGCACCTCCTGGAGGGCCCGATCGATGCTCCCCGAGGCGCGGGGAGCAGGCGCCGCCGCCAGCGGCGACGGCGAATTCAAGGCGCCCCCTCGCGCGGGACCCCTGAGGATCAGAGCGCCGGAGGTCCCCGAGGCGGCGCGGCTCGCCTCGCCCTGCCTCGGCGCGCCAATGCGGAGGGGGCCACCGGCGCCGGGCGTCCACTGGGCTGGGATCTTCGCCTTCTTCCCGCTCCCCAGGGGACGTCCGCGGCGCTTTGCCCCAGAGCTCAATCCAGCGGCGGCGGAGGAGTTGGAGGGATCCATGAGCTCAGAGGCGCAGAAGCGGAAGTGGCGCTGGAGGAAGGAGGTGAAGTGCCGGAGGTCTCGAGGAGGATCTATTTAAGGGGGGCGTCCGGCGTCGATGCGTCAAATCCCTGCGCGGGAATCGAAGCGTTGGCGCAGTGCTCCGCAGTCAAGCAACGCATCATTATGACGGGTTGACGCCTCGGGGACCGTAGCGTCGCCCGCCATTTCATCTCGCCAGCTGCGGCCGCGCCACGTGTCCGGAGCCTCCGCTTCTTCACATGGTCCTCTGACCGCACGGTTGACGCGTGCCGTTGGAGGGCCCAGCAGCTTCTGGGGCCCCCGTCCCTTCGCTCCCTCGAGAGGGCGCGTTCGCGGGCCGGGCTCCCGGGGGCTACTGTCGGTGTTATGGATACCGGGGTATCCCGGTCCACCTGCTCCTGGGCCACGTCATCGGCCCATCTTCAGGATCAGCGACCCAAGCTACGGAGAAGACCCTCACGAGGAGGCGCCTCGTGAGGAGAACGACGACACAAACGGCTAAGGACCAGAAGACCTCCTCACGCGCCCCCGCTGGTGAGGAGAGGAAGTACGCCCACGTCAGCTCGGCACGTTTGTGTGTAGAGCAAGAAGATAACGGGCAGAAGACCGCGTACCGCCCACGCTACCCCCGACAGGGAGGAGACCAACTTTCGCCGTGCCTGCCCAAAGCGGCACAGTGGTTGTTGGCTACCCCCCTAAAAATAGCGTGGACGGTGCAGGGCGCCAGAGGAGGACGTCAGCTTCCTCCACCCACTCCTGTGGACCGGCGCCACTACCCTACGAAGACCATGTCTACAGAAGAGCGTAGTCTACAGCTGTCCACCCTTCCTTGGCCATATGTGTGGCAACCCCTTCCCCAAGAAGATAAGGGGAAGGAGGACCTTGGCGCTATAAAAGGAAGGGAGGCCACCCCTTAGAGGGGATCTGATCTCCTCCAAGTTGCTAGCTGGGCACGCAGGTTCTTCAACCTCTGGCCAGCTAGAGCTTTGTAACCAAGACCTTGTACTCCTCGCGAGGTGTCGCGTTGCAATACAAGAAGGCAGGAAGTAGGGGTTTTACCTCACCACGAGGGCCCTGAACCTGGGTAAAGCTCGGTCTCCCTCTCTGCAGTGCGTTGCGCATTCGACAATCGAGCCTTCCGTCACCGTGTTTCGTTGCGATCCAAGATCTCACACGTTCAGCCCCCTGCGTTCGAATCTTTGGGTCCGTCGCGTGGTACCCCGTGTTCTTGCGACACGAAATCCATCGACAGAGGGCCCTGAACCTGGGTAACCGAGGTGTCTCCGTTGGCACAATCCCGAGCCGGACCCATCGTCACCACCGTCGAGCCCCTCCGTTAAGCCATCCCCATGGCATCTGTCCCCAAATTCCCACGATAGTTGGCGCCCACCGTGGGGCTACGCGCGGCGATGACCGGAGTCAAGTTCCGGCCGGGATCCCCATCGATCTCTGGCGAGAGGGTCGCCTCCGGCCTCGTCTGGAGGTTTGGCACCCTCGACTGCGTCAGCGACAACTTGGCCTGCCTCGGGGACGGCGTTGGCAGCAGCGGCTCCTTCCTCGACATCGGCAGCCACTGCTTCTACGTCGCCAAGCGCTTCCCGGAAGAGGTAACCGACGTGCTTGACCCTCTCTGTGACGCAGGCTCGGATTGCAACGAAAGCAGTGATCTTTCCGCCATGGTCAAAGTGCTGGCCCTGGGGGAGGATGGTGGCGGCGACCCACCGCGCTCCGCGCGCCCGCCGCTCGAACGCCCACCTCCACAGGAACAAGATCTTCCACCTCCAGAGCGGGACGTGTTGGACGCAGCCATCATGGACCTGCGCGCTCCACTCGACCTCACCACGGATCCAGTCAAGGACTCCGAGGATCTGGAGTGGACGCGCCGTAACCTTCTCAAGGAAGCGATCGACATCGAAGACACTCGCCGGCGCGTCCTCTCCACGCTCCATGAGTACAACACCGCTCACGGCTTCACTCCGGCTGGAGACGGCCCAAGCCGGGTGGGACAAGTTCGTCAACGAGGCCGCGAGCTGGGCGCGGAGCTGAACCAGGCAGCGCCCTCGGCAAAGCTGCCTCCAATCATCACCAAGCCCACCTACAGCACACCCACGAAGAACCTCCGCGCCGCGCGCTACATCACCTCTGAACTGGATGGACTGCAAGGCGAGGACTTGCGGGAGAAGCAAGCCCGGATCCAAGAACTCTTGGACACCGCCGATCTGCAGCAGCAGGCGATGGAGCCGCGCGGAGAGGCGAGCGGCACATGGTACGACAACCGCATCGTCGTGGCTGGCCAAAACAAATCGCAGGGACAAGCTTCGTCGCCCAACCATGGCCCGGCGGAGCATAGCCGGAGCAACCGAGCTCCTGGCAAAAGCGGGGGAAACCATCGCACCCAGCATTCTGGCCACCACAACCAGCAGACCCGAGATCCGGCTGCGGTCACCAGCAAGCCGTGCCATCCTCCTCGGGCAGACGCAGTGGAGCCGGCGCGCGGCAAATCTGCGGCGCAAGTCCAGCCGGCCCATGGAGCTGGCCAAGGCGCTCAGGGTCATCAGCCAGCTCGCTCGCACGTGAGCCTGAGGATCGGGGAGCGCGTCGACCCGCCGAAGGATGACGCTCGCCATCGGCTCAACCAGCTGGCGGACTCCAAGTTTGACGAGGAGGAACCTTCAGCGGGTCCGGTCTGCTTCAGCCCTCGCATCCGCAATGAACCCTTTCCGACCAAGTTCGCCCTCCCGCGCGACATGCCCAAGTACACTGGGGCGGTGAAGCCGGAAGACTGACTGTCAGACTACGTCACTGCCGTCAACATCGCGGGTGGCAACAAGAGGACAGCAGTGCGCTACGCGCCGCTCATGCTCACAGGATCTGCTCGGACGTGGCTCAACAGCTTGCCGGCTCTGCAGATCAACTCCTAGCATGATTTCCAAGAAGCATTTATCAAGAACTTCACGGGAACCTACAAGCGACCGCCCTGGCCACGGCAACTGGCCCTCTGCAAACAAGGACCGGATGAGCCAGACCGTGATTACCTCACGAGGTGGTCCGAGCTGCGCAACTCATGCGAAGGAGTGGGCGAGGAACAAGCCATTGGCTACTTCATGGACGGATGCAGAGAAGGAACCTTGTTGAAGCACAAGCTTCACCGAGCCGAGCCGAAGACAATGGCTGATTTCATGGCAATAGCGGACAAGTACGCTTCCGCCGACTCCGCTGCAAGAGTGCAATACGTTGAGCCAGCGCCAGCTGGAGGCCAATCTCAGCCGGCATCCGGCCAGGGTGGACATCACAACCGTGATCGACATGGCAAGAGGAAAGACGAGCGTCGAGATAACAAGTACGGTTCCCAGCAAGTGGTCGCAGTTCAAGGAAGCCCAGGGGCTACGGGCGGGAGCCAGAAGTGCAAAGGCGACAAGTTCAGCAAGGACAAGTACACCATCGAGGTGATGTTAGATCAACCCTGCAAGTTTCACAGTGTCTCAGGCAAGCCGGTGGCGCACACCACTCGCCAGTGCAGTTTCACCAGAGACCTGGAACAGGGCGGGCACCAACTGCCAGGCCCACCGCCAGGTCTGTCGGCTAAAGCACAAGGGAACAAGAATCGGCAGCCGGCTAAGGCTGCTAGGGACTACCCGGAGGAAGCCAATGTGGAACAATATCACGTGTTCACTTCTCAGACGGAAGACCCGAAGGATGAACCTTGGTTTGGAGTTGAGGTGAACGCGGTTATGCAAGTTGGGCCGCAGTACATGCATTGGTCTGAAGCGTCCATCACCTGGGGGCGTGAAGATCACCTGCCACTCATGCCCAGGCCCGGGGGCTACGCGCTGGTCTTGGATCCAATCGTGTTTTCAGATACTGCGAACCTGTCGTTTCTCGCGTGTGCTCATCGATGGAGGCAGCAGCATCAACCTGCTCTACAACACCACGATGGAGAAGCTGGGGATCCCAGCAATCCAGCTGAAGCCAACCAAGCTAACCTTTCATGGAATTGTGCCGGGGCACTCTTGCACGCCAATGGGGAGGATCCAACTGGAAGTGATGTTTGGCAAAAAGGACAATCACCGTCGCGAGCCAATTTGGTTCGAGGTGGTAGACCTCAACAGCCCTTACCACGTGTTGCTTGGCCGGCCAGCCTTGGCCAAGTTCATGGCTGTCCCACACTACGCTTACCTAAAGATGAAGCTCCCTGGCCCTCGTGGGGTGATCACCGTCTCTGGATGCTACAAGAAGTCCATCGAATGCGCGAGAGCCAGTTCCAAACTGGCGGAGGCTCTGGTCATCGCTGAGTGATGACCTACAAGTATAGGGGGTGTATCATAGTACTTTCGATAAATAAGTGTGTCGAACCCAACGAGGAGCAGAAGGTGTTGACTAGTGGTTTTGATCAAAGTTTCACTGTAAATACTAGCAAACGGGTTTTCAGGGGTATTTGATAATGCAAATAAATAAAGTGCGAGTAAATAAAAGATAGTAGTAACAATTGCAGCAAGTGGCCCAATCCTTTCTTCAGCAAAGGACAAGCCGGTTGTGTAACTTATAATAACCAAACGTTCTCGAGGACATATGGGAGTTTCTGTCAAGAGCTTTCGCTTCATACCGCTAAATAGTCTTTATTGGTTTGATAAGTGTTATGGGGGTGAACCTGTGCTAGCGCACTACCCTTACTAGGATAAATACACACTTGTGATTATACCCCCTGCAAGCATCCGCAAATACAAGAAAGTAATTAAGATAAATCTAACCACAGCCTTAAACTCTAAGATCCTACGCTCCCTGGTGCAATGGTTTCCCAACGGAGGTTTAGGTTTCTGTCACTCCAGCAACCCCACAATTGGTAGCCAAATACACAATGCATCTCACTAGGCCCATAAATGGTGAAGTATCTGATGTCTACGCACTTCTATTCTTGTAGACACTTGTTGGGCCTCCAAGTGTAGAGGTTTGTAGAACAGCAGCAAGTTTCCCTTAAGTGGATCACCCAAGGTTTATCGAACTCAGGGAGGTTAGAGGTCAAAGCTATCCCTCTCAAGCAACCCTACAATTACGATACAGAAAGTCTCTTGTGTCCCCAACACACCCAATACACTTGTCAAATGTATAGGTGCACTAGTTCGGCGAAGAGATAGTGAAATACAAGTGGTATAGATGATTATAAGTAGTAAATACAATCTGGAATAAAAATCGCTGCGAGCAAACATGTAACAAAACAGCAAGTAAACGGTGTGCAATGCTTGGAAACAAGGCCTAGGGATCATACTTTCACTAGTGGACGCACTCCCAACAATATAACATGATTGAACAAATAAACAACTTCTCTCCACTATGGTACTCTGAATTACTCTCCTATTGAATAACACTAATCATTGCGTAGTGGCTACAGAAGCACCCCTTAAAGTTCATCAAGTACTTGACAAACACCACTCATAGATATATCCAAATCAAAGCATAACTCAAGATAGATATCATTGCAACTTAGACCAAGTACTAACACGGTGCACACACTGTCAACATTACACCATGAAAGGAGGAATAGATCACTCAATACTATTATAGCAATAATTATTCTCATAATCCACAAGAGATCACAATCGTAGCCTAGACCAAGTACCACCACGATGCACGCACTATCACCGTTACACCATGGCAGGAGGAATAGATTACTTTAATAACAACCACTAGAGTACACATAATATCTGAATAATAACATCTACTTGTTCAACATGATACAAAGCTCACGATCACATAAAGATCACATCATGGGAGAGAGAGGTGAACCACATAGCTACCGGTAGAGCCCTCAGCCCCGGGGATGAACTACTCCCTCCTCATCATAGGAGACAGCAAGGTTGATGGAGATGGCGGTGAGGTCGATGGAGACAGCGGAGACGGTGATGGAGACCGATGGAGATGGCTCTGGGGGCACTTCCCCGTCCTGGTAGGGTGCCGGAACAGAGACTTCTGTCCCCCGAAATTCATCGATGGCGGCGATGGAACTGCGGAACTCTTTCTGAAAAATTGCCGACTCCCCTAGGGTTTTCTGTCCCGAGGCTTTATATAGGCAAAGGGGCGATGTCAGAGGCGGCCCCAGGCCTCCTCACACAGGGGTGGCGTGGCCAGGGCCTGGGCCACGCCAGCCCTGTGTGAGGGAGGCATGTGGCCCCTCTCCTTCCTCTCTTCGGATGTCTGGATGCTCCCGGGAAAAATAAGACTTCAGGAACTTGTTTCGTCCAATTCCGAGAATATTTCCTGTGTATCACTCTGAAACACAAAAATAGCAGAAAACAGGGAACTGGCACTGTGGCACTTCGTTAATAGGTTAGTTCTGGAAAATGCATAAAAGTGCCACGAAGTGTAACGAAACACAAGGCAAATGGTGTAAAAACAAGCATGGAGCATCAAAAATTATAGATACGTTTGAGACGTATCAAGCATCCCCAAGCTTAACTCCTGCTCGTCCTCGAGTAGGTAAGTGATAACAAAAGAATAATTTTTGAGGTGACATGCACCTACACAATCTTGATCATATATGTAAGCATTGGTGAGCTGGGATCATAAGAACTTAAAACATGGGCATGAAGATATAATCATGACAATAAGAACTTAGCAACCATGTTGTAAACATGTAAATGAACACAAACAAAAGATCATGAAAATGAAACAATGAAAGTCAAATGTGTGTTCAAATCATAAGGAAAAACATACAAATGGTTTTCAGCTTGTCCTTCAAAGAGAGCAAAACATAAATGCATAGGACACCTTCAAGTTTAAGAGGGCGACTAGATACAAATAATTTAAGAACAAGTGAAACCAACAATATGAATCAATCAATGAACTTTGGGACAATGCACATTATACTCAGAATGACAACTATGCTCTCTTAGACGGTGCATAAAGATAGAAGGTGGTGACTCAACATAAAAGTAAAAGAAAGGCCCTTTGTAGAGGGAATTAGTGATTTAGCTTGTGCTAGAGCTTTTCATTTGTAAAGCAGAGATAAAACTTGGGTTTTGAGAGGTGGTTGCTTTTGTCAACGACTGGCTATGGGGTTCTTACTATCTTCCATACAAAAATGAAGCAAGTTTTTGAGAGAGAGATTGGCACTTTTGTGCTCTTTTTATAAACTTGGCACTCCTCCCCACCTTTTTTCCTTTCTCAAACCATGGCTAACCGATTCCATCGGGTGCCCACCAACATTCACATTCCATGGAGGAGTGCCTTTTTTTCTTTTCTTTTTTTCTTTTTTTTTCTTTTTGGAATAAGCAATATGGAAGATAGCAAATCCGACCACTACGTCCCCATGAGCTAAAAACAGTGTCACAAAACGAGAAGTATTTTGAAGGTTTTTTCAAAGGTAGCACATGAAAATTTACTTTGGAATGGCTTACAAATACCATGCATAGGAATTTATAGTGGACATAATGGCAAACTTGGTTTTTGGGAGTTGGATGCACGAGTAGAGCTCATACTCAGTACAAGGCGAGGGCTAGCAAAAGACTAGGAGCGACCAACTAAGAGAGCAATAACGGCCATAATCATGCAAAGCGACAAAGCGACATTAAAAGAAGCATAAGATGGCATCAAAAGTCAAAAACTAAATGATCATAGAGGCTATTGGCGACTTATTTTGTAGTCAACATGGTGTAAGCATGTGCCAAGTCAACCCAAATAAAGCATCAAAGGAGAAAACCAAATAAATGCTTCCATATAATAAAAACAACGCATGATTTTTTCAAAGGCTCATTAAGCAATCTCAGTCATTTGAGACAAGTCATGCTACAGCAAAACCATTAAGCATACTATCAAAAAGATATCAAGCACGACATGAAAAAGCCTAGGCCGCAGTCTACACAAGCTCCTTCTTGTACCACTTTTTTGCATATAGCTTTTTCTCTTTTCCAACACCATTCGAACTTTTTATAAACACCTCTTTTGATAAAAACCAATATAGACCAGAGGCAAAAATGCACCTTGATGAAAAGATATAACAAGATCTAAACACAAATCAAGGCAAAAATTGCAAGCTAAACGCAGTAGCAGAAAAAGAAGAGAACACTCATTGAAACGATAAGAGTGAAAAACAGAGTGTTCTTGGCAAATGAAAAACGGAGTTCATCTCCTCCAAAAGAAACATGATGTGATCTAACCATTTATTGCAGCAAACAAAACTAAACTAATAGAGAAAACTAAAACAACTAACGCTCCAAGAAAAATGCATAGTGCATGAAGCAATAAAAATATAGTGTCTTGAAAGGTGACCTGATTTTTGCCGATGAAGAAGGGGTGCCTCGGGGGCATCCCCAAGCTTTGACGCTTGTACTTCTTGGATATTTCTTGGGGTGATGCATGGGCATCCCCAAGCTTGAGCTTTTGTCCATTCTTCATCTCATCTCATCATTCTCCAATCCCTACACTTGAAAAGTTCCTTCATACAAAACTAAACACAATTCTATTAGCAACATTAGTTTAAGCATAACATATAATCAACCTCTTTTTGCTTCAGGTTTCAACCCAAAACCACCACATATAAAGTATATACTACTGTAGCAACCTCTCTAAAAGTTCAGTGATCAAAAGAACTCAAAAGAAAGCGATAAATTGGCAAACACAAATATTGGCAGAAATCTGTCAAAACTGAACAACTGACAAAGGTCGAATTTTTTAGGGGTTTTATGTTGCTCAAATCAAAAAGTGTTCAACTAACAAAAGTTTGGATATAACCTGGGGCATATGCACAAGAAATCGCAGGTCTAAAAGATATACAGAGAATTTATACGAATTTTTACGGTGCAGCACTGAAAATATTTTCAGGATAGCAACATCCCCAAATCTTACCTCACTCAAATTAGAGGCTTCTCTTAGCACAACAACGAAATAAAAAGGATAAGGAGCGGTTATTACAGTAGTAATAACTTCCAAGACTCAAATAAAAGAAAAAGTACTAAAAATCAACAATGGTTTATCTCCCAAGAGTGCTTTTCTTTAGGGATTTCTATTTTCGTGCCCCTGGTTCGTTAGTTGTACTCAGTTTTCCCCAGCTCGTTAGTTTTTCCTCAGTTTTCCCCAAGCCGTTGTCTGAAACCGTCACCAGTGCTGGACCGGCCGGTTGCCCGACGGTTGAACACCTTTGACCGTTAACTGCTGACTAGTGGGGCCACGTAGAGCCCGCAAAGACACGTCAGAGCATCCATCTTTGTTTGACCGTAAGCATCGCCGTATCCCTGACCAAAACGCGGACGAGTGGGGCTTCGGTATATCGAATGACAAGTGGGGCCATGACGCTGATACAAGGGGCAATACACGGGTAGGATTAGATTTTTAAACGGAGCTCTACAGCGATGGCACGTAGGAGGTGGCCTGCGGGGTGACGAAATGAGATCGACGTCCACAAAGAACTGCATGAGGCGAGACCAGACGCATTAGATAGATATGAACTAGACGCGTTTAACCATGCAAAGAAGAGAAGAAATGGTCGAGGACATTGATGACGACCTCAACACTTTGACTGACGGTGTCGGACACGAACGCGAGCAATGTAGAGAAAACTAGTGTCTCTCCTTTCTGGCGTGTATAGATAGGTGCTAGGGGAGTGTGGTGGCAAAGGGAAAGACCTCGCGGTGGTCTGTGGCGTCCAGCATAGCGGGGCGGCGTGGCCGTGCCCACAGCGGCGTGCATGTTCGGCATTGGCATCAGCATGTACGTTCGTCATTGCCTCGGCGGTATCTCTGGTGTGTCAGTGATCGAATGAGGGGACGGGATTGAGGGTGCATCCCGACGGTGACCTAGCAGTGGCGGCGAGCATGCATACCCGTTCTGACCATCCCGATATCGGCATCGGCATCGTTTGGAGGCTGTGGTGCTCGAATCATAGTGGAAATTGCGATTCCCTATTATTTTTACATGCATAATATATAGAAAATAGCTAGATCTATAAATCGATGCATATGAAGCTACATATATATTCTTGGTCATAATCCCCTTAGATGCATGGCTTCACGTCGTCGTCGCTTTCATCGTCAGTATCTTCGTCGTCCGTGTAGTAGTACTTTCTGCACGTTGTTCCGTCGAACACCTTCACTGTGAGCACATAATCGCCTTCATATTTGAAGTATAGGAAGCAGCCGAAATCCACACCGTGCGCGATAGCGAAATTCCCCCAGCCCTTGTCGAGGTACATCCGGCCTTGTCCGTCAAATAGGACCTCCACGGTCCAGAGCGAGGACCGCAGTCAGCTGCTCGCAGATACACCTTTGCGGGCTCCTGGCCGTCAAGATAGTCCGCAAACTTTTGTGGGAGTGCCTGCAAAGAGATCGAGCGCCGATCGTTTGAAATTAAAGGTTTTTTAGAACATGCACATAATTAATCACATGCATCATATATGTGGGAACGCGTACGTACCTTCTTGGCCAAAGGGTCTTCATAGATGGTGATGAAGAACTCCTCTATGATCAATGGCAGTGTTGACGGTGGTGGTGGCAATGATGATGATCCACCACCCCGGCCGCCCCTTCCCCTTCCCCTTCCCCTTCCCCTTCCCCTTCCGGTCGGCGTCCGAGACGTGGAAGCCATGGCAATGGATTAAGTGTATGTGAACGAAGAAGAGAGAGGCAGAACCTATTGACATGAGGGATGGCCGTTGTGGGGGTTTATAAGGGAGAGATGACCGTTGTGGGGTTTACACCATAAATTAAGGTAGAGATGACCGTTGTGGGGTTTACACGATAAATTAAGGAGGAGATGACCGTTGTGGGGGTGGTTTATATCTCAACAAAAAAGTAATGCCTAAAAGAAATGGAAATTCGTGAAAGTTCATCATTTTACGGTGAAAAGTAAAGCCTACAAGAAATGGAAATTCGTGATAGTTTATCATTTCAGCGTGAAAAGTAATGCCTACAAGAAATGGAAATTCGTGATAGTTTATCATTTTACCGTGAAAAGTAATGCGTAAAAGAAATGGAAATTCGTGATAGTTTATCATTTTACCGTGAAAAGTAATGCCTACAAGAAATTCGTGATTACCCAACATGTTGAATCCGGTGGCAAACTCGTCATTTAGCATACATAGAGGGCTAGTAGTTTGCCACCGACAGATAGAGAGAGGGTGGCACGATCCTGCCCGTTGGATCATAGGATCGACGGTAGGTGGGCACGATCCGTGTGACAACAGCTCGACCAATCAGGCCAAGTTTGGGCTTCTGTGAGAAGGGAGAGGGTAAAACTGAGTAGTATCAAGGATACAAGGGCAAGTAAATAGTAAACAAGCTAAGGAATTCAAATAAGAGATTTAGAAAAAGAAAAACACATATTTTGTACAATGAAACCCAGGTTGGCCTACCTCAAAGTATTAGCAATTCAAATATACATGAGTGTAAAAATTATGGCCTCATTCAAACAAACTATGTTTTGGGTATAGATGTTTTGAGAAGGGGTTTGAGTGGAAAGCCATGAGCCTTCATAGCTACTAGTGATTTCAGAAGTGGCCATTTGTGTGAAAACTTGATTTATATATGATTGTTATGATTTCCTACGTGGCAGGTCGCGTAACAAGACTCCATGAGTAGGAGGCACTATGATTTTATTTTTTTGAATTTTTTTGCGCATGAAATGACTCAATTAGATGGCTTAATCCCATATGTTGACTCTCTGTTGACCAGCCACTTGAGGGTAAAACTGAGTATATTGCACTAGGCAGTATTAGTACTCGAGGGGAAAACTGAGTACAAATATTTTCCAGTGTAAGATTCGAGGGTAGAACTGAGTACACGTAACGGTGCTGACGTGCAGTCCCACGGACGCGTGTCGCGGTGAGTAGCGGTTAGCCGCGCGGTGCGCGTGTTGAGACAAAAACGTCAACTGCTGAGACGAACCGTCACTTCACCAGTACAGAGCCCCTCTCCCTCCCTCTGCACACAGTCTCATCATAACTCACGCACGCAACCACACCTCTCACGTCCCATCACCTTCTCCAAAAAACCCCAGCCGCCCTACGCGCGCTCCCCTGCCGGCAATGGAGAAGAAGAATGCGTCGGCGGCCATCGCCCCCGAGCCCATCGCCTCCGAGCCCGTCGCATCCGAGCCCATCGCCGCCGAGCCCGTCGCATCCGAGGGCGGCGCATCCAAGCGCGGCGCCTCCGTGAACTGGGCCTCTCTTAAGGGTGATGGACCACTTCACAAGATCGGTGACTTCTTACTGGCGAACGAGGAGTACGTGGACACCTACGCTGCTTTGAGGCAAGTTTGCACAAATTGGCGCTCAGATCTACCTGAGCCCGACGTGCACCTGCACGAATGGATCGTGGTAGAACACGCCCTTCCACGCGCCGCTGAGTTCTCCTTCCTCAACCTCCGCACATCCCGCTACGTCACCATCGATCTAACGGAAGTTCATGCAAGGTTCAAATTCCTCCATATCTATAGAGTTAATCTATTTTTATTTTCAATCGTAAACATCTTAGTGCTGAATGTTATCTTCATCAACTCCCTTTTAGATACTACTTCGTCGGCTTTTACCGTGGCGTCATCGTGCTTGCCCAGAGGAACCAGCCGCACAAGATACGGCTTCTGAACCCACTCACAAAGACATTGAACGCTATGTTTGAGGCGCAGATGCCATCTATGATTGTGGAGTCAGTCGCTGTAATGAAGTCCCCGACTATGGTCTTCATTTGCACAGGTTACCCCAATGAAATTGCTTGGGTCGATGAGAGCTCTCCTACTAAGGATATAGATGTAGAAGATTGGGGAGAAGGAAGATTTTCGATCGAGGACGATTCTCTGCGTTGCCTTACCCCATTCAATGGTGAATTGTATGCAATAGCTGTGAACAATTTTGATTTCGGAACATTAGTGTGCACCAACAATGTCCAGTTGGAGAAGCGTGCGAGCACTATCAACATGGAGACACTATTTTCATTTCCAGAACTTGGAAATGACAAGTTCTACCTTGTGGAGTCTGATGGTGATCTGCTGATTGTGTTGTTCGGCGGCAGCCCTGGCAACAGGCATTTGGAGGAAGGTCAACCATTGGTGTACCATGTGGACACTGAGAGCCGCTCTCTCCATGCCGTCAACATTGGCAGTCGTGCCTTCTTCGTCAGTTATAAACGGTGTATCTCCGTCGACACCAGAGTGCACCCGACAGTTCGACCTGGCTGCATCTACTACGAGGGCGGTTATATCAGACAGTACTTTGATGATAGAAAGGCCTGGGATGAGTGGCCACGACATGTGGATAGATTAGATTCCGACGGTATGAAAATAGAACAAAGGCCATACCGTTTGGAGGATCTATTGGCTACACACTGCAGACGGAAGGAGTTCAGTCAATATTTTTTTCGTCTCATGGAATATAGCGACTCCAAAATATATGATGAAGAATGAAGAACCTTCATGTTGGGCATACATTGCGTCTTATTTTATTTTCAGCTTAGTTTGTCGTGAACATTAACATCGTTATTGGCTTCTTTTGGCTGCTGTATGCATTCTATGTATTATACTATACTAGCTTCTAGATTAGCTTCTAGATTTGTTACCATATTGGGCAAAAAACGAGGGCCAAAAGGCAGCAATCATTGAAGAAAGTCAGAAATAGAAGCTTCTCTAGATTTGATACTAATTTGGTGAAAAGAGAGAGAACTGTTTACAGAGAGAGAGGGGAAAAAGGCGCTCTGAAAAGTCAATGCCAATTTGGCCCGAGAGAGACAGAACCGAGCTCTCACGTACAACCAAACGCGGTCTCGTCCTATCCCACGCGGTCCCTTTCTACCAGCCCCACGCGACGCGGCCCCACACGACGCGGCCCCACACGTCAGCACGGAAACGGTCAACTTAACGGGAATCCTCCGTCCGAGCTCCTTCTGAGGGTTTCAGACAACGGCTTGGGGAAAACTGAGGAAAAACTAACGAGCTGGGGAAAACTGAGTACAACTAACGACCTGAGGGCACGAAAATAGAAATCCCTTTTCTTTAACGCCTTTGAGCTAGGCGCAGTAATTTGCAAAGATGCTCATGTGGGCGCCATATAAGAGCTTGAGGCAAAGGCGCCATATAGGAACTTAAAGCAAAAGAGAGCATCAAAAAGCAAATGTGAAAGACATTTATATCTGAACCACTTCCTATGCATAGGAATCTTGTAAGAAAATAAATCAACGAGGCACATAGTAGCAAGCATGGATAGATAAAACAAGTGCCACTTCAAGATTTGCAACATAAAGAGGGGAAACTTAATATTGGTGAGATCCATCAAACCATGTTTCCCTCTCTCATAATAACTTTCAGTAGCATCATGAATAGAACTAACAATATAACTATCATTTAAAGCATCCCTATCATGAGCCACATGCATAAAAGAATTAATACTCACCACAGGAACAATAGTAATAGGAGCAGATTCAATAGAATAATTATTCTCATCACCGTAATCATCAAAAATAGGAGGCATATTGTAATCATAACTAATTTTATCCTCAATAGTAGGTGAACTGAAAATATTATACTCATCATCATAGCCATCATAAACTAGAGGTTTAGTATCATCACAAGCTAGAGGACAACTATTTCGCAAAGCATATTCTTCAAACATATCATCATAAGAAGGAACATCACATATGGGAGATAAAATATCATCAGAGCAAATTTTCTCCACTAAAGCTAGGGAACTAAAAATATCATGCTTAACAAAACCAGCTTCCCCAAGCTTAGACTTTTCTATAGCATTAGCAACAACGGTGTTCAAAGCATTCATACTAACAACACTATTAGCATGCAAATTAAGCTCCAAAGGTTTTTCAATTTTCTCTTCAAACACTTCATATCTAAACTCAGGAAAAAGACTACAGAACTCTTTATTTTCCATTAAGCCTAACTAGTGAAAATAAAAACAAGAAACAAAAAGATGTAATTGCAGAATCTAAAGGAAATAACTCCGAGCACTCACACAGGAGGATGCGAGTACCTTTTACCTTACCTCCCCGGCAACGGCGCCAGAAAAGAGCTTGATGTCTACGCACTTCTATTCTTGTAGACACTTGTTGGGCCTCCAAGTGCAGAGGTTTGTAGAACAGCAGCAAGTTTCCCTTAAGTGGATCACCCAAGGTTTATCGAACTCAGGGAGGTTAGAGGTCAAAGCTATCCCTCTCAAGCAACCCTGCAATTACGATACAGAAAGTCTCTTGTGTCCCCAACACACCCAATACACTTGTCAAATGTATAGGTGCACTAGTTCGGCGAAGAGATAGTGAAATACAAGTGGTATAGATGATTATAAGTAGTAAATACAATCTGGAATAAAAATCGCTGCGAGCAAACATGTAACAAAACAGCAAGTAAACGGTGTGCAATGCTTGGAAACAAGGCCTAGGGATCATACTTTCACTAGTGGACACACTCCCAACAATATAACATGATTGAACAAATAAACAACTTCTCTCCACTATGGTACTCTGAATTACTCTCCTATTGAATAACACTAATCATTGCGTAGTGGCTACAGAAGCACCCCTTAAAGTTCATCAAGTACTTGACAAACACCACTCATAGATATATCCAAATCAAAGCATAACTCAAGATAGATATCATTGCAACTTAGACCAAGTACTAACACGGTGCACACACTGTCAACATTACACCATGAAAGGAGGAATAGATCACTCAATACTGTCATAGCAATAATTATTCTCATAATCCACAAGAGATCACAATCGTAGCCTAGACCAAGTACCACCACGATGCACGCACTATCACCGTTACACCATGGCAGGAGGAATAGATTACTTTAATAACAACCACTAGAGTACACATAATATCTGAATAATAACATCTACTTGTTCAACATGATACAAAGCTCACGATCACATAAAGATCACATCATGGGAGAGAGAGGTGAACCACATAGCTACCGGTAGAGCCCTCAGCCCCGGGGATGAACTACTCCCTCCTCATCATAGGAGACAGCAAGGTTGATGGAGATGGCGGTGAGGTCGATGGAGACGGCGGAGACGGCAATGGAGACCGATGGAGATGGCTCCGGGGGCACTTCCCCGTCCCGGCAGGGTGCCGGAACAGAGACTTCTATCCCCCGAAATTCGTCGACGGCGGCGGCGGAACTGCGGAACTCTTTCTGGAAAATTGCCAACTCCCCTAGGGTTTTCCGTCCCGAGGCTTTATATAGGCGAAGGGGCGATGTCAGAGGCGGCCCCAGGCCTCCTCACATAGGGGTGGCGCGGCCAGGGCCTGGGCCGCGCCAGCCCTGTGTGAGGGAGGCCTGTGGCCCCTCTCCTTCCTCTCTTCGGATGTCTGGATGCTCCCGGGAAAAATAAGACTTCAAGAACTTGTTTCGTCCAATTCCGAGAATATTTCCTGTGTATCACTCTGAAACACAAAAACAGCAGAAAACAGGGAACTGGCACTGTGGCACTTCATTAATAGGTTAGTTCCGGAAAATGCATAAAAGTGCCACGAAGTGTAACGAAACACAAGGCAAATGGTGTAAAAACAAGCATGGAGCATCAAAAATTATAGATACGTTTGAGACGTATCAGTATCATGTAGTCGACGTTCACATGACACCACTAGTGAAATAGCACCACAACAATATCAAACCATTAAATATTTCTCAACAATAATTCACTACTAACATCTTGACTTCTCCCATGTCCTCAAGAACTAAATGAACTACTCACAAGACATCATATGGATCATGATCAGAGGTGAAATAATGGTAAATAACAATCTGAACATAAACCTTAATTCAACGGTTCCACTCAATAGCATCAACTACAAGAGTAATCAACACCGGGAAAGTTTCCCCTAAGAATATAACAAGATCCAACTCAAGATGTTACAGTAGGATGGCGTGGTGATGGTGGAGATGAAGGTGCTGGTGATGGAGATGATGATGATGATGATCTCGATGAAGTCCGGTGCGATGGTGATGACGATGGCGACGATCTCCCCTCTCCGGGAAGGAATTTCCCCGGTAGATTTCTGCCTGCCGGAGAGCTTTTCTCTCTCTGGTGTTTTTTGCCCCGCAGATGCGGCTGTGTCTATCTCTGAGCCCCCCCCCCCCTTGACTTAGGTTTTCGGGGACGATGAAGTACGTGAAGGGGCGAGACCTGGAGTGGGCCAGGGCGCCCTCACATAGGGCCGGCGCGGCCAGAGGCCAGGCCGCGCCCCCTATGTGTGAGGCTACCCTCTGGCCCCTCTCGACTCCTCCTTCTGGCTTCCGGAGTCTTTTGGTAAAATATAATTTTCTGGTATTTTTTTAGAATTTTCCTGATCTTCCGAAATATGGTATATTGACGGTCCTTGTCCAGCAGAATCCTGACTCTGGCAGCAAATCCTCCAATGATCATCAAACATGTAAAAATAGAGGAAATAACATAAATATCATCTCTAAATATGAAATATATCAATGAATAACAGTAAATTATGATACAAAATAGTGATGCAAAATGGACGTATCAACCCCCCCAAGCTTAGACCTCGCTTGTCCCCAAGCGAAAACTAAACTCGGTAAACATGACCACGGGTTTATGGAGTGAAGTGTCGATAATCAAAATACGAACAAGAAGGATCACATTCACCAAAGCACAAATTATAATAGACAGCAACTTCCCTTTATAAGATATAGACTTGCAATAAGTAAAAGGGAATCACATATAAGGATGCATAAAGTAAACTATAATTGGTGATGGCAAACCTTAGTTCTTGGTCAAAGAATGATGAACTAGCTATTCTATCTTTTGAACGGAACCTTTTAAAATAGAGCAAATATTGCAAAGACCACATGCTCAACAAACAAACTTTTTGCATTCATAGAGAGCTTTCAAAGATATATTCCTTCAGACAAAAGCATTGTACAAAACAAAGAAGATAGTAAACATGATTAAACGGATCAACATATGAATGAGTGAAACATAACAACTCAAATGCTTGCTTGAGATAGAAGGGAAATAGGTTGACTCAACATAAAAGTAAAAGACAGGCCCTTCGCAGAGGGAAGCAGGGATTAAACATGTGCTAGAGCTTTTCATTTTGCAAAACAGAGGTAAAAAGTTATTTTGAGAGGTGGTTGCTTTTGTCAACGACTAGCAACGGAGTTCTTGATATCTTCCATACTAAACAAGTGAGAGCGGTTCCGAGATGTTTGATTAATTGGCACATTGGTGCTCTTTTATAGCTTTGCACTCCTCCTCACCTTTTTCCTTTCTCAAACCATGGCTAACCGATTCCATCGGGTGCCGACCAACTTTCACATACCATGGAGGAGTGCTTCTTTTTCTTTTCTCTTTTTGAGATTATAATGGTCTGACCAGCTCCCTTGCAAAATTAGTGACGAGCAGATGAAGCTGCCTAGTCGAGGGGTACTTAATTTAGTATGGAAGATAACAAACCCATCCACTAAGTCCTCATGAGCTAAAAATAGTGGCACAAAATAAGAAGTATTTGAAGGTTTTTGAAAGGTAGCACATGAAAATTTACTTGGAATGGCTTGAAATACCATGCGTAGGAATTTATAGTGGACTCTTTGGAAGTGACTTGGCTTTTGGGATTTGGATGCATGAGAAGTATTCCCTCTCAGTACGGGTTTTTGGCTAGCAAGGCTGGGTAGCAAGCATAAGAGTTGCATGAAACAAACAAACATACATATAATAAGAACAATCATGCAAACTTCCTTGAAGGTACAACTGATTTTGACTTTGAGAATAACATTGCTTATAAGCCAAACATGAAGGGTGCACTGAAGTGGTGTAGCTACAAACACTTCTTTATTCTTTTCTACTCAAACCTCAAGGTAATGTTGCTACTGACCAAGCTAGGTTTGCCAAAACCAACTAAATTTACTCATGCTCCCAAAGTGATACCAATACTAATCAACAAGACTAGTCGTATAAGAGAGATTGCAAACTAAAATAAAGTGTGCGGAAAGTAAACGATAGAACTTCTCATTAATATTTTATTACCGCAACTCACACCAAGGGATACACAGGTAACCAACTAAGGAGGATACTTCCAAATTGCAAACTATTCTATAAGATAACTTCTCTATTCATGATATGACTCTACTTGAAAAGTAATTGAGCAAAGGGTAATGATGTGATACCGCGGCACTCCCCCAAGCTTGGAAGAAGCCAAGGGGATGCCTATACCGACGACGAATTACTCCTTTGGTGGTGGCGGAGAGTCTTTAATGAGCTTCTCAATCAAATATTTCAAGTCATCGATCTTGTGACTGAGGGTACGAATCATCTCTGAATTATGCTCAATACGGTTCATGAACCTGTCAGCCAAAGAATCCCAGCTCTTGGAGTTATTTCCCCATCCTTCTTCATTCTTGGAACTTTCTTTCCCTGCACTGTTAGAACGATCTATATCCCAACCAGAGGGCAATCGTGATCTAGGCACCTTTTGAAACTGATGTTCATGTATTAGAGTATGGAAAGGATTGTTGCCTGATGTAACACCCTCGAATTTATCACAATTTCGAAGTGCCCGTTATGTATTCCACCACAATCCCAGAATCATTGTTGTGATACACATAACGTAGTTGGTAACCAGTTCTATAGGTATTACAATACGATGGTTCAAATACAATGGTCATAGTGACCAAGTTCATATTACAACACAATATAGCAGCGGAAATAACGTCTTCGGGTCCATGCCTTCACCCTACAGGCAATGGCGACTCAGGAGACGATCTTAGTTCTGATACTCTTCTTCATAACCTTCCTCCGGATACTCTTCCCCATAGTCTGGCCAAGTTGATAGCCAGGGACACAGCCATGAGTACATTGGATGCACTCGCAAACCATCTTATAAAGGGAATGATGAAGTAGATATGCAAGTTTGATATGGTGGACTAAGCACTAAGTTTATTTGCAAAAGCTAATTTTATTTCCCACGAAGGCTCATTAGTAGAGAAGAAGGTTTAGTTCTCTAAGTACATCTAAAGAGGAACTTCAAGTGTTTCAAGATCAATGTCAAGTCAAGTCAAGTCATTCACCAAGTTCATCATAGGTTGTTTATATTCTTGACAAAAGTCAAGTACAGCTTGCCAACTGTCCATGACCGCGGACGCGGCTATTCGAATAGTTTTGAAACCTCTGCAGAGGGGTACACTTTACCCACAAGATTCGATACATCTGCCGGGAGAAATCCACGGATCGTCATACACAAAGTATGCGAGGTTCAGATAATCAAACAAACTCTTTCACTTGTCTACTCTAGTATCGGATCCTTCCCTACGAGTCCATTCTGGCACTCATAGTTTTGCCCGCTGCAGAGTGCTGCATGAATGGAATTTCCACTCGGTTCGAAAGTACCCGCGCACGGTGTACTTCTATAAAGGATGATACAAGGCCTCCCATACTAGGGTAAACAAGCTACGGACTAAGCCCCTTCCCATTTAGGGGTAATGTGGTCGTACGGTATGGTTGGCTCACATAGTACATCACTTAGTATCATTTGACAAATACATTCCATAGTCCTTAGTCAAGATTATTTTCCTTCATAAAACCATCATGTATGAGAGGTCGCCAATTCAAGTTTTCAAGTTCAAGTCACCAAGTTCAAAGGGGGTTCCTCTTAGAGATGGCATCAATTTTATTAGCGACTAAGCAACTACATTGAGGAATGATACCATTAAATAGGGTTGGATAAACTCAGCTTGATGCTCTTGCTAAACAAGATATCACTACACATCTATCATTCTACTCTAGCAATTCAATCATGCAATTTACTTAAAACAAGTAGAATGCAATAGTAAAACTAGGCATTTGGAGTATGATTCAAAAGATGGCTTGCCTTGGTTGGCAAAGTGTCCGGGGTAGTCTTCTTCTTCTTGATAGAATTCCCCCTCAATATCCTCCTCAGCAACACTAGCGTCTAAATAACGAATAAACACAAGGCACACAATCACTACACAATGCTAACCACATACCAAGCACACATACTTGTTTTCAAACAATAGCCTTCATGTTGGATTTTATTTGAATTGGTTTGCAAGTTTCCTTCCAAGTTTGCATTGAGTGTGCAAGTTAAATTTTTCTACCATGTGCCATGTGTTGTTTACTTTTTAAGTATGGGTATGAAACTAGGGTATTAGGGCTAGTTTAAGTGAGGATTGACTACTTAAGTGAATTGGTATTGAGGGCAAAACTAATTCTAAGTGTATAATAGAAATCTATCATTTTATGTTACCAACTAGGATTGGATTAAGGTCTAATTGGTACCACTAACAAGGTTTGAGTTGATTCAGGTTGACTAAACAGTAGGGGAGGTAATTAGTGAGTTCACAAACCAAATTTCATAATTTTAGGAGGCTTAACCAATTTTCTAGAATTTTTCTATGATCAATAAAGCTATGGTCAAAGTATTCTTATTTATTTAAATCACTAACTCAATTTGAATTCTAACCAGTTTCAGAGGGTAGAGCATTTCCTAAGCTTTCCAACGCATATTCATTTGCTAAAAATGGATTTCTAAAACGTTTGGAATTAAAGTTTGAAAATCATATCTGAATCATATTTGAAATAATTCAAACGGGCGGGAAATAATTAAAAACGAAACGGACCGAATTCTAAACGAACTGGGCCGATTTTCCTACAGAACCCGAACTGGGGCGGCCCAAATACCGCTTCGCCCGGGCGGGAGATGTTTTAAAACAAACTGACAAGGGGGTCCCACTCGTCAGGTCACTTAAGTGACCCGAAGCGGTACGCTGCCGTTGGATTTTAATCCAACGGCGCGTCTGCGTCGTGCTCGCTGGCTAGGGCTGGAGCTCACCTGCGCACGGCGAGGAAGACGACAGCGACGGCGAGGCGCGTAGAGGAAGCAGGGCTTGACAGCGATGGGCGGAAAAGACTCCGGCAACCCTCCTCCTCCAGTTCCCGGCGTTGGTTCGCCCAGCGGCGGCCCAATGCGGCGGCGCTGCCTGCGCCCAGTGGCTCGCCGGCGTTGCAGGCTACTTCGAACGAGAGCGAGAGGGAGGGAGAGAAGGTGTCTGAGAGGTACCTGGGAGTGGTGTGCGTCCATTCGTTTGATCGGCGGGGGTTTTTATAGGCCAGGGAGTCGGGGGCGAGGGCGTCCAGTAGCTCACCGGTGCGGGGGCCCTGGCGACGTGCGACGGGCAACACCGGGCACGGCGGCCTTGCTCGCGTGCTTGGAGGGGTTTGGTCTCGGCGACGGGGTGCTGTGGGTCGGCTCTGGCGAGGACACGACGGTCGGTGACGTGCAGTGAGCAGAGGAAGAAGAGAGGGGGTCCTGGGCGCGTTCTTCCTCTTCTCCTCCCTTTCTCACGGCTCGGGTCGGGGCAGAGGGGGCTGGGCTCGACCGCGGACGTCTCCACGAGAATGGCTACAGGGTCGAGACGAACGGCGACAGTGATGCTCACAGTAACTTGATTTTCTCTGATTTTTGTCTGCCAGGTGTTCGACATAATGCCCGCAAGAAATTCAAATTCGAATTTTTGAAAATTTTCACTTTGGGTGGTCAACATCTTGGACAAGGGTTCCAGAACTATTTTTGTTCTGAAGAAATAGGATGTTTTGCAGAAATCTTATTTCGAATTTGAAGTTTGGTCACTGATTCAGATTCTAACTTTGGCTGATGTTTGAGTGGGTTTCTGGTTTGAGTTTTTGTGGGAAATCTCTTGGTTGAGTTAGTATGTGATCTGGTCAAGCTCAACTAACTGACCACACACTGAGTTGAGTTACAGATTTCTTATTCTATGTGTCCAAAGTAGGGTAGTCAATAACAATTTCTAGATCAACTTTTTCTTCTCTTTTTCTTTCTTCCTTTTATTGCTGGTTTCCTTGGCTCTTATGATCTTTCTCTAATGCTTCTATTAGTTAGGTTAGAATTAACTAACTATTGCACAACCAATAATAACACACATGAAATCATAGAAGACATATAATAGAAAATATATGCATACATGCAGTAAGAGATAAAAGTTTTATCTTGGTCCAAAATTTGGCACTTTAATTAATAGAAGTGGATTACAAATTTCTGAGTTGTTATACCTGACGGAGATGTCCGTGGAGCCAAGGTGTGATGCGGCACACCCCCTCCGGTTCTTATACGTGCACTCTTCTTGAACTTGTCATGACTTGTCACCACCCCAATGCTTGCAATCATGGTGCTCGGGCATGAACTTTGATCTTCTTCCTCGTCCTCACTTTCAGCATCTTCCTTCGGCTGAAGGTCTTGGTGGTCATCTTCCGGAGGTGCCTTCTCCTTGTCACCACTCGAGGAAGCCATGGTGCTCTCAAAACTAAGATCAATTCCTGACAGAAACAGCTCGAAACAAAACACGACGAGAAAACAATATACAGACCTCGGGTACTCCGGGGGGTTATATAAGCGAAAATTATACATCGAGGGGAAATCACAGGAGGAAACCGGGACAGAAACAAGCTCCGGGGTGTTCTCACACCAGGGCGGCGCGCCCAGAGGTGGGCCCGCGCCCCCTGTGTGTGAGGAGCACACGGACTCCTTTTCCTGCCCGTTTTCGTCTCGTGATTTTTCATATTTAGTAAAAACAGCAAAAATAATAAAGGAGGAGTTTCTCGCGAAACTTCTCTGACTAGAACTGTTACCTATTCGAAAACAAACTCTGCAGGTACCTGCAATTTGTCTTGGATGAATTCTTCTGGAGAAACTGTTTCAATTACATCAACATCTTCATTATAAGAATCTCCAGTAATATAATGTTTGAGTCTTTGCCCATTCACCACTTGTGTAGAGTTGTCTTTCAATGAAGCAATCTTAATAGCACCTGAGCGGTATACTTCCACAATAACATATGGTCCTTCCCATTTTGAGAGTAATTTTCCTGCAAAAAATCTGAGATGAGACCTATACAATAGAACTTTCTCACCAACATGAAACTCTCTTTTAAGGATTCTCTTGTCATGCCATTGCTTGACTTTCTCTTTGAAAAGTCTAGCATTCTCATACGCTTCGTTTCTCCACTCATCTAGAGAACTCAAATCTAACAACCTTTTCTTACCGGCTAGTTTAAAATCTCTATTAAGCTCTTTCACCGCCCAAAAAGCTTTATGTTCTAATTCTAAGGGCAAGTGACACGCTTTTCCGTAAACCATCTTATAAGGAGACATTCCCATGGGGTTCTTATAAGCAGTTCTATAAGCCCATAAAGCATCGTTTAACTTACTAGCCCAGTTTTCCCTAGATCTATTGACAGTCTTCTGCAAAATAGACTTGATCTCTCTATTTGAAAGCTCTACCTGCCCACTAGTTTGGGGATGATAAGCAGAAGCAATTCTATGATTAACATCATATCTAGCAAGAGTTTTTCTAAAACTGCCATGAATAAAATGAGAACCTCCATCAGTCATAAGATATCTAGGCACACCAAACCTAGGAAAAATAACATCTTTAAGCATTTTTAACGAGGTCTCACCATCGGCACTCTTTGTAGGTATGGCTTCTACCCATTTAGTAACATAATCAACAGCAACAAGTATGTGGGTATAGCCTTTTGAAGGAGGAAAAGGACCCATAAAGTCAAATCCCCAACAATCAAACGGTTCAATAACAAGAGTGTAATTCATAGGCATTTCATTGCGTCTAGAAATATTACCAACTCTTTGACATTCATCACAAGATAAAACATACCTTCTAGCATCTTTAAAGAGGGTTGGCCAATAAAAACCTGATTGTAGAACCTTCTGTGTGGTTCTATCTCCAGCATGATGCCCTCCATAAGCACTGTCATGGCATTTTCTTAATATCTCTTGTTGCTCATATTCTGGTACACATCTTCGCATAATACCATCAACTCCTTCTTTATATAAATGTGGGTCATCCCAAAAGTAATGCCTCAAATCATAGAAGAATTTTCTTCTTTGCTGAGCTGTAAAAGTTGGAGGCAAATACTTGGAAACAATAAAGTTAGCATAATCAGCATACCAAGGAAGGTCTCGCGAAGTTACATTTACAGCAGCTAACTGTTTATTTGGAAAACTATCATTAATAGGAATAGGATCAAAAGAAATGTTTTCCAATCTAGACAAGTTGTCAGCCACAGGATTTTCAGCACCTTTCCTATCTACGATATGCAAATCAAATTCTTGTAAAAGCAACACCCATCTAATAAGCCTAGGTTTAGCATCCTTCTTAGTCATAAGATATCTAATAGCAGCGTGATCAGTATGAATAGTAACCTTAGAATCAACAATGTAAGATCTAAACTTATCACATGCAAAAACAACAGCAAGAAACTCTTTATCAGTGGTAGCATAATTTTTCAGAGCAGCATCAAGAGTCTTACTAGCATAATGAATAACATTCAACTTATTATCTACGCGTTGTCCAAGAATAGCACCAATAGCAAAATCACTAGCATCACACATAATTTCAAAAGGTAAATTCCAGTCATGTGGTTGAACAATAGGAGCAGTAGTTAAAGCCTTCTTAAGAGTTTCAAAAGCTTCCTTACAATCATCATCAAAGACAAATGGTACATCCTTTTGAAGAAGATTAGTAAGAGGCTTTGAAATCTTAGAGAAATCTTTAATAAACCTCCTATAGAAACCAGCATGACCAAGAACACTACGAATACCTTTAACATCTCTGGGACAGGGCATTTTCTCAATTGCTTCCACTTTTGCTCTGTCAACTTCAATACCTCTTTCAGAAATTTTATGTCCAAGGACAATTCCTTCATTCACCATAAAGTGGCATTTCTCCCAATTAAGAACAAGGTTAGTTTCTTCGCACCTCTGCAAAACTTTATCAAGGTTGTGCAAACAGTTATCAAAGGAAGTTCCATAGACAGAAAAATCGTCCATGAAAACCTCCACAATTTCCTCACAAAAACCATGAAAAATAGCAGACATGCATCTTTGAAAAGTAGCAGGAGCATTGCATAAACCAAATGGCATACGTCTATAAGCATAAGTTCCATAAGGACAAGTAAAAGTGGTTTTCTCTTGATCTTCCTTTCTAACAGCAATTTGAGAAAAACCAGAATAACCATCAAGGAAACAAAAATGAGTTTTCTTAGATAACCATTCTAACATCTGATCTATAAACGGTAAAGGATAATGATCTTTCTTAGTAACTTTGTTTACCTTCTTATAATCAATGCACATCCTATAACCAACTACTACCCTTTGAGGAATAAGCTCGTTATTCTCATTAGGCACAACAGTCATACCTCCTTTCTTAGGAACACAATGAACAGGACTAACCCATCTACTATCAGCAATAGGATAAATAATACCAGCATCAAGGAGGTTTAATACCTTATTTCTTACCACATCCTTCATCTTGGGAATTAAGCGGCGTTGATGCTCCACAACTGGATTCGCGTCTTTCTCCATATTAATGGCATGCTGACATAAAGTGGGGAAAATTCCTTTTAAATCATCAAAAGTATATCCCATAGCTCCTCGGTGTTTCCTCAATATCTCCAATAATCTTTCTTCTTCCTTTCCTGAAAGTTTAGAACTAATAATAATAGGATATATTTTCTTTTCATCAATATAAGCATATTTAAGATTATCAGGCAAAGGTTTTAATTCAAAAACAGGATCTTCCTTAGGTGGCAAAGTGGTACCAAGATCCTCCACAGGTAAATTATGCTTAATCAGCGGTTGTTGACGAAGGAAAATGTCGTCAATCTCTTATCTTTCCTTACTGAAAACATCCCTTTCGTGATCTTTCATGAATTGCTGCAAAGCATTATTAGGAGCAAGAGCTATAGAAGCAAGCTGCTCAACACGAAAATTTTCATTAGGCATTTCATTTACATAAGAAGTCTTAGCAAACTTAGAAAAATTAAACTCATAAGACTCTCCATTAAACTTAGTGAAAATTTTCTCCTTCTTACAGTCTATCACAGCGCCACAAGTATTCAAAAAGGGTCTACCAAAAATAATGGGACAAGTTTTACTAGCCTCTTTACCAAGCACTAGAAAATTAGTGGGGTATTTAGTCTTACCGCAAAGAACTTCCACATCGCGAACAATACCAAGAGGCCAAACAGTCTCTCTGTTAGCAAGTTGAACAACCACATCAATATCTTCAAGTTCACAAGCGCCAATCTCGTGCATAATTTCTTTGTAAAGCTCTAAAGGAATAGCACTTGCACTAGCACCAATATCACATAAACCATAATAGCAATGATCTCCGATCCTGACTGAAATAACAGGAACACTTGTTTTCCTATGCCTTTTAGGATGTGAGAGAATGTTAGAAGCATCTTCACAAAAAAGAATATATTCATCCCCTACATTTTTAGTAATAAGATCCTTCAATATAGCTACAGGAGACTTAATAGTAATTTGCTCATCAGGTTCTACAGCTTTCTTAGTACTTTTATTAGACACACTTACCAAAGTAGAATACTTTTTTACCTTAGCAGGGAAAGGTGTCTTCTCAAAATAAGGTTCAGGAACAATGCTATAAACAGTACAAACTTCAGTAGCTGCAGTAGGAATATGACTAATAGAATCTTTATAAGGTGCATGATATTTGTTCCAATCTTTCTTTGGGATATCAAGATAAGAGGCAAAGGCCTTAAGACAATTAGCAAGTATTTGAGAATCAAGACCATAAGCAATGCTAACACTATGAAAGTCATCGGGTCCCATAAAAGTTTTAATGCATTCATAATCATAGTTTATACCTGATTTCCTACCTTTGTCGTTTTCCAATCCTTCAGCATTCTCTTGTATACGGTCAAGAAGTTTCCACTTAGCATCTTCTTTCATATGAGAAAATGATCCAAAGCAAGAAGCATCCAAATAATCCTTATCAGGAAGAGTAAGCCTCGCATAAAAATTATCAATAACAATATTATTGGGGAGCTCATGAATGGGGCATTTGAGCATTAGTAACCTCAATCTCCCCCACGCTTGGGCAATACTTTCTCCATCATGAGGCCAAAAATTATATATCCGATAACAATCTTTATGGATTTCACTTGGAGGATAAAACTTGGAATAAAAGAGAGGTACAATGTCCTCCCATGCCATAGATGGACCATCTTGGAGCAGTCGATACCACTCCTCAGCTCTGCCTTTCAATGATAAAGAGAATAGCTTCTTCTTGACCTGGCTTGGTGAAATACCTGCACACCTGAACAACTCGCATAATTCATGTATAAATAGTAAGTGATCACCCGGATGGATAGTTCCATCTCCTGAATAGCAGTTATCCATAACACGCTCAACAATTTTCATAGGTATTTTAAAAGGATCAACTTCAGCAGGTGGTGGCGGTGGTGGTTCATCCACATGTGCAACAGTGGTAGAAGTGTTCCCAAATAGGAAACCAAATGGAGAATTATCCATAGCAGAATAAAATAAAAATAAAAGACAGAAATAAAAACAATACTCACAGCGACGGTTACCTTTACCAAATCCACTCTTCAATAGCGCTACACTCCCCGGTAACGGCGCCAGAAAATAGTCTTGATGACCCACAAGTATAGGGGGTGTATCGTAGTACTTTCGATAAATAAGAGTGTCGAACCCAACGAGGAGCAGAAGGTGTTGACTAGTGGTTTTGATCAAAGTTTCACTGTAAATACTAGCAAACGGGTTTTCAGGGGTATTTGATAATGCAAATAAATAAAGTGAGTAAATAAAAGACAGTAGTAACAATTACAGCAAGTGGCCCAATCCTTTCTTCAGCAAAGGACAAGCCGGTTGTGTAACTTAATAACCAAACGTTCTCGAGGACACACGGGAGTTTCTGTCAAGAGCTTTCGCTTCATACCGCTAAATAGTCTTTATTGGTTTGATAAGTGTTATGGGGGTGAACCTGTGCTAGCGCACTACCCTTACTAGGATAAATACACACTTGTGATTATACCCCCTGCAAGCATCCGCAAATACAAGAAAGTAATTAAGATAAATCTAACCACAGCCTTAAACTCTAAGATCCTACGCTCCCTGGTGCAATGGTTTCCCAACGGAGGTTTAGGTTTCTGTCACTCCAGCAACCCCACAATTGGTAGCCAAATACACAATGCATCTCACTAGGCCCATAAATGGTGAAGTATCATGTAGTCGACGTTCACATGACACCACTAGTGAAATAGCACCACAATGCGATGGTGATGACGATGGCGACGATCTCCCCTCTCCGGGAAGGAATTTCCCCGGCAGATTTCTGCCTGCCGGAGAGCTTTTCTCTCTCTGGTGTTTTCCGCCCCGCAGAGGCGGCTGTGTCTATCTCTGAGCCCCCCCCCCCTTGACTTAGGTTTTCGGGGACGATGAAGTACGCGAAGGGGCGAGACCTGGAGTGGGCCAGGGCGCCCTCACACAGGGCCGGCGCGGCCAGAGGCCAGGCCGCGCCCCCTATGTGTGAGGCTGCCCTCTGGCCCCTCTCGACTCCTCCTTCTGGCTTCCAGAGTCTTTTGGTAAAATATAATTTTCTGGTATTTTTCTGGAATTTTCCTGATCTTCCGAAATATGGTGTATTGACGGTCCTTTTCCAGCAGAATCCTGACTCCGGCAGCAAATCCTCCAATGATCATCAAACATGTAAAAACAGAGGAAATAACATAAATATCATCTCTAAATATGAAATATATCAATGAATAACAGTAAATTATGATACAAAATAGTGATGCAAAATGGACATATCACTGAGGAAAAGCGCCAGCTGCTGCAGCGGGTGGAGGCGACCCGGCCAGGCCATACGGCGCCAAGCTCGCAGTCTCCTTGCTTCAAGCCGGCAGGCGGCGCCAAGGAAGACCCACTCGAAGTGGGCAAGGAGGCCGAAAATCTTTTCTCGGGGGCTGGCCCTTCCTCGAGGTAGGAGGGTGCGCGTCGTAGCCTCGCCCGAGACAAGTCGAGAATCGCTCAAGACCTTTGGCTTGCCAAGGCAAAAAGAACCTTGTATCCCGAACAAGTGTTATTGAATAAAAGAAAGTTGGGCGGCATACGACCGACCCCGGAAAAGAATGCTTTAAAGTATCTTTTGCCTTTCTAACGTTATTCCCGGGGGCTGAAGGCCGGCTCCGAACGGGAGCCGGCTGCCTCAAATCGACGAACCTCTTGTCAGACGAACGAGTACTGCGTGCGGATCGGACCTCGAGCCTAACCTCCATCCCTAGCGCGAGATTGACCGAGGGATTGGAGCCGGCAGGTCACCCACTTAGGAAAATCGCTAAGAGGAAACACCCGAAAACACGACGAATCAAACTTCTTGTCAGACGAACGAGTACTGCGTGCGGATCGGACCTCGAGCCTAACCTCCATCCCTGGCCCAGGATAGGCCCTGGGAATGGAGCCGGCGGGTCACCCACTTAGGAAAATCGCTAAGAAGAAGAGACGCCAAAGACGTCGAAAGCGTCATCGTTCACCTAAGAACTGCGTACATCGGTCAATAGTTGTGCATGGGCTGGACCGAGCTAGATCTTTTATGCATCGAAGTACTACTCCTTATCCCGCGGCACGCTCCCACCCTAGACCGGCATTCGGCTACCGGTCTAAGGGAGACCAACTGGCACCAGACTGCCGGTTGGGGGTAGAAGGGCCGAAGGATGGGGAGATAAAGGAAAAAGTCGAAAGGGATCGGGCAAAATCTAGTTCACGAACAATTAGAAATCGATGCATAAAGGACTTAGGGCGAAACGTCATTGGTGTACGCGAGCGAAATGTCACTAGGCGGGGCATAAGTTCAGTACACATACAAACGAACAAATAAACCTTGACACAGTCAGGGGGTCATCGGCCAGCCGGCCGGATCCAGCGGAGCAGCGTCGCCAGTTCGAGCCGCCAAGACGAAGTCGTCGCCGCTGGGGGACAGAGGAATGGAGTTGTCAGCGAGATCCTTGGGGGGCTTCTGAGGTTCCTCCGCGGAGCTGGGCTCTTCGAAATCTGCGTCGTCCAAGGACTCGTCGCTATCCCCAGCATCGAAGAGCACGTCAGTATCGGCACACTCTGCGATGGCGCAAGCGCGTTGGCAGAGCTTGGTTTTGTCGAGGCCTGCCGACCCGCCCTCGCGAAGGTTCTCCAGTTGGTCCAGGTTGACGCCTGGATACCACGAGAGCACAAACTCCAAAGCCTGCGCAGCGCCAGCTCGAGCCGCGGACTCCTTCCAGACGTCGACCCGGTTGGACGCAAGCAGGATCCACTTGAGGAGCGCCTGGACCTCGGCAGGCACTGCTCGCCCTGGCCACAAAGTTTCGAAGACAGAAACAATGGCTCGGCGGAGATCCCCGCCCAGCCCAGCGACTGGGTGAAGCCGGCCTTTAACCAATGCCATCAATTCCCCTGAGGAAAGCTGGGCCTTAGGGTCACTGCTAGGGACGATCTTCTGCTCTGTCCTATATTCCTTCAGCGCGGCCGCAGCGGCCCTATTGGAGTTGGGGAAAGTTTCTGCGGGGGCAATCAGAGAGTGAGGAAACAGCGTGAAAGAGCGAAAGCTGGGAAACAGGAAGGGAAATGTACCATGAAGAGCATGCTCCAGTCCCAGCAGGCCGGACTGGAGTTTGCGGTCGCGGGCACGCCAAACGCCGATCTCCTTGTCGTGCCGCTCACTGTCAAGCTTTCGGAGAGTTTCCAGCTCATTGATTTGGGCGTCGCGGCTCTCGACTTTGCTTTCCAGCGATGCGCGAAGCTCATCCACCTCGCCAGCATATTTCGCAGAGAGAACTCCTTGCTCCTTGGCCAACCGGCGGTCAAATTCCAGCCGCAGCAACGACTCCGCCTCTCGAGCCTTTGTCAGCTCCGCCTCCAACTCCTGAGCTCGAGTAGCTTGAGCTCGCAGGCTTTGAAGCTCCTTCGCATGCTCTTGTTTGAGCAGCTCAACTGCGTCGGCCGACATCGAGTTGGCCAACCGGGACTCAAGCGAGGAGATAAGCGAGGCAGCATCTGAGAATGGAAGTATGAGAGCGGAAGGGGCAGTAGTAGTGTTTCAAAGCAGAGGGTCCTGAGCTTACCTGACAGCTTCTCCAGCTCCTTTTTTAGATCCTGGTACTGAACCTTGCCGGTGCGATACTTCGCCAACAGCTTCTGGAAGACGCTGGCTCGAAGCGCATTCAGATCCTGTAGAAGACAGAAAGGCCATGCTTCTTAGCGAGATTCATTTTCAAGCCAGCTGCCGCTACATCTACCTCGAAACTCGGGGGCTAGGGTACATGGTGAAATGGGTCACAGAGCTACGGGCCTTGCCTCTTAACCAGCAGAAGAAACCAAAGGCTAAAAGCGCGGTACTTACATTGGTCATCCGCGCAGCATCGAGGAATTGGAGGCCGATGTTCTGTAGCGACTCCTTGACGATAGAGAATTGCTTGTTCAGCTCTGCCAGGGTCGGTCTACTTCCCTGGACCTTGAGTTTTTCTTCGGCCTCGACATTCGAGGTGGTGTTCGCCCATTCTTGCTGAAGCTGGCTGGCAGAGCTCAAACTCCCAATGTCGGACCCGGCTGCAGCAGCAGGAGCTTTCCCCCTTGAGACGTCCTTGGTCGCAACCTCAGGAGCCGGAGAGGTTTCACCGTGCTCACTCCCCACCACCCGAGTGGTGAGGGGTCCCTGGGAAGCCTTGCCAGAATGGGAGGCCAGCCCAAAGAGAAAGGGACCAGCGGCCGCGCGAGCCCCTGTCCCAAATGCAGGCATTACAACCTGTGCGCTCGGTGCAAGCCCAGGGCTGGAAGGGGTCCGGGCAGCCGACTCCGAGGGCTCCAACGACCCTGTGCGAACCAGGGTTTCTTCCATCGCTTCCGCCGTGGCCTCACGCGTGTTTTCTTGGCTGGGCGGGTCAGAGGACACGCGGGCAGCGGCAACATCCCCCGCCGCAGCATCTTCGATGGTGGGAGGAGGCGTGGCAGCCTCCGCCGAGGTGATTTCCCCGGTTGGCATAGGGTTAGCCTTGGTCGCGGCAGCCGGGCTGGAGACAGCATTCGCCGACACCTCCGGGCGGACAGGCTCCTCCGCCCTAGCGTCGCTCGCAACAGACTTCAACCGCGGGGAGTGGCGGTCCTCTTCAGTGCGACCCGAGTCATCGTCAGCATCCTCCCTGCGCACTCTCTTGTCGCGCGGGAGGTCAGGAGTCGAGGTCTCAGCTTCCCCTGATGCGGAAGCGGGGAGAGGCTGAGTAATCAGATCAGTGGCAATGGGAGACCTACGAAGGAGGCACCTCATGGTTAAGTCGATCAGAGCTGCGGCGGCCAATGGCGGTAAGAAGCGCTGAGGCGGAAAGCTTACCCGGCTACGGTGGTGGCCCGCCATTTGGTCACCTTCTTCGTCCTAGGTTGGAGCTGGCTCTTCGTTGCCGGCTCCGGTCTCCTTCGCTTCTCAGCCGGCTCGGTCGAAGCCGGCTGGCTCCTTCTCTTGGCGCCAGCCGACCTGCCTCCAGTCCCCTCAGGGTCCGCCGGCTTCGAGCTGGCCGGCTCTGGAGCAATAGGATCCTGCTCCGGAGACTCTGGCAGGTCCACGATCGGGGGAGCTTGAGCTCCAGCGGCGGCCGCGGCGGCTACATGAAGGGCTGCACCCCCGGGGATGGCAACCGACCATGTTTTGTCATCATCATCCTCGGACCAGTCTCTTAAGGAGGAGGGACCTGGAAACTTACTGGAGTGGCTAAGGGGCTCGCCCGAGTCTATGAGCTCTTCACTTCCTTCGTTGCCATGGGTGGCGCTTGAGCTCTCGACGGCGGCATGGGAGCCGGCATCCTCATCCTCCTCAACATCATCCCAGACGACCTCGTCGTCCGGTTCTGCCCTGTCAGCAGCAAAGCTGGTTTGACACAGGGCCGAGTTCTCTGCGGTCTGCAGAGTGAACAAGTTCTGCGCGAGCCGGACAAATAGAGGTCAGATGATCAGAATCGCAAAGGGGGAGAGACCGAAGCCAAGCCCGGCAAGCGTACCTCAGCGATCGGGTTACTCCGGTCGTGAGGCTTCAAGCCCCACTTCCACGAGGCCGGAAGCTTGATGTCGGCAACTCGATTCGCCTTCCGCGCCACCTCAATCGCTGACAGCGCCTTGGAAGAATGACGAGTTGGATCCCTGGCCGACCCCAGGAAGCACATCTTGTGCGAGCGGCGCTGGAGGGGCGACACGCGGGCGACCAAAAAGGCGAGCAGGAGGTCGGGCGGCTTCAGGCCGCCATCCTTTTGCAGAGCGGAGATCCGCTGGAGAATCTTCTCCATGTCCGGCGAGGCGCGAGGGAGAGAAGCGCTCCAGCTGTCCCGCTCAGGCCCGTTCGCGTCAAAGGGCGGCAGGTTGATATGGTCTGCGCCCTCCTTCAGATTCCTCACATAGAAGAAGGAGCGATGCCACTTTTTGCCAGACTCTTTCCCCTTCAATCCGGGGAAGTCCGCGGTCTTGCACGCGTAGAAGGAGGCCGTTCAGCACACCACAGGAACAGCGTCGGCCGTCTGAGTCTTGAAGTAGATCAGCCGGCGGAACAGCTCGACGTTGGGCCAGTGTGACGACCTCAAATTTGATAACAAATTCGAAGTGCCCGTTATGTATTCCACCGCAATCCCAGAATCATTGTTGCGATATACATAACGTAGTTGGTAACCAGTTCCATAGACATTACAATACGATGATTCAAATACAATGGTCATATAGACCAAGTCATATTACAACACAATATAGCAGCGGAAATAACGTTTTCGGCCCATGCCTTCTCCCTACAGGCAATTGGCGACTCACGGAGACGAGCTTAGTTCTGGTACTCTTCTTCATACCCTTCCTCCTGGTATTCCTCCCCATAGTCTGGCCAAGTTGATAGCCAGGGACACAGCCATGAGTACATTGGATGCACTCGCAAACCATCTCATAAATGAACAGATGAAGTAGATATGCAGGGTTTGGGTATAGTGGACTGAGCACTAAGTTGGTTTGCAAAAGCTAGTTTTATTTCCCAAGAATGCTCATTTGTAGAAAAGAGGTTTAGTTCTCTAAGTTCATTCTAAGGGGGACTTCAATGTGTCAAGATCAAGGTCAAGTCATGTCAATTCAAATTCATGTCATTCACCAAGTTCACCCTTGTTATTTTTTAGTCTTGACAAAAGCCAGGTAGAGTTTGCCAACCGTCCATGACCGAGGACTCGGCTATTCGAATAGTTTGAAACCTCTGCAGAGGGGTACACTTTACCCACAAGATTCGATACATCTGCCGGGAGAAATCCACGGTTCGCTATACACAAAGGTATGCGGCTTTCAGATAATCAAACAAATTCTTTCACTTGCTCATCCTAGTATAGGATCCTTCCCTAGAGCCCGGGATACGGACTTCCCGCTCCGGCGCCTCTAGTTCTGCCCATCCCGGGTACCGGGTTAGTGAATCCACTTGGTCAAGAAGTATCCGCCCATGGAGTCCTCCCATGAAGATTTAATACAAGACCTCCCATACTAAGATAAACAAGCTACGGATTAAGCCCCTTCCCATATAGGGGTAACGTGGTTGTACGGTATAATTGGCACCCATGTACATCACTCGTTGTCAATTGAGAAATACATTTCATAGTTCTTAGTCGAGATTATTTTCTTTCATAAAGCCATCAGGGAGGAGCAATCTCCCATTTCAAGTTTAACTTTCAAGTCACCACCTTTCAAATGGGGTTCCTCCAGAGATAGCCTCAACTTTTATTAGCGACTAAGCAACTACATTGAGTGATAGTCCTACTACTATGGTTGGATAAACTCAGCTTGATGCTCTTGATAACCAAGACATCAATATGCTTCTATCATTCTACTCTAGCAATTCAATCATGCAATTTACTTCTATCAATCTACTCTAGCAATTCAATCATGCAATTTACTTAAAACAAGTGGAATGCAATATTAAAACTAGGTAGTGGGAGTATGAATCAAAAGATGGCTTGCCTTGGTTGGCAAAGTGTCCGGGGTTCTCTTCTTCTTCTTGATAATAATAATCCCCTCCAATATCCTCCTCGGCAACACTAGCGTCTAATAACGAATAAACACAAAGCACACCATCACTTCACCAAACCAACAACACACCAAGCACACACTCTTGTTTGCTAACCAAGCATTTAGGTTGCATTGCTATGGGGTTGGATGGTAAGTTTTCCTTCTAAGTTTTTTCTTCAAGTGTGCAAGCTAGTTACTCTATTAAGTAGCATAAGTGGTTCACTTGTGCAGCAGTGGAGGTGATTTGGGGTTATTAAGACAAGTTTAAGTGGGATGGGTTCACTAAGTGGATTTGTAAAGAGGACAATTAATTCTAAGTGTGCATTAGGGCTCTATCATTTTATGCTAACAAATAGGTTTGGGTTAGGGTCTAAATGGTCACACTAATATGGTTTGGGTAGATTAGTGTTGACTAACAGTAATGGGGGTCATTAGTAAGTCCACATTTTAATTTTTATGATTTTTGATGGCTTAAATAATTTTCTAGAAATCTTTCATTAATTAACAAGCTAGGGTCACACTATTCATATCCAATTTTATTCTTAACTGATTTGGAAATCTAACCAGTACTATTGGATAGAGTATTTTCTCAGCTTTCCAACGAATATTTATTTGCTAAATTTGGACTTATAAAACTCTAGGAATTAAAGTTTGAAAAATATCATTTGAAACACATTTGAGATAAAAGAAAAGGCGGGAATTAAATTAAAAACGAATCGGACCAAAACCTTCCTAGCTGGGCCCAGTCCGAACGAAACCCGAACGGGCCTGGCCCAGAAAACGATTCGCTGCGGCTGGGAAAAATAAAAGGGTGCTGACAGGTGGGGCCGCGACGTCAGATCTAATTACGAAACCCGAATCGGTAAGTTACCGTCGGATCTAGATCGAACGGCTCAGGGTCTTTCTTCTTCCTCAGCACGGGCGGGAGCTCACCTGCGAGCAGCGACGGCGTTCGACGGCGACGGCGGGGCGTAGAGGAAACGAAACTCGACGGCGACGCTCGGGATCGGCTGCGGTGCTCCTCCTCCTCCGATTCCCTGCAGAAGCTGGCCTCCAGGTGGTCGGACGCGGCGGCGCTCCGCCCGTCCAGTACTGCGCCGGCGAGGTCGGCTACGGCGAACTAGGGCACGAGGGAGTAAGCGGCGATGTCTGGGAGGTAGCTGGTGGCTGGGTGAGTCTCTGCGTTTGATCGACGGGGCCTTTTATAGGCCGGAGCGTCGGGGACAAGCGCGGCCAGAAGCTCGCCGTTGCGGGGGTCCTGGCGGTGCGTGAAGCTTCCTCCGGTCACGGCGGCCACGCTCGCGTGCTGGGGAGTTACGGGGTCGGCCGCGGGGGACTGTGGGTCGCCTCTGGCGCCTTCACGTTGGTCGGCATCGCGCGGGACAGTGGGTTCCTGGGAGGGGGCCCTGGTTGCAAACCTCGCCGTTCCTCCGTTTCTCCTGGCTTGGGTCGGGGCAGAGGGGGCTGGGATTGGTCGAGGGGTGGCCAGAGGGTATGGCTACAGCGCTTGGTCGCGCTTAGAATAGTGCAGCACAGTGGGGTTGATCTCACTCGATTTTCTTCTGCCACCGTTCGACGAAATGCCCACAAGAATTCAAAATTCGAATTTTTCAAATTTGCCACTTTGGGTGCTCATCATATTGGATAAGGTACCCTGGCATATTTTTGTTTTGGAGAAAGAAGGAGTTTTGCAAAAATTTATATTTCAAATTTGAAATGGTTTCTGTTTCAGATTCAAACTTTGGCTCAAGTTTGAGTGGTGTTCTGGTTTGAAATTTTGGTAGATCTTTGTTGGTTGAGTTAGTCCATCACTTGGTTAAGCTCAACTCACTGGCCAAACACTGTTTTGAGTTACAGATTTCTTAATCCAAGGGCTCAAAGTGGTGCAGTCAAACAGATTTCCTAGATCATATTAACTTTATCTCTTTCTTACCTATTTTTATTTTTGGTTCTTTTGGTTCCTAATATCTTTCTTAGTTGTTTCTATTGGTTCACTTAGAATTATTTAACCAATGCTCAAGCAAAAAGAACACACATAAAATCATAGAAATACAAATAAAGAGAATACATGTATGCATGCAATAATGAATAAAAAGTTTTATTTGGGTCCAATTTGTGGTACTTTATTTAATAAGAAGTGGATTACAATTTCTGAGTTGTTACAATCTTCCCCCCTTAAAAAGAATCTCGTCCCCGAGATTCACTAATTAAGAACTGAAAAGATTGGGAAATTCTTTCTGAAGGTAATCTTCTCGTTCCCAAGTGGCTTCATCTTCGGTGTGATTACTCCACTGAACTTTCAGGAATTTGATGCTTCGGGTTCGAGTGGTTCGATAAGCTTCCTCGAGGATACGGATAGGCATTTCACGATAGGTCAAGTCCTTGTTGATGTCCACAGACCGGTGATCAATATTCTTGAAGACTTCGGGCTTCTCCGGAACTTCAAGACATCTCCGAAGTAACGACACGTGAAAGACATCGTGTACTTCAGACAATTCAGGGGGCATTTCCAACTGATAAGACACTTCTCCTCTGCGGTCTAGTATCTTGAAGGGTCCAATATATCTTGGGGCAAGCTTTCCTTTTACTTGGAATCTTTGCATTCCCTTGAGAGGTGATACTCTAAGATAAACAAAATCTCCAATCTGGAAGGTCAGTTCTCGACGTCTCTTGTCGGCATAACTCTTTTGTCTTGATTGGGCTGCCTTGAGGTATTCACGAATTATGCGAACTTTCTCCTCGGCCTCTTGCAGCATATCTGGTCCAAAAATCTGGCTGTCTCCGGTTTCAGACCAATTCAAAGGGGTACGGCACTTTCTTCCATACAAAGCTTCAAATGGGGCCATTTGCAAACTGGCTTGATAACTACTGTTGTAGGAAAACTCCGCGAAAGGCAGACAATCTTCCCACTTAGCTCCATAAGCTAGGACACAGGCTCTCAACATATCTTCAAGTATTTGATTTACTCTTTCAGTCTGTCCATCAGTCTGAGGGTGGTAAGCGGTGCTGAAGGCTAACTTGGTTCCCAAAGCTTGATGTAAGCTTTTCCAAAATCTCGAGGTGAATTGGGTTCCTCGATCAGAAACTATGGTTTTAGGAACTCCATGCAAACTGACAATTCTGGATAGGTACAGATCTGCTAGCTGATCTGAGCGATGAGTGGTCTTGACAGGAATAAAGTGGGCCACTTTGGTTAGTCTATCCACAATGACCCAAATAGAGTCATTTCCACGGCTAGACTTTGGAAATCCAGTGATGAAATCCATTCCAACAGATTCCCACTTCCATTCCGGAACTTGCAAAGGTTGCAGCAAACCAGCAGGACGTTGATGTTCAGCCTTGACTCTTTGGCAGATATCACACTTGGATATAAACGATGCAATCTCGCGCTTCATTCCATGCCACCAAAATTGTTCCTTCAAATCTTGGTACATCTTAGTTCCACCGGGGTGGATGGAGTAAGGTGTCTCATGGGCTTCCTTCATAATTACTTCCTTCAATTCTGAGTCAGCGGGCACACAAATACGGCCTTTGTACCAAAGAACTCCTTGATCATCTTCTTCAAATCCTGGCACCTTGCCGGAACCAATTCTGCGCTTGATTCCTTCAATACTCTCATTTCCCTTCTGGGCTTCTTTGATTTGGTTCAACAAGGTGGGTTGGAACTCAAGGTTGGCGAGAAATCCTTGACTGACTAGTTCCAATCCAAATCTTTCAAACTCTTGGTGTAACATAGGTTGCTCTTCCTTGATCCTCATATTCAACGAACACGGCTTTCTACTCAACGCATCGGCCACTACATTGGCCTTACCAGGGTGATAGTGAATTTCCAGATCATAATCCTTGATCAACTCTATCCATCTCCTTTGCCTCATGTTCAACTCCTTTTGGGTGAAAATATACTTCAAACTCTTGTGGTCCGAATAGATCTCACAGCGGTTTCCCATCAAATAATGCCTCCAAGTCTTCAAAGCTAGAACCACGGCTGCTAACTCTAGATCATGGGTTGGATAATTTTCTTCATGAGGTTTAAGCTGCCTAGAGAGGTAAGCTATGACCTTCCCTTCTTGCATCAAGACACAACCAAGTCCAAGTTTGGAAGCGTCGCAATAGACATCAAAGTTTTTAGTGATATCCGGCATGGTTAGGACAGGGGCGGTCACCAATCGCTTCTTGAGCTCTTGAAAACTCTCTTCACACTTAAGGGTCCATTCAAACTTCTTGTCCTTCTTCAATAATTGGGTCATCGGACGGGCAATACTGGAAAATCCTTCGACGAACTTGCGGTAATATCCCGCTAATCCGAGAAAACCTCTAACTTCCGTTTGAGTGGTAGGGGCTTCCCATTCCAGGACTGATTTGATCTTCTTGGGATCTACCGATATTCCTCCTGCTGACAGCACATGGCCTAAGAATCCAACCTCCTTCAACCAGAACTCACATTTACTGAACTTAGCATATAGCTGATGCTCTCTTAGGGTTTCTAGAATTAATCTCAAATGGGTTGCATGCTCTTCTTCGGATTTGGAGTAGATAAGAATGTCGTCAATGAAGACAACAACAAACTTATCCAGGAACTCCATAAAAACCTTATTCATGAGATTCATGAAATAAGCAGGGGCATTGGTCAATCCAAAGGACATTACGGTGTACTCATACAATCCGTATCGGGTAGTGAAGGCTGTTTTGGGGATATCCGTTGCACGGATCTTCAGTTGGTGGTATCCGGTTCTAAGATCTATCTTCGAGAATACTCTTGCTCCAGTCAATTGGTCAAACAAATCTTCGATCTTCGGGAGAGGGTACTTGTTCTTGATGGTCACATCGTTAAGCTTGCGATAATCAGTGCACAGTCGGCTAGAACCGTCACTTTTATCCACAAACAGAACGGGTGATCTCCAAGCAGAAGAACTTGGTTGAATTAATCCTTTGCTCAAGAGGTCATCCAATTGCTTCTTCAATTCAACTAATTCAGCTGGGTTCATACGATAGGGTCGTTGGGCTATTGATCCAGTTCCGGGGATAAGCTCAATGATAAACTCAATATCCCGATCCGGTGGCATTCCGGGTAACTCATCGGGAAAGACATCCGGGTATTCACAGACGATGGGGACTTGCTCCAGAGTCGGTCCTGAGATACTCTTATGACATCTGGGGATTTGGGGTGGGGGTGCTCGCGGCATCTGAAGATAAGGTGTGTAAGATAAGAGGGAAAAGCTAATTTGCTAAGATTTAAAGGTACATGGATGATGCAATTTTGTTTTACTAAGGCCTTAGAGGCCAAATTCAAATTTCATTCATCACTCATCAAACATATCATACATACGAGTTCACACATTACAAATGGTTTACATCAAACCATTGCGACTCGTCTACTAGAGAGGGGGATACAACTCACACCTACACGAAGTGATCATAAAGTGGAACTCATAGCTAGATAGTACGTGGATCTCGGACCTAAACAGCGGGCTCCTCGGGGTCTTCCTCCTCGTCACTCACAATGAATCCATTGTGTCCACCATCCTCCGGATCATCGAGGTCCTCCATGAAGTCATCCTCATCACTAATGAGGGCATTATCCTCCTTGCGGAGATCAATGCCTTCCTCCTCACCAAGGTGATCCTCAAGACTCTCAATGTACGCAGTCAACTCCGCCACATTGGCCTTCAACTCCTCGAGGTCCTGTTCCTTCTCATCGCGCTGGCGACGAAGGCTCTTGCGCTCCTTCGCAAGAATCCTGATAGTGCTCCTTGCTTCCACCAGTGCAACGTGCTCGAGGTTGGCCCTAGTACGGGCACGGTCGGCCTCCTGCTGAGTGGAGTATAGCAAGAAGTCCATGTGGTCGATGTAGGTACTCGGCTCATTCTGCCCGGGCATGTTTGCGGGACGCCCATCCGCATCACGCCGAGCAAAGTCCTTGAAGCGTCCTCCCTGAACCTCCTCAACGTGCAGTCCGCATAAGCGGGCGTGCATCTCCTGCATCGCTCGGACCAAACCATCGGCCCAAGTGTTCTCCACAAGCTCAAACTTGACCCTTGGAGAACCCAACATCCCCTTCTTGCCACGGCAACTAGCTCGGATGAGCCACCGTAGCTCTCCATCCGGGTGCTCATTGAGCACGGCTCCCTTGAACTCCGGGTACAAACGGTTCAGGAACAAGGTCAAAGTGGTGAGGTCGCGCTCGAAACAAAGGCTGCCACCTTGGCCCAACTGGTACTGCTCAGTGAATACCAGGGCCATCTACAAAATTTTAAATTAGTTCAAGTTAGTGATCAACTCAAGTGTGCAAAATTTTAGGTAAGCTAAAACTGAAGTATGTATAAAACTTTGCAACTAGAGAGGAAAGACTAAGCAATTTTTGCAACCGTTCTTGTATCTTTCTTTTATCAAGGTTTTGTTTTAACGCCCATTCTAACTAAGGTCTCCTATGGTCAGCCTAGGCTCTGATACCAACTTGTGACGACCTCAAATTTGATAACAAATTCGAAGTGCCCGTTATGTATTCCACCGCAATCCCAGAATCATTGTTGCGATATACATAACGTAGTTGGTAACCAGTTCCATAGACATTACAATACGATGATTCAAATACAATGGTCATATAGACCAAGTCATATTACAACACAATATAGCAGCGGAAATAACGTTTTCGGCCCATGCCTTCTCCCTACAGGCAATTGGCGACTCACGGAGACGAGCTTAGTTCTGGTACTCTTCTTCATACCCTTCCTCCTGGTATTCCTCCCCATAGTCTGGCCAAGTTGATAGCCAGGGACACAGCCATGAGTACATTGGATGCACTCGCAAACCATCTCATAAATGAACAGATGAAGTAGATATGCAGGGTTTGGGTATAGTGGACTGAGCACTAAGTTGGTTTGCAAAAGCTAGTTTTATTTCCCAAGAATGCTCATTTGTAGAAAAGAGGTTTAGTTCTCTAAGTTCATTCTAAGGGGGACTTCAATGTGTCAAGATCAAGGTCAAGTCATGTCAATTCAAATTCATGTCATTCACCAAGTTCACCCTTGTTATTTTTTAGTCTTGACAAAAGCCAGGTAGAGTTTGCCAACCGTCCATGACCGAGGACTCGGCTATTCGAATAGTTTGAAACCTCTGCAGAGGGGTACACTTTACCCACAAGATTCGATACATCTGCCGGGAGAAATCCACGGTTCGCTATACACAAAGGTATGCGGCTTTCAGATAATCAAACAAATTCTTTCACTTGCTCATCCTAGTATAGGATCCTTCCCTAGAGCCCGGGATACGGACTTCCCGCTCCGGCGCCTCTAGTTCTGCCCATCCCGGGTACCGGGTTAGTGAATCCACTTGGTCAAGAAGTATCCGCCCATGGAGTCCTCCCATGAAGATTTAATACAAGACCTCCCATACTAAGATAAACAAGCTACGGATTAAGCCCCTTCCCATATAGGGGTAACGTGGTTGTACGGTATAATTGGCACCCATGTACATCACTCGTTGTCAATTGAGAAATACATTTCATAGTTCTTAGTCGAGATTATTTTCTTTCATAAAGCCATCAGGGAGGAGCAATCTCCCATTTCAAGTTTAACTTTCAAGTCACCACCTTTCAAATGGGGTTCCTCCAGAGATAGCCTCAACTTTTATTAGCGACTAAGCAACTACATTGAGTGATAGTCCTACTACTATGGTTGGATAAACTCAGCTTGATGCTCTTGATAACCAAGACATCAATATGCTTCTATCATTCTACTCTAGCAATTCAATCATGCAATTTACTTCTATCAATCTACTCTAGCAATTCAATCATGCAATTTACTTAAAACAAGTGGAATGCAATATTAAAACTAGGTAGTGGGAGTATGAATCAAAAGATGGCTTGCCTTGGTTGGCAAAGTGTCCGGGGTTCTCTTCTTCTTCTTGATAATAATAATCCCCTCCAATATCCTCCTCGGCAACACTAGCGTCTAATAACGAATAAACACAAAGCACACCATCACTTCACCAAACCAACAACACACCAAGCACACACTCTTGTTTGCTAACCAAGCATTTAGGTTGCATTGCTATGGGGTTGGATGGTAAGTTTTCCTTCTAAGTTTTTTCTTCAAGTGTGCAAGCTAGTTACTCTATTAAGTAGCATAAGTGGTTCACTTGTGCAGCAGTGGAGGTGATTTGGGGTTATTAAGACAAGTTTAAGTGGGATGGGTTCACTAAGTGGATTTGTAAAGAGGACAATTAATTCTAAGTGTGCATTAGGGCTCTATCATTTTATGCTAACAAATAGGTTTGGGTTAGGGTCTAAATGGTCACACTAATATGGTTTGGGTAGATTAGTGTTGACTAACAGTAATGGGGGTCATTAGTAAGTCCACATTTTAATTTTTATGATTTTTGATGGCTTAAATAATTTTCTAGAAATCTTTCATTAATTAACAAGCTAGGGTCACACTATTCATATCCAATTTTATTCTTAACTGATTTGGAAATCTAACCAGTACTATTGGATAGAGTATTTTCTCAGCTTTCCAACGAATATTTATTTGCTAAATTTGGACTTATAAAACTCTAGGAATTAAAGTTTGAAAAATATCATTTGAAACACATTTGAGATAAAAGAAAAGGCGGGAATTAAATTAAAAACGAATCGGACCAAAAACTTCCTAGCTGGGCCCAGTCCGAACGAAACCCGAACGGGCCTGGCCCAGAAAACGATTCGCTGCGGCTGGGAAAAATAAAAGGGTGCTGACAGGTGGGGCCGCGACGTCAGATCTAATTACGAAACCCGAATCGGTAAGTTACCGTCGGATCTAGATCGAACGGCTCAGGGTCTTTCTTCTTCCTCAGCACGGGCGGGAGCTCACCTGCGAGCAGCGACGGCGTTCGACGGCGACGGCGGGGCGTAGAGGAAACGAAACTCGACGGCGACGCTCGGGATCGGCTGCGGTGCTCCTCCTCCTCCGATTCCCTGCAGAAGCTGGCCTCCAGGTGGTCGGACGCGGCGGCGCTCCGCCCGTCCAGTACTGCGCCGGCGAGGTCGGCTACGGCGAACTAGGGCACGAGGGAGTAAGCGGCGATGTCTGGGAGGTAGCTGGTGGCTGGGTGAGTCTCTGCGTTTGATCGACGGGGCCTTTTATAGGCCGGAGCGTCGGGGACAAGCGCGGCCAGAAGCTCGCCGTTGCGGGGGTCCTGGCGGTGCGTGAAGCTTCCTCCGGTCACGGCGGCCACGCTCGCGTGCTGGGGAGTTACGGGGTCGGCCGCGGGGGACTGTGGGTCGCCTCTGGCGCCTTCACGTTGGTCGGCATCGCGCGGGACAGTGGGTTCCTGGGAGGGGGCCCTGGTTGCAAACCTCGCCGTTCCTCCGTTTCTCCTGGCTTGGGTCGGGGCAGAGGGGGCTGGGATCGGTCGAGGGGTGGCCAGAGGGTATGGCTACAGCGCTTGGTCGCGCTTAGAATAGTGCAGCACAGTGGGGTTGATCTCACTCGATTTTCTTCTGCCACCGTTCGACGAAATGCCCACAAGAATTCAAAATTCGAATTTTTCAAATTTGCCACTTTGGGTGCTCATCATATTGGATAAGGTACCCTGGCATATTTTTGTTTTGGAGAAAGAAGGAGTTTTGCAAAAATTTATATTTCAAATTTGAAATGGTTTCTGTTTCAGATTCAAACTTTGGCTCAAGTTTGAGTGGTGTTCTGGTTTGAAATTTTGGTAGATCTTTGTTGGTTGAGTTAGTCCATCACTTGGTTAAGCTCAACTCACTGGCCAAACACTGTTTTGAGTTACAGATTTCTTAATCCAAGGGCTCAAAGTGGTGCAGTCAAACAGATTTCCTAGATCATATTAACTTTATCTCTTTCTTACCTATTTTTATTTTTGGTTCTTTTGGTTCCTAATATCTTTCTTAGTTGTTTCTATTGGTTCACTTAGAATTATTTAACCAATGCTCAAGCAAAAAGAACACACATAAAATCATAGAAATACAAATAAAGAGAATACATGTATGCATGCAATAATGAATAAAAAGTTTTATTTGGGTCCAATTTGTGGTACTTTATTTAATAAGAAGTGGATTACAATTTCTGAGTTGTTACAGCCAGATGCCCAAGTACGCCTCGCAAAGGGCCGCAAACGCGGCCAGCATCATCATCGCGTTTGCCTCGAGGTGGTGCGGCTGTAGATGAAAATGATCCAGGACTGGCATAGGAAGCTGCTGGCGGGTAGCGCGAAGCCCCGGGGGAAATGGTCGTAAAAGACTACCGCCTCCCCGGGCTCAGGAGCGGGGATGCGCTCGCCGCCGGCAGGGCGACAGCCCACGAGATCCGCGGGCGGAAGCACTCGACCTTGGCGCAGCAGCTCGATCTGCTTCTCCTTCACCCAAGAGCCTTCCCAGGATCCCTTCGGTAAAGGGGACGGAGCGGCGTCCTTGTCCGGGGCCGCCCCCTTCCCTTTGGGCCGGGATGCTTTGGGAGCCATCCGAGTGCGGATCTGGATGAGCGGAATGGCGGCAGAGCGAGCGGAAAACCCTAAATCTGTTGAGGAGAAGCTCGGAGGCAGAGGATTTTGGGGGGAAGCGAGCACTAAGGGAAGAAGAGAAGCGGGGGGACTGGTGAGTTATTTCGAGAAGGGTCCCCGGTTTAAAAGAAGGAGGGCGGATCGGTTGCACGACTCACCCACAATGAGCTGGCAACCGCCCTCCCCGACGTGCGCCACGACCGCGCGAGGATTAGGCAACCGCCGCGGTTGCCACATAGGATCGTGGAGCCAGAGCCGATTGGACGTAACGGTGCGGCGCGTGGACAAGTGGCGTCTCGGCCTAGGCCCCAGGGGAGCAAGTCCCGAGGAGCTAGGCATCTGCAGTCAGCAGCGCAACGATCGCCAGCCGGGTTGGGTGCGAAGCCGGCATGTCCCGAGATGGCCAGCAACGTTTCACGAGGCTAAACCTCAGGATCGGCGGTTTTCGGGCCGGACGACGAATCCTAGAACTTCGATAGAAACAAGCAAGACTCCGGCGAGGAAAGGAACCCGTCGAAGCCCCATGCTAGCCCATGAGACTTCGCCAGTTTCGGGGGCTAGTGTCATGGGATGACTTCAGGGGTATGCCAAGGGCAGCGCTATATGCCGGCTGGCGTCCCAGGAGTCTCCACGGCGTCAAGTAAGAAAGACCGGCTCCGGCTAAAGGGCCGGCTGCGCCAGCAGCCGGCTGGCGACTCCACCGAGGAGAGCTAGAGCCGGGCGATGAAGATAAGATTCCTCCAACGGCTGTGTCGCCGAAAGCAGCCTGGCCCCAACAAGATCGCCAAGGGCAAAGGACGGGAGTGACGCCCGCCACGACCGGCCTCCACCAACCAGCGAGCAGGAGCCTTCCCCACGAAAGGATCCAAGGCAAAAGGGAGGGCATATGCCTCCCAGATGCCGGTCCAGGGGGGCAAAAGGTTCTTTATAAAATGCAACTGTCAGGAGGGAACAGAGGTGGGCCAGGAGATCACACCGAAGACGCAGCCGCGGGGAGCCGGCAACCGGGCAGCCGGCCACCTAACCTGTAACCAGACCCCCGCCTATATAAGGGGGTCTGGACCCTTAGCCTAGGGGATCGAATCTTTGTCCTTTTTCCTCCTCTAGACAAACAGCTCGAGGAGCGATGTAACCACTGTAAAGCTAATAGAAAGCAGGCAGGAAGTAGGGGTTTTACCTCCATCGTGGAGGGCCCTGAACCTGGGTAACCGAGGTGTCTCCGTTGGCACAATCCCGAGCCGGACCCATCGTCACCACCGTCGAGCCCCTCCATTAAGCCATCCCCATGGCATCTGTCCCCAAATTCCCACGACACCTGGCGCATTGCTTGGTTTTCCGCGGTCTGCAGAGCAAACAAGTTCTTCCCAAGCCGGCATGGAACGCGTGCGAAGCAGGGCAGGAAGCTAGTCAGCCAACCAGCATCCTAAGGTTGAGGAAGTGAAAAATTGAGCCAGGGAAATGTACCTCCGCGATCTGGTTGTTGCGGTCATGAGGCTTCAGGCCCCACGCCCATTTAGCAAGAAGCTTGACTTTGGCGATCTTGTTTGCCTTTTGCGCCACCACTGCCACCGACAGTGCCTTGGAGGAATGCCGGGTGGGATCTCTGTTGGGCCCCAAGAAGCACATCTTGTGCGACCGACGTTGGAGGGGCGACACGCCGGCGTCGATGAAGGCGAGCAAGAGGTCCGACGGCTTTAGGGAGCCCTCTGCTTGTAGAGTGATGATTCTCTGAAGAATGTTGGCCATGTCTGGGTCAAGGCCTGGAAGAGAGGCACTCCAGTTGTCGCGCTCGCCAGGTCCTCCCGCGTCAAAGGGAGGCAGATTGACATGGTCGACGTCCTTCCTAAGGTTCTTCACGTAGAAGAAGGAGCGCTGCCATTTCTTACAGGACTCCTTCCCTGTCAGCTTCGGGAATCCAGCGGTTTTGCGGGCGTAGAAGGAGGCCGCCCCGTACGTCACTAGAATTGAGTCCGTCGTCTGGGTCTTGAAGTAAAGGAGCCACCGGAACAGCTCAACGCTGGGCAATATGCCCAAATACGCCTCACAGAGAGTGCCAAACGCGGATAGAGTCATCATTGCATTCGCCCCAATGTGATGCGGCTGTAGATGGAAGTGATCCAGGAACTGCCACAGGAAGTTGCTGGCGGGCAATGCGAAGCCCCTTCGGAACTGCTCGAAGAAGACTACCACCTCTCCGGGCTCGGGCGCGGGCACCATCTCGCCGCCGGAAGGGCGGCAACTCACAAGATCTTCACACGGGATTACCGGACCTTGGCGCAGCAGGTTGATCCTCCTCTCCTTCACCCAGGATCCTTCCCAGGATCCCTTGGGCAAAGGGGCCGGGGCAGCGCCCCCACCCGATGCGGTGCCCTTGCCTTTCTGCCGAGGAACCTTCGGAGCCATCCTGGTCCGGATCTGGATGAATGGAATGGCGGCGGAGGGATTTTGGAACCCTAATCTGGTATGGCAAGTGGCCAAGGGAAGGGAAGAAGCAAGCAACTGGTGACCCACGCCCACGAACGGTCCCCCTGTTTAAAAGGGGTAGGGCGGGCGCTAGCGGATCGGTTGCGCACCTCACCCATGATGTGTTGGCAACCGCAGCCTTCGTCACGCGCCATGTAGATGCTCAAGATTGCAACCACCGCGTTTGTCGCAAAATATCGGGGAACCAGAGCCGATGGACGTCACGCTGTGACGTGGGGACAAGTGGCGCCTAGGTCCAAGCCCGGAGGGTTCAAGTCCCGAGGAGCCGGAAGCCGGCTGGCGGTCGTGAGGCAGCCCCAGCCGGTTCGGTCCGGGAGCTGGCACATCCCGAGATGGTTGGCGATACTCCACGGAACCTGACCTCAAGATCAACAACTTTCCAGCCGGATGAGAATCCCTGGGACTTCGACGGACGTGAATAAACTTCGGCGAGGAAAAGAACCCGCCGAAGCCCCATGCTATCCCATGAGACTTCGCCAATTTCGGGGGCTAGTGTCATGGGGATGACTATCTGGGTAGGCCAAGGGCAGAGCAACTTGCCGGCTGACGTCCCAGGGATCACCGCGACACCCAGCCGAGGAGGCCAGCTTCGACCGAAGAATCGGCTGCGCCAGCAGCTGGCCGAGATCTTCTCCACTGAAGGCCCAAGCCGGCGAAGACGACGAAGCCTCTAACTCTCGCTTTATTAACGCCTGCAGGGGCCCGACAGGAGCGGCAGAGGCTGGAGACCGGAGTGACGCCAGCCACGCACGGCCTCCACCAACTGCACCAAGCAAACCCCCTCTCCACGAAAGGATCCGAGGCGAGTCGGGGGCATATACCCCGGATATGCTGGTCCAGGGGACAGGGGCACTTTATAAAGTAGCATGCGCCCAGGCGGAGGAGCAGAGGGAAGCAGGACCCGCGCCAGAGCCGCGGCCACAAAGAAGCCGGCAGCCGGGCAGCCGGACGCCACCTTGTAACCAGGCCCCTGCCTATATAAAGGGGCATGGACCCTTAGAGTAGGGGGATGGAACACTTCTTCTTCTTCCTCTAGACAACACAGCTCAAGGAGCATTGTAAGCCACCGTGTGCTGATAATAAAGACTAAGGCAGGACGTAGGGGTTTTACCTCCGGCGAGAAGAGCCCTGAACCTAGGTAAGAGTTGTGTCGTCACTTGCCCAATCTCGAGCCGGACCCGTCGCTGTTCTCCGACGAGCCCCTCCGATAAGCCATCCCTATGGCTACTGTCATCAAAATACCACGACACATAACTTATGGTTTTACTCATTTGATATTGTTGTTATTGTTGACATAATAGAAATTACGAGAGAAGCACATTGACGCCACTTGGCATCTCTTCTAATGGCGTACTAGAGTATGTGTTGGAGCGCATGTCGTCACCAGCCTTGGGTACGAAACACAACATTATGGTCACGTAATATTCAACGCATAGGGTGGAGGGTTACACCAGGAGCAAGCATCCACATGTTGGACAAATCTATCTATTTATATATTAAAAGTACATTACGGGCTAACCAGAAAATAGAGAAATAAGTTTAAAAATCCCACAATAATCTATTATATGTTAAAAGTACATTACGGGCTAACCAGAAAATAGAGAAATAATAAGTTTATAAATCCCACAATAATTAGAAACATCTGGCCGTTAATTTAACAGATTAACCATTGGATTAGACTTAAAGAGAAAATTATTACCCATCATTGCCATTACAATAAACCTAACGTATCTCCTCTCCTTCACCGTTACATTATTTTGTTTTTCCTCTCCATACGATAACCGCCATATCATGAAGTCATAACTAGATTGCTGGAACTAGATTGCTGGAGAATTTACCTAAATCGCTGGAGATTTGCTGCCGCAGCCGCATAAACAGGCATCTTGCCGCCCCCGCCGTCGTATTCTAACGTATGTCATCGTCATGTACACACGCTGCCGCGACCGTTGTATTCCGATCGCCATGTCCCGCCGCCGTCAAGTTCCCCAGATGCAATCGGTCAATCGACATGGACTCTCAAGTCTCAACTCGTCCATGCACGCCAACGTGAGGTTTTCAATCTCATGCATACAAGTGAGGTTTTCAATCTCATGCATACAACATGCAGGCATGCAAATATACATGGATCGGTGGATAGCTAGCTCAAAGCCAGGTACTCATGAGCTTCAATATTCGAAGTTTTCAATGCCCCGAGGACGCCCTGACCAGCTGCCATCCCGTTGCTCTCAGTTGGCTGACCTACTCCAGATACATGGAAATCAGCGATCACAGATTCTGCTGGTGAAATCTGAAATCTGCACAACACGGTTCAGGTTACCTCCAGATGAGATCGTTCTTGCCTTTGAGAAAGAAAAAGTTAACCAAGATCTATCTTCATCAATCTCATCATGCACCGTGGATCCCTCCTTTCGCCATCCTTACACCAATTTTGCAGGCCATGCATGACATGCGATCTGATTGAAAATTGAAAAGCGGGCAAACAGCCATCTATCGTAAAGTCTCCAACGGCAGGTAGCGCGTGGTCAATAGTAGATTAGATCGGCAAGTTTGGTAAGTAAGTTTTTTAATTCGTTTCACCTAGCTAGGTGCATGAGGTAGTACTAAGATTTAACAATTACATAACCAAATCTGCTAGAAATAAGGCCGCATGCAATATAAGGATCAAAGTTTTCTACTGCCCTCTCAAGAGACAATTACTTGATAATGGTGTCGCTGATTATCTTCACTTAATAAACCAATTTACTAGATCAGGTATGCCATCTCTTTATGTCTTCGTTGCTCAGCAGATGTGCACTTTCTTCTAGGCGCTGTCAATAAGGTGTAAAACAGAGCGAGGAATCAAGATCCATGTCGGCGGCCAAAGCTTGGAACATACAGAGTTGTCGGCCATTACAAGATTGGTTGAAAAACATTAATTCACATCTTAGGTATGTTCTTCTCACTAACCTTGCAGTGATATAAATTCCTTTCTCCGCAGGTCACAGATCGTATTTTCTGCATAAAAAAGTTTACATATCACATTGATACGTCAATTAGCTGATCAGAAATATAAGGTGTATACCTTTGTTCATCTCAATATACATCAGCATTAGCTATAACCACAAAATAAACTAATTTTTTTATTATACTTAATTACTAACATGATGTCATCAATTTCACCTCATAAAAAGATTAGTTGACCTTACACCACTAACCACAAAAATAAGGGTTGATCCAATACGACAGACTGTTCAAAACATAAAAACTCAAACATACTGTTCAAAACGCATGCAAGCAATCACTGTATTAAGAGCCAATGCAATGAAATTATATCTCTGTTCGCATTTTCATTTATATACTTACCTTCCATTTTCTTTACACTCGTAATTCACACACTTGTGGATATTAGTGCGTAAAAGCAAGCAAGGGAATGCATATCTACTCTAGAAAATCCCCAAAAAAAAACATATGTCCATTAATTTTCGTGTTGAACAAACCGTTATTGCATTATAAATATAACCCACAAATGACATGCAGATGCATCTGACCCTAAGCCAATCTCTCCTTCTTCCCTGGAAAAAAATTCAACCCCATGCTCTCCGGTGCGGCTATCAGGTCCGCCGCCGCCAACCTCTCCCATTTTGTCTCCAGCCATCCACCTGCACGACTCCATTCACAAATCGGTGGAACTGGAAATTTTCAACAGGCACGTCTCTAGGCATGATTCCATCAGGAACATATGAAGCGATTGCTGGGTTGAATTTCTAGGCACTATTTCATCCTGATGATTAGTCTCACTCAGATTTTCATATTGAGTAACTTTCCAGTGGATACTATGACTGCATGAACCAGATCAAGTAGGACATCAACCCCTCTCATGTCCCTGCCTTATTGCCTACAGTGCCAGAATCAGCCATCATTTTCCCGCATCAACGTCTCCAGTGAACTCTAGGTATCCCCGCCTCCCAGCAATTAGTGTTTTTTGCTGCTCACGGTTATTTTCATGAGGATTTGTTCTTATACCTTAATTTGATTGTGCATGTTATTCCTAAATAATCATTCTGTTTATGATTGTTTGTGTAGTGAGAAAATTGTTATACTTGGATTCTCAATTGACACTGAGTTACTGTCTTGAGATTCTTAATGAGAGGCTGGGCATAGACATATTGTGTGCATTTTCTATTGAATAATCAAAATAGAGAAATAAACACTCATGCGTAATCTAGAAAAAAAACAAAGAGAAAAATACCACATCATTGTCCACGATTTGAAGTGCTACAAGACAATTAATTTAGTTGTTGTCCATATAGCTGATCTCGAGAAACTGATTATATGATACATCAATTTGGATAGGTAGAAAGTTATTTGGATAGATCTCTTCTTCCTCAAGAGACAAGCAAAGGAGCAGCCCATTGGACAAAAGGAAACCAAGTTGAAGTTCCATAACTGAAGCATGGCATAACAATGAGGTTTACTATTATTTACACCGAGTAGTGAATGGTCAGATTGAATGTATCCGCCTCCATGCAAAACAATGGTATTTCACATTTGTCTAACATTGGGAAAAGTATGTATCAAAATTGTTTGTCCTATGGCCTAGATCGACTCCTCGCACTCTCGGCTTCGTTGTTGATATTGGAGTTGATTGGATCAGGAATATGGCATACACGATTTGTACTGGTATGGGGAAAAGGTATATATTTCTAGAATAATAATGTCACCAATATGATCGGGCATGACCATTCCTATAAAAAACGATACAATATCCTATTTTTGTGTGTTTCGCTATGACAATCAACAAAAGCCTGGGCAATCTCTGCATAAGCTAGGCCTATGTCTACCTAAGAAAGTTTTCATACAAGGACAGCTACACGTAGCATTTTCATGATTCAGACAAAGAAATGGGCTGCGGATAATGGTCAATGACGAGGATAGAAAAGAGAAAGATGTGTCGCAAGAACATACTCTACAAAGAAATTTCTGAAGGTATGACAAAAGGACACCTATTTATATACTGCTACTTCCACTTGATGTTACTGTTAACCATTCAACAAATATGAAGACAACAATTTTTTTATCAGTTTTCTGCAATATTTCAATTTAAAGAAACGACTTATTTACTCTTACCAGGTTGTTATGCACTACATGGCAGGATGGATATGGTCTACATCTTTACAAATTTATCAGAAACATGGACCACAATTTGATGTAATTACTTAACATGTTTTTTATAAAATCTTTAAAAGTGATTACTTCCTTTGGTGATGATGGAATTCAGTAAGCTTGTGGTTTCTTACAATGATATCTGTACATAATCTAGGTTTGAGAAATTATATTATTATTCTTATACTTTAATAGTCTATACTATTGAAGAAATTGGATAAAACATAATGCTCATCGCATCAAATATTTAACGCTTCAAAGGTTCAATTATATTATATAGTACAACTGCATGAGTTTATATTTATGAGAACATGCACACATTATAAACTAGAAGATAGTGATGCAATCAATCTTGAGTGGTGCCAAGTCTTCTTGCGTCCTTCATATTTTCCAGATGTAAGAAAGAAACAATCTGAATTTTAAGAGGGAGATTAGCTTACCACAATCAGCAGAGTGCAGGGTGCACAAACAACACTGCAGGCGGAAGACTGAACATAGTAGTCATCGTCCGTTGCTACCGGCCTGCGCAATCAGCAGTATGATGCGATTCCTCCATGTTTCCATGTGCACCTGAGCTGGATGAGGCCAAGGAAGATATCCAGATCAAAGCGCTAGAAGGAAGACCTTATCAACAAAGCTTCGTGGACCTCGGAGGACAATATGAAGCTGATGCTGAGATTGAATAAATTAAAAAGGTGAGAGAAAGAAGAGACAAAATAGCATCCTGTGATATCAGAAGAACAATATCACAAGAAAATGTATAGGTACTTCCAGTAAACAACGGAAATTGGGAAAAATGCAGGCAGATGCAATTTGATGGGGGTGGGAGCGTCCTAACTGATTCAAAACAACAACACGCATCAAGCCCTCTATCTTATCCAAATAGACGGTCGGCGACCTGCTCTGCAACCTAAAGCTCCTAGACGAACCGAAGGTGTCTAATCCTCTTCAGCCCGGATGTCCGCCTCCGCCATGGTTCTCCGACGGAAGTTACTTATGCTCCATTTGTAGGCTCAACTGATTTCGAGATCTGAATTTGGTGGATGCATGGGAGGAGCAGAGACAACCAAAAGGGATACAATCCGATTTGGAGACCAGCAGAAGATGGAAAAAAAAAAGTGGAGCGGTGAGCAATGGGGAGTTTTTTTGCGGGTGTCTGACTGAAGGGAGTTACTATAGTAAAAATGTAACTATTGTTTTTTCTAACAAATCACTTACAAAGTGTCGCACAACAAGCACTGCATGGGACCCACGATCACATAAAACTCGGCCAAAATAAAATGAGCAAATTCAGAGCGTCTAAACTATTTATATATATTCATATCCATGAAATTTAGAACCATATATACATGATTTTTTAACAAAACATATTACAAGACCAATTGAGTTGTAATTTGCACATACAATGCAATTAAGAAATTCAAAATTACACAAGAAGTGCTGTTGGCAATGGAAACTGGAATTATTCCTGAGGGATGGAACGATACCACGGTGGTTCTTATACCAAAGGTGGACAACCCAGAATCTATTTCCCAATATCGCCCTATTTCCCTCTGCAACGTGATATACAAGATAATTTCGAAGATGCTTGCGCAGAGGCTGAAAATCATTCTCCCTAATGTTATTTCCCCGATGCAGAGTGCTTTTGTTCCTGGTCGACTCATTACCGATAATGTTCTGGTGGCTTATGAGTCTGTTCATGCAATAAAAAACAAAAGATCTGGCAATATTGGGGCTTGTGCGGTTAAACTTGATATGCATAAGGCTTATGATCGAGTGGAGTGGGTGTTCTTAGAGAATATGATGAGACGGCTTGGTTTTGCTGAGAGATGGATTTCTCTTATGATGGCTTGTGTTAGCTCAGTAAGATATCAGGTAAGGTTCAATTCGGAGGAGACTGACTATTTCTCTCCAACGAGAGGTCTACGTCAAGGGGATCCCCTTTTCCCGTATCTTTTCCTTTTATGTGCAGAAGGGTTATCCAGTCTGCTGCTGTATGAAGAAGAAGTTGGTGGCATTGCAGGGGTTAGAATGTGCAGAAATGCACCATCAGTCTCACATCTACTTTTTGCTGATGACTCTCTTATCCTCATGAAGGCGGACACGAATAATGCAACTTCCTTACAGCAAGTTCTGGATACTTATTGTGCTAATTCAGGTCAGTTGGTCAGTTTGGGAAAGTCTAGCATCTTCTTTTCTCCAAATACCAATGCTCTTTTAAGAGCTGAAATTTGTCAAGCGCTGCATATTACAACTGAAGCGATCTCTGATAAATACCTTGGGCTTCCTGCTTTGGTGGGAGCGGATATGAGTGATTGCTTCGAGCACTTTATCGAGAGAATCATCCAACGGATCAATGGATGGAAAGAAAAACATCTCTCTATTGGTGGAAAGGAAATTTTATTGAAAGCTGTTGCTCAAGCTATCCCGGTCTATGCTATGTCAGTGTTCCAAATTCCTAAGAATATCTGCAAACGTATGATGGATGCTATTTCGAGCTTTTGGTGGGAGGATGATGAGAATAATAATAAAATGCATTGGCTAGCTTGGTGGAAATTGTGTTATCCGAAAAGAGAAGGAGGTATGGGCTTTAGAGACTTCCACTCCTTTAATCTTGCTATGCTTGCTAAGCAAATTTGGCGCCTCATATCTGATCATGATTCGCTTTGTGCACGGGTCTTGAAAGCAAAATATTATCCAAACTATGACATTTTATCTGCTGGTCCGAAGGCGGGCTCCTCTTTTATTTGGCAGAGTCTTGTGGCGGCTATCCCCACCTTTAAACGTGGGTATATCTGGAGAGTTGGTACGGGAGAAAGAATTAATATATATACTGATCCCTGGATCCCCTCGAGCCCGAACAGGATGATTATCTCTCCAAAAGGTCTAGGAGTTCTGTCCAAAGTTGCGGATCTGATTGACACATCGACTGGCACTTGGGACGCTAAGCTGCTGCGCTCTCTCTTTTTGGAGGTTGATGTCAATCGCATATTGCAAATTCCTATCAATGTTCAGGGTTTTGATGACTTCATCGCATGGAATTATAACAAGAATGGCCGTTATTCTGTTAAATCAGGCTATCATCTCCAATGGCGTCACACTTTTGGTCCTAGGGCGAATCAGCTTGCCCTCCCCGGTACATCGGCCTTGAATCCTGTTTGGAAATCTATCTGGCAACTTAAACTTCCTAGCAAAATCAAAATCTTTGTTTGGCGTGCTTTGCATGGAGTGATCCCTCTTAAATCTATTCTGGCTAACAGACACGTGGGGACGAGTGGGCAATGTCCAGTTTGTTTGCTCGCTGCAGAAGACGTTAAACATCTCTTATTCCAGTGTGAGACAGCTAGAGATCTCTGGAGGACGTTGGGGCTGCTAAATGTGGTCGACGAGGTTATACAGATCGACCGTTCTGGTTCGGTGATACTTGAGCTTCTTTTTAGGGGACAAGACTTGATGATGCCTGGCTTTGCTTCGTTGGGACTGGAAGAAGTTGTTGCTGTTACGTGTTGGTATTTATGGTGGATTAGGAGAAGAAGAACCCATGATGAATCGGTGCCCCCTCTCTATCGCTGTAAAATGTCGGTGTTGGCTATAGCCAATGCGGCTAGTGTTAGGGGTAAACCGAACTTGATCAAGCAACACTGGGAAACGCCTTTGACTAGACAACTAAAAGTGAACGTTGATGGCTCTTTCCATCTAGAGGAGCGTGAAGGTGCAGTCGGGGCTGTTATCCGCGACTGTGAAGGTAAATTCATTGCGGCTTCCTCGGTTTTTCTTACTAACATCTCTTCGGCTGGTGTAGCTGATGAGGACATCCCTACTACACAGCCATCTCCACCTACTGTTGATGATCCTATTGTTGCTGATCAAGATAAGTCCAATGATGAGATTCGGATTGGACCAATTACTCGAGCCCGTGCTAAGTTGTTACAACAGCAGGTTGATCACTCTAAGATTTACACATATATCTGAACCTTGCAACCATAAAACTTGTCTGTTTTACCTCATTTCTACCAGTGTTGCACCAACATTTTACATCATTTGATCCTTTGTCACAGATCAGTGCGCCAAGGCACTTAATTCTACAAGTCAGAGCAATTCAAACATCAGCTCAAGCCACCAGGAAAGGAAGAGTACATCTTGAGGAGCAAGAAAGAAGCCAACGGCAGGAGCAGGCTGCCACGGCACAAAGGGACAAGAAAAACGGAAAAGCAAGCTAGCAGCTGCCGCCACCTTTTTCCCTCTACCCCTCTACGCTGCAGCATACACACCATCCCATCTCCATCTATCATCTGGCCACACAACCACTCCATCCATCCACCACTCCACCAAAATCTTCCTCCTCCATAGTCCAACACACCGAAAACCTTCACCTTTTCCACCCACTTTTCCCTCTTCTCCTCTTCTACAACAAGATCAGATCAACGGCGCAAGCAAGAACACCATGAACACCACCAAGAACACCTCCAAGAACGTCAAGATGGACAAGGCTCGAAGGATCTGAAGGCCAAGCTCTTCCTCATCCCTCTTCATCCTCTGCCACGACAGCAACATCTCTGCCTTCTTCTACTTTCTCTGCCACGGCAAGCCTTCGGTGACCAACAACAACCTCTCTTTTCTCCCCCATGCTCTGTGATCTGATTTGTGTTGATCTTGCACTGTAAAACAGTTTGAACCTTGTCCTGGATCTTTGCTATGGTTTGAGTGACACACTCCATTGTAAACTCCAAGATTACTGTGATTTCTGTGTTGCATCTGCTTGATCTGTTAGGTGCAAGACTAGCCTCTGCATCTAGTCCCAAAAATGCATCCCTGCCTCACTTGCTCGTTTGTCCTTTGTTTCCTTGCCTGACAAACAAGAAACATTGGATTTGTTATGTTAAAACTTCCCTGCCTCACTTGCTCGTTTGTCCTTTGTTTCCTTGCCTGACAAACAAGAAACATTGGATTTGTTATGTTAAAACTTCCCTGCCTCACTTGCTCGTTTGTCCTTTGTTTCCTTGCCTGACAAACAAGAAACATTGGATTTGTTATGTTAAAAACTTCCAACCTAAAACCTCCTGTTATTTTCCTGTTTACAACACCAAAAACCCCACTTTTCTGCTTAGCTTCTGGAAATTAGGAAATAGTCTCATTTGTGTTGATCCCTGTGGAGACGACTAGAAAAACCCCCCTATAATCTCAGCTAGATCAAAATTGGCGCCGTTGCCGGGGATCAACTTTTGATTGTTTCCTTAGATTACAGTAGACTAAGCTGTGTAAATACTTGTTCCAATTTGCAATCTTTGATTGTCTGTTTTAATGACTTGTCTGTGATCAAGCTTAGAACTTTTATTAGGGGATTTAGTTCACTAACCCTTGATCAAGTTCTTGTCTGTGATTGTGTGTAGAACAATGATTTCATCTAATCTCCGTGGGAATTCAGTTGATGCAGTCCTCTGAAGATTCTCCACTAGCCCCATTTGATCCTGAGCCAGAGAGGACTTTGTTTGCAAGAAAGAGAGCAGCTTCTGAAGTTTCTGCTGAAGATTTGGAAACCTCTGCCTCAGATTTGGAATCGTCATCCTCAGATTTCAGCATGGGTGATAAGAAGTTGAGAGATTTGTGGATTCCCAAGGACCAGATCAGCAATGCAGATGTGATTATGCCTGCAATACAAGCAAACAACTGGGAAATCAAGCCAGCTCTGATCAATATGGTGCAACATAATCCCTTCAAAGGTTCTGCTTTGGAGAGCCCCCATGAGCATATCAGAAAATTTCTGGAGTACTGCAACACTTTGAAGCACAATGGTGTTCCTCCTGAAGCCATCAGGATGCAATTGTTTCCCTTCTCACTGTCTGGACTTGCAAAAGTTTGGTTCCACTCTCTTCCTATTCACTGCAGAGACACATGGGAACATGTTCTTCAAGCCTTCTTTGAGAGATATTTCCCTCCAACCAAAGCAGCTGAGTGCAGAGACAAGATAACAAGATTTGTGCAATATGAAGGAGAAAGCCTGTATGATACTTGGCAGAGATACCAAGGTCTCATCAGGATGTGTCCCAACCATGGCCAGGAGCAATGGCTCATCTTGCAAACCTTCTACAAGGGTTTGACAGAGCAAACCAGATCATTTGTTGACTCAGCTGCTGGAGGTGGAATCATGAACAAGACCCTTGATGAAGCTACTGAGTTGATTGAGAGCATGGCATCACACAACTTCTCCTGGACAAATGAAAGAGCTGTCCACCCCAACAATCAGCTGCAGATTCAGTCAAGTGGCCAGAATGCTTTGGAAGCCAAGTTGGAGAGTTTAACAACTCAGCTTGCCCAGCTCATGACAGAAAGAAACAGCCAAGCTTTGGTTCCTGTCAACCAAGTTACTTCTGCCTGTGCAATTTGTGGAAAAGAAGGCCATTCTCTCATGGAATGTACCTTGTCTGCACTTCCTGAAGCCATGATATCAGAGGTGAACTATGCCCAGAATCAAGGGCCATATTCCCAAAGTTACAACCCCTCTTGGAGAAACCACCCCAACCTTTCTTACAAGAGCAATAATCAGCAAAGTTACCCAGCACCAGGACAACAGCACTATGCCCAAGCATCCCAGCAGAGTTACCATCAGCCTGGACAACAAAATTTCAGACCCCAAGGTCAAGTGCAACACCCACAACAACAACACCACCCAGTACATCAGCAAACTACTTCATCCAGCAGTAGCAGCCAATCTGAGCTTGGAGAAATGATGAAGCTACAGAAGGAAATGTTCAGTGGAATGCAAGAAACTATGAAAATGCAATCTGAACTTTTCTACAAGACTATGCAGCAACTCACTGCTGGAATCCAGACCAACAACATTGGAAAACAAGCTGAAGGAAAACTGCCAGCCCAAACAGAGAAAAACCCAAAACAGTGTGGTGCCCTTTCCACTACTGAAGTTATTGATGCAGTCACCACTAGGAGTGGGGTGAACACTGAACCCTTACTCAAAACCCCACCAAATGTCACTTATGTTGCTCCACAGAGAAGACCCACCGTGCAGCAACAATCACCTCCAGAAATTGTTCTGCCAAGGCAGGAAAAATCTACAGGACAGCCTGCCCAGACAGAAAACCCTGCCAAGGCACAGATCTCTGCCACAGAACCAATAGAGAAGCCTTTGTTGATGAAAGTGCCATTTCCAGAGAGATTGGACAAGACCAAGGAAGAGAAGCAATACTCTAAATTCCTTGAGACCATGAAGGAAGTGCAAATCACCATCCCCATCTTGGATGCAGTGTTGCACATTCCCCTATATGCAAAGTTTTTCAAAGATCTGATCACAAGGAAGAAGACTTTGGACAGCCCTGAGTTAGTAGCCTTGACAGAAGATTGCAGTGCTGTGATCTTGAACCACATGCCCAAGAAGCTACAAGACCCTGGAAGTTTCAGCATTCCCTGTGTAGTGGGAAGAAAAACCTTCACAGCCCTTTGTGACTTAGGTTCCTCTGTGAGTGTGTTACCCTCTGCTGCAAGCCAGATTCAGCAGCTGGGAACGTTGAAGCCTACCCCAATGACACTTCAACTTGCTGATAGAACCCTGAGAAAACCAGTAGGAGTCCTTGAAGATGTGCCAATCCAAGTTGGCAACTTTGCATATCCTGTGGACTTTGTTGTGCTAGAGATGGAAGACAATGCTGAATCAATGATTCTAGGCAGGCCATTCTTGGCAACTGCTGGTGCCATCATTGATGTCAAAGGTGGAACCCTCAAATTACAATTTGGATCAGAGCAAGCTGAATTCAGCATGAAACATGCCACTCATTTACCCAATGTTCCTGAACATTGCCATTCCATTGATATTGTTGAAAGAAATGTGCTAGAAACTTTGCCAGAACCTGAGCAAGAAGAGCCTGAAGCTCAAGTCTTTGTTACTGCTGAAACCACCAACGTACAGCAGCTCTGTGAAGTGAAAATTTGTGAAATTGTACCTGTGTCAAGTGCAAGACAACCAGCTCATCCAGCTCACCATTCTGTTGTGGAGCTCAAAGAATTGCCTTCCCATCTGAAATACTCATTCTTGGAGAAGGAAAAGTTACACCCTGTGATTATTAGTTCTGCCCTTTCAAGTGAGCAAGAAGAAAGTCTTCTGTCTATTCTGAAGCTGTACAAGAATGTCATTGGATATTCCATTGATGACATCATTGGCATTAGTGAGAAAGTGTGTTCTCACAGGATCCACTTAGAAGAAGGCAGCAAGCCAACAAGAGAAGGACAGAGGAGACTAAACCCTGCTATGCAAGATGTAGTAAAGAAGGAAGTTCTGAAATTGTTAAAGGCTGGAATGATATACCCCATCTCTGACAGTGAGTGGGTGAGTCCTATCCACATTGTGCCCAAGAAAGGTGGCTACACTGTTGTTGAAAATGAAGAAGGAAGGCTCATGACCACAAGACCTGTTACAGGATGGAGGATGGTGAATGACTTCAGAAAATTGAACAAAGCTACAAGAAAAGATCACTTCCCTCTGCCATTCATGGACCAGATGCTAGAGAGACTTGCTGGCCAGAGGTACTACTGCTACCTTGATGGTTACTCTGGATTTCTGCAGATTCCAATCCACCCTTCTGACCAAGACAAGACCACATTCACCTGCCCTTATGGAACCTTTGCTTACAAAAGGCTACCATTTGGCCTTTGCAACGCTCCAGGCACCTTTCAGAGATGCATGATGTCCATATTTTCTGATTACATTGAGAAGATTATGGAAGTTTTCATGGATGATTTCACTGTGTATGGAAAAGACTTCGAAGCCTGCTTGAAGAACCTCACCTTAGTCCTTCACAGATGCTCTGAGCAAAATTTGATCCTGAACTGGGAAAAATGTCACTTCCTTGTCACTGAAGGCATTGTGTTGGGCCACCTTGTGTCTGCTAGAGGAATTGAGGTGGACAAGGCAAAGGTAGATGTGATTGCCAAGCTACCCCCTCCTGAAAATGTGAAGGGAATTCAAAGCTTCCTGGGCCATGCTGGCTTTTACAGGAGGTTTATCAAGAACTTCTCCTATCTTGCCAAGCCACTCACCAATCTCCTGAATCATGAAGTGAAGTTTGTGTTTGATGACACTTGTTTGCAAGCATTCAACCAATTGAAAGATGCTCTCATCACAGCCCCTGTTGTTCAACCTCCTGACTGGACACTGCCATTTGAACTTATGTGTGATGCAAGTGACTTTGCTGTTGGAGCAGTCCTTGGCCAGAGGAAAGACAAAGCTGTACATGTTATACATTATGCAAGCAAGACTTTGGATGATGCTCAGATCAATTACACCACCACAGAGAAGGAGCTGCTTGCTGTTGTGTTCTCATTTGATAAGTTTAGACCATACCTGGTTGGACACAAGTGCATTGTCTACACAGACCATGCAGCAATCAGATATTTAGTGAGCAAAAAGGATGCTAAACCAAGGCTCATCAGATGGATCCTTCTGCTCCAAGAATTTGACATAGAAATTAGAGACAAGAAAGGGTCAGAGAACTCAGTTGCTGATCACTTGTCCAGAATCAACATTGATGAAAACAGAGAGATTCAAGACTTGATGCCAGGAGAACAGCTCATGGCAGTCAGTGCCACTTCACCTTGGTATGCTGACTTTGTGAACTTCCTAGCTTGTGATATTGTGCCAGCAGATCTCTCCTACCAGCAAAAGAAAAAATTCCTCCATGATGTCAAGAGTTACTATTGGGATGAACCTTTTCTGTACAAACATTGTGCTGATGGCATTGTGAGAAGGTGTGTTCCCTCTGATGAAAAAAGTGATGTGATGTTCCAATGCCATTCAGGATTGTATGGAGGACATGCTGGAGTGTTCAAGACTCAAGCCAAGATTTTGCAAGCTGGTTTCTTTTGGCCAAGTATGTTCAGAGATGTTCATGAGTACATAATGAAGTGTGATCCTTGTCAAAGAGCAGGAAAGATGTCAAAGAGAAATGAAATGCCCCAAACAGGAATCTTGGAAGTGGAATTGTTTGATGTTTGGGGAGTTGATTTTGTTGGACCCTTGCCATCTTCTCAAGGTTACAAGCATATTTTAGTTGCTGTCGACTATGTGTCAAAATGGGTTGAAGCCATTCCCACTGTTAATGCTGACGCCAAGGCAGTTTGTAGAATGTTCAAGACTGTCATTTTCCCAAGATTTGGAGTGCCAAGAGTTGTAATCAGTGATGGTGGTGCTCACTTTAACAATGACCAGTTTGAGAAGCTTCTGACCAAGTATGGAGTGAGGAATCACAGAGTGACAACTCCTTATCATCCGCAGGCCAATGGCCAAGTGGAGTTGTCAAACAGGGAAATCAAGCAAATTTTGGAGAAAGTTGTGTCCAAGACCAGAGGAGATTGGTCAATGAAATTGCCCGACACTTTGTGGGCTTACAGGACAGCATACAAGACACCCATTGGCATGTCACCTTTCAGAATTGTCTATGGCAAGGCTTGCCATCTGCCAGTCGAATTGGAGCACAGAGCGCATTGGGCAATCAGGAAGCTGAACTTGGACATTAGCAAAGCAGGAAACATGAGGAAACTGCAGTTGTGTGAGCTTGAAGAGCTCAGGAATGATTCCTATGAAAGTGCAAAGATTTACAAGGAGAAGACCAAGAAATGGCATGACTCCCACATTCTGAGAAGGGAATTCAAGGAAGGGCAGTCAGTGCTGGTGTATGATTCCAAGTTACACTTATTCTCTGGAAAGTTCAAGTCCAGATGGTTTGGCCCTTGTGTTATCAAGAAAGATCTAGGCCATGGTGCCTTTGAGGTTTATAGCTCAGCTGAGGGAACATTCAAAGTAAATGGCCAGAGGTTGAAGCACTACAGGATTGGAGATTTGATTGAAAACCAAGTTGAAGAAGATGATGAACCAGAGGATGGCTCCAATGCATCCTCTACTCATGCAAACCAGTGATGATGAAGCTATAGTCAAGCTAGTGACTGTAAACAAGCTCTCTTCCAGGAGGAAACCTGGTATCCCTTGTATCATATATTTCCCTTTCACCTTTTTATGTTTTTGCCTTGTGTGTTTGTTTCTTTTTGTTGTTTCAGTAAGAACTTGGATATGGAGAAAGATTGTTGTTGATTGTCAAGGCAGAGAAGCAGGAAAACCACCAGGTGAACACTTTCCATTTCCACACATTTGTTAAAATCTGAATCAGAATATACTATACTGTTGGTTGATCTTGTGTGAAAGTACTTTCTTAAGGAATGAATCAATTTCGCTTGCTTGGACCTGAAAATATCACTTTGCATGCTATGAAGAACTTTGCTTTGAATCTGCTTATAACTCTTGCAAATGCTTTGTTCAGAGCCTAGTTCCACTTTAGAACTTTTGTATGGCTTTACTCAAAGAACCTGTGAAACATCAGTATATTTGTTAATTGCCCTAAGAATGAAGTTCATGATCCATTTCTTAGCCCCTAACCAATTGCATCTGTTGCATTTTTTGCATTAGCAAACATGATCTCTGGATTGTGATTTGTGAAGCACTAACATACTAACATACTAACATATTAACAGAAAGGAAAAAGTTTAGCATTAGCAACCATGATCTCTGGATTGTGGTGTGTGAAGCACTAACCTGAAAATGCTAAGTAAAACTTGTTGTAAATACCCAAAGCACTAGCACCTATGATCCTGGGATTGTAGTGTGTGAAGCACTAACTAAGTTGACCCATCAAGCTAAGTTACTAACTGACTAACTTGTCTATGCATTAGCCTATTATGTTCCTGGGAACTGTAATAGGTGAAGCACTAATTTTGCATTACATATTGGGCTATGTACTGGATCTTGAGTTTTCAATTTCAGAGTTAATTACTTTATACTCATGTGTCCATGTTGTTTGATCTAGACATACCCAAATTCTCTTGTGAAACTTGTTTTTGAATCGGCAATTGCAAGATTTATCTGCATTGAGTCAGTAATGTCCCTCATCATGCTCTGTTACATTTTGTTTGGTACAATGCACCATTCTTTACTTGAGGACAAGCAAAGGTTTTGGTCTGGGGGTTTTGATCACTCTAAGATTTACACATATATCTGAACCTTGCAACCATAAAACTTGTCTGTTTTACCTCATTTCTACCAGTGTTGCACCAACATTTTACATCATTTGATCCTTTGTCACAGATCAGTGCGCCAAGGCACTTAATTCTACAAGTCAGAGCAATTCAAACATCAGCTCAAGCCACCAGGAAAGGAAGAGTACATCTTGAGGAGCAAGAAAGAAGCCAACGGCAGGAGCAGGCTGCCACGGCACAAAGGGACAAGAAAAACGGAAAAGCAAGCTAGCAGCTGCCGCCACCTTTTTCCCTCTACCCCTCTACGCTGCAGCATACACACCATCCCATCCCCATCTCCATCTATCATCTGGCCACACAACCACTCCATCCATCCACCACTCCACCAAAATCTTCCTCCTCCATAGTCCAACACACCGAAAACCTTCACCTTTTCCACCCACTTTTCCCTCTTCTCCTCTTCTGCAACAAGATCAGATCAACGGCGCAAGCAAGAATACCATGAACACCACCAAGAACACCTCCAAGAACGTCAAGATGGACAAGGCTCGAAGGATCTGAAGGCCAAGCTCTTCCTCATCCCTCTTCATCCTCTGCCACGACAGCAACATCTCTGCCTTCTTCTACTTTCTCTGCCACGGCAAGCCTTCGGTGACCAACAACAACCTCTCTTTTCTCCCCCATGCTCTGTGATCTGATTTGTGTTGATCTTGCACTGTAAAACAGTTTGAACCTTGTCCTGGATCTTTGCTATGGTTTGAGTGACACACTCCATTGTAAACTCCAAGATTACTGTGATTTCTGTGTTGCATCTGCTTGATCTGTTAGGTGCAAGACTAGCCTCTACATCTAGTCCCAAAAATGCATCCCTGCCTCACTTGCTCGTTTGTCCTTTGTTTCCTTGCCTGACAAACAAGAAACATTGGATTTGTTATGTTAAAACTTCCCTGCCTCACTTGCTCGTTTGTCCTTTGTTTCCTTGCCTGACAAACAAGAAACATTGGATTTGTTATGTTAAAACTTCCCTGCCTCACTTGCTCGTTTGTCATTTGTTTCCTTGCCTGACAAACAAGAAACATTGGATTTGTTATGTTAAAAACTTCCAACCTAAAACCTCCTGTTATTTTCCTGTTTACAACACCAAAAACCCCACTTTTCTGCTTAGCTTCTGGAAATTAGGAAATAGTCTCATTTGTGTTGATCCCTGTGGAGACGACTAGAAAAACCCCCCTATAATCTCAGCTAGATCACAGGTGAACTCACTCCTTGCTGAATCTGATATTTATTGTAACGAGAATTTTATACTGCCTAAGTCTTTGTTCATATGTATGATCAGGTTCATTGGAGAAGAAGGGGTTCGAGGGAGCGAGGAGATGCAACACATGGAGCACGACGTGGTGATCAAGCAAGAGAGCGCGAGGGAGGAGAGGGAGGCCGGCGCCACAAGCATGGAGAACATCACCACGTGAAGAAGATCAAGTCTGGATGAGCACGAGCACGTGATGGCGCACTAGGACTGCCTACGACACGATGTCTACACGTCTAAGGCGCGCTACACACATGGCCTGCGTGCTAAAATTAGGCCGAACCCATATATGGGTCGGTATGTACCCGTTTGAGTCGAACCGAGTCAGTTTGGGCCCAAACCGGACATGTTTTGGGCCAGGTCTTTGCTGAGGTCGCCCGGCCACCTATAAGTAGCCCTGGGCGCCCCCTCAATTAGGGTCAGACCACGTTTAGACTAAAGAATACTTCGTTGAACTGCTGTAAGCATTCATCTGAATTCCTCCGCACCAATTCATCTGGATTTGGTGTTATACTGCTGCAAGTTTAGTGTGATCTGTTGTTCCACTGGGAATCAGTAGATTGCAAACTACCGTTTCGTGGTCGACGGCTACGTGCACAAGTGTGTGGAGTCGTGAATATCCTACAGGGTTTGAGAGCTATTGCATTGGCATCAGGGTTCAAGCGAGGAGAGTTCATCGGTGACACCAATTTATCCCCGACAATCATCCGCTGCCATCATCACCATCGCGTCGCTCACGAGAAGATCGGGCCACCCCATATCATCTTGGTATCAGATTTCCACGGTTTACTCGGTGAGCATCCACAAATTCATCCCTGCAATTCGTTTTTGTTTTTAGTCCTATCCAGGAAAAAAAAGAGAAAACAAACAGCGCGCAGATCGGTCCGATCGCTAGCTTAAAAAAAAGCAAAAAAGATCTGTTCGCGCACGTACCATAGCATCCTGTTCCGATCTGCCAAAGTCAAAATCAAAAAAAAAATTCAGCGCGCCCAGCGCTCGCGCGCCTAAGCACGGAGCTTGTCTGGGGTCGAGCGCCCCCGCTCGATCGCCTCGCTCGCCCGACCGCGGAGGTCGTCTGGCGTCCAGCGCCAGTTCGGGCTCTTCTTTTTGGGCCCAAATTTGAGTTAGTAAAAAAAAATAGAAAAAAGGGACGTGTACTGCACACACGCCGCACCTATATTAAAAAAAAAGACAAACTACTTTGTCCGTTTCGCGTCGCCGTCGCGCTGCCGTGTGTTTCCGGCGTCGTACATCTCTACCGTTGACATATTTTTCGTCGGTTTCTCTGCCGCGACAGCGTGTTACCACTGTGTCCACATAGCGTCCTTTCTACACGATTTTGATCGCTTTAGCTACAGCCTGTCTACAGCATCGTGTTAGGAGCTTACCCATACGAGACTAGCTACTTCGTGCTCATCAGGCTGCTGCTGTGTGCGCAATCTTGTGCCTGTTCATCGAGCCAGTGCTAGCGTCTCTCTTGTGCATTGCAACACGAGCTATTGTGCGTTGTCACTTATATCTTTTGAGCTCTTTTTCAGAGTTACTTTGCCTCGCTTATCTCCACCGTGTGTGTTTCGTGGGTCTTATCATACGATCAGCACTCGGACTTATTTGCGGTGTACTTAGGATACCATACCTACAGCTCCACCATATATTCCTGGTTTGTCGTGTGATCGCTCTTTTACCCTCGGTATTCACTTCATCACATCCGTGCACGAGCTTGATACTTCGTTCTGGTACGCACTACTATTCACTTTGGAACGGTAAGATTACCTTTTCTTGTCAGTTTTTGAGTGAGTTGTGAGCGGCACCACACGTTTTTGATTTCGTGCACTAATCTACTAATCATGTCTACTAGTGGTTATGATGTGATGCAGGAAAAAGATGGGGATACACCTGTGGTTTGGACAGATTTTGTTGGACTGCGCACTCATCTGGAGGGGGCGTTGGATCGCTCTACTGCCGACGCTGTGACTGCACATCAGCAACTCCAGTTCAAAGTGCAAGGCACCGCAGATACTGTTCAAGCTATGCAAGCTCAGTTCACTACTTTCCAGCATAGCATTGATCAGTTGAACCAATCCCTAGCGGAGCTGCGTCGGCCCATTGTACCACCGCCTGTGCAGCCTGCTGCTGACTTTGCTGATGATGATAGTGTCCATGACAATGCCAATCTACTAGGCCCCAATGCTCGTGGGCGTGGTCTTGGACAACATGGTCGGCCACCACATGGCCTCGGTGCCCGACGTGTAATACCTGCTGAGGATGATTTTCTAGGGAAGCCAAAGTTCTCGATACCCAGATTTGATGGTGAAGGTGATGTGGAGGATTACCTCACTTGGGAGCTCAAGATCGACAACCTGTGGCGTTTGCATGCTTACACTGACGATAAGAAGATCAAACTTGCATCCTCAGAATTTGATGGTTATGCCCTGCGTTGGTGGGATAATATTCTGACACAACGACGAGCAGCTCAGGAGCTCCCTGTTTTGCGATGGACAGAGATGAAGGAAATCATGCAGGCTCGTTTTGTACCCACCAATTATTTGCGTTCAGTTTTTGATAGATTGACACAGCTGAAGCAAGGATTTTTGACAGTTGATGCTTATTACAAGGAGATGGAACTGTTGATGCAGCGATCGCGAGTTCAAGAGTCTAGTCAGATGACTATGCAACGGTTTTTGCACGGACTCCGACTTCCTATCAAGAACATCGTCCGACATCATGCTTACAATGATATGAATCAGTTGCTTCACCATGCTATGGAGGCTGAGGCACAGCTTACTGAAGAGGCGCAACAAAAATCTCGCTTTTCACCTGCCAGTCGATACACTGCCAGGGCGCCTTCTAGCCCTGCCCCAGCGCCACTTGAGGGGACTCCTACTCGCCCCTCCTCGTCCACTAGGCCAGCGACCTCTAGAGCTCAGTCCAGACGTCCCGCTATCACACCAGCTGCTAGTTCTGGTTCGAGTGCCTCCGTGACTTGTGCTACTGAGAAACTATGTCATACATGTGGAGGCAAGGGACACTTTAAAAGAGATTGTCCCAACAACAAAGTGATAGTGGTTACTGAGAACGGATATGAGACCGGAGAAGATGCTGATCCGTTTGGTTCTGATGATGAAGGTGAAGATGCTTATGCTGACTCTTCTCCTATTATTGTTGTCTCTCCACGTACGTTGAGTGTGCAGCCCAATATTGATTCTCAACGCTGCAACCTGTTTCAAACCAAGGCACTAGTTGGTCCCAATAAAGCTTGCAAGGTGATCATTGATGGCGGAAGCTGTCGCAATCTCGCAAGTAAGGAGTTATGTGCTAAGCTGGGTTTGAAATATTTACCTCATCCTAACCCATATTATATTCAGTGGTTAAGTGACAATGGTGAGATGAAGGTAAACTACATGGTACGTGTGAACTTTGAGATAGGGCCATACAAGGATTCTATAGATTTTGATGTGGTTCCTATGACGGTTTGTCATCTCTTGTTGGGTCGGCCCTGGCTCTATGATCGATATGTGCAACACAATGGTCGAGCCAATACTTATCACTTGGAGTTCAAGGGCAAGAAAATCAACCTACTGCCTATGTCACCGCAGCAAATTGTTAATGAATCTCGTCAGAAGACTGAAGTGAAACTTGAACAGCCACCTCCACGAGATAATGTAACAGCCGTGAGTGATATAACGAAAAGTGAGGGAGTGCCCAACTTGTTAGTTTTAGCCACCAAAGAAGACATGAGAGAATTTCGTGAGGATCCTACAGCCATGCCTCTTGTGCTCATGTACAAGGGCGAGGTCTTAGTTTCTAACGATATGCAACCTGTTTCTCTTGGTGTCTCCACTGTTTTGCAGGACTTTGATGATGTTTTTCCGGCGGAGGTACCTGCTGGGCTGCCACCATTACGAGGCATCGAGCACCAGATCGACTTGATCCCTGGCGCCTCCTTGCCCAACCGCGCCCCCTACAGGACCAACCCCGACGAAACAAAGGAGATACAAGCACAAGTGCAAGCTCTTCTGGATAAAGGGTACATTCGTGTCTCTCTTAGTCCTTGTGCTGTTCCTGTGATTTTGGTGCCTAAGAAAGATGGTACATGGCGCATGTGCGTAGATTGTAGAGCTATAAACAACATTACTATTCGATATCGTCATCCTATTCCCCGTCTCGAGGATATGTTAGATGAATTGAGTGGTGCTGCTGTTTTCTCTAAAATTGATTTGCGTAGTGGTTACCATCAAATTCGCATGAAAGAAGGAGATGAATGGAAAACTGCTTTCAAAACTAAATTTGGTTTATATGAGTGGCTAGTCATGCCTTTTGATCTTACTAATGCACCTAGTACATTCATGCGCTTAATGAATCATGTTTTGAGAGAGTTCATTGGTCGTTTTGTGGTTGTCTATTTTGATGACATACTTATTTACAGCCGCAATGAAACTGAACACTGTGTTCATATTAGACAAGTTTTGCAAGTGCTGCGTGATAATAAATTGTATGCTAATCTTGAGAAGTGCACATTTGCAAAAGATAAGGTCATATTTCTGGGTTATGTTGTTTCTAAGCATGGAGTAGAGGTAGATCAATCTAAAATTGCTGCTATTCAAGATTGGCCTACTCCCATGAATGTTAGTCAAGTACGAAGTTTTCACGGTCTTGCTGGTTTTTATCGCCGTTTTGTGAAAGACTTTAGTACTATTGCTGCACCATTAAATGAGTCAACGAAGAAAGGTGTTCCTTTTGTGTGGGGCGCAGCCCAAGATCATGCATTTGATGAATTGAAACGTTTGCTTACTTCTGCACCTTTACTTGCATTGCCTGATTTTTCAAAGCAATTTGAAGTTGAATGTGATGCTAGTGGTATAGGCATAGGTGGCGTTTTGATGCAAGAGGGTCGTCCTATAGCTTATTTTTCTGAGAAATTATCTGGTGCTAGACTGAATTATCCTGTTTATGATAAAGAATTGTATGCACTTGTTAGAGTTCTTGAGGTTTGGCAACATTATTTGTGGCCAAAAGAATTTATCATACATTCTGATCATGAAGCTTTGAAATATTTGAAAGCACAATCCAACCTGCATAGGCGCCTCGCTAAGTGGGTTGAGTTTATTGAATCTTTTCCGTACATCATTAAACATAAGAAGGGAAAAGATAATGTGGTTGCTGATGCTCTATCTAGGAAGAATATGTTATTGACACAACTTGATATTAATATTCCTGGTTTAGAGAGTATTTGTGAGCTTTATGCCACTGATCATGATTTTGCTGAACCATACCGTTTGTGTGCTTTGAAAAACGCCTGGGAAAAATATCACCTACATGATGGGTTTCTATTTCGAGCTAACAAACTATGTGTTCCGGAGTCGTCTTTGCGTTTGCTCTTACTGCAGGAATCACATGCTGGAGGTTTGATGGGTCACTTTGGGCGTGAGAAGACATTACTCATGCTAGCTGATCACTTCTTTTGGCCTAGGATGAGGCGTGATGTGGACAGGTATGTGCGGCGCTGCATTGTGTGCAACACATCCAAGTCCAAGCTGAAGCCTCACGGTTTGTATACACCACTACCTGCACCTATTACACCATGGGAAGATATTAGTATGGATTTTGTGCTAGGATTGCCAAAAACTAAACATGGTCATGATTCTATATTTGTGGTAGTGGATAGATTCTCTAAAATGGCACACTTTATTGCCTGTCATAAGAGCAACGATGCGTCGCATGTGGCTAACCTATTTTTCAGGGATATTGTACGCTTGCATGGAGTGCCCAAGACTATTGTTTCTGACAGGGACGTCAAGTTCATGAGCTACTTCTGGAAGACCTTATGGGGAAAGCTAGGAACGAAGCTGCTGTTCAGCACTACATGTCATCCCCAAACTGACGGCCAGACCGAGGTGGTGAATCAAACTTTGTCACAGTTGCTGAGGACAATGATCAAGAAAAATCTGCGGGAGTGGGAAGATTGTTTGCCGCATGTGGAGTTTGCATACAACAGGGCGGTACATTCTACTACTCAGCTTTGTCCGTTTGAGGCGGTGTATGGCTTCAAACCTGTTACACCACTAGATTTGTTGCCTCTTCCATTGCATGAGAGAGTTAATATGGAGGCATCAAAGAGAGCTGATTTTGTGAAGAAAATTCATGAGAAGACTCGAGAGGCTATTGAGAAGAAAGGGAAGAATACTGCTGCTGCCCGCAACAAGTCAAGAAAGCAGGTTCTTTTTCAGCCCGGTGATATGGTATGGGTGCACCTGCGCAAGGACAGATTTCCTTTGCTTAGGCGTTCCAAGTTGAGGCCCCGAGGTGCTGGTCCCTATAGAGTGCTTGCCAAGATCAATGATAATGCCTACTCGATTGATATTCCTATTGCTGAGTTTGGTGGTGTTAGCAACAGTTTCAATGTTGCTGATTTATCACCATATGATGGAGATGACCTTGGAGCGTCGAGGTCGACGCCTTTTGAAGGGGGGGGGGAGATGATGAGGACATCCCTACTACACAGCCATCTCCACCTACTGTTGATGATCCTATTGTTGCTGATCAAGATAAGTCCAATGATGAGATTCGGATTGGACCAATTACTCGAGCCCGTGCTAAGTTGTTACAACAGCAGGTGAACTCACTCCTTGCTGAATCTGATATTTATTGTAACGAGAATTTTATACTGCCTAAGTCTTTGTTTATATGTATGATCAGGTTCATTGGAGAAGAAGGGGTTCGAGGGAGCGAGGAGATGCAACACATGGAGCACGATATGGTGATCAAGCAAGAGAGCGCGAGGGAGGAGAGGGAGGCCGGCGCCACAAGCATGGAGAACATCACCACGTGAAGAAGATCAAGTCTGGATGAGCACGAGCACGTGATGGCGCACTAGGACTGCCTACGACACGATGTCTACACGTCTAAGGCGCGCTACACACATGGCCTGCGTGCTAAAATTAGGCCGAACCCATATATGGGTCGGTATGTACCCGTTTGAGTCGAACCGAGTCAGTTTGGGCCCAAACCGGACATGTTTTGGGCCAGGTCTTTGCTGAGGTCGCCCGGCCACCTATAAGTAGCCCTGGGCGCCCCCTAAATTAGGGTCAGACCACGTTTAGACTAAAGAATACTTCGTTGAACTGCTGTAAGCATTCATCTGAATTCCTCCGCACCAATTCATCTGGATTTGGTGTTATACTGCTGCAAGTTTAGTGTGATCTGTTGTTCCACTGGGAATCAGTAGATTGCAAACTACCGTTTCGTGGTCGACGGCTACGTGCGCAAGTGTGTGGAGTCGTGAATATCCTACAGGGTTTGAGAGCTGTTGCATTGGCATCAGGGTTCAAGCGAGGAGAGTTCATCGGTGACACCAATTTATCCCCGACAATCATCCGATGCCATCATCACCATCGCGTCGCTCACGAGAAGATCGGGCCACCCCATATCAGTAGCGGAAGCGATGGCTATGAGGGAAGGACTTGCCCTAGCTAACCGACTTGGGTGCAATAACGTTATCATGGAGTCGGATTCCCTGGAGACTGTTGATGCTTGTACTGGCTCTGAATCTTGGTGGGGTGAATCAGCGGCGATCTTCGCGGATTGTGTGGACCTTGCTGCGTTTATTGATAAAGTCGCATTCAAGCATTGCCCGAGAGAGGACAATGAAGTTGCTCATGAGATAGCAAGTAATAGTTATTCAACTAGGAATTCGTATAATTGGGTGGATGAGCCCCCGACTTTATTATCTGTAAAATGCTGAACGATGTAAGCAAACGTTGAGACAGGCTGCAAGTTTCTGACGCACTCTTTTCCTTACCAGGGTACCTAAGGGGACTGGAAGGTTTTTAATGAGGCGGCTTGCTAGCCTTTTATATATGAGTGTTTATTTCAAAAAAAAAATTCAAAATTATGACTAATCAAAATTAATAAAATATTAAGCTTTATCTTCATGCCAACTAATAATTACAAATTGAATAAAGAATTATTAATAAATTAAACATACCATCTGATGATGAAACTAAATAGATAATTTTTGTTAGGCTGACTGCAATGTTCAAAAAGTTTAAATTGACCGTCAAGATGTTGCCTGTGCATGTGCGCGGGCCACTTTGCTAGTTGTGTTAATACCTACTAGAACAACCACGTGGAGAAACCTCAATGTGGTGCTTGTCATTGACATCATCAATAATTATTAATTCTTTGTGTGATAGCTACTCTTATATATGTTTATGGTGATCGACTATTTTGAGAGATTTGGATGGAACACTGTTGGCAGTACGAATAATATATTAGGTTGAGATTATAGTGATCCCTTCTCTGACCCGACGTGCTAACGTCATCTGGTTGGGAGCATTGCGTATCTTGTTGTCACTCATCTGGATATATCCTAACATGTCCATATCCTAATCAAGTAAATGTGTTTGTTATCCCACTTTGGTTCACAGTAGTCACATTCTTCGTATCCTGTGATATCTTTGTGGAACAATCTCTCATCATCTCTTCTTTCCTCACCCCAGCTCATTATAGCTTCCTACACTAATTCTTTGTTGGCTAGGGATCCATCAGATCGCCGCTCTTGTCTGCTTATTTTTTTTCACTTGGTGGTCCCCTCATTAATTGTTTGGAAGACGAGAAACTGACAGTTGTTTCTTGTTCGAGCCGTCGAGCGCAGATGCTGAATTCTAGGTTATGGCTCTCTTAACAACATAGGTGACATGATTATGCTGATTACTAGAGGATTTTGGTATTCTTTTTACCACACCCACTACCCTACCCTCCTAACAGATAATAAAAGTGATATTAGCATTGTGCACGACCTGGTAAAGCATGAGGCCATGAGCTCACCGAGCACATTTGTCTTGTGTCTCCTTTGCGCGTGGTGGTGTGTATAATCAGATTATTTCTCCTTAGTATGTGTCATTTGAATTAAAGCAGCATATTTATTCACGAAAGACCAAACTAGAGAACAACATGAAATTAGTATTTTTGACCTGTCATGAGTTTGAGAATGGTGTTAAATTTATATTAACGTAAGCTTTAAGCTTGGTCACGAGCCTGTGCGCTGAGGCCACCTGCCGCGCGAGTGTGTGAAACGATTTGTGCTCCATCGCAGCTTGTGGGCCAATGGCTGCACCGTCCTTAGCTTGCAGTTTCTCCACGCGTCTAACCTTGGTCGACCGGGTCGCCGTCAACGCATCACCCACGACCCCTGCCTAGATCCACCCGGAGCTGCTGCGGAGGTAGGGGAAGCCGGCGGCGCATGGAGACTCGTGGGGCGACAAAGAAGGGCCGATTGGAGATCTGGGCTTCTCTCACGACGCATCGACCCGAGAACTCGCATCGGCTCCTCCACTGCAGGTCGCTGAAGATGACACGCGACGAAGATGGTGCCGGGGACGGCTGCGAGCTGCAGCGTCTGCTGGGGCGGACGGAGTGCAAGCACTTCCGCAGGTAAACTTCCAGTTATATACAAAAAAAAGTCTTAATTTACGTTGATAGGTACTTCTTCTTCCTCTTTGTTCTTCTCGGTGGATGCCAAGGTGCAGGATATGGGAGGACTCCTGGTCGCCAGAATTTTTGTACGGTTCTCCACCCTGTATATTTGGTGCCGTTGCGACCATCTCCGTCACCGGCAGCAGCAGTCCGGCTTGCCGACTCCGATCCACAGGCCTTCCGAAGGGCCGGACCCCGTCGTGCTGCCCCCCGCTATGCTGCTTGGCTCGGCTTCTGCCGCAGGCCCGCCCCACCTTCTCCCCCTCCCGTCCACCTCCCCTCGACCGTAGATCGGGGTCGCCCAGGTGCTGTGGTTCTGCCTCGACGCCTCCTCAATTTTCCTCAATATCGCCTCCTCCTCGCCCCTACAAGAATCGACTGCCACGACTCGCAAAGTCAATCCGCTCTCAGCCCGGCGAGCGCCTGTCAGTACGTGCTGCTTGCTTCTGAATTGCGATCGAGGCATCCAGCTGCTCTGAGCGGAGATTCTTCCTTCTTCGGGCGAGAGTGGGAGAATGGACGGCGCTCCGGTGGCCGAGTACCGGCCGACCTTGACGCACGGCGGCAGGTTCCTCCTCTACAACATCTTCGGGAACCAGTTCGAGATTACCTCCAAGTCCAGCCGTCCATCATGCCCATCGGCCGTGGCGCATACGGGATCGTCTGGTAAGCATCGATTTCATGTCGATGTGGAGTTCTTTCCCTATTCTTCTCCTTTTCTTGCTTGCTGCCATAGGGTCATGTGGTTGGTGGGGAGGGCCAGATCGAGGCCATGCCTGTCTAGATTTTGTCTTTTAAGTGAAGGTTGTCAAGAGAAGAACAGAAATCAGAGGAATAAATCACAGAAATCGGATGGGCAATATATCCAGCATGACCTATTGCTACTTTGATTTGTAATTTGATCTCCTTTATCCAGTATAAGGTCATCATGAATCGCACGCAAACTACAACTAAATTGGTACAAAAGTTAGCATACATCGACATACACTCTTTTTCTTAACCATCTGAAACGAGTGATTTTATTACAGTCTGCATCATCCCACATCTGGTGTTCTATCGCTGGTCACTTAATTCATCGTTTCAGTCTTGGATTTATGCAGTTTAAGACTTGCATTATATCTTTGTACGTATTCTTCTTGATAATTGATTGGATTTTTCCTCCAGAACACGTATCCAGAAATGCTAGCCTTCAAGAGTACATATTAGATGGTACATTAATGTCCAATCAGAGATGACAACGGTTCGACGAGGGTAATATGGATCATATTCCCACAAGCTCCTGTTGTTATCATTTCTGTCTAGATATACATGCAACGTGTTTTCTGAAGTCTTGGAAACTGAAAGCTATTCTGGAGCAGACAATTGAAATCTTCGGACATGAAAAAAAATATTTACTTGACAATAAAGAGAGTCGGTCGCTTGGAAGTTGCAAGTGAGCTGTATGAAGTGGTAGTCTTATTATTTGTATATAGTATTTCTTACCGATTCTTCTATAGGATACTTCCCAGTGCAAGGGCAGCCTGCCCATAGTTCTTTTTGGGGTACAATTTATTTTGTGATAATCTTGGAACCATCCAATATATGATACGGTTGTTCCTGTGCATGGCCGTAGATAGTAAATAACTCTGTTGGCATGCTAAGTTGGTGTCACAAATATTGGTTCCTTCAATCCCTAATATCAACAGAAGTTCCCTAATGTGGACGGGGCTACAAGTCTACAACTTATGGTTGGGCTATTAAGGCATGATTGTCATATGCGACTTAGGATGATAGTTTCAAAACGTATTTATAGAGAATTGAATGCATATAGTTTATTATGTTATTTGTTTAACTCTGCATATAATTGAAAACTTAAATTATATATACTTTTAGTCATGCATGAGAAATTGCTAATACACACTTGATCCCTGTTATGCTGTGAAGAGATTGTACATGGGTTTCTGAATGCTCACTGCCTTTGCTGCCTTCGGTGAGAAGAATATGTTTGATTGTAATGATACGAATATTTTTGGTGTAAAGAAGTCCCAGTCAGAAGATGTTATAGTCAGTATTTTCAGATATTGACCATACTTTATTAACTGTTTCGGTGAAGCACTGGACATATTTTTTAGTGATTTTTCTTTTAAATATTGTGAAGTGAACTCGATTTATCAATAGCTGAGTGGGGTGCTGACGAACATGCCACATCAATTCTGAAAATCTAGGCTTAATCTGAAAGGAAAGTAGTTTGGAAAATATTTTTGTTGGCTCGATCAATTTTTTTATGTTGTCCTGATCAGTTCCTGCGGTGCTTATTCGCGTCTTCCATTCTTTGATTTGCAAGCCAAAGGCTCATGAGTAAGTTGGGGAGTTGTCTGCAATCATCCAATCTATCTTGAGTGACAAAATTCATGACATTGTTATCCTTCTTTACCTGAAATCTGGGCTCTCAAAAGCATGAAAGTCAAATTCATGGCCTGTTCTGTTTCTTCATGAGATTGCCATGCCAGTCCTTGGTCTTGCAAGTTTAAACATGATACAGGCCCCCTTCTTTTCAGCTTATTTTCCAGATTCTCCCAGAAGCTACCCTCCACCAGCTTCTCCCAGAATCTCGTTTCTAAAATTTTCACAACAATCTAGATTAGTCTTCCCAATACTTATCTAGATTGTTGTGCAAATTTTAGAAACAAGATTCTGGGAGAAGCTGGTGGAGGGTAGCTTCTGGGAGAATCTGGAAAATAAGCTGAAAAGAAGGGGGCCACAGTGTCTCAATCTGCTGATGCTCCATGTCTTAATCTCAAATTTAAGTGTAGCTACAGTACCTTTACACATGGTGTTCAAGTACGGTTCCATTTCAGCTCTTGGAATCCGTAATTCAACTTTTTGTGCAATTTTTCCTAGCATAATTGGAGTTAGATATGGCCATTGAACTAGCCGACCTTTCCCAAGTTTGTGTGGTTTTTAACGAGCCAGGTTTGAATACCCATTCCTTCATGTTACAGTCCATTGACCCTACTTTCCTTAATTAAACTAAAAATAGATTTATTTTCTGGTTGCTTTTGTTGTTTGGTGATGCTAATATGTCTCCGAATTGGAACCTTCCAAATGTATTTGTATCATATACCTTCAAGTAGTTCTTGCTTGGTGTTAGCTTGACAAGAAAGGAAGCAACCTGTGACTTAGTTGCCCTTGTGAGCTGTCCTATGAACATGCAGGTTTTAAATGAAGTCAATTGTAGCTGATTTCGTAGCTCTGAATATGACGAGTTTGAGCTCTCGCGTATAGCCATATGATTAGAACTTTCAAGTACCAAGTCAGCAAGAAGAATGTGAGAATAGTCCATCTCATAAAAGAAACATGGAAAGAGAGAAAATAAGTCTATTTGTAGCATTATTCTCATTTTACTTAATATAGAGTGCCATGGCATTTGGAGTCTCTAATTTAATGCATGATGTACTTTTTGCTCCTGTAGCAAGTGTGTCATTCCTAGCAAAGTTTTCTCCCTCCTTTCAAATACTCCATTACTTGGTAGTTGGTATTCCAAGTGTTTTAAGTATGTAAGGCATCTGTTCTTTTTTCCCCAAGTAATAGCTACTCTAAAGCAAGCAGAGCAGTCCCCTCGTGACAGATATGCTCCAGAGGCTCAAGAGCTGTTATTTTCTCTCTTTATACAAGAAATGTGATTTCCGGACAAGATGTACAAGGACTACTTCAAGGTATTTAATAAAGAACCCATGTCTATCCTTAGTGGTTATTTTTCTACGCTGATTAAAAAAGGGCAGCCCGATGCATGAAGCTCCCACTTGCGCGGGGTCCAGGGAAGGGTCGGACCACTTGAGGTTATTTGTCTACGCTGATTGAAAGTAAAAAAATCGAGATTATAATTCTAGGTTTACTTTTGCTTTGTTAATGGTTGAACCAAAGTTGTTCTTAGGATGTTACTTCCGGGCTGTGTGTTTTGATGATTATTTTATACATTGATCCTTCTTTTCGGGATGGGTAGCCAATGTTTCAACAATCGGAAGTGAGGCTAATGTGCAATCTTACTTGATCTCTATCATGGAAGAAAGGAAGTGGCTGTCCCATTGAATAAGGAGGCCGAATTTTCTAGGAACATTATGTTTCTGCTCTGTATAGCTCTAAAAATTCCTGCAATTACGGAGTACATAAAAGAATTTCTCATTTTACTGATTTTCTCTTTAAACTTATGTGCATGTTTTCATTATCTGACGGAGTGATGGTGAGCTAACTTGGTTGCTCAGGTTTAAGTTTTCTCTATTTCGGATGATTTGTCGTTGCTAACAGCTGGCATGTTGGTAATAGTTATGTGTGGTTCATACTGATTCTGTCGGGTGTGGAGCCCCGTGTTTGATGTTTATGAACCTTTTGAATGTAAACTTGGCCATAGCAAACTAAACAACATATGAAACTTTTGAATGTAAACTTGGCCATAGCAAAGTAGAATTTGTAATCTCCTTATTATATTATCTGTCTCACACAGTTCATTAATCTTCCTTTGACTAATATTAATGTTAGCCTTCCCTTCCAAACTAAAACAATGCGAGTGATGCCAAATCTTTACATACTACTATTCATTGAAATGCGTTAATTTTTTTGCATGATGTTCATTTATGTAGTTGGGTGCACTGTCATGTAACTGAAGGCTGGAGTTTCCCCCAAAAAAACATGCTTATACTATTCACTACACAATTAAGATTATATTTGCTATTCCAGTATATCATTCAGTTATTGCACAACTGGATCTATCTAATTGTCTTAGGATTTATTTCAGTTCTCTATTTGGTTGGGGATTTATGGAGATGTGAGGTGGGTGGACAGTCGCTATCCCATGGAGATGATGGCTCCGCCGAGTCCCTCGGCTTCCTAACCTTCCTTTGTGGTGGCGGCAATTCTATATGACGGACAGTTATCATGCCAAACTGTCAACCTGTTATGGACTCTTGCTGTCTGGCAATCTACTCTGACCTCCATTCACACCGGAATGGCCTACTATGACTCAATCCAGGGTTACGGCAGCGGGGTTGATTGTGAATCAACACTGCCATGAGCTGCAGCGAAGAACAGAGAAAGGACTAGGGACTGGCTGTTGGAGGGCCTAGAGGAAGATAAAGCAGGTGGACGCAGCAATGCGAAATGCAAGACACAGTTAGGCGTAATTGTGAAATCACCACCTAACTAGGTATGCTTCTCCTACTATCTCTCCCAAAATTCATAGAACAGGATGGTAGTTAAATTGTTCACCCAGATTGTGCACCTACCTAGGCAATGTGTCTCCTACTATCATCTCTCCCAAAATTCTTAGATCTTCATGTTTCCAATATTTGTTCATCCAGACTGCATTTATAAATAGTGTGACGCAGGCCATGCTCATGTAGAGCATTGGATTTTTAATTAGTTTAAATTTGAGTATGAATCGGACTATGTAATTTAATGATGCCTTTGTTAGGACCTTAAACCCATTGGATTTTAAAATCCTAATTAGGTTTTAGGATCACCCTGAAGAGCAAGTGTGCAATCATAGTCGTTTATTTATATGGTTCAACGCATTGTATGTCTAGATTCTTGGGTATGTTTCACAGATTGTTTTATCATCAATACCTGTACTTACTAGATTTAACATAAAACATTATTTCACCATTTTCAGATCATCAAAATTTCACTTGGCCAGAAAGAAATTCAAGAGAAGCAAGGATACATGGATTATTTATGTAAACCAAGCTGATACATCGCAGTGGTCTGTATTAGCATCTTTCTGTACATTCTTCTGTATATGCTTGCAAGCCATATCTAATGTTTGCTTATCTTGGAGTAAATTTCTTTTGCCTATAAAAAGAACATACATGTGTAAGATTTCTTCAACTTTTTTTTCGCTAAGGCGATTCCTTGAGTATAATAACGAAAATAAATGTGAGACTTCAGCATTCATGCGAACATTAGTCACATAGTAGCTTCTTAGTTAGCATTCTACTTATGTCATCAAGACAAAGTAGTAAATATACAAACGTGTTACACCTGGCTGCATCCTAGATCAAAGCGTCGCGACTGCACCACGCCATGCAACAACGCAAGGCAGGTGGGCGCGGCGAAGCGCGCCGGTTCGTCTAGTTTATCCTTACCTATATATTCCAATTATATCCCAATTATGTAAGGGATTTCCTGCACTTCACTTCACACTTTGTAAATGTTGGCCTTTGGACAAGTTGCTCAGTTTCTTATAGCTCTTACTAGGGCTTTCTTCCCTAAATAGAAGAACTAACACATTTTACATTGGACGTTCTCATCTATGGGCCCACAACAATGTTGTTCTAAACATCTTCACTTAAAGGTCAGCTGTGATCTTTGTTTTTAGGAAAGTCAATGGAGCACTATTTAAAAAAAAATTGTCACATCAGAATAACTATCCACCCATGGAAACCCACGCTGCAAATTGTCTCTCAACCAAAGATGAAAGTTGGACTAGAAAGGGACAAATTACTGAAGATATATCTTCATGAAGCTATCGTCTGGTGTGCTGGACGTTGATAGTTGATACCTTATGGAGGACAATTTACTGGTGGGCTAGTTCTTGATCCTTCAGTACTGGAAGAAAACTATTGCCGCAGTCTGTGCATTTGAATGTGTACATGATCCAATTTATTACAAAGTCGTGGGAGCTAATAAAAACTAAAATCAACAAGTTGTTGAAATGAGATTTTTTTTAATAGGGTTGCCTCAGCCTCTGCAATAAAATGATGCATAATAGCCATTTACTTAAAAGTAACACACATGTCCAATTCAGTTTTACAACTTCAAGGGTCACCAAGTGTGGCCACGTGAATCAGCCATCGAAAAGAAGAATACAAAATCACAATATGCATCTTGTATCCTACTAGAACACTACCAACCACCCTGTTTGAAGATAGCTCGAATGACAGCCATCAAACGAGTTCATCCAGAATCCATATGCACCTGCTGGTCTTCAGCTTAGAGATATGACCACATGTTGATCCACTAAACCACCTTGTGAATAACCAGTAAAAATTGATCGCAAGTTGCATTATTAAAAATGACACCATTTCGGCAATTCCAAATTTCTCATGGGATTGCACAAACCCCCATATGAATCCGTGACTTAGTTTTTTTATTTATGCCATTCAACCAATTGACAAATAGGTTTTTGATATTTGCGGGAGGTGGCATATTAAAAGTGAAGTATACAAGTTGCCATATAATCTTAGCAAATTTACATTTAACGAAAAGATGCTCTACTGACTTCTCTGGATCACAAAAGGCACATTTCTTATACTCTATCCAGCTCCTTTTTGTCAAATTTTGAAGGAAATATGACCTAGAGGAAAATAATAAAAGGTATATTTTCATATTTCATTTAGTTCGTAATAAGTTTAATATTGTGCTATAACTGTGTCAGTCTGAGAACACCGATACACATGTGGTATTAAACAACCAGCGTCCCTAGTAAACCTCTATTACTAGCTCATTGGTCAACTGATAATCAGTTTCCGGATCATGTGACATTTATGTCTATTTGACAATGAGGTTCATGCCATTAAGCAAATGCCAGGATGGACACACCCCCAACACTAGTATTGCGATGAGATGAGTCACTAACTTTCAACATTGCAATTAAGTAAGAAACAAAGTAACCTAATCCTAACAAGTGGGGTTTAGAGGCTGGCTACACACTACTAGGATGCATACTACTGAAAATCACTAATGCAGTAGTAAAAAGTGGGTAGAATAATGTGTGTCACTTGCCTTTTTGAAGTTCACGATCTTTCACTTCTCTAAACAAAACACGTAGCTCTCCGTACAACTATAACATAGAAATAACACAACATAAACACACCATACAATCCAAACATAATCAAACAAGACAAACAATTAAAAAATGTTGGTTTAACATTTTAGATTTATTAAGATACTGTGATAAGAGAGATATGGCATGATATAGAGTTCAGAGTTGGGTGGCAAGATCAAATGAGTTGAGAGAATTGGACTATCCAAGATATGAGTGATGAATCTTTATGCTTTAAAAAAGCATGAATAGAATTTGGAATGACTTCTGTGAATTGAACCACATAAGTGTCAAATAATGCAATAACAATACTATTGAATAAGTGTGACACCACTTTCTCAAAAAAATAGTATAAATTACATTAGGGTATTGGGCATGGATTTGTGAAACATTGCATTACTCAATTAACTCATTTGCAAATTGAATAGTGCAATACAGGTGAATAAGAATTAAGTGAGCATGGGGTTGGATAGGTATAAATGATATTGAGAATGACGGTGTGTGTGCATGGCCACAAGATCCTCTTGGTCAAAAGGATTAACTTGAACTAGATATGGCCATGTCAATGTCTCAATTCTTCTTTGAAGAATTCAAACTAGTTTTGAGTGAGATTGTGGTTCAAGATGATAATAGATTTGAATGGTTCCAGACATATGATCCATGGTGTAGTGTATCTCAACACTACAAGAGCCAAAGGGTAGCAATAAATAGAATATAGTACAACTTACTCAAATACTCAATTCGAATTTGAATAATGTGCACTTGGTCAACAAGACTTTTTGGGTATCAGGTTGGATATGGATGAATGATATTGAAAATGTGGCTCAAAGGGTTTATTTGGATGACATGGTGTATGGATGATACGTCTCCAACGTATCTATAATTTTTGATGCTCCATGCTTGTTTTTACACCATTTGCCTATTGTTTCGTTACACTTCGTGGCACTTTTATGCATTTTCCGGAACTAACCTACTAACAAGTTGCCACAGTGCCAGTTCCCTGTTTTCTGCTGTTTTTGTGTTTCAGAAGTGATACACAGGAAATATTCTCGGAATTGGACGAAACAAGTTCCTGAAGTCTTATTTTACCCGGGAGCTTCCAGAGATCCGAAGAGGAGTAGGAGGGGGGCCACCAGGGGCCCACACACAGGGGTGGCACGGCCAGCCCCTGGCCTGCGCCACCATGGTGTGAGGCCACCTGGCCCCTCCTCTGACATCGCCCCTTCGCCTATAAAGACCCCCCGACGGGAAAAACCTAAGTACCCGATCAATTTTCCAAAACACATCGCGATCCGCCGCCGTCGTCGACCCGAGATCGGGAGGGTCCAGAAGCTCTTCCCGGCACCCTGCCGGAGAGGGGAATCATCACCGGAGGTCTTCTTCATCGCCATGCTTGCCTCCGGAGCGATGAGTGAGTAGTCTACCTTGGACTATGGGTCCATAGCAGTAGCTAGATGGTTGTCTTCTCCACCATGTGCTTCATGTTTAGATCTCATGAGCTGCCCTACATGATTGAGATCACCGTTATGTAATTCTACATGTTTGGTCTGTTGGGATCCGATGAATATTGGTGTTTATGATTGAGTTGCTGCATTGAATATTATCTTATGTTATCTCTATGTTGTTTATGATCTTGCATGCTCTCCGTTGTTAGTAGCTATCTTGGCCGAGTAGTTGCTAGTGACTCCAAGAGGGGGTATTTATGCTCGATAGTGGGTTCATGCCTCTATTTAACCTGGGGGAGTGACAGAAACCTCTAAGGTTGTAGATGTGCTATTGCTACTAGGGAGAAAACAACATTCATATGCTCAAGGGCATATGCTTTGTTTACATTACACACTTTGCTTAATGCAATTATCTGTTGTTCGCAACTTAATACTTGTGGAGTTCTCGGATTGATTCGCCACAAGTGGATTATTAGTCATAGATGCAGTTGGATGGCGGTCTATGTATCTTGTTGTAATGCCCAGAGTAAATCTCATAGTGATCTTCTTGACATATCACGTTTATCTTTATTCTATCAATTGCCCAACTGTAATTTGTTTACCCAGCATGTGTTATTTATCTTATGGAGAGACACCACTAGTGAACTGTGGACCCCGGTCCTATTTCCATCATATTGCTATCACCTGTTTACTTTACTCGCACTATTTACTTTACTCGCATACTCTATTATTTTCCACTCGATACACTCATAACCTTTGTTTCAAGCAAACCGGTGAGATTGACAACCTCATCGTAAGTTGGGAACAAAGTACTTGGTTGTGTGTGTGTGCAGGTTCCGCGTTGCTACTGGATGAAGATGAGTCAACAAGTATCGTAAACGGCGCCCTTTTTGGAGTGCTATTAAGCCAGTCCGCATCACCTTCAGTCGTTTGTCTCTCCTCTCCAAGAACGATAAACCTTGGTTTCTAAACTGAGGGAAAACTAGCTGCTATACTCATCACACCTTCCTCTTGGGGTTCCCAACGGGCTGGTCATTCACCACGCATCAAGCTAATTTTCTGGCGCCGTTGCTGGGGAGGAAGTAGAATACTTCTGCGAGGGGAGTTTTTCGCACGCACATCCTTTACTTTGTTATAGTTTTGCTTTACTTTATTTATTTTGCCTGCATTGTTTTATATCAAAAACCCAAAAAAATTAGAATCCTTGGTAGTTGTTTTTACTTGTTTACTTTCGTTTTGCTGAAATGGCCAATCCTGAAAACACCAAGTTGTGTGACTTTACTAGCACGAACAATAGTGATTTTATTTGCACTCCTATTAAGCCACCTGTTCCTACTGCAAATTTTTATAAGATTAAGCCTGCTTTGTTGAACCTTGTTATGAAAGAGCAATTTTCTGGTGCTAGTACTGAAGATGCTGCAGCTCATCTCAACAATTTTGTTGAGCTATGTGAGATGCAGAAATATAAGGATGTAGAAAGTGATATTATTAAGCTCAAGCTGTTTCCTTTTTCTTTGAGAGGAAAAGCTAAAGATTGGTTGCTGTCTTTGACTAAGAATAGTATTGATTCATGGGCTAAGTGTAAGGATGCTTTTATTGGTAGATAATATCCTCCTGCTAAGATTATATCCTTGCGTAGCAATATTATGAAGTTTACTCAGTTTGATAATGAACATGTTGCTCAAGCTTGGGAAAGAATGAAATCTATGATAAAGAATTGTCCCACTCATGGACTGACTACTTGGATGATTGTCCAAACTTTTTATGCAGGACTGAATTTTTCTTCGAGGAACCTACTTGATTCAGCTGCTGGAGGCACTTTTATGCCCCTTACCTTGGGCGCCGCAACAAAGCTACTCGACAACATGATGGTAAATTACTCCGAATGGCACACCGAGAGAGCTCCACAAGGTAAGAAGGTAAATTCTGTTGAGGAAACCTCTTCCTTGAGTGATAAGATTGATACCATTATGGCTATGCTTGCTAATGATAGGACTCATGTTGATCCTAATAATGTTCCTTTGGCCTCTTTGGTTGCTCAAGAAGAGCATGTTGATGTGAATTTCATTATAAACAATAATTTTAACAACAATGCTTATAGGAACAATTTTGCTAGTAACAATTATAGGCCGTATCCTTCTAGTAATGGTTATGGTAACTATTATGGTAATTCCTACAACAAAACTAGGGCCGCGCCCTCCGAGCTTGAGGTAATGCTCAAGGACTTCATCGGTAAGCAAACTGCTTTTAACAAGTCTGTTGAGGAAAAGTTAGGCAAAATTGATATTCTTGCTTCTAAAGTTGATAGCCTTGCTCATGATGTTGAACTTCTGAAATTAAAAGTGTTGCCTAATGATGTGAAAGAGAACAATGTTTTTGCTACCGCTAATGCTATTCAAGTTGGAATTAATGAAAATATTAGATTGTTAGCGGAATTGCATGCCAGGTGGGAAAGAGAAGATGAGATGGCTAGAGAGATGAAGGTATGTACCATTACTACCTCTAATGATGTTGCTCCTAATGCTAGCAACCCTCTTACTTTTATTGGTGTAGAGAAAACTCCCACTCCTTGTGTTGAAAAGCCTAAAACTGCCAAAACTTTTTTCTCAAAAGAGTGCTGAAATTTTTCAGAGTGTAGGAGATGAAAGCTCTACTTCTTTTAATGATTTTGATGTTGATGGCTGCAATATATCTGAGGTTATTTTGTTCTTGCAAAAGCTTGCTTTGACTCCCAATGCTAGTTCCTTAAATATTACTTTTACTAAGCATATTACCAATGCTCTCATGAAAATTAGGGATGAAAAGTTAAAGCAAAAAACCTCTGTTCCCAAGAAGTTAGAAGATGGTTGGGAACCCATCATTGATATGCATGTTAATGGTTTTGATTGCCATGCTTTATGTGATCTAGGTGCTAGTATTTCTATCATGCCTAGAAAGATTTATGACATGCTTGATTTACCACCGCTTGAAAAATGTTATTTTGATGTTCCTATTGCTGATGTTGCTAAGAAGAAACCTTTGGGAAGGATAAATGATGTTCTTATTATGGTTAACAATAACCTTGTTCCCATTGATTTTCTTGTTATGGACGTTGAATGCCATGCTTCATGTCCTATTATTTTGGGAAGACCCTTTCTTCGAACTGTAGGTGCCATCATTGATATGAGGGAAGGCACCATCAAATATCAATTTCCACTTAAGAAAGGTATGGAACACTTCCCTAGGAAAAGAAAGAAATTAGTTTTTGACTCTATTCTTAGAGCAAATTATGAGCTTGATGCTTCATCACTTGATGTTACTTGATTCGCAATTTTCTGCGCCTAGCTCAAAGGCGTTAAAGAAAAGCACTCTTGGGAGATAACCCAATATTTTATTTTCAGAACTTTTTCTTTTATTTGAGTCTTGTAAGTCATTACTACTGTAATGACCGCTCCTTATCTTGTTTATTTTGTTTTTGTGCCAAGATAAGCCTCTAATTTGAGTGAGGTAAAGATTTGGGGATGTTGTTGTCCTGAAACTGTTTTTGGTGCTGCACCGTAAAAATTCGTATAAATTCTCTGTATATATTTTGGACCTGATATTTCTTGTGCATATGCCCCAGGTTATATACAAACTTTCGTTAGTTGAACATTTTTTGATTTGAGCAACAGAAAACCCCTCAAAAATTCGACCTTTGTCAGCTGTTCAGTTTTGACAGATTTCTGCCAATATTTGTGTTTGCCACTTTATCGCTTTCTTTTGAGTTCTTTTGATCACGGAACTTTTTGGGAAGTTGCTACCATAGCATTTGCTATATATATGGTGGTTTTGAGTTGAAACCTGAAGCAAAAAGAGGTTGATTATATGTTATGCTTGCACTAATGTTGCTAATAGATTTGTGTTTAGTTTTGTATGAAGGAAGTTTTCAAGTGTAGGGATTGGAGAATGATGAGATGAGTTGAAGAATGGACAAAAGCTAAAGCTTGGGGATGCCCATGCATCACCCCAAGAAATATCCAAGAAGTACAAGCGTCAAACCTTGGGGATGCCCCCGAGGCACCCCTTCTTCATCGGCAAAAATCAGGTCACCTTTCAAGACACTATATTTTTATTGCTTCATGCACTATGTGTTTTTCTTGGAGTGTCAGTTGTTTTAGTTTTCTTAGTTGGTTTAGTTTGTTTTCTGCAATAAATGGTTGGACCCCAACAAATTTCTTTTGGATAAGTTGCCTCGTTTTCATTTGCCAAGAACACTCATTTAAATTATAAGAATGAAAAACGGAGTTGATCAAGTGTTCTTCTTTTTCCGCTACTGCTTTTGGTTTTTGTTTTCGCCTTGATTTGCGTTCAGACCTTGTCATATCTTTTCATCAAGGCGTATTTTTGTGTCTGATCTTTATTGGTTTTCATCAAAAGAGGTGTCTATAAAAATTTCAAATGGTGTTGGAAAAGAGAAAAAGCTTTATGCAAAATAGTGGTACAAGAAGGAGCTTGTGTAGACTGCGGCTTAGGCTTTTTCATGTCATGCTTGATGTCTTTTTGATGGTATGCTTAGTGGTTTTGCTGTAGCATGACTTGTCTCAAATAACTGAGATTGCTTAATGAGCCTTTGAAAAAATCATGCGTTGTTTTTATTGTATGGAAGCATTATTTTGGTTTTCTCCTTGATGCTTTATTTGGGTCGACTTGGCGCATGCTCACACATGTTAGACTCTTACAAAGTTGCCAATAGCCTCCATGATCATTTAGTTTTTGACTTTTGATGCCATCTTATGCTTCTTTTAATGTCGCTTTGTCGCTTTGCATGATTATGGCCATTATTGCTCTCTTAGTTGGTCGCTCCCAGTCTTTTGCTAGCCCTCGCCTTGTACTGAGTATGAGCTCTACTCGTGCATCCAACTCCTAAAAGCCAAAGTTTTCCAAAGTGTCCACCATACATACCTACTAGCAATTTGCTATTCCAAGTAAATTTGACTTGCTTTTATTTTCTTTTCAAATTAAACTCTTACCAGTGTTATGCGAAATTCGGTCAGTAAAGCTCTCACGAACCGGAAGGCACACTTTACTTTTTCCTGTTCTTAAAAATTTGACATTGTGGTCTCTTATGTTGAGTTGTTATGCTTGCAAGTTGTAAGTTGGAGACTAGCCCAGCCATGCAGTCATGGGCAAGCTTTCAACATTGCACTTCTTATTTGAGTTGATATCGTGATCTTTTGTTTATGGATGCCCGCGGTGTGAAATGAATTGGGAATCTTGTGGGGATCATGGAGTTTGTATATGTGTTAGGGAAATGCCGGGCGCCAATCTAAGCCATGCATAATTCATGGTGGAAATTTGTAGCATACCCATGGTGAACATACGACGACGCATCTCACAATAAAAAGCTAAACAAATGGCAAATAAAAGAGATGTCGAGGTGTTCATTGTCTGCTTGTCCTGTCATTTTGGTGTGGGCTTGTTCCATGTCATCGGGCATGGAGGTACCCCATTGGCGGTTCTCAATGATATGCATATATTTACAATGACAAGAGCCTTGCTTGGGACTCTAAGTAAAGTAGCATGAGGTTTGGGTACTCGTATTCACGGGGCACGAGGTTTTCAACTTATGATTTGTCAAGCATATGCATCATAATTGTTCTCGCATTAACTTTAACCATTCAAGATGCTTATGATGGGGGCAATGAGAGCTCAAAGCCGGTAAGTACCATAATTTTTTAAGGTTATAAAATTTGCAATCACTACTTCCCTCTGCGAAGGGCCTTTCTTCTACTTTTATGTTGAGTCACCACCTTCTTTCTTTATGCACCATAAGAGAGCATAGTTGTCATTCTTAGTATAACTAGCACAGTGGCCCTCGCAAATGCGAGGACATCTCTAGTGTTGTTTGAGAGACAAATTTATGATTTCATTAATATTTATGTATACATTGAGAAATATAATGTACTCGACCATTAAGAAAAATGCACCAATCTTGATCCCGCTTTTGAAATAATAAAGATTTCACGATCTTCTTTCAAATGTCACTATGGACTATCTGCATTCTTGAACCACTTTTGAAAATTCAGGCATGTTATTTTGTTAAAAATCAGCACACTATACCCATACAATAGTAACAAAACTTAGCTTTCCTTGATTGTCCGAAGTGGAATCCTGGATTGGACAGCTGAGAAGATCACAATACATTGTGTACAACCATTGACGGTCAATTTTCTTTTTTATATGGTCAGATGAGTAACTTGCAGTTTGAGAAAATGCAAAGCTGCATGCAAATAAATTCATGTAAACAAATTAATATGACTACATTGTTTCATGATAAAAGGATTCAAAGGTATTTTAATCCACTTTCAAAAATGATCTGCCAAAGGTATTAACCTTCTGTTTTTGTTAAAACCCCTTTTCTCACTTCAAAATTTTCATGACAATTGTCATTTATATCAAATATGAAATTCTCTTACTTCTTCTCAAGATCAAGATAAAAAGTTATCATCCTCTACATTGATCTTTCGTAAATGTGAACAAATATGAGCATATTTTTCAACCCTAGAAATCAAAGAAAAATAAAATAAAATAAAGCAACAGTGTTTACCTGTAGAAATTTATTACTTGCATGAACTCTGAACATGAACAATGCTAAATATCTCAGTTCTCAAATTCTCAATATTAAATACGTATTAGTCCAGAATGTTTCAAACGGCAAATAGAAGTATCCACCCCATAAAACATAAACCACCCTTTAGAGAAGTATTGTATAGTTTATGCATTCTCCCATATAAACCTTGATCATGAATTAAGCTGCACCATCCGTTCTGATGTACTGGAAAAAAGACCGAGAGACAGTGGTCGGTAACCTGGCCGGAGTTCAATGCCTAATTTCGGATGTCTCATAGAAGTGTCACCTGAGTTCAGTTCTGAAAAGGAAATAGCCACACAATCAGCGAGATAGCACGTGCCTGTGTGCCGAGTGATTTGGAATCCTCCGGTTCCTTTCTAATTCCCAAGGGATGCAAACACTAATGTGTTATTGTCGTGTGCGTGAGTAGTGTCTACCCTCCATGTACCACCGAAAAACATTCAACTATAATGTAAGTAAAACTTAAATATACGTACCTCAAGGCAGCAAAGATGAACAGTAAATTTTGCTACATTCATCTTTTCTTGGCTCAAATCAACAAAACCATTCTCGTCCCACCCATGCATGCCCATCGTTTCCTCTAGCTCCAACACAACACCTGAAGGTCAGTCCCGCTGAAAGCAAACGTTCTATTGCCTTATTATGTTGCTCTCAACAGGTAAACATAGAAGAACATAAAAAATCTAGCATAAGTGAACAGAGAAATCATTAAGGTGTAAAGTGAAAAATGAGATCAACAGGCACTAGCACCTATTGACTTTTATAGAAGAAACAACCTGAGCACCAAGGGAGTCCGCGGGGACTCGAACCCTGGTGGGCTGGGAGCGCACTCGCTACCCTAGCCATCCGGTCGACGCCCGGTTCTCATTAAGGTGTAAAGTGTCCGTGCATACCTTCTGGTTGTACTCCTATGCGCGCCTCGATCTGAACCCTAGAACCAAATATTGATACAAATCCATTGCAGAAAAAACGTAGAGTATAATGTTTCAGGCAGACCTCGTCGTCTTTGTTTTCATTGGCAACATGATTAACTTCTTTTGCAGGCTCCAATCATAATCACTGTCCCATCGAGAGCAGCCATGGCAAACACCGAGGGGAAATCACGATGGGAATTAAGTCAGCAGAGCTATCAAAGGAAAGATGCATATCACGTCATAGAACGTATACAACTGATCTTACCAGCTCTTTGTTGTCTCCACGAAGCAAGTCTTGTATCCCTCTTGTAGAGGTGCTTGTTCGTTGGTGCTCTGTTCCATCTTTTAAGCTAGCTGATGAGCCGCTGATGTGCATGCATGGATCTGGTTGCGATCGGCCGGCCGCCTTACGTACGCAGCTCTTTGTTGTCTTCACGAAAGGCAAGCTAGATTGATACAAAATCTATACTAATCTGTACAGATTTGGAGGAGATCATCCGGCCGGCCGACAACGCCGAGTTAAATACAGCTAGCGATGGCGGCGGCACGGTGTGTACGCCTTAGGGTTGGGCGTAGGTATGTTTTGTTTCAACGAAGGAGTTCGCTATGTAGATATGATATCAAAGGGATACGTAAAAAGTTATGGGGGGCACAGGTGGGTAATTATTTCTATCAATAGATTATTCTTAAGATCCATCGGCTGACAAAAACTAAAGAATTAAATTGATGGCCGGATGTTTCTGATTATTGTGGGATTTTCTCATATAATTCTCTAATTTTTGGTTAGCCCGTAATGCATTTTTAATATATAATAGATGTGCATTGTCCCAAAGTTTTCATTGATTGATTCATATTGTTGGTTTCACTTGTTCTCAAATTATTTGTATCTAGTCGCCCACTTAAACTTGAAGGTGTCCTATGCATTTATGTTTTGCTCTCTTTGAAGGACAAGCTGAAAACCATTTGTATGTTTTTCCTTATGATTTGAACACACGTTTGACTTTCATTGTTTCATTTTCATGATCTTTTGTTTGTGTTCATTTGCATGTTTACAACATGGTTGCTAAGTTCTTATTGTCAAGATTTTATCTTCATCCCCATGTTTTAAGTTCTTATGATCCCAGCTCACAAATGCTTACATATATGATCAAGATTGTGTAGGTGCATGTCACCTCAAAAATTATTCTTTTGTTATCACTTACCTACTCGAGGACGAGCAGTAGTTAAGCTTGGGGATGATTGATACGTCTCCAACGTATCTATAATTTTTGATGCTCCATGCTTGTTTTTGCACCATTTGCCTATTGTTTCGTTACACTTCGTGGCACTTTTATGCATTTTCCGGAACTAACCTACTAACAAGTTGCCACAGTGCCAGTTCCCTGTTTTCTGCTATTTTTGTGTTTCAGAAGTGATACACAGGAAATATTCTCGGAATTGGACGAAACAAGTTCCTGAAGTCTTATTTTACCCGGAAGCTTCCAGAGATCCAAAGAGGAGTAGGAGGAGGGCCACCAGGGGCCTGCACACAGGGGTGGCGCGGCCAGCCCTTGGCCCGCGCCACCATGGTGTGAGGCCACCTGGCCCCTCCTCTGACATCGCCCCTTCGCCTATAAAGACCCCCCGACGGGAAAAACCTAAGTACCCGATCAATTTTCCAAAACACATCGCGATCCGCCGCCGTCATCGACCCGAGATCGGGAGGGTCCAGAAGCTCTTCCCGGCACCCTGCCGGAGAGGGGAATCACCACCGGAGGTCTTCTTCATCGCCATGCTTGCCTCCGGAGCGATGAGTGAGTAGTCTTCCTTGGACTATGGGTCCATAGCAGTAGCTAGATGGTTGTCTTCTCCACCATGTGCTTCATGTTTAGATCTCATGAGCTGCCCTACATGATTGAGATCACCGTTATGTAATTCTACATGTTTGGTCTGTTGGGATCTGATGAATATTGGTGTTTATGATTGAGTTGCTGCACTGAATATTATCTTATGTTATCTCTATGTTGTTTATGATCTTGCATGCTCTTCGTTGTTAGTAGCTATCTTGGCCGAGTAGTTGCTAGTGACTCCAAGAGGGGGTATTTATGCTCGATAGTGGGTTCATGCCTCCATTTAACCTGGGGGAGTGACAGAAACCTCTAAGGTTGTAGATGTGCTGTTGCTACTAGGGAGAAAACAACATTCATAAGCTCAAGGGCATATGCTTTATTTACATTACACACTTTGCTTAATGCAATTATCTGTTGTTCGCAACTTAATACTTGTGGAGTTCTCGGATTGATTCGCCACAAGTGGATTATTAGTCATAGATGCAGTTGGATGGCGGTCTATGTATCTTATTGTAATGCCCAGAGTAAATCTCATAGTGATCTTCTTGACATATTACGTTTATCTTTATTCTATCAATTGCCCAACTGTAATTTGTTTACCCAGCATGTGTTATTTATCTTATAGAGAGACACCACTAGTGAACTGTGGACCCCGGTCCTATTTCCATCATATTGCTATCACCTGTTTACTTTACTCGCACTATTTACTTTACTCGCATACTCTATTGTTTTCTACTCGATACACTCATAACCTTTGTTTCAAGCAAACCGGTGAGATTGACAACCTCATCGTAAGTTGGGAACAAAGTACTTGGTTATGTGTGTGCAGGTTCCGTGTTGCTACTGGCCGAAGACATGTCAACAAGTATCGTAAACGGCGCCCTTGTTGGAGTGCTATTAAGCCAGTCCGCATCACCTTCAGTCGTTTGTCTCTCCTCTCCAAGAACGATAAACCTTGGTTTCTAAACTGAGGGAAAACTAGCTGCTATACTCATCACACCTTCCTCTTGGGGTTCCCAACGGGCTGGTCATTCACCACACATCAATGGACAAGTTATATGGTGTGGATTAAATCAACACCACTATAGCAAGAACAAATAAGATTGAGATACAACACATCTTACTCAAATAACTCAATTGTAATTTGAATATATGTGAACTAGGCAAGCAAGATTTAGATAGGTATGATATTGAGTCAAGGTGGTGTCAAGATGATCTTGGTGGATGGTCATGATCAAGAGACTCACTTTTGTAAAAGGAAAAATGCTAAAAGACTTATAGAGTTATTCCTAAAATGAAAAATACTAAAATTCCCATATTTGAATTTGAATATTTGTGAAGTGGTTCAAGAAATTTGGGAAGTGATGCAAATGGATAGAGTACAATAAAACAAAGCTACTGAAATTGTATTCATTCCAAAATCAATTTTAGAACTCAAATTATGATCAGAATAGTGATTTTGATGAATTTGAATGCACAAGGTTTGTGCACGTATCAACTTTGATATTTCTTGATTCTATGGTATTCTACAAGATGAGAGGATTCCAAAGACTACAAATTTGAGATTTTTGGATGTGCAGAACAAAAGCTATGAATTAAATGGTGCAACAGAAGGATTTAAATCAATTTGAAAATGATTTCAAATTGACCACAGAAACTATGGAATTTTATTGCACCATTGGATTCTACACATTATTAGCTTTCCAGAGACATCTTATTTGTTATTTTTGGATCTATGGTTTGAAAGATATGTTTTTTCAAAGATTTCAGGTATTTGAATTCTATTTGAAACTAGTTGAACTGGGGCGTGACACGTGGCTTAATCTGATAGGCCGATACCGGTTTGGTCGTATTAGGCTTCTGGGCCATTGGATTTTATGAGATCTGGATGGCCCGGAACTGTGCGTACCAGTTCGTTTAAGTGAACTGATCTGGTCCTTTGGTATCAGACGGTTAGTAGAGGAAGGGGAGAGAGGGAGGTTTACCGGTTAGGGTTTCGATGGTCGCCGGCGAGATTCCGGCCAGAGGTTCGATGACGGCGGCATTCTGTTGGCTTCTAGTGACATAGGAGGGGTGGACGGGGATCAGCGCGACGAGGGGATCTCGAGGGTATGGTTGACGCGCTCGATCGCGTCCTGCCGTGGGAAGGTGGCGCGGCTGGAGGTGGCGCAGGCATTGGGAGCTTCGGTTGAGCTCTGATTCGTTGGATTACTGCGAGAAAACACAAGACAAGGTGTTAGGGGGTACGCCAGGGAGAGGGGAAAGAGGTGAGGCCAAAGAGAAGATGTGAGGTACCAGGGGTACGCTGGAATCGACGAGGAATGCTGACAGAAATGGCGGCCTCCAGCGAGCTATTCCGTGGCAGCCTGGCGGCGCTTTCGCTCGGGATCTAGGGGAAAATGAAGAGGTGGAGGAGGTCTATTTGTAGGCGCGGAGATGCGTCAAAAAGAGAAAGCAATCGTCAGGAATTAAGAGGGGGAGAAAATTCACTGCGCGGAGGAGTTCCTATGCGTGATTGACGCGGGGAAGAAGACAATGATGTGGCTCTGCCACTTGGGCCCACCTATCAGCGAGAACGAAAGGGGGGAGAGGGTAACGGTTCGGGATGGGGCGATTTTGGGCCGTGGGCTGGCTTCTAGTCCTGGGCCTAAAGGGTTCCCCGAGGCCTTTTTTATATTTTCTTTCATTTCTCCCTTTTCTTTTTCTATTTTCTGTTTCTTTTTTGATCTCTTCATAACTTTTGGTTTTCATATTCAAATGAAATCAAACCATTTGCTAAAATTTTCTAAAACTCAAAATATCAATACAAAATAGCAAGGAGCAAGTTTTCATACTACAACCAGTTTTCATGGAAACTTTATAAATTTGGCCAAAGGGCTTTATTTGCATAATGAAAATTAGAAATAGGGTTTTCAAAATAATTCCTTTAAAATCAAAGAATAAACTCTAATAAAATAATTATTTGACATTCATTTTAAAACACATTTTTAGTAATGCAACCTCTTGTAACATAAATCATTTTGAAAATATTCCTTTGCAAAATAGCTTGCATAGGTCTGAATAAATACAAAATAGTACTCCCTCCATTCCTTGATATAAGGTGTATAGTTTTCAAGGAAAAAATTCAGAATATAAGGTGTATGACAGGATTGTGGGATTTTTTAACACAATTTACGAGTCAATATGATTAGGAGAGATAAGATACTTAGTTTTCCATATTTTTCCTCTATTCTCATATTGATCACATATCTGTATTAACGTCTACAAGTATCAAAATTTGCCCTTTTAGCATGTGCGTTAATATTCGTGCAAGAAAACTATACACCTTATATTAAGGAACAGAGGGAGTATTTTGAAATTCTATTTTCTCAAAAGAGTTCTTCAAGGAATAATAGAAAGTTTGAAATAGTTTTTCTAGTAAAGATTTTAAATAAACCCAAAAAGTTTTAATTCCTTGTGAAATTTCAATCAACACAAATAAAATAAATTTTTTTATTCCAAAATTCAAACAAAAACTTGGGATGTTACAGATGACCACCCTTAAAAGGAATCTCATACCCGAGATTCAGAGAGGCTAGAAAGACAAAGGGGTTTGGGTTACCTAGGTGGGCTACCACCCTTAAAAGGAACTTTTGTGGGTAGTCTAGGTCTTTGGGTTCCGACTGGGTACACTTTGGCTTTGACTTGGCACTGAATCATCTTTTGAATCCATAGTTAGCTTCTATCTTCATTTCCAATAGGTGGGTGTCTATTCACACACTTTTGCATCAAATCTCCCTCAATGGTTGCTTGAGTATAACTTTGCTCCATTGTAGAGCTTCTATCCAACAAGGTAGTTTGTTGAACTACTTTGGACACTGAAGTGTCACTCTTTGGGTCAATCAGAAGACCAAGTTAAGGTGATCTCTTGTCCTCATTTCATCCTCTTAGTCGACATCCTTGGGGGTCCTTCCTCTTATGGTTCATTCTTTTGTAAGCACTTTGGGGTCAAACGGCGTTATCAAGGTTGGCAAAACATCTTCCATTGCAAGTCTTCTTGTGGTTCATCCTCACCGTACTCCTACGTTTTGGCAGCACTTGCCTATTATAAGGGTATAATATCTTATCCTCCTAGGGTTCAAGCTTAACAACGTCGTCTCTCTAGTTGGTATGTCTCTCCAGATTAACCATTCCTCATAACAAGAGCGAACAATATGAGTAGTCGTTATGGGGGGCAATCCATGTGGCACCCAATCATTACCTTGTACTTGGTTTGGTACATCCCACATTCTAAGTCTTGGTCAACCTCACTAGCTTTGACAAAAACCTTTTGGAAATAGAACCAATGGTCCAAATCCCATTTTTGAATTTTTGAAAACAAATCTATCGTTCCTTAGCTAGGGGTTTGCGTAAACTCTGTCATATGTCATTAACTCTTAAGTTGCATATCCTTAGGTTTGCCATTTCATGTTGTATGCTTCTTCTTCTTGTTACTGAGCATCTTAGTTGAAGCCGATAATGTTGTTGTCTTCACAGAGACTTGTCTAGAAAACTCTTGTTTGGGATTGGGATGAAGATGAGAATAGTTAGAAGGATCTAAGGAAGATTCCTACCCCAAAACAACAATGCAATAAACACTTCAACACATAAATCAGCACACCAATTGATAAATCTCAAACACACAATAGGATAAAAACTCAAGTTTTAAAACCGTAAACTAGTATATTCATACCACCAGCTGGTACGACAATACTAATACACGATGAATGATTTATTACAAGATATGGTGGTCATTCTACTTGAACCTCGCAAAATATGCGTTGCGATTCCCGGTCTTGCGGCATTTAATTCTAGTGCTCGAGGGCGTCTTATAGCCCTTCTCAATAGGATCCTCCTCTTCAATAGGCTGGCACGTCTCTCGCTCCCCAGGGTCTTCTTCAGTCTCCTCCGGGGTTGACTCATTATCCTTAATAGAGAGTGGTGCCTCTTCCTTGGTCGGCCATGGATTATACTTCATCAAGTGCTAGTCGAGATAAGCACATTGTCCTCGCAGTCCTGCAATCTGTGTCTCCTGATCTTCAGTCTTGTATGTTAGCTTATCATTGGCCGCCTCAAGTGTCTTCTTCTTGTCCTTCAGCTTCTGTGTGGTGTCCTCTAGTTTTTCAATCTTCTCTTCTCTTTCCTGGAGTATTTGCTTGGCATCATCTGTGGCATCCATCTCAATAAGGAGTAAATGCTCCAAATTGAAGGCATAACTCTCCATGTCTTCCAACTGAATCTCAGTCCAAGGTAGGCCCCCACGGATTCCTGGAGTCCTCATAGGCCAACCCTTAGAGTTGCGCCTCCCAAACTGGTGGAAAGAAGTGTCCAGCTTGGATATTTCCTTGGAGTACATATCACAGATGCGAGGTAGTGCCTCCTCCATGGCCATCATGACTCATGTCTCCCAACCCAGGTACATCCTCGAGTAGACCACTGTCTCCGTGGTTGGCTCAATGGTACGCCCTTCGATCTTTGTCTCGATCTCCCAGCGAATAACCTCAGGAATACCACAGGCAACACTCTGCCACGGAACATGGGAGGGGCCAATTCCAGCATCCGGGAGAGGCGGGAAAGCTGGTCGCTGAAGTACTCGGTGTCATCGTCAAAGGGAGTCCTCATCTTGGTGAAAGCCATCTAATTTTTTTGAAAGAAAAACAGTGTAAATAAATGAATATGATAAGCCTTACGAGGAAATGAAACAAACTGAAATGTGTAAAAACTTTAAACTCAATAAAATCTGAAGTGTAATGATACCATTCTAATACCATTCTGGGGATTTCCTAGTCTATTCCAAACCTAGGGTCTCGATCCTACATGCAACACTATGCTCTGATACCATTCTGTAGCGCCCTACCTTTTGAAAAAGGCAAGACTAAGTGCTATTCCCTGGATCACTGATAGCATCACAGTACAAAATGTAGTAATCATTGCAATATTATCAATAATTACAACGCAGATCTAGTTACATATGGTTCAAACCTTACAAAATCACAGCGGAATAACAAAGTGGCAATGAGCGTCCATTTTCATCACGTGCCACAGACAGACATGTTGGAATGTAGACTCGATATCCTACTATTCGTTCCTCATCCGAATAACTTGCACATTTGAATATGCAGCCCCAATGAAAGGGATCCGTACAACAATGTACTAGCAAATGACACATATCTGGTGGCTGTTGTGAAAAGAACTATACTACATGATATTTGGCTGGTGGATCTCATGGGCTAATTTGTATAAAGCCAGTTTTATCCTACATTTTCCATCTCAAAACTTTCTTACAAAATTTTATATTTTTAAGGGTCGAAATAACCCCCATACACTACATACTAGCTAGGCATGTAGTTCTGGGCGAAAACTCAACAAAGTTGGAACCACCAGAAACCACCACCCCTCGGAGTGTATGGCCCTGTGCCCCAATCCTAAGGGTTTCTAGTCAAATTTTAATCATTCAGAAATGGTGATGAGATTCTTTCGTACAATCCATGTCTAGAGACTCAAATTGTCCATAACCGGGGACATGGCTAATCGATTAGTTTTACACCCTGTAGGGGTTATGCACTTTCACCTTAAAACTCATTCTACTCACATAGAATGAGACAAGACCTTTCAGAAGGAGAGAGCAACCATACTAGCAAGACCCGTTCCCGCCTGCAATTCTGCTACCACCTCATGTCTTGCTCACAAGTTGAACCCTCACATCCTAGTTGGTCAAGATAGAGCCCATAGTGTCATAAGGCTGCACTAGAAGTACTGTAAAGCACGGAAGACATGGTAATCTCTTTAATCCTAGGTGTCAAACCACAAGTGAACGCATGGGTACACATCCTTCGCGAGGCATGTGTCCCAGACCCACTCAACATCGCCTCCTCTATCAAACCAATCCACCCAGGTGATTCATTTTAGTTGAAGTTCTTAATTTGTTCACAAAACAACTTTAACAATGTGATCATAGCATGGCATCAATATTCAAAGTATTTTAGCATCCTAACAAGTGGGGTTTAGAGGATGGCTACACACTACTAGGATCTAAGCTCTTGGTAAAATAGTTGATATTCCACCTATCATGCATACTACTAAAAATCACTAATGCTGTAGTAAAAAGTGGGTAGAAGAATTTGTGTCACTTGCCTTTTTGAAGTTCACGATCTTTCACTTCTCTCAACAAAACACATAGCTCTCCGTACAACTATAACATAGAAATAACACAACATAAACACACCATACAATCCAAACATAATCAAACAAGATAAACAATTGAAAAGTGTTGGTTTAACATTTTAGATTTATTAAGATACTGTGATAATGGAGATATGGCATGATATAGAGTTGAGAGTTGGGTGGCAAGGTCAAATGAGTTGAGAGAATTGGACTATCCAAGATATGAGTGCTGAATCTTTATGCTTTACAAAAGCATAAATAGAATTCGGAATGACCTGTGTGAATTGAACAACATAAGTGTCAAATAATGCAATAACAATACTATTGAATAAGTGTGACACCACTTTCTCAAAAAAATAGTATAAATTACACTTAGGTATTGGGCATGGATTTGTGAAACATTGCATTACTCAATTAAATAATTTGCAAATTGAATAGTGCAATACAAGTGAATAAGAATTAAGTGAGCATGGGGTTGTATAGGTATAAATGATATTGAGAATTATGGTGTGTGCATGGCCACAAGATCCTCTTGGTCAAAAGGATTAACTTGAACTAGATATGGCCATGTCAATGTCTCAATTCTTCTTTGAAGAGTTCAAACTAGTTTTGAGTGAGATTGTGGTCCAAGATGATAATGGATTTGAATGGTTCCATACATATGATCCATGGTGTAATGTATCTCAACACTACAAGAGCCAAAGGTAGCAATAAATAGAATATAGTACAGCTTACTCAAATACTCAATTCGAATTTCAATAATGTGCACTTGGTCAACAAGACTAGGTGGGTATGAGGTTGGATATGGATGAATGATATTGAAAATGTGGCTCAAAGGGTTTATTTGGATGACATGGTGTATGGACAAGTGCTATGGTGTGGATTAAATCAACACCACTATAGCAAGAACAAAACATATGATTGAGATAAAACACATCTTACTCAAATAACTCAATTGTAATTTGAATATATGTGAACTAGGCAAGCAAGATTTAGATAGGTATGATATTCAGTCAAGGTGGTGTCAAGATGATCTTGGTGGATGGTCATGATCAGGAGACTCACTTTTGTAAAAGGAAAATGCTAAAAGACTTATAGGGTTATTCCTATAATGAAAAATACTCAAATTACCATATTTGAATTTGAATATTTGTGAAGTGGTTCAAGAAATTTGGGAAGTGATGCTACTGGATAGAGTACAGTAAAACAAAGCAATGAAATTGGATTCATTCCAAAATCAAATTTAGAACTCAGATTATGATTAGAATAGCGATTTTGATGAATTTGAATGCACAAGGTTTGTGCACGTCTCAACTTTGATATTCCTTGATACTATGATGTTCTACAAGATGAGAGGATTCCAAAGACTACAAATTTGAGATTTTTGGATGTGCAGAACAAAAGCTATGAATTAAATGGTACAACAGAAGGATTTAAATCAAATTGAAAATGAATTCAAATTGACCACAAAAACTATGGAATTTTATTGCACCATTGGATTCTACACATTAATAGCTTTCCAGAGACATCTTATTTGTTATTTTTGGATCTATGGTTTGAAAGATATGATTTTTTTTCAAAGATTTCAGGTATTTGAATTCTATTTGAAACTAGTTGAACTGGGGCGTGTCACGTGGCTGGATCTGATAGGCCGATACCGGTTCGGTCGGATTAGGCTTCTGGTCCGTTGGATTTATGAGATCTGGATGGCCCAGATCTGTGTGTACCGGTTCATTTAAGTTAACTTATCTGGTCCTTCGGATCCATATTGGACGGTTAGCAGAAGAAGGGGAGAGAGGGAGGTTTACCGGTTAGGGTTCTGGTGGTCGCTAGCAAGATTGCGGCCAGAGGTTCGATGATGGCGGCATTCCAGTGGCTTCCAGTGATGGAGGAGGGGTGGACGGGGATCAGCGTGATGAGGGGATCTTGTGGGTATGGTCGATGCGCTCGATCGCGTCCTGCCGTGGAAAGGTGGCGCGGCTGGAGGTGGCGCAGGCGTCGGGAGATTTGGTCGAGCTCCGATTCGTCGGATTACTGCGGGAAAAACACAAGACGAGGTGACAAGGGTATAGCTAATAGAGCCTGTTATCTTTGTACCCCTTAGGCCCGCTAAGATAGGCCCAGTCATAGACATAGTCGAAATACGAGTTGATATCGTATACAGACACTGTAATTTGTATTAAACTTGGCCGGATCCTTGAGACCTGGCCACCTATATATAGGGGCCAGGAGAGGCCGGCCAGGGACAGATTGAGATTGAGCCAATTGAGTACCACGCTTATTCTCGATACACGCCTTGTTTGACTGATCTTTACCTTCGAGTTCATTCGACGCCCTCTTCCCCCGATCCTAAGTCCTTCATCTAGTCCGAGCTAACTAATACGTCTCAAACGTATTTATAATTTTTGATGCTCCATGCTTGTTTATGCACCATTTGGTTTGTGTTTTGTTACACTTCATAGCGTTTTTATGCATTTTCCGGAACTAACCTATTAACGAGATGCCATGGTGTCTGTTCCCTGTTTTCTGCTATTTTTGTTTTTCAGAAAAGTTACACAGGAAATATTCTCAGAATTGGACGAAACAAAAGCTGAAGTTCTTATTTTTCCCGACACAAGACAGAGTCCAAAGCAGAGATGGAGGGGGGCCAGAGGGCAGCCGCACCATGCCATGGCACGGGCCACCCCCAGGACGCACCAGGCTATGGTGTGGGCCCCTGGTCCACCCCCTGACGTCGCCCTTCCGCCTATATATTCTCCTCGACAAGAAAACCCAAAGGTACCAAACTCTTTTCCAAAAAATATACTGCAAGCCGCTGCCGTCGTCGACGCGAGATCGGTAGGGTCTAGAAGCTCTTCCCGGCACCCTGCCGGAGGGGGGAATCACCACCGGAGGCCTTCTTCATCACCATGTCTGCCTCCGGAGTGATGTGTGAGTAGTCTACCTTGGACTATGGGTCCATAGAAGTATCTAGATGGATGTCTTCTCCTCCATGTGCTTCATGTTTAGATCTTGTGAGCTGCCTATCATGATCAAGATCATCGTTATGTAATTCTACATGTTGTGTTTGTTGGGATCCGATGAATATTGAGTACTATGTCAAGTTGATTTGTGATTTATCATCTCTATGTTGTTTATGATCTTGCATGCTCTCCGTTGCTAGTAGATATCTTGGCCGAGTAGATGCTAGTGACTCCAAGAGGGAGTATTTATGCTCGATAGTGGGTTCATGCCTCTGGTAACTTGGGGGAGTGACAACAACCTCTAAAGTTGTAGATGTGATGTTGCTACTAGGGAGAAAACAACAATCTTGTGTTCAAGGACATATGTATTGTTTAGATTACACACTTTGCTTAAGGCGATAATCTGTTGCTTGCAACTTAATACCCAACGGTTGTTCGGATGATATCCGGTGGGTGGATTATTAGTCATAGATGCAGTTGGATTACGGTCTATGTATTATGTTGTAATTCCCAAGTGAATCTCATAGTGATCCTCATGACATGTACATGCATTGTTTGCATTCTTTATTCTGTCAATTGCCCAACTGTAATTTGTTCACCCAGCATGTTATTTATCTTTATGGAGAGACACCTCTAGTGAACTGTGGACCCCAGTCCATTCTTTTACATTCATATTACCATTTACTTTTACACGCCTTATTTACTTTATCGCAAACAAATATCTTTTACCACACGATATGTTTAATCCTTTGTTTACAGCAAACCGGTGAGATTGACAATCTCACTGCTAGTTGGGGCAAAGTACTTTGGTTGTGTTGTGTGCAGGTTCCACGTTGCTGCTGGTGCAAAGCTACGCCCCAGATATGGCGCCATATATAAATTGCCTGGAGCTGTCGCCAAGCCAGCTAGCATCAAACTTCAGAAGTTGGTTCTTTCTCCTACTGGTTCGATAAACCTTGGTTAAATAACTGAGGGAAACTTGCTGCTGTGCTCATCATACCTTCCTCTTGGGGTTCCCAACTGGGTGCCTACCATGCACCATCAAGCATTTTTATGGCGCCGTTGCCAGGGAGAAAGAGGAGTTCTGCAAGGGGAGTCTCTCGCTTCCAATCTTTTTACTTTGTTATTGTTTTGCTTACTTTCTTTACTTTATTTTTGTTTGCATCTTTTTATCGAAAATACAAAAAAATTAGTTCCTTTATAGTTGTTATTTTTTGCTTGTCTGCTTTTAATCTTGCTAGAATGGGTACTCCTGAGAACACCAAGTTGTGTGATTTTACTAGCACCAATAACAATGATTTTATCTGCACTCCTATTGCGCCACCTGCTCCTGAAGCAAATTTTTATGAGATTAAACCTGCTTTGTTGAATCTTGTTATGAAAGAGCAATTTTCTGGTGCTACTACTGATGATGCTGCAGCTCATCTCAACAATTTTGTTGAGCTATGTGAGATGCAAAAGTATAAGGATGTAATGGTGATTTTATTAAGCTTAAGTTGTTTCCTTTCTCTTTAACAGGAAGAGCTAAGGATTGGTTGCTATCTTTGCCTAGAAATAGTATTGATTCTGGGTTAAGTGTAAGGATGCTTTTATTGGAAAATATTATCCTCCTGCTAAGATTATATCTTTGAGAAGTGATATTATGAAGTTTAGACAGTTTGATAATGAACATGTTGCTCAAGCTTGGGAAAGAATGAAATCTTTGATAAAGAATTGTCCCACTCATGGACCGACTACTTGGATGATTATCCAAACATTTTATGCAGGACTAAATTTTTCTTCAAGAAATCTCTTAGATTCAGCTATTGGAGGTACCTTTATGTCCATCACCTTGGGTGCCGCAACGAAGCTTCTTGATAATATGATGGTAAATTATTCTAAGTGGCACACCAAGAGAGCTCCACAAGGTAAGAAGGTATATTCTGTTGAAGAAACCTCTTCCTTGAGTGATAAGATTGATACTATTATGGCTACGCTTGTTAATGATAGAGCTCATGTTGATCCTAGTAATGTTCCTTTGGCCTCTTTGGTTGCTCAAGAAGAGCATGTTGATGTAAACTTCATTAGAAATAATAATTTCAACAACAGTGCTTATAGGAACAATTTTGCTAGCAACAATTATAGGCCGTATCCTTCTACCAATGGTAATGGTTATGGTAACTCTTATGGTAGTTCCTCCAACAGCAATAGGGGCGGGCCCTCTGATCTTGAAGTCATGCTCAAAGACTTCATTAGTAAACAAACTGCTTTTAATAAGTCTGTTGAGGAAAAGCTTGGTAAAATTGATGTTCTTGCTTCTAAAGTTGATAACCTTGCTCTTGATGTTGAACTTCTGAAACTAAAGTTTTTTCCTCATGATGTGAAAGAAAGCAAGACTTTGAATGCCATTTAAGTTAGAATTGATGATAATATTAGGATGTTAGCAGAATTGCATGCTAGGTGGGAAAGAGAAGATGAGATGGCTAGAAATATGAAGGTTTGTACTATTACCACCACTAGTGATGTTGTTTCAAATGCTAGCAATCCTCTTACTTTGATTTGTGTAGAGAAAATTCCTACTCCTTGTGTTAAAAAGCCTAAAACTGCAGAAACTTTTTCTAATAAAAGTGCTGAAATTTTTCAAAGTATGGGAGACAATAACTCTACTTCCTTTAATGATTTTGATGTTGATGGTTGCAATATTTCTGAAGTAATTTTGTTCTTGCAAAAGCTTGCTTTAAGTCCTAATGCTAGTTCTATGAATGTTGCTTTTACAAAGCATATTACGAATGCTCTCATGCAAATTAGAGGGGAAAAATTGAAACAAAAGGTTTCTATTCCTAAGAAGTTAGAAGATGGTTGGGAGACCATCATTGAGATGAATGTGAATGGTTTTGATTGCAATGCTTTATGTGATCTTGGTGCAAGCATTTCTATTATGCCTAGAAAGATTTATGATATGCTTGGTTTACCACCGCTTGGAAATTGTTATTTTGATGTTCCTCTTGCTGATGTTGCTAAAAAGAAAACTTTGGGAAGGATTAATGATGTTCTTATTATGGTTAACAATAACCTTGTTCGCGTTGATTTCCTTGTTTTGGATATTGAATGCAATGCTTCTTGTCGTATTATTTTGGGAAGACCTTTTCTTAGAACTGTTGGTGCCATTATTGATATGAAGGAAGGCACAATTAAATATCAATTCCCACTCAAGAAAGGTATGGAACACTTCCCTAGAAAGAGAAAGAAATTACTTTTTGACTCTATCCTTAGAGCAAATTATGAACTTGATGCTTCATCACTTGAAATTACTTGATTTCCACTTTCCGCGCCTAGCTCAAAGGCGTTAAAGAAAAGCACTCTTGGGAGATAACTCAATGTTTTTTTCAGTACTTTTTATTTTTGTTGAGTCTTGGAAGTTATTACTACTGTAATGACCTCTCTTTATCATTTTTATTTCATTTTTGTGCCAAGAAGAACCACTAACTGGAGGAAGGTAAGATTTGGGGAAGTTGCTGTCCTGAAATAGATTTCTGCGCTGTACCGTAAAAATTCGTGAAAATTCTCAGAATGTCTTTTTGATCTTCGACTTCTTGTGCACATGCCCCAGGTTATTGCCTAACTTTCATTAGTTTTGCACTTTTCAATTTGAGCAACAGAAGATTTTCAAAAAAATCGATCTTTAGCAGCTGTTCTGTTTTGACATATTTCTGCCACTATTTGTGTTTGCCTCTTGATTGCTTTCTTTTTTAGTTCTTTTGATCATGGAACTTTTGAGAGAGTTGCTACAGTAGATTATGCTTTAATGGGTGTTATACTTGAGTTGAAACTGAACCAAAAGGGTAGATTTACTATCTTGCTTGCACTAATGTTGCTAATAAGAATTGTGTAGAGTTTTGTATGAAGGAAGTTTTCCAGTGTAGAGAAAGGAGAATGATGAGATGAGATGAAGAATGGAAAAAATATCAAGCTTGGGGATGCCCATGTCACCCAAAGAAATATCCAAGAGGTACAAGCGTCAAATCTTGGGGATGCCCCGAGGCACCCCTTCTTCATCGACAAAAATCAGGTCATCTTTCAAGACACTATATTTTTATTGCTTCGTATTCTATGCGTTTTTCTTGGAACATCTTTATTTTTGCTTTCAGTTTTCTTTTGTTTTGTTTGCTGCAATAAATGGTTGGACCCCAACATATTTCTTTTGGAGAAGACACACTCCGGTTTTCATTGCCAAGAACACTCTAGTTTTCACTCTTTTCGTTCAACGAGTGTTCTCTTTTTCTAGTACTGCGTTTAGCTTTCGTTTTTCGCCTTGATTTTTGTTTAGAGCTTGTTATTTCTTTGAAACAAGGTGTATTTAGACCTCTGGTCTATGTTGGTTTTCATCTTTAAGAGTTGTTTCAAAAAGGTTGATTGGTGTTGGAAAAGAGAAAAAAGTTTCATGCCTAAAGTGGTACAAATGGGAGCTTGTTTAGACTATGGCTTAGACTTTTGCATGTCATGCTTGATTTATTTTGATAATATGCTTAGTAGTTTTTGCTGTAGCATGACTTGTCTCAAATTACTGAGATTGCTTAATGTGCCTTTGAAAGAATCATGCGTTGTTTTTATTATATGGGAGCATATTATTGTTGTATTCTCCTTTGATGCTTTATTTGGGTTGACTTGGCGCATGCTTACACCATGTTTGACATTAACAAGTCGCCTCAAGCCTCTATGATCATTTGGTTTTTGACTTGTGATACCATTTTATGCTTTGGTTAATAATGTTTTGTCGCTATGCATGATTATGGCTGTTATTGCTCTCTTAGTTGGTCGCTCCCAGTCTTTTGCTAGCCTTCATCTGTACTGAGAGGGAATACTTCTCATGCATCCAACTACCAAAAACCAAAGTTTTCCAATGTGTCCACCATATCTACCTATTAGCAATTTGCTATTCCAAGTACATTCGTCTTGCTTTTATCTATCTTCCAAATTAAACTTTTTGTTATGTGAAAATTAGTTAGTAAAGCTCTCACAAACCTGACGGCACATTTACTTTTTGCACTTAATAAACTTGACCATTGTGGCTCTCTTATGTTGATTATATGCTTGCAACTTATAAGTTGGGAGTTAGCTCAGTCATGCTGTCATGGGGCATGCTTTCAACATTGCACTTACCCTTATTTAGTTGATATCATGATCTTTTGTTTATGGATACCTAGCGATGTGAAATAAGTTGGAAACTTGTGAGCTCATGCAGTTTGTATATGTGTTAGAGAAACACCTGGGCCGCTAATCTAAGCCATGCATCATTCATGGTAGAAAAATTAAAGCATACCCATAGTGGACATTCGACGACGCATCTCGAAATAAAAAGCTATACCCAATGGTAAATAAAAGAGATGCCGAGGTGTCCATTGTCTGTTTGTCTTGTCATTTTGATGTGATCTAGTTTCCATGTCATCGGGCAAGAGGTACCCCGTTGGCGTTCTCAATGATACATGTATGCTTACAATGACAAGAACTTGCTTGGGACCTAAGTTGAGTAGCATGAGGTTTGGGTACTCGTATTCACGGGACATGAGATTTTCAAGTTATAGTTTGACAAGCATATGCTTCATATTTGTACTCGCATTAACCTTAACCATTCAAGATGCCTATGATGGGGGCAATGAGAGCTCAAAGCTAGTAAGTACCATAATTTTTGGAAGGTTTATAAAAACTTGCAATCACTACTTCCCTCTGCGAAGGGCCTTTCTTTTACTTTTATGTTAAGTCTTCACCTTCTACCTTCATGCACCGTCTAAGAGAGCATAGTTGTCATTCTGAGTATAATGTGCATGGTCCCAAAATTTATTATTGATTGATTCATGATTATGGTTTTGCTTGTTCTTAAATTATATGTATCTAGTCGCCCTCTTAAACTTGAAGGTATCCTATGCATTTATGTTTTGCTACTCCATGAAGGACAAGCTGAATACCACTTTGCTATGTTTTTCTATATGCTTGAAACACACACTTGACTTTCAATGCATTATTACTTACTCATGATCTTTTGTTTGTGTTACTTTTCATGTTATAACATGGTTGCTAAGTTTTATTGTCAAGTTTATGTCTTTTATGCCCATGTATAGAGTACTTTGATCTCAGCACTCAATGCTTTACATCGTTTGATCAAGATTGTGTTGGTGCATGTCACCTAAAAAATTATTGTTTTGTTATCACTTACATACTCGAGGACGAGCAGGAGTTAAGCTTGGGGATGCTTGATACGTCTCAAACGTATCTATAATTTTTGATACTCCATGCTTGTTTATGCACCATTTTCTTTGTGTTTTGTTACACTTCGTGGCATTTTTATGCATTTTCCAGAACTAACCTAATAACGAGATGCCACAGTGCCAGTTCCCTATTTTTTGCTGTTTTTGTATTTCAGAAAAGTTACACAGGAAATATTCTCGGAATTGGACGAAACAAAAGCTGAAGTTCCTATTTTTCCCGACATGAGACGGAGTTCAAAGCAGAGATGGAGGGGGGCCAGAGGGCAGCCGCACCATGCCATGGTGCGGGCCACCCCCAGGCCACGCCAGGCTATGGTGTGGGCCCCTGGTCCACCCCCTGACATTGCCCTTCTGCCTATATATTCTCCTCGATGAGAAAACCCTAAGGGCCCGAACTCTTTTCCAGAAAACATACTGCAAGCCACCGCCATCATCGACGCGAGATCGGGACGGTCCAGAAGCTCTTCCTGACACCCTGCCGGAGAGGGGAATCACCACCGGAGGCCTTCTTCATCACCATGTCTGCCTCCGGAGTGATGTGTGAGTAGTCTACCTTGGACTATGGGTCCATAGCAGTAGCTAGATGGATGTCTTCTCCTCCATGTGCTTCATGTTTAGATCTTGTGAGCTTCATATCATGATCAAGATCATCGTTATGTAATTCTAGATGTTGTGTTTGTTGGGATCCGATGAATATTGAGTACTATGTCAAGTTGATTTGTGATTTTATCATCTCTATGTTGTTTATGATCTTGCATGCTCTTAGTTGCTAGTAGATATCTTGGCTGAGTAGATGCTAGTGACTCCAAGAGGGAGTATTTATGCTCGATAGTGGGTTCATGCCTCTGGTAACTTGGGGGAGTGACAACAACCTCTAAAGTTGTAGATGTGCTGTTGCTACTAGGGATAAAAACAACAATCTTGTGTTCAAGGACATATGTATTGTTTACATTACACACTTTGCTTAAGGCGATAATCTGTTGCTTGCAACTTAATACCCAACGGTTGTTCGGATGATATCCGGCGGGTGGATTATTAGTCATAGATGCAGTTGGATTACCGTCTATGTATTATGTTGTAATTCCCAAGTGAATCTCATAGTGACCCTCATGACATGTACATGCATTGTTTGCATTCTTTATTCTGTCAATTGCCCAACTGTAATTTGTTCACCCAACATGTTATTTATCTTTATGGAGAGACACCTCTAGTTAACTGTGGACTCTAGTCCATTCTTTTACATTCATATTACCGATTACTTTTACACGCATTATTTACTTTCTCGCAAACTAATATATTTTATCACACGATATGTTTAATCCTTTGTTTACAGCAAACCGGTGAGAATTACAACCTCACTGCTAGTTGGGGCAAAGTACTTTGGTTATGTTGTGTGCAGGTTCCACGTTGCTGCTGGTGCAAAGCTACGCCCCAGATAAGACGCCATATATAAATTGTCTGGAGCTGTTGCCAAGCCAGCTAGCATCAACCTTCGAAAGTTGGTTCTTTCTCCTACTGGTTCGATAAACCTTGGTTTCATAACTAAGGGAAACTTGCTGCTGTGCTCATCATACCTTCCTCTTGGGGTTCCCAACTGGGTGCCTACCACGCACCATCACTAACCCTCGTCAATTGGCACGGACCGTGGGGACTCTGGGCATTGGAATCATGAATTCGACGGCTTGTTCGCTTCTAGCCAAGAGCAACTCGAAAGTTGACGGAAACCAGATATCCTTCGCGACCGTAGATTTTCAACTTCATCCACTAACCCTTACTCCAGTCTTCGCAATCCTGGATCAGAAAATGGATCTGACAATCGGAAGCCTAAACTTTCGCGTCGGATCTTTGGGTTCGATTCGCTTTTCAGATTCGACAAAATCAGATTCGTCGGCAAGCAAAACCGCGACAATCGCAATGTCAGAATCATCGGCAGGCTCTTACAATGAGGTTAACTTGCCGGTCAGCTTCGCAACAACGGAAAATACAGGAGAAAAAATCCAAGAACTCGACGAAACCATGGATAACCTCGACTTCGGAGATCAATCAGAAGACTTCATGATCTGCTACGACGACATCTCAGACAAGTCCACGGATACATGGAAAATAGGATTGGAGCTTCATGAGGATAATCAAACTACTCTCTCAAGCTGTGATGGCGCGGTGTTGATGATGTAAATGACCGGCCAGTTGGGAACCCCAAGAGAAGGTGTGATGAGCACAGCAGCAAGTTTTCCCTCAGTTATGAAACCAAGGTATTTCAATCCAGTAGGAAAAAGCCAAACTAAAGAAGGTGATGCATGCTAGCTTCGTGACACTCCAACAAGGGCGCCGTTTACGACACTTGTTAGCGCATCTTCAACTAGTAGCAACGCGGAACCTTCACACAACACAACCAAGAACTTTGCTCCCAACTTACGATAAGGTTGTCAGTCTCACTGGTTTGCTTTAAACAAAGGAATGAGCGTATCGAGTGGAAAGCAATAGTAGTATGCGAGAAAGTAAACCGTGCGAGTAAAGTAAACAGGTAATAGCAATATAAAGGAAATTGGACCAGGTTCCACAGTTCACTAGTGGTGCCTTTTCATAAGATAAATAACAACATGCTGGGTAAACAAATTACAGTTGGGCAATTAATAGAATAAAGATAACGTGCATATGTCAAGAGGATCACTATGAGATTTACTCTGGGCATAACAACAAGATACATAGACCGCCATCCAACTGCATCTATGACTAATAATCCACCCATGGGGAATCATCTGAGGACCCCGTGAATATTAAGTTGCGAGCAACAGATAACTGCATTAAGCAAAGTGTGTAATATAAACAAAGCATATGTCCTTGGACATAAGAATATTGTTTTCTCCCTAGTGGCAACAGCACATCTACAACCTTAGAGGTTTCTGTCACTCCCCCAGATTAAATAGAGGCATGAACCCAACTATCGAGCATAAATACCCCCTCTTGGAGTTACTAGTATCTACTTGGCCAAGATAGCTACTAACAACGGAGAGCATGCAAGATCATAAACAACATAGAGATAACATAAGATAATATTCAGCACATCAACTCAATCAGAACACCAATATTTATCAGATCCCAACAAACACAACATGTAGAATTACATAACGGTGATCTCGATCATTTAAGGCAGCTCACGAGATCTAAACATGAAGCACATGGTGGAGAAGACAACCATCTAGCTACTGTTATGGACCCATAGTCCAAGGTAGACTACTCACTCATCGCGCCGGAGGCAAGCATGGCGATGAAGAAGACCTCCGGTGGCGATTCCCCTCTTCGGCAGGGTGCCAGGAAGAGCTTCTAGACCCTCCCGATCTCGGGTCGACGACGGTGGCGGATCGCAATGTGTTTCTAGAAAATTGATCGGGTACTTAGGTTTTTCCTGTCGGGGGGGTCTTTATAGGCGAAGGGGCAGTGTAAGAAGTGGACCAGGGCGGTCACCCACATAGGGGGCACGACCAGGGGCTGGGCCGCGCCACCCTACTATGTGGCCGGCCCGTGGCCCCTCTCTGTCTCCTCTTCGGACTTCTGGGAGCTTCGGTAAATTTCTGGATGTTCGGATTTTGTTTCGTCCAATTTCGAGAATATTTCCTATGTAACTTTTCTGAAACACAAAAATAGCAGAAAACAAGGAACTGGCACTGTGGCATCTTGTTAATAGGTTAGTTCCAGAAAATGCATAAAAACGCCACGAAGTGTAACGAAACACTAGGCAAATGGTGTAAAAACAAGCATGGAGCATCAAAAATTATAGATACGTTTGAGACGTATCAGCATCCCCAAGCTTAACTCCTGCTCGTCCTCGAGTAGGTAAGTGATAACAAAAGAATAATTTTTGAGGTGACATGCACCTACACAATCTTGATCATCTATGTAAAGCATTGAGTGCTGGGATCAAAGAACTTAAAACATGGGCATGAAAGATATAATCTTGAGAGAAGAAACTTAGCAACCATGTTATAACATGAAAAAGAACACAAACAAAAGATCATAAAAATGAAACAATGAAAGTCAAACGTGTGTTCGAATCATATGGAAAAACATAGAAAATGGTTTTCATCTTGTCCTTCATGAGAGAGCAAAACATAAATGCATAGGACACCTTCAAGTTTAAGAGGGCGACTAGATACAAGTAATTTAAGAACAAGTGAAACCAAAATCATGAATCAATCAATGATAAACTTTGGGACTATGCACATTATACTCAGAATGACAACTATGCTCTCTTAGACGGTGCATAAAGATAGAAGGTGGTGACTCAACATAAAATTAAAAGAAAGGCCCTTCACAGAGGGAAGCAGTAATTAAACATGTGCTAGAGCTTTTCATTTGTAAAACAGAGAGATAAAAATTGGGTTTTGAGAGGTGGTTGTTTTTGTCAACGACTGGCAATGGGGTTCTTACTATCTTCCATACAAAAATAAAGCAAGTTTTCGAGTGAGACTGGCACTTTTGTGCTCTTTTATAAAGCTTGGCACTCCCCACCTTTTTCCTCTCTCAAACCATGGCTAACCGATTCCATCGGGTGCCCACCAACATTCACATACCATGGAGGAGTGCCTTTTTTCTTTTCTTTTTTCCTCTTTTTTTTTCTTTTTGTAATAAACAATATGGAAGATAGCAAATACGACCACTACGTCCCCATGAGCTGAAAATAGTGTCACAAAACGAGAAGTATTTTGAAGGTTTTTGAAAGGTAGCACATGAAAATTTACTTGGAATGGCTTACAAATACCATGCATAGAAATTTATAGTGGACACAATGGCAAACTTGGTTTTTAGGAGTTGTATGCACGAGTAGAGCTCATACTCAGTACAAAATGAGGGCTAGCAAAAGACTGGGAGCGACCAACTAAGAGAGCAATAACGGCCATAATCATGCAAAGCGACAAAGCAACATTAAAAGAAGCATAAGATGGCATCAAAAGTCAAAAACTAAATGATCATACAGGCTTATGGCGACTTTGTATGAGTCAAACATGTGTAACAATGCGCCAAGTCAACCCAAATAAAGCATCAAGGAGAAAACCAAAATAATGCTTCCAAATAACAAAAACAACGCATGATTTTTTCAAAGGCTCATTAAGCAATCTCTGTCATTTGAGACAAGTCATGCTACAGCAAAACCACTAAGCATACTATCAAAAAGACATCAAGCACGACATGCAAAAGCCTAGGCCGCAGTCTACACAAGCTCCTTTTTGTACCACTTTTTTGCATAATTTTTTTTCTCTTTTCCAACACCATTCGAACCTTTTTGAAACAACTCTTTTGATGAAAACCAACATGGACCAGAGGTCAAAATATGCCTTGATGCAAAGATATAACAAGATCTGAACACAAATCAAGGCGAAAAATAAAAACTAAACGCAGTAGCAGAAAAAGAGAACACTCGTTGAACGATAAGAGTGAAAAATGGAGTGTTCTTGGCAAATGAAAAGCAAGGCATCTTCTCCAAAAGAAATTTGTTGGGGTCCAACCATTATTGCAGCAAACAAAACAAAACAGAAAACTAAAGACAAGACGCTCCAAGAAAAATGCATAGTGCATGAAGCAATAAAAATATAGTGTGTTGAAAGGTGACCTGGTTTTTGCCGATGAAGAAGGGGTGCCTCGGGGGCATCCCCAAGCTTGAGCTTTTGTCCATTCTTTAACTCATCTCATCATTCTCCATTCCCTACACTTGAAAACTTCCTTCATACAAAACTAAACACAATTCTATTAGCAACATTAGTGTAAGCATAATAATGAATCAACCCTTTTTGCTTCAGATTTCAACTCAAAACCACCACATATAAAGCATATATTACTGTAGCAACTTCCCCAAAAGTTCTGTGATCAAAAGAACTCAAAAAGAAAGTGATAAAGAGGCAAACATAAATAGTGGCAGAAATCTGTCAAAACAGAACAGCTGACAAAGGTCGATTTTTTCGAGGGTTTTATGTTGCTCAAATCAAAAAGTGTATAACTAATGAAAGTTTGGATATAACCTGGGGCATATGCACAAGAAATAGCAGGTCAAAAAGATATTCTGAGAATTTTCACGAATTTTTACGGTGCAGCACCGAAATCTGTTTCAGGACAGCAACATCCCCAAATCTTACCTCACTCAAATTAGAGGCTTCTCTTGGCATAAAAACGAAATAAAAAGAATAAGGAGCGGTTATTACAGTAGTAATAACTTCCAAGACTCAAATAAAAGAAAAATAACTAAAAGTAAAACAATGGGTTATCTCCCAAGAGTGCTTTTCTTTAACGCCTTTGAGCTAGGCGCAGAAAGGTGCAAATCAAGTAATATCAAGTGATGAAGCATTAGGGTCAACGGGTACCTTACGCCTTCCTCTCTAACCTTTGCTCTTAACTTTAGGGAACACATGATTATTGCAAGGTGAAGAGATGAATCTTATGGTGCCTTTTCCCACATCAATGATGGCGCCTCGGAGCTTTACTGGAGACCTTCCAAGTGTGATTTGTCCTTTTCCTACACATTCAATAACAAGATAATCAGTAGATACCATTTTTCCTAGGACTTTTGTATAAACTCCTTCAGCTATTCCAATGGGAAATATAGTAGCATTATTAGTAAGAGAAATTTCTTCTCCCCCCTCAGAAAGCTTCCAAAGACTCAAAGATTCATAAACATCCTTTGGCATAAGACAAAATTCAGACATAATATCACAACGAGCATGAAAAGTTTCACCATTAATGGTGATTTTTACCGTGGGGCACCAACTCGAAGGTTCAGAATTTGTTGGCACATAATCAAAATGCTGACGCAAAGTACTATAGCAAGTATTCAAACTAGCAGTTTGAGTCTCAAGAGTATTAAGTCTATTAAAAATGCTCACAAGAGAGAAATCAAAATCAGTTGGCATGCTATAAATTGTAATCAACTTTTTTATAATATTGAAAGCTTGATCTCCATCACAATGAAGGAAATCTCCTTCTGCTGTAGTATCCAAAGCATATCTATAACGAAGAGCAAGTCCAAAGTAAAAGCAACTAAGAAGCAAACTCAAAGCCATTTTTGGTTCAGTTTTTCCATGCCAATCATAAATTCTATACCAAGCTTCTTCAAAACTTTCCTCACTCTTTGTTTGAAAGTGAAAATCATATCCTCGGGCGACATAGTAGTAGCAACTAGACTAGACATAATAAACAACTATAAAGGAAACTATTTTTTTTGTGTTTTTGATAAAACGATGCAAGTAAAAATAAAGTAAAGAAAAACTTAAAAAAAAGTAAAGGATGTGTGTGCAAAACTCCCCTTGCAGAAGTCTTCTTTTTTCCTGGCAACGGCGCCAGAAAACTTGTTGGTGGCGCGGTGTTGATGATGTAAATGACCGGCCAGTTGGGAACCCCAAGAGAAGGTGTGATGAGCACAACAGCAAGTTTTCCCTTAGTTATGAAACCAAGGTATTTCAATCCAGAAGGAAAAAGCCAAACTCAAAAAGGTGATGCCTGCTAGCTGTGTGACACTCCAACAAGGGCGCCGTTTACGACACTTGTTAGCGCGTCTTCAACTAGTAGCAACGCGGAACCTGCACACAACACAACCAAGAACTTTGCTCCCAACTTACGATGAGGTTGTCAATCTCACTGGTTTGCTGTAAACAAAGGAATGAACGTATCGAGTGGAAAGCAATAGTAGTATGCGAGAAAGTAAACAGTGCGAGTAAAGTAAATAGGTAATAGCAATATAAAGGAAATTGGACCAGGGTCCACAGTTCACTAGTGGTGTCTCTCCATAAGATAAATAACAACATGCTGTGTAAACAAATTACAGTTGGGCAATTGATAGAATAAAGATAACGTGCATATGTGATACGTCTCAAACGTATCTATAATTTTTAATGCTCCATGCTTGTTTATGCACCATTTGCCTTGTGTTTCGTTACACTTCGTGGCGTTTTTATGCGATTTCCGGAACTAACCTACTAACAAGATGCCACAGTGCCAGTTCCCTGTTTGCTGCTATTTTTGTGTTTCAGAAATGCTACACAGGAAATATTCTCGGAATTGGACGAAACAAGTTCCAAAAGTCTTATTTTTCCTGGAAGAGGACCGAAGACCGAAGGAGAGCCGGAGGGGGGCCAGGGGCTGCCCACACAATAGGGGGGCGCGGCCTAGCCCCTGGCCATGCCCACCCATTCTGTGACCACCCTGGTCCACTCCTGACGACGCCCCTTCACCTACAAGAAGCCTCCCGACGGAAAACCCTAGATCAATCGGCGAAATTTCCAGAAGAGTTCCGCAGCTCCGCCGCCGTCGAAGACAAATTTCGGGGGACAGAAGTCTCTGTTCCGGCACCTTGTCGGGACGGGGAAGTGCCCCCGGAGCCATCTCCATCGCCGTCTCCACCGTCTCCATCGACCTCACCGCCATCTCCATCAACCTTGTTGTCTCCTATGATGAGGAGGGAGTAGTTCTCCCCCGGGGCTGAGGGCTCTACCGGTAGCTATGTGGTTCACCTATCTCTCCCATGATGTGATCTTTATGTGATTGTGAGCTTTGTATCTAGTAGAATTGGTAGATGTTATTATTCAGATATTATGCTACTCCCGTGCTTATTATTTGTAATCTCCGGAGATACCTTGTATCATGGTGTGAAGGTGACTAGTGTGCGCATCATGTGTATCTTTTTGGTTAATGTCTCTATGAATTGTTGGTGTTTGTTGGAACCATCTAGTGCGTTCACGGTGATAGTGTGGGACAATCTAGTTTGGGTACATACGGACTTTGAGGAGTGCTTCGTAGCCCTACGCATGATTAGTGTTCATTTTCCATTGGAGAATTGTTTTGAGTTGCATATTGTTGATAGTATCTATTGGTTCAATTATGTTATATTTGTTGAGAGTGTGTCCACTAGTGAAAGTATGATCCCTAGGCCTTGTTTCCAAGCATTGCACACCGTTTCCTTTCAGTTTTGTTGCATGTTTGCTTGCAGTGATATTTATTTCAGATGACGTTTACTTCTTATAATCATCACTACTACTTGTATTTCACTATCTCTTCGCCGAACTAGTGCACCTATACATCTGACAATTGTATTGGGTGTATTGGGGACACAAGAGACTTTCTGTATCGTAATTGCAGGGTTGTTTGAGAGGGATAGCTTTGACCTCTTCCTCCCTGAGTTCGATAAACCTTGGGTGATCCACTTAAGGGAAACTTGCTGCTGCTCTACAAACCTCTGCACTTGGAGGCCCAACACTGTCTACAAGAACATATGCGTGCGTAGACATCAAGCTCTTTTCTGGCACCGTTGCCGGGGAGGTAAGATAAAAGGTACTCACATTCTTTGGTTACTAAGTCTTTTAGTTGCTGGTGAGTGCTCGAAGTTATTTCCTTTAGATTCTGCAATTATATCTTTTTGTTTCTTGTTTTTATTTTCACTAGTTAGGCTTAAGGGAAAGTAAAGAGTTCTTTAGTCTTTTTCCTGAGTTTAGATTTGAAGAGAAAATTAAAAAACCTTTGGAGCTTAATTTGCATGCTAATAGTGTTGTTAGTATGAATGCTTTCAACACCGTTATTGCTAATGCTATAGAAAGGTCTAAGCTTGGGGAAGCTGGTTTTGTTAAGCATGATATTTTTAGTCCCCTAGCTTTAGTGGAGAAAATTTGTTCTGATGATATTTTATCTCCCATATGTGATGTTTCTTATGATGCTTGTGCTCCTCATCCTTTTAAAATACCTATGAAAATTGTTGATCGTGCTATGAATAACTGCTATTTAGGAGATGGAACTGTCCATCCTGGTGATCATTTGCTCTTTATACATGAATTATGCGAGTTATTCCAGTGTGCAGGTATTTCGATGAACCAAGTTAAGAGGAAGCTATTTTCTTTATCACTGAAGGGCAGAGCTGCGGAATGGTATAAAACACTGAAGGATGGCCGACCTATCGATTGGGAGGAAATTATACCTCTCTTTTATTCTAAATTCTATCCTTCTAGTGAGGTTTATAAGGATAGGAATTATATTTATAATTTTCATCCGCATGAGGGAGAAAGCATTGCCCAAGCGTGGGGAAGATTGAAGTCACTAATGCTTAAATGTCCTATTCATGATCTTCCCCGTAATATTGTTATCAATAATTTTTATGCAAGGCTTTCAGGACATTACAAGGACCATCTAGATGCATGCTTGGAGGGGTCTTTCACAAGGAAGGATGTTGACACCAAGTGGGATCTGCTTGAAACAATTCAAAACAATATTGAAGGTTGGGATAGCGAGAAAGGTAAAGGATCAGGTATGAATTATAAGTTTGATTGCATTAAGTCTTTCGCTGAAACTACTGATTTTCAAGAGCTTAGTGCTAAGTATGGTCTTGATCCTCAAATTATGATTGATTGTTTTAAAGCCTTTGCTTCTCATATTAATGTTCCTAAAGGAAATGGGACGTGTATCATGAAACTTTTAAGGACACTTGCATAGAAAGTGATATTGTTGTTGATGATTGCAATAAACATGCTCGAACCTCTGAAAGTCCTATTTCCTATAAGCATGTTAATTTTTGTGGAGTACATAGACCTTGTGAACAGAGTCACAACAAGGAAGATTATTGTGTCCACCACGCAAATGAAGAAACCCGAATGTGGCACAAGGCTATAGGCGAGCTCGATAAAAAGGTTTGTAAGCTTTATCCTTTTCTTTGTAAACATTGCGATGACATAGGTCATTTTAATTTCCAATGCTCAAGCCCTAATAGTTACTCTTCTAGTACCGCAAGTTTGTATTGTGATGACAAGATTACTCTCAATCAGCATGATGAGCTTACTTTGTTTTTGGGGTGTGAAGAGATATCTAGAAAGATTTCTTTGGTTGATATGAATGATGCTGATATTAATAGCACCCTTCGTGGTTGTCATCTCTATTGTGTTAAAGACTGCCTCGCAAATACTTACATAAAAAACCTTATAAAACATGATCTTTTGCCAAGCTATGACAGGACTGACAGATGTTTTTATCTTATTAATAGAGAGGAGGAATCCTCCAAAGTTTCTTCTGTTGTTTCTGTCAGTAAACCAGATTATGTGGAGAAGATGCCTTTCCCTCCTAAAGGATATGTGGAGAAGATGCCTTTCCCTCCTAAAGAAGAGAGTAAGGAGAGTAAGAAGAGTAAGAAGAAGAAGAAGAAGAAGAAGAGGAGGAGGAGTAAAAGGCGAGAGGAAATGGTATCTTCCCCTAAGCATTTTGATCCTATTATAGATTAAGATAATTCTGATTGGGATGATGTTCCCATGCCTGTTACCTATGTTAGTGATCATGACTGGGAAAAGCACTCTACTTTTGATATTCAAAATCTTTTCAGTACCAATTCTAAGGTTAATAATTGTTGTACCATTAGTACTATCCATGTTCCCTCTTATGATGATATGTTTGATGAATATGCTTTGCGAAATAGCTGTTCTCTAGCTTGTGATGATACTGAACCTCTAGTTTATGATGGTTACAATGATGTGTATAATATTTTCAGTTCACCTACTTTTGAGGAGAAAATTAGTGATGATTATAATATGCCTCCTATTTTTGATGATTATGGTGATGAGAATAATTATTCTGTTGAATCTGCTCCTACTACGATTGTTCATGTGGGGAGTATTAATTCTTTTATGCATGTGGCTCATGATAGGGATGCTTTATGTGATAGTTATATTGTTAATTCTATTCATGATGCTACTGAAAGTTATTATGAGAGAGGGAAACATGGTTTGATGGATCTCAACAATATTGAGTTTCCCCTCTTTATGTTGCAATTCTTGAAGTTGTACTTGTTTTGCCTTCCTATGCTTTTTGCTTTGCGCTTTCAAGACTTGTCTCTTTACAAGACTATTTTTTATAGGAAGTGGTTTAGATTTAAATGTGTTTCATATTTGCTTTTTGATACTCTCTCTTGCTTCAAGTTCTTATATAGCGCCTTTGCCTTAAGCTCTTTTATGGTGCCTACATGAGCATCTTTGCAAACTACTGCGCCTAGCTCAAAGGCGTTAAAGAAAATCACTCTTGGGAGATAACCCAATGTTTTACTTTTCTATACTTTTTCTTTTATTTGAGTCTTGGAAGTTATTACTACTGTAATAACCGCTCCTTATCCTTTTTATTTCCGTGTGCCAAGAGAAGCCTCTAATTTGAGTGAGGTAAGATTTGGGGATATTGCTGTCCTGAAACAGATTTCGGTGCTGCACCATAAAAATTTGTAAAAATTCTCAGAATATATTTTTGACCTGCGATTTCTTGTGCATATGCCCCAGGTTATATACAAACTTTCATTAGTTATACACTTTTTTATTTGAGCAACAGAAAACCCTCGAAAAAATCGACCTTTGTCAGCTGTTCTGTTTTGACAGATTTCTGCCACTATTTGTGTTTGCCGCTTTATCGCTTTCTTTTTTAGTTCTTTTGACCACGGAACTTTTTGGAAAGTTGCTACAGTAGTATATGCTTTATATGTGGTGGTCTTGAGTTGAAATCTGTACCAAAAAGGGTTGATTCAATATTATGCTTACACTAATGTTGCTAATAGAATTGTGTTTAGTTTTGTATGAAGGAAGTTTTCAAGTGTAGGGATTGGAGAATGATGAGATGAGTTGAAGAATGGATAAAAGCTCAACCTTGGGGATGCCCATGCACCCCAAGAAACATCCAAGAAGTACAAGCGTCAAAGCTTGGGGATGCCCTCGAGGCACCCCCTTCTTCATCGGCAAAAATCAGGTCACCTTTCAAAACACTATATTTTTATTGCTTCATGCATTATGCGTTTTTCTTGGAGCGTCAGTTGTTTTTGCTTTCAGTTTTCCTTTTGTTTTATTTGCTGCAATAAACGGTTTGATCACATCATGTTGTTTTGGAGAGATACTTATTCCGTTTTTCATTGCCAAGAACACTCTAGTTTTCACTCTTATCGTTCAACGAGTGTTCTCTTTTTCTGCTACTGCGTTTAGCTTTTGTTTTCGCCTTGATTTGTGTTCAGATCTTGTTATATTTTTGCATCAAGGTGTATTTTGACCTCTGGTCCATGTTGGTTTTAATCAAAAGAGTTGTTTCAAAAAAAGTTCGAGTGGTATTGGAAAAGAGAAAAAGCTTTATGCAAAAAAGTGGTACAAAAAAAGGAGCTTGTGTAGACTGCGGCCTAGGCTTTTACATGACGTGCTTGATGTCGTTTTGATAGTATGCTTTGTGATTTTTGCTGTAGCATGACTTGTCTCAAATGACTGAGATTGCTTAATGAGCCTTTGAAAAAATCATGCGTTGTTTTTATTATTTGGAAGCATTAATTTGGTTTTCTCCTTTGATGCTTTATTTGGGTTGACTTGGCGCATGCTCACACATGTTAGACTCATACAAAGTCGCCATAAGCCTCTATGATCATTTAGTTTTTGACTTTTGATGCCATCTTATGCTTCTTTTAATGTTGATTTGTCGCTTTGCATGATTATGGCCGTTATTACTCTCTTAATTGGTCGCTCCCAGTCTTTTGCTAGCCCTCATTTTGTACTGAGTATGAGCTCTACTCGTGCATCCAACTCCTAAAAACCAAGTTGTTCCAATGTGTCCACCATACATACCTATTAGCAATTTTCTATTCCAAAGTACATTTGACTTGCTTTTATCTATCCTTCAAATTAAACTCTTTTTGGTGTTATGCGAAAATTGGTCAGTAAAGCTCTCACGAACCTGATGGCACACTTTACTTTTCTCGTTCTTAAAAATTTGACATTGTGGCTCTCTTATGTTGAGTTGTTATGCTTGCAAGTTGTAAGTTGGAAATTAGCCCAGCCATGCTGTCATGGGGCAAGCTTTCAACATTCCACTATCTTTCATTTGAGTTGATATCGTGATCTTTTGTTTATGGATACTCGAGATGTGAAATAAATTGGGAATCTTGCAGGATCATGGAGTTTGTATACATGTTAGAGAAACGCCTGGGCTGCTAATCTAAGCCATGCATAATTCATGGTGGAAATTTACAGCATGCCCATAGTGAACATTCGACGATGCATCTCACAATATAAAGCTATACCAATGGTAAATAAAAGAGATGCCGAGGTGTTCATTGTCTGTTTGTCCTATCATTTTGATGTGGGCTTGTTCCATGTCATCGGGCATGGAGGTACCCTATTGGTGGTTCTCGATGATACGTGTATACTTACAATGACAAGAGCTTGCTTGGGACTCTAAGTCAAGTAGCATGAGGTTTGTGTATTCGTACTTCACGGGACACGAGGTTTTCAACTTATGATTTGTCAAGCATATGCATCATAAGTGTATTCGCATTAACTTTAACCATTCAAAATGCTTATGATGGGGGCAATGCAAGCTCAAAGCTAGTAAGTACCATAATTTTTGAAGGTTTATAAAACTTGCAATCACTGCTTCCCTCTGCGAAGGGCCTTTCTTTTACTTTTATGTTGAGTCACCACCTTCTATCTTTATGCACCATCTAAGAGAGCATAGTTGTCATTCTGAGTATAATGTGCATTGTTCCAAAGTTTCCATTGATTGATTCATGATGTTGGTTTCACTTTTTCTTAAATTACTTGTATCTAGTCGCCCTCTTAAACTTGAAGGTGTCCTATGCATTTATGTTTTGCTCTCTCATGAAGGACAAGCTGAAAACCATTTGCTATGTTTTTCCATATGATTTGAACACACGTTTGACTTTCATCGTTTCATTTTTCATGATCTTTCGTTTGTGTTCTTTTTCATGTTATAACATGGTTGCTAAGTTTCTTCTATCAAGATTATATCTTTCATGCCCATGTTTAAGTTCTTTTGATCCCAGCACTCAATGCTTTACATAGATGATCAAGATTGTGTAGGTGCATGTCACCTCAAAAATTATTTCTTTTGTTATCACTTACCTACTCGAGGACGAGCAGGAGTTAAGCTTGGGGATGCTGATACGTCTCAAACGTATCTATAATTTTTGATGCTCCATGCTTGTTTATGCACCATTTGCCTTGTGTTTCGTTACACTTTGTGGCGTTTTTATGCGATTTCCGGAACTAACCTACTAACAAGATGCCACAGTGCCAGTTCCCTGTTTTCTGCTGTTTTTGTGTTTCAGAAATGCTACATAGGAAATATTCTCGGAATTGGACGAAACAAGTTCCAGAAGTCTTATTTTTCCCGGAAGAGGACCGAAGACCGAACGAGAGCCGTAGGGGGGGCAGGGGCTGCCCGCACAACAGGGGGGAGCGGCCCAGCCCCTGGCCATGCCCACCCATTGTGTGACTACCCTGGTCCCCTCCTGATTACGCCCCTTCTCCTATAAGAAGCCTCCCGACAGAAAACCCTAGATCAATCGGCAAAATTTCCAGAAGAGTTCTGTAGCTCTGCCGCCATCGTAGACAGATTTCGGGGGACAGAAGTCTCTGTTCCGGCACCCTGCCGGGATGGGGAAGTGCCCCAGAGCCATCTCCATTGGTCTCCATCGCCATCTCTACCGTCTCCATCGACCTCACCGCCATCTCCATCAACCTTGTTGTATCCTATGATGAGGAGGGAGTAGTTCTCCCCCGGGGCTGAGGGCTCTACCGGTAGCTATGTGGTTCACCTCTCTCTCCCATGATGTGATCTTTATGTGATCGTGAGCTTTGTATCTAGTTGAATTGGTAGATGTTATTATTCAGATATTATGCTACTCCCGTGCTTATTATTTGTAATCTCCGGAGATACCTTGTATCATGGTGTGAAGGTGACTAGTGTGCGCATCATGTGTATCTTTTTGGTTAATGTCTCTATGAATTGTTGGTGTTTGTTGGAACCATCTAGTGCGTTCACGGTGATAGTGTGGGACAATCTAGTTTGGGTACATACGGACTTTGAGGAGTGCTTCGTAGCCCTACGCATGATTAGTGTTCATTTTCCATTGGAGAATTGTTTTGAGTTTCATATTGATGATAGTATCTATTGGTTCAATTATGTTATATTTGTTGAGAGTGTGTCCACTAGTGAAAGTATGATCCCTAGGCCTTGTTTCCAAGCATTGCACACCATTTCCTTTCAGTTTTGTTGCATGTTTGCTTGCAGCGATATTTATTTTAGATTACGTTTACTACTTATAATCATCACTACTACTTGTATTTCACTATCTCTTCGCTGAACTAGTGCACCTATACATCTGACAATTGTATTGGGTGTGTTGGGGACACAAGAGACTTTCTGTATCGTAATTGCAGGGTTGTTTGAGAGGGATAGCTTTGACCTCTTCCTCCCTGAGTTTGATAAACCTTGGGTGATCCACTTAAGGGAAACTTGCTGCTGCTCTACAAACCTCTGCACTTGGAGGCCAACACTGTCTACAAGAACAGACGCGTGCATAGACATCAATATGTCAAGAGGATCACTATGAGATTTACTCTGGGCATTACAACATGATACATAGACCGCCATCCAACATCATCTATGACTAATAATCCACCCACGGGGAATCATCCGAGGACCCCGTGAATATTAAGTTGTGAACAACAGATAACTGCATTAAGAAAAGTGTGTAATGTAAACAAAGCATATGTCCTTGGACATAAGAATGTTGTTTTCTCCCTAGTGGCAACAGCACATCTACAACCTTAGAGGTTTCTGTCACTCCCCCAGATTAAATAGAGGCATGAACCCAACTATCAAGCATAAATACCCCCCTCTTGGAGTTACTAGTATCTACTTGGCCAAGATAGCTACTAACAACAGAGGGCATGCAAGATCATAAACAACATAGAGATAACATAAGATAATATTCAGCACATCAACTCAATCATAACACCAATATTCATCGGATCCCAACAAACACAACATGTAGAATTACATAACGGTGATCTCGATCATGTAAGGCAGCTCACGAGATCTAAACATGAAGCACATGGTGGAGAAGACAACCATCTAGCTACTGCTATGGACCCATAGTCCAAGGTAGACTACTCACTCATCGTATCAGAGGCAAGCATGGCGATGAAGAAGACCTCCGGTGGTGATTCCCCTCTCCGGTAGGGTGCCGGGAAGAGCTTATGGACCCTCCCGATCTTGGGTCGACGATGGCGGCGGATCGCGATGTGTTTCTGGAAAATTGATCGGGTACTTAGGTTTTTCCCGTTGGGGGGTCTTTATTGGCGAAGGGTGATACGTCTCAAACGTATCTATAATTTTTGATGCTCCATGCTTGTTTTTACACCATTTGCCTATTGTTTCGTTACACTTAGTGGCATTTTTATGCATTTTCCGGAACTAACCTATTAACGAAGTGCCACAGTGCCAGTTTCCTATTTTCTGCTGTTTTTGTGTTTTAGAGTGATACACAGGAAATATTCTCGGAATTGGACGAAACAAGTTCCTGAAGTCTTATTTTACCCGGAAGCTTCCAGAGATCCGAAGAGGAGTAGGAGGTGGGCCACCAGGGGCCCACACACAGGGGTGGCGCGGCCAGCCCCTGGCCCGCACCACCACCGTGTGAGGGAGCCTGGCTCCACCTCTGACATCGCCCCTTCGCCTATAAATACCCCCCGACGAGAAAAACCTAAGGGCCCGATCAGTTTTCCAGAACACATCGCGATCCGCCGCCGCCGTCGACCCGAAGATCGGGAGGGTCCAGAAGCTCTTCCCGGCACCCTGCTGAAGAGGGGAATCGCCACCGGAGGTCTTCTTCATCGCCATGCTTGCCTCCGGAGCGATGAGTGAGTAGTCTACCTTGGACTATGGGTCCATAGCAGTAGCTAGATGGTTGTCTCCTCCACCATGTGCTTCATGTTTAGATCTCATGAGCTGCCCTACATGATTGAGATCACCGTTATGTAATTCTACATGTTTGGTTTGTTGGGATCCGATGAATATTGGTGTTTATGATTAAGTTGCTGTACTGAATTATATCTTTTGTTATCTCTATGTTGTTTATGATCTTGCATGCTCTCCGTTGTTAGTAGCTATCTTGGCCGAGTAGTTGCTAGTGACTCCAAGAGGGGGTATTTATGCTCGATAGTGGGTTCATGCCTCTATTTCACCTGGGGGAGTGACAGAAACCTCTAAGGTGGTAGATGTGTTGTTGCTACTAGGGAGAAAACAACATTCATATGCTCAAGGGCATATGCTTTGTTTACATTACACACTTTGCTTAATGCAATTATCTGTTGTTCGCAACTTAATACTACTGGGGTGTTCGGATTGATATCCCCGGGAGTGGATTATTAGTCATAGATGCAGTTGGATGGCGGTCTATGTATTTTGTTGTAATGCCCAGAGTAAATCTCATAGTGATCTTCTTGACATATCACGTTATCTCTATTCTATCAATTGCCCAACTGTAATTTGTTTAACCAGCATGTGCTATTTTATCAATGGAGAGACACCACTAGTGAACTGTGGACCCCGGTCCTATTTCCATCATATTGTTATCACCTGTTTACTTTACTCGTACTGTTTACTTTACTCGCATACTATATTGTTTTCCACTCGATACACTCATAACCTTTGTTTCAAGCAAACCGGTGAGATTGACAACCTCATCGCAAGTTGGGAACAAAGTATTTGTTTGTGTGTGTGCAGGTTCCACAACACCTTCAGTCGTCATTGTCTCTCCTCTCCTGTTCGATAAACCTTGGTTTCTTAAACTGAGGGAAAACTTGCTGCTGCACTCATCATACCTTCCTCTTGGGGTTCCCAACGGGCTGGTTATCCACCATGCACAAAGACAGTCTGCTCCCACGTCAACCACACACCATCAAAGGGATCAAAGGGGCAGCGTCAGAAGTGGACCAGGGTGGTCACACACATAGGGGCGCGGCCAGGGGTTGGGCTGCGCCGCCCTACTGTGTGGCCAGCCCGTGGCCCCTCTCTGTCTCCTCTTCGGACTTCTAGAAGCTTCGGTAAATTTCTGGATGTTCGGCTTTTGTTTCGTCCAATTCCGAGAATATTTCCTGTGTAACTTTTCTAAAACACAAAAATAGCAAAAAACAGGGAACTGGCACTGTGGCATCTTGTTAATAAGTTAGTTCCGGAAAATGCATAAAAACGCCACGAAGTGTAACGAAACACTAAGCAAATGGTGTAAAAACAAGCATGGAGCATCAAAAATTATAGATATGTTTGAGACGTATCAAGCTGCAGCAGCAAGTTTGACAACTAGTATCAAGTACTCGCAATCGTAGGATACAACTCAGAAGAATTAGACGACAACAACAACCCAGTGTTAAACCCAGCAAACATAACAAGAGGAGCAAATCATCTGGCGGAAGGCGACACCGTAGACTCTCTGGCAAATAGAGCCAAAATTTGATTATCAGCAGAAGAGTGGAACGCAATCAAAGCAGCCATCAAGCACGGCTCAGCTATACTGACAGATGCAAGCCAAAATGTACTCTTAGGGTATCACTACGCCCTGCGAAAGCAATCAAGACAACTAGAAAAAGAAAGAAGTGAAATACAGAAAAGGAGGGACTCAGCAATTCAAGCAAGCGCAGCCTTTTGCGCATAGCGTAGCAACGCGTCATATACGAATAGCAAAAGGCACCACATGCACGGATCAAGAGTTGATAACCTCGAGCACTCAGATAGGCGAAACCTATCCAGAAACCTCGACTCATCTTTCCTATCGGTCGATGAGCAAGGCAATATTATACCAAAGACACTCGATGCAGCGCTTGTGGCAGCACAAACATATCTATACACCACGCGGCCAAGCCCAGGGGATCCAAGAGAGCATATGCGTCGAGCAACACTACAAGGATTGAGAATGGTAGGTAACAAACTAACAGCCAAGGACAAAGAAGCATACCGCAACAAAGGCACACACAAGCCTAGATCACCACGCCGTCACAACAGTCCTCGGCACAGGAGTAGTAGCCGACGATCTAGGTCAGCATCTCCAAAATACCACAAAAGCCCAAGGCATGGAGGAACCCAGAGGTCCAGGACTCCCACTAGGGCATATGACTACGAAGATGATGAAAAATAGAGGGGCGCATTGGGCTTTACTCGCAGATTTTGCGTCACACTAGTACCCAAAGGTTTCAAATTACCCCATGATCAGCAAAAATACGATGGATCCCAGGAGCCATCATCATTTCTCTCAGATTAATTACAGGCAGTCAGAATACTTGGAGGATCAAAGGAAACAACAATGCAAAGTCTACAACTCCACCTCTCCGACGCAGCTCGGTCATGGTTGAGCAAGCTAGAAAGAGAGACAATCGGAAGCTGGGAAGAGCTCATAAAGAAATTTATAAGCAACTTCAAGTCAACATACAAACGGCCAACATCAATAGAAGAAGTCAAAGCCTGTGTACAACAGCGCAATGAGAGACTTAGGTCATACATTCAAAGGTGGAGCATCATCAAGAATTCCGCAGTCGAAGTTTCAGATGAGCGAGCAATCGACGCCTTTACACTTGGGTTACGACGAGGAGACCTAGTCGAAGAAATGGGCAGAATTAAACCAAGGATAGTTTCGAAACTAATGGACATAGCAAATAGATTCACAGATGGCGAAGACGCGTGTAATAACAAGAGGACATGATCACCAAAAGATGATAGGGGAAATAGATACAACAGCCAAAGGAGAAGATCCCGCAACTATGACAACAACGGCTCCCACAGTCAAGTAGCCGCAGGATATAAAGACAATAATTATCAAGGAGATGGTCGTAGGAACTCAGGGTACCGCAGTTACGATAGGGAAGACTCCGGCAACAACAAAAGATTCCAGTCCAAGGGGTCCAGGGATTATAATCCATCACCAAATGATATGCTAAACGGACCATGCCATATACACTTCGCATTCATTGATGGGAAAAGAGTGTCCAGACATGCAATGGAAGACTACAAAATGTTCCTGAAACTTCAGGAGGCAGCAGGAAATAAACAAGCCGAAGCAAGAAGGCAGGGCTATGAGGGCAACACAAACAATACACCTTCATCAAACCAGCAAGCAAACAACAGAGCAGCGCAAGGCCAAAACCAACCAAACCAAGGAAACATCAATGAAGGAGGGTATATCCCATCTAAAGGGCACATACAGCAATGATACAACCTGTCCCGAAGTCAAATAAAGAGGAAAAAAGCATATCTCGCCAAGTAAACTTAGCAGTAACATCGCCTCTAGTGACTACAGAATATTTGCACTGGTCTGAGCAACCCATAGAATTCAGCAGAGAAGATCACCCCATAATAGTACCTCGGCCAGGAAACGCGCCTCTGGTACTCAAAGCTCAGATTGGAGGATATGATGTAGACAGGGTATTCATGGATGCAGGAAGTGGAATAAACCTGATCTACGCAAAAACACTTCGAGCAATGCACATATCGCTGGAATTCCTTAAGCCAACAGACTGCTCCTTCCATGGAATCGTACCAGGAAGCGCCAACTACCCACTGGGTCGAATAGCACTCGACGTTTGCTTCAGCAACCGCCAGAACTATGGAAGAGAGAAGCTCAACTTAAAAGTCATGGACTGGCCCTCTCAGTATCACGCGATCCTCGGCGACCCGCTTTTTCGCGATTCATGGCAGTGCCTCACTACACCTACCTGGTACTCAAGATGCCAGGACCAAGGGGAATCATCACAATAAAGGGGAACTTCAAACTCTCAGATCTATGCGACAAGGAATTCCACAAGATGGCGCAAAACTTTGGCATGATAGCCACCTACGGACAACACAAGGATAAAACAGGAAGTGCGACTACAAGCACTGCAAAACAACTCGAAGAACATCCGGCGGAGCCAGAGGCAAAGAAGCTGCGAGCACAACCATTGGATCCAAAGGAAGCTACAACAGAGGAGGAGAAGACCTCTACAATATAGACAACAAGTATACAATAGGCTATTAGGAAAATAGAATAGGAAAAATAAGGCTACTAAGGCACGAGTTATAATAGGGCAATACCCTGTAGACCCAGAACACAGGTCACCGGCCGGGTCTCTGATATCCCATGTATCTTTACATTCAGCATAATAAAAAGATAAGTTCCTCCTTTTTGAGTTTACAAGTCTTTGTGCGAATTCAAAAGACAAATCGCAAGTGCTACACTATAGAATTGTGGTAAACGCACAAATATAAAAAAAAGTGCCTTGAGCACAAGTTTCTGACAACAGCATCAGAACATATAAACTCTCCCGTTCAAAAAGAACATACATTACAGCCATATATTACAACTCCGCCTGATCTGAATCATCAACGCGGAGTGGGTTCAAGTAGTGGAATTCACGGAAAAAGCTAGCATCAGCTTCTAGTAACCTAACAATAATCCTTCTCGCCGGTAGAAGATTGGCATCCATATGGACTCGCAGCACCGCAGATCCTTGGGAAGGAGGCAAATTCAGAGACATGGTACTATAATTGAGTCTCGGGTGCCACTTACGTATCCAGCCAAGAGCAAAATTGGCGCCAGCCACCAAATTGAGCTCTATTAGGCGATGAACACGTCGGCTCGTCATGAAAAATGCCGAGTAGCTGCCCGAAATTCTCTGGCGGAGGATTCCGGGGAAGCATAACAGAAAACATGGTTGTCAAAGATTTTTGACAACGATCGACCGACTCTCCAATATGTTGAGCACGATCCTACAGAAGAACAATAGCGCTACGACACCGTGGATCAACCCAAAAGGTGTTGGTGTCAGATGACGCCCTCTCAAGAGCCTCAATTCGCTCGTAAATCCGATGTTCCTCATCGACGGGGTTTAAGCAAGAACCTGGAAAGAAAGAAGTTATAACACAAAAAATTGCAGGAACACAGGAAAAAGTGCAAGGGGGATTCAAGGAACTCACATTGCAGCTGCTCGCAAGCTGATTCGATAACCTCAATAAGGAAAGAATCACACTCCTCAAGATTAACGATCTTGGCAATCAGATCAGACATTTGACTCTCAAGCGAAGACACTTGTTTCATCAAGCTGAAAGATTTCCTAGCTTTCTCTACAGCATTCTTCGCCTGGCGCTTTAATAGGGACAATCAATTTTCAAGATCAAAAATCCTCAACAAGTACTCAGCACAGCGGCAAGGAGAGTGGGAAGCAGATGGAACTTCAGAACTCGATATATTTGCAGGAGGCGAGCTACGATCAAAGTTTGGCGATCCACCACCATATCCAGGCTGGAAGACAAACGAACAAAGCAAAATAAATACAAAACATGACTGGGAGTAGCAATTCATTGCGCAAAGTATTTACAAAATATGGAGTTTCCCGATCGAGCATCGGCAAAAGATAACAAAGTCTACTACATCAACAGGAAAGATAAAATCTATGGGAGCAGGCTAAAAAACTACGCCACCTCAGCAGCAGGCTCTGTGGCAGTGGAAGGCGCAGAAGCATCAGCAACAGGGGTGCTGGAAGGAGTCATCGAAGACCCAGGCGTAGAAGTTGAGGAAGCTGCCGATGGAGAAATAAGAGATACAATATTAGGAGCATACTGCTTTGCCTTCTTGAAGAAGTCCAACATCTCCGACAGGGGGCGAGCATGGGAAGAGCCAACCTTCTCCCAGTCCACGACTTCCCCGTGCGCTTGAGCTAGGGCTATCGCTCCTTCGACACCTCGCTTTATTGAGATAAGCTTCATCGCACATACAGGATCCTCGATGGTGTCGAAAGAGTCGACAAGTCTCCGGAGGTTGTCAGCAGGAATCTCATTATTCTTCTTCGGGAACAACCAGGGGAAGAGGCGAATCGGAACATGGCGAACTTTCTGGAGGATATTTTGAACAAGCCTCCAGTTCGATTCCAGCACGTCCACTGCATCCATCAGGGGATCTTCAGTCTTTGGCTGCCGAAGTCTCCAAGACTCTCCAATTTTCTCTGCTGTATCATAGAGACACAAACAGAATAAGTCAACACATGTCAGCAAATGAAAGCCTGAGTAAGTACCCAAAAAGGAGTGATACAGCACTTACCGCCAGCAGAGATGGAGATCTTGTCAAGTGGTTCGGGTACAGACTGCTCCTGCTTGGCCTTCTTCTGTTGGGTTTTTGCCAAGGCCTTTTCAGCTTTCTTAGCCCTGGTTTCTGCCGACTTAGCAGCCTTCTCAGCAGAAACCTTGGCAGCATTGGCACTCTCCCAAGCCTCTACAGAAGCCTTCAGCTCGGCCTCCAGAGCCGATATACGAGTGCGAGCCATGGTCAGGGCGACTATAATACAAAAATAAAAGAGAGAGATATTAGCAACCATAAGAAATATGGGAAAAAGTAAAAAACAGGAGTCAAAAGTACAGAAGAAATACCTTGAGATGCATTGGCAGTCTCCTGAATCTTGACGCATTCAGCGCCAAGAGAAAGAAATCTTGGCATCAAAGGCTGCAGAGTACAAGTTGTATGAGAGTCTAAGAGCTCAAGAATAAACAGAGTCAAGTACGCGCGGCAATAGTCACATTGTCAGAAGAAGCAGTGGGCTGCTGAACCTCAAGAGAAGTAGTCACCGCTGCTCCCCTGTTCTGACGCTTTGAAGGAGGTGCAGTAGGTTGCTTTTTAGAATGGACTGGCGATGGTTTAACCACTGTAGTCTCCTCTTGAGAGTGTCCCTCGGGAGTAGCCGAAAAGCCGAAGGGAGGAATTGCAGCAGCATCCTTCTTCGGCTTATCATCGTCACTAAGAAGAAATCAATCGACAAACAAGATGAAGGAAAAGAGTCAAGGATAGAAAAACTTGACAAGCAAAATTTAGTAAACTCACGAGTCCAGAAACTCGAACATGTCAGGCTCAGAGTTCTTGGCAGAAGTGGGATCCCCTGATGCATTTTTCGAAATGGAGGTACTCGAGGAAGCCAAGTCTCCTACACGCTTCCTCTTTTTCTCCAACATCTGCGGAGTCAGCAGGGGGAGGCAACGTAGTAGAGCCGCTTTCCTCCAGAGATCCATCGGCTTCATCTCCGTCCTGGTTTTCATCAGCCTTGGGGGCTTTAGAACTAACAGGAGTAGGATCAGCCTTGATTGGTCCTTCCTCTGGTAGATGAGGGTGAGAAACCAGAAACTGGTGGTCCTACAAAGAGCATTCGAAAAACAATGTTAGTAAGCAACACACAATGCAGGAAGGCAAAACAACAGAAGTCAAAAAATTTGAGTTATACATACCTCGGGCAAGGGGTGATTGGAGTCGAAAAAAGCAGCCGTGCAGGCTGGGATCTCCATCTGCACAGTCGGAGTAGTCAACGATCTAACCCGTTTGTCGAGATCCTTTTTCTCTGGGTCTTGGTCAGACACTCGAGAAGGATCGATCGAACCAAAGTAAGACCACAACTTAGCAGCTCGAGCCTGAAGGGGTTGGATGCGTCTCTGAAGGAAGAACGCCATAAGCTGCGTCCCGCCCCCCGCTACGCTCTTGAGTCTCTGAATACGAGTCAACAAAGGCTTGATGACATTAACTTCGGCTTCTAAAGGAGGAGCATCCCACATCGTCAGCTTGGTCAGATTTTGGTTGGCATCAAAAGGAGGAAGACCATACTGATTAGAGGCAGTGGCTTTCTGGTCCTTGATATAGAGCCATTTTTGCCTCCAGCCTTACACCAAAGCAGCCATGTTGAACTCCAAATAATGCGATTCAGATCGCACAGATACAACAGCCCCGCCCAGCTCAGGTTTTTTATCTAAAGAAATGCTTGGGCAGAGGCGGAATTTTTTTTCCAAAGAACCCAATATGGGTCCGTTCCAAGAAAAGACTCACAAAGAGTGATGAAACAAGCGATATGGAGAATAGAATTCGACGTGCGCTGATGTAGTTGCACGCCATAGACAAAAAGAAGCCCACAAAGAAATTCGTGGGCAGGAAGAGAAAGGCCACAGAGAAGGAAGGCAACAAACATAACCCGATATCCTTTCGGTGTCAACACCGGTTCTGGCCGCCATCGACGATATCCGTCGCGTGCAGCCGCCGACTAACAGGAGCCTCCTATGGTCGACCTCGACTCACCATCAACAGGTTCCAGGCGAAGAGGTACTTGATCTGTCCAGTAGTTTGCTCGCTCGTTTCCATAGGATAGCAACAGTACAGTTGGGTTGTGGATCGAATCTAGTATTGTCCTTCTACGAACTCATTAGCTCTACACTCGAGAAGGAAAATTAGTTGAAGTACAGTTCGCCAAAATTCAATTGTATATTGGATCTGAAATAGCAAGAAAGGAAGGTCGCAGTTTTGATTCAAATCTGCACGTATATTAGTAGTCAGTTTTGGTGTTCAAATCTATTTGCCTGGTACGAGCTAGGATTACTTGTTGGCTGCACCGAACAACTAGTGAACATATAGATAGTTACAGAAATTAATCCTGTTAATACACTTAGTATGAAGTACTCAACTTTCCAGATTGAACTTGCTTAAGAGAATATATACGTGCATCATTGGTGTGGATTTCAGCTGCAGAAATTTATATGAGCATCGCTGTGTATATTTTGATAGTGGTTTAAACCACAGGTTTTGGAAAGTCGGGACGAGAGCTGACTGTTGAACGTCCAATTCTAAGGCAAGTGCATGTTGACTTTTTATATGGTTCGTCTGTTGTTGGGTTGTTTACAATTGCTTGTTGTATTTGATGTGGCTCGATTCCGATGTCGTTGGATTTTAGTATTTTGGGATATGTATAGCCTGGTGCGGTGAGAACTGTTCCACATGTGCTACTTCGTGTCGGTCGGTGAATTTCTGTTACACGTGGGCTACTCCGTTGTGCTAGAGCCAGGTCGGTGAATTCTGTTCCACGTGCGCTACTCCGTTTCGGTCGGTGAATTAGGTTGCACGTGGGCTACTCTGGAGTGCTCATTGGGAATCATGGGATACTTGTTGGATTCAGTGGAACTTGTGATCTGAGCATTTTTCTTGTTGTCGTGATTATGTTTCTTTAAGGCTCTGTACTGTACTTGGCTGAGTATTGTTTACTCACACTTGTTTTTTTCTTGTTGTTGGTTTTATTTGGTTTTCAGGTACTTGCGGCATGCATGGGTGGGAGTAGCACACCTTCTATTTACACGTCACACCACATTATTTAGATGATTCACATTCATAGTTACCTCTTGGAGATTTAGAGAATTACCGATTTAACTAGCTTGAGCCTTTGGTCGCTCCTTTTTTCTGTATATTCGTGGTTGGTTTGGGAGCTATAGCCTGAGTGTGTGAACCATCTAGTATTGCTACTTGCGGAACATTTATAATTTGCCTATCATGGATGTCCCCTTATACGAAGGAGGTGTTATCCGACTTTAGAGTTTTTCCTAAACTTCATGTTGTTTAGTTAACGGGGTAGCATTGTCAGGTAGGTCGATATCTGGGGTGTTACATTCTTCCCCACTTCAAGTGAATTCGCCCTCGAATTCTTTACTCTCACTATATAGGAAAGAACAACTAAATTAAAGAAAACAGAGTGACAACTCGAGATGTTCCTCCCGCATCTTAGACCTATCTCAAAATAGCCTTTGGAAAGTTTGGGGTATTACAGGCATGCGAGGATGAAACGCTCAGGGGATGCGAGGAGAAAGCAAGCGCGAGGAGGGAGAAGCAGCGGCGGCGGCAGAGGAATAGCAAACTGGTAAACAGTAAAAACACAAGTCCTTTAGTATATAAAGCTTCTGCAAGAAGGAATGTGGGCCACGACGCGGCATGAGAAGTGGAAGCGGCAAGCCCACTAACGGGTGGAAAATTTGGGAAATTACTGCACTGCCCATGTGCAACGGTCAACGTCCAGTCAAATCATCACAGAGAGTGACTCCATCAATGACGTCATGAGTATCACGCAAAGTTGACAAAATTATAAGTCCAAGAAACGATATGAGACTATGATTGTTTCCAAGGAACCCACCTATAGCCTCGGGGGCTAATCTTATCAGAAGGTCAAGAGACTAGAAAAACACAAGGTCTATGGTTGACTTTTATGCCCGTTGACCAAGAAAAGGCCTGGCCGGAATATAGGAGCATCGGCCAGGCCGGCATATATGTATATCCCGGCTGGTGTCTGGATATGCCGGTATGGCCGGAATACTAGTATAGGTGTGCCGGCATATACTCAGATATGCCGGCCTAACCATTTGGCGTGTTGTGCAGGAGCAGGGGAGGCCGGATTACCCGACCCTCGTAGGTCGTTGGTCCGGCATATAAGTCCTGGGTATGGCCAACGGTCATATCCGGGATACTTAAGTCAACCAAGGTGTCACATCCCTACAATCAAGGAAGAAAACATCCAAGCATGGTAGCAGAGTAAGATGGCAGGGTGCACAGTGGAGGTTACCTACCCTCACTGTGCACAAGTACGAGCTTACCGCACAGAGGTAAGGCCACAGTTCAAGAGGTACAAGGTACAGGGATATGGCGTCCCATCGAGAGCAATCAGGGGCGAAGTCAAGGGTCTCTGCCATCGTCACCAGCTCCTGTTTGGAGTGTAGCCCGTGTCTTGTGGTCTTGTATGACCGTTGTAACCCTGGCCACCACTATATAAGGTGGCATAGGGAGCCCTGGTAAAGGGTTGGGAGGTTTGTTGGTCACTCTGTGTTCCTACACTTAGCAGTTCATCTTCCTTCTCTAGCAGAGAGCTTGGAAGCACCATTGTTGTGTACTACATCGACCCAAATATACAATCAGTAGAGCAGGAGTAGGGGTGTTATCTCCTTACGAGAGCCCCGAACCTGGGTAGATCAGTGCCTCTTTCTGTCGTGCTTTTTAGCTCGTTCCCCTCTCCCGAATCCTCCAGCATCTAGTTCGGCCCCCATTTAAGCCATCCTATGGCATATGTTGTTTCACCACGACGACATTTGGCGCCCACCGTGGGGCAGATCGATATGCTGGGCGGAGTGTTCATTCGGACGGGGTCTGTGATAGCAGCTTCGGGAGTGCGCGTGGTCTCTGGCCTCGTCCAGAGGCTAGGCTCGCTCAGTTTCGTCAGTGACAACGCCGGTTGTCTCGGTGGCCGGCCGTTCCCCAGGGATGGCCGGATTATGTCTTTCGGTTCCCACGAGGTGTACGTGGGGACTGAGAGAATTTGCAGGAAGGAGGTGCTGGTGGCGTCGGATCCTCCGTCACATCGGCTGGCTCACGCTGGGCGTAGCACTCGCTCAGTAGAGCCGGCTGAGGTGATGATGGCCGGCACATCCGTGCCGCCGGCGGAAGATGCCGGCAAAGCAGCAGCGGCCGGAGCTTCTCCTCCGGAGCCGCCGAAGGTCAAGAGGTCGGCGCGTCCTCCGTTGGAGCGTGCGGAGAACCTGGCCGGCACTTCCGGTGTGCCGGCTAGGGGCGAGGTTCTTCTTCCCATCATCGACCGGCTTCTCGAGCCGGTGCGATCCGGCGTTGGTCCGGAGCAGACAAGGGAGGTCCTGGAGGGATCTCGTCAGGCCCTCGTCGACGAGGCCCTGGCCATGAACCAGGAGCGCGAACGGTTTAACCGGCAACTCCGTGAGTATGAGGCAGCCCATGGTTTTACTCCTGTAGTAATCCGGCCTAGCCGGATAGAAGAGGTTAGAACTAGAGGCAGAAATCTTAATGCTGAGATAGGAAAAGATGCTAGAGATAAGAGTCATACCGCAACTAGTACTGTGCCTAAGGTAGTCTATAGTTCGCTAGTAAAGAACCTTAGAGCGGCGGCCGAGGTAGCTAAGGATTTATCTTGTTTATCCGGCGAAGCACTGCGTGAGCAGCAAGCCCGGCTTAACCAACTTTTGTCTGAAGCTACAAAGCAGCAGGAGGCCTTTAAGAAGGCAAACCCGGGTGCCGGGGCATCTCAGTACATTGTGTCGGCGGGAGGTGCCGGCGCGAGGTCGAGGGGCCAAGCCTCGTCCCCGCATCCTAGCGCCCGGCGTGCCGGAAGTGTGACCTCTGGCCGCCGGGACAAGCAGATCCAGGTGTACGATCCGGCTGCCGCCGGAAAGCAGGCGATGGTGCAGAAGAATGTCGGCCAAGCTGACAAGTATGTCGGCAGCAAGAAGCCCGGCCAGAGTGTGCCGGCCGGGCATGAAGCAGGCGCGGCCGGTGGTGGCCGGAGTAACAGTGCAGCCCGGCGTCAGCAACAGGGCGCCGGAGGTGCAGCGCAGCAGCAGAGTGCAGACCATCCGGGACATCGAGAGGATGACGGCAATTCCGCCCTTGCCAGGGCGGGATATCAGCAGCAGCACCAGCAAGGCCGGCATAGTGAGCAGCATCAGCCGGAGCAGCAGCAGCAGATGATCGCAGGCCCAATAGCATCCCGGCTTGGACCTCGGTCCTTGGAAGCCAATGATGCACGTTTCAAGCTGGACAAGATCCACCAATCAGAGTTGGTGGAGAGGCAAGGAGCTCCGGGCCCTATGTGTTTCGGACCCCGGATTATGGGGGAGCCGGTGCCTTACTTCTTCCAACTCGCGCGTGGCGCGAGGACATATAATGGCAGTACGAAGCCGGAAGATTGGTTGGAGGATTACTCCACAACGGTGAACATCGCCGGAGGAAACCTCAGATGGGCGGTACGATATGTGCCGCAGATGTTGGAAGGTCCAGCCAGGATATGGCTGAATAATTTGCCGGCCGGGAGTATCAACGGCTGGATTGATTTCGAAGAGCAGTTTGTGTCGAACTTTACCAGTACATACAAGAGGCCCAACCGTCCGCAGCAGCTGGCTAACTGCCGGCAAGGAGTGAATGAGACTGACCGTGACTATCTGACCAGGTGGTGCACGTTACGCAATTCCTGCGAAGGAATCAATGAGCAGCAGGCCATCATGTGGTTCGCTCATGGGTGCCGGCATGGCACCATGCTGTGGCAAAAGCTTCAGAGGCAAATGCCGGCCACGCTGGCCGAAACAATCAAGATCGCTGATAGTTATGCTCTGGGAGATCCCATGCAGCCCAGTCTCGATTCACAAGGACAGGGGCAAACCCAGGGGAACACCAGCAATGCCGGGAGATCAGGGCAATATTATCGCACTGATAACCGGAACAAGAGAAGAGATGAAAGGCCGGATCACCGGTATGGGGCAGCACAAGTTGCAGCTGTGGAGGAAGAGCAAGGGGGCGCCGGCAGTAGCCAGCGTCCGAGATATGAGGACTATCAGCAGCCTCAGCAGCAGCCGCAGCAGCAAGTACAGCCGTTCCAGAAGAAGAATGTCTGGACCAACAAGAATGCCGGCGGAGCCGCCGGCCAAAAGAAGCAGTGGCCGAAGTATACTGTGGGTCTTGCCATGGACAAGCCTTGTGTGTTCCACACATTCCAGCCGGGAAAGCCGGCAAACCATTTGACAAGGAACTGTTCGTGGCTGGACGACATATTAGCAGGTCGTGCAGGTCCCTGGGGACCGGCTAGACCCTCTGTCCCGGCAGCTCCATCGCCGTTGACAGGTGCCAATACGATTGCAGTCCCACCTAGGCCGGTTAATCCTGGGAATCAGAGCAACGCCGGAAATGCCGGCGTAAATCAAGTTGACCAGAGCTATAATCCGGAATATAACGCCGGAGGCCCAGGAGCGGGCGGAATGAGTACAAGGAGTATGATCAGAGCTATATGGTCTTTGAGACCGAGAGAACAGACAAGCAGAGCTTGTACCGGCGGTGTCTGGAGGTGAATGCCGTTATGTCGGCTGTGCCAAAGCTGATGTACTGGTCTGACCAGGCTGTTGGTTGGGATAGGGCAGATCATCCCCGGATCATGCCAAATCCCGGCGGATATGCTCTGGTGATGGATCCGACATTCGTCGGGCCGGCTAATAACGTAAGATTCAGCAATGTCCTCATTGATAATGGAAGCAGCATCAACATCATGTATCGGGATACGATGGAGAAGCTGGGAATCAAGGAAAATATGCTGGAACCGAGCAAGACCACGTTCCACGGCATTGTGCCGGGACTTTCGTGTGCGCCGATGGGCAAGATCCGGATGGATGTGATGTTTGGCAGCCGGGATAACTGCAGGGTGGAAAACCTCATGTTCGAGGTGGTTGATCTGGAGAGCCCCTACCATGCTTTGCTGGGTAGACCGGCGCTGGCAAAATTCATGGCCTCTACGCATGTGGCGTATCTGAAGATGAAGATGCCGGGACCCAAAGGAGTGATCACCATCATTGGTGATTACAAGCGTTCGATGGCATGTGCCACCGCCGGATCCAATCTGGCCGAGACTCTGATCATTGCAGAGGAGAGGAAGAGGCTCAAGCAAGCAGTGGAGATTGCTGAGACGGTCGTGGCCGGCAAATATATGCCGGGCATGACAAATCCCGGTGGCAGCGTTTCTTTTCAAGTGAGTAAGGAAGTCAAAAAGGTGCCTCTGGATGAAGCTTTCCCGGAGTGCCATGCCCTGGTTGGGGCAAGTTTGGATCCCAAATAGGAAAGCGAGCTCATCAGCTTCCTCCGTGAGAATCGGGATATCTTTGCATGGTCTACTTCGGACCTGCAAGGTGTGCCGAGGGAGCTGGCTGAGCACGCATTGCACGTGAGACCCGATGCTAAGCCAGTGAAGCAGCCGCTCCGGCGGAATGCCGGCGATAGAAGGAAAGCCATATGGGAGGAAGTGGCCAGGCTCTTAGCCTTTGGCTTTATCAAGGAAGTACTTCATCCGGATTGGGTGTCTAATCCGGTTTTGGTGGAAAAGAAGAAAGACGAGCCCGCCATAGTGAAAGTATGGCGGATGTGTGTTGATTACACCAACTTGAATAAGGCATGTCCTAAAGATCCATTCCCGCTCCCTCGGATCGATCAAGTGATTGATTCCACAGCCGGATGTGAACTGTTATCATTTGTAGATGCCTATTCTGGTTTCCACCAGATCCCCTTGTTTGAGCCAGATCAAATAAAGACATCCTTTATTACCCCGTACGGGGCTTATTGCTATCTCACTATGCCGTTCGGTTTAAGAAATGCCGGCGCAACTTACCAAAGGTGTATGCAAAAGTGTTTGCACGATCAGATAGATAAAAATGTGCAGGTATATGTCGATGATATCGTCATAAAAACCAAGGAGAGCAAGACTCTCATAGATGATCTCCGGGAAACCTTTGGGAACCTGAGGAGATTCCGGATGAAGTTGAATCCGGCTAAGTGCACCTTTGGTGTGCCGGCGGGCAAGTTGCTCGGTTTCCTTGTTTCCAGCCGGGGTATTGAGGTGAATCCCGGCAAGATTCGTGCCATAGAAAGGATGAAGCCGCCGACAGATTTGAGGGAAGTACAGAAGTTCACTGGGTGCCTCGCATCCCTGAGCCGCTTCATAAGCCGGCTGGGAGAGAAAGCTCTGCCGTTATATCAGTTGATGAAAAAGTCCGACACATTTGTCTGGACAACGCAAGCAGATGCAGCTTTCAAAGAATTGAAACAGTTGTTGTCAACAGCGCCGGTATTAGCATCTCCGATGCCCCGGGAGCCAATGTTGCTCTATATAGCGGCAACCAACCGAGTTGTCAGTGCTGTGGTGGTAGTAGAGCGAGAGGAAGGAGGCAAAACCGTGCAGCGGCCGGTATATTATCTGAGTGAAGTCCTCTCCACCTCAAAGCAAAATTACCCCCACTATCAGAAGATGACCTATGGTGTCTATATGGCGGCCAAGAAGCTCAAGCATTACTTCCAAGAGCATCCAATCCGGGTAGTGGCCGAGGCCCCTATCTCGGAAATTATAGGCAACAAAGATGCCAGCGGCCGGATAGCAAAGTGGGCAATAGAGCTTTCACCATATACACCGCAGTACGATAAGAGGGATACAATCAAGTCCCAGGTCTTGGCTGATTTCTTTATTGACTGGGCCGAGATACAGTATGAGCCACCATTGCCAGATGCCAATTATTGGAGGATGCATTTCGATGGGTCCAAGACAATCCATGGCTTGGGTGCCGGCATAGTTCTCAGTTCACCAAAGAATGACCAGCTGAGATACGTCCTGCAGATTCACTTTGCAGCATCAAATAATGTGGCGGAATATGAGGCACTTGTGCATGGCCTGAAGGTGTCTAAGGACATAGGAATTCGCCGGATTATGTGCTTCGGGGATTCTGACTTAGTGATTCAGCAGTGCTCCGGCATATGGGACGCGCATGATGCTAACATGGCATCATACCGTTTCCTAGTGCAGCAGTTAAGTGGTTACTTTGAAGGTTGTGAGTTCCGGCACGTTCTCCGGGCTCAGAACGATGCAGCCGATGCATTATCCAAGCTGGGGTCTTCCCGAGATTCAATCCCGCCCGGCATTTCGCTGGAGCATCTGAGGAAGCCATCGATCAAACCCTCGCCGGAGTCATCCTCCATTTATGTCCCGCCAGGTCCAGACGAAGCAGTGCCAATGGAGATAGATGCCGGAACCAGGACGGATAACCCGGGGACTGTTTCCTCAATCCCGGGGACTGGGCCGGCATATGCTGTTAGTACAGTATTCCGGAGCAAAACTAAAGGCAAGGGTAAAATGTGCCAAGAGGTTGTGCCGGTATACCCGGGGACTGCTCCGGCATACCCGGGGACTGATTCTTCAGTCCCGGGGACTTCGCAGCCCATGGAGATCGATTATGTGTCGGTCGAAATGATGGAAATAGATCAGGCAGTGTTCACTGTCAGGGAAGTGCCCTCATGGGCACGTCCTATCATGAACTTCATGGTGGATGGTCAAGTGCCGGCGGATGAAACCGAGGCCCGCCGGGTTATAAGGAGATCCAAAGCGTATACCATCATCAACAAAGAAATATACAAGAGAAGTACCACCGGAGTATTGCAGAGATGTGTCGAATCTGCGGAGGGTCTGGAGATGCTCCGGGAAATTCACCAGGGGGAGTGTGGTCACCATGCTTCGTCCAGGGCATTGGTGGCAAAGGTATTCCGGCATGGCTTCTATTGGCCAACAGCACTGCAAGAGGCAGAAAACTTGGTCCGGAAATGTAATGGGTGTCAAAGATATGCCCACCAGATTCATCAGCCGGCATCTGCCCTGAAAACTATCCCAATAACCTGGCCCTTTGCTGTTTGGGGCCTGGATATGGTCGGGGCTTTTAAGCCGGCCAGAGGGAAAATGACCCATATCCTGGTCATGGTGGACAAGTTCACCAAGTGGATTGAAGTGAAGCCCATAAGCAAGTGTGATGGTCACACAGCAGTGAAATTCTTAAAGGATATAATCTTGAGATATGGTGTTCCTCATAGCATCATCACTGACAATGGGTCAAACTTTGCCCAAGGACCATTTGCCAGATTTTGTGAGGAAGTGGGAATCCGGCTGGACGTTGCGTCGGTTGCCCACCCTTGTGCCAATGGCCAAGTAGAGAGATCGAATGGGCTAGTATTATCCGGCATAAAACCCCGGCTGATAGAGCCCCTGGAGAAAACTCCGGGATGTTGGCTAGATGAGCTGCCAGCAGTGCTGTGGAGTTTAAGAACAACTCCGAATAGATCAACAGGCTACACACCATTTTTCCTGGTGTATGGAGCAGAAGCTGTGCTTCCAACAGATGTAATACATGATGCACCAAGAATAGTGCTATATACTGAGGAAGAGGCTAAAGAAGCCAGAGAAAATGATGTTGATCTGCTAGAGGAAGCAAGGGAAATAACTCTGTCAAGAACAGCAGTATATCAGCAGAACCTCAGACGCTATCATGCGCAGAAGGTAAATCCAAGGAGATTTCAAGAGGGAGATCTAGTACTCCGGCTAAAGCAAGGAACAGAAGGCCGGCATAAGTTAACTCCTCCATGGGAGGGGCCATTCATTGTGAGCAGAGCTCTGCACAATGATGCCTATTATCTTATAGATGCGCAGGACCCCAAGAAGAATAAGGCGGACAGGTCCGGAGAAGAAACCAAGAGGCCATGGAACATAGCTCTACTGCGCCCCTTTTACTCCTGAGCAACACAATGTATGTATTTCCATATTTTCCTTTGTATGTCGGCGTGTTGTGCCGGCACAAGACTAATGAATGAAATACCGGCATCCCGAAGAAGCCGGGTAACTAGCTCCGAGGTATATTTGTTGTTTATTTACAGTTTTTTGTTATATGCCGGCTGGCTTTATTTGAATGTTTCCTATGTCGGCCTAGTAATGTGTCGGCACCAAAGGCCACTCTTCGACTCAGCTGCTGTCCGAAACCCGGCTTCATGGCTAGCAAGAGTAGATGCCGGAGATTGTCTACACATGGAAAACGGCTAAGGAAATACAAAGCAAGCGAACCGACATTTTCGTTAAAGCTAAAGTTAAAATTTAAAGTGTTGGATGATTTGAAGTCTAAGTCTCAAAGTTAAAGTACTGTATGTTCGAGGAAGCAACCTTGAGACTCATACGTCGAAAGCCAATTGAGGTAGACAAGCAGCCAAGGTTGTGAAATTGAGGAAACAGGAAAACAACTCGGTGACTTAGCCAAAAGATGATCCGGCATTAGTAACAAGCAAACCAAGATAAAACTTGTTCAGGAAGCAAACCAAAGGAAATTAAACGTGTATATTACATCTGCACCCGGCATACCGGGGATCTGATAAAACTTAAAGTGTTTGTGCTGCAAAGTCAAGGAGCAGCGGCAGAAGCAGAGGCGCCGGCTGGTGGAGCAGTGGCGGTGGAGATGTCGGCTTCAGGAGTGCCGGACCCAGCAGATGGAATGGAGCCATCACCTCCGCCCGGGACAGATGCCTGTTCCGGGACATCAGTGTCGGCCTCTTCAGCTTCATCTTCATCCTGGCTGGAGTCGGAGCCCTCAGCAGCGGCGGATGTCCCGGCATCGTCCTTCTTCTCCGGCTCACGGATATCCCGAACAAAGGAGTCGGTGTCGGCATAGTCCACATAGCTGTGGGCCAGCTCCCGTCGGCGCCGGATGTGTTCCGGATCCGTGGTCCAGATGGATCCTTCGCGCACAGTGCGCAAAGTCTCCAAGTCAGCCTTTTCATACCAGGACAAGAAGTAGCTGAGAGCTTCGTCAGCTCCAACCCTCGCGCCGGAATCTCGCCACTCCCGGAGGCGAACCTTGGCCAGCTGCAGATCGTTGCCGAGGTCGACGGGATCAGTGGGAGTCCTTTGTCCCGGCCAGAGGGCAGAGAATGCCTCCTGGGCGCCATAGAAGAGTTCTTCAGTGTAGAGCGTCATGGCGTTTTCCGGGACTGCAGAGCCAACAGCTGCTCCGACATGTCCCAGTTGGGCGAGTCAACCGGAACACCCCGGTTTTCTCGATCCAACTGCAAAGCCCTCTCAACGTCTTCGACGGAAGCGGGAAACATGTCTGAGGAATAGAAACAATGTTAGCAAAAGGAGAATATGCCGGAGAGAATTACACTATGTCGGGAAGGATAAAGGGAAAGGATTTGAAGCTTACTGGCAAGGTCGGCATTCAGCTGTGCAACTGTAACCTCCCATTTGGTGGCCTGCTCCTTCAGGCTATCCAGTTCAGCGTGGGCGTTGGAGGCATCAGTCTCGGAGTGACAAGCAGGGACTGGGTTTTCTTCAGTAGGCCCTCCCTCTGTTCCTTTTCGTCCAGAAGCTCGGTGATCCGGCCCTTCAGCTGCTCAACCTCGGCCTTGTGACCGGCATCCCGGTCGTCCAGTTGCTTGGCTACATCCACTGAGGACACACAGTCCTGGTGGCGTGCCTCCAGTGCAGCTTTCTCGTCTGAAAAGATTTGAAGTCAAAACAAGGATTTGAAGAAAGAAAACAGTGAAAAGATTAAAGGATTTGAAGTACAGAAGGATTAGTTCAAGGTTAAGAGGATCCGGCATACCAGTAAGTTCCTTCACTCTCTTGGTAAGCTCGGTGACTTGTGCTTCGGCACCAGCTGCCAAATGTCAGACAAAGATTAGGTGTCGGCATATTAAGATGTGCCGGCCAGAGGACTATTGAGAAGGGCAAGGTATGTCGGCTGAAATTACCTTTCTGGGACAGTTCCAGCTGGAGCTTGCTGTGTGCGTCGGAAAGCTTCCGATGCTCGCACACCAAGTCATGGAACATGTCGGCACGGGCGTTATTCATGCGCTGCAAAAGTATTAGGATTTGAAGGGATATGAGATAACTAAAGCATGCCAGTACAGTTGAAGATTATACGAACTATTTATGCTATAGGAGATCCGGCACAGGTGCTGCGCACCTATCCCGGCTCTCGGTGACTAGGATTTGAAGCTCGAATCGAGCTTATATCTCGGTCAGGAGGATTTGAAAAATAATGAGATGTGAAATTGTAGAGACCCGGCACAGGTGCTGCGCACCTATCCCGGCTCTCGGTGACTAGGATTTGAAGCTCGAATCGAGCTCATATGTCGGAAAGTTAATTGCAAAAGCAGCTAAGTGCAAAAGGTCTTGGAAAATCCCGGATGTCCGTATCCCGGACAGCCGACATTTTCGGGGACTGGGGATATCTATATGTAAAGGACTTACGTTGGTGGCATCGGCCAGGCGATGAAGTCGTTGCTGAAGACTGAGAAGTTCGCAGGCAATAGGAATGGGCTTAGCGGCCAGGATATCAGCTGGGTTGCCGGTGGCCGAAGCTTCGGCCTGTTTCTTCTTCTGGGATTCAGCTGTGTCCAGGGAGCCGGCGTCATTCCATTTCTCGCAGCGCTCCTTGAGAGACCCGAGGCTTTGGTCACTCTTTGTCACCAGGGGGATGATGCCCTCAAGTTCTGGCGTGTCGAAGAAGTTGCGCCGGTAGCCAGGCCGGGCTGCTGCCCTGCCAAGATGCAGGGCCAGAGCAGAGCTGGTCCGAGGCGTTGCCTTAGGAGGAGCAGTGGCGGCGGATGGAGTGCCGGACTTGGTCGGCTGGATCTTCAATGTCCGGACTTGGCCGGGGCAGAGGTCTTGGCCGGCGCCGTGGTCTTGGCCGGTGCAGGAGTCGTTTCAGCAGAAGGAGTTTTGGGCACGGGCTGTTCCGGTGCGGCCGGTGCATCTTGGCCAGCAGAGGCAGGATCCGGAATAGTCCGGACTTCCGGCACTAAAGGGCCTTTACCCTTGATGTCTGCTCCGGCGTCTTCAGTTGTGCCGGCGTCGCTGGTGGGCGCGCCGGAGTCTGGTGCTTCTTGGTGGGCTCCTGTGTCCATGTGGACATCAGGAGCCGGAGGTTCCTGTTGAGCCCCCGAGTCCATGTGGACGTCGGGGGCAGAGGTGTCTTGTTCCGGCGGAGGAACGTCCTTCGCCGGGGAGGAGGTCTTGTCGGGCGCAGGCGAGGATGCCGGCGCCGGGGAGGTCGTGTGGCTGGCAGAGGGTATGTCGGAGGTAGCAGTGGCCGCGGGCTTGGTAACTTTCGGGTCGCCACTCGAGCCAGAAGCTTGTTCCGGCGCAAGAGGAGCTCTGAAAGAGAAAAAACGCCAAGTCAATAATGCAAGCAAGAGATATGTCGGAAATGAAATAGCAGAAGGAACTTACCCCGCGGCGACAGGTCTCGGTTTCTTCGCTATGGGCACGCCGACCTTCTGCCTCTTCGACTTCTGAGGTGTGTCGGACTGGGGCTTCACCCCTCGCTTCCGGCCGGACGTCCGCCGGTGGAAGGAGGTCCCTGGTTCAGAGGGGCGGCGTCGATAACCATATCGTCCGGGATAGCTGAGGACGGCATTGAAACTCGTAAGCAATAGGTGTTTCTGGAAAGGCGTACGCAAGTGGCATCGGGTCATAGTACAGCAGGATCTCCTCGTCAGAATCAATCTCACTCCGGTCTTGAGTATAATGCCGGGATGAAGAGCCCTTACCCATGGCAGCTGCAGCACGGGTGCTCCTGGGAAGCTTATCCCAATGATCCGGATCTTCAACATCCGCAACAGTGCGGTCCGCCGCGATCTTGATCCGGGAGTTCTCCATGGTTGGAAGCTGAATTTCTGTATAAACAGCAAAGTCAAGTATTCAGACAAGGAAATATGCCGGTGGAAGAGGTATGTCGGATCAATATGATATGTGCGGCAAACAGCATGTGTCGGCTTAAGTATCTATGTGCCGGACATGGACTTTATGTATCGGATAAGATGGTTTACCGTTGGGGCGGGCCTATCCCGGCTGTATGGTTCTAGCCCCCAGGCAAAAGTGGCCTGAGAGGACTTGCAGACATCCTTAATCCGGCGCAGAATGTCGGCCGGAGTCAGCTCGTGTGTGGAGTGCCGGTTGGGGTCCATTGGCCCGCTCATCTGGCAGATCTTGTGCGACCGGCGCTGCAGAGGGGAGACGCCCGGCTTATATAGCAGGCCACCAGGTCTTGAGGAGTAAGACCGGCATCCAGGAGCTCGCCCTTAACCCGGTGAAGCGCATTCACCGGCATCACCGAGTTCTTCGGGTTGTAGGTCCAGTTCGTCATAGCCAAGGGTGGCTCGTCCACAAATGGCGGCAGGTTGAGCAGATCCTCGTCGGTGGTGTTCTTGACGTAGAAGAAGCTTTTCTGCCACTTCTTGCAAGATTCCAGGAGTTCCACCTTGGGGAAGTCCGAGCCCTTTCGGGACATGATGGTGGCCGCGCCGCAGAGGGTCATGGGGCGGTCCTTCTTTTCCTGGGCCGTCTCCGGCGGGTCGTCCTTGCTCCGGGGCGGCTCTTGGACGACTTGCTTCGCAGTTGGAAGTACTTCGCCCAGCCTTGAGTAAGGGGCCTATGCCGGCATAGCCCTCGCAAAAAGCAGCGAAGGCGGAGAGGATCATCACGGCATTGGCCGGGATATGATGAGGTTGTAGGTCGTAGGTGTTGAGGAAGTCCCGGAAGAAGTCCGATGCCGGCAGGCCGAAGCCACGCTCGAAGTGGGCGAGAAGACGACGCGTTCGCCAGGCTCAGGTGCCGGCACGGAGTGGGGCGGCGGTTCCGGTAACCGTGCCATGACGCAATGATGGCGAGGAGTAACTGCACTGTGAACCGTCACATCGTGGGTGACCGTTCGAGGTGGCAGGGCAGTTACAAGTTTCGATGCAAAGCTGTCAGGCATGGCTTCTCGAGGAAGACTCGTCTATATGTCGGATTAATTGCCCGATGTATATGTTCCGTCCGGAATACCCTCGGGACCGGCCGGAATAAGTTTTGGAACAGGAACAGAGGCCGGGATATGTGCAGATGTGCCGGCATATAAATCTGATCGCCGGGGCATAATGAAGAAAGGTATGTTGAACCTGTCAAGGCTCCACAGTTATGACTGGGGAACCTCGGCAGCTTCGGGGACTAGTGTCGGGGGGATGACCCCCGGTAGGGTCAAGAGACTAGAAAAACACAAGGTCTATGGTTGACTTTTATGCCCGTTGACCAAGAAAAGGCCTGGCCGGAATATAGGAGCATCGGCCAGGCCGGCATATATGTATATCCCGGCTGGTGTCTGGATATGCCGGTATGGCCGGAATACTAGTATAGGTGTGCCGGCATATACTCAGATATGCCGGCCTAACCATTTGGCGTGTTGTGCAGGAGCAGGGGAGGCCGGATTACCCGACCCTCGTAGGTCGTTGGTCCGGCATATAAGTCCTGGGTATGGCCAACGGTCATATCCGGGATACTTAAGTCAACCAAGGTGTCACATCCCTACAATCAAGGAAGAAAACATCCAAGCATGGTAGCAGAGTAAGATGGCAGGGTGCACAGTGGAGGTTACCTACCCTCACTGTGCACAAGTACGAGCTTACCGCACAGAGGTAAGGCCACAGTTCAAGAGGTACAAGGTACAGGGATATGGCGTCCCATCGAGAGCAATCAGGGGCGAAGTCAAGGGTCTCTGCCATCGTCACCAGCTCCTGTTTGGAGTGTAGCCCGTGTCTTGTGGTCTTGTATGACCGTTGTAACCCTGGCCACCACTATATAAGGTGGCATAGGGAGCCCTGGTAAAGGGTTGGGAGGTTTGTTGGTCACTCTGTGTTCCTACACTTAGCAGTTCATCTTCCTTCTCTAGCAGAGAGCTTGGAAGCACCATTGTTGTGTACTACATCGACCCAAATATACAATCAGTAGAGCAGGAGTAGGGGTGTTATCTCCTTACGAGAGCCCCGAACCTGGGTAGATCAGTGCCTCTTTCTGTCGTGCTTTTTAGCTCGTTCCCCTCTCCCGAATCCTCCAGCATCTAGTTCGGCCCCCATTTAAGCCATCCTATGGCATATGTTGTTTCACCACGACGACAGGGGGAGAAAATTCACTGCGCGGAGGACTTCCCGTGCATGATTGACGCGGGGAAGAAGACGATGACATGGCTATGCCACTTGGGCCCACCTGCCAGCGAGAAATAAAGGGGAGAGAAGTTAACGGTTCGAGATGGGGCAATTTTGGGTCGTGGGCTGGCTTCTAGTCCTGGGCCTAAAGGGTTCCCCGAGGCCTTTTTCATATTTTCTTTCGTTTCTCCCTTTCTTTTTCTATTTTCTGTTTCTTTTTTTAACTCTTCATAACTTTTGATTTTGATATTCAAATGAAATAAAACCATTTTCTAAAAATTTCTAAAACTCAAAATATCAATACAAAACAGCAAGGAGCAAGTTTTCATACTAAAACTAGTTTTCATGGAAACTTCATAAATTTGGCCAAAGGGCTTTATTTACATAATGAAAATTAGAAATAGGGTTTTCAAAATAATTCCTTTAAAATCAGAGAATAAACTCTAATAAAAATAATTATTTGACATTCATTTTAAAACACATTTTTAGTAATGCAACCTCTTGTAACATAAATCATTTTGAAAATATTCCTTTGCAAAATAGCTTGCATAGGTTTGAATAAATACAAAATAGTATTTTGAAATTCTATTTTCTCAAAAGAGTTCTTCAAGGAATAATAGAAAGTTTGAAATAGTTTTTCTAGTAAAGCTTTTAAATAAACCCAAAAAAATTAATTCCTTGTGAAATTTCAATCAATACAAATAAAATAATTTTTTTATTCCAAAATTGAAACAAAAACTTGGGATGTTACACCTACGAACATGAAACCATGCTGATTAGAATATTATTGCTTTGAGTCCCCGTTAAGGGTCCTATGTTGTAGATGTCCTATCCACTATAATTGGAGAAACTGGCACCCAACTAGCCACTTTTATATGGTGCATGCCGTATGTCAAGCGTGGAACCAGACTCGCGTAAAATGTGTAAAGTCTGTCACGGGACGCTTCAATCCAACTATGCCACAGATATTACATAAATACATGAAAGAGGGTAACAATAAAGTAATCAACACCCGCATCTCCACGATGCGTTCTAATCATACAAGCATACTACGCATAGATCGGCTCTGATACCACTGTTGGGGTTCAGTGCAAATAACAAAAATTTATTCCCTATGGAACCCCGAATTGCCCAGGTCTATCTATCTAGTAATGTTGTAATGATTAACAAAAACTCAGACATGTACCCTCGTAGACCGATCACGGGGATTATGCCCCCGCACAGGCGTTGATAATGAAGCTGACGTAGCCAACCTCAAGGTCGTGAAGAACTTGACGCACCAACGCCATGGCGCCTTGGCGCCACGACGCTAGTGCGACAGCACTGGCGCAACGACATAGGGCCGCACGTGGAGTACGTCGTAGTCCACCAGTGCAACGGAAGAAGAAGTATTTGGACTGGAGAATCCGGCAGCCTAATGGCGTTTGGCATGAGGAGAATCCTCTAACTCGCTGGCACGACTCCAACCGAAGGAGATGAACCAGAGGGAAAGAGGAAGAGAGGTGGCGCATAGGGGAGAGGAGAGGAGAGCTCTTCTAGGAACTCCCTCAATCCACTTGTGTCAAACTCTCCTCTAGGGGTCCCTTTATATAGGTGGAGGGATGAGACACATCTCATCCAACTGCAATATGGGACTAAAGGGAGGGGGCATTGGGCACCATGGGCAGCCATGCCTTGGCCGGCCACCCCATGGGCCCAATTCGGCCCATGGCCAAGCACTAGGGCGCCCCTTCCCCTTATCCAATAAGGGGGGCGCCTAGGCCTTAATGGGCTCCCCTCTGGTAGGAGCCCATTAAGGTGGGCTACCTTTATTTAATTAAATAAATAATACTTTTAGTATTAATTCCATTAATTAACATTATTTACTTATTATTTAATTCCCGTGGTTCCAAAACTCCTTTCAGCACCCTCCGAACAACTTTCGAATCTCCGCGGAACTTTTCTGGTTTCAACCTGTCAACTCCTTGACAATTCCAGAAACACCTTAATGTCATCGCACCCTTACTTTGAGTTACCCTACGGCTCGGGAATGTTACAGACATTACCAAGACTCCTCTCTGGTAAATGATCATCGATTGGATCTGGACATCCAACTCCTTAATGATCCCTGTGTAATCCTGCAAAGGATTTTGTCGTCGCTGTGAACGTTAATGTCTTATTCCCTTTGCTTCCGTGACACTTGTAATATCCGAGGTTTGATCATGGGCATCAACATCCAATGTATCTTTGTACCAAGGTTGGAAAAGGCGCTAGGCGTAAGCGAGGCGGTTGGCATTCGCTTAGTGCCTAGACAATGCCTAGGCGTCCTAGGCGTGGCCTAGGCGGTCATAGTTTTTGTACCATCAAGCATGGATACAAGCTATAATAGTGAATATGCATTAGGTTAAAGCATCTAAATGAGTAAACTATGAACAATTACCTATAGAATATGGTACATCTGGCTCGTTAGTGGAATATGGCATAAATTCTTGTTGGGGAAGCCTATTTCTTAGTTGCACTGCCTAGACTTCCACCTATGCCCTAGGTGAGGCATTTGTCCATCGCCTAGTGCCTAAGTGTTGCCTAGGAATCACCTTTTCCAACGCTGCTCCGTACTTGGTTCAACCTCGTTACCGATATTGCTATTCAACTCGTTCCCGTGATATCCCATCCTCTGTGACCTAGTCACATGTTGCAACATTGGATGAATCTCACTGAGTGGGCCCTTGTATCTTCCGTCACTTGGATGAGCAAATCCCGCTCTTGGTTCACAATCCTCTACCTACTCCTTTGGCATACCCGAAAGACACCTTTTTAGTCAGCCGGTTAAGTGAAGACGGTTGATGCAATCAGAGCAGCCTCCAGATGTAGTGATTATCATAGTGACCTCACGGTCTAAGGATTAGGTCACAACATTTCTTATTATTGTAACATGAACATCGTGACACAATCATGTTACATAATAATGTTGGGTATGTCCTTCATGGCATTTACACAATGGCATGAACCTCATTGTCAATTGACACATTTGTCACATGATCCAGAGACTGATCATCAGTTGCCCAATGAACTAGTAAAGAGGTTCTACTAGGGACTCTGGTTGTTTAATAATACCACACGTGTATTGGTGTCTCTGGACCAACGCAGTTATAGCACAGTATTAAACTTATTACGAACTCTTTAGAATATGCAAATAAACCCTTTATTATTTTCCTCTAGGGCATAATTCCTTCAGGAGGTAGGCGGCCAGGGGAGGTGGGGCTCGTGGAACTTGTGTGTTCTCCTCCTCTCCTGGGCCCCCCTTTATATAGGCGGTGGGGGTGCACCTTACCCCTCCACAAGGCAGCCCTAGGGTGGCAGCCAAGGGGAGGAGAGGGCGGCGGCGGCTGGCGTAGGTGGGGCCCGGCCGGCCCCCAAAACCCTAACCCTTGCCGGCCTAGGCCAGGGGTCCAGGGCACCCCCTTTTTTCCTTTCTCGCTTGATGGGCTTCTTTTTGAAATTGGTCCATTAGGTGAATTACTTAGTTATTAATATTTAATCAATATTACTTCATTTAATTAATATTAATTAACTCATAATTAATTTTGTGCTACTCCGAAACTCTTCTGGACTCCATCGAAACCATTCCGAACTCCACCGAAACTATTCCGGATTTCACCAAAACTATTTCAGACTCCATCGAAACTATTTCAGACTTAGTTGGAACTTTTCCCTCTCTCAAAATCATCACACAACGTTTCGGAATAATACCAAAAACATCTCTAGCATCGAGATCCCTTAAGTGTGTGCTGGTGCTAGGTTGAGACTCCAGTAGTAGAGTGTTGAGCATACGGAAGCGTGGCTTTTTCCGCACGAGGGTTACTCGATGGTTTATATCGAACTCTTGAGGAACTATGTGTATAAGGATCCTTCATGTCCCTCTTCTAACAACTTGCAAAGTAAATAAATTTGTTTTGTGCCCTCAACCTCACCAAATGGTTGTCAAGCACAAGGTGTGTGTAAGTATACAAAAATGAACTAAATATGCAAATGCAATGATAAACAGTAAAAGATATGGTTGTAGTGTTTTGGTTTGTGAAATGCAATAAAGTAAATTTTTTTATTTTCGAAATTGATAATGACTGACAATAAAAATAGCGGTAAAGTGAACAGAAAGGTGTTTCTTATAATAAAAAGCAGACTAGGATTTATGGGTTCACTAATGCACTCTCTCATAAAACATATGGCAGACATAGGATCATACAATTGACATAAAAGATTGCAACAAGAGTTCACATTCAGATGAATTCATATGGGCATCACATCCTAACATATAGATGTTTTGGTTATTCATCTCACTCATATCCACCAAGATGGGAATTTAATCTAATCACCTCGGTATTAAGATAAAACTCAGAGCATAGCATTAAGCACAATGACATGAAGTTAAAATAAGAACATGCTTGATCTAGTCGCGGATACTCAGCAAGGTCACACTAGAGATACCCTATAGCATGGTATTTTCTTTATCCCTAGTGAGGTAACAAAGTAAGGTAAACACCCAAGCGACACCCAAGGACTGTCCTCCTCAGCATAATCACCCCCCATTACTCCAACTAACACACACGTTCCCCCACACGCGCTCTCATAAACATGCTTGATCAAAACAAGTAAACAAGAATGAGGTACATAATATGCATCTACTCATACACTGAAATTAAAGAACAATTGCAATCCCATAGATTAACTCATAGAAAGATCCACCACAAAAGTGATACAAAGATGGCCATAATCATGTTAGGCAGCTCATATGGCTCTAATATGATGAAGAACGAAAGAGAGATACATATAGCTACTTCCACAAACCCGTAGTCCAGAGGTGAACTACTCCCCCTTCATCATGGCGATGAAGGTAGAGTCATTTTAGGGGATGGAGATCACACCGACAGCACCCCGTCGGAGTTTTCCCCTCTGATCTTCGATCTCCCTGGTTCCTATTTTGTGTTTCTGTGTTTCGGCGGCGCTCCTTTCGCGACCTGCATGGGCACCCTTTATATAGTCCGTTTTAGGTCAAGACGCATCCAACGAGATGAAGATCAATGGCATCGGAGCTACGAGGGGGAACGGGCATGCTCCACACGGCCAAAGCATCTGGCCATGTGGGCTTAGCCCGTTTGGCCCTCGTGGCTCCCCTGTTGCATCTCCTTCGCTCCTAAGTCTTGTTCCGTGGAATAACTTGTTTCCCCAAAATTTCAGGTAATTTGGGCTCCGTTTGGGTCCCTGAAAGCCAAAAACATTGAAAAAGAGGTCTTCTGGTTTTCCCAGGTTAATTCAATAAAATTAGGGAACATGTGAAGTATTCCCAATAATCATCAAAAAGCACGAATATAACCAATATATGATGCAAATAAGGTGGAATATCAAGTGGTAAAGTGCAAAGATCATGGATGCATTTTACATGCATTAGTGTGTTACCCGACGGTTCGAGAACGCTACTGACATTACCGAGAACTCTCTCCAGTAAATGACCATCAATCGGATCTGGAGATCCATGATGACCCTTGTGCATTCTACGAAGTTCTTTTAGTCATTGAACCATAAGCGTCAATGTACCTTTCCCTTTGCTTCGCTGATACTAGCATAACCTAAGATCTGATCATCGGTATTCCCAATACCTCGTTCAATCTTATTGCCGGTATTGTTGCTTACTCGTCTCATGATAATCCATATCCGTGACCTAGTCACATGCTGCGTAGCTTTGATGTATTCTCACCAAGTGGGCCCAGAGTATCATATCCATCATGCGGATGAGCAAATCCCGCTATTGGTCTATACGCCTCAGCCTACTCCTTTGGAAACCCAAGAGACACCTTTTTCAGTCACCCTGTTACTGTGCGATGGTTGATGCAATTAAAGCTTCCTCCAGAAATAGTGATTAAGTATAACCTAACGGTCTAAGGATTAAGTTACGACACTTTCTTCATATTGCAACGTGAACATCATGACACGATCGTGTTGCAATAGGAACTTTGGGTAATGTCCACCATGGCATTATCAACTGGCATGATCTCATTGTCAATTGTCATAATGCTCCATGATCGGGAAACCTCGATCATCAGTTGACCAATGAACTAGTAAATAGAGGATTTACTAGGGACTCCTAATCATTTAATACTACACCTATATCAATGTTTCCGATTGACATAGTTCTAGCATAGTATTAAACCTATTATGAACTATATGAAATATGCAAATAAGTCCAATATTATTTCCTCTAGGGCATATTTCCTTCATGAATATGGCGTCTCATCGGCGCAGGCAAGCCGGGGCGGCGGCCCCGGAGACGCGGTGGAGGTTGGGGGAGAGGACCGCTAACTCCTTGGCGTTGGGGATGCGCGGAGGCTGCAGATCAAGGCCGCACCCAGATCTGCCGGTGGCGGCTCCTGCGGAGGCCATCGCGCGTGGCAGGGCTGGCCAGGGCGCAGCAGTTCCGGTCGGTGCCTACAGCTCCGCGGTGGAGGTTGCCACGGAGTGGGTGTTGCAGATCTGCTGCAGACCGGTCGTGGTTGCATCTCGGGCAGTGGCACGGCGTCATGGTGATGTCTGGCTTCCATCTGTGATGGTGTGCAAGGTGGACAGTGGTGATCGCAAACTGCTCGGCACACTGAGATTCGGCTTGGATGGGGTTGGCTGCCGGTGGTGGTCGGCTTACTAGAAGCGGTGGTGATTGTGGTTGGTTCATTCCGGGCGAAAGCCTAGCACTGACGTCAGTCGGTGCCGGCGACGACGGTGTCCTAGGACGTTGTACCCCTCTTTGGAGGCATCGTTGTGGAGCGTTAACCATCTCCCTGTCACTCCAATTCCCCGAGTTCTTCAGGTGAAATCCATGCTTCGTCTTCGACAATGCGGGCGACGGCGGTGGCTTCGTCGTTCCCTCCTTGGGGGCGTTGCCTTGGAGTCTTGGTGCCTCCCTATGTGTTGCCAATGCTAGTTTGTCTCGCCGCTGCAATGCTGTGGATGTCGAGGTGGTGGCCTCGAGGTTATTCTTGTATGTTGGGGCGGTGGCTCCGGATTGCTGTTTGGTTTCGTCCCTATGAGGTGGGGTTGTGGCTTCACGGAGTGTTGGGTGGCGGCCTGGTGCTTCGAGGGTGGCAAGGTATGTCGGCCTGGGCAATTGCATCTCTAGGCTGCCTTTGCTTGCATGTCGGGGTGGCGATCCCGGACTTGGCGTGGCAGCTGCAACTTGGGTTGCGATCGTCTGGGTTGTGCGGCGTTGCGGCTCATGTTCGAGCGATGGATGTTGGGGCGGTGGCCCCGGAACGTGGTGATGGTTGGCTGTGTGCAAGGCACGACAAGGTGGATGCTGGGGCGGCGGCCCCGGACTGAGGTTCTCGTTGAGGTGTTGGGTGGTTGGCTTCTTCATCAACATCGGGGCATCCTGTGCCTGCTCCTCCCATAGCAGTCATAGCGTTTTCTCTTCGGCTTCGGTGGGAGGCCGACTTGTCTTCCATGTTGTGTTTGGGCTTGGCCCTTGCTGTTTGGGTGGGGCTATGTCACGTTTTATCGATTTTAGCCCGGTTTTCCGTTAATTAACTGGGCAACTCTCTTCTTCTTAATTAACAAAAAGGCAAAGCTTTTGCCTCATTTAAAAAAAAAGCTCATCTCATGCTCACTGTATCGCAAGTCAAGGCACTCAAATATAAGTTTTCATGATCTCTTTCCCATTTTATTACAAGTTGAGGCACTTAAATACATTGTAGCGGTTTCGTAAAAGGTCACAAGCTAGACAAAATGGGCCCTCCAAAGTGCAAAGTCAAATCACAACTTGCCAAGAAATTTCCGTGCAAGTGTTGTAATTGTAAAATATGGCCCTCATTTTGTAAGTTACTACTAGTGTAGAATAGAACAAGACCATTCAGTCAACACCACAAGTTTGTCGGCCATGTGAAACCCTAGATGGCAACTAACGTGTCTCTCGTAACCTCTAATTATCATCGTCTCTATCTAGTACTCCCTTTTTCTGGGTTTATAAGTCTTCACGTGTATCTAGGTTGTTAATTTGATCAACTTAGTATACGGTAAATATTATAAAAAATATATCACTAAAAACTTTAGATGTTCTATTTTCTAATGGTATATTTTTTTCTACTAAATAATTTATTTTATACAAGTCAAATTGACTACCTAAATGCACGTGCAAGCCTTATAAAATGAGAAGGAGGGAGTACCGATGGTCCCTTCAATATCTGGAGGTACGGGAGGCCTCGTTTATCGAGTTATTACAGTGATTTCTTGTAAGGTTGAAATTTGCTTTCCTGGTGTTTCTTTGGATCTGGCGGTAGGAATAATCGAACAATCTCTCTCTCGATAAGCCACTTGTTATCTTGCTTTATGAATAGGACTCTGACATTAAAAGAAACAAATAACAATACAAAGCATCCTAAGAAAAACAAAAATTATAACGAGATCCTTGAGAAGCCCTTCATCTTCAACCTCCAGACCGTGTTGACGGCACGCTGCCGCTCCTCCCTGAGTCGGCCTGACGTTGTTGATTGCGGACGGCAAGAATTCCACATCCATCCCGGAGACAAAGAAGCAAAAAGAACTGCCGATGAAGCTCTTTGACGATCCGAAGATCCCCACAGCCAGACGAAATCCTCAAAGACCACACCATTCTCAAAAGCCTCTCGACATTTGCCGCTGAGATGGGGTTGAAGCCGAGGAGACCTTATATTATAGATATATTAGTTACCGATATTTGGGGATTTGGGTAGTAATTATAGTTAATCTCCTTCCATATCTCTAGGAGCGCCTTCTTGGCCTTCAAATCTGTATGCATATACATACTCACCCCCTAGAGACTCAATACAAACATCCACCGCATTATACCAATCTATCTTCCTCTCTATCGTTCTATATGGTATCAGAGCGGCAAGATCGTTGACCTAGCCACCGCCCACGCTTTCGCACCACGCCGCCCCCGTGGAGATCGATCTCCATGATCTCCACCGGGAGCCATGTCACCCGTACTAGGGTTCATCCGCTGATCAGTTGATCGGCTGCCCAACAGTCTTTTTCTCTGCCGGTCGCTTGATCGGCATTTTCTTTTTTGTTTTACCGATCTTAGATCGGATTGAGTCGCCCACCGCCGCCGTCACCACATGCCTCTACTCCGATAACGGCATCGACTCCGCGCCGATGGTCTCCATCGCCAGTTCGTATTCGTCGTCATCGTCCAGGACTTCACCGACAACGTTGCCACGGACTTCAATCTATGCGCCGTCGTCCATGCATGGCGTGTACTGCGCCGCCGTTGGTCTGATCAACCGATCTGGTGCACGTCTACGTTAAGCACGTCCCCGAGCACGCGTCTACCACCGATCGAGCATCGGGCAGCCGCTGCGTCGCCCCTTTGGGCCGCAGCGCTGCCGCCTTTGGTCCAAGCCGCCAACGTGCCTTTCTAGGCGTGTACGTTGCTGGTGGTCACTCCACTGCACCGACTCGCGCCCTGTAGCTCTCCTACAAGCGGTCATCTTCGCCGTCCCCATGCACCGACGTCCTAGGCTGCAGCCGCGCCGCCTCCCTTGGCGCGGGTCACCAATGTCCGCGCATGGTCTTCATCACGCCGCCGGGTTCTTCCTCTCCTACTTCAAGCATCATCGCCACGCTTTCTCAGGCAACCTGCATGGCCACTTTTGGCCGGCGCGGGTCTCGCCGACTACCCCTCCGACAGTCTAGGCGTCCAGCATGACCCCTCTTAGTCATCACCGGTTTTGCCGCCTTCTATGTCTTTGTCCATCATGCCTTCGTCGCCAATGTCCTCGTCTTCATCCCCGACTACATCGTCTACTCCGACAACCGCGGACCGCATCAATACTTCCTTCTTTTTGCCGCTCAGCGACTCGCAACCGACACGGAGGCCTCCTCTGCTAGTCCCTCTGACATTTGCGCAAGGTTAATTATGGTTCCTACCCTCGGACGCCCGGTATTGGCAACACCAGGCCGTGCCTTCATCCCTAACACATTCCCGAGTCTGGCAAGCTCCACACAACGCCTCGTCTTCATCGGCTTCAACAACGTCTTCATCGGCATCGACTACTTCTCTACGTCCGCCTTGACCACGTCGCCGACTTTGTCTTTGTGTACTCGGTTCTGGCAAAACCGGAGTATGCCTTCATCCCCGACGTGCGCCTGGTTCTGGCAAAACTAGGGTCGCACCTCATCCTCGACGGCTCAGACTACATCGTCTCTGGCATCAACATCCCTCTTCGACGAATGCCTCGCACGTCTTCGTCATTCTTCCCGCACACTATGCGCTCGTGGCTTCATGTGTGGCTACCTCGACACCGGCACCTAACCACGACATCGACCACGGCATCCCCTCGCACGGCTACCTCAACCAAGGTTGCAGCACCCACCGCTCTTGGCTACCTCAACATCGGCACAAGGGCTATCACCTCGCATGATCCCTCCTCGGCTTCCTCTACAGTCCAAGCATCTGCGACGCAACTCCGTCCACGACGCTTCCGCTCCGACTGCAGGGGGTGTCAGCCCGTTGGATTCTACGCCTTCGGTTTCTCTCCAGTTTGACCGTCCATGACGCTACAATTGTTCACGTCACTACCACTACGACTGCGGGGGAGTGTTAGAGATATATTAGGCAGTTACAAATATTAGGGGATTTGGGTAGTAATTATAGTTATTTGTAGTTAATCTGATGCCATATCTCTAGGAGTGCCTTCTTGGCCTTCAAAAATCTGTACGCTTATATATACTCGCCCCGAGAGGCTCAATACAAATATCCACCGCATTACGACAATCTTCCTCTCTATTGTTCTACACCTTATCGCATGAGGCACCTCCACACTACCTGAGTGCCGTCCCTACAAACCTTGACCCTAAAAATAAAGAACGGAGCCTTCAAAATAGGGGCGGAGCCCTCCCATTGACGAGGGCCGAGATCCACCATGCCTCCATGGCCGAAAGGCCATAGAGACAGAGCGATAGGGTCACAGAGACAGGGCGATCTGCGGCGGTGCCGGCGGGAGGCAGGATGAGATCCAAACGCCTGGGAGACGCCTGGTCTCGGGCGTAACGTTTCGTGGGTGTTGCTATGCGTGGTTTTTGTGTAATAAGTGTAGCCACTTGTTATGTGACACCAAAGTCAAGCTATTAACTATCGAGACCAAGTATCTCAACCCAATGGATGTAGACACTGTGGTCTTGAGGGTTTCTACACATTTTTTATCTGTACTTCCATCCGTAGCTAAATGGATCGGTCACATTGGATGTTCAACCTACCAAGTGCCAAGGTAGGATGATGTCTCAATTGTAGCTATCATCGATGTTATGATCTCATCTTCGACTGGTCGCACCTACTGTGGTTTCCACATCTGCCGCATCAATTCCGCATCTAAGATCTGACTTTTTGGGTAAATTTGCAACAACAAAAAGTACGCAGACTGTTATCTACAGATTACAAATGGACATAAGTTTTGAACTTTGCATGCACATACTATGTGCAATGATTTTATTCGGACAATTTTGAAACTTACAAATACAAATTTCATGCGTTGTAGAAGAAACTAGATCTTTTCCTTGCTTTCCCTCGGGGTCCTCGCTGCTCTCTCCCTATTGGGTACTAAGATGGATTCGCCTATACCCCGGTTCTGAAAAATTCCATCATTAGTGGTGGGATTCTACTAGGGTAACTAACGGATCTGGGTCCTATCTTAGCTTGTGCATGGTCTCTTGTGGTGCGGTCACACATCCATGTATTTGCCGATGGAGAGCACCCTTGTTTTGTGTCTGTTCCCCACTCGATCAGTCGATCAGAACCAAAGGTTTGAAGGTTTAGTTTATTAATAGTCTTTGTGTGTGATGTTTTAATAGTTGTTCTTTCCCTTTGGTATTGTTTTGTGCTTCTTTTATTAATAGTAATCTCGTTGTTTCCTTCAAAAACGCCATGATGATGTCGTCTTTAAGACTAGCAACAGTGAAGATATATGTCAACACTATATACCACGTCAATGTAAACCTTGAGTTGCTTTCACTTGTCACCTAGATGTATCATAACACTTACAAAATTCTAAGTGTCTAATCTCTTCAGCTTAAAATGAATAGGAGAGCTCTTCTTTCCCTGCTTTGAAAGAAAGTGATATAATAGTGGATCTACTACTTTCTGCTGCAATTTTACTAAAATTTTGTAAGTTTCAGTATCCCGGTTCACCGGATATGTTCTCATCGCACTAGGTACTGAAAAATATGCATCTCTCTAGAAACACTTTTGTTGGACATGAGAGGGCAAGCCAAAGCAGAACAAGATTCAGACCTTGTTTAATTTCCTCAACTTTTAGGTTGGACTTCAGCCAAATTCTGGCAAAAAATAATTGTTCACTTGGACAAACTGAAAACAAAATATCCAGTGGCTGAGAGCAGTACGTCAGTTACTATTGAATAAAGAAGGCGTGCCCGGTCTAGCTGTAATTATTCAGCAATGCTGATGCAAGCATAAACCCAGTCTCAAGTTGGCGCGTGATATATGTACGTAAGGCATTGCTCGTGTTTTCGGTGCCATCGCGCGTCTGGCGTAGAGCGGTTGTTTCAATGGCGTTGCTCGTTTTCCTTGCTGCATCCGTATTTGCAGCCACAGCGGTTCATGTCGCCGGTCAGGAAGGTAGACTTTTCACCCTAAAGTTTCATCGATCGTAGACATTCTAACTGATATTTTCATCCTGGTTGTGTAAATTGGGAATCAATCAGGTTTTTTGAGCATCGATTGCGGCCTAGACGCCGCATTCAGCGACCGCAGGGACGCATATACAGACATCACCTACGTCTCCGACAGTCCGTACGTGGATGGCGGGGAGAACCACAGGGTAGCCGCCGACCAAGAGAGCCTAACCGGTTACGACCTCTCTCTGCAAACGCTGAGGAGCTTCCCGTCCGGCCTTCGGAACTGCTACATGCTCCCGACCGAGAGCGGTGGCAAGTACCTGATCCGGATGGAGTTCTTTTACGGGAACTACGACGGCGAGAACAGGTCGTCGATACAGTTCGACATTTACCTGGGCACCAACATCTGGGACACGTACGAGAATGATGAAAAGGGTTACTGGTGGTCCGAGGCCATCTTCCTCGCGTGGGCGAGCTGGGTGCCGGTGTGCCTGGTGAACACCGGCAGCGGCACGCCGTTCGTCAACACGGTGGAGCTTAGGTCTCTTGGGCCCTCGCTTTACCCGCCCGCCACCACTGTCCAGTCCTTGTCCGCCTATACCAGGGGAAATCTAGGGGCAGAAACCCTTATCCGGTATGTTTGAAACTATCTTATCCTGGTATGCAAAAAAAAAAATCCAATTAGCACTATCAAATTATAAACTTGTCACACCAGCGCTCACTCCACTTTTCTCCATACATCCAAAAAAATTAAATGCACAATTTTAAAACTGAGCGTCCAAATAAAAATCAGTTTTCACCATAGTGTTTCTCCCAACGAGATTTTTGATAATTAAGTAGTTTTCAAAAAGAAACTTCCTATATCTAACGATAAAGCCAGTTTGGAGAAAAACCTGCCTTTTCACACCTGAAGGTTTATTTAGAGAGTATACATTATTTTTTATGCATATGAGATACTCCCTCCGTTCCTTATAAAAGGTGTATATTTTTTTTGAAAAAATTTAGGATATAAGGTTTATTGTAGGATTGTTAGGTTTGCTACGCTAAATTAGGAGTCAATCTGATTAGGAGAGAGAGGTCTCTAAGATTTCTCTAATTTTCCACTGTTCTCGCATCGATCATATAGAGGTATTAATTAAGGTCTAAAAGCAACAAAATTTGTCATTTTAGCCTATGCGTTATTATTCGTATAAGAAAACAATACACCTTATATCAAGGAGTGGAGTGAGTATTGTTTTAAAGGCCTGATGAAAAGGAGCATGGTTTTCTCTTATAAACCAAAAAATTGGCATTTCTTGAATTAAAAGAACAAAGTCCCACCCTCATCTTCACTTTTTTCGTGTTTGATAGAGAAAAATAATTTTATAGTACATAGTTATTTTTTTTGGTTTTCTATTTTCGTGCCCCTAGTTCGTTAGTTGTACTTATTTTTTCCCCGGGATTGAAACATTTCCTCACTTTTGCCCAGCTTGTTGTCTAAAACACTCACAAGGGAGTTTGTCGACATGTCGCATGTGTTGCCGTTAGGGTAACTCTCACAAGGAGCATGGTTTTCTCTCATAGATCAAATAAAAAAGTTGGGCATTTCTTGGATTAAAAGAACAAAGTCCCACCCTCATCATCGCATTTTTTCGTGTTTGATAGAGAAAAGCAAGTTAAAGTACATGATTATTATTTTAGCAAGTTAAAGTCAAACCAAGGTTCTAGTATTTAGGCATGTTTGAAGTACAAGCTTGTTTTAGTCTCATGAAAACCAATAATTCAGCTATTTAGGTGAAAAAGTAAGTTTCTAGTACAAACATGCTTTTCGTCTCAATTATTTCTAAAAATTTAGTTTGAAACACAAGCTTGTTTTACTCTCTTGACAACCAATAAATTCAGTTAGTGAAAAGGTAAGTTTCTAGTACAAACTTGTTTTTTTGTCTCAGAAGTTATTTCTATAAAATTTAGAGCATGCGTTGGTAGTGTGAAAAGCAATTATGTATGCCAATATGTAGACTCTCTACTACCTCACGTAAGTCTGACGGAAAATAGAAAGAGACAAGTATTTGGCTTCAGCTGAATCGCACAGCCCTCACCTCTTTTCTCTTCTCAATCTCTGAAATAAAACATGCTTACATGGTTGCTTAAATAGGCAGTACTGGACGCCATGCCGACGAGGACACCACATGCACATCCTAGCTAAAGACTTCAACATGCATATAGCTGACACACTAAGGGTGTGTTTGGTAGGTCGGCTCCTCTGAGAAAGCCTTTCTCACCTCATCCCTGCTAACCTCAACTATGCTGAGTTAAGATTTTTGGCTTGTTTGGCAGCCCGTATGCATTGAGAGATTCTCAGTTGAGAAGTTGTTTGGTTCTCATGTATGACCTGAGCAGTGCTATACTAAAATGAAAAGCAATCGAATCCCTAAATAGAAAAGAAAAAGCAATTAGGTCCTTGAACAAAAAAAAAGCAATCCGGTCCCTAGATCTAGATCTCGCCGGAGCTCGACGACCGCCGGAGCTTGACGATCGCCGGAGTTGCCAGATGCGGGGGGGAACGGCGACCGGCCGCCGCGGCGTGGGAGGACGTCGCGTCCTCGCACTTCCCCGCCTCCGCCGGGAAGAAGAAGCCCCACCAGCCGCGCAACGGCGGCGGCGGCGCGGGAAGCGACCGTCGATGCTCGGGGAGGAAGGGCGCGCTGGACCGGGAGCTGGACCGGGAGCTGGGCCGCGACGAGTTCGGGAGAGGGCTCCAAGGTGCTGCTCGCCTGCGGGCTGGGAGAGGGAGAGCGAGAAAGAGAAGGAGCGGTGCTGCGTGGGAGGAATGACTGCGGGGTGGGGGTCTGGGGGGGGCGCGGGCCGCGCTACAGTGTTTTGCGGATCGCTACTCATCCCGGACGAGGAGCGAAGCTCGATTTGAGGATCGCTACTCAACCCGGCTCTGGAACGTTTTCCGTATGTTCTCAGCACTGCGCAGGTGAGAAGAGACGATCTAACAAACACCGGATCCCTCAAAATCTCGGATGGGTGGAGAGTTTCTGAGTAGCCCCGGGCTACCAAACACACCCTAACTGAACCGAATCGCTCCGCTAACACTGACTCATGCAGGCCTTCTTCTTCATCCATGCGCTGTCGTTTCTCACGACTTCAGCATCTCACCTTGCCCATTGATTCACACAGCAGCCTGGCATCTCACCTGTCCTGCGCGTGGACTGAACATCACCAGCCAGCAGCCCCCTAGCTAAATTACATGCAGAACTAAGAAACATAATAATGCAGATACAAGCAAGATTAAGTGCTAACAATCACCCCCTAATCTTGATTTCCAACTTTTTCCATGTGGGTTCAAAGAAGAGCCGGCTCATCGTCGTCGACGTACTGGCCGAGCAGCGCCTTCTCTTCTTTCTCATGGCCACCCTTCTTCTCGGGAAAGTGCCCAAGCTCTTGGCAGCTGTAGCACCGCAGCTTCCTCTTGTCGCGTCCGCGGTTCTTCTTCCTCGCTCGCTCCATCCACTCCTCTTCTGTGAGGAGAAGGCGAGTCCCACCATGCTTCCCACCCTCGTCGTCCTCCATGTCGAGCTCCTCCTCCACCGCCGAGAACCAGCCCATCAGCTCCTCAACGGTCATGGCCTTGAGGTCGAGCAGCTGGTTAATGGAGTGCGCAAGCTGCTTGAACCGCTTCGGCACGACGCGCAGGAACTTCAACACAGCCTTGTGCTCGGTGACGCCATCTCCGAGCACCTCAAGGTCGTGCATGATGCCGGTGAGGCGCATGGCGAACTGCTCCACCTTCTCGCCGTCCTTGAACCGGATGTTGTCGAACTCGGTGCGACGAATCTGCGCCCTCGCTTCACGGACGCGCTCAGACCCCAACCTCAAGGTTTTGAGGGTGTCCCAAGCCTCCTTGGCGGTCTCCTTCACGGCCAGCGAGCGCAACATCTCCGGTGGCACGGCGCGGAGGATGGCGCCCAAAGCCTCTCGGTCGTCATGGTAGTCGCCCACGCCATGCTCGACCACCTCCCATCGGCCTTGTCCTTGTAGCTGCACTCGCATGACGAGCGCCCAGTCGATGTAGTTCATGGTGGTGAGCATAAGCGGCGGCGACACCGCCACCACGGAGCTCTGCCACGACGCGCTCCATGACGCGGAGCTCGCCTCCGCTGCTACCGGCGCCGACCGTGAGCTGCGCCCTTGGTGGAGTGAGCGGTTCCTCCGCCATCTTCTTCTCCAGCTCCACCGCCTTGGCCTTCTCAGCAGCAGCGTCGTCCCCCGCCATGAACACAGGAACCAAGAGCAAGAAGCTCTGATACCATGTGTAGACTCTCTACTACCTTTTTTTTTTAATACCCCGTACAACAACCCACCACACCACCACACCTGATCAGGTTACATCTCTCAATAACCCACCGTTTGTCCTACCCCTTCCGCTTATCCATGATCGCCAAACATCGAGGACAGACATGGCAACTGTCCATGCAGGCCGTTCCTTTCTGTCACGCGCGCGTTGCACTCGAGCCACAGGGAGCGGAGAACCAACATGATCAACGAGTTAGGCCCCCTTCTTTTCAGCTTATTTTCCAGATTCTCCCAGAAGCTACCCTCCAACCAGCTTCTCCCAGAATCTCGTTTCTAAAATTTTCACAACAATCTAGATTAGTCTTCCCAATACTTATCTAGATTGTTGTGCAAATTTTAGAAACGAGATTCTGGGAGAAGCTGGTGGAGGGTAGCTTCTGGGAGAATCTAGAAAATAAGCTGAAAAGAAGGGGGCCTAGCCTCCTTGTGTTTGTTCGCCGGCAGAGGTACCACCGCACCTGTCCACCATTCCCCGATCCCTTGGTCTACCGAAGGCAAAGCAAGGTCAAAGTCGAGCCCCGCATCTGTGGCACTCCAGACCTGCCTCGCGTAGGGGCAGTGCAGGGATACTCTACTACCTCACGTAAGTCTGACGGAAAATAGACAGAGACAAGTATTTGGCTTCAGCTGAATCGCACAGCCCTCACCTCTTTTCTCTTCTCAATCTCTGAAATAAAACATGCTTACATGGTTGCTTAAATAGGCAGTACTGGACGCCATGCCTCCCACTAACACCACCTAGCTAGGTCATTACTCACGCACACATGCCACTACCACACGACCAGGACACCACATGCACATCCTAGCTAAAGACTTCAGCATGCATATAGCTGACACACTAACTGAACCGAATCGCTCGGCTAACACTGACTCATGCAGGCATTCTCCTTCATCCATGCGCTGCCGTTTCTCACGACTTCAGCATCTCACCTTGCCCACTGATTCACATAGCGGCCTGGCATCTCACCTCCTGCGCGTGGACTGAACATCACCAGCCAGCAGCTCCCTAGCTAAATTACTTGCAGAACTAAGAAACATAATAATACAGATAAAATCAAGATTAAGTGCTAACACAACAGGCAACAACGCTGAAGCAAGTTTCAAAAAGAAACTTTTATCACAATAAAGCAAGTCCGTGGTGAATACATCCTTTTCTGAACGAATTGGTATGTTTGTAATTTTTAAATTAAGAATCAATTTAATACTAAAGCTAAGTTTTGGACAATTATGCTTGAGGAGTTTTACATATGTGGGTTCCTTTTCAAATTCATAGTACCAAACTTTGAAAAACTTTTTTTTCTAGTAGTTTCTCACGAGTTATATGGAGAATATCACACATGCATGTTTCGTATGGTTTCAAAATCTGACATGAGTTAGTTATTACCCAATCAAAACTATTGTTGCCATATTTCATATATTTCTATATACCACGGATAAGGCGTTTTGACTCTAGGGTGCATATAACTCGTGAGAAACTAATACAAAAAATGTTCTTGCCATATTTCATATAACTCGTGAGAAACTACTACAAAAAAACTTGTTCACAGTTTGGTACTATGAATTTGATGAAATGGAACCCGCATTTATTTATTTATTTTTTACCTACACTTTTTTTTATAAGGAAGAACCCACATATGTAAAACTCCTCAAGCATAATTGTCCAAAACTTAGATTTATTTAATACTTTTTTTGAATTTTAGATTTATTTATTACATTAGTTAATCAAATCACTGTGGAAATTTCCTGAACATGTGTGGGACTCCTCGGATCATTTGTCGAGTTGTTCCGACGTTTCTTCGAAGTTAAGGATAATTTTCGATATTTACAGAACTGAATACATGTTATTAGTCTATAAGAACTTCCATTTATATTATCAGTGATGGATTTATTTTGCACGAAGGTTTCCTGCCGATCCATACGACCGCTTTTGGGGTTCGAGGACCAAGTCAACGTGGGAAAACCTTTACACCAACATTAGCATCATCACACCGGACGACGGCTTGGCCGTGCCTAGCGCCGTACTTCAGACAGCCGTTGTTGCTATCAACAACGGGACGGTGCTAGAGGTCTTGACCTTGGCGCCGTCCTTACAGTTTATGGTGTTCCTACACTTCGCCGACTTCCAAAATGCCCAACTCCGGCAGTTCGACATCCATGTCAACGACGAATGGCTTAACGACTACAGCCCCAACTACCTGAACGCTACTTATGTGCAAAATTCTGGCCGGTCCAAGGCTGCCGGCGGCGGCAGGTATAATATTACTCTTACAGCCACAAATATATCCGAGCTGCCCCCGATGATCAATGCATATGAGGTCTACACCCTCATCCGGCACGAGACACCGATGACGTTCTCCAAAGACTGTAAGTTGTCCCGTCTCTCTATCTCCTTCCATACTGTACTGACACTCAAGTTATTTGGGTATTTTCATTTCTCGCAAGAAAAAACCAACTCAGTACTAAACACATAACAAGGACAAATATATTTAGTTATTTGGATTGGAGAGGAACATATATATCATTGCCTATACGTGAATAATGTTTTCAAAATGTAGTACTCCCTCCGATCGGAAATAAGTGTCGGTGACTTGTCACCGACACTTATTTCCGATCGGAGGGAGTAATATTTTCTAGATTTAAATTAAAAGTATCTAAGATATATATCTATCTACTATTATATATACTAAAAGCAATATACGGGTGTTTAATAGAGCTACCACGTTAATCCACATCATCTACATTAATTCTAATGGTTAGATCTAAAATATATGACTGAGATTTTACGAAGTACTAGATGATATCCCGTGCGTTGCTGTGAAAATATTGGGGTACATTGTCGATAATTGTTTTATACAAACTTAATAGCAAACATATGACATAAACAACCTTTCATGTGGAGTAAGTGTCGCTATACAGACCTGAGAGAAAGAAAAGAGTTATCCATACTTCCATAAAGAGTTGAGAGAAAAAGCAGTTATCCAACAAACACACATTTTATATCTAAATTATGCAAATACAAATATCATCATAATTTTTAGTTCCTGACAGTTAAAGCAGAAATATATATTTGAAATATATATTTGAAAAATTGAGCACATAAAATTTCAACCTAAAGTATGAACTATGAAATGCTTTGTTTAGCAAACCACACAATGAAACCGAACAATGAATTTAACCCGCAAGCCACTTTTTTACCTGTGCCTAGAATATTCTTTCTTGCAACATCAACGATGACTTTGCTTGAGCCCTAACAGATCGATCAGGTCAAAAAAAAAAAAAGATGTATGTCAATTCTATAGTTAAATTAAAATGATACGTATCAAACATGTGAGCTGCATCAAATGCCTACTTCCTATACTGTATGGTCACAAAAAACTATAGTTTGATTACACACGTTTTTATCAACAATAGGATCATTAGGAGTATCAACTTCAATGAAACATGCATTCACTTTAGTATCACAAGAATCAACATCTAGAACTTTCAACAACATAAGAGTCTAACGAGTCCTATCTAAAGTTGATTGAAGGTACTTAACTGTGTTCTCGGGGCTTTTTTTGGGATGAACATTTTTCTTGATAGAATAAATATGTCAAGATATAAATTATACTCCCCCCCCCCCCCCCCCCCCCCCCCCCCCCACACACACATAGCATCGAACTTTTCAAACTTAGCAATAAAACTTACCAAGATCTTTTCGAGTACCAATAAATTGTCCAATATTACGATCAAAATCATCGGAAAATTATTACCACGACCATAATTACTACTCCCTCTGTTCCATAAAATATGTCGAGGATATGGATGTATCTAGACACATTTTAGTGTATAGATACATCTATATATGCGACATATTTTATGGAACAGCGAATACAAGGTAAAGAATTTCTGGGTAATTGGTTTCCAATTTATTCATGTAAGCATGGTTTCTGAATTTATTTCTAATTAAATTCGGATAAACAACTTCACCATTGTTTTCAAGATGTTCACCCAGAGGAGTATTATTACTATTAGGTTTGGAAAGTAGAGACACCAAACCATAAAATTTAGAACTTATTTAGGAACTCGACCGAATTGATGTTTTGGTTGAAGCAGAGGTTGTATCATTGAGACATTGACCATGATTAGCAAGCATATTATCCAAAATATCCTTTAGCTTCAATAATATATTTGGTCATAAAGGCCCCATCCACAGCAGAATCAAGTAAACTTCTAGACATATAATCCAAGTTAACATAAAAACACATGGAGAATACCCCACCCTCTTATTACAGGTGAGGGACAACTTCAAAACATATATTTAATCATTTCCCAACCTAAAGTAGCATGCTCATTATCATTAGTCTAAACTTAAATGATGTTCCTATCTACAAAATGTTACTAGGAGGTTAGTGCTTTTAATAAAAACTTATTTGTATAATCCTAGGAAATAATGAAATAGCTAAATATTAAAGCCATTCTTTACCTCTCCCATTCAAAGGAAAAAAACATTTTTCATAATAATATTCTCGATGTTTTAGGATTGTATACTGCATATTTCACAAAGGCCATGGAAATGAATATCTTCGTCCTCATGGGCAAAACCTTTAAACTTGTTCTTACATATTAAATTGATCAACCAGAACTTATCTCAAAGGATTCCATTGTACACAACTTAGTGTTTGCACTATTAGTAGCTGTGATAGCAAGATAAAAAAGAACAAGTAATAATCGGGTAAAAAGCAAGTAATATGTTTTTAAATTTTTTTGCTTTTTATAAGATACTGTTGGGGTTCGGTGCAAATAAAAAAAAAATTATTCTCTACGAAACTCTGAATTACCCAGATCTATCTATCTAGTAATGTTGTAAAGATTAACAGAGACTCGAACACGTACCCTCGTAGACGGATTGCGGGGATTATGCCCCCGCACAGGCGTTGATGATGAAGTCGACGTAGCCGGCCTCAAGGTCATGAAGAACTCGACGTATCAACGCCACAGCGCCTCGCGCCATGACGTCAGTGCGACGGCACCGGCGCAACAACATAGTGTCGCACGTGGAGTACGTCATAGTACTCCCACACGTATAGCACACCATGACTTCTTCCGGATCCAGTCCAGTAGAGCAGCGGAAGAAGAAGTATTTAGACTGGAAGTCCGACAGCCTAAGGGCGTCCAGTATGAGGAGAATCCTCTAACTCGCTGGCACGACTCCAAACGGGGGAGCTAAGCCAGAGGGAAAGAGGAAGAGAGGTGGCGTATAGGGGAGAGGAGAGCTCTTCTAGGACCTCCCTCAATCCACTTATGTCAAACTCTCCTCTAGGGGTCCCTTAATATAGGTGGAGGGATGAGACACATCTCATCCAACTAGCAATATGAGACTAAAGGGGTGGGCATATGGCGCCATGGGGCAGCCATAGGCTGGCCGGCCACCCCATGGGCCCTATTTGGCCCATGGCCAAGCCCTAGGGCGCCCCCTTCCCCTTATCCAATAAGGGGGCGCCTAGGCCTTATTGGGCTCCCCTCCGGTAGGAGCCCATTAAGGTGGGCTGCCTTTATTTAATTAAATAAATAAGTATTATAATATTATTTCCATTAATTAACATTATTTACTTATTATTTAATTCACGTAGCTCCGAAACTCCTTTCGGCGCCCTCCGAACAACTTTCGGATCTCCGCGGAACTTTTCTGGTTTCCTCCTGTCAAATCCTTAACAATTCCAGAAACATCTTAATGTCAACACACCCTTAATTTGAGTTACCCTATAGCTTGGGAATATTCCAGACATTACCAAGACTCCTCTCCGGTAAATGATCATCAATCGGATCTAGACATCCGTGATGATCCCTGTGTATTCCCACGAAGGAATTTGTCATTATCGCAAATGTTAAAGTCCTATTCCTTTTGCTTCTGCGATACTTGCAATATCCGAGGTTTGATCGTCGGCATCTCCATACCTAGTTCAACCTCGTTACTGACATTGCTATTCAACTCATCCCGGTGATATTCCATCCCCGTGACCTAGTCACATGTTGCAACATTGGATGAATCTCACCGAGTGGGCCCAGAGTATCTTCTATCACGCGGATGAGCAAATCCCGCTCTCGGTTCACACTCCTCTACCTACTCCTTTGGCATACCCAAGAGACACCTTTTTAGTCAACCAGTTACGTGAAGACGGTTGATGCAATCAAAGTAGCCTCCAGATGTAGTGATTATCGTAGTGACCTCACGGTCTAAGGATTAGGTCACAACATTTCTTATTATTGTAACATGAACATCGTGACACGATCGTGTTACATAATAATGTTGGGTATGTCCATCATGGCATTTAAACAATGCATGAACCTCATTATCAAGTGACGCATTTGTCACATGATCTGAAGACTGATCATCAGTTGACCAATGAGCTAGTATAGAGGTTCTACTAGGGACTCTAGTTGTTTAATACCACACGTGTATCGGTGGCTCTGGACCAACACAGTTATAGCATAGTATTAAACTTATTACGAACTCTTCAGAATATGCAAATAAACCATTTATTATTTTCCTCTAGGGCATAATTCCTTTAGTCTCCCACTTGCACTGGAGTACAAATAATCCAGCTGCATTATATTCAATCATGATATCATATCAGCCATATGTGTTCTTGATCATGCTTTCTCGTGAGAGAGTGTGCAGACCTTTTATATCCTTTGCAACCTTTCAACCATTTTGACATTATTCCATCATCTAATGTTGTCGTTAAAGTGTATATATGTTTTTGGTAGAAGAGTGAGACTTCGTATTCTAGTAATGGTCATTCGATTAGTCACGGATGGACTTTCTCTGTCGCCATGCACACCAGAAACACACTCATCTAGAAGACTAACTTTCTAGGCCATAACATTATACTCGCCACTTCAAAAAGCCTCTAACTTTCAATTTATGTAGATTCAATCTGAAGTGCAAACTGCAACTTCAATATCTAACCACGCTTCCATTTATCTAAGCCTTTAATTTTGCAAATTTCCAAACCCCATAAATTTGCACTTGCAGCCAAGCTTACTTTTCTATTTATAAATATGTCCTTAGTTCTACCTAGAACCTCAAGGACGAACTTTTGTTCAATGATTCTCCAATTGTTCCATAACCTATTCTTCAAATTTATACTTTGTTCAATGATTCTCTAATCATTCCAGAACATGTTCTTCTATCCAAGAACTCGGGCACATTATGTCATATACATAATATGGTTTAGATGATATTCACAACGTGGCACATCTATCAACCACTATTATTGTATTGAGTCCTAACTCAATGTTTCCCTTAGCCACTTAGTCATCCAAGAGCTTCCTCTCTGACTTTGTTCCATTCTCTACTTTCAGAATTTCGACTAAGAAAACATTTGGACTTAACGTTTTTATTCAACATATCAATCTATCTCTATAGATATCAATATTTTTTCATTTACCACTTATCAATATTCCTTAATACCAACTAGTCCATTCATAATATGTCATCTACATATAAGAATGTCTTCAAGCTCCCACTAAAAATATGTATGTTACATATAAGTTTGAGAAAGCTTTCATAGCTCCCACTTAGAAATATGTCTCTTACATATAATGATGAGAAACTATTAGCTCCCACTCAGTTTAATATAAATCATAGGTCTTCTCGATATTTTGGACAATTCAAAAAAATCTTTTGATCACATATCAAATCAAGATTTCCAGTTGCGGGATATTAATTTCCAAAAAGTTCAAAACTTTGCCTTTCCTTAAACGAATTTTAAGAACTTGAAATTTTGACAACCTATTGGATTTAATTATCTAAAATACTTAAGCATCGCTACATATTTTAGTCAACTCATTGAATTTGTCAGAAATACACTTTTGTGACAAATCGAGCTTTATGCCTTTTAAGAAGTTTCATTTCTTCCTCATAATCTTTCATTATTCGGGAAGATTTAAGTAACACTTTACTTAATAAGATCAAGTACTCTTACTTTTTAATCTCAAATGTAACTTCAAATTAAGTAACAATTTTACTTAATAGGGCTTCATGACTCCAAGTAATTTCTCGCATTTAGGTCCACCATCTTTTCTTCATAGTTCGTAGGTATGTCTTGTTCCAATAACATGACAAGTAAATCATGAATTATATTTTGTGAACAGGCACAAAATTATTCATCAATCCTACTTTCTTCAATAAAGGACTTCAATTGAAAATATCATGATGTTCATCATTAATTTTCTTTCTTCTAATGCATACCTTTGCTTCAGAACATATTTTGTTGCGATATTCTGACATTATCAAGATAAAGTCAATAACTTTATTTTTAGTCCTTTATTTTCTTCCTTTTAACACCTTTACCAAGAATACTCTTTCTCTAGAGTGCACCAACACTTTGCAATACATTTTTGCACTTTTGGTTTATGGAAGACATGTCCATATTACACATAAGGACACACTACAAAGATTTATTCATGTTAATTTTGAATTATCATGTATAACTCAAAATTTTCAATGAATCATACAATAACTTATATAGTATTATGGCTTCCTATTTATTAAAATTGAGTGTTTGCTATTTTAATGAAGCACTCTTAAAAATAAAACTAACACTATAGGAGATAATTTGGCATCACATATTTATCCAACAAGTTGTGATTTAACACACATCAAATCAAATTGAAGTGTTCCGGGTGTTCATTTGTTAGAACAACGTCTACAAATTCTAACACCAAAGTCACAACTTATAATCTTGTTGCTTTGATCAAAATCACAAGGACTTAATTATAATTCTTCTTCATTTCCAAAATCTTTTGAACACACAAATGAATTCAAAAACCCCGTGAAATCAAATATTCACTTTGGATTTCAAACAAAGAATGCAAAATAATGATATCCACTACTTGTATGAATACTATACATCGACATGTATAATACTTAATAATTTAAAGTACAATCATTTTTCCTATGTTGAAATCATTCGTATGATCTCACCAATTAGGCGTACTCTCCATATCATGGAGTTCGGGTCATTTCGTCAAACAAAACATGATTCGTATTGTTGAAAGATCAGATATCTAGTAACAACACATTTCATCAATATGAAATTTCACATGTACTTAATCATAAAGTAGTGTCATTTAAATATGAAGTCATTATTTAGCTTGGATAATTTATGTTTATTGTTTATAAATGCTCATTAAACAATTATCAAGGATAAACAAGAATAATGAATTTATAATCATAATCATAATGTGACTGTAACTTTGTCACACAAATTAGGTCCTCAATCATTATTGATTACGAAATTTATTCTATCACTAATCCTGATAATAAATCTGGAGGTACGGCATTCATGGCCATCAACATTTTGATTGCCATTAGCACGCGCCATGAGCTCCTTCATGTAATTCTTACGCAGAAGGTCATGTTTTCGAATAAAACATGAATTGTGTCAAACATACAAAATCTGCTATAAGTGTTAAACATGAAATATTTATAACTTGTATATCAAATATACTTTTCTGGGCTGACAATTTTCCCTGCTATTGGTGCTACTTTCACGGATCTCAACCAAGACAGGAATCCATGGAAGATGAACTATAATTCTTGCATGGCATAGCCTATGACAATGTCTTTGTAGATGGGAGGCAGTCAACATGATACCCCATCTATCGCAAATTCATTTGCCATCCAGTAGACCTAGTCGAATGAGGCACTCATGAATCCTATCATGGTTGCCTTACGACCCTTTTAAAGCAAATGTTCTATTCCAACTCAATTGAAAGAAACATGTCCATTAGTCCATACTTCATAATTCTGGCTTGCGATGCCAAGAGCGCTTCAAGTTCAACAACCATCAAACATGAGTTGGTGTTTGAAGAACGCTCCCATGATTCAGACTTCGTGGTACGAAGCACGGTAAAATAGACTTTTTATAGAATTGTCACCGGGATCATGATAATCACTATTATCATTCTTGATCACAAAACCCCTGATGCGTCTTCAAAATAGTTATTTTATCACATGGAGCTAATCATTTCTATTTAGGACAATCCTCACGCATTGGTATAAATGATAAACTTTTACCCGCCAATTTTAAGTTTCTCATTATGCATAAAAGAACTAAGATGGAAGTGGACAATTCATCTACACAAATTTTCAAAGGTATTAAAACTGAGTTCATAATATTCTGAGCTTATTTTTATTGAACAAGTTTTAACTGTGAAGAACTCCCACTTAGAACAACATCCCTAAAATGTTCTAGTGATTACATAGTCCTTATTCACTATATTGCCCCCAATCATCACGTGAGGCAATAAAACTACAAAGGTAGATAGAACTTATGTCAATCACATCATCCATGTGACCCATGCTCGACCTTTCGGTCTCGTGCTCTGAGTGCTATGTCTGTACATACTAGGGCTCACCAGAACAACCTTAGTGTATGTGCAGCATATACATGGCTTGTACCCATGCCGATATGTAAACTTCGATATGGCCCCTGATCGTCATGTGAGGTTACATAACTAAGAACTTTAGTGGAGATTGCTTCACTAAGGGAGAACATATTTGGTATTTATTAGGGATTATCTTACTCTATGCTACCTCGTGTATCTAAATACTATCACGAATAAGATTCACACAATAACATTAAATGTAAATAATGCGTGATATGATATGGTTCTTCATCGACGCGCTTGATCTCCATCGAGCCCTCCGGCATGATCTCCATCCTTGCACCGGTGTGGCGCCAAGTCCATGGCGCCATCGTCGTGAAGCCTCCGATTAGTGTCACGAAACTTACCATGTTGACCATATCATATCACACGCCCCCACTGCAAAACCAAGTTAGACGATTCTACTTTTCTTTTGCAAGTTTTACGTGGTTTCTAGGGCTTTCGCACAAGAACCGTTTCTTACCTACGAACATGAAACCACAACATTGATTAACAGATTGTTGCTTTAAGTACCCATTAAGGGACCTCTGTTGTAGATGCCATATCCACTATAGTTGGATAACTAGCACCCAACTAGCCACTTTTATACGGTGCAAGCCGTATGTCAATCGTGGAACCAGTCTCGCGTGTAATGCGTAATGTCGGTCACGGGATGCTTCAATCCAACTATGCCACAGATAAAAGCGAATACGCTAAAGAGGGTAACAATAGGATGATCAACGCCCACATATTGTTATGTGTTCTAATCGTACAAGCATACTACGCATAGATCAGCTCTGATACCACTGTTGGGGTTTGGTGCAAATAACAAAAAAATATTCCCTACGGAACCCTGAATTGCCCAGATCTATCTATATAGTAATGTTGTAACTGATTAATAGAGACTCGGACACGTACCCTCGTAGACCAATCGCGGGGATTACGCCCCCGCACATGCGTTGATGATGAAGTCGACGTAGCCGACCTCAAGGTCGTGAAGAACTCGACGTATCAACGCCACGGTGCCTTGCACCATGAAGTCAATGCGACGACACCGGCGCAACGACATAGTGCCGCACGTGGAGTACATCATAGTACTCCCACATGTATGGCGCACCATGACTCCTTCCAGATCCAGTCCATCAGAGCAGCGGAAGAAGAAGTATTTGGACTGGAAGTCTAGCGGCCTAACGGCGTCCGATATGAGGAGAATCCTCTAACTCGCTGGCACGACTCCAAACAAGGGAGCTGAGCCAGAGGGAAAGAGGAAGAGAGGTGGCGCATAGGGGAGAGGAGAGGAGAGCTCTTCTAGGAACTCCCTCAATCCACTTATGTCAAACTCTCCTCTAGGGGTCCCTTTATATAGGTGGAGGGATGAGACACATCTCATCCAACTAGCAATATGGGACTAAATGGGTGGGCATATGGCGCCATGGGGCACCCATAGGCTGGCCGGCCACCCCATGGGCCCTATTTGGCCCATGGCCAAACCCTAGGGTGCCCCATTCCCTTATCCAATAAGGGGGGCGCCTAGGCCTTGCTGGGCTCCCCTCCGGTAGGAGCCCATTAAGGTGGGCTGCCTTTATTTAATTAAATAAATAAGTATTTTTAATATTAATTCCATTAATTAACATTATTTACTTATTATTTAATTCTCACAGCTCCAAAACTCCTTTAGGCACCCTCCGAACAACTTTCGGATCTCCATGGAACTTTTCCGGTTTCCTCCTATCAACTCCTTGATAATTCTAGAAACATCTTAATGTCATCGCACCCTTAATTTGAGTTACCCTACGACTCAAGAATATTCCAAACATTACCAAGACTCCTCTCCGGTAAATGATCATCAATCGGATCTAGACATCCGTGATGATCCCTATGTATTCCCATGAAGGAATTTGTCGTTACTGCAAACGTTAAAGTCCTATTCCTTTTGCTTCTGCGATACTTGAAATATCTGAGGTTTGATCATCGGCATCTCCATGCCTAGTTCAACCTCATTACTGACATTTCTATTCAACTCGTTCCCGTGATATTCCATCCTCGTGACCTAGTCACATGTTACAACATTGGATGAATCTCACCGAGTGGGCCCAGAGTATCTTCTGTCACACGGATGAGAAAATCCTGCTCTTGGTTCACAATCCTCTACCTACTCCTTTGGCATACTCAAGAGACACCTTTTCAGTCAACCAGTTATGTGAAGATGGTTGATGCAATCAAAGTAGCCTCCAGATGTAGTGATTATCGTAGTGACCTCATGTCGCAGGTGTGTTCACGGACACCGGGGGTGACACCCCTAGATTGTTTGGTAAGTGCGCGGGTAAGACGTCCTCGTCCCTTCCACAGAGCAAACACAAGAACACATGGCGATTTACCCTGATTCAGGTCGTGAGAGGGGATCTCGCATAAAACCCTACGTCCAGCATGTCTAAGCTCATTGAAGAAGATGTTGTCGGCGGGTGTACAACGGGGGTCAGAGGCGGAGCCTGAGGGCGTCCATCCTCAAAGGAAAGCTCTCCTCTCCTACTCTACTCAATCTCTCAAGGACTGAGAGACCGATCTCAAGATCTGGGAGATGAACTCTCTCAGATCCTCTCTACGAGGCTCACAAGATGTAGATCTTGTAGGTCTCTACGCTCTTCTCTCTGAAGACTAGCTTCTCTGTTGTTCTACTGTCTATCTATTCTTCTGAGGATTCGTCTCCTCTCTTCCCCTTGGTGCCTCTCTATTTCTCTACCGTGGCCTGGCCCTCCTTTTAAAATTAAGGGGATACCAAAGTGGCCAGTCCGCATGTGTGACACATGTCACACGGCTCTAAGCGGTGGCCTAGCCCTGTAGGGCTAGGCTTCGAGCTATCCTCTTACCCCGTCTGGCGTGCTGTGTCGATGGGACTTGACCAGCCAGTTCAGTCCATCATTACCGCCTCTAGCGTGGTAATGATGTCTTCTGCAAGTCCGCCACAGAGGGCAACCACCGCACGTCTCCCATGCGTGTCTCCGGGGGTGACACGAAGATCCTGGCAGGATCCTCTTGCCACGCGCCCTGAGGCCTTGTCCTGTGGGACAGGTCACAAGCCTTCTCTGGTATGCCACTTTCTCCCAGCTAGGAGAGAAATCTTCTCTTGCAAGCTTCCCTCCCCGCAAGGGGGAGAGGCCTTCACTTCTTTCTCCCTATAGAGGGAAAATGCAATGCCTGGTGCCCGGCAACACCTTGACGGGGGCACAGCTTGCCGGGGGTCCTGCCGTAGGCATCAACCCTGGAATCCTTCCAGGAAATGGTTAAGGGCGAAGATGTGCCGCCATGGCAGAGCTTCTGAAGATGTCGATCCAGGATCCCTCACGACATCTTCGAGAAGCTCTGTCGTAGGAGCAACTCTTGCCTTCACCATGCCATTGGCGCCCTGACTCTGTGTGGTGCTCCACTAGCTTTCTCCCACCTCCCGTGAGAGAGGAGTGCCACGGCCTGGGCTATTTGTAGTCCGGATAGCGGCTGTCTTCGTCTTCTTCCTGCAAGTAGGCTTGCGGATGGCTCTTCGCCGCTGGGAAGCGGTGGCTGACCGGCCGGCAGTGCCTTGGCCTCACCGCCACTCGGCGGGTCCTTATCCTTTCTCCTCATGGAGCGGGCCGAGCGACAGGTCCTGGGACCCCCCCAGTCCCAGAGCACCAATAGTAGCCCCCGGTCGTGCCCCGGCAACACTGCCACCTGTTGCCTAGGTGCGGCCAAACAAAAGAGCGCAGGCCCTGCGACACGACCGGTCACGCTTGACGTGACCTGTCATGCTGCCAGACCCGTCATGACGCCAGAACTGAAGCACTTGAGTGCTCCACAGACCCGAAGGGTCGTGCATTGACTACGGTGCTCTCCCACGGCGCCTGGATTCTCGCGCGTGGCGAAAAATGCGTGGCATAGTGGGGCAGTTGCCACGCGGGCCATGTGTGGGGAAGGAGTGAGGGGTTAATGAGGGAGTGAAACGAACCGTGGGCCCGTGCTCATGCCCTATAAAGGGTTTTGAGCAGCGGCCTGAGTTTGTTTGCTGCCAATGCATCTCTCCTTCACCTTCTTCCTCTGCCGCACTTCTCCGGTGTTCCCCTACCCCTCACCTCTCGCTGCGCCATGGCCCCCAAGAAGTCTAAGTCCAAGAAGGGGCGCCGAGGGCTCCCACTCCTAAGACCCTTTCCTTCCTGTCAGGGCGCATGACAGAGGACAATGGATCGAGCTGCTTGCCGGATATGTGGCGGATGAGTCGAACGAGCGAGGCCCGACCATCCTCGCCCATGCCAGCGAAGCTGTCGGTTGTGAGGTGAAGGACGCAAGGGTGTTCTTCTGCTTTCTGATGGCGGGGATGGTTCCGGTGATGTCGCTCTTCCTCCATGTTGCGTTGTCCATGTATGGCGTGGTGCTGGCGCACCTTCACCCCAACGCCCTCCTCACGCTGACCATCTTCCAGTACCTTTGTGAGGCATTCGTGGGGGTGCGCCCTTTGGTTGCGCTCTTTCGCGTATTCTTCGAGGCGTGCCTGGACGCTGGTGGCGCCATTTCTGGCTGCCTCTCCTTCCATCTTCACCCGAGCATGGTGACGCATTTCATCCCCATGCCGAACAGAGAATAGGAGGAGTGGTGGGCGAGTTGGTGCTTCGTGAGGTTCAGCAAGGAAGATGACCCCATGGCTTATGCCAAGCCAACGGGCTTCCCGAAAACCCTCCCCATCTGGACCTCTCCGGCGAGCATGGCCGGCCTGGAGGCTGCAGTAGAGAGGATCGAAAACCTCCACGACAACCACCTTGCTACCCACCACGTGGTGAACTCCTTCGTTCGCCACAATATCACGCCGCTATAGCGGTGCTCCTGCCCTCATTGGGAGGTGCTCTCTCGGAATCACCCGGTGAGGTTGCACCGTGACAGCCCCTCTGAGGTCGAGATCCTGAGGGTCTCCAACTTTCTAACTGGCAGCAACCAGACAAAACTGTTGATACCTCAGCGAATCTGTGCGCTCATCCGGCTGGAGGCCGAGGAGCACATGGCCATCATCGCGTCCACGCCCCTCTGTGACGAGTGGGGTCTTAGTGCAGCTCCCGCGGCACCGGAGGTAGCCATTAGAGGGGCAAATGAAGAACTCACCACGGCGCAGAGAAGTCGTCTGGTCAATCGCCTTCTCGTGGCCCAAGAGACCAACGAGGAGGGCAAAGGGACCAACGCCTTGGTTCACCTTCCTCGGTGGCGCCTGAGGCCATCGCACCTGGTCAGCCCCTGGGCCTCAACACCAGGGATGAGCTCCACCGCAGGGGCCAGCACATCTAGTGTCGTTCCCGTGATTGGCTCGTCCACATATACTACAGGCTAGGACGACCTGGAGTGGGGCTGGCTCCTGGATCCGCCTCGGAAAGCTTCCCAGGCTTGCATCTTAGCTTTCTCTTTATCGGGCCTTGTGAAGTCACAATGCTTCATTGATTTCATGCAGAAGGGACCCTTCCCCGGAGCCTTCTGCCAAGAGGGCCCGGGAAGACGCCCTAGCTCTTAGTGAGCCCACCAGCAAGAGGCTTCACGGAGCCCCCGGCATGGAGCTGAGGCTCCCCGCAATGGGTAACTCACTTTCCCTTCAGTTTATTCCCACATCCCTTGCCGGGATTACCCTTCCAGGGCTAAAGCTTGCCATCCGCTCTGTGTGTAGGTGTTGTGTCCGGCAGGGTTGCCGAAGACCTTCCGGGAAGGTTCCCTGCAACCACCACCATCACACCAACAAGTGCACACTTTTTGCCCAACTTTGCCGACACTTTTTCTTTTTAGCCCACTTTTTGCCAGTTCCTTCTCTTGTTGCCTCTTCAGGCAACTGATTCTTTTCTCTTGGATCTGTAGCTGCTATGTCCTTGCTGGAAGCTAGGACATCAGAGCTAGTTGGGAGGTCTAGCCAGAGCGTCGGCCCGGGAGCAGCAAGTGCTCTGGGCTCCATTGCTCGAGTTATTCCTTCCCACGCCCCAGCTCCTGCCGCAGCCCCGACGAACTTCGTCCAGGTGCTGCTACGGCAAAGGGCGCCGATGGAGCCTTCAGGGGGGAGCAGCCAAGAGGTGGCTCCCGGGCAGGCTGTTGCCGTGCCCTCAGGTGCCATCACCTTGGCAGCCCCTAGCCGCACTGCCCCCTCCTACCGCGGGTCCCACGGGAACCAGCCTGGGAATGCCGCAGCGGGAGCCTGACTCTACACATCCGGGGCCGGATGTGCATCAAATCGCCCGGGAAAGGCCCGGCAATGAGGCGGCGGACCGTGATGCCACCATGGCTGAGCTGGAATAGGAGCTTCAGGACCGGGAGAGAGAACTCCTGGACCAGATCTCCGATCTGGAGGACAGGGTCCGGTCGTACGAGGAGCACCTCGACGAGCTTTCCTCAACCAACTCCGGGCTGCGCGAGGCACTACGCAACCAGGAGGCAGGAGTTGAAGCTCGAGTCAATGCGGTCCAATGACCGCTTGATGCCGCTCTGCAGCATCAAGCCACCCTGACCACACGGATTGCCATGCTGCAGGGCGAGCTGCGCGTCGCTGTTGCGGCGGCGGAGTCGCACGCGGCGATCGTGGCCGAGTGGGATGCTAGCATCATGCTCGCCATGAATCATCTAGAGAGGGCCCTCGAAAAGGAGGCAGCGTCCTCCCTTGCTGTGGCCCAGGCCAACTCGGCGTTGGTCGGCACCATCCGTGCCTTTTGGGGCCTCGCTATTCAAGTGAGGCCCACATTGGTAACTCTGGGTCTCGAGCCACCGCCGATCCCCTCCGAACTAGAGGGAAGCATTGCCCTCTGGTTCGTGGAGGTTACTAGGCGGATCTGCTCTCTCCCAGAGAGGCTGGGACAGGTGCTGCGGACGGAAGGAGAGCACATTGTCAACTTGGTTGGCAACCTCATCCTTACGCACGTGCACCGCTTCGCCCCCAACTTCACGTTCACAAGGATTTTTGAAAGATTCAGTGATGATGCGGCTGGGAGGGCAGCAGAAGAAACTGCCCAAGCCGCAGTGGTTGGGGTAGTTGCTCAGCTGCAGCAGCGGGTCACTCGCCGCGCCCCCTGGGCCTGAGCCCCCGGGCCTTCTCTTCGGTTCTTTTGCTCCTGCATTTTGCTTTCACAGAACTTGTGCAGTTGTACATATGTAATTATTGCAATAATATGGTTATGATTACGAATGCCATGCCCATGATGTATGCCATGTATGCGTCTCAAATGCACATATGCCAGAAATAATTCATGATTCCATGCAATGCTCATAGTAGGCAAAAGGTCGTATTAGCAGAAACTTATATGTCCCTTCATATTATTCCTTCTCTTCTCGGGGGAAGGTTAGGCCAAAGATCACTTCTAAGTGATATTCTCTGATCAAGCTATACCCTTGTTGAGGTTCTTGCAAGGTTTCTGTTTGAAAAAGAGGTTTTCGAAAATAGTTTTGGGAAAACATCCTCCACCGCAAGGTGGGTTTTTCTTTTTTAAACCATTTTCTCAAAATTCCTGCACAGAGAGGTTTTTGCAAATCTTTTCCAAAAGGTTTTGTAAAAGCTTTTCTTTTTTAAAAAAGGCGTATGCCAAAAAAAATCAAAACATCGTTAGTAGTCCGATCAAGCCGCTTTTCCCCAAACTTGGGAGACGCTCAGATCCTGACCAAGAGCAGTGCCTGCTGTCGATACGAGAGGCATGATCAAGAGCTACACATGCCACTGCTTCCCTGAACATGTGCACTGATTTGGAGTCAATTCTCTTGCTCAGGGCCAAGATAAGGACATCAACTAGTCTTAGGCCTGCGTGTCAAGATGGTGCATCAATAAGGCCCAAGGTCGTCTGACCCTGCCTTATTGATTAAGGCGGAGAGACATGAACATCTGTCCTCCGGATTACAAATGCAGGGGGCCGACCTTCTCTCGCATCACCTCGTCTTTCATACAGCGGATTACAAGCGGGCGTCCCCACAACTACACTGCTTGACGTTCATTTCTGTGTGCGCATCTACAACCGCGCTTTAGTCTAAGGTCGTGCGCGAGTGAGGCACTTTTAGGATTGAAGGTTAGGATGACCTCGATGTTCCACGAGCCCCTCACTGGTTATCAACCCGGGTCCTCCTGGTCCGGCATTGCCCTGCTGGAGGACATGCAACACTCTACGCTAGCAGTCCCACTTTTAGGGGAGAGATCCTACGCTTTCTGAGGCTGAAAGCCCCGTCAAACAAGGTTTCCCTGTTAGAACTCCCGGATCGGCCACGCCCACCATGCTGGCTGTGAGAACCTTTACAAATAGCAGACGAACTGCACATTCGCCCGGCTATGAACCCTCTCAAGGAAGTTGACGATACCAATATCTTTTCTCGTGAAGGACTTGGTGCCGCCATAGCAGTATCCGAGAGAATCTGTAATTAAGCCTCGTGGTTGACGCGGTCCTTCCCCTGCTCTGCAGGGGTGTCACTGGTGGTTTCGGCGCTGCCACTTTTTTGGGTTAACGGTGCCCGTCTCCGCGCGAGGCGGAGTTAGCACTCAGTTGGTCCCGCAAGCCTGAGCGGGAAGAGTGCACCGCTCGCTTGCCGGGCCTGGTGGGACTTCTTGCCGCTCCGCAACTGGCAAAGTTCCTTGCTCTGGCACTGGCAGGACTTCAGGATCCTCTTCTTCTGGGACGGCTGACGGTTGAGACAACTTCACCACAGCAACTCCAAATGGGACGGGCAATCCTTTGGTGGCTATCTGGGACAATTCCTTGACGGCTGCATCCTGTCCGCGGGGGACATGCTCGAGCTTGAGGCTATGGAAGCGGCACTCAGGCTTCCGCATCTCGCCCGCGTACGCCTTCATCAATGGGCTGAGCTCTATTCCTTCCGCATGGCCGGCCGTGAGCTGAGAATCACCCCGAATGGAGAGACGAGAGATCCCCATCCCGGCGGTGATCCTTGGGCTGGCCAGCAAGGCTTCACATTCGGTTGTGCTGCTAGCGCATCCTTCTCGGGGGAAGGCAAGCTAGATGGCGTACTTGCAAAGCTGACCTATAGGGGAGACCAGAAGCACACCCGTCCCCATGCCTTCCCGGGACTGAGCGCTGTCGAAGTGGGCAACCCAGTTGTCGGAAGCTTCTTCCTTGGACTCTAATCTCCCAGGTGGCACCTGAACCGGGGAGGGTAGCTTAGGAGAGCTTCCAGCCCCCGGTCCTTCAAGGCCAAAAAGGTGCCACGTGGGTCCGCACCACCCTGGGGTAGCCCGCATTGATGATGCAGGGCGTTGCCCATACGGCGCGCAGAACTTCGCGAGTTTCTGTGAACACCCGACAAATCTCTATTTCCGCAGCATCGAGATCCCAATGCCCGGGTCCGGAAGGTTATGGGGAGGAACGCTTCCGCTTCCAGCATTGTCCTTGACCCGCGGTGCTCAGCGTGGCTGAAGGGGGTGAAGGCCCCATGAGCCTTCTGGGAGAGTGTCCGAACTCATCAGGGCGGGGAGGCAACGCATCCCCACTGTTGGTTGTCGCAACATCCCCTAGGTGTCTTCCGATTCCTTTTCCTGGGCCACCCGCCGTGGCCGGGTGGCGGATCTGAGCCAGGGGAGCCCTTCCCGGGAGACCGCAACACGCATCACGCCCTGGCCGGGCTCCCACCGAGCCCCCTCTTGAGATGCCCAGTCCTTCTGAAGGAGGGACCTTGCCGGGGCAGCTGCGCGACCAGTGGCCAGCCTGGCCACACTCGTGGTAGCCGTGGGTCACTCCCTCGTCAGCACGCTATGCAAGGCGTTCCCTATGGATCTCCACCAGGTGCCCAATGTGGCGACAAGCCGTGACATCGTGGAGGCTCGTCTCTTGCAAAGGGCACCATTTTCGGGGGGTCGGCTCCATGGTGATGCCCACGGATCCACCGGCCCCATCTCTTCTTCCCGCCGCAGCGATGGGTCCTGGCCCACCGGCCAGGGGCTTCTCCGGGACGCACTTGCTCGCCCTCTTTCTTGTGGCAACAGGCGTCACGCCCAAAGGGATCTGCACTTTTGGCACATGCCCGTGTCGTTCTTGTTGACGGTGCGTGGTGGCGTCGCGGCTCTCCTTGCAGTGATGCAAGGTGATGACCGCAGCACCCGCCTTTGCTGGTGCGGGGATGTCCCTCATCACGGCAGGCCGCCCTGCGCCACAATAGGCGTTGCTGGCCGGGGCAACGCGGCGGTAGGTTGGACGGGGCAGGCCAAGGCGAGCCCCGCAGCAGCCCTACCCGTCATGGCGTTGGCAGCCCCACCGCTGAGCGCGGACACTACCCCAGTGTCTTGGACGAGAGGAGAGGATCCATGCCGCTTCGGGTCGAGATAGCGCTGCACATAGCCAGACAGCCTGAAGATGCGCTTCCCAAAGCTTGTACACAGGAGCCCCCGACATCGAAGGGAAAGAGGCGAGGGAGCAAATGGCGGCCAGGGCTTCCCCGAGGTTGTTCACACCTTGGGAGCTAGGTCCGGGCGACGGGTCGCCACCGTTCCACCACTGGCCCCTCCCTTTTACCTTATCGAGCCGGCGCCAGCACTTGCAGCGCACAGAGCCTTGAGCTAGGTGGGCGGCGAAGCGTGCGCCCCTCTAGCATCCTCGCGGCCAGCGGCGCCTCCCTCACCCCCAAGAGGCTCCGCTGCGGCAGAGTCCTCGCCACCCTTGCATTGGGGCGAGGCAGCGTTCGGCTTAAGAGATGGCGCCTCTGCAACACCCGCGGAGGGCGGAGCAGAGGCATGCCTCACCGCCTCCTGAGCGTGCTGCCTTGCCAAAGCAATGGGGCAGGGGGCCCACCGTTCCTCGTCGGGCGAGGCGGCCGGATGGGCCGCACCGTCTCCTCCTCAGGCATGGCCAAAGGGAATGGAGAGATGGAGTTGTCAACGAAGTAGAGGTCAAAGGAGCCGATGAAGATGAATACCGTGCCCCTACCTGGCGTGTCAGATGTCGCGGGTGCGTTCACGGACACCGGGGGTGACACCCCCTAGATTGTTTGGTAAGTGCGTGGGTAAGACGTCCTCGTCCCTTCCACAGAGCAAACACAAGAACACACAGCGATTTACCCTGGTTCAGGCCGCGAGAGGGGATCTCGCATAAAACCCTACATCCAACATGTCTGAGCTCATTGAAGAAGATGTCGTCGGTGGGTGTACAAGGGGGTCAGAGGCGGAGCCTGAGGCGTCTGTCCTCTAAGGAAAGCTCTCCTCTCCTACTCTACTCAATCTCTCAAGGACTGAGAGACCGATCTCAAGATCTGGGAGATGAACTCTCTCAGATCCTCTCTACGAGGCTCACAAGATGTAGATCTTGTAGGTCTCTACGCTCTTCTCTCTGAAGACTAGCTTCTCTGTTGTTTTACTGCCTATCTATTCTTCTGAGGATTCGTCTACTCTCTTCCCCTTGGTGTCTCTCTCTTTCTCTACCGTGGTCTGGCCCTCCTTTTATACTTAAGGGGATACCACAGTGGCCAGTCCGCATGTGTGACAGATGTCACATGGCTCTGAGTGGTGGCGTAGCCCTGCAGGGCTAGGCTTCGAGCTGTCCTCTCGCCCCATCTAGCGTGCTACGCCGATGGGACTTGACCAGCCGGTCCAGTCCATCATTACCGCCTCTAGCGTGGTAATGATGTCATCTGCAAGTCCTCCGCAGAGGGCTTCCGCCACGCATCTCCCATGCGCGTCTTCGGAGGGTGACACGGAGATCCTAGCAAGATCCTCTTGCCACGCGCCCCGAGGCCTTGTCCTGCGGGATAGGTCACTTGCCTTCTCTGGTACGCCACTTTCTCCCGGCTAGGAGACAAATCTTCTCTTGCAAGCTTCCCTCCCCGTAAGGGGGAGAGGCCTTCACTTCTCCCTACAGAGGGAAAAGGCAACGCCTGGTTCCTGGCAACACCTTGCCGGGGGTCCTGCCGCAGGCATCGTCCCTGGACTCCTTCTAGGAAATGGCTAAGGGCGAAGAGGTGCCGCCATGGCAGAGCTTCCAAAGATGTCGGTCGAGGATCCCTCGCGACATCTTCGAGAAGCTCTATCGTAGGAGCAACTCTTGCCTTCACCATGCCATTGGCGCCCCGACTCTGTGTGGTTTTCCACTGGCTTTCTCCCACCTCCCGTGAGAGAGGAGTGCCACGGCCCGAGATTTTTGTAACCAGGACAGCGGCTGTCTTCATCTTCTTCCCGCAAGTGGGCTTACGGATGGCTCTTCGCCGCTTGGAAGTGGTGGCCGACCGACCGGCAGTGCCTTGGCCCGGCCACCGCTCGGCGGGTCCTTATCCTTTCTCCTCGTGGAGCGGGCCGAGCGATAGGTGCTAGGACCCCCCCAGTCCCAGAGCACAAACACCTCACGGTCTAAGGATTAGGTCCCAACATTTCTTATTATTGTAACATGAACATCGTGATACGATCGTGTTACATAATAATGTTGAGTATGTCCATCATGGCATTTACACAATAGCATGAACCTCATTGTCAAGTGACGCATTTGTCACATGATCTGGAGACTGATCATCAGTCGACCAATGAGCTAGTATAGAGGTTTTACTAGGGACTCTGGTTGTTTAATACCACACGTATATCAATGTCTCCGGACTAACACAATTATAGCACAGTGTTAAACTTATTACGAACTCTTCAGAATATGCAAATAAAGCCTTTATTATTTTCCTCTAGAGCATAATTCCTTCAGATACATAATAAAGAAAGATAACACATTTAAAGAGATAGATAATTCACTATATCTCCCCCCCCCAAATAATAAAGATTTGTTGGGCCATCATGGACTGATGTAATATACAACAAATTTTCCCTCGAGTGGTGACTCGGGGTAATATCAAACACGGAAGGAAGGTAATGAACACTCTACTCTTCAAGCAATCTATGCTAAATTAGAAGGTCCCTAGTTGTCCCCAACAATACATGTCGGTCACAATGACAATAGCTGAAATACTCCATGTTCATCATTGAGAAGAACAAGGAGCCAATGTAGCGGTGGAGATGCCTCCTCGACGATTTCGACGGTATTTTTGCCTCCAACCATCTCTGATGATATTTTGGTTTCTTCTCTATTATGTTATATCTCCGTATTGCGACTCCTCGGGTCACGAAAAAGAGATGAGTGATTTTTGTCGTAACTCCATGGCGAAAATGGCTAAGGCGGCGGCCTCTTATTGAGCCCACGCTCAAGGGGGCGAACATCTATGACCTGCTGGCACGCCGAGGTGACTCGTCCAAGCTCCAGCTTCCCTCGGTTGCCTCCTCCTGCAAGTCTCTGAGATCTTCTATTATCTCTGATTTTCACAGGGTCTAGAAGGTTTTGGAATAGATGAATACACGAATGAGTATTCTGCTTTCGGAAGCTTGCATTTCAATAGCAATTATGATCCAAAAAATCAACAAAAATTGGTAACTCCCGATAGAAAACATTATATTAAACTTCAAAAAATGTGATTATGGTGTTAGGAATAGACAAGTTGTATTCCCTGGGGGCCAAAGGCCACAACATATAGTTACATGTACAGGTGAGATTATGCAGGAAACCCCCTAACAGGTGGGGAAAATACACATGTACAAATATACATCTAACACCCCCCCCCCCTCAAACTCATGGTGGATAAACAACACTGAGTTTGGAGAGTAAGAAGTCATGCTGCGCTCTAGTTTGTGCCTTTGTAAAGAAATCCGCCAACTGCAAATCTGAAGGCACATAGTGAAGCGCAACAACCTGAGCCTGCACCTGAGCACGTGTATAGAAAGCATCAATACCAATATGCTTGGTAAGCTCATGCTTGACCGGATCACGTGCAATACTGATAGCACCTGTACTGTCAGACAAAAGTGGAGTGGGTGTCGTAACAGAGACCCCAAAATCTATAAGCAACCACCGTAACCATGTCACCTCAGCAATCAACAAGGCCATAGCTCGCAACTCAGCCTCGACACTCGAACGGGAAACTGCAACGTGTTTCTTCGTCTTCCAAGCAACAAGCGAACCACCAAGAAACACACAGTAAGCAGAAAGTGAACGACGATCCGAAGGATCACTCGCCCACATAGCATCCGAGTAGCACTGGAGCTGGAGAGAGCTGGAACGAGGAAAGAAAAGGCGACGAGTAATCGTGCCACGAAGATAATGAAGAACACGAAGGAGATGACTATAGTGGACAGTGGTAGGAGCTGAGACAAACTGACTCAGAATATGAACAGGATAAGATATATCAGGACGAGTGACAGCAAGATAAACAAGACTCCCAACAAGATGGCGATATCGCGTCGGATCAGGAAGATGATCACCATCAGTAGGACGAAGCTTAACATTAAGCTCCATAGGAGTCTCAACAGTGCGCTCATCCCCAAGAGCAGCACGAGCAAGAAGATCCTGAATATACTTTTCCTGAGAGATAGAAAAGCCATCAGAGGTGGAAGAGACCTCGATCCCAAGAAAATAGCGGAGAGGACCAAGATCGGTCATAAGAAACTGCTCACGAAGACGAGCCTTAACAAAGGCAATATACTCAGGATCATCACCAGTAATGATCATATCATCAACATAGAGAAGGAGAAGAGTGCGGCCACGAGGAGAAGTGTGAACGAACAGCGCTGGATCATGAGCGCTGGGAGAGAAACCAGCAGCAGTCACCACAGAGGCAAAGCGCTCAAACCAGGCATGAGGGGCCTGTTTCAAGCCATAAAGAGAACGCCGAAGGCGACAGACCATCCCATCAGGGACAGAATACCCGGGAGGAGGCTGCATGTAAACCTCCTCACTCAACTCGCCATTAAGAAAAGCGTTCTGAACATCAAGCTGAGACACAGACCAGTGTCGAACAGAGGCGACAGCAAGAAGAGTACGCACAGTGGTCATATGAGCCACAGGGGCAAAAGTCTCATCATAGTCACGGCCGTGCTCCTGCTGAAAACCACGAGCCACAAGACGCGCTTTGTAGCGCTCAAGAGATCCATCAGAGCGGGTCTTAATTTTATAGACCCACTTACATGTGATAGGACGAACACCGGGAGGGGGAGAGACAAGATCCCAGGTGCCAGTGCGCTCAAGCGCAGCAATCTCCTCAGCCATAGCAAGCTGCCATTCAGGATGACGCTCAGCATCCCGATAAGAAGTCAGCTCGGAGGCAATAGAAAGACCGTACTGACTAGGAGAGTAATGGTCTGGAGCACGACGCGGACGAGTCGCCGGAAGAGGAGAGGGAAGCTCGTCAGAAGAAGAAGACATATCAGAAGAAGAAGAAGGGACATCAGGAGAAGGATCTGGAACATGAGTGCGATGAGAATAATGAAAGGGAAAAGGAGACAACGGTGAGGTGGGCGAAGGATCAGAAGAAGAAAGAGGAGAACTAGGTGGAGAGGAGGACACCAGAGTCGAAGAGGATGGCGCCGGGGACGAAGAGGGCGCATCAGAACGAGGTCCAGAAGGAGGGACAATAGGGACAGAAGGAGGTGCATCAGGAAACAGAAGAAAAGAGATATCATCCACCGGGTAGGTACCAGAGGTGGGGCGAGGGTAGAAGGGACGCGTCTCATCAAACGTGACGTCACGAGAGATGCGCATCCGACGACCAACAGGATCCCAACAGCGATAGCCCTTATGCTCATCACTGTAGCCGAGAAAAACACACTCAACAGACTGAGCGGTCAGTTTGGTGCGTTCACGAGGAGGGAGAAGAACATAGCAAACGCAACCAAACAAACGAAGAGTCGAGTAGTCTGGAGAACCACCAGAGAGACGCTCAAGAGGGATGCCACCTTGGAGGGCAGCAGAAGGCTGGATGTTAATGAGGTAAGTCGACGTAGCAACAGCCTCAGCCCAGAAATGCGGCGGAAGAGAAGAAGCAATCATCATAGCATGGGTGGTCTCAAGAATATGACGATGCTTACGCTCGGCAACACCATTTTGAGCATGCGCACCGGGACAAGAAAACTGAGCAAGGGTGCCCTGCTCAGCAAGAACACCACGCAGGTGCTGAGAGATATACTCAACAGCAGAATCAGCATGGAACACACGAATGGGCGAAGAATACTGAGTGCGGACCATGGCCGCAAAGCGCTGATAAATAGAGAGCACCTCACTGCGAGAGCGCATAAAAAACAATCAGGTGTACCGTGAAAAATCATCAATAAACAAAATATAGTAGCGATGGCCCCCTTTTGAACCAAAGGGAGCCGGACCCCAAACATCTGAATGAACTAAATCAAAAGGTCGCTGAGATACAGACACACTGGTAGGATAGGGAAGCTGAATCTGTTTGCCTAACCTACAACCCTGACAGTTCAAAGACACATCTCCTGAGACAGACCCCAGAAGACCACAACGGACTAAAGACGATAAACGGGAGCCACAAAGGTGACCCAGCCGATGATGCCACTGCTGAAAAGAGCCAGTGATGGAAGCAGCAACCGCAGGAGAACTGGCCGATGAAGAGGCAGCGGAAGGAACACGAAGCCAGTCTAACTCCCAGAGCCCCGGAGACTCACGGCTGCGAGGGCCAGCTCCAACCAGGGCCTGAGTGCGGTGGTCCTGAACAGCACAAGAATCAGCGTCAAGAATGACGCGACAACAAGAATCAGTAAGCTGACTAGCAGAAAAAAGATTCATCTTAAGGCTAGGAACATGAGAAACATCAGGAACAGAGAAAGAGGAAGTAGAGAGGGTGCCTCGACTGGAAACAGGAAGAGATGTACCATCAGCTGTGATAACACGGACATGAGAAACAAGAGAACGAAGAGCAGAAAGAATAGAAGACGCAGAGGTCTTATGAAAAGAAGCTCCAGAATCCAGATACCACGGGGACATACCTGACTGTGCAAAAGGTGGTGGTCGCGCGGTGCCAGAAGAGGTAGACACAGGACCAGCAGTGCCTGACGAGGAAGAGCCTGGAGTAGCGAGCAGACTACGAATACCCCGAAGAATATCCTGCTCCGAGAGAGCAACTGCAGAAGATCCTGAAGAACCAGCCTGCCGACGAGCGTGGAACTGCTGACGTAAACTGGGATCCCTCCTCCAGCAGCTAGAGAAATCATGGCCAGTCTTGCCACAGTAGGAGCAGGGAGGACGAGGATTGCGGTTCTGACCGCGAGGCTGCTGAGACTGACTTTGGCCCTGGACCGGAGGAGTAGAGAGTATCGGCGGTACTGGAGACCGCAATGGAGCCGACGGCACAGGAGGACCACGAGCAGCAAGTACAGAAGGAACCTCAAGAAGACCAGCACCACGAAGACGAGTCTCCTTAGCACGAAGCTCAGACAACACCTCAAAGAGCGGGACACGACCACGAGCAAGTAGCTGGGCGCGACGAGGCTCGAACTCCTTGCGGAGCCGAGACAAGAACTCATATACACGCTGAAACTCCAGATCAGCGCGCACAGTTAGACAACAGGGACAAGTGGCACACACAGCTGTACGAAAAGAATCAAGCTGGCGCCAGATAGCAGCACTTTGAGTGTAGAACTCATCAATAGTAGAATCGCCCTGCTGAAGAGCATGCTCCAGGCGAACCACAGACAGGTAAAGAGCATCGCCAGACGGCTGATAGCGCTGACGAAGAAAGGCCCACTGAGCAGCAACAGTAGGAAGACCCATGAACTCAGCAGCATACTGAGGAAGAACACTAGAAGTAAGAACAGCAGCAGCACGAGCATCCTCATCTATCCACTGAGTGTAGTCAGTCAGATCCAGCCGGTAGGTCGCAAGAGCGTCAGAATACTCCTGGACCTGCCGGTCATACCCAGCCAGAGCAGCATCATCAGCACTCTTGGCTGCATCCTTGGCCTCCTGAGTAGCACCGGGGGCAAGGGCAACGGGCGTCGGTGGAATAGGCGTCGTAGGAGCAGTGGGGCGCGGCGGACAGGGGACCTCGCCGGAAAGCACACCCCACAGACGGAGACCGCGCATGTGAACACGCATAAAGGCAGCAAAATCAGGATAATTCGCGCCATCAAAAGTCACCGGGCAGCGAAGAATCGCAACATAGCCCGATGAGGAAGACATCTCTCTCTCTCTCTCTTTTTTTATGAACTGAATCTGGATGAAGAGCAAACAGCAGGCCGATGTCCTGCAGAAATCGGCCGAGGGCCGGCACCGCCGGCCAATTCCCGGCGGCACAAGCCGATTCCCGCCGGCGGCGACCTTTTCCGGCCCTGAGTTGGAGGTCCGGGCCGAGGCGAGCCGATCCGCGCAGGCGTTGACCCGGGGCGAGCGGAGCGGGGGCGAGCCGGGCGAGGCGAGGCGCAGGAGCGGTCCGGGCAGGGGCGGGCGGCCGATCTCAGGCGGGCAGGAGACGGGCGGCAGGTCCCCGGGCGAATCTGCTCGTCAGCGGGGATCGAGACGGGGACGGGCGACCGAGACTGCAGAGACCCGAGACGGGCCGATCGGGATACGGGCGGGGAAGATCGAGGACGAGGGCGGCGGACGGGGCGGCCGGGGAAAAAAGGAGCGGCAACGATGGCCGGAGCTCGCCGACGGCGAGAGAGACGCGGCGGCGGAAGGCCGGGGCGAGCGGTGGCGGCGGCTGCGAGGTGAGGAGCGAAACCTAGTGCTCTGATACCATGTTAGGAATAGACAAGTTGTATTCCCTGGGGGCCAAAGGCCACAACATATAGTTACATGTACAGGTGAGATTATGCAGGAAACCCCCTAACAGGTGGGGAAAATACACATGTACAAATATACATCTAACACATGGTACATACAATTTTCTATCGTACTCCCTCCGTTCCCTTTAATGGACGCGGGGGAGTACTGGTATGTACGATAGGTTTGTTGATCTGTCGAGTTGATTATATGTGACCTGCCCTACTGCCCACATCGTTAGCGATCATACTTAAGTAACATAACAGACTGTTGCCTAAGTTGCATGCCCCGCGGTTGCCCTGTTGAGTGAAATGTAGGAACACGACTGATATCACTATGAGGATAATATCTAGTGCCTTTCCTTTCAGAATACATGTGTTTGATGAACAATGCCCTATTGGCCACTCTGTTACTCTGTACTAGTGCTAGTACTGTGCATACGCAAACCAGACAAAAATGAAATACATCGGGTCCTCGTCCCTGACTCACATGCTATCAAGGTGTTTTACTAATATATTGATGCCTGCAAAGTTCCACCTTGTCCTTGTTAGTTCACGTAGAATTGTGCCAGGTTTAAATTTTTCTGTTGAAGTATGAGCTTGAATTTTCTTTCCTAAACCTGCATTTTGTGTGATATTTTAAATCTAGATTCAGTAGGCCCTACGAACCATCATCAATCTGCATATTTACATTTGGTGAAACGAAGACCATTTTCACATTGACGATCAAACACTTTTTCCTTCCTATAGTCGATGCAATGATGGCTATTAAACTTGAGTATGGAGTGAACAAAAACTGGACGGGTGATCCATGTTCTCCGACCAGATATGCATGGAATGGAGTGAAATGTAGGAACACGACTGATATCACTATGAGGATAATATCTCTGTGAGTATTATTTTGACGGTCTTTGAAGTTGCATGTGCAAATACGTAGACTTGGCCTTATGTGTGAATGTTAATTTTCATGCAGAGATTTGTCCAACAGTAACTTGAATGGAGTGATATCTGATAACTTCACATTGCTCACGGAACTCCAATTTTTGTAAGTATTATATAATGCTGATGACTATGGTACATACAATTTTGTCACGAAAGTTATGAACTCCTTCATAATCAACATATTTCTACTCCAAAGCATTCCATCTTGACAGATGATTAGAGGATGGCTGGGGCTGCCCCATTTCAAAAAAAAAGATGATTAGAGGATGGTGGGGAAGTGTATAAAAGTGCATAATACTTGACTTTATATACCTATTCGTCTATCCACAATATCTGAAATTTCCATTTGACGTGAAGGGGAACACCTTCGACATGTAGTCATTAATAAAGAACACCACAAAATACACTTGGGAGGACTTCTGTTTACGTAGATTTGGATGCAACAGTTACAAATGCTAAAAACTTTGCTGAGGTCTAAACAAATGTCACTTTCTGCAGAGATTTGTCTGGCAATAGTTTGAACGGCCCAATTCCGTATAGTCTCTGTAAAAAAACTGCAGGACCACTAGATCTCAGGTTTGGAACTTTTTCTTGAGGTTTCCTTTTCTGTGAATATGCATTAATATTGTATGCTTATTTTTTATGTTTTTAGGCATTCTAATGGTTCAAGATTGCTTTTTTGCGCCAAAGTAACCCTGAACCGACTGTTTGATGTAATTTCACTATTTCAGGTATGAATCTGGCAAAGATATGTGCAACGAAACAATAAGTCCACCTCCATCAAAAAATAAAACAGCCATATTATCTATATCCGTAGTGGTTCCCATTGTGGTAGTGGCTGGACTTGTTCTTTCATATTTGATCTGGAGAAGGAAGAGAAAGCCGAAAAGTGTGTATGATTTTCTCTTTTAATCAACCTTTATAATTGAATCCATTGATTGTTAAGGTTTAGTACTAACTGACATTTGTGTAACCAGTTTCTACTAATGATCCTCCAAGAGTGTCGGAGCTTCATAGTGCTCTAGGAAGTACAAAAAGTCATGGAGATCACGTGCAAAATACTGAGAACCGTCGATTCACGTACAAGGAGCTGGAAAAATTTACTAATAAGTTTGAACGATTCATTGGACAAGGAGGTTTTGGGCTCGTGTACTACGGCCGTTTGGAAGACAATAGTGAGGTTGCTGTCAAGATGCGTTCTGAATCATCAACTCATGGGCTTGATGAGTTCTTAGCCGAGGTGCTTTTTCCTTGGTTGTTCATAAAAATTGCAATTTGAAATGCAAGTTGGGCAATTCGTTATCACATTGACTTTACATGCAAATTAAGACATCTCTGTCATCTTTGTCGCATTACATAGGTGCATAGCTTGACAAAGGTGCATCACAGGAATCTAGTTTCTTTGGTTGGTTACTGCTTGGAGAAGGATCATTTAGCACTGGTTTATGAGTACATGTCTCGAGGCAATCTTTGTGATCATCTGAGAGGTTTGTCACTGCAAATCTTAGTATTGATTAAGAGATAACAGTTTTGTAGTTGTCTTGTAATTCCATGAAATATATATTTCCATCGTTTGAACATGAGAGGATATCTTGAGAGGATTTTGGATATTTTTGTTAAGCTTCATGCACTAGCCAACGCAACCAAAAGTCCGAACTGATGGAAAGGGTTAGGCAATTCACTTATACATTTCAACACCCCCACTCACGTGTGACGGGAGAAGAGAAAGTCAACACGTGGACACAGACATGAGAAGAGAAAATCAACACGTGGACACAAACGGGAGAAGAGAAAGTCAACACGTGGACACAAAGGGGGGCAACAACAATTTACAATAAATTGCGAAAACCAGGACTTGAACTCGAGACCCTGGGCTCTGATACCATGTTAAGCTTCATGTACTAGCCAACGCAACCAAAAGTCCGAACTGATGGAAATGGCTAGGCAATTCACTTATACACTTCAACAATTTTAATATCTAAAGCCGTTTGAGGCTACCTTTTTTTACAAATGGAATCTGTTAATACACCTAGCATTTGCACCAACATACTGAGCTTGAGGCTAACAACATCTTCTGCTTTTGAAATCTGGTGCATGCACTCATAAACTGCATATTGCTTCTCTTCCAAAGCAAAGTTGCCCACATCAGGCTAGCCAGCTCATAGAGCCTGGGAAAAACTGTACACACGAACACTGGCCAGTGGTTCTTGCTATCTTGACACTAATTAGCAATATAATCACCGCACGAGCCCGGGGAGCTGCCCGGGTTCCCGGGAGCTAGCTAGCCCCCCACTGGCTCACATTGAAAATCTTGGATTGATGGTCAAACTTCTTTATTACCACGATCCCTAAAAGGGTGGTCAGTTTGTGTTTGAGTTTTTCAAGGTTAGAAGGTGGCGTCTTGGCAAATGGAGGCGGGTATTGAGCTTCAGGGTGAAAACTCCTTGATTTGACCTTCATTGGTTGGACCTAGCAATGACAGTGCTTACACATCGTTACCTTACTGAAGGCATGTCATGGATTGCTCATACCTACTCTCCAGAGTGAAAACCATGATCTGGTCTTTACTGGTATTTTCCCAACATCGGCCATATTGTTGGGTAAGATGATTAATCGAGTGAGGTAGGCTGCGTAGGAGAATCTAGGAATGGGATCGGTACAACGATCTACCCAGGCCCTCGTGATGAGTAAAAGCTCTACTTTTTTGGCGAGTGAGAATGATGAGACGGACACTGGTGAAAAAATGACTGTTGGAGTCGGTCTCTCCCTCTCCCCAGGCGATTCAAAGGCGACGAAGATTCCGAGCGCCGTGGCCACGGTGCGCCCCTCTCGCCGCGCTCCCCGCTACCTGAGAGCCAGGTCTGCCGGGGATCCCGGTTCTGGGCACTCGCCGGCGAAAGCTCGGACGAAGAAGAAGTTTCCCCTGCGCTCTCGGGGTCGCGGCAGCGGGCTGTGGCTCCTAGATCTGGTCCGGCCGTCGTCACCTTCGGGGATTTCCTGGCTCCAGTGTGGAACCAGGTATCGTCGGGGGTCGGCGGTGCGGGTCGAGCGCGCAGTGGCCGCAAGTTCGCCCCGGGTGGGCACCGCTCGCGTTTTGGGGGTTTCTCGGATCTGGGATCCAGATCCGGTGCATCCCTTGGGGCTCGCCGTGCTCCGGTGGTGTCGGAGGGTTCGGGCCTCGGGGTGAGGTCGTCCTTGCCTTCGGCGGGTGGTGATTCGGTTTCTGGTGTGGAGTTTGTTCCGGCTCGGCGGCGGGATTCCAGTGCCTCGCCGGCGGCGGTGACGCAGGCTGCGTCGAGGGTTCGGGAGGATGGGGATGGGCCCGCTCGGTCAGTGCCCGCCGCGGTGGACCCGGTGTGTCAGCCCCAGCGCCCTCAGATCCCCTCCAAGCCACTTGCGTCTTTGGCCCAGGTGATTTTTGGGCCTCCACCTCCCAGCCCATCAGCCCACTCGTTTCGCTCCCAGAGTGGGGAGGTACTTAAGTGGATGTGGGTGCCCAGAGGAACCCTAGATCCCACTGCTGCCTCTCCTGCCCCGCTGTCCGACGTTTCTGAGTGGCGGCGCAGATCCAGATCCAGTCTCATTCTCCCGCGTCTCCTCCGCAAGTCCTCTCCGGCGTCGATGGAGCGTGGCCGCGGTGATCTCCGAGCGGGCTCCAAGCGCTCCTTCGACGATTTCGACTCCGATGAGGGACGGCGGCTGGAGCGCACGCTTCGCGAGCGTGCAGAAGACGAGCGACGTCGGCGGGAGCGGGAGGCCGGCCGGGAGTGGAACCGGTATCGTACGCCAGAGCGGCGCTACGAGGAGAACCGCCGTCGAGAGGACGACGTGCGGTTCGAAGCAGGCCCTTCCAATCAGCAAGACCAGGTCAAGAGGAAGAAGGTGGGGGTTCGGAAGTACTCCTCCAGATCGCGGGCAGCAACGACTTCCAACACTCCAACGCCAACTCCGCAGCCGCCGCCGGGGCAAGGCGCCACTTCTGCTCAGCCGCCGCTGCCTCAGCCTGCAGATCAGGTGCAGGTGCCGAAGAAGGCAGGCATCAAGTGCTATAACTGCACGAAAGATGGGCACTACCAATCAGCTTGCCAGTTCCCTGCTCATTGCGGCATCTACAATCAAGATGGTCACACGACTGGTATGTGTCCCCAGGCTCCTAAACCCCCCTCGCTCCATTGGTACGGGTATGCGGTGGATGGCAGGGGCTTTCACTGTCTGGAAGTAGAGGAAGCTTTGTTGTCAGAGGATCGTCCTTCCCGCGAGTTTGAAGCCACGGTGATTGCTATGGAAAACAGGCTTGACTGTGATGCTCTGGCCAGAGACCTCAAGGCCTTGATTGATGAAAACTGGGATTGGCAAGTCCGTCGTGTCAGCGATACGGATTTTGCTGTGGTGTTCCCGACCCAGGCCAGCTTGAATCTCTGCAAGAATCTGTGTAAGAATGCTGGGGGGATTACTCTGCCAATTAGCAAGATTTCGGTGTTGTTTGTGGATCCTGTTCCGTACTCGACTGCTGCCATGTCCTTGGCTAAGATTTGGGTGAAGCTCTCTGGTGTCCCGCAATGCTTACAAAAGACTGATTTGCTGATGGAAGGAACCAAGATGCTTGGTCGACCTCGTTTGGTCGATGAGGACTCACTGCCATTGCTTGATCTCCCTGTCAGGATGCTCTTTCACTCTCATGACCCTGACCGCTTGCCTAAGTCGGTGATGTTGTTTGCTAATCTGAAGGGCTTCAAGATTGGGGTGGAGGTGGAAACGGCCAAGGGCCTGGGCGGTCCTTCCCGTAGGCCTGATGACAGGGATAACAGTGACGACAAAGGCGATGATGGAGATGACCGTACCCAAACTGAAGATCAGAGCCAGTCTGAGCGCCACTGGAAGAGGCAGCCAAGTTCAAACAAGGATAAAGGCAAGGTGGGGGAGGTTGCCGCGCAGGTTGTACAGAAGGGAGGGGCTAATCAGGCTTGTCTCTCCCCTGTGATGAAGACTCCACCGCCCCAGCCGGTGCAGGCAAGAGCTGATGAGATCATTCCCCCTGTGATGGTCTACGGCAAGAACCTTAAGAAGAGGCCAGGTTCCAAATCCTCGGTGGGCAGCAGCAGTGTCCCGCTCCCCTCTGCCAAGGACTTCTCGGCGTCCAAGCCAGCGTCTGCGCCTGCTAAGTCTCAACTGTCACCAATTCCGTTTGATCAATATGGGTCCAATCTTGATGCAGATCTGCTTGGTTCTCAGACCATTCTGGAGCCCAAAGCCTTGTCTATGACTGTCATCCTCGATGAAGACTCTTCCCCTTCTGATCACGATGTGGACCCCTCGGTGCTAAAACGTTCGAAGTTGTCGGAGGCTGACCGTACCGACATTGGCTGGGAGAGCCCGGAGAAGTGGGAATTTGACAACGAGACTCTAGCCTCCAAGATTGCTAAGCTGAAGAAGAAACAGGATGGCGAAGTTCACAACCCTCCGAAGACTGCCTCCCAGGTGGATTTGGCCAAGGAGGTGGCGGCGGTTTCCGGGGTGGCCAAGGCAAGGCGTTCTGAAGCGATTCCTTCCTCGTCTCCGTCTCCGACTGCAGCGGCGAGGAGGAGTGCCAGGACCAAGGAAGGAGCTGCAGAGTCTATGCTGCAGAAGGCTTCAAAGCGTGCGGCGGTGAAAGCAGGTACTCAATCCCCCCCTCCTCCCTGTTGCCTCGATGATTTCCTTGCTTTTCCTGCCACGCCGGACTCTGTTTTCTTGGGTATTGCTGCGGATTCTGGCATTGCTCAATGCCCTATGTCGCCCAGAGAAGAGTCTTTTGTTTCCTTGATTAGGGCTAAAGAGCGGGCTCAGGCCGTGATTGCTGAAGCGGCGGAGAGTCTGGCGCTAGCTAAGGCTAGAAAATGTGCGGAAGAAGCTGAAGCTCATGTCCATAGGCAAGAACTAGGGGGCTCCAGTGTGGAGCCCTTAGCTTCTAATACTGCTGTGGCAGAGTGCCCAGCTAGTGTCGCCTTGCCTGGTGTGAGGAAAAAGGCAAAGAAACGTGAGCCTGCTTGTGCCTGCCCTCCTAGGGAAAACCTGAGAATGACTCCCGCTCGCCAAGCACGAGCTGCTGAGAAGATGCCCCAATGAGGATCGTCGGCTGGAACATCCGTGGGTTTGGGCGCAGTGGTCGCAAAACCCAGATTAAGGAGCTGGCGCGTAAAGAAGCGGCTGATATTCTCTTTTTACAAGAAACGATTCGCCAAGACTTCACTGATCAGGAGCTCGGATCTTTGGTGAATGGTGAGGTCTTTCACTGGCAGTGGAAATCGGCTGTGGGACACTCTGGGGGAATGCTGCTGGGAGTGAGGGATGATATGTTCGAAGTGGGTGGTGTCGATCAAGGCCGGTTCTTCCTCAGTGCGACAGTTCTTCACAGAACTGCACGATTCAAATTTGAGCTGATTGGGGTGTATGGACCGGCGGACCATGCTCTGTCTGCGTTGTTTCTTGCTGAACTTGAGTCTAAGGTTCAAAGTACCCAATATCCAGTGGTGATTATTGGTGATTTTAACTTGATCCGAGGCCCTCAAGACAAGAATAACAACAACATAAACTGGCCTCTAGTTAATGCCTTTAATGAGTGTATTGCGAATTTGGCTCTGAATGAAATCTCAAGGTCTGGCGCCCGTTTCACTTGGTCTAACCGGCAAAGTAATCCTGTCCGCAGTGTGCTGGACAGGGTCTTGGTGTCCGCTGACTGGGAACAGCAATTTCCATTGTCTACTTTGAGGGCTCTGCCAAGTGTTGGCTCGGACCATGCCCCTTTGGTTCTGGACTCTGGGGAGAATGTGGTCTGTAAGTCCCAAAGATTTTTCTTCCAAACCCAGTGGTTTGAGTTACAAGGGTTTGGTGAGATGCTTCACCAGTGGTGGTTGGAGCATGCGTCCCAGATTACAAGATGTAGAGGGCCAATTGACTTGTGGCATATTCAATCTGCCGCGTTGCGTCAGTTCCTGAAGGGCTGGGGAGCGAATCAAGGCAAGCGCTTGAGGGTTTTAAAATCTGACATCCTCTCTCGTATTCAAGAGCTGGATGCCAAGGCTGATGGGCAGGGCCTGGACGAGGAAGGCTGGGGTCTCAGATATTTTCTGGAGGATCAGCTGCTGGAAATTCTTAGTGGGGAAGAGGAATATTGGCGTCAGAGGGGACGCCTGCAATGGACCCTCCAGGGAGACGCCAACACCAAGTTCTTTCATGCCTGTGCCAATGGCAGGAAGAGACGATGCGCCATTCTATCTTTGGCCTCGGACAATGGTGTTGTCGTGGACAAAGACGAGATTAAAGAGCTTATCTACTCCTTTTACATTAACCTTATGGGCTCAGAGGAGCCTAGGGTTTTGAGGCTCCAGGAAGGGACCTGGACGCGAGAGCAGAAGGTCTCAGAGGTGGAGAATGAGTTGCTCCTGAGATCCTTCTCCCAGGAGGAGCTGGATGAGGTGCTTAAGGAGACTAAAGTAGATACAGCCCCAGGCCCTGATGGTTTCCCAGTGCTCTTTTACAAACGTTGCTGGCCTTGGATCAAGACGCAAGTGCTGCAAATTCTCAATGGGTTTGCCCTGGGTACAGTGGATATAGCAAGACTTAACTTTGGCATCCTGTCTCTCATCCCAAAGGTCCCAGGTGCGGACAATATCAAGCAATTTCGCCCAATTGCCCTTATCAATGTAATCTTCAAGCTTGTTGCAAAAGCATATGCGATGAGGCTCTCTCCCGTGGCACATAGAGTGATCTCTCTCTCTCTGACTGCTTTCATTAAAGGAAGGCTGATCCATGATGGGCCGTTAGCTTTGCATGAAATCATCCATGAGCTCAAGGTCAAAAAGACTGAAGCTGTGCTGCTGAAACTGGATTTTGAAAAAGCCTACGATAGAGTAAACTGGCAGTTCCTCAGAGAGGTTCTAATCAGGAAAGGTTTTGATGCTGCCTTTGTGCATAGGATGATGCAGTTGGTGTCTGGTGGCCAAACTGCAATTGCTATCAATGGGGAAGTTGGTCCCTATTTCCGCAATAAGAGAGGGGTCAGACAAGGTGACCCAATCTCTCCGCTGCTGTTTGATTTCGTGGGGGATGCACTGGATGCCATGTTGTCGAGGGCTAGAGTGACCGGACACATTCAGGGTGTTGTCCCTCACCTGATTCCTGGGGGGGTGTCCCATTTGCAATATGCGGACGACACCATGATCCTGATTCAGAATGATCCTGAAGGTATCCGGAATTTGAAGTTCCTGCTAATCTGCTTTGAACTGATGTCTGGGATGAAAATTAACTTTCACAAAAGCGAAGTCATTGTGATGGGGGTTAGCGCTGAGGAGCAGGCTAGGGTAGCAAGGCTCTTGAACTGTAACCAAGGAAAATTCCCCTTCACTTATTTGGGATTCACAATCAGTGACCATAAACTGTCCATAGCTGATGTTGAGCCTTTGGTGGCCACGGTGGGTAAGAGAGCTGCCCCCTGGCAAGGCAGGTTTATGTCTTCGGCAGCTCGTTTGATCCTTATCGACGCCTGTCTTTCTAGTTTGCCACTGCACACAATGGGCCTGTTTATGCTGGCTGATGGCACTCATGCAGGGTTTGATAAGCATCGGAACAGATTCTTCTGGGAAGGACAGGGTAATAAGCGTAAGTATCACTTGGTTGCATGGAAAGATATTTGTAAGCCTAAGAACCAGGGTGGTCTGGGGGTGATGAACACTAAGTTGATGAACCAAGCCCTCATGTTAAAATGGATTTGGCGCATGTTCTCTGGTGAAAATGAGAATCTGCTTTGGCTTAAACTTCTATGAGCAAAATATAGCTGCACTAACTTCTTCAACTCAAATTCCTCCGGGGGTTCTCCCTTCTGGCACAGCCTTCACAAACTCAAGCATCTGTTCAAGATGGGGGCCAGATTCACTCCTGGTCCTCGGTCAGAGGTTGCTTTCTGGTCTGATCTCTGGGTTGGAGATGCCCCCCTTAGCTCTCGTTTCCCCAGGTTGTTTGACAAATGCTCTGACCCTATGTTGAAAGTTGGCCAGGCCAGAGTGTCCGGAAACTGGAACATTGCTTTCAGAAGATCTTTTGACCCTGAGGAATTAGAGCTTTGGTCTCAGCTAGTTCTTGTGCTGGACGGGGCGAGATTTGACGATGAGCGGGATAAGGTTTCCTGGTCCCTGGAACCCTCGGGGTCTTTTTCGACGAGGTCGATGTATAAGGCGCTCTCAGCTGGTCCGCAGGTGCAACTAGCTGAGCTGCTTTGGACGTCGTCCATTCCCCTAAAGAGCAAGATCTTTTCCTGGCAGCTGGCCAGAGGTAGGCTACCGTCAAATGACCAAATTCTTCTTAGGAGAGGCCCCTCGAATGGTAATTGTGCTCTTTGTGGTCTCCCTGAGGATGTTGATCACATCTTTTTCAACTGCTGCCTCGCACAATTTATGTGGAGTGGGCTTAGAGACATGTTCAGTGTGAACTGGTCTCCCGCCTCAAGACAGGAGTGGCTGGGCATCTTGGCCAATTTCGCTCCTAGAGCAAAGCGCTTGCTCTGGACCTTGTTTGTTGCCCAATCCTGGGCGCTGTGGATAACCCGTAACAAGTTTTCTATTGAGGGGGTTTTTCCCCATCAACCTGCTGACGTTGTTTTTAAACTTCTCTTAACCTTGCAGCTGTGGCGGCCCCTTCAAAAGCGTAGAGACTTGCCGGTGTTCGTCGAGCTTGAAAGACTGGTGAAGCGTCTCTTCTCCATCACACATGTGACTCGCCAACCCCAGCCGAACGCTATCTAATGCTATCTAGTCTCTAGTTCTCTGTTCCAAGGCCTGCGTGCCCTCCTTTTCTAGCTTTCGATCCCCCCCTGAAACTCTGAGGTGTATCAGTGTGATCTTCACCTCTGGCTGGAGACTTTCTTTTTAGCTTTATGCTCCTGGTTGTAAGCTGCTTGCAGCATATCTACTTTGTCTCGCTCGTGGCTGTGTGGCTTTATTAATTTAAAGCCGGGCATGGGATGCCTTTTATTTAAAAAAGCTCTACTTTCCTGCTTGTCTAATCTTGATTCATATAGTGGTGTTACAATGGATGCTCGGATGAACAAGCGCGACGATGGATCTAGGTGTACGAGAATCGTGTGTAAGGATAGGAAAACTCGTCTCTCTCCCTCTCTAAAGTTTCGAACTGTGTCTTATTTAGGATGGCAGAGGCGAATTACATTGATGTCTTAGTGGAGCACTGTCAAGGTGATTATGTCGTAGTGGAGATGATTGTGGTAACACATGTCTTCATAACGTATGTATTCAATGTCTAGTTAGTGCGCCATCCCCGTGACCCAATTGGGTCTATCTCCTAGTCATCTTCCTCTTGACAGAGTCGTGAACCAGCTCTCTTGACCTAGGGTTTGGCATTCCTCTTCTTTGAGCGAAGTCTGACTTGTGTGGAGTGTTGGCCACCTCTGGGCCCAACATTTAGTTTCATCCTCATCAAGGATCTTTCCTACAACCCATGTGTTGTCACGTGTGATGGTAGACGTCGTTGGCTTTTGTTGCATGCCTTGATCACTTCAGCCTGATACTTGGATACCATATTTTTGTTTCTTTCTATGTAATAACGTGGATGTGTGCATCTTCGATGTCTTGACCTACTCTTGGTATTGAGTTGGTGCAGAGAGGCCGAGTGTATTTGATACATCTTGATATTAATATATTGCCCTTCAGACCATTGTCTAAGGAAGTAACATCCTTTATTTCAACTAAACTATTCAATTTCCGGCATAGAAGAGCATCTCAAAATTGCCAACAGAGAAATATTGCACAAATGTATGAACATTGATATGTGAAGTTGTAAGTACGGTACTGCTCTAACGATTACTATGCTCATATATGAAGGGAAAAATGGTGATGAAACCTTTGATTGGGCAATACGTCTACGAGTTGTGCTTGAAGCTGCGCAAGGTATGATGCAATAAAAAATATTGTCCGCTTAAGCGAATATGTTATACTAGGTAGTTTGTTTTTCTTTTCACTAAAGTTCTCTTGGCCTTGTTGTGATATGCGTAGGTCTGGATTATCTGCACAAGGGATGCAGCTTGCCAATCATTCACAGGGATGTGAAGACCAGCAATATTCTGTTAGGTCAAAATCTTCGAGCGAAATTAGCTGATTTTGGACTTTCTAAAACTTACCTCAGTGAAACACAGACTCACATATCAACCAACGCGGCTGGACCAGCAGGTTACTTTGTATGTCTCTTTGCGCATATTATTTATTGCGTCCTCTTTTAATGTACTAGCTTCTAACGAGAAGTCTATCTATCTACTATATACTAAAAGCACAATACGGGGTTCCAAAATAGAGCCACCACGTTAATCCACATCATTAGAATTATTTTAGCGGTTAGATCTGTATTTTTAATGGTCAAGATTTAAAAGAGTTACGTAACATCTATAAGCACATAATGACACGTACATGACCACTTTTTAAGAAAAAAAGCAGTCCGAAGGCATCACGTCTCCAACTCATTGGGAGACGTACATGCAAACCAGCTCATTGGGATTACGACTTGCAAAACATAAATTCATAAGTTCATAAGTTTAAGAGGCTACCACCATCACGTGTATTGTACATAGAAGGCAAAAGGTACAGTTTTCCGTTAGGATTCTAAGCATCATCATGTGTACTATACATAGAAGGAAACCAATAAGCAACTTTCCGTTAGAATTCCAATCAAATAAAGAGCTGATTGTAAGGAAGTAATTTAGCGGTAAAAATTTGCATAAAAAATAGCGGTAAGCAGATGTGGATTCTATTAGATATCTCTACGGCAAAAATTTACGGAAAAATTGATTTGATCAGATATGGATTGTAATCAAAATGTAGATATCTCTACGGCAGGAATTTATGGAAAAAATGATTTGATCAGTATCCAGTTATTCGCGTAGTGTGTATCATGACGCTACAAAAACTGGATGCTCACTCCATAATTTTATGTTTTTCAGGCACCACATTGATACTTATTCTCTAAATTAATATTTTGACACCTGGATGTATCATGGCTAGAATTTAATAGGAGACCCCAAAAATTTGTAACACATTGGAGTGCGGCAGGTCACCCTTGTAATAATTCACCAAAACTATGTCTAGGTTGGTATGCAAACTATAGTCACCAAAAGTATCTTCGGTTATACCTATGTAGTCAGAATTACCTCATCTCAACTGTGTGACGTAGTTTGAAAAGATTTAATTTTTTATATAACTCTGTGATGGATGCACATGAAGCTGACACCAAAGCTGATCAAGGATTACAATTACAAAAAAATACGAAACGATGAACTATTCTATTGTTACAAGAAAAAATGATGAATTATTTCTTTAAATTAAACATTTTGGTCCATGTGGAAAAGAGAGATATGTTAAAAATCTCATAAAAATGTGAATCATCTGTCCGCAATCCAAAAGTAATAAGATTACAATAAATGCCTTGTGGATTAATTTGTGAGTGCATCAAGTTTTATACATGTGCTATTGTTAGCCTATGTGTGATTAAAATTAATAGATATTGTCTCGCAGCACAAACAACACTTAAGGCCGATCCAAAAACTAAATAAAAATTTAGTGATGTCAGATAATAGTTAGATGATACTTACATGTAATTTAGAAGTTACATCTATTGTTTACATGTATGTCCGTAGGAAGATACTTGATATGTTTAGGTTCATTTGTGATGATCGATGGGCTAAGATTTTAATGTTTAAGAGACTTGATATTACTTATTCAAATGCAATATCAAAGTTCTACATGCCATGTCAGTTTAGATACAATTCATATTGTGGTCTATTAAAAGAATATCATTTACCAGATTGGTGCAGAATGTTTCACGTTTGATTGAGATTTTTAAACATATCTCTCTTTTTCATAAGGATCACCCTGTTTAGTCTAAGAAAACAATAGGTCTACTTTAAGATAATGTTGGAATTAGTAGAGATTCTTATTATCTTACTGAATTAATGTACAATTTAGAGATTTTCTAATATGGAAATAAGGCGTGCTAGGAAGAATTTGGATCCATGGATAAAAACTCCATAGTTACACCCATATAGTGGAGGAGTTAACCTTATTGGCGGGACACCGTCTCAAATTTCATGATTTTTATAACTAAGAGTGAATGGTACTAATAAGGAAGATAGTTAACTAAGCTACACGTGATAGGTTAATCCATCATTAGCATGCATCTCAGCTCCTCAATAGATGATCAAGGTGAGAGAAGTTGACAAATGCTTGAAATAGGGGACTAATGATCCTAATTCTATGAACATCTTACTTTTATGGTCTAAATAGTTATAATGTTCCACACTGAAGTGAGTAAGTTAAAATATTTCCAAGTTCAATCTTAGTAAAAGTGAAAGACATATTTATATTCAAATTATATTAAGAGTCTTCCAATCGAACACATACTTCAAACATATGCAGTCTATAGATAAACTAAAGATGATGTCCTCGCATTTGCGAGGGCCTCCCTTCTAGTTAACTTAACAAGAGCAAGAAAGAGTACTTCTGAAGAGATGACCTTGCGTTGCTCTCTTAATCCAAATTTAAATTTATTAAGATGAGGCTTGCCTGCTGTTTTTCCAGGTACTACCACACCGGCAGGCTCACAGAGAGCAGCGACGTTTACAGCTTCGGTATTGTTCTACTGGAAATAGCTACCGGCGAGCCTCCGATACTGCCGGGCCGTGGCCACATTGTTCAGCGTGTGAAACAGAAGATGGCCACTGGTAACATCAGCTCAGTAGCCGATGTGCGGCTCGGCGGTGCCTACGAGGTTACCTCCATGTGGAAAGTTGTTGACACTGCCATGGCGTGCACAGCGGATACTTCTATTCAAAGGCCAGCAATGGCCGCTGTGGTGGCACAGCTGAAGGAGAGCCTGGCACTGGAGGAAGCCCGCGAGGACAGCGGCGTCAGGGTAAGCCCCTGTGATACTGCAGCCTTGGTGTCCACATTTGGCCCCTCGGCAAGATGAAGCTGCGACTATAACCAAGTTATTTTGGTAGAAACAAGCTGTGTGTTTGTTACAACGGTGTATTTTCCCGTCTTTCTGAATTATTTCTCGTGTTTAAACGAAGTAATATGTGTGTATAAGAATCGTGGTGAATTGGTTTGGTTTTATGTGTGCAAAAAAACATTAAGCTAAGGATGAGCTTACAGCTTCTTCAGATACATATCTACTTCCCTTATGTGTACGAACATACAGCGTGATTACTCTAGTCCGATGAAAAATGAGGTGCACTATGATGGATTGGTTTGCTTCCATGTTTATTTGACTTCCTACTGTTTTTTCTTTGATCTGCTATTTCCATGATCCAGAATTCAAAGGTGTGGCTTTGCAAATTGTTATAGTACCATTCTAAGTTGATTTTTTTGCAGTAAATCCTTGCATACACGAGGCAGCAGGAAGGTGGTTTCGTATCCTCTGCAATTGCAACTGTGATGGTGGAAGTAAATAATAACAATATATTCCTTTACTGCATAACTAGGCATTGGCTATTCCCATGAGCTGAGTTGTTGCAACTGAAGACATGTTCAGACAACTGTTGTTTGAGAACCTGATGAGCATGGTTATGAGCAACGACATTGAGCTCACTGTAGATGTGATACCCCTCGGCTGGAGGGGTTCACAGATCTGGAAGTAATTCACCATGCATGCATTCTCTTATCTCCCAATTAACCTGACCAGCACGAAATAGCCTGCTGGGTGCTGCACTGGCGACGGTTAGATCGTCTGTTAAGAAGGTGACATGATGACTCCGGAGAAGACCTGCAATTTAGGCTGCCAGGGGAAGAGTTTTTATGACCCAAAAAATGGCGATGGCGTCCGTGCTTCAACTTGGAGAGGGGATGGCGTCGTTTCTACTGAGGCACAAGAATGGTGATGTCTCCACACGTGTCTCTGATCTGAATAAGAAGGCTCCAATACCTGTAGCATCGTGACCTTGCCAGGAATTTTCGTATTCTGCCAGGAGGCGTTAGCAAAAACTGTTGTAGTACCTGCAATCAGAGGATCAGACCTGACGGTGCTTCCCTATGCTGGAATTGCATCTCGCGTCTGGAGTTCCTGAACTGTTGAAGGCCGCTGGCTGATTGCATCGAGTGTTGCAAGCCCCTGGGTTGCATATTTTGTTGATCTGCATGCATTACCGAGAGGAGCACATGTTTCATGCCGAAAATATTTATCATTTCTTGATTTCTAAAGACACAGGTTCACACTCCTTACTTCTTGGAGTTGGAAATCTTCCAATTGTCATATCCTCGTGTATGCCTCAATCCTGAGTAAATAGCACCCCGCGGTCTCACAATTTGTAACGTGTAAAACAGATTAACCGGTCACTCAACTTGTCAATCGTGTGCATGCTTGGTCAAAAAACGGTCTGAGCCTGTTTTTTAACAAAAAAAATGACGTGGATGGGGAAGTCGGGGACCGGTATTTTTTCATTTAGTCCCTGCTCCAAACATTTTTTGTAGTTTACTCCCTGACTTACAAGAGGGTACCACTAGTTAAAGAAAAAACAAATAATTAGAAACAGTGTTGTTTTTCATTTAGTCCCTGCTCCAAACATTTTTTGTAGTTTACTCCCTAACTTACAAGAGGGTACCACCTGTCAGTAGTTAAAGAAAAAACAAATAATTAGAAACAGTGTTTCATGCCAAAAATATTTATCATTTCTTGATTTCTAAAGACACAGGTTCACACTCCTTACTTCTTGGAGTTGGAAATCTTCCAATTGCCATATCCTCGTGTATGCCTCAATCCTGAGTAAATAGCACCCGCGGTCTCACAACTTGTAATGTGCAAAACAGATTAACCGGTCACTCAACTTGCCAATCGTGTGCATGCTTGGTCACAAAACGGTCTGAGCCTGTTTTTTAACAAAAAAATGACGTGAATGGGGAAGTCGGGGACTGGTATTTTTTCATTTAGTCCCTGCTCCAAACATTTTTTGTAGTTTACTCCCTGACTTACAAGAGGGTACCACAAGTTAAAGAAAAAACAAATAATTAGAAATAGTGTTGTTTTTCATTTAGTCCTTGCTCCAAACATTTTTTGTAGTTTACTCCCTGACTTATAAGAGGGTACCACCTGTCAGTAGTTAAAGAAAAAACAAATAATTAGAAACAGTGTTGTATAGGGGGTTCAAACTCAGGACCTGCAGCTCATGGACATGCGCGCTAGCTAACCAATCAAGAATACACTTGGCGATAAAATTTCACATCATAATGTTTTTATACTTAATCCGTGACGGTCAACGCCGGCGCCATCGCGTTGGTCATCCACTGTTGATCACCGTCAATGTGGGCGACGAGCTCGATCCGTTCACCGTAGTGGCTCAATTTTCGTTCTAGGTACATATGTATATGACATCAACATTTATGAATATGTGTATGCATGCATTGCATAATGTTATGTACCCTTAGCTAAATACATCGTGGAGCCTGGATGTGTGCATGATCATGTCCGCGTCGTGCTCATGGGCAAGAAGGTGCAGAACATCCTAAGCCCCATCGTCGAACATATATTTAGCCATAAATGTATAAAATGGCAGCGTCAAATGAGTACTAGATCACCTAGTCAGGTGTAGTGGCAAGTGGCGTGTTGCTTTTAGCTAGATGATCCTGAGTTCGAATCCCTACCTTGCGCATGCAATTTTAATTATTTCTTCTCTGATTGACACGTGGGTCCCACCTGTAAGGACTCGATAGGTAACAGATCATACACTTATAGTGGGTTTCTATTAAAAAAATCTATCTGTAATAACCTCACATGCCGTGCATGTGATTGGTTTTTGTCAAAAACCAGGCTCAGACCGTTTTGTGACTAGGCATGCACATGATTGATAATTAAGTTGAGTGACCGGTTAATCTATTTTGCAAGTTGTGTGACTTAAGTGCTATTTACTCCCTCAATCCTCATTGACATAGCTCCACCATGTAGTTCAAAGGGTTATGAGCATTAATCTGCGAAGTTGTGCCAAGATACAAGTTTTTTGAATAGCTCTATTGTCTGTTGAGTATAATTGAAGGAGTACTCTAGTTATTTTATGTAGAGTTGTGAACCTTAACCGAATAAATGAATCCAAATCCAATAAACATTTTCTAACGTGGTTTGAGAACCATGTCCATCTATCGACGGGACAAAAAACAAGGACAATAAATTCAGAGCTCCCCCTACACATGATAACTTTTATCGGGAAACTTTCATGGGTTTTACATGTTGTGACTTGAGTCCATGAGAATCTCGTCATCGCAGAGAAATCATGGATGATATTGGTCGCCAAAATCTATTAAAGATTGCTAGGAATAATCCAACAATCTTGAATGAAGTTATATGAAAAACCATTATAATCTAAACTAGAAACCAAAGATTATCACGGTAGTAATAGGGGCTGCTAGTTTGTGGGCACCCGTGCAAAATAGAGGAAATAACATAAGTATCATCTCTAAATATGAAATATATCAATAAATAATAGTAAATTATGATATAAAATAGTGATGCAAAATAGACTTATCAGTTATATGTAGGGATCATTGCAGTGATTCAAGAGCACGCATATGATCATTGCCACAGAAATGTGTCTGGGCATGTCTACATATATTCGAACCCATTGGGTCACACACTTAAGAGTTTCGCGTCTATTGAATATAAGTTTGGTATTAGATTAAAGAGAGAGGGAGACTCTAATAGTGGTTCGGGAAAGTCTTGGAATGGTTCCATTATATCACGGTTGATTCCAAAAGGGTCTGAAACCCTACCAGTGATATATAGGAGGTGTCAGAATGAAATTAGGGCAAACCGGTCTATTTATAGAAAGTCTAGAATACTCCAGAAGGTCAAAACTCGGAGGTGGACCGCCATGGGCCAGGGGCCGCATGGGGCCCACCCCTAGCCGGCCGCACCACTAGGAGGTGGAGTCCAAGTCAAGGACTCCCCCTAGGGCGGTTTGGTAAGAGGGGGTGAGGAGTTCCTACTCAAAATCGAACCCCCTCTAGGTTTGGAAGGAGGAGAGGAGTTCGAGTAGGAACCCGACTCCTACCCCAACTCGGACAAGGGGAGGTCGGCCGGCCCTAGAGGCCCTGGTCGCCTATATAAAGGGGGCGGGGGAGGCCAAGGCCACTCGAAGCCACAAGCCCCCCGCTCCCAAAACCCTAGGCCATCGACCACCACTACCATCGTCGTCAGCCACCGCCGCTGTCGGCCATCACCGTCGCCGCCCTAGCCGCTGCCGGCCACCCTCGTTGCCGTCGCTCATTTTTGTCGACTCTCCTTCTCTCTCGTGCGGAGCGTTGCCCATCTTCTACCCCGATTCCATCGGTGACATGGAAGCGCTGCCAGATCTTCTTCGACATATTCCTCGTAGTTCATGTGCTTGATCACACGTTTGACGCGGCGACGCCAAGCTTGTACATGTGGATACCATCAGAGGTACTGCATGTGCGGCACTAGATCGTGGGAGCCGGAGAAGGATAATGCATCTTCTCGCGACTAACTAAGGTTACTTGCAGGAATCGACTCGTGACTTCATCAATCTCGTCATCGACAAACTCTTCCGCTAGTTTGATCAACGAGGTACGTGATCCGTTGCCTTTCCCTTGCAAGATTGATCTTGGTTTAAGCGCTAGATTTTTTATTTTGTGTAGCACGATCTCCAATAGTACAGTCATCAGAAAAGTGATTGTTATTGCATATGCTATAGAAAAGAGACTAAGAGAGTGTTATTGCACATGCTATCTATATTAGGGTCTATAGTTGACATTGATAGATGCTACTTTTTTCCGAAAAGGTGGTTAAAACCAACCCAGCCTTTACATGCTATATATAGTAGTTTGATACGTCTCAAACGTATCTATAATTTTTTATATTCCATGCTTGTTTTTACACCATTTGCCTACTGTTTTGTTACACTTCATGGCGTTTTTATGCGATTTCCGGAACTAACCTATTGACAAGATGCCACAGTGTCAGTTCCCTGTTTTCTGCTATTTTGTGTTTTAGAAAAGCTACACAGGAAATATTCTCGGAATTGGACGAAACAAGTTTCAAAAGTCTTATTTTTCCCGGAAGCTTCCCGAAGACCGAAAGAGAGCCGGAGGGGGGCCAGAGGCCGCCCTCACACATAGGTGGCGCGGCCCAGGCCCTGGCCGCGCCACCCTGGTGTGAGGAGCCTCTGGCTGCCCCCTGGCGATGCCCCTTCGCCTATATAAAGCCTCGGGACGGAAAACCCTAGGGGAGTCGGCAAAATTTCCAGAACAGTTCCGTAGCTCCGCCGCCGTCGCCGATGAATTTCGGGGGACAGAAGTCTCTGTTCTGGCACCCTGCCGGGACGGGGAAGTGCCCCCGGAGCCATCTCCATCGGTCTCCGTCGCCGTCTCCGCCGTCTCCATCGACCTCACCGCCATCTCCATCAACCTTGCTGTCTCCTATGATGAGAAGGGAGTAGTTCATCCCCGGGGCTAAGGGCTCTACCGGTAGCTATGTGGTTCACCTCTCTCTCCCATGATATGATCTTTATGTGATCGTGAGCTTTGTATCATGTTGAACAAGTAGATGTTATTATTCAGATATTATGTGTACTCTAGTGGTATTATTAAAGTAATCTATTCCTCCTGCCATGGTGTAACGGTGATAGTGCGTGCATCATGGTGGTACTTGGTCTAGGCTACGATTGTGATCTTTTATGGATTATGAGAATAATTATCGCTATGATAGTATTAAAGTGATCTATTCCTCCTTTCATGGTGTAATGTTGACAGTGTGTGCACCGTGTTAGTACTTGGTCTAAGTTGCAATAATATTTATCTTGAGTTGTGATTTGATTTGGATATCTCTATGAGCGGTGTTTGTCAAGTACTTGATGAACTTTAAGGGGTGCTTCTGTAGCCACTACGCAATGATTAGTATTATTCAATAGGAGAGTAATTCAGAGTACCATAGTGAAGAGAAGTTGTTTATTTGTTCAATCATGTTATATTTGTTGAGAGTGTGTCCACTAGTGAAAGTATGATCCCTAGGCCTTGTTTCCAAGCTTTGCACACCGTTTACTTCATGTTTTGTTACTTATTTGCTCGCAGCGATATTTATTTTAGACCACATTTACTACTTATAATCATCTATACCGCTTGTATTTCACTATCTCTTCGCCGAACTAGTGCACCTATACATCTGACAAGCGTATTGGGTGTGTTGGGGACACAAGAGACTTTCTGTATCGTAATTGCAGGGTTGCTTGAGAGGGATAGCTTTGACCTCTTCCTCTCTGAGTTCGATAAACCTTGGGTGATCCACTTAAGGGAAACTTGCTGCTGCTCTACAAACCTCTGCACTTGGAGGCCCAACACTGTCTACAAGAACAGAAGCGTGCGTAGACATCAAGATCTTTTCTGGCGCCGTTGCCGGGGAGGTAAGGTAAAAGGTACTCGCATCCTCCTGTGTGAGTGCTCGGAGTTATTTCCTTTAGATTCTGCAATTACAACTTTTTGTTTCTTGTTTTTATTTTCACTAGTTAGGCTTAATGGAAAACAAAGAGTTCTGTAGTCTTTTTCCTGAGTTTAGATATGAAGTGTTTGAAGAGAAAATTGAAAAACCTTTGGAGCTTAATTTGCATGCTAATAGTGATGTTAGTATGATTGCTTTGAACACTGATATTGCTAATGTTATAGAAAAGTCTAAGCTTGGGGAAGCTGGTTTTGTTAAGCATGATATTTTTAGTTCCCCAGCTTTAGTGGAGAAAGTTTGTTCTGATAATATTTTATCTCCCATATGTGATGTTCCTTCTTATGATGATATGTTTGAAGAATATGCTTTGCGAAATAGCTGTTCTTTAGCTTGTGATGATACTAAACCTCTAGTCTATGATGGTTACAATGATGAGTATAACATTTTCAGTTCACCTACTATTGAGGATAAAATTAGTTATGATTATAATATGCCTCCTATTTTTGATGATTATGGTGATGAGAATAATTATTCTGTTCCTACTACTATTGTTCCTGTGGTGAGTATTAATTCTTTTATGCATGTGGCTCATGATAGGGATGCTTTATGTGATAGTTATATTGTTAGTTCTATTCATGATGCTACTGAAAGTTATTATGAGAGAGGGAAACATGGTTTGATGGATCTCAACAATATTAAGTTTCCCCTCTTTATGTTGCAAATCTTGAAGTGGCACTTGTTTTATCTATCCATGCTTGCTACTATGTGCCTCATTGATTTATTTTCTTATAAGATTCCTATGCATAGGAAGTGGTTCAGATATAAATGTCTTTCACATTTGCTTTTTGATGCTCTCTATTGCTTTAAGTTCCTATATGGCGCCTTTGCCTCAAGCTCTCATATGGTGCCCACATGAGCATCTTTGCAAATTACTGCGCCTAGCTCAAAGGCGTTAAAGAAAAGCACTCTTGGGAGATAACCCATTATTTATTTTCAGTACTTTTTCTTTTATTTGAGTCTTGGAAGTTATTACTACTGTAATAACTGCTCCTTATCCTTTTTATTTCGTTTTTGTGCCAAGAGAAGCCTCTAATTCGAGTGAGGTAAAGATTTGGGGATGTTGCTGTCCTGAAACTGTTTTCGGTGCTGCACCGTAAAAATTCGTATAAATTCTCTGTATATCTTTTGGACCTGAGATTTCTTGTGCATATGCCCCAGGTTATATCCAAACTTTTGTTAGTTGAACACTTTTTGATTTGAGCAACAGAAAACCCCTCAAGAATTCGTCCTTTGTCAGTTGTTCAGTTTTGACAGATTTCTGCCAATATTTGTGTTTGCCACTTTATCGCTTTCTTTTGAGTTCTTTTGATCACGGAACTTTTAGAGAAGTTGCTACAGTATTATTTGCTATATATGTGGTGGTTTTGAGTTGAAACCTGAAGCAAAAAGAGGTTGATTATATATTATGCTTACACTAATGTTGCTAATAGAATTGTGTTTAGTTTTGCATGAAGGAAGTTTTCAAGTGTAGGGATTGGAGAATGATGAGATGAGTTGAAGAATGGACAAAAGCTCAAGCTTGGGGATGCCCATGCATCACCCTAAGAAATATCCAAGAGTTACAAGCGTCAAAGCTTGGGGATGCCCCCGAGGCACCCCCTTCTTCATCGGCAAAAATGAGGTCACCTTTCAAGACACCATATTTTTATTGCTTCATGCACTATGCGTTTTTCTTGGAGCGTCAGTTGTTTTTGTTTTTAGTATTAGTTTAGTTTAGTTTGCTGCAATAAATGGTTAGATCACATCATGTTTCTTTTAGAGGAGATGAACTCGCTTTTCATTTGCCAAGAACGCTCTAGTTTTTATTCTTATCAAAAACCGAGTGTTCTTCTTTTTCTGCTACTGCGTTTAGCTTGCATTTTTCACCTTGATTTTTTTTCAGATCTTGTTTTATCTTTGCATCAAGGTGTATTTTTGCCTCTGATCTTTATTGGTTTTCATCAAAAGAGGTGTCTATAAAAATTTCAAATGGTGTTGGAAAGGAGAAAAAGCTTTATGCAAAAAAGTGGTACAAAAAGGAGCTTGTGTAGACTGCGGCTTAGGCTTTTGCATGTCGTGCTTGATGTCTTTTTGATAGTATGCTTAGTGGTTTTGCTGTAGCATGACTTGTCTCAAATGACTGAGATTGCTTAATGAGCCTTTGAAAAAATTATGCGTTGTTTTTATCGTTTGGAAGCATTATTTTGGTTTTCTCCTTGATGCTTTATTTGGGTTGACTTGGCGCATGCTCACACATATTAGACTCTTACAAAGTCGCCATAGCCTCTATGATCATTTAGTTTTTGACTTTTGATGCCATCTTATGCTTCTTTTAATGTTGCTTTGTCGCTTTGCATGATTATGGCCGTTATTGCTCTCTTAGTTGGTCGCTCCCAGTCTTTTGCTAGCCCTCATTTTGTACTGAGTATGAGCTCTACTCGTGCATCCAACTCCTAAAAACCAAGTTTGCCATTGTGTCCACTATAAATTCCTATGCATGGTATTTGTAAGCCATTTCAAGTAAATTTTTATGTGCTACCTTTCAAAACTTTCAACTACTTCTCGTTTTGTGCCACTGTTTTTAGCTCATGGGGACGTAGTGGTCGGATTTGCTATCTTTCATATTGCTTATTCCAAAAAGAAAAAAGAAAAAGAGAAAAAAGAAAGAAAAAAGGCACTCCTCTATGGAATGTGAATGTTGGTGGGCACCCGATGGAATCGGTTAGCCATTGTTTGAGAAAGGAAAAAAGGTGGAGAGGAGTGCCAAGCTTTATAAAAGAGCACAAAAGTGTCAATCTCTCTCTCAAAAACTTGCTTCATTTTTGTATGGAAGATAGTAAGAACCCCATTGCCAGTCGTTGACAAAGACAACCACCTCTCAAAACTCAAGTTTTATCTCTCTGTTTTATAAATGAAAAGCTCTAGCACATGTTTAATCACTGCTTCCCTCTGTGAAGGGCCTTTCTTTTACTTTTATGTTGAGTCGCCACCTTCTACCTTTATGCACCATTAAGAGAGCATAGTTGTCATTCTGAATATAATGTGCATTGTCCCAAAGTTTATCATTGATTGACTCATGATCATGGTTTCACTTGTTCTTAAATTATTTGTATCTAGTCGCCCTCTTAAACTTGAAGGTGTCCTATGCATTTATGTTTTGCTCTCTATGAAGGACAAGCTGAAAACCATTTGTATGTTTTTCCTTATGATTTGAACACACGTTTGACTTTCATTGTTTCATTTTCATGATCTTTTGTTTGTGTTCATTTTCATGTTTATAACATGGTTGCTAAGTTTCTATTATCAAGATTATATCTTTCATGCCCATGTTTTAAGTTCTTTGATCTCAGCACTCAATGCTTTACATATATGATCAAGATTGTGTAGGTGCATGTCACCTCAAAAATTATTCTTTTGTTATCACTTACCTACTCGAGGACGAGCAGGAGTTAAGCTTGGGGATGCTGATACGTCTCAAATGTATCTATAATTTTTGATGCTCCATGCTTGTTTTTACACCATTTGCCTACTGTTTCGTTACACTTCGTGGCGTTTTTATGCGATTTCCGGAACTAACCTATTGACAAAATGTCATAGTGCCAGTTCCCTGTTTTCTGCTGTTTTGTGTTTCAGAAAAGCTACACAGGAAATATTCTCGGAATTGGACGAAACAAGTTCCAGAAGTCTTATTTTTCCCGGAAGCTTCCCGGAGACCGAAAGAGAGCCGGAGGGGGGGCAGAGGCCGCCCTCACACATAGGTGGCGCGGCCCAGGCCCTAGCCGCGCCACCCTGGTGTGAGGAGCCCCTGGCTGCCCCCTGACGACGCCCCTTCGCCTATATAAAGCCTCGGGACGGAAAACCCTAGGGGAGTCGGCGAAATTTCCAGAACAGTTCCGTAGCTCCGCCGCCGTCGCCGACGAATTTTGGGGGACAGATGTCTCTGTTCCGGCACCCTGCCGGGACGGGGAAGTGCCCCCGGAGCCATCTCTATCAGTCTCCATCGCCGTCTCCGCCGTCTCCATCGACCTCACCGCCATCTCCATCAACCTTGCTGTCTCCTATGATGAGGAGGGAGTAGTTCATCCCCGGGGCTAAGGGCTCTACCGGTAGCTATGTGGTTCACCTCTCTCTCCCATGATGTGATATTTATGTGATCGTGAGCTTTGTATCATGTTGAACAAGTAGATGTTATTATTCAGATATTATGTGTACTCTAGTGGTATTATTAAAGTAATCTATTCCTCCTGCCATGGTGTAACGGTGACAGTGTGTGCATCATGGTGGTACTTGGTCTAGGCTACGATTGTGATCTTTTATGGATTATGAGAATAATTATCGCTATGATAGTATTGAAGTGATCTATTCCTCCTTTCATGGTGTAATGTTGACAGTGTGTGCACCGTATTAGTACTTGGTCTAAGTTGCAATAATATTTATCTTGAGTTGTGATTTGATTTGGATATCTCTATGAGCGGTGTTTGTCAAGTACTTGATGAACTTTAAGGGGTGCTTCTGTAGCCACTACGCAATGATTAGTATTATTCAATAGGAGAGTAATTCAGAGTACCATAGTGAAGAGAAGTTGTTTATTTGTTTAATCATGTTATATTTGTTGAGAGTGTGTCCACTAGTGAAAGTATAATACCTAGGCCTTGTTTCCAAGCTTTGCACACCGTTTACTTCCTGTTTTGTTACTTGTTTGCTTGCAGCGATATTTATTTTAGACCACATTTACTACTTATAATCATCTATACCGCTTGTATTTCACTATCTCTTCGCCGAACTAGTGCACCTATACATCTGACAAGCGTATTGGGTGTGTTGGGGACACAAGAGACTTTCTGTATCGTAATTGCAGGGTTGCTTGAGAGGGATAGCTTTGACCTCTTCCTCTCTGAGTTCGATAAACCTTGGGTGATCCACTTAAGGGAAACTTGCTGCTGCTCTACAAACCTCTGCACTTGGAGGCCCAACACTGTCTACAAGAACAGAAGCGTGCGTAGACATCATAGTTGCATCTATATGTTTCTCTTACTCAAAGATCGATGGCAATAAGTTTTGACCTAGCCTGTCGTTGGGAGCCCGAAACACGCCGCTGTGGTGACTCCATGCCGCTTGCGTGATCTTGGAGCTCCCCTACCACTCCTCTCCTACACCCAAATAGTGCCCATGCGGAGGCGTTTGGAGGCACCGATTTCGATTTAGTATATACGATGGTGTCCTATGATGATTCTATATATATTATTGATTTCTTACAGTTATGATGATTGCTAATAGATCGGTATTGACGCGACAATGGTGCTTGATCATCGGCTAGGTAGCTCAGGCGTTGATTTTTTTCTTGTTATTAATAGAGTACTTTGTTATAAATATTTATGATAAAAATTATATTAAAACGTGCGTTACACGTGCACACTTACTAGTAAGATATAAGGTACACTGGTGATGATAGATTGATACTTAGGTACTTGAACCACAAGAAATCCAAACATAAAACTTGAAACTTGCAAAGTATGAAATTAATTCCCAAAGTATTGCGTATTACAATTACAAATGATAAATTGGTACATTGCCTAATTTCATCATGATTTTTAACACTGAACATGTCCTAATTTTGAAATTTGACATATAAAAGCTAGAGCCATGGTTTTGTCCAAGCTATACAAATTCAAAATTAACTAATGCTAGTAATATGAGTCGGAGGAAGTAACACGGTACTTCGTATCAGCCTGTTCTAAATTATAATGTGTTTTAGTTTTTCTAATTCATATGTATTTACAGTTACACGCATTTTAGTTTTTTTGTTGTTGTTGTATGTGCGTACCGCACAGGTCACCGCCACATCAGGAGCAGGGTCAGCATGCTCGTGTGTTGGGTGTGCCTCCATTTAGGCTACACGCATTTTAGTTTATCTATCCACGTATTTCAGATTATGTGCACTCTACGTTGAAATAGTTATTAAACATCTTATAACTAACCGGGAACAAGGAAACATAAGTATTTTCGTAGAGAAACCAGCCAATGTTTTCACCTTGAATTTCACTTCTTACGCAGGGACCAATTTGACAGGATTTGCAAGATGCACCCGTCCTGGCCCGGCAGTCCCTGCGACGGTGGGGCCGGTTCGTTCACTGGCCTGCCGGTTCTGCTCGTCATTCCAGTGACGTGGCCATCCCAATCCCCGGTTCCACGTCACAGAGACCCATCGTCCACCGCTCGATCAAAATCAGACGGCCACCGCGCCCTCACACCCCCTCCCGGCCCCACCCGCAGCGACTGCAACCCGTGCTCGCTTCGCTTCGTCCCCATCCTCTCCAGATCTCTCGTCTCAACTCCCCGCTATTAATTACCACCTCTCTCTCTTCATCCCTCTCTCCGTAGCTCCCCATCGTCGCCCGTCTCCCTCCGTCCCTCCTCCCTAGGGTTCGACGCCCGCGGCGAAGCTCCCGCCCACCTCGCCGGCGGCGTCCGTCCGCGGCCAGGTAAATCCCGCCGCATCCCTCCGCCCCGCCCGGATCTCGAGGCGATCCTTGTGATCCCTGTCCGTCCCCGATTCGCGCGCAGATCTGTGTCGCGCGCCGCTGTTTCCCGCTCGATCCGCGTCGGAATTCGCGTAGCGCGTCCGTGTGTAGCCTCTCGAGGTGTCTTCGTTGGTGCGGCCGGCTGGCTTCGTAGGTTAGGTAGGCCGTCCAGATCCATGCGAATCTAGGATGCCGCGACCGTTGCATGGGTGGGTGCTACGTTCGCCGGAGTCGTTCGTTGACGGTGGTGTTCGGTTAGTCGATGCGAATGATCGATGCGACTTTTCGTTGGTGGATCTGTGCTTGATCTCGTGGAGTTTCCTTTCCTTGTGCAGTTTGATATGGGTTTAAGCAAAGCGGTTGGTTCTCACAGGTGCCTGGTTTAGAATGAATACTCGCTGAATTGCTTCGGGATCCAAGCTAATTGGCCCAGCGTATCGGAGAGTTGTAATTGGGACACTTTGTAGATGGGCGAGAAAAGTTGTAATTATCTGCAAACTGTCTGGTCCCTCATATTTAGCTTTGCGTAGCTAGCCCTTCTCGAATTGTTGAACTCAATTATACTGCTGTTAAGTATTTATGAGCAAGTTAACATTTTTTCCTTCAGTTGTGATACAAATGAGCAGAAATATAACTCCATGTGCAATTTTGAATGTAAGGGGTCTAGCTGATCTATGGTTCAGTTCGGTTTTGATCGTATACCTGTCTGCATCTCTGGGTAGCTTCACTTATGTTTTGGCCAAAGGGATTCATCTTGTCTGATCGTAACCATGATTTGGTGTATAATGCACAGTGACATTTACTATTTGATGTTTCAGTTTATACATATGCATTGTTGTATATAATGCTGACCTGTTTTCTTTTGGTGGACACAGCAAGATGGCTGGCGGCTTCCGGGTACTGCACCTTGTCAGGCCCTTCTTGGCCTTCCTGCCGGAAGTACAGAGTGCTGACAGGAAGATACCATTCAGAGAAAAAGTGATCTACACCGTTATTTCCCTCTTCATTTTCCTGGTGTGCAGTCAGCTCCCGCTCTATGGCATCCATTCAACTACTGGAGCAGATCCTTTCTACTGGATGCGTGTTATCCTTGCGTCAAACCGTGGTACTGTTATGGAGCTGGGTATTACCCCAATCGTGACATCTGGAATGGTTATGCAACTCCTTGTGGGTTCCAAGATTATTGAAGTTGACAACAGTGTGAGAGAGGATCGTGCTCTGCTGTAAGTATTTGTCAAAATAACATTCTCTGGTTTAGTTTTCTTTCTAAAATTTTGAACACCAAAATCGTTGTGTCTATAATCACATGTATATATAGTTCCATCATTTGTGTAGTGAATTGCCTGTGAAAATTGTATAGCTCTCTGATTCATGTCATATTTACCATTGTGATGAATGTTCTTCTTTACTCAGGAATGGTGCACAGAAGTTGCTTGGTATCCTGATTGCCATTGGAGAAGCTGTGGCATATGTTCTGTCTGGAATGTATGGCAGTGTGAGCCAACTTGGAACTGGCAATGCTATTCTCATTATCCTTCAGCTTTTCTTTGCTGGCATCATTGTCATCTGTCTAGATGAACTTCTCCAGAAAGGCTATGGTTTGGGTTCTGGCATTTCTCTGTTCATTGCTACCAACATCTGGTAAGCATACTCAACGTTATTTTCCTTACTTATTCATGTGTTATATCATTGCGAGTTGGCTTATGGTAAATTTGCTGTTATGTAGTGAGAATATCATCTGGAAGGCGTTTAGCCCCACAACCATCAACAGTGGACGTGGTGCTGAATTTGAAGGGGCTGTCATTGCATTGTTCCATCTGTTGATTACTCGATCTGACAAAGTCCGTGCCTTACGAGAGGCATTCTACCGTCAGAATCTGCCAAATGTGACCAATTTGCTTGCCACTGTATTGGTCTTCCTCATAGTTATCTATTTCCAAGGCTTCCGTGTTGTGCTTCCAGTGAGATCAAAGAATGCTCGTGGGCAGCAAGGCTCATACCCAATCAAGCTGTTCTACACTTCGAACATGCCCATCATTCTGCACTCTGCACTGATTACCAACCTGTATTTCATTTCCCAGGTACAGGCTTAACTTTGAGAGCTGTAGTAATTATAATAATAATCACGTGCATGCATGTTTAGGTGCTGACATGTTTTAATTGTTTCTTGCAGCTGCTGTACAGGAAGTACAGTGGAAATTTCCTGGTTAACCTTCTTGGCATATGGAAAGAATCTGAATATTCTGGTCACTCTATCCCTGTTGGTGGTCTTGCTTACTATGTGACTGCACCATCCAGGTGAATAATTTAATTTCCTGGCATTGCTACCTTCTTTTTCCACTTTGCTGCCTATGTTTTGGTTACTCTTGAAAGTACTGTTAGTTATACTTACATGTTATGCAAACTGCAGTTTGGCTGATATTCTGGCGAATCCATTCCATGCATTGTTCTATGTGGTCTTTATGCTGTCAGCATGTGCTCTCTTCTCAAAAACATGGATTGAAGTTTCTGGTTCATCGGCCAAGGATGTTGCTAAGCAGCTGAAGGTAAAAACAGCCCTTATGTAGTATTTATCTTCTCTTGTTATTGTTCCTTTTTGCATGTATCATGTCTCACAAGTCATATTAATGTTTTACGATAAAAGGGAATATTGCACAGATACCAAGTCATAATAATGTTATGTGGGCAAGATTGATTTTTATGTGTAATATGTTTGTTTTTATGTAAGGTGGCTAGTTGTCCAATTCTGAAATCTGTGCATATGAAACTACAAAGATTTGTATGACATATCATGCAACATCAGTGTAACATCTCTGTCATGCACTATTTAAACCTCAATTGTTTTGACAGACTAGAGTATTCTAGTCAGAAAACATTATCATCTAGAACTACTAGTTTATTTTGTAGGGTCCTTAGGAACTCTAGCCTGATGTTAGGACATGAATGTTGGTTATCCAAGTGTGATTTACTAATACGGCCTAAAAGATTTAATGGGGTGTTCTGTTGTCTTTTTTTGGCAATTTAGTTTCAAATTGCAAAAAGTGCTTTATTTAATCTCTGGTAACTCAACAGGAACAACAAATGGTGATGCCAGGCCACCGTGAGTCAAACTTGCAGAAGGAACTGAACAGATACATCCCTACTGCTGCTGCATTTGGTGGAGTATGCATTGGTGCTTTGACTGTTCTGGCTGATTTCATGGGTGCAATCGGTTCAGGAACCGGTATACTGCTGGCCGTTACCATCATCTACCAATACTTCGAGACCTTTGAGAAAGAAAGAGCGACAGAGCTTGGTTTCTTCGGTTTTTGATTTCATAGCTTTGGGGGCATGTTATGGCTACAGCTCAGTCTTCTTGACGGTCACAATACTGCTTGGCTGGCTGTTGTAGTTGTAACCGGAGATCTTAAATTATGTTTAGGTTGCCGACTTATTTACAGTTGAGAAATTTGTAGATGCTGCGTGTATTCTCAGGCCAGTTTGGTGGCGGACCTGTCCAATGATGGGGACATGGCCACCATCGATCATCTTCTGTAGCCTTCTCATGTCTTTTGACTATAGCAACTGAATGTTTTGGGATCAATTTAGTTATCCGGAGCTGAGTATATGTTTCTTTTTGCTTGTGACCATTATTAATCCTGATACTTTTGAACTATGAAGTAATGCAGTTTTTTGCGTTTTGCAAATCACCTTAACATATCTCATGTTCTGTATGAATGTTTTGGCAACCATCTATCATCTTCTGTAGCCTTCTCTTGTCTTTTGACTATTTGCTTGTGGTCATTATTAATCCTGATACTTTCGAACTATGAAGTAATGCAGTTTTTTTGCGTTTTGCGAAACACCTTCAGATATCTCATGTTCTGTATAAACTCTTTACTCCTGCTCTGAACTGATGTCCAAGGACGGAGATATGGCAACCGTCCATCATCTTCTGTAGCCTTCTCTTGTCTTTTGATTATAGCAACTGAAAGTTTTGGGATCAATTTAGTTATCTGGATATGAGTATGTGTTTCTTTTTTTGCTTGTAACCATTATTAATCGATGAAGTAATGCTGTTTATTGCGTTTTGCAAAACGCCTTCAGTATCTGAACTGATGTGCGTAAATATATAAGTTTCTTGTTTGTTAAATGAATAGATGGGCGTTCTCAAGCAATCTAGACATACCATTGATGAAACAGTTGAAGGCTTGGTAAACGGAGAGCACTGCACAGGGAGCGTTTCTGAGCATATCCTTTGAATTTTATTCAGTCGTGGATGTAATCATGGGAATATTTTTCAAAGTCTGCTTTGCATTGTTTGTTTTCATAGGAGAATTTCCAGTGCGTAACATCTCTGATATAACTCGTTGCTTTTCAGTCCTAAAGACAGTAGGTGCGATCAAGTGAATAAAAGATTAGAAGTTGCCATCCAATATTTACAAAGAAGCAGAAGAATAATAATATAACATTCTTGTCAAAAGTTGCATGTTACATAATCCTCCACGTCAAGGATACCCTTAGATTTTTTTTTTCTACTTTCTATCCTCAAGCTACAAAGGATCTCATAGTTCACGAAGCCAAGAACTTTAGCTCACACCATCAAGCGGTCAATTTAACATTGCCGCGTGATCTGACGTTCTTGGCAACCTCAACGATCTCTTCCATTTGGTTGTCTACCAGCTCGTTCAGTTGCTCCTCCTGGGTCTCGAGATCTTCTGGCTGCTGCTCCACCGTCTGATCATCTGACTCTGCCCCCTCCTTTGTCGAGTACACAGCGAACGATACATCCTCATCAAAACTAGTTGGAATCTCGACAAGCCGCTTCCCGTTGGTTCCAGAGGCGCCACCAAGTAACTCACCTTTGGTGCGGTCGTAGATGCAGGCTCTGAAGTTGTCAATGCCCTTGCGGTCCTCGGAATCAAGGTGTAGGTAGATCAGGATTTCCCAGCACCGCAGGAACTGCTTCTTGTTGATCTTCAGTTTCAGTCGTACAGTCTCAGCCAGGTCAGCCGGTGGAACCATTACGAAACTGCGGGTCCTTTTTGACAGGTTGGTCTCCTCCAGAGACATGACCATAGCCCCAAGCGCAGGCTTGATTGGTTCAAAGGTCAGAAGACGGAGACAGTCGATTGACGAACGTACATACTGCAGGTAATCAGAAGGGTCTTCGATGGTTACATCATATATGTTCTCAGATTCTGCGATGGAATTGATTGACTCAAGAAGACGACGCCCATGGCCTTCACCCTGATATGGTGGCAGGACCAGTATCTGGGAAAGCAAATGATACATATCAGCAGAATATCCAAACCAGACCAACAATTTTACTTCCCAAAAATCAGGTTATGCAACTATCTTGGAAGTCAGTCAAACATATAAAGTAACAGAATATATAGGCTTGCTTCAAAAACAATTGACTGCATATAGAAGAAACAGTGCAGATACATGAAGAAATAGATAGTAAAAGCTGCAATAGGTCCAACCTGACTGATGCGCAAGCGTGTGCTCTCAGGGTAACGATAAAAATGATGGACAGCTGCAAAGCCTAGCAACTGATATTTTGAAGCAGATGACTCGAGTGCTGCCTTCTTGACTACAAGGAGCATTTCCCATCCATGTTCTGTGATATCTATAGGCGTGGAACCTAGAGTGCAACGGTGTTAGAAGAAAGCTCCAAATTGATTTGACCACTATACATTAAACCTTGACTTACCTTCAACCAGAAGCAGAACAAGTGATACCAGACGAGAATAAAGGAATGCAGCAGCACCTTGGAGTTCAACTCGGATAATCTGGCAACAAGAGAGCAGATCAGACTTAGGACAAGTGCAGCCCCAAAGGAGTATGGCAACAGTTTGATGCAAAAGGAAGATGGCAACAGTTTGAATGGAAATTGTTATGAAAGCATTAGATCTAAACCACATATGCATTCAAAACTCTGGAGTTGTAGAAGTTATTGTCTCACGATCACATTAACCTTTACTCTGTAGAAGCATCGATGCTAAACTGCATCTTAATATATTAAATAGCACTTGATAGGTAGACATTTACAAACCGAGTGCAGAAATTTAAGAACCGAGTCAACAAAATGTCATCAATGAAATAATATGAGCAACAGTTCAAAAAGAGTACCAACCTCAACTGCCTCATCTGAGGCACCATGTTTAATGGAAGTACCATTCTTCACTGCCTCACTGCAGGGATCACAAAAATAAGTTCTGCCATATGTCCAGAACTATAAAGAAGTGCAGCTGTTGGGCTCTACAAAATGAGGTACCTTATATAGTGGCATTCCTTTGAAAATGTCCCCACAAATTCATCTTTTTCTACTAGATTTTCCCCAAAAATATTCTGCCAAAAAGAGTAAATGAATGTTACAAAGTCATGCATGTGGAAGTTTCTTCAATTACTGAAGCCATTGTAAGCAAACAGATCTTACCTGAAGGACAGGTTTTAGATCTGTGATTCCTTTCCCTCCCTAAAATATAAATAAGTTAATTATATGTTACTCAACGGCTTGAGAAATCAGGATATGTTTAGTTAGCGTAAGTACTTAAAATCTTCATGCTGATGGCTAGTGGTTAAACAAGACAAGTGCAATGGGAACAAAAAAGACTTGCATTTTGGCAAAATCATGCAAAAAAGCATGTCAAATGGACGCTATTAAAAGTGGAAACATCAAACATCAAAACATCCACCTGATATTTTGCAATTTGCAAATGGAAATTACAGAACAGGAGGTTATAATTAAGAAACACACTGCAACAAACAGTAATTACAAGGGTAACATGATAGTATATCTGTAGTTAAGTTATGATTCAGGACAGATGGAATTTCTTATATTATTATAGAACAGGACGTTATAATACATGAGGTTATAATTAAGAAACACACTGTAACAAATAGTAATTACAAGGGTAACATGAAAGTATATCTGTAGTTCTGTACAAAGTTAGGATTCAGGACAGATGGAATGTTCTTATATTATACTAGTATCATAATATCACAATAGTATAACCAATACTGGCAGAAATAAGTTTTAAAATAAACAAGTACTCACATCAGATGTTTCCTTGAATGAAATCTCAGCATATGCATGGAATGATATAGCACTTATCCACACGTTGATCTGCACCAATTGAAGTGTCAGACATGAACAGATAGGATTCCATATCGCAATTAACAAGCATGTGAAGCATACAAAAAATAAAGAGAGCAGACTGGAGAGCCTGCTGTTTCATCATAAAACTATTTACACAAAGATAAATCCACTACTTTGTTTTCTACCTTGAGATCTGTGTAGCCATATATCTTGCCATCTTCACCAAAGAAATGATTGAGGTCAAATGGTTCAATAGCAATGCTGTCTTCTGAGCTCACGTCATCAGGATTTTTCGCTGTAGTGATGCCAACAACAGAACAGATAAAAGATCTGAAGACCTCAAATAACAGTATTATATGTTTGTTCAGCTCAGTTCTAGAGCCTACAGATATAATTGTTAGTTTCATTGCAGTTAATAAAAATTTGCAAGTAAACATGAAAGGCTCATATTTTAGCATTATGTTACATGACAGACATTCATCCTAACCCTATGTAATGTTTTTTATCTGAACTTTCGGCACACTGAGATTGTGTTATTACCTACAAGTTATATTTCTACTCCAAGGATGTATCTTTCTCTTATGTGGTGATATACTAAGGTCGTTATTGCAACAAATTTCAAGCTGGTGCAACAGAAAAATAAAAAAGAGATTAATGCTTGCAGCTGATATATTTCACATACCAATAAACACTTGCATGCATTCATTTGCCTCAATCCCAGCATCTGTTCAACAGATTAAAAAAAGGTTGCATTAAACTTGGTCATGTCCCTATACATAGCAAATTACCTGAAAGCAACGATATATACGTCTGAATATGAACACGTTTACATAACAAGTAACACAGGCAAACATCAGCTCTACAAGGCATGAGTGACTGCTTTCTCTGTTTCTACAGGCCAATTTATCGGACCTCTCATCAGCATAACTAACAGATCAAACAGTTGGCAATTTGGTAAGCAAGCTAGCAACGATATAAAGTTCTCTCCTAAATGCAGCGAGCAGAGCACCGCATCTTAACCCTTTCACATCATGGAAGTAACCATGTACAGTGAACCAGATCAACAGCTCCACAAGCAAGCACACGGTACCCCGCCAAGCACTCTGCACCCTCCTATCGGTATCGACCGCACAGAACTGTCGGATGTCAAAAGTAACATGCTGGCAAGTTCACTACCACTATTGACTACCATACCACGGAACAAAGTCAGAAATACAAGAGATCCCGCATTAACAGTGCCCAGGAAAGAAAGGCCGCTGCATCTGAAACCAAGGGAAACACGGATCCAACAGGAACACCCCAAATCAAGGGCACCTCAGTCTCAGTGGCCCAGTGTGCGCCTCTACGCCAAAGCCCGCTATAACGAGCCTACGCGACGGCGTCCCGGAATCTAACAGTACGCTCGCACTGGCCATCAGCCTCTGCCTAAGCACGAACCGCGACCGCGAGACCGAATCTACGCATCGAGAAGGAGGAGGCGGGGAAAGCCGGGTCGGGTACCGATGCCGGCGAAGCCCACGCGGCGGCGCTTGCTGGCGTCGGCGGCGGCGTCGGCGTTGCCGCTCCCCTTCTGCTTGAGAGCCATGGGTGGTAGGGTACGGGTTGGGGATCGATCTGGTGGCGGGGGCGGGGGGCGGGGGCGGGGGCGGGAGAGGTCTAGGGTTTGGGGTTTTAAGGGAGGAGGAGAGGCGGGAGATGGGGGAAGAGGGAGGCGGGAAATGGGGAATTGCTGCGGGGAGGGGAGTAGTGAGTAGTGAGTGGTGGCTCCTCTGGGCGAAAGCTGAGAGCAGCCAGGGGTAGATTAGGAATTCTTGTTTCTTCCAACTCTTTATCCAAGGACGGATCGGTCACTGCCCAGTGTGTTGCTCAAGTATTGTTTGATCTTTCCAATTCAACTAATGTTGTGTCTGGTTTATTATCCCACATATCCTATAATGGTGCATCTACTTTTATTTGATATATGGACACTCACTACAACATGAAAATGATCATACTCTATGAGTGATTGTTCTAAAAATGCAAAATAAATATTTTCGAAATATTAGTAATTCTTCTTATTTTCTATTATTTGCATTTATTTTGAATCCTAGTGGCTAATCTTGATGTGTTTTCTACTGCTATATATATCTCTCTCTTAATTGGTGTTGTATGATATGATTATACGACTTACTTCTCTCATGTTAAATTTAAGCTTAATGAACTTTACGCTAATTACAACAAAAAGGATGCTCGAGTTTAGCAGCAATGATCTTTTTTTTCACACGGGGCTACCCCTTTCCATTACTTGTGAACAGAAAGAACAGAGTTCTTACAACACACACACACACACACACACACACACATACACATACACACACAAAGAACAAGGGAAGGAAAGGGTTGCCCTCGCATCAGTGGGAAACATGTTGATAGTAACTCGGCATCAAGTTATTACTACATGACAAAAACCCACTAACATTATGGCTAGTTTTAAAAATATTTATTACTCCCCCGTTTCAAGATATAAGATGTTTTAGTCTTTTTCTGATACTATGTATCTAGACATATTTTAGTGTGTATGTTGAAAGCAAAATGAGTGAACCTACACACTAAAAGGCATCTAAATACATATATGTCATACAAATCCTAAAACATCTTATATTTTATAACGGAGGGAGTACATGCCAACAAGGAAACCATCATGGTTCAAAAGGACAACTTAAACTTCAGACAACCACTAGGAACCGCCAATGTTCAAGGACCTTCAATCATCAACATCACCGGCTGATCGGAAGAGTGTTGTAGATTCCTTACAATAGCAGAAGCTTTGTTGATCACTCTGTGAGCTCCATCTTTGATCTTCACAGCCTCTGCCTCCTTGTAAAGATCTGCCCAGTATTTGAGAAAAGCGCATAGGGTAAAAACAATCACCATAAGATTCTTCAGCTAGTAACCATCAAAGGTGATCTTGTTTCTAGTTGTCCAAATGGACCGACAGATAGCGGCAGTTAAAAGAGTATAAAACTTTCTATCATTAGGGAAATAGGAATAGAACCAGGCAAGACTGTGCCAAAGATTTCGAGGACAGGTGTGAGCACCCACACAAGCTTCCAAGATTCCCCACACAGTTTTAGCAATGCTACAGGAGAAAAATAAATGATTTTGATTTTTAATATTCCCACAAAATGAGCATTTAGGATTGCCAAACCAATTTTTCTTCCTCATATTCTCTCTAGTCATGATAGCATCCTAATATACTTGCCACATGCAAACTTTAATTTTTAGAGGTAGCTCAGGTTTCAAGGCAGTAGGAAAGAAGAAAACATCGTACAATAAGATATTCTCAGCCGAAGCTTCCTAGAGCTCATCATCCACATCGTTCAACGCGTACCTCAACTCCCCACATGTAGCTACGAGAAAACCTAAGAGGATAAATTCAACATGTTGAAGTGTTGACATGACCAAATGCTTACATAATTGGTGCTTTCTACATTAGCACAAGATGCGGTTACAGTACCCGTCTCAGCAACATCATCGAAGCCTACTTTCAGTCTTGTTGGAAGAATAGCTCCTACGATAAGAGCATATATCACACGTGGTGGCCGTATGCATCTTTTCGATGCAGAGGCTGGGGTTAGTCCTTCCATATCGAAAAAATGTATCACACCTGGTACGGTAAGAACAGTAATGACTGTGAAAGATTTGGAACTAGCCATGCTCAACACACTCCGTTAACCCACAAATGACAACCACATTCCAAACTCTTTATCTAGACGGGGTTCCAGAAAAAATATTAGTAATTATCTTGTTATTATTTTTCCTTCTGCATTTTTTTGTAATTTTCTTTCTTTTTTGTACTTTTATTTTTTTCTTTTGGCAGGCCTTGTACGCTTTTTTCCCTTACTAGGTTTATCTCCAAGGGAAGTTTACCTAGCAGGTTTTAATGGGAGGCTTAATAAAGCTCACTATTTTACCCATATGACACTTGACCTCTTTTTCTCAGTTTTTATATTTTCTTATTTTTTTTCAAAAAATAGTTACCAAAACTACCAGAACGGTCAGAAATAGGCACGCGGGATTTCGGGCCACCGGGCCAGGCACGAAAACCACCTGGGCTAGGTTTACACGCGGGATGGTCTCCATTAGGTTGATGTGTGTGACACTGTGACCTCACGTAAGGGTTGTTGTTCTATGAAGCGTGTGTCGTGGCGTCGCAAGGTTACAAGCAAGGTAGTGTCAATCAGCGTGGCGAGGTCGCGAGGAACCTCATCGATGGTGGCGAGCAAATGAGCAATTATTGGTGTTGCTCTATCTGAGCCTATCTTAGGACCTCGCTTTCGCAGCGATGATTTTCTCCCTCGACCAACTCGTGTATGATCGCGACGTTGGTCATGTTGTACTAAATATACCTTGGATGGATAGATAGACCTTCCAATTATACTAATCCCAAATGGCGCTTAGATTTGCCCATAGATCTCGTGGGCAAGATTCATTTGCGGAGTGGCACCTAGTGGTCAGTAGTGTGTATATCCCGCATTCATATGGGTGTCCATTTCACGATCAGTGTTGTCAATGCTAGAATGTATGGAGGCATCGACTCGAGAAGTGGGCACAGCAACACAAGGTGACTCAGTTTGGCGGTGCTTTCCAAGTACCTGATCTCGAGCTCTGACTGAAACCCACTAGATTTGACCTTCAGTCTTGTCTGGCATTGAAAGTGTTTCAATGTCATTCAATTCCCCAGTTGAAGGAATGCTTGGAATTTGCTCAAACTTGTTATGTGGGGTTGGAAATTTATAATTGAGCCCTTAGTGTATGTCAGTCACACATGCGCGTATTGCCCTTAGCAGAGACGTTCCTTGTGAAGAACTTTTGGATAACTAGATGTTTCCAAAGGCATTGGTTGATTTTAATGTTTGCTGGGAGTGTGTATCTTTAATGTGTCGGCTAGTTTGTAGCATTAGTTGTTACAGTTTTGCAGAAGTAGACATAGTATATTGCCTTTTTTATAAAAAGGAACAATCATGGGAAAATCTAATTAGCACATGTATGCAAACTAGTATTCCCTCGCATGCTCTTTTCTCATATAGAGAGAGGACATGCATACATGCAGAAATTCGTCACCCACACGGTGACATAATCTAAATCTGAATATTTCTAAACTGTTGATCTGATCACCAAGTTTCGACGGTTTTCTTTTCAATGCACTAGCTGCCAGGTTACAGTAACATATTTGTCAGATTAGCACCAAACAATTGTCATCACAATTTTTCAGAGTTATTGGTTTTTTTTTACATGGTTTTAAACATCTGAATGATAGCACAACTTTGAAAGTAGGGATTTTAAGCGTTTTGAGAAACTAAGAGTTGATATCAATCCACAAAAAGTAGTATCACGGACCTTCTATCAATTTAGAATCATGTACAAGAAACCGATAACCAAGTTATTTTAATCTGACAAATATGACAACAATCTGGCATGTATGGACGAAAAAAGTTACCAAAAAATATTAACATGGAATTTAGTTTCAAGATCTTGTCATGACTAAGTGGTGAAAACAAAACGTCAATCAGGTTAGCGAAGAGATTTTTTTTAAAAAAAATTAAAATCAAAAGAATCTCTAATGATGTCATGGTTGGATGTACTAGCGTGATTTCGTTGAATACATGCCAGAGGTACTAGGATGCGGCGGATGCTATACATGTAGTTGCGTCCTACGGCCATTTTACAACAAGGACCCAACTTATATCCTTTCAAACTGAAAAGATAAACCTCGACGACCTCACTCAAAGCTCACAACTCACACACTGGATCACCACTGCCACCAATACATGTGCACACTCATAACCGCCTACCGAAGACCTCATAGTCGCTAAGAAATCCTCCTTACTGTTTGTACATAAAAAAATGTGGTTACCACCTTTTACGCTTTAGTTTGCTCAACGAGGCAGGAAATTCAGGCGCACGACCAGCGTCCAGTTGCAACTACTGGTAGTGAGCCGAGGAAAAACCATGGAGTTGGCATATCGTCCGTCGGCAGCGACCTCCGTCGTCCAGTACACCGACGACGCCAAGTCGCCAACGACGCCGCAGTCACATCGTCATTGCCGCCGCTGGCGGCGCGCACAGCCCACTGGGGATGATGATCACGGGGACACAACCTGTTCCATTCTTTTATGCCGACTCATCGAGCAATCATGTTGCCATGGCGTCAGGGCGAGCTCTCTGCCAGTCTGTCCGGCCGGTGAAGACGATGCAAGTTTCAGCTGACTCAATTTCACGTCCACGGCAACGATCCATGATTTGAGATAACTGCGCCTGAATTCCCGGTCTCATCGAGCAGAAATATTGATTTCCCTAGCAAGTCTCCTTATACAGGTACGAATGTACGATCAATATACATGTACGTATCAACTGGTCAGGGTAGTACTAGAAACTTCTTTGAGATACGCGCTGAGAGCGAGGTGTCAACATCTCAGGAGGGGCCCAGGAGGAAGCCGTTGTGGCCCTGCCACAGTCACAGGACAGTAAAATGTGAAGAACGCATTACCCCTCCAGTTAATCAGAGCTAATTCCAAAGCTCATCCGACCGAGAGTTAAAAGAAAACAACCAGCTGTTACAACCAACAGATGGTTGTAGCAGTACAACTAAGCAAAAACAGACATATGGGTTTCCTTGCATAATGTTTATGATCCAAAATGTTTATAGTTGCGAACATATGTGTAAACCCCCGCAAAATGGAACGATCAAAGTAACCGCTATTTTTGCAACAAAATGAAACAGAATAATAGCACACTGTGAACATCAACAAGACATCATCCCCGAGAGAGTTAAACCGACAAGGAAAAACATATTATCAACACCTAAGTTCACCCCCTGCGGCAGTAGAAATAGCCAGTGAGAGATCTTTACATGGCCCAACTACTGTCATTATACTGAACAACTAAGCCAGCAAGATTGATTACTCTGAAAAACGAAATGTTTTCTTAGTAGTACTGCTGTTTGAAGCCAGTCTCATAATGAAAATAAATGCAGATGAGGAAACCAATGCAATTTTCTGAAGGTGCCAATACTACAACGGTATCCAAGACATCTGCAAGGTCACCACAACAGCTGTAAATAATCATTTTTTCTGCAGAAAACGCAAAACTTGGGTCTCGACGTGTTGAGATAAAGAAAAGCATCTTACAAGCCTAAGAATAGGAAGATATAGCCAAACAATCAAGACAATGCCCATGGTCACTAGACGAGCATTACAAAGAATGTGAGTAATCTAGCGACAGGAGAATCAATTTTTTGGTGGCTTTGAAATATCGATATAAATCATGATAAACGTCTTAAACAAAATGATGGTTAATTTGCGTAATCACTATGAACATTCACTATGAGACTGTAGATGCATCGAAAGCTAAAGGTTGCCTCCGGAGCTAAAGTGGACATGGAATATCCTGTCAATCAGATCGGATGGATGGTGATCAAGTTCTAGATAATAACTACATCTTTTGTAAGTTCCGTTATAGTATTTGGAGATTTTCTACCCACAATTCTATTTCAAGTAAACCTTACTGTACACACTTCATCTGATATGGCTGAAACTATTGAACATTCCAGTGTGTACAGTCTTGGCTGCAGGTTTCAATGCTTCAGGAGTTCCAAATACATTCCACAACCTTAGAGTCTCATCTGCTGCGACAGAGGCTACCGTGTTGCCATCAGGGCTCTGCAACAAACACAAAGAATAACAGGAATCATCTATAACTAGCATAAGCAAGCAAGCATCATTACTATACTGTGCCATCAGAGAGAGAAATACCTGTGCCAAGCAGAGGACACGAGAAGTGTGACCTTCGAGTTCAGCCAATTTAACCATCGATGGGTATTTCCATAGAATAAGTGGTCTTTGCACAAATCCACAAGCACTCAGTAGCTCCTTTGCATTCTTATTCCAGAGTAGTGCACATACTTGGGCCCCAGTATCAACAGAATTCAAACATAAACCAGTCTGTGTGTTCCAGAATCTGATGCATCTATCATTTCCACCACCCCCAGAGGCAAGTAAATTGCTCTGGAATGGACACCAGGCAAGAGCTTTCACTGCAGCCAAGTGGTCACTAAACCTATGAAGCCATCTATTATTACCCGGTGATGGATTAGAAGATGACATCGATACATCCCATATGTGCACTAGGTTGTCGTTTCCACCACTTGCCAATTGCTGACAAGATCCTGACCATCTCAATCCACACACCTCAGATGTATGCCCTCGATATGTCTGAACCATATGGGATCTCATTCTGACATCATTGTTCACAATCTTGCCATCCATTCCACCGGTTGTCAGGATGCTGCTGTTCCAAGCCAGTGAACCAACCCTTGATTCATGGACACCATGGAGTGTTCTCAGCTGCAAAATTTAGGAAATATGTTTGTATCAGTACGAGGTGATGTGTTTTCAATGCAGTACAAATGTTGAGATAACTAACCATGCGACTAGAGCTCGTGTCCCAGAGCTGGATGTCAGAAGAGTTTAGGCCAATGGCAATATGTTGCCCCTCACTAGACCAGCTGACACTAGTGATGGGACCATTGTCATCGTCAACAGTCACAAGCTCAGAAGTAGAGCTATCAGATGAATTCCACAAGTACAAGGTGTTCTCAAGGGCAATGGACACCACATTTTTGCTTCCCCAATCCAACACGTTAAGATAGTAATCATCAACCACTCCAGGGGCATCTAATGTCCTCTCAGCAAACTGAAAAGTAAGCAATATAAGCATGATGTAACTAATAGAATAGTGCTACTTGCCTAAAGAACCAGAAGGGCAGAAGGTACACAAAGCAATGAAATTTGCATACCTTTGGAATCTTTCGGCGCTGTTTAGCAGGGTTGGTCTGACTGGAAGTCTGAGTTTCAGCTGAAATCTGCTGCAGCATCCCTTCAGGCTCTGGTGGCTTGTTCCTGAAGGCAAGAATCCTGGTTCTGCCTCCCAGGAATTTCTCAGCTAGAAGCCTCTTGTATGCTTCTTTAGCTGGTGATACCATGCCTTCATTTTCCTTGTCCTTCTTAGGTTCCGTGAGGAGGTAATATGCTATGTCCATGTCCATTGCTGACCTATCTGGTATGAATCTGTCACCCTAACATTATACAAGTTCATACACAAATTAGACGTGTTATTTTTTCAAATAATAGTACAAAATCAGAGAGTTACTCACAAAGCTAAGAACCAATTACAGCATCTAGTATATTTCAGTGATGTGCTTGCTGGAAGTTGGTACATAAAAGAGGCGAAGTTTTAATTTATGCACGCAAGGAAATGAGGGGTGATTACATGACATGATAATGTCAAAGTTTTCCGGAGCATCACATATAGTTTTCCCTTGATATATGTTGCATGCAACTGAGACACGAATACACAACAATGCATACTAATTCAAATGTGAAGTAACCAAGCTCAAAGTAAGAACTGCAGAGGCAAACAGATAAGAACAGTGCATTCAACATGTAAGTGCAGCAACATATTTACTAAGTATACAATAGATATTAATGTATGCGCGCTAAAGTAACAGACAACCAATTCATGTTTGAAATGAAGGACACGAACAAACTAAAGTTTATGCAGGATTAATCCTTCGTAACATAATGTACTGAACGAATGCATTGTTTGTATTTGACAGATCAAGGGCTGAAGAAAGCACATTCAATAGTTTCTTGTTGATAATACTAACAGCAATGAGACCTAAAGGAAGTATTGCATTTTAAAACTAGGAACTAATCAAGAAATCACGCTGATCTTTTATAGAAATAGAATCAAAATTGTATTGTGATGTTTTGTGTTTAAAAAAGTAATCCTTTTAGCATTTTGGTTCTTTGTACGTTCTTCCGCTTTTATCCCCTTTTCAACCCAGTCTTATGGGGTTGCCTTGTACATGTTAACCATTTGTCTTGCACTGTATGACGTAGGGCATGTTCTACCTCTTTGCATAGAAGGAATTAATTTATCAACCACAAATTACAGTTATAGAAGGATCATTCTTTCTCAAACAAATGTACGAATTAACCATCTAAGGCTGAAAAAAGAGCTTCTTTATAGAAACACTAGTCTGCGTAACGCCCTGTGATCCAATATCATACAGTTTTGTTAATATACGAATACTGATTAGATCTAATATATATTAGTTGTAGCGAACAAATCAAGAGATCACTCTGAGCTTTACAACTGGAAATCGTAATGCTTTGTGTTTCAAGAAGAAACCCTTTCAGCAAAAGCCCTGAGCAAGAACTGCATAAACACAAATAGTTTGGTTCAGAAGGAAGAACCGTACTTCTTACCAATCAACACCTGTCCCATAACAAAAGAAAAAAAATGTTCCTTGGGGTTCATAACTGCTAACTCATCCATAGCTGGGATGCGATCACGCATTTCCTAAATTAGCCACTAACAGGACCATTTACTCTAGCACATCAAGAACCACCAAATAACCAAGGCGGAACACCAGGTCACAATTCTTTCGGAAATTACCAAATATTTCGTTAATAACCGCCGAATCTTGGATAACTACGATGCGAGCACAGGATCCCTTCCAAGAACGAGCGAGCGCATAGCAACAATCGAGGAATTGGACAAACGAAAGAACCAAGAACCGAGGGGAGGCGGAGAAGCCAAGAAAAGAGGGGGTTTCGGCAACTCACGTAGCATTTGGTGGACGGGTTCTTGGAGTTGGTGCAGAGGGACGGCATGTACGGCCTACTCGGGCCGGCCGCATCAGGCCCCGGCGGAAGCAGCTCCGGCCGGCGGCGTCTCGGCGGCCGGGACGAGCTGGAGCCCGCCGCCTCCATGGGCGAGGGGTAATAACGAGAAATCCCCTCGCCGGATCAGACAACCGGCAGCGCAGCGAGATGCAGGAATCGATCCGAGGAGATTGTAAGATTCGAGCGCGTCGGAGTACGGAGGCGATCGATGTGGATTGCGAGGCACGGAGGATTTCGCCGGCGAGGTTTTGGGAGGGCTGGGGGCGTTTGGTGTTCGGCGGATTTTCCCTTTTCCCTTTTCTGACGGAGAAACGTTTGGGGATTTTTTGGGGCTATTTTAGGAAGACAAATCCTGCGTGTCCCCCTTCGGCACGAAAATAACCCTAACGGCTAGTGCACCTTCCTATTCTGAATTGAACCGTCATTCACTTCTGCAATGATCTGAAGGCTCACAAATCATTTTTATCTTTATAATAGAAGACTTTTTTTTACGAATAGATAATAGAAGATTCAGGGGGTATAGATTTTATTCTCCTTATTAAAGGCTTGTTTGGTACTAGCGTGTTTTTCATCAGTTGGTACCGCTTCGTCAGGAGAGGAGGTAATTGGGCCGGCCCAGCCCGTGAAGCTTAGGGATAAAAGGGAGGCGGAACTGGCTTCTCCTTCCCAAACCCTAATTCACCCCGAACCACTGTGTGAGGCGGCGTAGGGCGACGGTCGTACAAGGAGGTGCTCCTGACGCCGGTGAAGGAGGCGCGTGTTGGGAAGAAGAAGAAGAGGTGGAAGACCAGACGGAAGATGGCGCATAGAGGTTATGAGAGGTTTGGTGAGGAGAGATTCAGGCGAGATGACAGGTCTGATCGTGAAAGGAACTGGGATACGCGCCGTGATGCGGCTGGAGGAGGGATGTCCAGAGGTATCATCAATCCTGCGAGATCCTCTCCTCCACCCCCGTTTCCTAGGCAGACAGTGCAGTGGCAGCGCAAATCTTCTTCCTCAACAACCCAGAACTCGGGTCAATCTTCTGCGCCAAAGGTTTCGTCACAAAACACTTCTTCTCAAGGTGATCCAAAGCCAACTTCAAATTCAAACAAGACGATTGTGTGCTACAAGTGTGATGTGGAAGGTCATAACTCTAAGGAATGTTCTCTGCAAGTTACTTGTCTGGTTTGTGAGAAAGATACTCATAAGACTAGAAGGTGTGTTTGGCCAAATCAGCCTAAACCAGTCATGCCGGCTGTTGGCCTGGCTGATCCTGATTTAGGTTTCTTCTCTGCTCAGCAAGTCAGAGCTGAGAAGAAAAATGCCAAGGAATCTGCCCTTGGTTTGATCCAAGTGGTGAGTGGCTACCTGACTGCTACTACTCTCTATGGTGGCTTGATTGAGCAATTTCAGTGGCAGTGGACGTGGAAGGTGGTTGAGAAAGGGAAAGATTTTGTGGTACAATTCCCAAGTGTGGAAAAGCTAAAGATGATGATGGAGTTTGATGAGTTTAAGTTGAAAGGTACTGGAGCTTACATTAAAGTCTCCCCAGTCACCAAAAAAGTGGTTCCAGTTGGCAGGTTTTATTCAGTTTGGGCTAGAGCAGAAGGTGTTCCAGATGAAGTCAAGCACTACAAAGGGATTTGCGAAGTTGGATCTTTGATTGGGGCTGTTGATGATGTTGATATGCAGATTTTGGCTGATTTGGATGTGGTTAGGTTTCAGGTTGATGTGAGGAGTATAAAAAAAATTCCTATGGTGAAGCAATTTGCTATTACACCTTGGATGTATAACATTACATTTTTTATTGAAAGAATCCTTGAAGAAGGGACTTTGGATGAGGTGGTGACTGTGACTAGTGCAACACAAAAATCCAGTGATGATCCAATGGTTGATGAAGAAGAGCAGGCCAGAGCAGCTAAGAAACTCAAGGCCTCAACTGAGGAGAGTAAAATGGTTAGCATTAATGTTGACAGAGAAGATGGTGAAGAGAAGAATGATGAAGGAATGGATGGTGATAAAGTCAAATCTGATGGGAAGCTGACAGAAGAAAAGGAAGTGACTAATAGAGCAGAAGCTGACAAGATACAGAAGGAAAATTTGGAAGCTGAGAAGGAAGAAGAAGAAAGAGATGAAGAACTTGTTGATTTTGAGGACAGCCAGGATAAACTGGGAGATCAAGAGGAAGAGGATGTGTTTGAGTCACAGGAGTCTTTCACAACAAAAGTGAACAAAATTACTGCTGTTTCCAAGACAAGTGAGGAGTTGATTGCTGTGAAGTTGGAACATGACAAATCCAAGAACAAAGCTATATTGGAAGAGCCCAGGCGATGCCCAAGATTGAAAGAGCAAGAAGATGCTGATAGGACTGAGTTGGCCATGAAGAGAACTGCAAAGAAGAATGAGATCACAGGTAATGATAATACTCTGACTGTCTTAAATTCTTCTGATGATGTGCTCCTTGGTATAAATAGTAAACTTGGAGTAGTTTCTAGTAAAGATGGTGAGGATTATTCCATTGTTTCTGTTATTAAAAATCTTGAGAGCACTAGGAAAATTATTTATGATGAGAGTTTAAAAAAGAAAGAATTAGTTCCACCAGAAAATCTTGATATGTTTACTCAAGTAACTGAAATGGTGGATGATATGGATGATGATAGTGATGATGAGTTGGAAATGCATACTAGTCCTAGTAGGACTCAGTTAAACATTCCAGCTAACAAGATTGTTAAACTGTGCTCCCCTGTTTTTAGGGTAGAGCTGGTAAAAAAGAAAAGGGGTAGACCCCCAAAGGTTATCAAATGACAGGATGCTTTGTTAATATCAGGGGAGTGGAACACCCTGACAAACAAAGGTTCCTGAGAGAAACAATTAGGGAAGAGGGGGTTTGTTTTATTGGTCTATGTGAGACCATAAAAAACAGCTTTACTCCTAATTGGCTTAAAAAAATATCTGGTAATAGAAGTTTTGTGTGGGAAAGTATACCTCCAGCTGGAAGATCTGGTGGGTTATTACTGGGTGTGGATTCTGATTTGCATGAGGTGGTGGATACTGAGACTGGCAAGCATTTTATTAGGATGCAGTTGTCTGACAGAATGTCTAGACTAAGCTGGCATCTGGTAGTTGTGTATGGGCCAGCTCAGGTGGAGCATAAAGATGACTTCCTGGCAGAATTTGCACAGTTGTGTAATAAATGTACAGGAGCTGCTGTTATTGGAGGTGATTTTAATATCATCAGGAAAACATCTGAGAAAAACAAACCCTGTGTATTACCCAGGTGGAGCCACATCTTTAATTCCATTATTGAAGTAAATGGATTGAAAGAGATTAAGCTTCTGGGCAGACAATATACTTGGGCAAATAATTTACCAGATCCAACATTTGAGAAGCTAGACAGAGTTCTAGTTACTTCTGAGTGGGATCAAGCTTTTCCTTTGGCAGTGGTTACAGGTATGAATAGGGATATTTCAGACCATGTACCTCTGTTGCTAAAGTATGGAGCTACACCTCCTCACAGTAAATCATTTCGATATGAAAATTGCTGGATGGAGAGAGAAGGTTTTGAGGAGGTTGTTAAGGAAAGCTGGACTGCTAATTCATATCATAAGTTTGATATTGATAAATGGCAGGAAAAAATGAGAAGATTGAGAAGACATATTAAAGGTTGGCATATAAATGTGGAAGGTGCTTATAGAAAAGAGAAGAAGATGCTGTTGGAGAAGATGGATATTTTGGACAAAAAGGAGGAACACACTACCCTTAGTGTGCAGGAGAAAGAGCTGCAGATTGATATGCACAAGAGAATTAAGAAACTCTTGAGAGATGAAGAAATAAAATGGAGACAGAGAGCAAAAGAAAAAGATTTAAAAGAGGGAGATGGCAATACTAAATATTTTCACCTGAAAGCTAGTGGTAGAAAGAAGAAGAATCATATTGCAGTACTTCATCATAATGGAGAGGAGATTTTGGGGGAGACTGAGCTAATTAAACATGTGACAGAGTTTTATAAAAAGCTCTTTGGGCCTTCTCCTGTTACCTCTCTGAGATTGGATGGAGTAGTCTGTAACCAACTTAATGAAGAAGATAGACAGAGTTTGATCAAACCGTTTTCTTTGGAGGAGATCAAGGAAATTGTAGATGATCTGAAGCATGATAAGGCTGCTGGACCTGATGGTTTCCCAGCTGAGTTCTATCAGAAGTTTTGGGAAGTTATCAAGTATGATTTGAAGGAAATGTTGGATAAGTTCCATTCTGGACAGTTGAATATAGAGAGACTGAATCATGGGATTATCTCTCTAATTCCAAAAGTTCCTGATGCTGATGTGATCCAGAAATTCAGACCAATTTGTCTGCTAAATGTTAGTTACAAAATACTAACAAAAATCTTGGCAGTCAGGTTGGGATTAATAATTCATAAAGTAATTGCTGATACTCAGACAGCTTTTATTAGAGACAGATTTATTATGGAAGGGATTGTGATTCTCCATGAAACAATTCATGAGATTCATCATAAGAAGATGTCTGGTGTCCTTTTCAAAATTGATTTTGAGAAGGCATATGACAAAGTAAATTGGGCTTTTCTTTATCAGATGATGCAACTGAAAGGTTTTGGTGACACTTTTTGTGACTGGGTAATGAAAGTGGTCAAAGGAGGAAGAGTGGCGATTAGAGTCAACAGTGATATTGGACCATACTTCCCTACTTTTGCTGGTGTTAGGCAAGGGGATCCTTTATCTCCACTACTGTTTGATGTAGTGGGAGATGGGCTTGCTTTGCTGTGACGCCCCCGAATTTATAGCAAATTCGAAGTGCCCGTTATGTAATCCATCACAATCCCAGAATCAATGTTGTGATTTACATAACGTAGTTGATATCACAGTCATAGACATTACTAGTAAATAAAGGGGATTACATAGGTGGTCGCACCGACCGAACCTTACAATACATCAACATGCAGCGGAATAACACTTTGGGTCCATATTGTCAAGCTTCAACCGCACAGGCAAAGCAGACAGTAGGAAACGAGCCTAATTCGCAAAGCCGTCAACGAGTCCTTCCCTCTTGATCTTGCTCCTTCAAGTCTGGCCAAGTTAATAGCCAGGGACACAGCCATGAGTACATTGGATGCACTCGCAAACCATCTTATAAACAAAGTGATGAGAGAGATATGCAAGGTTTGGTATAGTGGACTAAGCACTAAGTTGGTTTGCAAAAGCTAGTTTTATTTCCCAAGAATGCTCATTGGTAGAAAAGAGGTTTAGTTCTCTAAGTTCATTCTAAGGAACTTCAAGTGTGTCAACATCATGTTCAAGCCAAGTCAATTCAAATTCATGTCATTCACCAAGTTCACCCTTGTTATTTTTTTTATTCTTGACAAAAGCCAGGTAGAGTTTGCCAACCGTCCATGACCGAGGACTCGGCTATTCGAATAGTTTGAAAACCTCTGCAGAGGGGTACACTTTACCCACAAGATTCGATACATCTGCCGGGAGAAATCCACGGTTCGCCATACACAAAGGTATGCGGGGTTCAGATAATCAAACAAAACCTTTCACTTGCTCATCCTAGTATAGGATCCTTCCCTAGAGCCCGGGATACGGAACCCCGCTCCGGCGCCTCTAGTTCTGCCCATCCCGGGTACCGGGTTAGTGGAATCCACCTGGTCAAGAAGTATCCGCCCGTGGAGTCCTTCCATGAAGATTTGATGCAAGACCTCCCATACTAAGATAAACAAGCTACGGATTAAGCCCCTTCCCATATAGGGGTAAAGTGGTTGTACGGTATAATTGGCACCCATGTACATCACTCGTTGTCAATTGAGAAATACATTTCATAGTTCTTAGTCAAGATTATTTTCTTTCATAAAGCCATTATGTAGGAACAATCTCCATTTCAAGTTTCAAGTTCAAGTCACCAATTTCAACTAGAGTTCCCCTTATAGACGGCCTCAATATTATTAGCGACTAAGCCACTACTTTGAGTGATGACCACTAAATAGAGTTGGATAAACTCAACTTGATGCTCTTGTTAAGCAAGATATCGCTATTCTCCTATCATTCTACTCTAGCAATTCAATCATGCAATTTACTTAAAACAAGTAGAATGCAATATTAAAACTAGGCATTGGGAGTATGAATCAAAAGATGGCTTGCCTGGCTTGGCAAAGTCAAAATAGTCTTCATCTTCATCTTGGATTGATTGATCTCCATCTCCATTTCTTGGTTGACTTCGGGATCCATTCTCCTTACTCTCGTTGTCGTCTAATCGTAGGAAAGTAAATAAACATACAATCACCACACAATTCACAAACAACACGTACTCACTATAAGGATACTTGGGTAAGAGAAATGATCTAGGAAGTCTATGGAGAGTGGTTTCGAAGATGATTGAGTTCCGATGGATGAGATTATTGAGTTGTTGTATCTAAGTAGGGTTTATTTGTTTTGGATTATGAAAATATCTCCTGCAAGTCCTTATTGACCAAAGTTCATATACTACTAGTATATATTCAAGATTATGGTTCAACTAAAGAGGTTTCATAGGATTTGGAGTATGTTTCTTTTATTGAAGCCATTTCTAGTTTGCAAAAATTTAGTGATCAAGTTTGAATCTTACAAGTAGAGTCTATAGATCCTAGTTGAATGGGATCAAAGGTTATAGATCAATATTTAGAAATGTGGTTGATTCGAATTGGTTTCATATCATTTCCATATTTTGAGATTGGTGTGCAAGTTTGAGTTTTTAATTACTACTATGTAGTATTTAATTTTCCAAATACTTCCTACAAGCTCACATGGACTAAGATCAATACCTACAGATGGTATTTGGAAAATGTGGTTCAACAACAAGAGTTCCATAAAAATTTCAATTATAGATTTGAGTTTAATAAAATCCTATATGGCAAATGCCTATTTAACCATATAGGTAAATAGCATTTACTTTAGAAGGTTCAAAAATGAGATCTAATGGCATAGACAGATGGGTATCACTAATTGTGAATTTCCAAAGTTGGATTTATATTTTTAGGAATTTTATTTGAATTGGTATGGATTTTCTAAGGTGGAAAAGCTCCTGTTTTGTTATTTTTACTGCAACCATTCTGTAAATCTAATTGGGTTGAAACCACTTCTAATGGATAGCTTATGTTCTAAGGTTTTCAGAACATTTTCATTTGCTAGATTTGGGTTGGTAGAACTCCGGGAAAATTCAATTTAAGCAAGCATCTGAATGAGTTTTTCAAAAATCGGAATTCGAATAAACCTTTTTTTTTTATATCCGGGCCGGACACACAGGCTGAGCTGGGCCGGCCCACTAGGCTGTAGCTGGGCGGTTGCAAGGAAAAAAAACACAAAACTGGCCTGACAAGGGGGCCCGTCCGGTCAGAACTAAAATGAAACGGTACGGGATCATCTTCGTCCTCGCTACAGCGAACTCACCGGCGGTGGTGGCTGGGAACGGCATGGCGGCGGGGCTCGGCGAGGAAGGCACGGGAGGCGACGGCGAGCAGCAAACCGGCGGAGGAGCTCCTCCTCTTCCACCTTGTCCAGACGGCGGCTCGAAGGAGGCTCGGGAACGCCGGGAACGGCTGCACGCTCCGGAGCTCGGTCTACTCCGGCGAGCTCAAACCGGCGACCAACTAGCGAAGAGATGATGTCTAGGAGGTAGAGGGAGGTGAGGGAAATCTTTCCTGCAAACAATGGCGGCCTTTTTATAGACGGGAGAGGGAGCACGAGGCGAGGGGATCTGGGGCCAGAGCGCGGCCGGTGCCGGCAAGGGAGAGAAGAGGGGGCGGCGTTGGCGGGTGCTGCGGGCTGCGGTGTGCTGTAGGGTGCTGCTGGCGCGATGGGAGAGGTCGGGACGGTCTGGTTCAGAGGGGGACATGGGAGGGGTCCGGGTCGTTTTCCTCCATGCTTTCCATGTCTCACGGCCTGGGGTCGGCGCTGGGGGCGCTGGGGCTCGACACAGGGGAGGCAGGGGAGTGTTCACGGCATGGCTACAGGACCTGGGGCGAACGGGAACAGCGTTGTCTACAGTGGGTTTGGTTTTGCGAAAATCTGCCCAGAAGGTGTTTGACGAAATGTCCGCAAGAATTCAAACTTTGAATTTTTGAAAATTTCCAATTGGGTTGGTCACTATATTGGTTAGGGATCCTAGAACAATTTTTGTTAGGTCAAGAGGTGGTGTTTTGCTTCAGGGCTAATTTGAATTTGGGGTTGTCATATGATTCAGATTCAAACTTTGGACAGATTTTGGAAGAGGTTAGGGTTTGAGTTTTTGCTGGAAACTTCTTGGTTGAGTTAGTATGTGATATGGTCAAGCTCAACTAACTGACCATACCTTGGCTTGAGTTACAGATTTCTTATTCTAAGTGTCCAAAGTAGGGTAGTGGTTAACTTTTTCTAGATCATCTTTTCTTCTCTTTTTCTTTATTTCTCTTGCTTCTGGTTCTTTTGATCTTTGTGGTTCTTCTCTAATGCTTCTATTGGTTAAGTTTGAATTAACTAAACATTGCTCAACAAATTAAAACCCACATCAAATCATAGAACAACTTGTATTGAAAATACTATGTATGCATGCAATGATAGATACAAAGTTTTATCTTGGCCCAAAGTGTTGGTTTTCTTGTAGATGACATGGAGTTGGGAATGACCTCTTATTTGAATTCAAACTTTGGTAGAATATTAAATAGAGTTCCAAGTTGATTTTTGTTTCAAACGTTATTGTATTTGATTCTTTGTAACTTGTTCTTAGTTGTGGTGGAGAGATGCATGATGGTATGATTCAAATATTGCTTAATATGGGTTTGGCAATTGACCCAAATGGGTTTAGCATGTAACCATGCACAAAATTTATTAGTTAGAAAACTATTTCATTTTAACAAAAAATCTTTATTTAAAAAATATTGGGATCAAAGGATTTGTTTTAAAACCCTTCTCATACTCTTTTTATTTGAAGCATGGGAGCAAATGCTCAAATTCACAAGTTTTAAAAGACAAGAAATTAATCTTGTAATTAAAATAAGGGTTTTTGTTGTCTCCAAAATTTGGTATTTTAATAAATCCATTTATTTCTATTTCCCAAAAATTTGGGTTGTTACAATCTTCCCCCCTTAAAAAGAATCTCGTCCAGAGATTCACAAGTTAAGATTGAGATAGATTAAGAAATGAGATTACCAGATAAGAGATAGAGTGTATATTGATTCCTATAGAGATGGAAAGATTGGGTACACCCAAAATGTGATAAGGCCAGATGGACCAAAACACATATTCATCAATCACATAGCATTTTCAACAAACAATCACACTTTTCAAAAACAAAATGTTTTAGGTTTAAACCATAGAACTTCATAAAACAAGGTCTTGTGGATTATAGGTCTGGTTTCACAAAGAGATAAAACAAGACTACTAGTATGAAACTAAGGTGGCTCCGGCTTCTTGATGACTTATGTTCCAAAATCTTGATCCAACTTGTTCATACTACTTTGTAACTGGGAGCAACTTCGGGGGTATACTGCTGGTTCGTGATGGTTGATTTCCTTCTCTTCGTGCCTTCAGGTTGTAAGAGTTGCTTCGGGGTATTCCGGAAAGGTTTCTTCCTTCTCATGCAGATGTTGAGGTTATCTTCAATAGTACTGGGTTTTCGATTACGGGTCGTAGATGACAGGGAAAGTTTTTGAAATGTTTCTCACATGGGGTTGGTATTTTTCAGAGTTTATGTTGGGCCAGAAAGACCAAAAATATTTTTGAGCAAACAAGTTTTCAGAGTGGTTGCTACCTGTTGCCGGATGGCATATGAGCAACACATCCCAAAACAAATCAATCATTCAAACACACAAGGCACTAAGCACACTTAATAATCGTGAGGTAAGGGCATCTCAATGAAATCAACTGAGCATTTCCTACAAATCCTATGGGTCAAAAGGTTTGCTGGGTCTTCATCATTTTTGATCAATCTTTCTTTGCTCTTGAAGTCTTTGTCTCACAGGGTTGACTCTTGTTGGAAGATTTCTGGATCAGGTGAAGAGACTCACTTTCGATGGTAGCAGTCGTAGTTGACATCCAAGGTTGAAGCCTTGAAAAATATTGAGTCCCTCATCTTTTGATTCAAAAAGTCCTTCGGTCTTAGGTTGGTATATCGTCCATAGTATATATTTGAAGTAGATGAGAAATAGAGTAAAACAAATCTTTGAAAAGACTCTGTAAGTAAAGAGGTAAATAAATTCTTTGTCAAAATCTCCTGAGAGTATAAGTTGAGAGTGTAAGATATTTGAAGTGAATAGGATGAGGGTATAAGATTGGCTTTGGATACCAAAGCAAATAAAATTTCTTTTGTAGAAATAAGTTTTTGTCAACATATCACTTTCTTAGCTAACGACCATGCTAACTAAGGTCTCCTAAGGTCATGATAGTCCTGATACCAAACTTGTGATATCAGAGATATCATTTTCTGACGACCATGCTAACTAGGGTTTCCTAGAGTCAGCCTAGGCTCTGATACCAACTTGTGACGCCCCCGAATTTATAGCAAATTCGAAGTGCCCGTTATGTAATCCATCACAATCCCAGAATCAATGTTGTGATTTACATAACGTAGTTGATATCACAGTCATAGACATTACTAGTAAATAAAGGGGATTACATAGGTGGTCGCACCGACCGAACCTTACAATACATCAACATGCAGCGGAATAACACTTTGGGTCCATATTGTCAAGCTTCAACCGCACAGGCAAAGCAGACAGTAGGAAACGAGCCTAATTCGCAAAGCCGTCAACGAGTCCTTCCCTCTTGATCTTGCTCCTTCAAGTCTGGCCAAGTTAATAGCCAGGGACACAGCCATGAGTACATTGGATGCACTCGCAAACCATCTTATAAACAAAGTGACGAGAGAGATATGCAAGGTTTGGTATAGTGGACTAAGCACTAAGTTGGTTTGCAAAAGCTAGTTTTATTTCCCAAGAATGCTCATTGGTAGAAAAGAGGTTTAGTTCTCTAAGTTCATTCTAAGGAACTTCAAGTGTGTCAACATCATGTTCAAGCCAAGTCAATTCAAATTCATGTCATTCACCAAGTTCACCCTTGTTATTTTTTTTATTCTTGACAAAAGCCAGGTAGAGTTTGCCAACCGTCCATGACCGAGGACTCGGCTATTCGAATAGTTTGAAAACCTCTGCAGAGGGGTACACTTTACCCACAAGATTCGATACATCTGCCGGGAGAAATCCACGGTTCGCCATACACAAAGGTATGCGGGGTTTAGATAATCAAACAAAACCTTTCACTTGCTCATCCTAGTATAGGATCCTTCCCTAGAGCCCGGGATACGGAACCCCGCTCCGGCGCCTCTAGTTCTGCCCATCCCGGGTACCGGGTTAGTGGAATCCACCTGGTCAAGAAGTATCCGCCCGTGGAGTCCTTCCATGAAGATTTGATGCAAGACCTCCCATACTAAGATAAACAAGCTACGGATTAAGCCCCTTCCCATATAGGGGTAAAGTGGTTGTACGGTATAATTGGCACCCATGTACATCACTCGTTGTCAATTGAGAAATACATTTCATAGTTCTTAGTCAAGATTATTTTCTTTCATAAAGCCATTATGTAGGAACAATCTCCATTTCAAGTTTCAAGTTCAAGTCACCAATTTCAACTAGAGTTCCCCTTATAGACGACCTCAATATTATTAGCGACTAAGCCACTACTTTGAGTGATGACCACTAAATAGAGTTGGATAAACTCAACTTGATGCTCTTGTTAAGCAAGATATCGCTATTCTCCTATCATTCTACTCTAGCAATTCAATCATGCAATTTACTTAAAACAAGTAGAATGCAATATTAAAACTAGGCATTGGGAGTATGAATCAAAAGATGGCTTGCCTGGCTTGGCAAAGTCAAAATAGTCTTCATCTTCATCTTGGATTGATTGATCTCCATCTCCATTTCTTGGTTGACTTCGGGATCCATTCTCCTTACTCTCGTTGTCGTCTAATCGTAGGAAAGTAAATAAGCATACAATCACCACACAATTCACAAACAACACGTACTCACTATAAGGATACTTGGGTAAGAGAAATGATCTAGGAAGTCTATGGAGAGTGGTTTCGAAGATGATTGAGTTCCGATGGATGAGATTATTGAGTTGTTGTATCTAAGTAGGGTTTATTTGTTTTGGATTATGAAAATATCTCCTGCAAGTCCTTATTGACCAAAGTTCATATACTACTAGTATATATTCAAGATTATGGTTCAACTAAAGAGGTTTCATAGGATTTGGAGTATGTTTCTTTTATTGAAGCCATTTCTAGTTTGCAAAAATTTAGTGATCAAGTTTGAATCTTACAAGTAGAGTCTATAGATCCTAGTTGAATGGGATCAAAGGTTATAGATCAATATTTAGAAATGTGGTTGATTCGAATTGGTTTCATATCATTTCCATATTTTGAGATTGGTGTGCAAGTTTGAGTTTTTAATTACTACTATGTAGTATTTAATTTTCCAAATACTTCCTACAAGCTCACATGGACTAAGATCAATACCTACAGATGGTATTTGGAAAATGTGGTTCAACAACAAGAGTTCCATAAAAATTTCAATTATAGATTTGAGTTTAATAAAATCCTATATGGCAAATGCCTATTTAACCATATAGGTAAATAGCATTTACTTTAGAAGGTTCAAAAATGAGATCTAATGGCATAGACAGATGGGTATCACTAATTGTGAATTTCCAAAGTTGGATTTATATTTTTAGGAATTTTATTTGAATTGGTATGGATTTTCTAAGGTGGAAAAGCTCCTGTTTTGTTATTTTTACTGCAACCATTCTGTAAATCTAATTGGGTTGAAACCACTTCTAATGGATAGCTTATGTTCTAAGGTTTTCAGAACATTTTCATTTGCTAGATTTGGGTTGGTAGAACTCCGGGAAAATTCAATTTAAGCAAGCATCTGAATGAGTTTTTCAAAAATCGGAATTCGAATAAACCTTTTTTTTTATATCCGGGCCGGACACACAGGCTGAGCTGGGCCGGCCCACTAGGCTGCAGCTGGGCGGTTGCAAGGAAAAAAAAACACAAAACTGGCCTGACAAGGGGGCCCGTCCGGTCAGAACTAAAATGAAACGGTACGGGATCATCTTCGTCCTCGCTACAGCGAACTCACCGGCGGTGGTGGCTGGGAACGGCACGGCGGCGGGGCTCGGCGAGGAAGGCACGGGAGGCGACGGCGAGCAGCAAACCGGCGGAGGAGCTCCTCCTCTTCCACCTTGTCCAGACGGCGGCTCGAAGGAGGCTCGGGAACGCCGGGAACGGCTGCACGCTCCGGAGCTCGGTCTACTCCGGCGAGCTCAAACCGGCGACCAACTAGCGAAGAGATGATGTCTAGGAGGTAGAGGGAGGTGAGGGAAATCTTTCCTGCAAACAATGGTGGCCTTTTTATAGACGGGAGAGGGAGCACGAGGCGAGGGGATCTGGGGCCAGAGCGCGGCCGGTGCCGGCAAGGGAGAGAAGAGGGGGCGGCGTTGGCGGGTGCTGTAGGGTGCTGCTGGCGCGATGGGAGAGGTCGGGACGGTCTGGTTCAGAGGGGGACATGGGAGGGGTCCGGGTCGTTTTCCTCCATGCTTTCCATGTCTCACGGCCTGGGGTCGGCGCTGGGGGCGCTGGGGCTCGACACAGGGGAGGCAGGGGAGTGTTCACGGCATGGCTACAGGACCTGGGGCGAACGGGAACAGCGTTGTCTACAGTGGGTTTGGTTTTGCGAAAATCTGCCCAGAAGGTGTTTGACGAAATGTCCGCAAGAATTCAAACTTTGAATTTTTGAAAATTTCCAATTGGGTTGGTCACTATATTGGTTAGGGATCCTAGAACAATTTTTGTTAGGTCAAGAGGTGGTGTTTTGCTGCAGGGCTAATTTGAATTTGGGGTTGTCATATGATTCAGATTCAAACTTTGGACAGATTTTGGAAGAGGTTAGGGTTTGAGTTTTTGCTGGAAACTTCTTGGTTGAGTTAGTATGTGATATGGTCAAGCTCAACTAACTGACCATACCTTGGCTTGAGTTACAGATTTCTTATTCTAAGTGTCCAAAGTAGGGTAGTGGTTAACTTTTTCTAGATCATCTTTTCTTCTCTTTTTCTTTATTTCTCTTGCTTCTGGTTCTTTTGATCTTTGTGGTTCTTCTCTAATGCTTCTATTGGTTAAGTTTGAATTAACTAAACATTGCTCAACAAATTAAAACCCACATCAAATCATAGAACAACTTGTATTGAAAATACTATGTATGCATGCAATGATAGATACAAAGTTTTATCTTGGCCCAAAGTGTTGGTTTTCTTGTAGATGACATGGAGTTGGGAATGACCTCTTATTTGAATTCAAACTTTGGTAGAATATTAAATAGAGTTCCAAGTTGATTTTTGTTTCAAACGTTATTGTATTTGATTCTTTGTAACTTGTTCTTAGTTGTGGTGGAGAGATGCATGATGGTATGATTCAAATATTGCTTAATATGGGTTTGGCAATTGACCCAAATGGGTTTAGCATGTAACCATGCACAAAATTTATTAGTTAGAAAACTATTTCATTTTAACAAAAAATCTTTATTTAAAAAATATTGGGATCAAAGGATTTGTTTTAAAACCCTTCTCATACTCTTTTTATTTGAAGCATGGGAGCAAATGCTCAAATTCACAAGTTTTAAAAGACAAGAAATTAATCTTGTAATTAAAATAAGGGTTTTTGTTGTCTCCAAAATTTGGTATTTTAATAAATCCATTTATTTCTATTTCCCAAAAATTTGGGTTGTTACATTTGCTAATGAAGAAAGGACAAGTGGAGGGATTGGTTAAAGGGCTGGTTCCTCATCTGATTGATGGAGGTATTTCTATCCTTCAGTATGCAGATGATACAATTCTTTTGTTGGAAGATGATTTAGAAAATGCTAGGAATGTTAAGTATATACTATGCCTTTTTGAGCAAATCTCAGGCCTTAAGATCAATTTTCACAAAAGTGAAATATTCTGTCTAGGGGATGCTAAAGAAAGGGAACAAAGATATAGTGAGATTTTTACCTGTCCTACTGCTGAGCTGCCCATGAAATACTTGGGAATGCCTGTAGATGAGAAAAAACTTGCAGTTTCACAGTGGGTTCCAATTGAGGAAAAGTTTGCTAAAAAGATTGCTGGCTGGAAAGGGAATATGTTATCAATAGGAGATAGAGTTACTCTGGTAAATGCTTGCTTGACTAGTATATGCCTTTATATGCTTTCCTTTCTGGAAGCTCCAAAAGGATTTATACATAGAGCAGATATTCACATGAAAAGGATGGTCTGGCAGGAAATTGATGGTAGGAAGAGATATCACTTAGTTAATTGGCACACTGTGTGCTTACCCAAAGACTGTGGTGGTCTGGGTGTGTTGGATCTAACTACAATGAATAAAAGCTTGCTGTGCAAATGGCTATGGAAGCTGGAGAATACAGAGGGAACCTAGCAAAAAATGCTAAGTAGGAAATACTTGGCTAATCAAGTTTTGTCCCAGGCTAGAATGGGGCCTGGGTGCTCTCATTTTTGGCAGAGCCTGCTCTCTGTGAATGATATTTTTCAACAATTTAGTGAAAGGGTAATGTTTAATGGAGAGAAGACTCTTTTCTGGGAGGACAAATGGGTGAATAATGCACCACTGGCTGTTCAGTTTCCCAGACTGTATCAGTTATCCTTTCAGAAAGGTTTCACTGTTAAAAATTTGAAGCAGCAGGGTTGGAGCATGATCCAATTTAGAAGAACTCTGTTGGGGGATACTTTGCAACAATGGCTTTCTTTGAAGAACATGGTGGATGAGATTCAGCTTTCTGAAGGTGTAGATAAGGTGAAGTGGAAGATTGGTACTTCTGGGCAATTCAGAGTCAAAGACTTGTATCTTCAAATGAGAGCTGAAGGGAGCTTCCCACAAAAATTCATGTGGAAAATTAAAATTCCCATGAAAATTAGAATCTTCCTTTGGCTCATGTTAAAGACTAGTGTGTTAACAAAAGACAATTTGCTGAGGAGAGGTTGGACTGGGGATTCACACTGTCATTTCTGTAGTAAAAATGAAAGCATTGATCATCTCTTATTCACTTGTGCCTTGGCCAAGTTGATATGGCAGGTGATTATGTGTGCTTTTCAACTTGTGAGACCTCCAGAAAGTACTTCAGATTTGTTTGGGATTTGGATAAAATCCTTTCCCAAAGACCAGAGACATCTGGTTATGTGTGGAGCGTCAGCTGTTTGCTGGGTGCTCTGGAAAACTAGAAATGATGTGTGCTTCAACAGAGCTACTGTTAGTGACCCGGCAAATGTGGTTTACAGGCTGTGTAATGTGCTTAATGGTTGGGCATTGTTGCAGAAAAATCAAGATCAAGGAAAGGTTGAGGAGGGCGTGCTGAAGCTTAAGATGGTGATTCGTGAAGCCTACGCCAATTCGCATGGGTGGGCGCCGATGGTGGCAAGAATCTGCTGAAAAGTTTGCTTGTGCCTCTTCTTCTTTCTTCTTGTTCTGTTGCTGATCTGTAATGCCGAGGTGCTGTGGTTACGTTGAACTATGCTCTGGGGTGTGAGGTGCTCTGGACTTGGTGTGGTGCACCATCGAGTGTGCTCCCCTGAATGCTGTAGGTAGTTACCTAGGTTATCTGGGGAGTGTTCGATGTGCATTTTTCTTTGTAAAAACTGTGGGCGGTTTCTTTACTGGAAATCGACGGGGGAGCCCGTTGGCTCCAAAAAAAAAAAACTAGCGTGTTTTTAGGATTGGTGGGATTATCTCAGTCTAATCCTAAGTATCCCCAATTTTTGTTTGACTCTAATGTGCAGGGTCGATTTTATACCCACTTTTTTCCCATAATTTCTTAAATAGTACATTTTCAAGATCCAATACATTGCACGATTGCAGATTAGTAATGAATGGGAATTTGATGGATTCGGTGAAGATAGGGGTTATCCATACAAGACTTTATAGAATTATGGTTAGATCCTAGCACCTACCACATTCCACATATCCGCCAACTGCACAATTTGGGTCTTTATGTTGTTTCTGCCTAAAGAATGTTCTGAATGGACATTGCATTCGAGGCTCGACCTACAAACTCCTTGGCGGTAGACCCTAAACCTCCTCACGCGTCCTCTATATCTACAGTTTCCGAGGGGTGAGATGCGTTAAACCACATCTTACTTTTCCCTTCTCCCCACCGCTTCCGTTGTGCACCCGCTCCAGCTCCCGAGCCTAGATCTACAAACCGCCAAAATGTGGCCGATCAATTCCTAGAGCCGAGGGAGATCCTCCTCCACACTGCACCGCGGTGCATTGTCAGCTACATCGGGCCGCTCCACGTCGTCTTCCCCTGAGCACTGAGCAAGGGCATCCGAAGTTTCTTTCAGTCGTCTATCTACTGCCAATTGTCAGCGTGGTTTTATAAATTTGAATTTCTAGTTTAAATTGTATGATGTTTTGAGTCTAATTGACTGTGAAGTGTTAGCTGAGATTCATTTATTCTTGATTTGGTTTACCAATGAACTAACATGATTAGAAATTGAGTTAATGTTGTCTTATAATGGTTTTTCTTGTTGTCATATCAATGAATTTGTCACTATCGCTTATTTGGGATGATGCTTAAGTGCAATTGTATATACTTGTCCATGTTTTTTAACACACTTGTCCATGTTGTCTTTGGTTAACATTTGACTTGCCTCGGATCCTTTGAGTGATCTACATTTGTTGCGTAATGTCCCTATTTGCATAACCTCTAATATGTGTATATGAATTCCAGAAGTTCTTCATGAGATTCAATTTCGAGGTCAAACAGTACCTTGCCTCACCTTTTGTGAGGCAACCATTTTGACATAACGAAAACATATCTTTGTCTTCGTTTGTTTTGTAGGAATACAAAAGATAAGAAGTTACAACTAGTTTAGATAGGTCTTTTTTAATTTTCCCTTGTAATATTTGTAGCTTTAGTGGAAGTTTGTAAATTGTTGTAAAATGTTACTGGAATATTCTTCCAATTCACTACTTTAATTTAGTTTTATCTTGTATGATTTATTTTTGATAATTCATTTAAATTCAAATTTGAATGTAAGATTTGGATTTCTATTTTAGATTACTCCTCTCATGCATTTGGGATCTTGTGTTCATTCTTAAATGTGTTTGAGTTCAAAGAACTAACTTATCTACTTCAATCAATACCCAAGTTTTCTAAATACACAAAGATAACATTTGAGATTAATTACTCTAACATGATGAACCAACTCCAAATCATCAGTTAGAAGTGCAAAATCAGCTCGCTTTGTCATCTTAAAATTAAAAGCTTGAAGTTCCCCCACATTTTCATATGCATGCCATGCAAATTCACAACTCATAATTTTTTGTGTCCTTAATTCTTTGAGTTATTACACACGTGACCCCCCTGGCCAACCATTCCCCGCGGCTGTCCTTTCCTCCCGCAGTCGGCGACGCTACCGCACCGCCTCATCACCCCCTAAACAACTACCATTACCGCTTGTCTGGCCGCTGCCCTGACCATCCCTCTATGCCCGACGAGGATGACTAAGCCTTCCCGGCACCGATGTGCCTCTGACCCCCACCCAAAATTGACGGGAACGAGAATCAAAACAACAATCCAAGGATATGACAGTTTTATTCAACGTCCTACTAGTACCCCAAATTTTGGCGGACTCTCCTCAATGGTGTGAGACTCCCCGTCAACTCTCAAATGCTCTGCACCGCCGCCTGAGACAATGCAGGTTCATGGCTCAATTGCGTTATTTACGTCTTCCAAACATATGTGTCCGGGTATTGCAATTCAAGACCGCAATGGCTCATGTCTTGTTGCTTGCAGGAGCTCTATGAGGAGGTCGTGTTACCCAAACTCGTTGAAGCTCAAGCGGAGCCAGATCCTCTGACTTTGCCCACCCTAACTTTTCCTGACTTTGGGTCACTGCCAGTGTCCCGCATATGGTAGGCCCCGCCTGTCAATGACCTAAAGTTAGGATGTGCTAAGTCAGAGAATCCCGTATTCCCGTTCTAGGTCAAGCAGTGCGTTGAGCGATCGCATTTGCCAAGGAAGAATGCTTCTCCAACGTCATTATCAACTATGATTGCCTATCGGTGGTCCAACGTGTTATGTCTTCAACTACCGGTAGGTCCTTCAGCGGGCTGGTGATCGAAGACATCAAGTAGATGGCCTTGGCGTTCTCCTCTTGAGTTTCACCACGCCTATTGAGCTCTGAATGTCGCGTCTCATATTTTAGCTAGATCATGAGCTACTTTTCTTGATGTTCTGTGGCGTGGTATTCCTCCTGCTGTTATTCGTGAGGCGACATTTTGGTTATTTGATCAGGGAAAAAGTCCAAAACAAACCTTGAATTTGTAGTCAAAAGCTAAATAGAACCATAAAATTATTCGGTTCAGATTTTTTTATTTCTTATGAGTAAAACTGGTCCAGGGTTGAAAATAGACTAGGATTGATAAATACATTTTAGGGATTAGGAGTTAAAGATTCCATTTAGCTTTTGACTACAAGTTCAAAATTCATTTTAGACTTTTTCCTTTGATCAATGAAGCACACTTTTCTTCCTTAAAAAAGCAATCGGGCCCTGCACGGCACCAATTCCTTGACCGTTAATACTCACGTGTATAAAAACGATGGAGGACGAGCAGACGAGCAGGCACGCTCGGGCTCGGCGAGTCCACCCAGTCCAAGCATGGAGTCCGTCGACGCAGGCGGCGATGTGTGTCACTGGAGCGCAGAAGTCAACGGCGTCTCCCTCCACGTCGCGGAGCAGGGCCCCGCCGCCGGCCCGGCGGTGCTCCTCCTCCACGGCTTCCCGGAGATGTGGCTCTCGTGGCGCCACCAGATGGCCGCCCTCGCTGCCCGCGGCTTCCGCGCCCTCGCCCCCGACCTCCGCGGCTACGGCGACTCCTCCGCCCCCGCGGACCCCGCCTCCTACACCATCCTCCACCTCGTCGGCGACGCCGTCGCGCTCCTCGACCACCTCCGCCTCCCCAAGGTGCGCCGTTTTCTGGTTTAGTATGTTTCTTGGCCACTGCGAGTGTGACATTGCGGCGCCGGCGCAGGTGTTTGTTGTGGGCCAAGACTTGGGCGCGCAGGTGGCGTGGCATCTCTGCCTGCTCCGGCCGGACCGGGTGCGCGGCGTCGTCGTCCTCGGGGTGCCCTACTTCCCGCGTGGCCCTTGCCCGCCGACGGAGCTCTTTGCGGCCCTCGGCGATGGCTTCTACATCACGCAGTTCCAGGTCTGATCCTTGCCATAATTGCCTCCTTTGTCTCAGGATTTAGTTTCAGGCTTCCAGCATCAAATCTTCTGCTTAAAATTAGTTCATGGGTTGTGCGAAATGGAAGTTCTTGCAGCTGTAGACTTTGGTTAAAGAAAAATTAAAGCAAATGTGCTGATAAAAAGTTTGACGCAAATGTGCTTGGAGCATGTGACAGACCCCTATTTTTCTGCCCCATAAAACGCGAGTAGAGCGCCCTGTATTCACTTTCCACCGGCCGAAAACTCGTCCGAGCTAGCAGTCCCCGTATCCCCACCCCGTAAAACAGAATATTCTATTTTACGGGGGGGACTGCTAGCTCGGATGAGTTTTCAACCACTCAAAACAGGGTTTTTGACAAATTGGATATTAGAACCAATACAACATCCACATTGAATAAAAGTTTTAAATCACACAATAATCGTCATAATTATTACAATAATATTTTTCGAAACTGCCAACAAATGTTCTAATGAAAGAATTAAACAAATAACAAATGTTCCCGCAATCAAACAATCAAGATAACTGTTTCACACATACAACAATGGGAAATGAATGTAAAAACTCATTGGCCATGCAACTGTCAGTGGTGATCAATCAGATCTTGGGTGAGCTGGTGATGAGTCTCCGCATCTTCAATACTACGATGCGCTGCAAGAAAACCTTCAATCCGATCAGGGTTCCGCTGGGGCTGCACTCGGGTGCCAACATTGTCATAGAAACATGGCAAGTTCAACCCTCTCTCATCTTCAATGATCATGTTGTGAAGAATCACACAACATGTCATGATTTCGACGAATCCACCAAATCCTCCATATGCACATCCTCCGAAGTCATCTACCACCGTGAAGCATAGATCAACCTCTAAACACGTCGATTGTACCGGCAAAAACGAAGAGGAACGCGGCGGGAGTACTCACCGAGGGGCGCGAATCTCCGGCGGGGGTGCGGCGGGCGTGGACGCAGCGCGGCGTGGCTCGGCGGGCGGCGGAGGGGGCCGGATCTGAAGGTTTCCGGCGGCGGCGCGCGGGTGGCTACGGCGGCGACGAGGGGAAAACGGGTGCGCAATCTGAAATGTCCGCACGCCCTAGCTGAAATGGGATGGTGGGTTTGCCCTGTATTTCCTCTCCCGCCCCGCACAAGTAGGGGGCCAGAAGCCACCCCTTAGCCGAAACTGAAAAAAACCAACGCGGGGGCCTGTTTTACGGGGTCTGCTAGACGGCCGGGTAGAGCCCTACCCCGTATTTCGGCGGTTATTTTACGGGTTTGACCCTTTTAGGGGGTCTGTTAGACATGCTCTTAGTTGCTGAAAAGGCCCACCGATGAAACTTTGATTTGTTAAGTGACAGTCTATATCCAAATTATGGTCGTGTTTTTTTTCTGAATGTTAGAACAATGCATCTTCTGTTAACATTTTGGAAAACTAACACTAGTAGTGTTAGAGATTCTATAATCAGTAGTAGGATTAGGTATTCTATAATCAAAACAATAGTAGGATTAGTGATTCTATATTCACGACACAGAACTAAATTGGCTCTCATTTGCTCCCACATTATAAACAACTCGAAAGAAAATAATTACAGCTTCAGGCCCAGTGTGTCTTTTGTTTTACGGAACCTCGTCAGAGGGCGGGGAGCTCCCGCATTGTATTTAAGGAAGAGGGAAAGTGATCCAGTTAATAAGGGAAACCGGATCCGAAGACCATACATGCACGGTTTAGGCCCAGTATGTCATCAAGGTGGTTATATCTCTTACCATGCATTTTTAGCCATGGTCTGTATTGATCATCATATAGCTGTTGCAAAATGACCTTTTTATTTGAACATTATGCCTGCAGGAGCCTGGAAGAGCTGAAAAAGCATTTGCCCGCTATGACGCCGCGACTGTCCTAAAGAAGTTCTACTCCATTGAATTAGACAACCTCACCGCTCCTCCTGGAGTAGAGATCATAGATTTCTTAGAGGCATCATCATCCCCACTTCCTTGGATGACTGACGATGAACTAGGCCAGTACGCCGAGAAGTTTCAGAAGTCTGGTTTCACCGGGCCACTCAACTACTACCGCATGATGGACACGTAAATTCCATAACTTCATTCCACACTTTCTGTTCAATCTAGTGTCGTACTAATCCATGTGGAACACAGGAATTGGAGGCTCACTGCGCCATGGCATGACGCGAAGATCACGGTGCCTGCAAAGTTCATTGCGGGTGAGAACGACACCGGCTTTGAGTCCTTTGGAACGAAGCGCTACATCGAGAGCGGGGGTTTAAAGTCTCATGTTCCAGACCTTGAGGTTGCCATCATCGAAGGACACCATTACCTCCAGCAAGAGCAGGCCGAGAGAGTGAACACTGAGATACTGTCCTTCCTGGACAAGTTTACTGAGAAATGAGTGAGCTGATGGCGTGCAAGTTGAGCTGATTTTAGATCTATAGTGCTACCTTTTCTGAACTGAAGAACGGCAAAGCTCGTAGAGCTATGTACTCGAATACATGTCAGACCTAGATATAGCCATGGGCTGACTTAAAAGGAATAAAAGAGCATGTAAAATATGTGAAGTGTTCCACAGATGGAGTACTGAATAAAGCAAGGTTTTGATAACCTGTACTGCTTTTGCTTAAGCAAAACAGAGAATCTCACATAGGGCTACTTTGGAAAACCAATTCGATGTGTAATGCAGCTGTAGTTACTAGTTGCTGAACAGACTATATGTTCAGAGATCTTTAGCTGAACATGGACACAGTATTGAAGGAAAATGCCAGTTTAACTTGATGAATGATGAATTGATGATGCATGTATTCTTATCGAATAATAGGAGCACGTCAGCATGTTCTTCGTGACATGCCTGCTGAAAATTGGTATCTCTGTTTTTCTTTTTCTTAGAGATGGGCCAAATCTATGATTAGCATAGACGTACTGAAAATATGTACAGAAAAAACAGATCTAATTAATCGATCGATACAATACAATATATCATGTTTATCCATACATTGTGCAGAGTTTACAAGCCTTCTTTGAGGCATGAAGAATACATCAGTGCTAGCATCTAATTCTAGCCAATAATCTCCTCTTCCTCCAAGTCTTGTTGGAAGCTCTGACGATGGCAATGCTGCTGCTCCTCGATTCCATAGTCGTCAAATAATTGATCAGATAATTTGATGTATTGAATCGTGTTTAGCATACATATTACAGAGCTTACACGCCTTCTTCGAGGCATCAAAGAACACATCAAGTGTTAGCATCTACTCCGTACTTCTTGCTAGCCAAGATCAGAACCGGATCTCGCCTTTCTCCAGGTCATCAAGAATTTCTCCTTCCTCAGAGTGCCGATGCAGCAGCCCCTCCTGGTCTTCGTCGTTGTCCTTGAGGAAGAGCCCATTCTTGTCTGGACAATGTCCTATGTCTGAACTTAGACACCTGATAGCTAGTGATCTGCTCTGATTTTTTTTGCTAATCTAGCCTGGTGGTGCGCTTTGTAATTTGCACTCCTGTGGATATGAGCGATCCTGGAAGATTGGAAAATTGGATTGGCTTTAATGGCTGATATCCCAGTGTCCTGGAGCTGTGAAAATGCTTACCGCCGCCGCTGCCTTAGCTAGAACATATGAGTTGGTGAAGAAGTATGGTGTCTGGAGCTGTACAGCTTCAGCCAGCATGGCAAGATGAAGAGCAAATGCTTCGGCCTGTAACACCGAAGAAGCTGGAGGGGACAGGGTTGAGATATGAAGCTGCTTGAAGTGCTGATTTTGGTCCACCTGGATGACCAATTCGATGTGTAATGCAGCTGGAATCTGTTATTTCGACAACTTTCACTCATCTAGTACACTTCTGTCTAGCAATCTGCCGTGCAAAGAGCCCTTTATAAATCGGTGAAACAGTGTTTTATGACGCAGATGGCAAATTCTTGCAAAGTATTGTCGATTTATGTTCTCGGATTCTGAATTCTCGAAGATTATAAAATGTAGAATAATTTACAGAGATCAGGGAGGCTGATTGCACTTTGAACCCTTTTTTTCAGACACCGACATACTTTACAGTAGCATATACTGCCGTCAGTGAGATACTGAAAATCGGCATCTCTGTTGCTCGTTCTCAGAGTTGGGCCAAATCTATGATTAGCATGGATGCACAGCAAACAAGAAACAAAAAGGCGATCTAATTAATCGATCAATATCATCTGTTCAATCACGTTTACAAGCCTTCTTTGAGGCATGAAGAAAATACATCAGTGCCAGCATCTAATTCTAGCCAAGACTGCTGTGTTGAATAGGCTAGACTAGATCATCACGGCAGTGGCTCTCTGTAAAGAACTTGGTGATGCACTGAGAGAGAGAGATCTGAGAGGGAGAAGGGTTTCACCTGCACCTTGGCTCTGAGAGCCCGAACCAGATGCCATCGGGATGGCGACGGTGGTGAGTGGCAGTGGCGTCGATGAACTTCCCGTCGGCCTACGCTAACCCTAGATCGGTAGGGTCTGTTGGTGAGGGGCGGCTACGCACGATCAACCTCGTGAGGCGTGCTGGCCGGCCCCCTCACCCTTTATATAGCGCGGCGACAGGGGCCCACCAACCAGAAAACGGTTGGACGCCCCCGATCAGGGCGCGAGAGAGGGGAACAGATCGAGTCGTTGGACTCGGTCTGCCAGAACGTTGGAGATCAATCCTAACATTCTCCCCCTTGATCTCAACTTTACTTTTAACTTTATACTGTATACTTTACTCGTTTCATCACGGATCAGTACATAGAGCATGTTTCATCGTCTCAGCTCGATTGCCGATAGAATCAGACAGCCACTATACACTTTTCTCTTTTGAAACAAATTCTGTTACTTTTGAGCCTCTTATGATCCAGGAATCATAGGCTTGCCATTAAACCCATGCCGGCTAAATGCTCCTTGAACACATTGGGTGGTAAGCCTTTCGTTAGCGGATCCGCAAGCATATCCTTTGTCCTTATATGCTCGAGTCTTATAGTTTGATCCTGGATTTTATCTTTCACAACATAATACTTTACTTCTATTGGTCTTGTAGCTTTACTCGACTTGTTGTTGTGAGCATAAAATACTGCAGGCTGGTTGTCACAGTACATCTTTATTGGTTTGTCAATACAATCCACTACTTTTAAGTCAGGTACAAATTTCTTTAGCCATAACACCTGATTCGTGGCCTCAAAACATGCTATAAATTCGGCATACATCGTGGATGATGCAACTATTGTCTGTTTGCAGCTTCTCCATGAAATAGCCCCTCCTGCGAGAGTAAACACATATCCAGTTGTGGACTTTCTTTCATCTTTGTCTCCCGCATAGTCTGCATCTGAATACCCTTTTATCTCTAGGGAATCAGATCTTCTGTAGGTTAGCATGAGGTCTTTTGTGCCTTGCACATAGCGCAATACTTTCTTTATCATCTTCCAGTGCTCTATGCCTGGATTTGACTGATATCTACCGAGTACCCCGGTGATAAAAGCTAAGTCAGGGCGAGTGCACACTTGTGCATACTGTAAGCTTCCAACAGCCGAAGCATATGGTACTGCTTTCATTTGATCGATCTCATATTGATTCTTGGGGCATTGATATTCCCCAAAACTGTCGCCCTTGACTATCGGAGCAGGTGTGGCATTACTCTTATGCATATTATACTTTATTAGAACTTTTTCTAAATATGCCTTCTGTGATAGTCCTAACACTCCATTCTTTCTATCTCGGTGAATTTCTATGCCCAAAACATATGAAGCTTCACCAAGATCTTTCATATCAAAGTTTGAGGACAAAAACTTCTTTGTTTCTCGCAGAAGACTAACATCACTGCTAGCAAGCAGGATATCATCCACATACAAGATTAGGAAAATATATTTCCCACTTTTAAACTTTGCATAAACGCAGTTGTCCTCGATGTTTTCTTTAAATCCAAATCTTTTGATAGTATCATTAAACTTTAGATACCACTGTCTAGAGGCTTGCTTTAATCCATAAATGGATTTCTTTAGACGGCATCCCATGTGTTCCTGCCCCTCCATGAAAAAACCCTTGGGTTGTTTCATGTACACTTTTTCTTCTAAATCTCCATTTAGAAATGCCGTCTTTACATCCATTTGATGCAACTCTAAATCAAAATGAGCAACTAGTACCATTATGATTCTGAAGGAGTCCTTACATGAGACCGGAGAAAATGTCTCATTGTAATCTACCCCTTCTCTTTGTGTAAATCCTTTTGCCACTAGACGCGCTTTATACTTTTCTATGTTCCCGTTAGAGTCATACTTTGTTTTGTAGACCCATTTGCAGCCTACTGTTTTGGCTCCTTTGGGAATTTCCTCTAAGTCCCAAACATTGTTGGAACTCATCGACCTCATTTCATCTTCCATGGCCTCTAGCCACTTCGATGAGTTGGGGCCTTCCATAGCTTCTTCATATGAGGTGGGATCACCTTCCATATGAACTGTTTCTGTGTTATAAACTTTATAGTCAGTAGAAATAGCTGATTTCTTGACTCTTTTGGACCTTCTAAGGGCCTCATTCTCTGGCTCATTTTGTACCTCAACTTCTGGTACATCTATTAAAGGTGGCTGCTGCAGCTCACTTTCATGCTCAACAAAGGATTCAGTCGGCTCCTGACGGACAGGTTCCGAATCTTCACACCTTGTTGTCATGGGTGGAGTTATAACAGGTGCTTGCACCGCAACCTCAGGGATTGCCGGTGCAGGTACAACAGGTAGCGAAAAAATGGCTCCTGAATCATCGGATTAGGTGCATGCACCCTCTTCTCCTCAAGATCAATTTTCCGAGCTACCATGCTCCCCCTCATCAGTTCGTCCTCCAAGAAGACTGCATGTCTCGTTTCTACAAACTTTGTGTATTTGTCTGGACAGTAGAAACGATAACCTTTTGATCTGTCAGGATAGCCAATAAAGTGGCAAGTTACTGTTTTGGGGTCTAACTTTGCAATATTTGGATTAAATACTTTTGCCTCAGCTGGGCTCCCCCAGACCCTTAAGTGGCGCAGGGAGGGAACTCTCCCTGTCCACAACTCATACGGTGTTTTGGGCACCGACTTGCTTGGTACTCTGTTGAGAATGTGAATGGCGGTTTTAAGCGCCTCCATCCATAATCCCAATGGCAGGGTGGAATAACTCATCATACTGCGCACCATATCCATAAGAGTACGGTTGCGCCTTTCAGCTACTCCATTTTGCTGAGGTTCACCCGGCATAGAATACTGGGCGACTATTCCATTTTCCTATAAGAACCTTGCAAAAGGTCCAGGTACTTGACCATATGGAGTGTGCCAACCGTAGTACACCCCACCACGATCAGACCGGACTATCTTAATTCTTTTATCATGTTGATTTTCAACCTCTGCTTTGAATATTTTAAATTTATCCAATGCTTCAGACCTTTCTTTAATTGGATAAATGTAACCATATCGGGAGTAATCATCTGTGAATGTTATGAATGAGTCATAGCCATCCACACTTTTCACAGAAAATGGTCCACAAATATCAGTGTGGATTATTTCTAGTGTTGCTGTACTTTGGTTTGCACCCTTTTTAATTTGCTTTACATACTTTCCTTTTATGCAATCTATGCATTGTTCTATATCGGAGAACTCTAACGGAGGAAGAATATCATTTTTAACGAGGTTTTCGATTCTTCCCCTCGAAATATGGCCTAATCGACAGTGCCATAACTTCGATGAGTCATGAGTTCTCTTTCTTTTCTTTTGTTCTTTGTTTGACAAGGAAGTTTGTTCATTCACATTACACACAGAATGCACTTTTTCACGTAAGGATAACAAATAAAGCTCGTTGTGAAGTAAAGCAACACCCACACAAGCATCTTTAAACCATATGGCACACTCGCCGTGTGCAAAATAACACTCATAACTGTCTTTATCCAAACGTGATACACTTATTAAGTTTCTGTGAAGTGAAGGAACAAATAAAACATCTCTAAGCAGAATCGAAAAACCATCAGCTAACTCCAAGGAGATGTCGCCAACAGCTTCCACGTCTGCTTGAACTCCATTCGCAACTTCAATGCATCTTTCGTTTCTTTTCATAGTCCTTGTCGAATGGAATCCCGGTAAAGAATTAGCAACATGAACAGTTGCACCTGAGTTAATCCACCAAGTAGATTTCGAAAACTGTGAATACAGGGATTCATTAACAAAATAAACTGTATCTATACCTTTCCTTGCCATTATGGACTTGAGCCATTCTGGACAGTCTTTCTTGAAGTGCCCAGTCTTCTTGCAGTGGAGACACTGGTCTTTATCCACTGGGAGAGTGGGCTGATGATACTGTTGGGGACCTTTGCCATATGGCTTGGAGGGAGAACCTTGGTTGCTGTTCTGGAAGTTCTGGTAGTTCCTTTTCCTGTTGTCCTTGACATAGTTGATTGAACCACCATTTGAGGCTTTAAGCCTATCTTCCTCTTGTACACACATGGCAATCATCTTTTCTATGTCCCACTTATCAGGGGACATGTTGTAGTTGATAACAAAGTTATCAAACTCTTTAGGCAATGATGCCATGACAAGGTGAACAAGCAGAGCAGGCTTTAGTTCCAGATCAGCATCCATGGGCTTCAGTTTAGAAGCCATGTTGCTCATCCTCAAGATGTGCTCCCTGATGCCATGTGCACCTCCTGTGTACTTTTCTGTGACCAACTGCTTGAGCAGCTGGGTAGCATACACCTTTGAAGAGCCAGTGAACTGGCTCTTTATCTTTTCCAGAAACTCCCCAATGGAAGTGCACTCTGCGATTGAGCCCGCAATGGCGTTCTCAATCGTATTCTTTATAAAGGCCATGCACTTTTTGTTTGCATTGACCCACTTTTGGTTCTCTAGCACATATGCCAGCTCCACTGGAGCAAAGTCCTTTTTCTTTTTCTCCCATGCAGCATCATCATCATTTGCATCTCTGACTGGCTCTGTCGGCTTGACCGGCTGTGGAGTATCCATAACCCAGTCGACCTCAGCGCAGACAAAAGCCAGATCAACTTTCTTCCTCCACTCGGTGTAGTTGTCACCCCTGAGCGTCGGAACGTCTTTGAGGCAACTCATCAGATTGTAGCCTCCTGAAATTCACAAAGATGTGAGATAACAAAACAATTGTATGCATTAATCCAACGTTGGTATAAATCAACACATACAACTGTTTATGCAATTAAAACTATATCACCGTTGGGCAAAAATAGAGATAAGTGCACCTTTTAACATGTAATAAACAAATCATGGTCATGCTATTAACAACGTTGGTTATATAATAACAGAATCACAATCACTTTTAATATTACTTTATCACATCTTTCAAAATTTCAATTACCACTTTATTGCATTTAAGCAATTTATTTTAACTATTTGCAGCGGAAACATGAATAAAATTCATAAACTTTAAACTTTATAGAAAAGTTTCTGTAACTTTTGAATTCTCTAAACAAATTTTTCGTTGGAATAATTTGAATAGAGAAAACTATATAAAATTTGCTCAAAAAACTGAACAAAAACAATTAAAAACTGTGCACTGTAAATTAAAAAACAGAGAAAACCTATTTGGCCCGCAGCCTAACGCGGCCCAAAAACCTTTTCTGCGCGAAGCGCTCTGTGCGGTGTTTTCTATCCGCCGCTCAGCCTGCCGGCCCAGCCTTTGCGGCCCGTCAGCCTGCTGGCGCCAGCGCTGCTTGTTGTGAATTGATACGTCTCAAACGTATCTATAATTTTTGATGCTCCATGCTTGTTCTTACACCATTTGCCTATTGTTTCGTTACACTTAGTGGCAGTTTTATACATTTTCCGGAACTAACCTATTAACGAAGTGCCACAGTGCCAGTTTCCTGTTTTCTGCTGTTTTTGTGTTTCAGAAGTGATACACAGGAAATATTCTCGGAATTGGACGAAACAAGTTCCTGAAGTCATATATTACGGGGAAGCTCCCAAACATCCGAAGACCTGACGGAGGGAGGCCACGTGGCCCCCACACACAGGGGCGGCGCGGCCACCCTCTGGCCGTGCCGGGCCCACGTGAGGGGCAGTGGTCTCCCCTCTGACATCGCCCCTTCGCCTACATATACCCCCTGACGAGAAAAACCTAAGGGCCCGATCAGTTTTCCAGAATACACCACGATCCGCCGCCGCCGTCGACCCGAAGATCGGGAGGGTCGAGAAGCTCTTCCCGGCACCCTGCCGGAGAGGGGAATCGCCACCGGAGGTCTTCTTCATCGCCATGCTTGCCTCCGGAGCGATGAGTGAGTAGTCTACCTTGGACTATGGGTCCATAGCAGTAGCTAGATGGTTGTCTTCTCCACCATGTGCTTCATGTTTAGATCTCATGAGCTGCCCTACATGATTGAGATCACCGTTATGTAATTCTATGATGTTGGTTTGTTGGGATCCGATGAATATTGGTGTTTATGATTAAGTTGCTGTACTGAATTATATCTTTTGTTATCTCTATGTTGTTTATGATCTTGCATGCTCTCCGTTGTTAGTAGCTATCTTGGCCGAGTAGTTGCTAGTGACTCCAAGAGGGGGTATTTATGCTCGATAGTGGGTTCATGTCTCTATTTCACCTGGGGGAGTGACAGAAACCTCTAAGGTGGTAGATGTGCTGTTGCTACTAGGGAGAAAACAACATTCATATGCTCAAGGGCATATGCTTTGTTTACATTACACACTTTGCTTAATGCAATTATATGTTGTTCGCAACTTAATACTTCTAGGGTGTTCGGATGATATCCCCGGGGGTAGATTATTAGTCATAGATGCAGTTGGATGGCGGTCTATATATTTTGTTGTAATGCCCAGAGTAAATCTCATAGTGATCTTCTTGACATATCACGTTATCTTTATTCTATCAATTGCCCAACTGTAATTTGTTTACCCAGCATGTTATTTTATCTATGGAGAGACACCACTAGTGAACTGTGGACCCCGGTCCTATTTTAATCATATTGCAATCACCTGTTTACTTTTCCCGCACTGTTTACTTTACTAGCATATTACTACTGTTTTCCACTCGATACACTTATAACCTTTGTTTCAAGCAAACCGGTGAGATTGACAACCTCATCGCAAGTTGGGGACAAAGTATTTGTTTGTGTGTGTGCAGATTCCACAAACACCTTCAGTCGTCATCGTCTCTCTTCTCCTGTTCGATATACCTTGGTTTCTTAACTGAGAGAAAACTAGCCGCTACACTCATCATACCTTCCTCTTGGGGTTCCCAACGGGCTGGTCATCACCACGCACAAGGACATACTGCTCCCACGTCAACTAAACGCCACAGCTCTTTTCTGGCGCCATCACACGAGTAGCAGCTTCTTTTCTGGCGCCGTTGCCGGGGAAGAGAGAAGACTTCTGCGAGGGGAGTTCTTCGCACACACATTCTTTACTTTGTTATTTGTTTGCTTTACTTTATTTTATTTTACCTGCATTGCTTTTTATATCAAAAAACCCAAAAAAATTAGAATCCTTGGTAGTTGTTTTTACTTGTTTACTTTCGTTTTGCTGAAATGACCAATCCTAAAAACACCAAGTTGTGTGACTTTGCTAGCACGAACAATAGTGATTTTATCTGCACTCCTATTGCACCAACTGTTCCTGCTACCACCTTTTATGAGATCAAGCCTGCTTTATTGAACCTTGTTATGAAAGAGCAATTTTCTGGTGCTAGTACTGAAGATGCTGCAGCTCATCTCAACAATTTTGTTGAGCTATGTGAGATGCAGAAATATAAGGATGTTGATAGTGATATTATTAAGCTCAAGTTGTTTCCTTTTTCTTTGAGAGGAAAGGCTAAAGATTGGTTGCTGTCTTTGACTAAGAATAGTATTGATTCATGGGCTAAGTGTAAGGATGCTTTTATTGGTAGATATTATCCTCCTGCTAAGATTATATCGTTGCGTAGCAATATTATGAAGTTTACTCAGTTTGATAATGAACATGTTGCTCAAGCTTGGGAAAGAATGAAATCTATGATAAAGAATTGCCCCACTCATGGACTGACTACTTGGATGATTATCCAAACTTTTTATGCAGGACTGAATTTTTCTTCAAGGAACCTACTTGATTCAGCTTCTGGAGGCACTTTTATGTCCCTTACCTTGGGCGCCGCATCAAAGCTACTCGACAACATAATGGTAAATTATTCTGAATGGCACACCGAGAGAGCTCCACAAGGTAAGAAGGTAAATTCTGTTGAGGAAACCTCTTCCTTGAGTGATAAGATTGATACAATTATGGCTATGCTTGCTAATGATAGGACTCATGTTGATCCTAATAATGTTCCTTTGGCCTCTCTGGTTGCTCAAGAAGAGCAAGTTGATGTGAATTTCATTAGAAACAACAATTTTAACAACAATGCTTATAGGAACAATTTTGCTAGTAACAATTATAGACCGTTTCCTTCTAATGGTGATAATAGCTATCTTGGTAGACCTAAAATGCCTAGTGAAGAAAGAATTTTTGAACTTGAAAAGGCTACCAAGAATTTTATACAGATGCAATATGAGCAAAACAGGGCTTTCACCAAGACTATGGAGGAGCAATCAGCTCTGTTGAGGACTATTAGTCATCAACTAGAAAATTTAAACAAGGCCGTTCCTGAATTACAAGCTAAGGCTTCCAAAGCTGAAACCGATATTTCATTATTGTCTAATGTGCAATCTTCTTTAGTTAATAGAATGTACGCTAAGCCTGATCCTTTTGCTGCCGCTAATGCTATCCAAGTTAGAATTGATGAAAATATTAGATTGTTAGCGGAATTGCATGCCAGGTGGGAAAGAGAAGATGAGATGGCTAGAGAGATGAAGGTATGTACTATTACTACCTCTAAAGATGTTGCTCCTACTGATAGCAATCCTCTTACTTTGATTGGTGTAGATAAAACTCCCACTCCTTGTGTTAAAAAGCCTAAAACTGCCAAAACTTTTTCTCAAAAGAGTGCTGAAATTTTTCGGAGTGTGGGAGATGATAGCTCTATTTCTTTTAATGATTTTGATGTTGATGGCTGCAATATATCTGAAGTTATTTTGTTCTTGCAAAAGCTTGCTTTGACTCCCAATGCTAGTCCTTTAAATATTGCTTTTACTAAGCATATTACCAATGCTCTCATAAAGATTAGGGATAAAAAGTTGAAGCAAAAAGCCTCAGTTCCCAAGAAGTTAGAAGATGGTTGGGAACCCATCATTGATATGCATGTTAATGGTTATGATTGCCATGCTTTATGTGATCTAGGTGCTAGTATTTCCATCATGCCTAGAAAGATTTATGACATGCTTGATTTACCACCGCTTGAAAAGTGTTATTTTGATGTTCCTATTGCTGATGTTGCTAAGAAGAAACCTTTGGGAAGGATTAATGATGTTCTTATTGTGGTTAACGATAACCTTGTTCCCGTTGATTTTCTTGTTATGGACGTTGAATGCCATGCTTCATGTCCTATTATTTTGGGAAGACCTTTTTCTTCGAACTGTAGGTGCTATCATTGATATGAGGGAAGGCACTATCAAGTATCAATTCCCATTAAAGAAAGGTATGGAACACTTCCCTAGGAAAAGAAAGAAATTACTTTTTGACTCTATTCTTAGAGCAAATTATGAGCTTGATGCTTCATCTCTTGATATTACTTGATTCGCAATTTTCTGCGCCTAGCTCAAAGGCGTTAAAGAAAAGCACTCTTGGGAGATAACCCATTGTTTACTTTTCAGTACTTTTTCTTTTATTTGAGTCTTGGAAGTCATTACTACTGTAATGACCTCTCCTTATCTTGTTTATTTCATTTTTGTGCCAAGAGAAGCCTCTAATTTGAGTGAGGTAAAGATTTGGGGTTATTGCTGTCCTGAAACTGTTTTCGGTGCTGCACCGTAAAAATTCGTGAAAATTCTCTGTTTATCTTTTGGACCTGCGATTTCTTGTGCATATGCCCCAGGTTATATCCAAACTTTTCTTAGTTGAACACTTTTTGATTTGAGCAACGGAAAATCCCTCAAAAATTCGTCCTTTATCAGCTGTCCAGTTTTGACAGATTTCTGCCAATATTTGTTTTTGCCACTTTATCGCTTTCTTTTGAGTTCTTTTTTATCATGGAACTCTTGTGGAAGTTGCTACAGTAGTATATACTTTATATGTGGTGGTTTTGGGTTGAAACCTGAAGCTAAAAGAGGTTGAATATATTTTATGCTTACACTAATGTTGCTAATAGAATTGTGTTTAGTTTTGTATGAAGGAAGTTTTCAAGTGTAGGGATTGGAGAATGATGAGATGAGTTGAAGAATGGACAAAAGCTCAAGCTTGGGGATGCCCATGCATCACCCCAAGAAATATCCAAGAAGTACAAGCGTCAAAGCTTGGGGATGCCCCCGAGGCACCCCTTCTTCATCGGCAAAAATCAGGTCACCTTTCAAAACACTATATTTTTATTGCTTCATGCACTATGTGTTTTTCTTGGAGCGTCAGTTGTTTTAGTTTTCTTAGTTGGTTTAGTTTGTTTATTTGCTGCAATAAATGGTTGGACCCCAACAAATTTCCTTTGGAGGAGAAGTTACTCGTTTTCATTTGCAAAGAATGCTCTAGTTTTCACTCTTATTTAAAATCGAGCATTCTACTTTTTCTGCTACTGCTTTTGGTTTTCGTTTTTGCCTTGATATGCGTTCAGATCTTGTCATATCTTTTCATCAAGGTATATTTTTGCCTCTGATCTTTATTGGTTTTCATCAAAAGAGGTGTTTATAAAAATTTCAAATGGTGTTGGAAAAGAGAAAAAGCTTTGTGCAAAATAGTGGTACAAGAAGGAGCTTGTGTAGACTGCGGCTTAGGCTTTTTCATGTCATGCTTGATGTCTTTTTGATAGTATGCTTAGTAGTTTTGCTGTAGCATGACTTGTCTCAAATAACTGAGATTGCTTAATGAGCCTTTGAAAAAAATCATGCGTTGTTTTTATTGTATGGAAGCATTATTTTGGTTTTCTCCTTGATGCTTTATTTGGGTTGACTTGGCGCATGCTCACACATGTTAGACTCTTACAAAGTCGCCATTAGCCTTCATGATCATTTAGTTTTTGACTTTTGATGCCATCGTATGCTTCTTTTAATGTCGCTTTGTCGCTTTGCATGATTATGGCCATTATTGCTCTCTTAGTTGGTCGCTCCCAGTCTTTTGCTAGCCCTCACCTTGTACTGAGTATGAGCTCTACTCGTGCATCCAACTCCTAAAAGCCAAAGTTTTCCATTGTGTCCACCATACATACCTACTAGCAATTTGCTACTCCAAGTAAATTTGACTTGCTTTTATTTTCTCTTTAAATTAAACTCTTACCAGTGTTATGCGAAACTCGGTTAGTAAAGCTCTCACGAACCGGAAAGCACACTTTACTTTTTCCTGTTCTTAAAATTTTGACATTGTGGTCTTTTATGTTGAGTTGTTATGCTTGCAAGTTGTAAGTTGGATTCTAGCCCAGCCATGCTGTCATGGGGCAAGCTTTCAACATTGCACTTCTTTTTGAGTTGATATCGTGATCTTTTGTTTATGGATGCCCGCTGTGTGAAATGAATTGGGAATCTTGTAGGGATCATGGAGTTTTTATATGTGTTAGGGAAACGCCGGGCCACCAATCTAAGCCATGCATAATTCATGGTGGAAATTTGCAGCATACCCATGGTGAACATTCGACGACGCATCTCACAATAAAAAGCTAAACAATATAGCAAATAAAAGAGATGTCGAGGTGTTCATTGTCTGCTTGTCCTGTCATTTTGGTGTGGGCTTGTTCCATGTCATCGGGCACGGAGGTACCCCATTGGCGGTTCTCAATGATATGCATATACTTACAATGACAAGAGCCTTGCTTGGGACTCTAAGTAAATTAGCATGGTTTGGGTACTTGTATTCACGGGACACGAGGTTTTCAACTTATGATTTGTCAAGCATATGCATCATAATTGTTCTCGCATTAACTTTAACCATTCAAGATGCTTATGATGGGGGAAATGAGAGCTCAAAGACGGTAAGTACCATAATTTTTGAAGGTTATAAAACTTGCAATCACTGCTTCCCTCTGCGAAGGGCCTTTCTTTTACTTTTATGTTGAGTCACCACCTTCTTTCTTTATGCACCATTAAGAGAGCATAGTTGTCATTCTTAGTGTGATATGCATTGTCCCAAAGTTCATTGATTGACTCATATTGTTGGTTTCACTTGTTCTTAAATTATTTGTATCTAGTCGCCCTCTTAAACTTTGAGGTGTCCTATGCATTTATGTTTTGCTCTCTTTGAAGGACAAGCTGAAAACCTTTTATATGTCTTTCCTTATGATTTGAACACACGTTTGACTTTCATTGTTTCATTATCATGATCTTTTGTTTGTGTTCATTTACATGTTTACAACATGGTTGCTAAGTTCTTATTGTCATGATTATATCTTTTATGCCCATGTTTTAAGTTCTATTGATCCCAGCTCACCAATGCTTACATATATGATCAAGATTGTGTAGGTGCATGTCACCTCAAAAATTATTCTTTGTTATCACTTACCTACTCGAGGACGAGTAGGAGTTAAGCTTGGGGATGCTTGATACGTCTCAAACGTATCTATAATTTTTGATGCTCCATGCTTGTTCTTACACTATTTGCCTATTGTTTCGTTACACTTAGTGGCAGTTTTATACATTTTCCGGAACTAACCTATTAACGAAGTGCCACAGTGCCAGTTTCCTGTTTTCTGCTGTTTTTGTGTTTCAGAAGTGATACACAGGAAATATTCTCGGAATTGGACGAAACAAGTTCCTGAAGTCATATATTACGGGGAAGCTCCCAAACATCCGAAGACCTGACGGAGGGGGGCCACGTGGCCCCCACACACAGGGGCGGCGCGGCCACCCCCCTGGCCGCGCCGGGCCCACGTGAGGGGCCGTGGTCTCCCCTCTGACATCGCCCCTTCGCCTACATATACCCCCTGACGAGAAAAACCTAAGGGCCCGATCAGTTTTCCAGAATACATCGCGATCCGCCGCCGCCGTCGACCCAAAGATCGGGAGGGTCCAGAAGCTCTTCCCGGCACCCTGCCGGAGAGGGAAATCGCCACCAGAGGTCTTCTTCATCGCCATGCTTGCCTCCGGAGCGATGAGTGAGTAGTCTACCTTGGACTATGGGTCCATAGCAGTAGCTAGATGGTTGTCTTCTCCACCATGTGCTTCATGTTTAGATCTCATGAGCTGCCCTACATGATTGAGATCACCGTTATGTAATTCTATGATGTTGGTTTGTTGGGATCCGATGAATATTGGTGTTTATGATTAAGTTGCTGTACTGAATTATATCTTTTGTTATCTCTATGTTGTTTATGATCTTGCATGCTCTCCGTTGTTAGTAGCTATCTTGGCCGAGTAGTTGCTAGTGACTCCAAGAGGGGGTATTTATGCTCGATAGTGGGTTCATGTCTCTATTTCACCTGGGGGAGTGACAGAAACCTCTAAGGTGGTAGATGTGCTGTTGCTACTAGGGAGAAAACAACATTCATATGCTCAAGGGCATATGCTTTGTTTACATTACACACTTTGCTTAATGCAATTATCTGTTGTTCGCAACTTAATACTTCTAGGGTGTTCGGATGATATCCCCGGGGGTGGATTATTAGTCATAGATGCAGTTGGATGGTGGTCTATGTATTTTGTTGTAATGCCCAGAGTAAATCTTATAGTGATCTTCTTGACATATCACGTTATCTTTATTCTATCAATTGCCCAACTGTAATTTGTTTACCCAGCATGTTATTTTATCTATGGAGAGACACCACTAGTGAACTGTGGACCCCGGTCCTATTTTAATCATATTGCAATCACCTGTTTACTTTTCCCGCACTGTTTACTTTACTAGCATATTACTACTGTTTTCCACTCGATACACTTATAACCTTTGTTTCAAGCAAACCGGTGAGATTGACAACCTCATCGCAAGTTGGGGACAAAGTATTTGTTTGTGTGTGTGCAGGTTCCACAAACACCTTCAGTCGTCATCGTCTCTCTTCTCCTGTTCGATATACCTTGGTTTCTTAACTAAGGGAAAACTAGCCGCTACACTCATCATACCTTCCTCTTGGGGTTCCCAACGGGCTGGTCATCACCACGCACAAGGACATACTGCTCCCACGTCAACTAAACGCCACAGCTCTTTTCTGGCGCCATCACACGAGTAGCATGAATCCGATGGTCGTGCACCTTTATCGCTGGGTCAAAAGACCCCTGGGTGTCGATCCGAAACCCTAGCCCCCACTCTGTCTCTGCCCCGTCCTCTCTCTCGCTCTGTCTGCACGCCCGTGGCGGCGGCTGGAGGGAGACCGGCGCCGGCCGGAGCTCCGCCGGTGACCGGCGAAACCGCCCCACGGCGGCGAGCATCTCCCCGTTCTTTTCCCTTCTCTTTTCTCTGCAACCGACGCAAGCCAGAGCACCCGCGCCCGACGTCCGCGAGCTCACGGCGCCTTCTCCTGACAGCGATGGCGCCACGAGACAGAGAGGACGGCGGCTTGGAGGCTCGCCCTTTGCCCCCGAAGGGGTTCGCCCTTTCGGCCGTGGCGGAGGCAAGCCACTCCACAGCCTTGGTCCTTCTTCTCAGATGCCCCTGAAAAGGTGCGCATCGAGATCGAGCGGGACGGCGCGGCCTTGCGGCGGCGCACTTTGCCGGAGGTCCGGTGAGTACTTTTCACTTTTACCCTCTGTTTTGATTCGGGATTCTTTTGGGGATGAGCTAGGGTTTACTTTCTTTGATCTAGACCGAAAAGATCTACAGCCTAAACAGATGCTCTGATACCATTGTTGAATAGGCTAGACTAGATCATCACGGTAGTGGCTCTCTGTAAAGAACTTGGTGATGCACTGAGAGAGAGAGAGATCTGAGAGGGAGAAGGGTTTCACCTGCACCTTGGCTCTGAGAGCCCGAACCAGATGCCATCGGGATGGCGACGGTGGTGAGTGGCAGTGGCGTCGATGAACTTCCCGTCGGCCTACGCTAACCCTAGATCGGTAGGGTTTGTTGGTGAGGGGCGGCTACGCACGATCAACCTCGTGAGGCGTGCTGGCCGGCCCCCTCACCCTTTATATAGCGCGGCGACAGGGGCCCACCAACCAGAAAACGGTTGGACGCCCCCGATCAGGACGCGAGAGAGGGGAACAGATCGAGTCGTTGGACTCGGTCTGCCAGAACGTTGGAGATCAATCCTAACATGCTGCCCCTGGATGCCGTAGTCCTAAAAAATCCATCAGATACATGTATATGTATTGAATCGTGTTTAGCATACATATTACAGAGCTTACACGCCTTCTTTGAGGCATCAAAGAACATATCAAGTACTTCTTGAAAAAAAAAAACCAAGAAGAACACATCAAGTGTTAGCATCTAATTCATGCTACCCAAGATCAGAAGTTCAGAACTGGATCTCCCCTTCCTCCAAGTCGTCAAGAATTTCTCCTTCCTCCAAGTCTTCTTCAGAGTACTCGTCCGCCTTGAGGAAGAGTCCAAGCTGCGGCAACAAGGTGTAGGGGATCGCCCTCTCGTAGTCGTACTCGACGATGCGGAGATTCTTCAGTAGCGCCCGGTGTATGGTCTGGCTGGGAATGCGCCTCCTCTCCGTCGCAAGCACGTCCTGCCGGGCCTTCTCCCTTGCCTTGCATCTCGCGATAGACTCCTTTGCCATGGCTATTAGCATCGTGGCGTCGCGCTCTGCCTGAGATGAATCGCTGATGCTGCTTGAGCAAGGGCTGCCGCTCATGGTTTCGTCATCGCCGAACTTCGGGATCACCGCTGGTGACGAGTCGCCACAGATGTCCACGAACTCCTCGTCTTCCTCCTCGATGAGCGGCAGAGGCGCCGACACGATCGGCAAGGGGGAGACGCCGCCAACGATGTCAATCTCTTCGTCCTCTTCATCGGCCCTTTCTCGGACGAACTTGTCGAGCTGCTTCCGTAACTCGAGGATGGCCTCGTCCTGGACGCCGTCCATGTCGAGCTCCAAATATCCGTCGCTGATGGCAGTGTTCTGCTTCAGCAGCAGCTCCATGATGTGGTTGGGAAGGTCCGAGTCCGACGCTAGCTTCTCCAGGTCGGCCTTCAGCTGCTCCCTCTCGCCTTTCGTCACCATCTTGCGCTTGATCGCCGGAGGAGGAGACGCCGCCTGGATCTTCCTACGCTTGATCACGGGAGCGGGAGGAGGAGCCGCCATGATTTTCCTGGCTTTCTCGCCGAGGCCACGAACCGCGACGAGCTCTGCGTTGAACCTTTGCCGGAGAAGATCCTTCCTCGCGCGCTCCGTGTCGGGCATGTTGCCGACGGCGCTGAAGGCGCGCTTCCGCCCGAGCATAGACGGCTGCCGGTAGGTGGCGACCTCCATGGGATCCGTCCTTCTCCTGCGCGCAGCTGGGACGCGCTTGTGCTGGCTCGCTGCAGATCGAAGGGGCTGCGAGACTCGATCGAGTACAGGAGGGGGAAAGGGAATCTGGGGCGGTCATGGGAGAAGGAAAGGTGTGGCCTTTTATCGCCGATGGAGCGGAAACCGTGTCTGGTATCCGAGCTCAAGCTCGCTTCAACTAGCTTAGCCACCACGCTTAGTAGATCGGATTAGAGTGGATACGAAACCATGTCTGTATATACGGATCGGATTAGAATTAGACTTGCACTCCGTAGTCGGTTTGCGTTTGCAGGGATGGTGCCGTTCTTGTGCTTCTGACGGCTGAGTGTTTTTTTTTTTTTTGAAAATCTCTGACGGCTGAGTGTTGCTTCATCAGAATTCTGTACAAAACTTCTCGCATTTTCTTATAACAGAATGGGTAGAGCTCCCGCTTGACATTGCACATATGTAACTTCACATATTCCGTCACTTTTGGCGTACATGAACATGATGCAGATTTACAAGCCTGCTCTGAGGCAAAATTTCCGTTCTATGATAGAGCATCAGGAACATATTCAGCTTTGTTTGTACATAACCAAAGGCAAAATTACTCCCACATCAATTTGGTCACAGAAATAAATTCGACCCAAGAAGAAAGCATAAAAAATATACACTTGTGTATTATTCAAACACTGGTGTTTTGGTTCCTGGGAGCATATGTTCCCTTCATTTTGAAATACATATTTGACAAAATTTAAAATGTCAAAAAATTGAAATGACAAATCCGCACGTACATCTTCACGCTACATGCCCATAAAGTCGTTTCACGATAAATCGACGTGTCGTGTGGCCTGTATAAAAAAGACAAATTTTGATGCTAAAAATAAGGCATTTCACATGACAATTTTTTTTACATAGACCATAAAAAATATCGATTTTCAGCGAAACTTTACAAACACACTTAAATTGTGGATATGTAAATGCAAATTTTTATCAATTTTTTGATATTCTGAAATATATTTTTTTGGGTAGAAGGAGTATATCCACCCAGGAGCCGAATTAAATTTCTAAAACACTGGCTATCGTCCTATCGCCATGGGCCGAGAGAAGCACGCCATCAGTATGATGCCTGATGACATGTTATGGCTTTGGCCAGTGTTAAGGGCTTGTCAAGTGCACTCTAATGTGAATTCAGCCTTCATTGGACCACACTAAATTAACAAGGTGGGAGACAATAAGGGCACATGCAGATTAAAATGGCGATCAACACATAGTGGGAGGCTTTAAACATATTCTAACAGGACATGTGAATAGATGCATTTTGCAATAATTTTGTAGGGATGAATTCATTTCCCACATGAGTAGGGAAAATCATGCTTCAAACAGGACCGGAGAAATTTTAAATTGCTTCAGCTTAGTACCATGAGCAGATTAAGGGCATGTTTTGTTCATAGCCACACTTTGCCAAGCCAAAGTTTAGCTGCCATAGTTTAGTTAGTATGTGTTTCGTTTTTGTCACACTTTAGCTTTAATATTTTATTTTTAGTGTGGTCTATTTGTCATAGAGTCATTGTTATTATCAACTTTTGCGAAAGTTTGGCTTTATATTTCTCAGCCACACTTTTTGTGGTTACCACACTTTTATAGTGTTGTCTTGGTAGTGTTAGTGCTGCTACAAGAATTTATCACTCCAGCGGGGCCTTTTCTTTTTCTATAATTCTTCTTCTTTCCTTTGACTGTGTGCATTCATAAGCCACTAGGGCACTACGTTGTTCCAAAAGCATAGCATAATTGATATCTTTTTTATATAAATATATACTCTTATAAAAAATTGACATTTAGATTAAATATTTAAAAGTTTATTTCCCGTGACTATGGTTTTAAAATAATTACTGTAGTTCCTCCTATTGGAAGTATATCGCAAGAAATTCTACGGTCAAAAGATTGGATTTGGAATAAAATCAATTTTGTCCCCTTCCCCTACTCTAGTCTAGTCTAGTCTAGTCTAGCAACTAAAAAAGAGAGAGGGCGTAGAAGAAAGACAGAGGACGAGCAGACGAGCACGCACGCACGCTCCGCGAGCGGCGAGTCAACCGGACCATGGAGTCCGTCGACGCAGACGGCGACGTGCGGCACTGGAGCGCGGAAGTCAACGGCGTCTCCCTCCACGTCGCGGAGCAGGGCCCCGCCGCCGGCCCGGCGGTGCTCCTCCTCCACGGCTTCCCTGAGCTCTGGCTCTCGTGGCGCCACCAGATGGCCGCCCTCGCGGCCCGCGGCTTCCACGCCCTCGCCCCCGACCTCCGCGGCTATGGCGACTCCTCCGCCCCCGCGGACCCCGCCGCCTACACCATCCTCCACCTCGTCGGAGACGCCGTCGCGCTCCTCAACCACCTCCGCCTCCCCAAGGTGCGCCGTTTTCTGGTTTTATCTGTTTCTTGGACCACTGCGACTGTGACACTGAGTCCGACGTGGTGCGCGCCGGCGCCGGCGCAGGTGTTTGTGGTGGGCCACGACTGGGGCGCGCAGGTGGCGTGGCATCTCTGCCTGCTCCGGCCGGACCGGGTGCGCGCCGTCGTCGTCCTCGGGGTGCCCTACTTCCCCCGCGCCCCTCGCCCGGTGACGGAGCTCTTCGCGGCGCGCGGCGATGGGTTCTACATCACGCAGTTCCAGGTTCCAGTTGCCTCCTGTGTCTTGTGATCTAGTTTCAGCATCCAATCTTCTGTTTAAAATTACAGTACATGGGCTCTGTGAAATGGAAGTTCTTGCAGTTGCAGACTTTGGTTAAAGAAAAATTGAAGCAAATGTGCTTGTAAAAAGTTTGAAGCAGATGACGATTCGAGGGGGCTAATTGGTTGATGAATCTTTTAATTTATGTGCTCAGTGGCTTAAAAGGCGCCGTGAAGAAACTTTGATTTCTTAAGTGACAGTCTATATTTCAAATTATGATCCTGTTTGTTTTCTGAAAATTAGAACAGTGCATCGTCTGTTAACATTTTTGAGAAACTAACACTAGTAGTTTTAGAGATTCTATAATCAGTAGTCGGATTAGGTATTCTATAATTAAAAGTATGATTAGAGATTCTATATCCAGGACACAAACACTAAGTACTCGAAAAGAAGATAAGTACAGCTTCAGTTCCAGTAGTGTCATCAAGATGAGCATATCTCTTACCTTGCATTTGTAGCCATGGTCTGTATTTATCACTGTATAGCTGTTGCAAAATGACCAATTTATTTCAACATGATGTCTCCAGGAGCGTGGAAGAGCTGAAAAGGCATTTGCCCGCTACGACGCCGCGACTGTCCTAAAGAAGTTCTACTCCATTGAATTAGACGACCTCACCGCTCCTCCTGGAGTAGAGATCATAGACTTCTTTGAGGCATCATCATCCCCACTTCTTTGGATGACTGACGAAGAACTAGGCCAGTACGTCGAGGAGTTTCAGAAGTCTGGTTTCACCGGGCCACTCAACTACTACCGCATGATTGACATGAAAATTCCATAACCTCATTCCACGCTTCCTGTTTCATCTAGTTTCACACTAATCCATGTGGAACATAGGGACTGGAGGATCACTGCGCCATGGCATGGTGCGAAGATCACGGTGCCTGCAAAGTTCATCGCAGGCGATAAGGACATCGGCGTCGAGTCCTTTGGCACGAAGCACTACATCGAGAGCGGGGGTTTCAAGTCCAATGTTCCAGACCTTGAGGTTGCCATCATCGAAGGACACCATTTCCTCCAGCAAGAGCAGGCCGAGAGAGTAAACGCTGAGATACTGTCCTTCCTGGACAAGTTTACTGAGACTGAGTAAGCAGATTGTTTGCAAGTGAGCTGGTTTTAGATCTGTGAGTGCTACCTTATCTGAACTGAAGAATGGCAAAGCTTACTCGAATAAATGTCAGAGCTGGATATAGCCATGTGTTGAGCTGAAAGGAATAAAAGAACGTGTAAGCGTGAAGTGTTCACCAGATGAAATACTGAATCAAACAAGGTTTTGATAAGGTATACTGCTGTTGCTTCAGCAAAACAGCGTATCTCATGTAGGGCTACTTCTTTTTTTTAACACACAGATTGTATTACCTTAAGAATATTTTACAGAGAGGAGCGTAAAAGGAATCACGCTGATTCTGAAAGCACATTCTTGCCTGGACAATGTCCTATGTCTGAACTTAGACACCTGATAGCTAGTGATCTGCTCTGATTTTTTTTTGCTAATCTAGCCTGGAGGTAAGCTTTGTAATTTGCACTCCTGTGGATATGAGCGATCCTGGAAGCTTGGAAACTTGGATTGGCTTTAATGGCTGCAATCTGCGGTCTGATCTCCCAGTGTCCTGGAGCTGTGAAAATGCTTACCGCCGCTGCTGCCTTAGCTAGGACATATGAGTCGGTGAAGAAGTTTGGTGTCTGGGGCTGTATAGCTTCAGCCAGCATGGCAAGATGAAGAGCAAATGCTTCGGCCTGTAACACCGAAGAAGCTGGAGGGGACAGGGTTGAGATATGAAGCTGCTTGAAGTGCTGATTTTGGTCCACCTGGATGACCAATTCGATGTATAATGCAGCTGGAATCTGTTATTTCGACAACACTCATCTAGTAAATCGGTGAAACAGTGTTTTATGACGCAGATGGCAAATTCTCGCAAAGTATTGTCGATTTATGTTCTCGGATTCTGAATTCTCGAATATTATAAAATGTATAATAATTTACAGAGATCAGGGAGGCTGATTGCACTTTGCACCCTTTTTCGGATGCTGATATACTTTACAGTAGCATATACTGCCGTCAGTGAGATACTGAAATTCGGCATCTCTGTTGCTCCTTCCCAGAGTTGGGCCAAATCTATGATTAGCATGGACGCACAGCAAACAAGAAACAAAAAGGCGATCTGATTAATCAATCAATATCATCTGTTCAATCACGTTTACAAGCCTTCTTTGAGGCATGAAGAAAATACATCAGTGCCGGCATCTAATTCTAGCCAAGACTGCTGCTTCTAAATGCTGCAGTCCTCAAAAATCCATCAGATACATGTATTGAATCGTGTTTAGCATACATATTACAGAGCTTACACGCCTTCTTTGAGGCATCAAAGAACATATCAAGTACTTCTTGAAAAAAACAACCAAGAAGAACACATCAAGTGTTAGCATCTAATTCTTGCTACCCAAGATCAGAAGTTCAGAACTGGATCTCCCCTTCCTCCAAGTCGTCAAGAATTTCTCCTTCCTCCAAGTCTTCTTCAGAGTACTCGTCCGCCTTGAGGAAGAGTCCAAGCTGCGGCAGCAAGGTGTATGGGATCGCCCTCTCGTAGTCGTACTCGACAATGCGGAGATTCTTCAGGAGCGCCCGGTGTATCGTCTGGCTGGGAATGCGCCTCCTCTCCGTCTCAAGCACGTCCTGCCGGGCCTTCGCCCTTGCCTTGCATCTCGCGATAGACTCCTTGGCCATGGCCATCAGCATCGTGGCGTCGCGCTCTGCCTGAGATGAATCGCTGATGCTGCTTGAGCAAGGGCTGCCGCTGATGGTTTCGTCATCGCCAAGATTCTTCAGGAACACCACCGGGGACGTGTCGCCACAGATGTCCACGTACTCGTCATCTTCCTCGTCGGTGAGCGGCAGAGGAGACGACGCGTTCGGCAAGGGGGAGACGCCGCCAACGATGTCAATCTCTTCGTCCTCTTCTTCGGCTGCCCTCTCTTGAACGAATTTGTCGAGCTGCTTCCGTAACTCGAGGATGGCCTCGTCCTGGACGCCGTCCATGTCGAGCTCGAAATAGCCGTCGCTGATGGCATGGTTCTGCTTCAGCAGCAGCTCCATGATGTGGTTGGGAAGGTCTGAGTCCGACGCTAGCTTCTCCAGGTCGGCCTTCAGCTGCTCCCTCTCGCCTTTCGTCACCATCTTGCGCTTGATCACCGGAGGAGGAGGAGGAGGAGACGCCTTGATCTTCTTCACGGGAGGAGGAGCCGCCATGATCTTCTTCACGGGAGGAGGAGCCGCCATGATCTTCTTCGCCTTCTCCCGGAGGGAACGAACCGCGACGAGCTCTGCGTTGAACCTTTGCCGGAGAAGATCCTTCCTCGCGCGCTCAGTGTCGGGCATCTTGCCGACGGCGCTGAAGGCGCGCTTCCGCCCGAGCACAGGCGGCTGCCGGTAGGCGGCGACCTCCATTGGAAACGACTTGTGCTAGCTCGCTGCAGAAAGGGGCTGCGAGACTCGACGAGTAGAGGAGGGGGGAAAGGGAATCTGGGACTGGGGCGGGCACGGTAGAAGGAAAGTTTCGGCCTTTTATCGCCAATCGAGCGAAACCGTGTGGTATGGTAATCCGAGTTTGAGACGGAACTGGTAATCACCTAGCTTAGCCACCACGCTTAGATCGGATTCAAATCGATCGGAAACCGTGTCGGTTCCCCGCAGTGCCGTACGCTCCTGGCCTGGCCATGTCCCTGCAACTCCGGCTGCCCGCAGTGCTGCCGTCACGAGCTTGGCTACTTCGCCGTCCCCCGTTCCATGGCGTGCTCCAGGAAGGTTGGCCCCCGTTCCATTGCCTCGCTGCTCTCCGTGCGCGTCCTGGCGGCCGGACGCGGTGACCTGCGGTCCATGGACTGGGTGCCGTACTCTGGCGATATGCCGGTCGACGCCGGCGCGCGTGCTACCGCAGTGACGCGCGCGGGTGACGAGGTCCCTCGCCCGGTGGCGCCCCCTGCTGCCCCTGCTCCATCTAAGCCTCCGGTAGCCCCCGTGCTGGGCTACTATGGTAAAAAGCTGAGTGTGCCCACCCACTAGTTTTTTGCTGCGTCCGCCACTGGCTCCATCTAAGCCTCCGGTAGCCCCCGTGCTGGGCAAGCGTGGCCGCCCGTCGGAGGGAGCCGTGCGCACCTGTTCGAGACCGTGCTGGACCATGCGGTTCGCCTCAAGGTGATCAAGACCGGCGGCAATCATGGGCGTGTCGTCGAGCACTGCGCCGCCATCCTTCCGCCCGGCCGAGATCGCAGCCATGGCGTCAGCCTACGAGCTCTCCGATGAAACGTGCGCGACCTTGAGGCCACGACCCTGTTGCAGGGCACCCCTCCCTCCCGCTTCGCGTGGTGCCCCGTCTCCTGCTGCTGGCACCAAGCTTCTGATCCACTCTCTTTCTGGAGGGAATTTTTGGAACCCATGGGCAACGAAACCAGACTCGCAAGCCAATGAGGAGCTAAGACATATGGCAGGTGAGTCAGAAAAAAAAGTCAATGTATTTTTGTAAAACCGTATTTTTGAGTTGAGATAATTTCAAAAAAATATTTGCACATACGTAATGGGTAATGGGAACGATTCGTGGGTGTGCAAAATTCGAAACATAAATACTTTCTCCAACCACTATTATTTCTCGCTAATATAGATGTATCTAAATATTAAAATATGCCCGAATTTGTTTATACTAGAGACAATTAAAAGAAAATGAATAAGAACAGAGGGGGAGACGCCCCTCTGCCTTATTCTTGTAGGGGATGAGGACTCGAACTCTGGTTGATAGGCCCGCACCTCAGTGCGGCTGCCACTCCTAGGGGTGGACGTTCGTCATGACCGACAATTCGGTCTTTGTGTCTTGGTCTATTTCAAATTCGGTTCTCTAAAACTAAAGACCAAAATATACTCGCTAGTTTTACTACCCAACAAATTCGGGTGCCTAAAAAATCGATTTCGGGTGTGGTCATGACCAAAAAATGTGCTCTATGTTATGTACACAAAACTTCAACATTATTTTGTAAATTAATTGTATGATTTTAGTGGTGTTTTGGTCATTTTCCAGTACATATATTGTTAACAAGTGGCATGAATAAAATTTCGATAAATACCACATAGAAATGAAACCATAGTTTGAGCAATATTCAATAACCACAGCTCACGTGCATCACATGGTTCTTGAGAATGACCGCTCTCTTTTTCGGTCCCTGTTGTGTGTATCCCTTGTCATGTATATAGTGGAACTTTTAAAATATTAATCAAATTACAGAAATAATAATCTAAATCATAATTTTTGAAAAATATTGCACATTTGTCAATGGCTTGGACGATTAGATGTAATCGTCCAAGTGTTGGACGACATGTTAGAATGGCCTAGGGCGACAAGGCCTGTCGGCGTCGTAGTACCCTGGGCCTCGGCCTGGCGACAAACTACTCGTCCTGGACCTAGACAAAACGATGGTATTTTTTTTACTGTGGATGTGGGGGGGGGGGGGGGGGGTCCTAATTTCGGATTGTGCTATCCGGCGGCGCAGCATATTTGACTATCTATGCGGCGGTTCCTATATACATGCAACTTATTAATTTCTAATACACATATGCATGCAATTAATTAGTCTCTAGTGTACACATGCATGCAATTAATTAGTTTAATATGCAACTGATTAGATCACATGTGTGCCATCTCGTCCATCCGTCTCTGATGCATGCAAATGAATGATTGGATGATGTCATCCAAGATTATTTAATTTTCAAATTTTAAAATATTTTATCTCACAAATTCTATACCCGGTTGATGTTTAGTTTTCACTGTTGGTTTAGTTGCGACGAGATCAAAACTAAATCCCATGTTAGTATGTTTCGATAACTTTTTTCATCATCAGTTATCAGATTACTATCACATACTTATCAGATTATCGCTACTTAGTTACTAGATTAAAAAAGTAACTTAGTTGTTGGTTTTCCATATTGTTGTAACATCTTTGTCGGATTATGCACTACTTATTTTCAAGTAGTTATCATTTTTTTATCTAATATCTTCTACAATATTCACTACCTAGATTAAATAAACTTGTTTATTAGTTTTATGTACATCTTTCTATATCGATGCAATATTTATGATAATTTTTTTCCTAAATAATATGATATTTTGGATATTGGACACATTTTAAGGTTACCTCTAAGCAGTGCAGATTATTTTAATGTTTAAAAATGAATGTCAAACGTTAACTATAACTATGCATAACTATCATGGTAACCGTTTGGTTGTAATCGAATAACTTTAGTAATGTAATCTGGTAACTGATGTGGCAAAAAAATCTGGTCAAAATATATCATGATGGGATCTAGTTTTGAAGCCCTCGCCCAGAAGAACTCGGCGTCAAAAACAGATCACTAATCATATTAACGGTTTAGAAGACAAATCATTTCAAATATTCAGATTTAGCAATTAATGTGATGATGTCAGCATTAGGTGAAAGATTCCTACATGCATGCATGTCATCACTCCTATAGGTCAGAAGCACAAAAAACCTTGCCGCCGCATAAGAGGTGGCATATGGGGGCGCCTCTCATTAGAATTTTCCCCTAATCTCTACTTGCTCGCGTGCATGCACGAGTGGAGCACCACACGAACGTCGTTGACCGTCGTGAGCGACGATCCACAACACCATGTTCGTCTTCTTCCTCCTTCGGTCATCGTACCACTATCGCATTGCACCTCTTCCCTCGCACCGCTAGTTCCTCTTGTTGTCGCCACACCACACCTTCTCTTCCACTGTCGCCACTATTGGTCGCAAACAACCACGCATGTTGCCCGCGCCTGCTGCCGCTATTGCCGCCTCGAGGCCCTGCCCTCCTAAAACCTCCACCTCTGCCACCCCCGACCATCCCTCGATCCTCCCGCGCACGCCAGCGAGCACCCTTGCAACCCTAACCCTAAGTCAACGTTGGTGAGCACCCTGCACCCCAACCCTAAGTTCTCGAGCTCAGCTCCCACCGTAGCTCCCTGCGGTCGCAGCGGCGTTGTCAGCGCCGGATCATTCATTAGTCATCACTATCAAGGAAGAATAGGGAGAGTGCGCTCATGGGCTGCGGCCCGGTTAGCGATGCGCATTAACACATGCTAATGGACGATAAATAGGATTTGTCGCTGCGGATGATAGGCCGCAGACAAAAAATCGCATTGGGTAGGCGCCTCCGTCAATACCTATACACCGCCTGTTGCGTCACATTGCATGGCACCAAGCACCTATGTGGTCTTCCGTCACTTTAATGGGCCAGGCCCAGTAATCATAGTCAATACACTTTTTCAATTTTAGAACTATTTTTCTATAGTTTTCATTCATTTTTAGGTTTTTTTTTCGGTTTCTTTGTCTTGATCAACATTTCTTTAATTGAAATATTTTTTTGGCTTTCAAATTTGTTCAGATTTTAAAATTTTGATCATTTTTTTACAAGAATCATATTTCAGATTTTATTCAATTTTTCAAAATTCTGTTCTGATTTAATTTTTTTCAAGATATTGTTCAAATTTTATATTTTGTTAAGATTTCAAATTTTGTTGAAAATTTCGAAATTATTTAGTTTTTAAAATTTGTTTGGATTTTTCATTTTTGAATTTCTTTAGATTTTTGAATTTGTTTAGAAGAAAAAGAAAAATAAATGAAAAAAGTGTTCGTCCGGATGATGGGTCGGCCCATAGTAACACGTCTTCAGGTGCCACCTCGCTTCTGTGCTGCAAGGAGTCGTGGTCATGCACTCCCGACACATACTTCCTCCCGTCATCCCTAGCCTCTGCCAATCTTTGTTCAAAACACCAAAAAACTGCCAGATTTCTCCTCGTGAAAACAACATTCCACCTCATGTGATTTAGCTAGTCAAGGAGGAGGATAGGGAGCACCTCGATCGATTGATTGGTTAGCTCTTGAAGTCTATTTTGAAGCTTTTTGGTGAAGAAATGGTGGAGGAGGTTGTGTGAAGCAATGGTGGTGGTGCAGTGGTGGGATCGGTCTTGTGCGGCTGTGGTGGTGCTACAAGGTGGAAGCAAGGTTGTAGGACGATTGGCTTTCGCACACGTCAAGGGTATACACTAATCCCTCACTAATTACGGCTTACTATAAATTAAACATTAGGGTTAGAAATGATAGCATTATGCCCGTTCTATTATCGAATCTAGCGACATTAGGGGCGTCCTTTAGCCACCAATCTTCTAGAAACAGATCCTTTGTCCATTTCCTAAAAGTATTTCGTCCTAATTTGTAATATGTTAAATCATGTTGATACTTTGCCAGAACTACGAGCCACCCTGGCTTGGAGCAGTTAAGATGTCTCCTATTGGGTTTGCTGTATGTAAAACAAAATAAATCATCATGCACGATCACCCAAGATCCATCTATATAGACGCGCTAATTGTTCGATCATAGAGACTCACCAAAAAAAGTATGGAAGACTTGATGAAGACTCTGGTCCGGGCGATCCCCGTAGCTAGGCGTATCCCTCCTAGCCACAAGGATATATCCATCATCTTGATCAAGAATCGATCAATCTGATTCCTCCACTGTCATCCACGCGTACGAAAGTACAATCTACGAGGGCTTTGCCATATAGGACTATGCGCTCACAATGGCAGTCCATCACCTTACAGTGTATGTAGAGAGGGAGACAACCAATGCACGGTTTAGATCTAAGAGAGGGAGATATATTTACATACGGAGGCTTTCGTCTCAAAGTTATCTATTCCAAGAGTTAGGGGGCACCTCTTCATATAGGGGGCAAGGGGAGGATCGGAGGAGGGATGGTTCTTGTGGAGGGGCTAGGATGGTTGCCGCCCTTCTCTAGGGCTGGCTGGGCCACCGCCCCTTATTGTTGGGACGGCCCTCCCCACCTCACAAACCCTAGCCTCCTGGGCCACTTGGGCTTGGCCCGCTGCCCTTAGGGTTGGCCACCCTCTTGTGGGTGTGGGTGGCCTGGCCGCCACCTCTCTCCCCTCTCTTTGATGTTTCCCTCTCTTGATTCCGGAGTCCCCTCAGCACTATGTAATTCCTCTAAATCAAATATTTCCAATATAAACATTTTGAAATGATTTCCATAAATCTAAAACATTATTTACTAACTCAGGAACTCTTATGATTATACTCCAAAATGATTTCGATATTTTATCTCATAGCCATAAATCGTTTGAAACAATTATGGTTTTTTGGACAATATCTATCAACCACTTACTATAAATGTATAATTAACATTTCCACAACCTTAAGCATGTGACCTAGTGATACGTCTCAAATATATCTATAATTTTTGATACTCCATGCTTGTTTATGCACCATTTGCTTCGTATTTTGTTACACTTCGTGGTGTTTTTATGCATTTTCCGGAACTAACCTGTTAACGAGATGCCACAGTGCCAGTTCCCTGTTTTCTGTTGTTTTTGTGTTTCAGAAAAGTTACACAGGAAATATTCTCGGAATTGGATGAAACAAAAGCCGAAGTTTCTATTTTTCCTGACACGAGACGGAGTCCAAAGCAGAGACGGAGGGAGGCCAGAGGGCAGCCGCACCATAGGGTGGCATGGGCCACCCCCTGGCCGCGCCACCAGGTGGTGTGGACCCCTGGTCCACCCCCTAACATCGCCCTTCCGCCTATATATTCTCCTCGACGAGAAAACCCTAAGGGCCCGAACTCTTTTCTAGAAAACATACTGCAAGCCGCCACCATCGTCGACGCGAGATCGGGAGGGTCCAGAAGCTCTTCCCGGCACCCTGCCAGAGAGGGGAATCATCACCGGAGGCCTTCTTCATCACCAGTAGTCTACCTTGGACAATGGGTCCATAGCAGTAGCTAGATGGATGTCTTCTCCTCCATGTGCTTCATGTTTAGATCTTGTGAGCTACCTATCATGATCAAGATCATCGTTATGTAATTCTACATGTTGTGTTTGTTGGGATCCGATGAATATTGAGTACTATGTCAAGTTGATTTTTTAGTTATCATCTCTATGTTATTTATGATCTTGCATGCTCTCCGTTGCTAGTAGATATCTTGGCCGAGTAGATGCTAGTGACTCCAAGAGGGGGTATTTATGCTCGATAGTGGGTTCATGCCTCTGGTAATCTGGGGGGGGGTGACAACAACCTCTAAGATTGTAGATGTGCTGTTGCTACTAGGGAGAAAACAACAATCTTGTGTTCAAGGACATTTGTATTGTTTATATTACACACTTTGCTTAAGGCGATAATCTGTTGCTTACAACTTAATACCCAATGGTTGTTCGAATGATATCCTGCGGGTGGATTATTAGTCATAGATGCAGTTGGATTACGGTCTATATATTATGTTGTAATGCCCAAGTGAATCTCATAGTTGTCCTCATGACATGTACATGCATTGTTTGCATTCTTTATTCTGTCAATTGCCCAACTATAATTTGTTTACCCGGCATGTTATTCATCTTTATGGAGAGACACCTCTAGTAAACTATGGACCCTGGTGCATTCTTTTACATTCATATTACCATTTACTTTTTACAAGCATTATTTACTTTCTCGCAAACAAATATCTTTTACCACACGATACGTTTAATCCTTTGTTTACAGCAAACCGGTGAGATTGACAACCTCACTGTTAGTTGGGGTAAAGTACTTTGGTTGTGTTGTGTGCAGGTTCCACGTTGCTGCTGATGTCAAGCTAAGCCCCAGATAAGGCGTCATATATAAATTGTCTGGATCGATAAACCTTGGTTTCATACTAAGGGAAACTTGCTGCTGTGCTCATCATACCTTCCTCTTGGGGTTCCCAACTGGGTGGCTAGCACCGCCGAATCACCTAGCAGGTTCGGTAACATGCAGATAAGATCAAGAACTCCTTCAGATCAATAACCACTGCACTTCCACAAAGGCTCATTTGTGTTACTTGAATTTATATTTATTTATATGACCTTTATAGTGTTTATCACTTATTTTATATCCCTTTTTGCTTCACGATATGACGATAACCTGAGGCGAGATATTTGGCGTTCTCGTGAATCAGCTCTTTGATCACAATACGAGTTACTCTCGATCGAGTTATATATCAATATTCCTTTTATTGTTTCATGGATATTGTCAGTGTCTTGTGATCTATATCACATAGTATCTACACAGATGATTAGATGACATCACAATACCGAAAGTCCCATAACATATATCTCCATCATATTTGATTGAAATATTTTTGCGATATATATTTCCTTACATTTTAGTTTTTTTAGTGTTTCATAGTCAACTATGTGCTGTATTTTACTATGGCTGCTATATGCCAAACATATGTTTAAAATTTTAGACATTGAGGGGGGGGAGGACCAATTCTCCTCTGTGTTCTAGTTTTTTTTAGGTTTTTGTGGTTCCTCTATCGGCGTTATGGTGGGACAGATGCTGATGGTGCTTCTAAGAATAATGGTCTTCCAGTACATGCCCCTGCTTGTCAGAGGTGTTGCTGACATCAGCGAGAGGCTTGTGGAGTCCGAGTTGTTGGAGTGACTTCAATCTGGCGCTGCATCGTGGCGTGGCGACATGGATGGGTTAGTCTTGGAGTGTGGCTGACAAGGGTATAGATAATAGGGCCCGTTACTTGAGTACCCCTGAGGCCCGTTAAGCTAGGCCCAAGTGTAATCCTAGTTGAAATACGAGTTCACGTCGTATACCAATGTTGTAATATGTATCGGACCCCTCCCGTTCCTTGAGAAGCCAAGTTCACCTCCACGTTTACTTTTGACACACACCTTGTTTGACTGATTTTATCTTCGAATTCATCCGACGCCCTACTTCCCCGATCCTAAGTCCTTCATCTAGGACATTTGTCGAGTTAACCCTCGTTAATTGGCGCCGACCGTGGGGACCAGGGGCGTTGGAATCATGAATTCGACGGCTTTTTTTGTTTTAGCCAACAGTAGTCCAGAAGTCGATGAAAATCAGAAGATGGAGTTGATGATCAGAAGTCTCGGCTTCTACATCGGACCTTCGGGTTCGACTTGCACTTCAGATCCAACGAAATCGGGTCCGTTGGCAAGCAAAATCAAGAAAATCACAATGTCTGGATCATCTGTGGGCTCTTCCAGCGAGGTAAACTCACCAGTCAGCTTCGCAGCAACAGAAAACACTCAAAAGAAAATCAAAGAATTCAACAGAACTCGGGAAGAATCCGACACAGAAGGAACAGTGGACATATCATACGATAGTCAAAGGGACTTCGCCACCGGAAGCAGTGGCGTCTCCAGAAGTATACATCAATTATGCATCATTATCACCGAAGTAGCAGAACAGAACGATCACGCAGATAATGCAGAGATCGACGCGCAAGTCGACAAATCAAGGAGCAACAGCAAGGAGGAGAAAGAAAAAATTCACGTCTCCACCGGGGAGTGGAAAATCATCATGTCAGCCATCAATCACGGCACGGAAGTACCCGCCAATTCAAGAAGAGAAGTTCTGATGGGGTATCAATACGCACTGCATCAACATAGAAAGAAATTGAGGGAGGAAAAAGACAAGTTCAGGAGAAGTCAAGAAAACAACAGCGTGTCAAGTGGAGCATATTGGGACGAATACAACGACGCATCAGAGTCCAGCAGAGAAAGGCATAGAGACCCGAAGCACAGCAGGAGGACAACAGCATGGGCAAGAGAAGAAAGCCGCATAAAAAGCATAAGTGAACATCCATTAGATAATGAGGAGGATTTTGTGCAAGAAACGCCAGAGGCAGCATTAGTAGCAGCACAAGCGTATCTACTAACTACGCAACCAGAGCCTGGAGATCCGCGGGAGCACATGCATCAAGCCGCAATAAGAAGCCTCGGGTTGGTAGAGGACAGGCTAAGGAAACATCCTACAGAGAAAAAGGTGACATATCACAAGGAAAAGCGAAGGGAAAGTTTTAAGCGCCAACCCTCACAAAGCCAAACAAGCGAGTCATCAGGTGACGAAAAGCGTAAGGCACAGAGGGAGGACGCAAGGAATATCATAGCGCAAGCAAGAGTAAACAATGCATGCTACGCGTGGAAAGAAGAAAATTATGAAGACGACGAAAAGGAGATGTGCGCGCTATGCTTTACCCAAAGGGTTCGCATAACACGGGTACCCAAAGGATTCAAGCTGCCACATGATCAGCAAAAGTATGATGGATCAAAAGAACCCACACTATGGTTATCAGACTACCTGCAAGCAGTGCAAATACTCGGAGGAATGAGAGCAACGGCAATGCAAAGACTGCAGTTACACCTCACCGGCGCAGCGTGGTCCTGGTTAAATACTCTACCCAACGATTTCATCGGGAGTTGGGAAGAGCTAGAGAACCAATTCACAAGAATTTTTTGTTCAACATATAAACGCCCAGCGTCACTAGAAGAAATTAAGTCATGCGTACAGAGGAAAGATAAAACCCTGCGCTCCTACATACAGCGGTGGAGTATAATCAAAAACTATGCAGAAGACGTCTCCGACGAATGGGCAGTAGATGCTTTTTCGGCCGGCCTTCGCCGTTCGGACCTCGTGGAAGAGTTAGGGAGAAAAAAATCCTAGGATCGTATCAGAATTAATAGAAGTAGCCAATAGATTCACCGATGGAGAGGATGCGTATAACAATAAAAGGGGACGTTCACCAGAAGTCGACAGAGCAAGCAGGCAAAGGCGAAGGTACCGCAATGAAGATGGCCACACAAGGCAAAATCAGATAGCCGCAGGGTATGAAAGAAGGGACGAGGAAGGCTATGAAAGCAGGGAGTTTCAAGGAAGAGGCAATCGTAGAGAAGAAAAGCCAAAGTACTCTGGCCCGTTGGCGGAGGACATGCTCCATGGCCCCTATCGCATCCACTATGCGTACTTATATGGGAAGAGAGTTTCTAATCACCAGATGAAGGATTGCAGAACATTCTTAAGGTTGCAAAGTGCTCTGGACCCAAACCAAGGAGCACGTCAGGGAGGAAAGAGTACAAGTCAAGGATACCAGATACAATATCTAGCAAAACATCTGAAATCAAAAGTATATATATCTGCAATGATCCAACCGGTGCCAAAATCCAAGAAAGAACAGAAGAGCATATCCAGACAAGTAAATCTAGCAATATCATCACCACCAGCCACAACAGAGTACATGAAATGGTCCGATCAACCAGTCAGGTTCAGCAGAGCAGACCACCCAAGAAAAGTTCCAAGGCCAGGGAACGCGCCAATGGTGTTGAAGGCACAAATAGGGTGATACGATGTTGGGCGAGTATTCATGGATGCAGGAAGCAACATAAATTTAATATACGCAAGAATCCTGAAGGCAATGTGCATCTCATTGGAAAATCTAAAGCCGACAGATTGCTCCTTCCATGGAATAGTACCAGGAGGCGCAAACTACCCCCTCGGGAAAATAGAACTCGACGTTTGCTTTGGCAACAGTAGCAATTATCGTAGAGAAAAGTTAGAGTTCGAAGTCATGGACTGGCCTTCACAGCATCATGCAATCCTGGGGCGCCCAGCATTTGCAAAATTCATGGCAGTTCCTCATTAAGCATATCTAACACTCAAAATTCCAAGACCTAAAGGGACAATCACGGTAGAAGGCAGCTTCGAAGTATCCAACACTTGTGACAAAGAATTCAACAGGATGGCGCAAACTTTCGGCATGACAGCTGAATACACAAGGCCGAAGGGCGAAACTGACCACAATGTACTACCCGACGTTGGGCGATCCCTGCCAGATCAGGCTTTCGACGCAACCCAAGACTCGAAGAAAATCCAGGTCCATCCTACGGACTCGAACAAAACCACCTCCATAGCGGTAAACCTGGACCCCGCATAGGAAAGCGCGCTCGTCGAGTTCCTCCATGAGCGCTGGGAAATCTTCGCCTGGTGTCCTTCAAACATGCCAGGGTTCCCATGGAACTCGTCGAGCACGCACTAAATGTGGATCCTAAAGCAAAGCCAGGCAAGCAACCGCTGTGACGATTTGACGAACCCAAAAGGAAAGCAATAGCATCCGAGCTACATAGGCTAGAAAATGCAGGATTCATCCGAGAAATCAAAGCATCAACTTGGGTATCCAATCCAGTCATCGTCCCCAAGAAAAAATACAGACGTACAAAGAGTGTGTGTCGACTACACATCTCTTAACAAGCACTGTCCAAAGGATCCCTTTCCTCTACCTCGCATTGATCAGATAATAGACTCAACAGCGGGGTGTGCAAGGCTTTCCTTCCTGGACGCATATTCTGGTTACAACCAGATCAAATTGAAGAAAGAAGACGAGGAAAAAATAGCTTTTATTATACCATATGGCGTGTTCTGCTATCAAGTCATGCCTTTTGGGCTAAAAAAATGTGGGAGCAACCTACCAGCGGATGATGCAAAACTGTCTCGGAAGTCAAATAGGACGCAACATTCAAGTCTATATCGACGACGTGGTCATCACCACAAGAAAAGAAGAGTCCTTAATCAGTGATTTGGCAGAAACCTTCGACAATCTAAACAGGTACAAGCTCAAGCTTAACCTGACAAAATGTTCTTTTGGCGTGTTAGCAGGACAACTTCTAGGATTCCTGGTGTCAGCAAGAGGTATAGAAGCAAACCCAGAGAAGATCCAAGCAATACTAACAATGGGAAAACCAACAAAACTGCACGACGTACAGAAACTCGCAGGGCGCGTCGCGGCACTAAGTCGATTCGTCGCACGATTGGGAGAAAAAATGCTTCCTTTCTATGCACTTATGAAAAAAATCAGATGACAAATTTGAGTGGACAGAAGAAGCAGATACAACTTTTGCACAACTGAAAAAAGTGCTCTCCATACCGCCGGTGTTGGTCGCACCAAATGAAAAAGAGCCGCTACTACTGTATATTGCAGCCACACATCAAGTGGTAAGCACAGTATTAGTAGTCGAAAGAAGCGAAGAGGGAAAAGCTCATGGAGTCCAGAGGCCAGTATATTTCCTCAGCAAAGTACTATCTCCAACAAAGCAGAGGTACCCGCACTATCAAAAGCTTGCATACAGCGTATTCACAACAGCATGAAAGCTACGACAATATTTTGCGGTGCATCCAATTATAGTGGTTAACAAAGCCCCACTATCCAATATATTGAATAACCCTGCAGCAACAGGATGTGTCTCCTTATGGGGAATCGAATTATCACCCCTGGACATCATGTACGAAAAACGAAACGCAATCAAATCCCAAGTGTTATCAGATTTCACAGCATAGTGGCTAGAGCTACAAAACATAGGACCACCAGTTCTATCAAGTGTATGGACAATGTACTTCGACGGATCAAAAAGAGTCGAAGGCGTAGGAGGAGGAGTAGTCCTGATATAACTGCAAGACGACAAATTAAAGAATGTGTTAATGATGAGTTTTCTTCAAGCTTCTAATAATGAAGCCGAATACGAGGCTCTGCTCCACAGAATGAAAATGGCCAAAGCATGCGGAGCAACTCGACTGAAAATATCTGGGGACTCGAATCTCGTTGTCCAGCAAGTGATGAACCGGTGTGACGCCATCAGTGACAACATGACAGCATACAGAAACTTATACTACTATCTAGAGAGAACATTCAATGGATGCGAAGTTTCGCACGTTAGCAAGGCTGATACGTCTCAAACATATCTATATTTTTTATGCTTCATGCTTGTTCTTACACCATTTGGTTAGTGTTTTGTAACACTTCGTGGCGTTTTTATGCATTTTCCGGAACTAACCTATTAACAAGATGCCACAGTGCCAGTTCCCTGTTTTCTGCAGTTGTTGTGTTTCAGAAAAGTTACACAGGAAATATTCTCGGAATTGGACGAAACAAAAGCCAAACTTCCTAATATTTACCGAAGCTTCCAGAAGTCCGAAGAGGAGATGGAGGGGGGCCACGGGCCAGCCACACCATAGGGCGGTGCGGCCAGCCCCTGGCCTGCGCCCCCTATGGGTGAGGCCACCCTGGCCCACTTCTGACGCTGCCCCTTCGCCTATAAAGACCCCCCGACGGGAAAAACCTAAACACCCGATCAATTTTCCAGAAACACATCGCGATCCGCCGCCATCGTCGACCCGAGATCGGGAGGGTCCAGTAGCTCTTCCCGGCACCCTGCCGGAGAGGGGAATCACCACCGGAGGTCTTCTTCATCGCCATGCTTGCCTCCGGCGCAATGAGTGCGTAGTCTACCTTGGACTATGGGTCCATAGTAGTAGCTAGATGGTTGTCTTCTCTACCATGTGCTTCATGTTTAGATCTCGCGAGCTGCCTTACATGATCGAGATCATCTTTATGTAATTCTACATGTTGTGTTTGTTGGGATCTGATGAATATTGGTGTTATGTTAAGTTGATGTGCTGAATATTATCTTATGTTATCTCTATGTTATTTATGATCTTGCATGCTCTCCGTTGTTAGTAGCTATCTTGGCCAAGTAGATACTAGTGACTCCAAGAGGGGGTATTTATGCTCGATAGTTGGGTTCATGCCTCTATTTAATCTGGGGGAGTGACAGAAACCTCTAAGGTTGTAGATGTGTTGTTGCCACTAGGGAGAAAATAACAATCTTGTGTCCAAGGACATTTGCTTTGTTTGCATTACACACTTTGCTTAATGCAGTTATCTGTTGTTCGTAACTTAATACTCAAGGGGTCCTCGGATGATTCCCCGCGAGTGGATTATTAGTCATAGATGCAGTTGGATGGCGGTCTATGTATCTTGTTGTAATGCCCAGAGTAAATCACATAGTGATCCTCGTGACATATGCACGTTATCTTTATTCTATCAATTGCCCAACTGTAATTTGTTTACCCAGCATGTTGTTATTTATCTTATGGAGAGACACCACTAGTGAAATGTGGACCCCGGTCAAATTTCCTTTACATTACTATTACGGTTTACTTTTACTCGCACTGTTTACTTTCTCGCATACTACTATTACTTTCCACTTGATACGCTCAATCCTTTGTTTACAGCAAACCGGTGAGATTGACAACCTCATCGTAAGTTGGGAGCAAAGTTCTTGGTTCTGTTGTGTGCAGGTTCCATGTTGCTGCTGGTGCAAAGCAAAGCCCTGGACGAGGCGCCTTATAAATTGTCCAGAGCTGTCGCGAAGCTAGCAGGCATCACCTTCTGAAGTTTGGCTTTTTCCTACTGGTTTGATAAACCTCAGTTTCTTATTGAGGGAAGACTTGCTACTGTGCTCATCATACCTTCCTCTTGGGGTTCCCAACTGGGTGCGTCAAATTGGCACCATCAAACAAGCAATCAAGTTTTCTGGCGCCGTTGCCGGGGATTGAAGAAGAATAAGCTCCCACGTCAACTAGGCACCATCAAGTTTTCTGGCGCCATTGCCAAGGAAAAAGAAGATTTCTGCAAGGGGAGTTTCGCACGCACATCCTTTACTTTGTTTATTGTTTTGCTTTACTTTATTTTTGTTTGCATCTTTTTATCAAAAACACAAAAAAATAGTTTCCTATTAGTTGTTATTTTTACTTGTCTGCTTTTAGCTTTGCTAGAATGGGTACTCATGAGAACACCAAGTTGTGTGATTTTACTAGCACTAATAATAGTGATTTTATCTGCACTCCTATTGCGCCACCTGCTCCTGCTGCAAATTTTTATGAGATTAAACCTGCTTTATTGAACCTTGTTATGAAAGAACAATTTTCTGGTGCTAGTACTGATGATACTGCAGCTCATCTCAACAATTTTGTTGAGCTATGTGAGATGCAAAAATATAAGGATGTAGAAGGTGATATTATTAAGCTTAAGTTGTTCCCTTTTTCTTTGAGAGAAAAAGCTAAGGATTGGTTGCTATCTTTGCCTAGAAATAGTATTGATTCATGGGCTAAGTGTAAGGATGCTTTTGTTGGAAAATACTATCCTCCTGCTAAGATTATAGCTTTGCGTAGTGATATCATGAAGTTTAGACAGTTTGATAATGAACATGTTGCTCAAGCTTGGGAAAGAATGAAATCTATGATAAAGAATTGCCCTACTCATGGACTGACTACTTGGATGATTGTCCAAACTTTTTATGCAGGACTGAATTTTTCTTCAAGAAATCTATTGGATTCAGCTGCTGGAGGCACTTTTATGTCCCTTACCTTGGGCACCACAACCAAACTTCTTGACAACATGATGGTAAATTATTCTGAATGGCACACTGAGAGAGCTCCACAAGGTAAGAAGGTAAATTCTATTGAGGAAACCTCTTCCTTGAGTGATAAGATTGATGCTATAATGCTTATGCTTTCTAATGATAGAACTCATGTTGATCCTAATAATGTTCCTTTGGCCTCTTTGGTTGCTCAAGAAGAGCATGTTGATGTAAACTTCATTAGAAACAATAATTTTAACAACAATGCTTATAGGAACAATTTTGCTAGTAACAATTATAGGTCGTTTCCTTCTAATGGTGATAATAGCTATCTTGGTAGACCTAAAATGCCTAGTGAAGAAAGGATTTTAGAACTTGAAAAGGCTACCAAGAATTTTATGCAGGTGCAATATGAGCAGAACAGGGCTTTCACCAAGACCATGGAGGAGCAATCAGCTCTGTTGAGGACTATTAGTCATCAACTTGAAAATTTAAACAAGGCTATTCCAGAGCTGCAAGCTAAGGTTTCCAAAACTGAAACCGATATTTCATCTTTGCCTAATGTGCAATCTTCTTTGATTAATAGAATGTCCGCTAAGCCTGATCCTTTTGCCACTGCTAATGCTATCCAAGTTAAAATTGATGAAAATGTTAGGATGTTAGCAGAATTGCATGCCAGGTGGGAAAGAGAAGATGAGATGGCTAGAAATATGAAGGTATGTACCATTACTACCTCTAATGATGTTGTTCCAAATGCTAGCAATCCTCTTACTTTGATTGGTGTAGAGAAAACTCCTACTCCTTGTACTAAAAAGCCCAAAACTGCAAAAACTTTTTCTCAAAAGAGTGCTGAAATTTTTCGGAGTGTAGGAGATGATAGCTCTATTTCTTTCAATGATTTTGATGTTGATGGCTGCAATATATCTGAAGTTATTTTATTCTTGCAAAAGCTTGCTTTGAGTCCCAATGCTAGTTCTATAAATGTTGCTTTAAAAAGACATATTACCAATGCTCTTATGAAAATTAGGGATGAAAAGTTGAAACAAAAAGCTTCTATTCCCAAGAAGTTAGAAGATGGTTGGAACCCATAATTGATATGCATGTTAATGGTTTCAATTGACATGCTTTATATGATCTAGGTGCTAGTATTTCTATTATGCCTAGAAAAATTTATGATATGCTTGATTTACCACCGCTTCAAAAGTGTTATTATGATGTTCCTATTGCCGATGTTGCTAAGAAGAAACCTTTGGGAAGGATTAATGATGTTCTTATTATGGTTAACAATAACCTTGTTCCCGTTGATTTTCTTGTTATGGATGATGAATGCAATGCTTTATGTCCTATTATTTTGGGAAGACCTTTTCTTCGAACTGTAGGTGCCATCATTGATATGAGGGAAGGCACCATCAAATATCAATTCCCACTCAAGAAAGGTATGGAACACTTCCCTAGAAAGAGGAAGAAATTAATTTTTGACTCTATTCTTAGAGCAAATTATGAACTTGATGCTTCATCGCTTGATATTACTTGATTCGCACTTTCTGCACCTAGCTCAAAGGCGTTAAAGAAAAGCACTCTAGGAAGATAACCCATTGTTTTACTTTCAGTTCTTTTTATTTTATTTGAGTCTTGGAAGTTATTACTATTGTAATAACCGCTCCTTATCATTTTTATTGCGTTGTTGTGCTAAGAGAAACCTCTAATTTGAGTGAGGTAAGATTTGGGGATGTTGCTGTCCTGAAACAGATTTCGGTGCTGCACCGTAAAATTCGTGAAAATTCTCAGAATATCTTTTTGACCTGAGATTTCTTGTGCATATGTCCCAGGTTATATCCAAACTTTCATTAGTTTTACACTTTTTGATTTGAGCAATAGAAAACCCTCGAAAAAATCGACATTTGTCAGCTGTTCTGTTTTGACAGATTTCTGCCACTATTTGTGTTTGCCTCTCGATCGCTTTCTTTTTGAGTTCTTTTGATCACAGAACTTTTGGGGAAGTTGCTACAGTAGTATATGCTTTATATGTGGTGGTTTCGAGTTGAAATCTAAACCAAAAAGGGTTGATTCATTATTATGCTTACACTAATGTTGCTAATAAAATTGTGTTGAGTTTTGTATGAAGGAAGTTTTTAAGTGTAGGGATTGGAGAATGATGAGATGGGATGAAGAATGGACAAAAGCCCAAGCTTGGGGATGCCAATGTCACCCCAAGAAATATCCAAGAGGTACAAGCGTCAAAGCTTGGGGATGCCCCCGAGGCACCCCTTCTTCATCGGCAAAAATCAGGTCACCTTTTAACACACTATATTTTTATTGCTTCATGCACTATGCGTTTTTCTTGGAGTGTCTTTTGCTTTCAGTTTTGTTTAGTTTTGTTTGCTGCAATAAATGGTTGGACCCCAACAAATTTCGTTTGGAGGAGATTTACTTGCTTTTCATTTGCCAAGAACACTCCATTTTTCACTCTTACCGTTCAACGAGTGTTCTCTTTTTCTGCTACTGTGTTTAGCTTTCGTTTTCGCCTTGATTTTTGTTCAGATCTTGTTTTATCTTTGCATCAAGGTGTATTTTGACCTCTGGTCCATGTTGGTATTCATCAAAAGAGTTGTTTCAAAAAGGTTCGAATGGTGTTGGAAAAGAGAAAAAGTTTCATGCAAAAAGTGGTACAAAAAGGAGCTTATTTAGACTGCGGCTTAGACTTTTGCATGTCGTGCTTGATATCATTTTGATAGTATGCTTAGTGGTTTTGCTGTAGCATGACTTGTCTCAAATGACTGAGATTGCTTAATGAGCCTTTGAAAAAATCATGCGTTGTTTTTATTATTTGGAAGCATTAATTTGGTTTTCTCCTTGATGCTTTATTTGGGTTGACTTGGCGCATGCTTACAACATGTTTGACTCATACAAAGTCACCATAAGCCTCTATGATCATTTATTTTTTAACTTTTGATGCCATTTTATGCTTCTTTTAATGATGTTTTGTCACTATGCATGATTATGGCCGTTATTGCTCTCTTAGTTGGTCGCTCCCAGTCTTTTGCTAGCCCTCATTTTGTACTGAGTATGAGCTCTACTCGTGCATCCAATTCCCAAAAACCAAGTTATTCCAATGTGTCCACCATACATACCTATTAGCAATTTGCTATTCCAAAGTACATTTGACTTGCTTTTATCTATCCTTCAAATTAAACTCTTTTGGTGTTATGCGAAAATTGGTCAGTAAAGCTCTCGCGAACCTGATGGCACACTTCACTTTTCTTGCTTTTAAAATTTTGAAATTATGGCTCTCTTCTATTGAGTTGTTATGCTTATAAGTTGTAAGTTGGAAATTAGCCCAGCCATGCCGTCATGGGGCAAGCTTTCAATATTGCACTTTTTATTTGAGTTGATATCGTGATCTTTTGTTTATGGATACTCGCGATGGAAAATAAGTTGGGAATCTTGCGGGATCATGGAGTTTGTATACATGTTAGAGAAACACCTGGGCCGCTAATCTAAGCTATGCAAATTCATGGTGGAAATTTACAGCATGCCCATAGTGAACATTCGACGCCGCATCTCAAAATAAAAAGCTATACCAATGGTAAATAAAAGAGATGCCGAGGTGTTCATTGTCTGTTTGTCCTGTCATTTTGATGTGGGCTTGTTCCATGTCATCGGGCACGGAGGTACCCCGTTGGCGGTTCTCAATGATACGTGTATACTTACAATGACAAGAGCTTGCTTGGGACTCTAAGTTGAGTAGCATGAGGTTTGGGTATTCGTACTTCACGGGACACGAGGTTTTCAACTTATGATTTGTCAAGCATATGCTTCATAATTATACTCGTATTAACTTTAACCATTCAAGATGCCTATGATGGGGGCAATGAGAGCTCAAAACTAGTAAGTACCATAATTTTTGAAGGTTTATAAAACTTGCAATCACTGCTTCCCTCTGTGAAGGGCCTTTCTTTTACTTTTATGTTGAGTCTCCACCTTCTACCTTTATGCACCGTGTAAGAGAGCATAGTTGTCATTCTGAGTTTAATGTGCATAGTCCCAAAGTTTATCATTGATTGATTCATGATTATGGTTTCACTTGTTCTTAAATTATTTGTATCTAGTCGCCCTCTTAAACTTGAAGGTGTCCTATGCATTTATGTTTTGCTATCCCATGAAGGACAAGCGGAAAACCATTTGCTATGTTTTTCCATATGATTTGAACACATGTTTGACTTTCATTGTTTCATTTTTCATGATCTTTCGTTTGTGTTCTTTTTCATGTTATAACATGGTTACTAAGTTTCTTCTATCAAGATTATGTCTTTCATGCCCATGTTTTAAGTTTTTTTGATCCCAGCACTCAATGCTTTACATAGATGATCAAGATTGTGATGGTGCATGTCAACTCAAAAATTATTCTTTGTTATCACTTACCTACTCGAGGACGAGCAGGAGTTAAGCTTGGGGATGCTTGATACGTCTCAAACGTATCTATAATTTTTTATGCTCCATGCTTGTTCTTACACCATTTGCTTAGTGTTTTGTTACGCTTCGTGGCATTTGTATGCATTTTCCGGAACTAACGTATTAACAAGATGCCACAGTGTCAGTTCCCTGTTTTCTGCTGTTTTTGTGTTTCAGAAAAGTTACACAGGAAATATTCTTAGAATTGGATGAAACAAAAGCCGAACCTCCTAATATTTACCGAAGCTTCCAGAAGTCTGAAGAGGAGACGGAGGGGGGCCACGAGCCAGCCACACCATAGGGCGGCGCGGCCAGCCCCTGGCCCACGCCCCCTATGGGTGAGGCCACCCTGGCCCACTTCTGACACTGCCCCTTCGCCTATAAAGACCCCCCGATGGGAAAAACCTAAACACCCGATCAATTTTCCTAGAAACATATCGCGATCCACCGCCGTCGTCGACCCGAGATTGGGAGGGTCCAGAAGCTCTTCCCGGCACCCTGTCGGAGAGGGGAATCGCCACCACAGGTCTTCTTCATCGCCATGCTTGCGTTCGGCGCGATGAGTGAGTAGTCTACCTTGGACTACGGGTCCATAGCAGTAGCTAGATGGTTGTCTTCTCCACCATGTGCTTCATGTTTAGATCTCGTGAGCTGCCTTACATGATCGAGATCATCTTTATGTAATTCTACATGTTGTGTTTGTTGGGATCCGATGAATATTGGTGTTATGTTAAGTTCATGTGCTGAATATTATCTTATGTTATCTCTATGTTGTTTATGATCTTGCATGCTCTCCGTTGTTAGTAGCTATCTTGGCCAAGTAGATACTAGTGACTCCAAGAGGGGGTATTTATGCTCGATAGTTGGGTTCATGCCTCTATTTAATCTGGGAGAGTGACAAAAACCTCTAAGGTTGTAGATGTGTTGTTACCACTAGGGAGAAAACAACAATCTTGTGTCCAAGGACATTTGCTTTGTTTACATTACACACTTTGCTTAATGCAGTTATCTGTTGTTCGCAACTTAATACTCAAGGGGTCCTCGCATGATTCCCTGCGAGTGGATTATTAGTCATAGATGCAGTTGGATGGCAGTCTATGTATCTTGTTATAATGCCTAGAGTAAATCTCATAGTGATCCTCGTGACATATGCACGTTATCTTTATTCTATCAATTGCCCAACTGTAATTTGTTTACCCAGCATGTTGTTATTTATCTTATGGAGAGACACCATGATACATCTCTAACATATCTATAATTTTTGATGCTCCATGCTTGTTTTACACCATTTGCTTAGTGTTTCGTTACACTTCGTGGCACTTTTATGCATTTTCTGGAACTAACCTATTAACAAGTCGCCACAGTGCCAGTTCCCTGTTTTCTGCTATTTTTGTGTTTCAGAAAAGCTACACAGGAAATATTCTCGGAATTAGACGAAACCAAAGCCAGTCGCCCAGAATTTCACCGAAGCTTCCAGAGAACCGAAGAGGAGATGGAGTGGGGCCACGAGGGCCCTACACACTAGGGCGGCGCGGCCCAGGCCCTGGCCGCGCCCCCTATGTGTGAGACCGCCTCGGTCCACTCCTGATGATGCCCCTTCGCCTATAAAGACCCCCCAACAGGAAAAACCTAAATACCCGATCACTTTTCTAGAACACATCGCGATCCGCCGCCGCCGTCGACCCGAAGATCGGGAGGGTCCAGAAGCTCTTCCTGGCACCCTGCCGGAGAGGGGAATCGCCACCGGAGGTCTTCTTCATCACCATGCTTGCCTCCGGAGCGATGAGTGAGTAGTCTACCTTGGACTATGGGTCCATAGCAGTAGCTAGATGGTTGTCTTCTCCACCATGTGCTTCATATTTAGATCTCATGAGCTGCCCTACATGATTGAGATCACCGTTATGTAATTCTACATGTTTGGTTTGTTGGGATCCGATGAATATTGGTGTTATGCTTGAGTTGATGTACTGAAATTTATCTTATGTTATCTCTATGTTGTTTATGATCTTGCATGCTCTCTGTTGTTAGTAGCTATCTTGGCCTAGTAGTTGCTAGTGAATCCAAGAGGGGGTATTTATGCTCGATAGTGGGTTCATGCCTCTATTTAATCTGGGGGAGTGACAGAAACCTCTAAGGTTGTAGATGTGCTGTTGCTACTAGGGGGAAAACAACATTCATATGCTCGACGGCATATGCTTTGTTTACATTACACACTTTGCTTAATGCAATTATCTATTGTTCGCAACTTAATACTTGTGGAGTTCTCGGATTGATTTGCCACAAGTGGATTATTAGTCATAGATGTAGTTGGATGGCGGTCTATGTATCTTATTGTAATGCCCAGAGTAAATCTCATAGTGATCCTCTCTTCATATGCACGTTGTCTTTATTCTATCAATTGCCCAACTGTAATTTGTTTACCCAGCATGTATTATTTTATCTTATGGAGAGACACCACTAGTGAACTGTGGACCCTGGTCCTATTTCCTTTATATTGCAATCACCTGTTTACTTTACTCGCACTGTTTACTTTACTCACATACTATTATCACATTCCACTCGATACGCTCATACCCTTTGTTTCAAGCAAACCGGTGAGATTGACAATCTCATTGTAAGTTGGGAACAAAGTATTTGGTTTTGTGTGTGCAGGTTCCACGTTGCTACTGGTTGAAGACGCGCTAACAAGAAATCGTTAACGGCGCCCTTGTTAGAGCATCACGCAGCTAGTGGGCATCACCTTCAGTCGTATTTCGACCTCCTCCTGGACAATTAAACCTTGGTTTCTTACTGAGGGAAAAGCTTGCTGCTATATTCATCACACCTTCCTCTTGGGGTTTTCCAACTGGCCGGTAATTTACTCGGCTTCATCACACCAGTAGTGAACTGTGGACCCCGGTCCAATTTCCTTTACATTGCTATTACTGTTTACTTTTACTTGCACTGTTTACTTTCTCGCATACTACTATTACTTTCCACTCGATACGCTCAATCCTTTGTTTACAGCAAACCGGTGAGATTGACAACCTCATCATAAGTTGGGAGCAAAGTTCTTGGTTGTGTTGTGTGCAGGTTCCATGTTGCTGCTGGTGCAAAGCAAAGCCCTGGACGAGGCACCTTATAAATTGTCCAGAGCTATCGCGAAGCTACCAGGCATCACCTTCTGAAGTTTGGCTTTTTCCTACTGGTTCGATAAACCTCGGTTTCTTACTGAGGGAAGACTTGCTACTGTGCTCATCATACCTTCCTCTTGGGGTTCCCAACTGGGTGCGTCAAATTGGCACCATCAAACAAGCAATCAAGGGCCAACAACGAGGAAGCCGACAATTTAGCAACTATCGGGTCCCCATGCCTGCCTATACCGCCAGGAGTCTTTTGGGAAGAAATCATAGAGAGATCAATAAAGTATAACAAAACTTCAACTACAGGAGAACCAGGCCAGCACCCAACAATAGGCCCAAGGGCTGGCAAGCCTGGCATAGGAAGCACAGCTGAACCAGAGGAAGTTATGATGATCGAAGAAACCTGGATGCAACCATACTTGGCATACATGATAAACAAAGCGCTACCCGAAGACATAGTAGAAGCGAGAAGGATAATACGACGATCCAAGGCTTTCGTCGTGTTACAAGGGAAGCTGTACAAGAAAAGTATAACTGGCGTTTTACAGTGATGCGTCACTCCTCAAGAAGGACAAGAAATACTAAAAGATATCCACACAGGAGTATGCGGGCATCACGCTAGCAGCAGAGCTATTGCAGCTAAAGCCTTTCGTGCAGGGTTCTACTGGTTAACAACCATTGAAGACGCAAAAGATATAGTCAAAAAGTGCGAGGCTTGTCAATGGTACGCATCTCGACCACACGCACCAGCAGCAGAATTACAGCCGATACCATTATCCTGGCCTTTTGCACAATGGGGTCTCGACATGGTAGGGAAATTATACAAATCCTGGCCAGGAGGTCATGTCTACATGTTGGTGGCAGTAGACACATTTACTAAATGGGTAGAGGCAGCCCCAGTAACAACCCAAGATTCCACAGCAGCAATCAACTTTATCGAGTCTATAGTATTTCTCTTTGGAGTACCGCACAGCATCATCACAGACAATGGGACAAACTTCACATCGAAAGAATTCAAAAGCTACTGCGAGAGTATGGGAATCAAACTGAAATTTGCGTCTGTAGCACATCCAAAGTCAAATGGACAAGTCGAGAAAGCCAATGGCTTAATATGTAACGGGATAAAAAAGAGGCTATTAGCGCCCCTGGAAAAAGCCAAACACGCCTGGGTAGACGAGCTACCCTCCGTACTTTGGAGTCTTAGAACAACACCCAATGCGGCTACCCAAGAAACTCCATTTTCCTGGTCCATGGCGCAGAAGCCGTGCTTCCAGTCGAAATCACCCATGAAGCCCCAAGAATCACGGCTTACAACGAGACAACTTCTACAGAAGCACTTCAAGACGATGTTGATGTACTCGCTGAAGCAAGAGATGTAGCACTCGCCAGAGCTATGCAATACCAGCAAAGCCTACGAAACTACCATAGTAGTCAAGTTCGTCCACGATCTTTCGTTGTAGGAGATTTAGTCTTACGACTCAAACAAGACGATCATGGCAAATTAGAGTCCCCATGGGTGGGATCTTACATCATGACAGAAGTAATACCAGGAGGAGCTTATCGACTACAAGACAAGAAAATAGGGAAAGACGAGAGCAACCCGTGGAATGCAGAACAACTACGACGGTTTTATGCGTAGAATGAGCATGGTGACAGGAACTTTCGAGTTATGACCCTCTGAACCCAGAACATGAGGCCACAGGTCGGGTTCTTTGGGCCAACTCGACAATATGTATAGCATGTTTCTATTTTTCCACTCGGGGGCTCTGATCCTCGAGTCGTATGAAAGAAAGTAAAAATTATCGAGATCCCGTATTCATGATTCTTCAAGAATTCTTATAAGGTTGTTCACAACCCAATATTCGACAAAAAAGCAAGCACAGTTCAAGGCAACTCAATGGTAAATTAAAACATACCTCGGAACACTGATTAGTTCCCATGGTCTACTAATAGATAAGCCAGGTGGCACAAAATAAAGTTCATCACGAGTACTTATTACATGAAACACGCAAAGAGAGAACTAGAACAAAAGATTACATAAAAGGAGCATCTACTGAAAGTGTACTTCGGCCTCATACTCCTTCTGGCACTGAGTACCATCATAGATCTTCACATCAAACTTCGATGTACTGTAGTGGTAGTCGAAGATCATGAAAAACCCTTGGTGGAGGTCATGATCTTCCGCAAACTGGGACCAGCCACCCCTGAAGTACATCTCGCCGCATCCATCATACCATACCTCCACTTCATAGGGAGTTCCTCCTCCAGAATATTCGCAAAGAATTGCTTCACAAAGTTCCCGCCCATCCATGAACTTGGTAAATTTTAGCGGCATCCGCTGAATCTCACGGCATTAGGCGCCGGCGATGCAGAAGAAGGAATAAATCTCAGGAGGAGGAGGAGAAGCATTATGCAGAGGAGCGCTAGGACCTGGTGCAACAGCAGCTACCTTGGGCTTGTTCTTACTCCCCATAGGGCGGCCAGGGCGCCATTTCACAGATACGGACGACGAGGCCACCGTAGAGGGGTCTTTTGATTTGTTCTTACTGCCGCGAGGGCGGCCGCGACCCCATTTCTCCATCTGCGCACCGATGTTCAGATGAGCACCACCAGCATCCGCCATGGAGGATAAGTGCTTGGTGAGAAAACCCTAGATGAGATGCGGGAGACAAAGACGATGCGACAGAGGAAGTTGGTAATGAAGGAGTTAGGGTTTTTCCCTAGCCAACGTGCTTTATTTATAAGTAAACTTTCATGGGCCTCAGCAAGTTAAAGGTCCAAATACATCTACGGGCTTTTATATTTTGCCCCGAGCAGAAAATAAGACAGCGACAACATATCAAGGACAAGGAAAAAACACATGTATAATTGTAAGGAGAACAACGCAATGTGGACGAACAGTGTAGAAGTATGTCAAGGAGCACAACGCACCTTGTCATGGACTCGGGGGCTCCTATCACCATAAGACCAGGAAGAGTATCTAAGCACAATCGTGCCAAGACTATCGCAGGAGAAAATTTACTAGCGACAGTATGTATATTTTGAACCTATACCCGAAAATTTTGGCTATAGCCTCGGGGGCTACTCCCATCGGGAGCACTGGTCGTGCACCCGATGACAATGGACCAACTTGAAGAAAAATATAAAAGGCGCAATCGACTACCTTTCGTCGACAACAAACTTCGACTTCATTGTCGACAAAATAAAGATCGATTACTCCCATCGGGAGTTATTTATGAGTTATTCGAAGAACAACTCGAATATTTTATATATTTCAACAGTCAAACAAGGCTTGCAATGAGAAGTCAAAAGATTCTCAGGCTAAGTCATCGCGACAAAGCTTGAATGCCGTGGTTATAGAAATCACGACGGTAAGACCCCAGGATCCGTCCTGTGTGGCCTGGTATACGCACATGGATGCGCTCTGCTAGTAATTATCCGTGTCTACGATGCGAAGAAAATCCTGGTGGACGCACTGGGTACCCTAAGAACCACTGGGACTCGTTCTTTGTAAGTTCTAAATGCGGCAAAAGAATGTGTTTGACCAGTTTCTCGGATTCAAGTCCAAGGAGATTGAATTTGAAGTAGGTGACAAGTTTCTGCTCCAGCAGTTAGCTGGCCTCTTGATCCGTCAGAGTTGTCAGGCTTGTTCATCAAAACCCCTTGCGAGATAGTATAATAAAAGATGTTTATTTTTTAGTACAAGAAGAAGAAGTCGAAAGATTGATCAAGTCGAAGATATGAAGATATGAAGATTTGAGATTCAACCCGAATCTACAATTCTGGTAGAATCTCGGGAGCTACTGACAAGGGTATAGATAATAGGGCCCGTTACTTGAGTACCCCTGAGGCGCGTTAAGCTAGGCCCAAGTGTAATCATAGTCGAAATACGAGTTCACGTCGTATACCGATGTTGTAATATGTATCGGACCTCTCCCGTTCCTTGAGACCTGGCCACCTATATATAGGGGCCAGGAGAGGACGGTGAGGGACAGATTGAAAGCAAGCCAAGTTTACCTCCGCGTTTACTTTCGACACACACCTTGGTTGACTGATTTTACCTTTGAGTTCATCTGACGCCCTACTTCCCCGATCCTAAGTCCTTCATCTAGGATATTTGTCGAGTTAACCCTCGTTAGCGGCGGTCTTGATTACTGTGTGTTTGTGGAAAATGGTGGAGGATCCGGCCACATGTATGGCGGAGTGGCGCTAGCCCTCGATACGGCGTTGAAGAGGCTTGGAGGGCTTCTATGTTACTTATCAGGCTAGATCTAGTCTTACAGGGCTGGTGGTTATCGCGACTCGTTAAGGCCTTCTGATTAGGGGTTTCTTCAACATCAAAGAGTGGACCAACTACTGGTGTTCTTCTCCGGCGACGGCGAAGAATGTGTATTCTTGGTAATTGCGGTGATGGCAGTTTGCAGCAGTACGACCGTCTATATTCTCCTTGTCTTGTGTTGGTTGTATATGTACCAACTCTGTAATTCTGTATTGTTATGTTATTATATTTATGAATTATGACCGACGTACATCGTAAAAAAAATAAAAATTTAGACGCTTAAAATTGCTGCCACGCAATCGACGTCTAGAACCAGCGAAACCGAAGCCCAAAATTATTTTACAGACCCCGCGCTTTTGCGTCACTGTTGTTGGAGATGCTGAAGAGCACGTACGCTCGCCGCTCGGTGAGTCAACCCAAACCAACCCAACTGCCCAAGCATGGAGTCCGTCGACGCAGGCGGCGAAGTGCGGCACTGGAGTGCGGAAGTCAACGGCGTCTCCCTCCACGTCGCGGAGCAGGGCCCCGCCGCCGGCCCGGCGGTGCTCCTCCTCCACGGCTTCCCGGAGCTGTGGCTCTCGTGGCGCCACCAGATGGCCGCCCTCGCGGCCCGCGGCTTCCGCGCCCTCGCCCCCGACCTCCGCGGCTACGGCGACTCCTCCGCCCCCGCGGACCCCGCCTCCTACACCATCCTCCACCTCGTCGGCGACGCCGTCGCGCTCCTCGACCACCTCCGCCTCCCCAAGGTGCGCCGTTTTCTGGTTTAGTATTTGTTTCTTGGCCACTGCGAGTGTGACACTGAGCCCGACGTGGTGCGCGGCGGCGCCGGGCAGGTGTTTGTGGCGGGCCACGACTGGGGCGCGCAGGTGGCGTGGCATCTCTGCCTGCTCCGGCCTGACCGGGTGCGCGCCGTTGTCTCCCTCGGGGTGCCCTACTTCCCCCGCGCCCCTCGCCCGGTGACGGAGCTCTTCGCGGCGCGCGGCGATGGGTTCTACATCACGCAGTTCCAGGTTCCAGTTGCCTCCTGTGTCTTGTGATCTAGTTTCAGCATCCAATCTTCTGTTTAAAATTACAGTACATGGGCTCTGTGAAATGAAGTTCTTGCAGTTGCAGACTTTGCTTAAAGAAAGATTGAACCAAATGTGTTTCTAAAATGTTTGAAGCAGATGATTCGAGGAAGTTGATTCGAGGGGCTAATTGGTTGATGAATCTTTTAATTTCTATGCTCAGTGGGTTAAAAGACTCAGTGAAGAAACTTCGGTTTCTTAACTGACAGTCTATTATGATCCTGTTTGTTTTCTGAAAATTAGAATGGTGAATCTGTTAACATTTTGGAAAACTAAAACTAGTAGGGTTAGAGATTCTATAATCAGTAGTAGGATTTGATATTGTATAACCAATAGTAGTATTAGAGATTCTATATTCAGGACACAAAAGAACACTACGTTGGATCTTATTTGCTCCCACATTAAACAACCCAAAAAGAAAATAGTTTCAGCTTCAGTCCCAGTGTGTCAAGATGGGCATATATCTCTTGCATTTGTAGCTATGGTATGTATTTATCACCATATAGCTGTTGCAAAATGGCCAATGTATTTCAACATCATGTCTGCAGGAACCTGGAAGAGCTGAGAAGGCATTTGCCCGCTACGACGCCGCGACTGTCCTAAAGAAGTTCTACTCCATCGAATTAGATGACCTCACCGCTCCTCCTGGAGTAGAGATCATAGACTTCTTCGAGGCATCATCATCCCCACTTCCTTGGTTGACTGACGAAGAACTAGGCCAGTACGCCGAGAAGTTTCAGAAGTCTGGTTTCACCGGGCCAGTCAACTACTACCGCATGATGGACACGTAAATTCCATAACTTCTTTCCACACTTTCCATTCGATCTAGTTTCACACTAATCCATGTGGGACACAGGAATTGGAGGCTTATTGCGCCATGGCATGGCGCGAAGATCACGGTGCCTGCGAAGTTCATCGCGGGCGATAAGGACATCGGCGTCGAGTCCTTTGGCACCAGGCACTACATCGAGGGCGGGGCTTTCAAGTCCAATGTTCCAGACCTTGAGGTTGCCATCATCGAAGGACACCATTTCCTCCAGCAAGAGCAGGCCGAGAGAGTAAACGCTGAGATACTGTCCTTCCTGGACAAGTTTACTGAGACTGAGTAAGCAGATTGTTTGCAAGTGAGCTGGTTTTAGATCTATGAGTGCTACCGTATCTGAACTGAAGAACGGCAATGCTTACTCAAATAAATGTCAGAGCTGGATATAGCCATGTGTTGACCTGAAAGGAATAAAAGAACATGTAAAATGCGTGAAGTGTTCACCAGATGAAATACTGAATAAAACAAGGTTTTGATATGGTATACTGCTGTTGCTTCAGCAAAACAGCGTATCTCATGTAGGGCTACTTTTTTTTTAACACACAGATTGCATTACCTTAAGAACATTTTACAGAGAGGAGCGTAAAAGGAATCACGCTGATTCTGAAAGCACATTCTTGCCTGGACAATGTCCTATGTCTGAACTTAGACACCTGATAGCTAGTGATCTGCTCTGATTATTTTTTTGCTAATCTAGCCTGGAGGTAAGCTTTGTAATTTGCACTCCTGTGGATATGAGCGATCCAGGAAGCTTGGAAACTTGGATTGGCTTTAATGGCTGCAATCTGCGGTCTGATCTCCCGGTGTCCTGGAGCTGTGCAAATGCTTACCGCGGCTGCTGCCTTAGCTAGGACATATGAGTCGGTGACAAGGGTATAGTTAATAGAGCCCGTTAGTTGAGTACCCCTGAGGCCCGTTAAGCTAGGCCCAATTGTAATGATAGTCGAATACGAGTTATTACCGTATGTCGATATTTGTAATCTGTATCGGACCCTACCCGATCCTCGAGACCTGGCCACCTATATATAGGGGTCAGGAGGGGACGGTGTAGGGCAGATTGAAAGCAAGCCAGGTTGAACACCCAAGTTTACTTTCGATACACACTTATTTCGACTAACTTTACCTTCGAGTTCATCCGATGCCCTATCTCCCCGATCCTAAGTCCTTCATCTAGGACATTTGTCGAGTTAACCCTCGTCAATTGGCGCCGACCGTGGGGACTCTGGGCGTTGGAATCATGAATTCGACGGCTTTTTCGCTTTTAGCCAACAGCAGATCAGAACTCGACGAAAGTCAAGAAACGGAGTTGACAATTGGAAGTTTCAGCATCCTCATCGGGCCATCGGGTTCATCCCGCCTCTCGGACTCGACGAAACCAGATCCATCGGCAAGAAAGCTCGAAACAGAGGAAACATTGGAGTCATCAGAAGGCTCTTCCAATGAGGTGAACTCGCAGGTCAGCTTAGAAAAAGCATCAATCGCAGAAGGCGACGAAATTGAGGAAAATCTCGACTCAGAAGAAAAAGCGTGTCAGACACACAACAACGCAAAGGACTTCGCCGGAGGAAGCAGCGGCGTCTCCAAAGTACATCAGTTATGCGTCATTATCACTGAAGCAGAAGATGGAAACAACAGCGAAGGAAGCAAAAAGGTCGACAGGCAAGTCGACAAAGTGAAAGATCACAACAAAAAGGAAAAAAGAGAAAGTCCACGTCTCGGCTGGTGAATGGAGAATGATTACATCAGCCATTAATCATGGTACAGAAGTACCCGAGGGATCGAGAAGAGAAGTTTTAATGGGATATCAGTATGCACTATACCAACACAAGAAGAAACTAAGGGAGGAAAGAGACATGATGTTTCAAGACAATAACAGTACATCAAGGGAAGAATACTGGGAAGACTATAGCGAAAATTCAGAATATAGCAGAGAAAGGCGTAGAGATCCAAAACACAACAGGGGGGTGACAGCATGCGGCAGAGAAGAAGGGTACTCGAGGAGCCACACCCCGCAGCTAGAAGAGGAGGAAGATGACCTGATACAAAAAACGCCAGAGGCAGCATTGGCAGCAGCACAAGCGTATTTGCTAGCTACAAGACCAGAACATGGAGACCCGCGAGAAGGTATGCACCGAGCCGCGATACGAAGCCTTGGAATAGTAGAAGGTAAAATCAGGGAGCAAGCCCTAGAGGTGAAGTCGACAAGCTACAGAGGAAGTGGCAAGGAGAAGTTCAGGTACAAGTACTCAAACGATGACTATAGTGAATCATCAGAAGAGAAAAAGCGACAGAAAAAGAAGGAGGATGCAAGAAGTATAATAGCACAAGCTCGAGTAGATAAATCGCGGCATGCTTGGAGGGAAGAAAATTACGAAGACGATGATAAAGATATGGGTGCGTTATGCTTTACCCGCAGGGTTCGCAAAACGCGAGTACCCAAAGGATTTAAACTACCCCACGATCAGAACAAGTACGACGGGTCGCAGGAACCCACCTTATGGCTATCAGATTACCTACAGGCAGTGCAGATATTAGGAGGAACAAAGGCGACTGCAATGCAAAGTTTGCAGCTGCACCTCACCGGCACCGCCCGGTCCTGGTTGAACACCCTACCCGACGAATCCATTGAAAGCTGGGGGGAACTCGAAAATCAATTCGCAAGAAATTTTCGTTCCACCTACAAGCGCCCAGCATCACTGGAAGAAGTTAAAGCATGTGTGCAGAAGAAAGGCGAAACGCTACGATCTTATATACAACACTGGAGTATAATCAAAAACTCAGCAGAAGACGTCTCCGAATAAACGAGCAATAGACGCCTTTTCGGAAGGACTTCGTCGCTCAGATCTTGTGGAAGAAATAGGAAGAACAAGACCTACGACAGTAACTGAGCTAATGGAACAAGCCAACAAATTCGCTGATGGAGAGGACGCGTATAACAATAAAAGAGAACGTTCGCCAGAAGTCGACAGAATAAGTCGACAAAGGAGACGATACCGCAGCGGGGGTAACCAAGGAAGGCGAAATCAGGTAGCTGCAGGTTATATACTAGAAGAAGAGGAAGGGTACGAAAGTAGGAGGTTTCAGGAAAAAGGAACAGAAAAATCAAGATACTCTGGTCCTTCGGCTGAGGATATGCTATACGGACCTTGTCGAATCCACTACGCATACCTCGACGAGAAAATGGTCTCAAATCACCAGATGAAGGATTGCAGAACATTCCTAAGGTTGCAAGGTGCCATGGGCTCGAGCCAAGAAGGAAGGCAAGGAGAAAAACGTAGAAGTCAAGGATATCAAACTCAAAGATTATCAAAGCACCTAGAGTCAAAAGTATACATATCAGCCATGATTCAACCGGTACCCAAGTCGAAAAAAGAGCGAAAGAGCATATCCAGGCAAGTGAACCTAGCAATATCATCACCACCAGCTACCACAGAGTACCTACGATGGTCAGAGCAACCAGTCAAGTTCAGTAGAGCAGACCACCCACGGAAAGTTCCTAGGCCGGGCCACTCGCCTATGGTTCTAAAAGCGCAAATAGGAGGGTACGACATCGGAAGAGTGTTCATGGATGCAGGGAGCGGCATAAACTTAATATATGCTAGAACACTGAAGGCTATGTGCATCTCACCGACGAGTCTGAAGCCAACAGATTGCTCTTTCCACGGGATAGTACCAGGAGCAGCAAACTACCCTTTGGGAAGAATAGAACTCGATGTCTGCTTTGGTAGCAGCGGAAACTATAGAAGAGAGAAACTGGAGTTCGAAGTTATGGATTGGCCGTCACAATATCATGCAATCCTGGGGCGCCCAGCATTTGCAAAATTCATGGCAGTACCGCACTACGCGTATCTCACGTTAAAAATTCCAGGGCCCAAAGGAACAATCACAGTACAAGGGAGCTTTGAAGTAGCCAACACATGCGACAGAGAATTCAACAAGATGGCGCAAACCTTCGGCATGACAGCAGAATACGAGAGGTTAAAAGGAGAAATAGATCATAATGTGCTACCCGACGTTGGACGACCCCTGCCAGATAAGGCTTTCGACACAACGCAGGATTCAAAGAAAATTCAGGTCCACCCTACGGATCCAAACAAGACGACATCAATTGCGGTAAACTTGGATCCCGCATAGGAAGGCGCGCTCGTCGAGTTCCTCCGTGAGCGCTAGGAAATCTTCGCCTGGTGTCCATCGGACATGCCAGGGGTTCCCAGGGAACTCGTCGAGCACGCACTAAATGTAGATCCCAAGGCGAAACCAGTCAAGCAACCACTGCGACGATTTGATGAACCCAAGAGGAAGGCAATAGCGTCAGAATTGCACAGATTAGAAAATGCTGGATTCATCAGAGAAATCAAAACTTCGAGTTGGGTGTCGAACCCAGTAATAGTACCCAAGAAGAACACAGACGTACACAGAGTATGTGTCGACTACACATCTCTCAATAAGCATTGTCCAAAGGATCCCTTCCCTTTACCCCGCATCGATCAAATAATCGATTCAACAGCGGGCTGCGCAAGGCTTTCCTTTTTGGATGCATATTCTGGCTATAACCAGATCAAGTTGAAGAAAGAGGACGAGGAAAAAACGGCCTTCATCACACCGTATGGGGTGTTTTGCTACCAAGTGATGCCGTTCGGCCTAAAAAATGCAGGAGCAACTTATCAAAGGATGATGCAAAATTGCCTCGGGAGCCAAATAGGGCGCAACATACAAGTCTACATTGATGATGTAGTCATCACCACAAGAGCGGAGAAATCTTTGATCAGCGACTTGGCAGAAACCTTCGACAACCTGAACAAGTTCAAACTTAAGCTGAACCCGACAAAGTGTTCCTTCGGAGTTTCAGCAGGGCAACTTTTAGGATTCTTGGTATCAGCACGAGGAATAGAGGCAAATCCAGAGAAGATTAAAGCAATTCTAACGATGGGGAAACCCACGAAACTCCACGACGTACAGAAATTAGCAGGACGCGTCGCGGCATTAAGTCGTTTCGTTGCTCGACTAGGGGAGAAGGCACTTCCTTTTTATGCACTCATGAAAAAGTCAGACGACAAATTTGAGTGGACAGAAGAAGCAGACGCAGCGTTTGCGCAATTGAAAAAAGTGCTTTCCACGCCACCAGTGCTGGTCGCACCTAAAGAAAAAGAGCCACTGCTGCTATACATCACCGCAACCCATCAGGTGGTAAGTACAGTTCTAGTAGTCGAAAGAAGTGAAGAAGGCAAAGCTCATGGCGTCCAGAGACCGGTATATTTCATCAGTGAAGTGCTATCTCCAACCAAACAGAGGTACCCGCATTATCAGAAGTTGGCATACAGTGTCTTCACAACTGCACGTAAGTTACGACAGTATTTTACTGTGCACCCAATTATAGTGGTCAATGAAGCACCACTATCGAACATATTGAATAACCCTTTAGCAACGGGCCGTGTCTCTTTGTGGGGAATCGAGTTATCTCCCATGGACATCACGTACGAAAAAAGGAAGGCGATCAAGTCGCAAATCTTGCCAGATTTTACAGCAGAGTGGCTCGAGTTGCAAAGCACGGGACCACCAGATTTATCGAGTACTTGGACGATGTACTTCGACGGTTCTAAGCGAGTCCAAGGCACAGGCGCAGGAGTAGTATTGATATCGCCTCATGGCGACAAATTAAAATATGTCCTAAGGATGAGCTTCCCACAGGCTTCTAACAATGAAGCGGAGTACGAGGCTTTGTTGCACGGAATGAAGATGGCTAAAGCTTGTGGAGCAACTCGCCTAAAAATATTTGGAGATTCTAACCTTGTTGTTCAGCAAGTCATGAACAGGTGTGACGCAATCAACGACAACATGATGGCCTACAAAAATTTGTACCATTATCTAGAAGGAACGTTCGACGGATGCGAAGTCTCGCACATCAGCAGGAACAGCAATGAAGAAGCCGACACTTTAGCAAATATCGGATCGCAATGCTTACCTGTGCCGTCTGGAGTATTTTGGGAAGAAATAGCGGAAAGATCAATAAAAAGTACTAAAAGTTCGACCACCACGGCAGGCTCGGGGGCTACGACAGAACCAGAGGAGGTCATGATGATAGAAGAAACATGGATGCAGCCATATCTTGCGTACATGATAAATAAAAAGCTCCCAGAAGATGCAGTAGAGGCTAAGAGGATAACTCGAAGAGCGAAAGCGTTTGTCGTGTTGGAAGGAAAACTATACAAGAGAAGTATTACCGGCGTTTTACAGCGTTGTGTCACACCCCAGGAAGGGCAAGCAATATTGAAAGACATACACGGCGGAGTATGTGGCCATCACGCCAGCAGCAGAGCAATAGCAGCAAAAGCTTTTCGAGCGGGATTCTATTGGCTAACAGCCATCGAGGACGCAAAAGATATAGTTCGAAAGTGTGAAGCATGTCAAAGGTTTGCATCCAGACCACATGCACCAGCAGCAGAGCTACAAACAATACCATTATCCTGGCCCTTCGCACAATGGGGACTTGACATGGTGGGAAAGTTGCACAAATCTTGGCCAGGAGGGCATGTCTATATGCTAGTGGCAGTCGATAAATTCACCAAATGGGTGGAAGCGGCCCCAGTAACAACTCAAGATTGTACAGCAGCAATCAGCTTCATCAAGTCGATAGTTTTTCGTTTTGGTGTACCACAGAGCATCATCACAGACAATGGGACAAATTTTACTTCAAAAGAATTCAAAAGCTATTGCGAAGGATTGGGGATCAAGCTTAAATTTGCATCTGTGGCACACCCGAAGACAAATGGGCAAGTCGAAAAAGCCAATGGCCTAATAAGTAGTGGAATAAAAAAGAGGCTTTTAGCACCTCTCGAGAAAGCCAAGAGCGCTTGGGTAGAAGAATTGCCCTCCGTTCTTTGGAGCCTAAGAACTACGCCCAATGCAGCAACTCAAGAAACTCCTTTCTTCCTGGTCCATGGCGCAGAAGCCGTGCTTCCAGTCGAAGTTACACATGAGGCTCCAAGAGTGACAGCATATGACGAGGCGACATCGACAGAAGCATTGCAAGACGACGTCGATGCGCTAGATGAAGCAAGAGACAAAGCACTAGAAAGGGCTACGCAATATCAACAAAGCCTACGAAACTACCATAGTAGTCGAGTTCGTCCACGATCCTTCGTGGTAGGAGACCTTGTTTTGCGACTTAGGCAAGATAGCCATGGGAAATTGGAGTCCCCTTGGGTGGGACCTTACATCGTCACGGAAGTAATACCAGGAGGAGCATATCGACTACAAGACAAGAAGACTAGGAAGGACGAAAGCAACCCGTGGAATGCAGAACAGCTACGATGTTTTTACGCGTAGACTAAATATAGAGGTTGTTTAGACAACCCGATGAATATTGATAGAATTTGGTTCATAAGAAGAACCCGATATTATTCCTACCTTTGTTGGTTCGCAAAGAGCCCAATATATGGAAAACATATCTCAGAACATAACTTGTTCTCATGGTACTAGCAAAAGACATCGAGTACTTGGACAATATTCATTACAGATAAGCATGGTAGCAAGGACATGATAAAAAGAAATTACATAAAAATAGCAAGTCCTAATGGAAGTCGACTTCAAGCTTCGTACTCCTTCTGGCAAAGAGTGCCATCGAAGATCTTCACGTCGAACTTCGACGTCCCGATATGGAAGTCGAAGGCCATGAAGAAACCTTGACGGATGTCATGGTCCTCCGCAAACTGCGACCAGCCACCCCTGAAGTACTGCTCGCCGTCGCCATCGTACCATACCTCCACCTTGTATGGGATGCCACCGCCAGATTGTTCACGAAGAACAGCTTCTCGCAGTTCGCGGCCATCCATAAACCTCATAAAATTCAGCGGTAATCGCTGAATCTCACGGCACTGCGCCATGGCAATGCAGAGGAAGGAGAAGATTTGAGGAGGAGCAGCGGGAGCGGCAGGTGCAGCAGGAGGAGGAGCAGCAGGGCCTGGAGTGGCGCTGGTCACCTTGGGTTTGTTCTTGCTACCAGGAGGGTGGCCGGGACGACGCTTGGCCGGAGCGTCAGAAGAAGTTCCTGCGGCGGCCGGCGTGGTCTTCTTGTTCTTACTTCCACGAGGGCGACCCCGACCTCGTGGGGCTACCGGGGAGCCAAGGGTCAGACGAGAACCTTGAGCATCAGCCATGAGCACAACAGAAAAACCTCGCAAAAACCCTAGATGGAGGAAGAAGATGATGCGGCGGAGAAGGAGTCTGATTAGGGTTTCTTACCTTAATCAGCAGGCGCTTTATTTATAAGCACATACTATTGGGCCTTTGGGCTATAGCAAAGCCCGTGAACATAATTCACAACAGGAGTTAAATTCTGCGCACAGCAGACGATAATATCAAAGAAGAAGGAAAAAAAAGGGGGAGAGATTATGCGATATGAAAACCTCGACTTGGACTCGGGGGCTCGTCAAATAATAAGAGATCCACAGAAGAAAGAAGAGCTGAACTTTGAGCCTATGTTTGACTACAAGTCGCCAAACATAGCCTCGGGGGCTACTCCCATCGGGAGCGCTGAGCGCGCACCCGATAAAGATGAGATGATCAATATTGAAGATGCAGAAGGATAAGCATACAAAACTTTGACTACATAGTCGACAAATTGAAGATTAGATATTACTCCCATCGGGAGCGAGTTTTATGGTTGCAGAAACCCGAATATTTTCAGTCGAAATTTGACTGCGACATAAGATTCTCGAGTTGCGTTATCGCAACGAAACTCGAATGCCGTGATTTATCACGAAGGTAAGACCCCGGGATCCGTCCTGTGTGGCCTGGTATACGCACATGGATGCGCTCTGCTGGTATGTATCCGTGTCTACGACGCGAAGAAAATCCTGGTGGACGCACTGGGTACCCCGAGAACCACTGGGATTCATTTTTTATAAGTCCTAAATGAGGCAAAAGAATGAGTTTGACCGGTATCCCGAATTCAAGTCCAAGGGGATTGAGTTTGAAGTAGGTGACAAGTATCTGTTCTGGCAGTTAACTGACCTCTTGATCCGTCAGAGTTGTCAGGCTTGTTCATCGAGACCCCTTGCGAGCAAATTATCATCAATATAAGTCGAAAGACCAAGTCGAAGATTTGAAGATAAAGTCGAAGAATTGATCAAGTCGAAGATTTGAAGATTAGAGATTCAACCTGAATCTGCAATTCTGGTAGAATCTCAGGGGCTACTGACAAGGGTATAGTTAATAGAGCCCGTTAGTTGAGTACCCCTGAGGCCCGTTAAGCTAGGCCCAATTGTAATGATAGTCGAATACGAGTTATTACCGTATGTCGATATTTGTAATCTGTATCGGACCCTACCCGATCCTCGAGACCTGGCCACCTATATATAGGGGTCAGGAGGGGACGGTGTAGGGCAGATTGAAAGCAAGCCAGGTTGAACACCCAAGTTTACTTTCGATACACACTTATTTCGACTAACTTTACCTTCGAGTTCATCCGATGCCCTATCTCCCCGATCCTAAGTCCTTCATCTAGGACATTTGTCGAGTTAACCCTCGTCAGTCGGTGAAGAAGCATGGCAAGATGAAGAGCAAATGCTTCGGCCTGTAACACCGAAGAAGCTGGAGGGTGTTGGGCCATGTCCCTCCACATGGAGGTGTGTTGATAGCCCAACATCAGCCCAAGAAGTCCAACATATATCAACCGTTGATCGATGTTCGCATCCAACGGTTGAGGTGCCTCCTTGAGAGGTATAAAGGAGAAAACCCTAGCCACTTTGGTGGCCGTGACAGAGAGCAAGAAGAGCAAGCCAAGAACGTGGCTGCTGCTGTGAGAGGGTGAGAGAACACACTAGAACACCACAACCAAGTGAGAAGAGAGGAAGAAGAAGAAGAAGAGGTGAATCCATCCAGATTTCTGAGTTCTGACCGGTCTGTCTTCAAGATGGTGTTTGGAGGCTCAAACGTGCTTGGATTGGCTCCAAACTTGGTGAGCTCATTCCTTACTTTGAGTACTTCGATCTGGTTGCACAGTTTGAGATTTGTGTCAGTGGAGGTTCAGATTTGAGAGCAGTTTAGTCAGGTCGGACTGCTGCAGTTTCAGCAAAGAGTAGTTTTGGGAGACGAACAGTTTGGGTAGGCAAACGGTGTCCGATTGAGCTGATTTTTGGTCAGTATGTTGGGAACTCATATGTCTACTTGTCTACCAAGTTTCGTGCTGTTTGGATCTGTGGTTTGAGAGCAGTTCGCTGATTGCTGGAGAGGATAGAAACTGTGATATCTCTATCTTTATTGTATCTTACCTCTTGTGGTTGTTATTGTTGTTGCCGGTGGGCAACGAGGAGAAGTGTGTTGTAATCTCTAGAGGTTCTAGAGAGACTCTGTACCAAGGTTGCTCATAGTAAAGCTTGCGTGGACCGGTTGGTCCACACCCGTGGTTTTTCCCTCCTCACCTTGAGGAGGTTTTCCACGTAAATCCTTGTGTTACTTGTGCATTGTGATTGTGTCTGTATTTCCGCTGCATCTATTGGTTGAAACTATTCTCAAGTTTATTCACACAAGCAAGTAGTGGTTTATCCGGGTTGTGTGTCGCACCCGGCTTGCCGTAACAAAGTGGTATCAGAGCTGAGGTTCAGTTAGTACTCAAATTTCAGCAAGGTTTGCTTTCAGTTGAGTGCAGTTTGCTTGTGTGAAAGATGGAAGTGAATACCAATAGAATGATATCATTGAATGGTACAAATTATCAAGCTTGGAAGAGCAAGATGAAGGATTTGCTGTATGTAAAGGAATACTGGAAGCCGATGTTCACCACTGAGATGCCCGATGACAAGAAGCAAGATCAGTGGGATGTACTTCATCTACAAGCTTGTGGATTCATTCGACAATGGGTCGATGACAATGTCTTGAACCATATCATTGATGAGACACGTGCACATACCTTATGGCAGAAATTGGATGAGTTGTATGCTCGCAAAGAAGGTACCAACAAGATGTTCTTGATTAAGAAATTGATGCGTTTGAGGTACAAGGAGGGAACTCAAATTGCAGATCATGTAAATGAGTTTCAGGGCATTATAAATCAGCTATCTTCAATGGGAATCACATTTGAAGATGAAGTGAGAGCCCTGCTGCTACTTGGCTCATTACCGGATACTTGGGAGACCTTTAAGGTCACCGTTTGCAATTCAGCACCTAATGGTGTTGTCACTTGGAACCTTGTGAAGACCAGGGTACTAAATGAAGAGTCCAGAAAAATTACTGATAATAATGGTTCTTCTTCACACTCAGAAGTGTTGGTCACTCAGTCACGGGGGAGAAGCAAGAGTAGAGGTCCGGGAAAGGAAGAAAGAAGTAGAAGCAAATCAAAGGGCAAATATGTTGATTTTGTGTGCCATCACTGCCATGAGAAGGGCCACATCAAGTGGCATTGTGAACAATAGAAGAAGGACAAAAAGAAAAAGAAGAAGCATGTTCAGAAACAAGCCGACAGTGATAGTGACAGTGAGGGAGGCCGTATTTCTGCAGTTGAGGAGATCATGTCTCTTATGTATGAAGAACATGATGGCAGGTTTGGTCCTACTGTTGAGGAGAGGATCACTATAGTTTCTGATGATACCATCAACCTTGAAGATGGTGATGATATGACTTGGATTCCGGACAGCGGTGCTACCATATATGCTACATCTCGTAGAGAGCTCTTCACCAACTACACAGCCGGTGACTTTGGTGTTGTGAAGATGGGGAATAATGATAGAGCACAAATCATTGGAAGAGGAGATGTGCACTTGGAGACTGAAAATGGTACAACACTAGTCCTCAAGTCGGTGAGGCATATTGAGGCCCTTCGGCTCAACATTATCTCGGTCGGGTTGCTTGATAAAGATGGGTACTTGAGCAGATTTGGAAATGCACAGTACAAGCTCACCAAAGGAAATCCGATTGTTGCTAAAGGTAACATGGTTTCAGTTTTGTATCATGTTTATGCTAAACTTTCTGCTGCTTGTGTCAATGCATTACAGAAAGAAGACGCATGTGCTTTATGGCACAAGAGACTTGGGCACATGAGTGAGAAGGGAATGACAGTGCTAGTCAAGAAAAATCTGTTGAAAGGTGTGAAAGGTGTTCACATCAAGAAGTGTTCGGATTGCCTAGCAGGGAAGCAACATAGAGTTGCATTTAAGAGTCAAGCTCCTCACAAGAAGCCCAAGGTGTTAGACTTGGTACATTCCGATGTTTGCAAAATGTCGGTGAGGTCAATGGGTGGAGCAAAGTACTTTGTCACCTTTATTGATGACTTTTCCAGAAAAGTTTGGGTCTATGTTTTGAAGACCAAAGATCAAGTACTAAGTATATTCAAGCAATTCGAAGTCTCAGTTGAGAGAGAAACTGAGAAGAAGATCAAGTGCCTTCGCACTGATAATGGGGGAGAGTATATTGGCCCATTTGATGCCTATTGCAAGGAGCAGGGAATTAGGCACCAATTTACTCCTCCAAAGACACCACAACTGAATGGTCTTGCTGAGAGGATGAACAGGACAATTGTGGAGAGAGTTAGATGCTTGCTGTCAAGTTCAAAGCTACCGAAACATTATTGGGGAGAAGCTTTGTTGGCTGCAGTTTATCTTATCAATCTCTCACCAAGTTATCCATTGCAAGGAGACGTTCCTAACAAGGTTTTTTATGGCAAGGAACTCTCATATGATCACCTAAAGGTTTTCGAGTGCAAGGCCTTTGTTCATATCCCTCAAGATGAGAGGTCAAAGCTTGATTCAAAGACACGACAGTGCATATTTCTTGGCTATGGAGGTGATCAGTTCGGCTACAAGTTGTTTGATCCAATAGCAAGAAAAGTTGTGAGAAGCCGTGATGTTGTGTTTGTTGAAGACCAAACAATTGAGGATATTGTGAAGACAAAGAAGAAAGTTCCGGAGTCAATTCCGGTGGGTGTCCTCCTCAAAGACAGCAGCAAGACAGAGTTGATTCTGACCCAGAACCTGCAGATTCAGCCCAACAAGAAGCTGAAAATGATGATGCAGAAGATGTGCAAGATGATGCACATAGTGGTACAAGTGGAGGAGAAGATGCTCCCCAGCAGCAAGAGTATGATGATGCTGAAGAAAATGATTATGATCAGCAAGAAGCACCAGTACCAGATAGTCCACCAGCAGCTCCACTCAGACGGTCCAGCAGAGACCGTGTTCCTAACACTAGGTATGCATCAAACCAATATGTGGTGTTATTGTCTGATGGTTCAGAACCTGAGTGCTTTTCAGAGGCAATGAAAGATGAGAACAAGAAGGAGTGGAATAAGGCTATGCAAGAAGAGATGGATTCCTTGCATAAGAATCATACATATGAGCTGGTGAAGTTGCCTAAGGGCAAGAAAGTTCTGAAGAACAAGTGGGTCTACAGAATCAAGCAAGAAGAGCACACGTCACATCCAAGGTACAAGGCCAGGCTAGTTGTGAAAGGATTCAGCCAAAGGAAGGATATTGACTTTGATGAAATATTCTCTCCGGTGGTGAAAATGGCATCTATAAGAATGATCCTTGGCGTGGCAGCAAGTCTCAACTTGGAAGTTGAGCAAATGGATGTGAAGACAGCTTTCCTACATGGCGAGTTGGAGGAAGAAATTTACATGGAGCAGCCTGCGGGGTTTCTTGTTAAAGGCAAAGAAGACTATGTGTGCAAGCTGAAGAAAAGTCTCTATGGCCTGAAACAAGCACCAAGACAATGGTACATGAAGTTTGAATCTGTCATGGGGGAGCAAGGCTACAAGCGATGTAGCTCAGACCATTGTGTATTTATTAAGAGGTTCTCAGGTGATGATTATATCATTCTGTTGCTCTATATTGATGATATCTTGATTGTTGGCAAGAATGTCTCTAGGATTGCTAGACTAACGAAAGAGTTGAGCAAAAGTTTTGCCATGAAAGACTTGGGTCCAGCAAAGTGTATTCTCGGCATGAGAATTGAGAGAGACAGAAAATCCAACAAGTTGTACTTATCTCAAGAGAAATACATTGAGAAGGTACTTCGCAAGTTCAAGATGGACAAAGCAAAGGAAGTCAGTTGTCCACTAGCAGCTCACTTTAAGTTGAGCAAGAAGCAATGTCCCTCCACTGAAAAGATGGAAAAGGAAATGCAGAATGTTCCTTATGCCTCAGCGGTTGGGAGTTTGATGTATGCTATGGTATGCACACGGCCTGACATTGCTCAAGCGGTTAGTACTGTGAGCAGATTTATGTCTAATCCAGGAAGACCACATTGGGAAGCCGTGAAGTGGATCTTGAGGTATCTCCGGGGCAGCACCAATATGAAGCTCTGTTTTGGTGGTAGTAAGGCCAAGCTGATTGCATATTCAGACTCAGATTTGGCTGGAGATATTGATGGCAGAAAGTCTACTTCAGGTTATTTGGTTACCCATTCAGGGGGAGCAGTGTCATGGCAAAGCAGGTTGCAAAAGTGTGTGGCTTTGAACACAACTGAGGCCGAGTTCATCGCAGTAACAGAGGCGAGCAAAGAACTATTGTGGCTGAAACGATTGGCTTGTGAGCTTGGGTTTAAGCAAGACAAGTATGTGCTATTTTGTGACAACCAAAGTGCTATTCACCTAAGTAAGAATGCAAGTTTTCATTCAAGGTCGAAGCGTATTGAGGTACGCTAACATTGGATTCGAAACGTGTTGAGTTCCAAACAACTGCAACTTGAGAAGGTGCACACAGATGACAATGGGGCTGATATGTTGACCAAGGTGGTGACAAGAGCAAAGCTCGATGTATGCCGTCGGCTCACCGGCGTGACTGCCGGTAGGCAGTGAGACCTGTTGGAAAAATCAGCAATTTACGAAAAGATTTAATCCATGAAAACAGTGAACAAAATATGGCAGAAAGCATGGAAATCAGACAAACCATGTTTACACGAAATCGATATGAACAGAACATGTCTAGCATATCTAAATCGATTGCTAGTCCGAGAAACTGAAACACACAAGCAAAGAGCAGGAAGACATACGATGTTGGAGCCGGTGCGGAAGCAGAACCGCCGTTGGTGTTGTCGTCAGTGAGAGACATGTCGCCGAAGAGGTTGTCGATGTCGGGGAAGAAGTCCTCGTTGGGGAAGACGTCGTCCTCGTGGGCGTCCGTGATGAAGAACTCGCCAGTAGTCGCGCAGTGCGCTCCCCAAAAACCTTATCGCCTCTCTCCCGTACAAGATCGCAAGAGGCGGGGTTTCGGAGGCCTACTGTCCCGGTTCGCGGTGCACGCCGCAAGACGGGATGGAGAAGACCGAGAGGCAGCGCAAAGCTCTGGATGCAGTAGGCAGTGGTGGCTATTTGCTGTGTATTCGCAGAGAGGAGCGACCTCTCTTTTATAGCCACAGAGGGAGGCGAACAGGCAGCGCGGGAGGTGAAACGAACAGCCAGAAGACGAACCGAACAGTCTCGTATTCATTTTCCACTCAGGCAAATCGTTTCAGCTTCCACGTGACCGTTTAGTTCCATAGTCCAGTCATGCGTGACAAAAAGAAAGGCTCGGCACCGAGGCACATTCCGCAAACCGCGGCGCGCGCGCGCGCGTCATGACGAGGCGTGGCGTGGCGTGGCGAGGCGGGCGGCAGAGGAGGAGGAGCGCGCGTGAGAGAGCCTTCTCCTCACACACTCTTACCACAAGGGGAAGAGCTCACCTTATATGTTGGTCCAACTCCTTCTAAACTAGCAAGGTGGGACTAAACATTTGTCCCACCCCTTGTCATGCATGAATGGGCCACATGGGCCTCTAGGATTTAGGAATTATTGGACTTAGCAATTATAGGCTGGGCCAAAAGGGCCAAAAATCCAACAATCCTCCACCAGATCCTAGAGGCACATAAAGTTGCCTTAGGTTCCAAAACATTGTTTATATACCAGTGCTGCAGTGGAGACTGTTAAGTTGAACTTCCACCTAGATCTCTATGCTACACTAGACTGCTACTTGAACAGTGGACTAGGCCTTGAACTGCAAGTTTTCTGCGAATCAAGTTTCACACAAAGCCTTGACTGATACTAGGCTGCCGTGGGACTTCCCCGCGGTTTGGAGCTTATACGTCATACTCTGAGGCCTTTCATGAGTCTGTTAAAGAGCACCCAACTCTCATAGACTGCGACGTTTAACAGTCAGACTCACATAGGTGTGTTCTTCAAAAGATGTTCTGCAGGACAACATCTCTGCTTAAGTAAGCCACTTAGAACACATTAAGATAAAATCAGCCTGCCTTGCAGATTAGGAGAGTACTGCATCTTCACGGAGTGGTATTATGCAAAGTAGGGATACTCTCCTCTCAATTGACCAACAGCTTGTCTCCCAATTCTAATTCACGGGATCTCCGATCACATAGAGTGGGTTACCACTTTGGACAACTCATATTGTGGGTCTCATACCCATCTCCTTTGATGCATAATCTATCACGTTTCGTGATAGACCCTTGGTGAAGGGATCTGCCAAATTCTTAGATGTGTGGATGTAATCCAACGCAATAACTCCGGAGTTTCTCATTTTTCTGACAGATTTTAATCTCCTCTTCACATGCCTTGATGACTTCATGTTATCCTTAGAACTGTTTACTTTGATAATCACGGTTTGATTATCATAGTTCATAGGAATTGCGGGTATTGGTTTTTCAACCACAGGCAAGTCTATCAAGAGATCACGAAGCCACTCTGCTTCAACAGTGGCTGTGTCTAATGCTGTGAGTTCTGCTTCCATAGTTGACCTCGTTAAGATGGTCTGCTTGCAAGACTTCCAAGAAACAGCGCCACCACCAAGTGTAAACACATAACCACTCGTGGCCTTTATCTCATCAGCATCAGAAATCCAATTTGAGTCACTATACCCTTCAAGTACCCTTGGGTACCCAGAGTAGTGAATTCCATAGCTTGCAGTGCCTTTCAAATAGCGCAAAACCCTTTCAAGGGCGTGCCAATGAACATCTCCAGGATTTGACACAAATCGACTCAACTTGCTTACAGCAAAGGAGATATCAGGCCTCGTGGCGTTGGCTAAATACATAAGCGAGCCAATAATCTGAGAGTATCTCAGCTGATCCTTAGCATCCTTAGGATCTCCCTGATTCTTTCGAACCAACGTGCTAGGATCATATGGTGTAGGAGAAGATTTGCAGTCGCTATACCCAAAATGACTCAAGATCTTTTCCACATAGTGAGATTGAAGCAATGTTATCCCACCATCATCATCTTTCAGTAGCTTGATGTTCAAGATCACATCAGCCACTCCTAGATCTTTCATCTCAAAGCAATGAGATAGAAAGTTTTTGACCTCCTTGATGACTTCAAGATTGGTCCCAAATATCAGGATATCATCAACATACAGACATAGGATGACTCCCTCGCCCCCACCATGGCGATAGTACACACATTTATCAGCCTCGTTTACAACAAAGCCTACAGCAGTTAAAGTTCTCTCAAACTTTTCATGCCACTGCTTAGGTGCTTGCTTAAGACCATACAAAGACTTCAGCAACTTGCACACCTTTCCTTCTTGACCATCTACCACAAATCCATCCGGCTGATCCATATAGATTTCCTCATCTAACTCTCCATTTAGGAAAGCCGTCTTAACGTCCATTTGATGAACAAGAAGACCATGTGAGGCAGCCAAGGAAAGTAGTACTCGAATGGTGGTCAATCTGGCCACAGGTGAGTAAGTATCGAAGAAGTCTTCGCCTTCTTTCTGGGTATAACCCTTAGCAACAAGGCGTGCCTTGTACTTTTCAATGGTACCATCAGGTCTAAGCTTCTTCTTGAACACCCATTTACACCCTACAGGTTTACACCCGTAAGGACGATCGACAATCTCCCAAGTTCCATTATTCAAGATGGAATCCATCTCACTGCGGATAGCTTCCTTCCAGTAGTCAGCATCTGAAGATGCATAGGCCTCTGAAATGGAACTAGGAGTGTCATCCACAAGATACACAATAAAATCATTACCAAAGGACTTTGCAGTCCTCTGTCTTTTGCTCCTTTTAGGAGTTTCAACGTCATTCTCCACAGGATTTTCAAAGTGTTCTATCGGAATGGTGGGTTCAGGAATTTTAACTAATTCCCGTCTAGATGAACTAGGCATCTCCTGATTCGATGAGTTAGGCATATCTTTCATAGGAAAGATATCCTCAAAGAAAGTCGCATCATTCGATTCCATGATCGTACCAACAAGCATATCGGGTACCTCAGATTTTACTATCAAGAATCTGTACCCAATGCTATGGAAAGCATAGCCTAGGAAAACACAATCAACAGTCTTTGGTCCAAGCTTGCGCTTCTTGGGAATTGGCACATTGACTTTGGCCAAACAACCCCAAGTCCGTAAGTAAGAGAGTTTTAACCTTTTCTTCTCCCATTCCTCGAATGGAATAATTTCTTTGTTCTTTGTGGGAACTCGGTTTAGGACATGACAAGCTGTCAATATAGCTTCCCCCCACCATGCCTGAGAAAGACCCGACATATCTAACATGGCGTTAACCAAATCAGTTAGAGTGCGGTTCTTTCTTTCGGCCACCCCGTTTGACTGAGGTGAGTAGGGAAGCATCCTCTCATGGATTATACCATGTTCCGCACAAAAAGAATAAAACTCATTGGAAAAATACTCTCCACCACGATCAGACCTAAGATGTTTGATCTTTCGATCAAGTTGGTTTTCTGCTTCAGCTTTATAGATTTTAAAGAAGTTCAGAGCCTCATCTTTCGATTTCAGAAGATACACATAGCAGTATCTAGTGGAGTCATCAATCAGAGTCATGAAGTATCTCTTTCCACCTTTTGTCAAAACACCATTCATCTCACAAAGATCTGAATGTATAAGCTCTAGCGGTGCCAAATCTCTCACCTCAGCAGTCGTATGAGACTTGCGAGGTTGCTTAGCTTGCACACACACTTGGCACTTGGAGCCTTTCACAACAGGGAATTCAGGGATTAAATTCATTTTAGCTAGCCGCGTCATACAACCAAAATTAACATGACAAAGTCGTGAATGCCAAACATTTGATAAACTGTCATTGCAAACATGATTAACAACTTTATTACAAACGTCTGACAAGGATAGGCGGAACAAGCCCCCGCACTCATAGCCTTTACCAACAAAGTTTCCAAACTTGGACACTACAAATTTATTGGACTCAAAAACTATCTTGTAGCCATCCCGACATAGAAGAGATCCGCTAACAAGATTTTTATTGATTGAGGGAACATGATGCACGTTCTTCAGCCGCACGGTCTTTCCCGAAGTGAACTTCAGATCGACCGTACCAACACCACGAACAGTAGCATGAGAGCCGTTTCCCATCAACACGGAGGAAGTCCCTGTGACCTGATAAGAGGAAAACATGGAAATATCAGAACAAACGTGTACATTAGCGCCGGTGTCAATCCACCAATTAGGAGACTGACAAACTGAAAGGATAGTAGGGAGTATACCATACCCAGAGTCCTTCATCTCAGTATCGCCAATGACAACATTTGCGGTCTTGCCGCTCTTCCCATGACGCTTGTCAAAGCGGTTTGGGCAACTAGGTGCCCAATGTCCAGGTTCGCCACATACATGGCATGCTCCTTTCCTCTTATCGGTCTTCTTCTTGAAGTTGGTAGACTGTGATGGTTTGTTCTTCCCATCAAACTTTCCTTTGCCATCAGATTTGTTCTTGTTCTTGAACTTGTGAGATTGGAAGTTTTTGTTCTGTACCACATTGGCACTAGAACCTGCCTCGGCACCTCGAGGACGTGTGTCTTTTGCTCTCGCCTTCTCTTCCACATCAAGAGACCCAATAAGATCAATGACAGAAAACTCCTGTCTCTTGTGCTTCAAAGAGGTAGCAAAATTCCTCCATGATGGAGGAAGCTTGGCAATGATGCCTCCGGCAATAAACTTGTCCGGTAACACACACGTGAACTGCTCGAGTTCTTTAGCAATGGACTGTATCTCATGAGCCTGCTCGACAATGCCGCGCTCATCAGTCATCTTGTAGTCAAAGAATTGCTCCATGACATACAATTCACTGCCTGTATCCGAGACCCCAAACTTGGCCTCGAGTGCATCCCACATGTCCTTGCCCGTAGTGAGGGACAGGTACGAGTCAACAATGTTCTCGCCAAGAACACTGATAACAGCTCCTCTCATGAGGTTGTCGGCTTCCTCAAAAGCTTTCTCCTCAATAGGAGTAAGCTCTCTCTGAGGCTTGCCCTTAGATGCATCAAAGCATCTCATGGTTGTGAGCCATATGACGGTTCTTGCACGCCATCTCTTGTAGTTGACGCCCTCGAAAACCGGGGGCTTCAGAGACGCGGCATAGCCAACAGGGGAAAATTGCCTATAAAAAGAATAAGGTTTTTGGATTGTTGGAAAAATCAGCAATTTACGAAAAGATTTAATCCATGAAAACAGTGAACAAAATATGGCAGAAAGCATGGAAATCAGACAAACCATGTTTACACGAAATCGATATGAACAGAACATGTCTAGCATATCTAAATCGATTGCTAGTCCGAGAAACTGAAACACACAAGCAAAGAGCAGGAAGACATACGGTGTTGGAGCCGGTGCGGAAGCAGAACCGCCGTTGGTGTTGTCGTCAGTGAGAGACATGTCGCCGAAGAGGTTGTCGATGTCGGGGAAGAAGTCCTCGTTGGGGAAGACGTCGTCCTCGTGGGCGTCCGTGATGAAGAACTCGCCAGTAGTCACGCAGTGCGCTCCCCAAAAACCTTATCGCCTCTCTCCCGTACAAGATCGCAAGAGGCGGGGTGAAGACGAACCGAACAGTCTCGTATTCATTTTCCACTCAGGCAAATCGTTTCAGCTTCCACGTGACCGTTTAGTTCCATAGTCCAGTCATGCGTGATAAAAAGAAAGGCTCGGCACCGAGGCACATTCCGCAAACCGCGGCGCGCGCGCGCGTCGTGACAATGCGTGGCGTGGCGTGGCGTGGCGTGGCGAGGCGGGCGGCGGAGGAGGAGGAGCGCGCGTGAGAGAGCCTTCTCCTCACACACTCTTACCACAAGGGGAAGAGCTCACCTTATATGTTGGTCCAACTCCTTCTAAACTAGCAAGGTGAGACTAAACATTTGTCCTACCCCTTGTCATGCATGAATGGGCCAAATGGGCCTCTAGGATTTAGGAATTATTGGACTTAGCAATTATAGGCTGGGCCAAAAGGGCCAAAAATCCAACAAGACCCTCCATGATGTCGGGAGGGGGAGTTTGTTGGGCCATGTCCCTCCACATGGAGGTGTGTTGGCAGCCCAACATCAGCCCAAGAAGTCCAACACGTATCAACCGTTGATCGAGGTTCGCATCCAACGGCTGAGGTGCCTCCTTGAGAGGTATAAAGGAGAAAACCCTAGCCACTTTGGTGGCCGTGATAGAGAGCAAGAAGAGCAAGCCAAGAACGTGGCTGCTGCTGTGAGAGAGTGAGAGAACACACTAGAATACCACAACCAAGTGAGAAGAGGGGAAGAAGAAGAAGAGGTGAATCTGTCCAGATTTCTGAGTTCTGACTGGTCTGTCTTCAAGCTGGTGTTTGGAGGCTCAAACGTGCTTGGATTGGCTCCAAACTTGGTGAGCTCGTTCCTTACTTTGAGTACTTCGATCTGGTTACACAGTTTGAGATTTGGGTCAGTAGAGGTTCAGATTTGAGAGCAGTTTAGTCAGGTCAGACTGCTGCAGTTTCAGCACAGAGTAGTTTTGGGAGACGAACAGTTTGGGTAGGCAAACAGTGTCCGACTGAGCTAATTTTTGGTCAGTATGTTGAAAACTCATATGTCTACTTATCTACCAAGTTTCGTGCTGTTTGGATCTGTGGTTTGAGAGCAGTTCGCTGATGCCTGGAGAGGACAAAAACTGTGATATCTCTGTCTTTGTTGTATCTTACCTCTTGTGGTTGTTGTTGTTGTTGTTGCCGGTGGGCAACGAGGAGAAGTGTGTTGTAATCTCTAGAGGTTCTAGAGAGACTCTGTACCAAGGTTGCTCATAGTGAAGCTTGTGTGGACCGGTTGGTCCACACCCGTGGTTTTTTCCTCCTCACCTTGAGGAGGTTTTCCACGTAAATCCTTGTGTCACTTGTGCATTGTGATTGTGTCTGTATTTCCGCTGCATCTATTGGTTGAAACTATCCTTAAGTTTATTCACACAAGCAAGTAGTGGTTTATCCGGGTTGTGTGTCGCACCCGGCTTGCCGTAACAGAGGGGACAGGGTTGAGATATGAAGCTGCTTGAAGTGCTGATTTTGGTCCACCTGGATGACCAATTCGATGTGTAATGCAGCTGGAATCTGTTATTTTGACAACTTTCACTCATCTAGTACACTTCTGTCTAGCAATCTGCCGTGCAAAGAGCCCTTTATAAATCGGTGAAGCAGTGTTTTATGACGCAGATGGCAAATTCTTGCAAAGTATTGTCGATTTATGTTCTCGGATTCTGAATTCTCGAAGATTATAAAATGTAGAATAATTTACAGAGATCAGGGAGGCTGATTGCACTTTGCACCCTTTTTTCGGATACTGACATACTTTACAGTAGCATATACTGCCGTCATCTCTGTTGCTCCTTCCTAGAGTTGGGCCAAATCTATGATTAGCATGGACGCACAGCAAACAAGAAACAAAAAGGCGATCTGATTAATCAATCAATATCATCTGTTCAATCACGTTTACAAGCCTTCTTTGAGGCATGAAGAAAATACATCAGTGCCGGCATCTAATTCTAGCCAAGACTGCTGATCCTGGATGCCGTAGTCCTCAAAAATCCATCAGATACATGTATTGAATCGTGTTTAGCATACATATTACAGAGCTTACACGCCTTCTTTGAGGCATCAAAGAACATATCAAGTACTTCTTGAAAAAAAAAACCCAAGAAGAACACATCAAGTGTTAGCATCTAATTCTTGCTACCCAAGATCAGAAGTTCAGAACTGGATCTCCCCTTCCTCCAAGTCGTCAAGAATTTCTCCTTCCTCCAAGTCTTCTTCAGAGTACTCGTCCGCCTTGAGGAAGAGCCCAAGCTGCGGCAACAAGGTGTAGGGGATCGCCCTCTCGTAGTCGTACTCGACAATGCGGAGATTCTTCAGGAGCGCCCGGTGTATCGTCTGGCTGGGAATGCGCGTCCTCTCCGTCTCAAGCACGTCCTGCCGGGCCTTCTCCCTTGCCTTGCATCTCGCGATAGACTCCTTGGCCATGGCCATCAGCATCATGGCGTCGCGCTCTGCCTGAGTTGAATCAGTGCTGCCGCCGGACTCGATGGTACTTGAGCAAGGGCTGCCGCTGATGGTTTCGTGGTCGCCAAGATTCTTCAGGAACACTGTTAGAGATATATGTCGGTTAGGTTTAAGGATAGATTAGGTAGAGATATTACTTGTCTTCTACTCCAAGTCTACTACCTGTACGTCTATATATACTCGCCCCCGAGGCTCAATAAAATATCCATCATATTCCGCCATACCTCTCTCCCTCTACCCTTCAACATGGTATCAGAGCGGCGCCGAACCTTGACCTAGCCGCCGCCCCGCTTCCGCACCGCGCCGCCCCCGGGGAGGTCGATCTCCATGATCTCCGCCGGGGGCCGCGCCGCCCGTATTAGGGTTCGTCCGCCGATCGGTTGATCGGCTGCCCTACGTCTTTTTCTCGCCGGTCGCTTGACCGGCGTTTTTTCCTTTTGGTTTACCGATCTTAGATCGGATTGCGTCGCCCACCGCCGCCGTCACCACGCGCCTCTACTCCAACCTCGGCGTCGACCTCGCACCGGCGGCCACCCACCTTCACCAACCGCGCGGCAACGTCGGACGTGTCATCCGAGGGATGCCTCGGTGCGTCACTGCCGGCTCCTCGCCTGCGCGGACTCCATCGCCGGTCCGTCATCGCCGTCATCGCCAAGGACTTCACCGACAACGACGCCACGGGTTCCGATCTGTGTGCCGTCGTCAAGGACTCGGCAAACAGCGCCGCCGTCGGTCTAATCAACCGATCTGGCGCTCATCTCTGCCAAGTACGTCCCCGAGCACGCGCCTACCACCGTTTGCGCATCGGGCTACCGCTGCGTCGCCCCTTCGGGCCGTAGCGTCGCCGCCTTTGGTCCCCGCCGCCGGCTACCAACGTGCCTTCTCTGGCATGTACGTCACTGGTGGTTCTCACGCCGCTGCACGCGGTCATCGCCGTCACCTCGCGAGGACGTCGCTGGCTTCAACCGCGCCACCTCCCTCGGCGTGGGTTGTCGCCGTCCGCGCATGGTCTTCGTCGCGCCGCTGGGTTCTTCCTCGCCTACTTCGAGTACCGCCGCCGCATCTCCATAGGTAACCTGCATGGCCCTCCTGGCCGTCGCAGGTCCCGCCGACTACCTCTTCGCCTGTCTAGGCATCCAGCATGGCCACTTTTGGTCGTTGCTGGTTCGCCGCCTTCTACGTCTATGTCCAGCACGACTTCATCGTCAACGTCATCGCCTTGTTCATAACCACACCTGCTCGTCTACTCCGACAACCGCGGACTGCATCGGCACCCTCTCTTGGCCGCTCTGCGCCTCGCAACCGTCGTGGAGGCCTTCTCTGCTAGTCTCCTCTCCGACATGGCGTGAAGTTGTTCCAACTGGTCCCGTTCTTCGCACGCCCGGTACTGGCAACACCGGCGCGTGCATTCGTCCCCGACGCGCTCCCGAGTCTGGCAAGCTTGGTCGCAGCGCCTCGTCCCCGTGTTCGTCTTCGCGTACTCAGTTTTGGCACAACCGGAGTATGCCTTCGTCCCCGACGTGCGCCTGGTTCTGGCACAGCCATGGCCGCACCTCGTCCTCGACGGCTCGGACTGCATCGACTTCGGCATCGCTCTCCCCGACGACTGCCTCGACGCGTCTCCGTCCTTCTACGGCGCCCTACGCGCCTGCGGCTTCATCTGCGTGTACCTCGTCATCGGCACTCGCCACGACATTGACCACGGCGACCCCTAGCACGGCTACCTCGACCAAGGTTGCAGCACCCACCGCTCTCGGCTTCCTCGACATCGGCACAAGGGCTACCACCTCGCCTGAGCACTCGTCGGCTTCCTCTCCAGTCCAAGCATCCGCGCCGCGACATCGACCACGACGCTCCCGCTCCGACTGCGGGGGGGTGTCAGCCTTCTGGGTCTACTTCGGTTTATCTCCAGTCTGACCGTCCACGTCGTTCATGTTGTTCACGACGCTCCCGCTACGACTGCGGGGGGGTGTTAGAGATATATGTCGGTTAGGTTTAAGGATAGATTAGGTAGAGATATTACTTGTCTTCTACTCCAAGTCTACTACCTGTACGTCTATATATACTCGCCCCCGAGGCTCAATAAAATATCCATCATATTCCGCCATACCTCTCTCCCTCTACCCTTCAACAAACACCACTGGTGACGCGTCGCCGCAGATGTCCACGTACTCGTCATCTTCCTCCTCGGTGAGTGGCAGAGGCGCCGACACGATCGGCAAGGGGGAGACGCCGCCAACGATGTCAATCTCTTCGTCCTCTTCATCGGCCCTGTCTCGGACGAACTTGTCGAGCTGCTTCCGTAACTCGAGGATGGCCTCGTCCTGAACGCCGTCCATGTCGAGCTCCAAATATCCGTCGCTGGTGGCAGTGTTCTGCTTCAGCAGCAGCTCCATGATGTGGTTGGGAAGGTCCGAGTCCGACGCTAACTTCTCCAGGTCGGCCTTCAGCTGCTCCCTCTCGCCTTTCGTCACCATCTTGCGCTTGATCGCCGGAGGAGGAGACGCCGCCTGGATCTTCCTACGCTTGATCACGGGAGCGGGAGGAGGAGCCGCCATGATCTTCCTGGCCTTCTCGCGGAGGCCACGAACCGCGACGAGCTCTGCGTTGAACCTTTGCCGGAGAAGATCCTTCCTCGCGCGCTCCGTGTCGGGCATGTTGCCGACGGCGCTGAAGGCGCGCTTCCGCCCGAGCATAGACGGCTGCCGGTAGGTGGCGACCTCCATGGGATCCGTCCTTCTCCTGCGCGCAGCTGGGACGCGCTTGTGCTGGCTCGCTGCAGATCGAAGGGGCTGCGAGACTCGATCGAGTACAGGAGGGGGAAAGGAAATCTGGGGCGGTCATGGGAGAAGGAAAGGTGTGGCCTTTTATCGGCGAAACCGTGTCTGTCTGGTATCCGAGCTCAAGCTCGCTTCAACTGGTAATCACCTAGCTTAGGCACCACGCTTAGATCGGATTTCTGTAGATCATTAGAATGGATTTGAAACCGTGTCTGCATATTGGAGTTCTAGTCTAGTCCGGGTAGAATTAGACTTGCACTCCGTAGTCGGTTTGCAGCATCAGGGACTTGCACTCCGTACGTAGTCGGTTTGCACTCCGTAGGTGCCTCGCCTTTGCAGGTATGGTGCCGTTTTGTGCGGTTGTTTTATCAGAATCATGTACAAAACCTAGTGCATTTTCTTCTAACAGAATGGGATGATTTGAACTTTTTTTCAGATTTAAACATTTTTAAAACTTGAGCTTTCTTCAAATCTGAAAACTAGAAAACAGGGGAAAAACCGGAGCAGCAACTCACGCACACGAAGAAAACACAGTGAACATTGTAGATGGGCCAGCCCGACAGAAGATCCTTCAGGCGGTGCACTCGTAGTGCACGGTACATGGGAAATAGCACTCCCACGAAAAAGGGTCAACTTATAAAATTTGCAGTTTTTGCCGACATAGTAGACACCATATTGAGGTCTGCCCCGTAATATTTTTGCATTAAATCCTAAATCTTGCCCCAAAACTATATGTCTATGGCTTCTAAGGCAAAATGAGGTAAATCACATATGCCTCCACCCCTCCTACCTCCGATTCTGATGCCCACCACATCGGACTCCTCCCAACCCCCCTCCCCCACAAATCGGTGTCAAATACGTTGCGCCTTTGCATTGATATACATGCCACCAAAGTATGGTCGGTCAATTCCTCGTCCCGTGACGTTGGATCCTCCGCCTCGTCTCGCCACTCGGCACCCGGCCGCGTTGAGCCATCCTCCCCCAAGCGCGACAGATGGGTATCAAAAGTGTCTCACTGCCGCGGTGCCCTATCTCACCGCATGGTCACCACCCCCACGCACGGAACGTGTTCCTCGACGTCGAGGCCTGACGTGCCGAGGCAGGAAGCTCGTGGGCTGCCACACGAGCTCTATGACCTCCCGGCTCGCACGGCTTGGTTGTTGCAGGTGGTTGCGCGAGTTCCGCCACCTCTGGTCCACTGTGAAGTGCCCGAGGACACCTATGACTTCGACGACGACTCTGATGGCGACCCACTTCTCACAGAAACCAAGCGCCACTCCCGTAAGACGATGTCTCCAATGTGTGGGAGCGCATGATGTGACGCTGCCTCGCAGCCAAGCAGAAGCATGCAGATCTGGAGGAGGCCCAACGCGGCTCCCAGGCGGACCACGGAGGTTACATCATCGTCGACTAGGAACTCCGGTGCCAGCACCGCCGCGCCACCCGCTAGATTCCCTGGTGGAGACTAGTGCTTCTCGGAGAGTTATCTTGGGTTCTACTACTTCTAGGTTAGCTAAAAATGCCGAAAATACTACAAAATTCTTTTGTATGTAAAATGTATGTATGATCAAGTAAAGAGCTCTTTCGTAAATCTTTGAGGCGAAGCCTTTTTCGATTATGCAGTTTAGTTTAATTTTTGTTGTTCTGGTTATGCAATTCTAAAACATCAAAAGTGGTATACAACGCAAACCATTTTTACGGATATAGAATATGCGATATCTGCTATAAATTCTCTAAGAGGACACCCAACAGGTTTAATCTAGTTCTTGCCTCAGTCGATCCAAAGCCTAATAAGGCCATGAATAACAGAGCCTACTCAGAGCATATTCACTAGCGCCCCCAATAGGGTGTTGGAAACAATGTCAAACAAGTGATATTACGCGTGCACATAGTGCCGGTCTATCGGGGCTGAATGCTCCTAGAGGCTCCAACACTATTTTTTCTAATAGAAATATAATACAAAGTTAAAGAAAAGAACACATTTTATTCAAATTTAGCCATATTTACGAAGTTTAACAAAAGTTGATTAAAACTTAATTAAAGAGAAACCATATAATCTACTAGTGTCGGCAAGACTCTCCAGTCTAGGCTGCTGTTGTGCGCACTGTCTCCGTCGGCTCCACCGCCTTCCTCATCGGTCCAGCTGGAGGAGAAGTTTTCTGATGTTTTCTTCCTCTCCTCCTTCACCCCGTTGCCGCTAGCGAGGTCGATGACGGTGACGTTGTCCTAGGCTGACCACCAGACCTTGTACTACCCGGTGGCCAACAAAACCTCGTTCCCCGAGTCCACCATCGCCTAGGTGAGCCTGACTCATCATCCGTGTCGGGGTCGTGGAGCATGACCTCGAGACATAGATTCTTCATCTACGCCAGCTATGGATCCTTCTTCCGCGATGGAGGGAGCAATGTTTTCTCCTTGTTTGGGCACATGAGGAATAGGCGGCCATGAGGTTGTCATGAAGGCGCTGCATCATTTCCTTTGGGAGGAACACCGATGAAGAGTGCACCAAAGAGACTGAGGCCGACGACTCATGAATAACGATCTGATTGAGGTGCATGCGGCTCCTTGATACGTCTCAAACGTATCTATAATTTTTGATGCTCCATGCTTGTTTTTACACCATTTGCTTAGTGTTGCGTTACACTTCGTGGCGTTTTTATGCATTTTCTGGAACTAACCTATTAACAAGATGCCACAGTGTCAGTTTCCTGTTTTCTGTTATTTTTGTGTTTCAGAAAAGTTACACATGAAATATTCTCGGAATTGGACGAAACAAAAGCCGAACATCCAGAAATTTACCGAAGCTTCCATAAGTCCAAAGAGGAGACGGAGAGGGGCCACGGGCTGGCCACACAGTAGGGCGGCGCGGCCCAGCCCCTGGCCACGCCCCCTACGTGTGTGACCGCCCTGGTCCACTTCTGACGCTGCCCCTTCGCCTATAAAGACCCCCCGACGGGAAAAACATAAGTACCCGATCAATTTTCCAGAAACACATCGCGATCCACCGCCGTCGTTGACCTGAGATCGGGAGGGTCCAGAAGCTCTTCCCGGCACCCTGCCGGAGAGGGGAATCGCCACCGGAGGTCTTCTTCATCGCCATGCTTGCCTCCGGCGCGATGAGTGAGTAGTCTACCTTGGACTATGGGTCCATAGCAGTAGCTAGATGGTTATCTTCTCCACCATGTGCTTCATGTTTAGATGGTGAGCTGCCTTACATGATCGAGATCATCTTTGTGTAATTCTATATATTGTGTTTGTTGGGATCCGATAAATATTGGTGTTATGTTGAGTTGATGTGATGAATCATATATCTTATGTTATCTCTATATTGTTTATGATCTTGCATGCTCTCCGTTGTTAGTAGCTATCTTGGCCAAGTAGATACTAGTGACTCCAAGAGAGGGTATTTATGCTCGATAGTTGGGTTCGTGCCTCTATTTAATCTGGGGTAGTGATAGAAACCTCTAAGGTTATAGATGTGATGTTGCCACTAGGGAGAAAACAACATTTTGTGTCCAAGGACATATGCTTTATTTATATTACACACTTTGCTTAATGCAGTTATCTGTTATTCGCATGTTAATACTCATGGGGTGTTCGGGCGATATCCCCGTGAGTGGATTATTAGTCATAGATGCAGTTAGATGGCGGTCTATGTATCTTGTTGTAATGTCCAGAGTAAATCTCATAGTGATCCTCGCGACATATGCACGTTATCTTTATTCTATCAATTGCCCAACTGTAATTTGTTTACCCAGCATGTTGTTATTTATTTTATGGAGAGACACCACTAGTGAACTGTGGACCCTGATACGTTGCAAACGTATCTATAATTTTTGATTTTCCATGCTTGTTTTACACCAATTGCTATATGTTTTGTCTATACTTTGTGGCACTTTTATAATTTATTTGGACTAACCTACTAATAGTTGCAAAAGTGCACAATGTTCTTGTTTTATACTTTGATGTGTAGGAATTACCAAGAATACAAGTGGAAACCTTGTTGGAGTCAAATTGGGACTTTCCAGAAATCTGGCCAGAACTTTTTTCGAAGATGGTCACGTCACAGGTCGAAGACGGCGTCAAACAGAAAACTATTCAATTACAAAGTTGTAGGGAATTTCACGGCGAACGTTCTGGACATAAAGTTCACCTGATTCCGAGTCCGGACGACCGAGATAAGCCCACTCCATTGTGGCCCAAGACGGGGAGACGGAAATCCGATAAACTATATAAAGAGAGGAACCCTAGCTCGTGGGAGACACCTCCATCCACGAATTTGTAGCCACCAGAGCCACATTTTCGCCTCCCCCATGGATCCCATCTCCATGGGGGAGGCCTCCCATGAAGCCATGAAGGAAGGGGGCTAAGGGGCGGCGCTCCCCATAATGTCGGCGGCGGGGGAGTCCCTCGCGCCGCCGCCGCCGCCCGTGCCCCTCGCTGCTCATCTCCGCCATCTTCACCGCTATCTCCATCACCAACTCCTCCTATTATGCAGTGGTTCATCCTCCCACACACCTCTGTACCGTCCTATGTAAACATGGTGTTTGATGCTATAATATTTATCCTATGATCTATATCATGTTTGCATAGTTTATTTGTTCTTAGATTGATTTGTTGAATGTCTTTGGTTCATTAGAGTTATATGTTGATATGGTACTGTCCTTTGGTGTCCATTATATTTATGCGCGCATGGATTAAACATCTTAGGGTTAGTAGTATGTGCAAAAAGAAGGGGGTAGTTCTGCCGGAGTGACAGAAACATGAGGACGCGAACCAGAACGTTGCACGTATGGGAGTAAGAGGACCATTAACTTAAGGCTATGGTTGGGGAAACCTTAATGCATTGTTAGTATTTGTGGATGCTTGCTAACAATGCAATCATATAGTACTTGTATTTCTAAGTAGTGAAGTGCATGTATATTTAGCCTCTCCCATATAGAAAACTGCATCGAAGACAGTGAACCCGATTTATTCACTAATTGAACTTAGACAAAGCCACCACTATTACCACCACTTTTCCACAGTCATGCTACTATTAGTTTATGGTTACTTAGTATATTTTATTGTTGTAGCACTAACAATTACTTTCTTGTATTTATTATCTTGCAAAGCTATCTCTCATACCCGTATTGTTGCTCTAGTTTTATTTCCTAGATGATGCAAACGTTTAGTGTGTGTAGAGTTGTATCAGCGGTTGATAGAACTTGAGAGAACATTTATCCTACCTTTAGCTCCTCGTTGGGTTCGATACTCTTACTTATCGAAAAGGCTACACACGATCCCCTATACTTGTGGGATATCAAGACCTTTTCTGGCGCCGTTGTCGGGGAGCAATAGCGTGTGGGTGAATATTCTTGTGTGCACTTGTTTGCTTTATCTCTAAGTAGTTATTTACTTTCAGTTTTAAGTTGTTCTCTATCTTTGTATGGATAGGGAATGCAAATTACAAAAAAATTATTTGTACTTGTTACCTAAAAACGTTTTCAAAGAAGAAAGTGATTGGAAAGATGAGTAATGGTTAAGTGGGGGCCGACCTTGAACACTTGTGTTCATGCCTATGAAACCAAAACAAATCTTCCCATGGAAGCTTTTAAGTTAAAAACTTGTATATATTGTATATATTGTACATATTCCTTTGTACCATAAAAGTAAAGTGATAATTGTAGTTCCTAGTTACTTGGAAGTTGATAGTTTTGCTTTGCTGTCCAAAAACAGATTTTTTTTGTGCTTCACCGTATAAAATGTTTAAAATCACCAGAACGTGATATTGACCTGATATTTCTTGAGTGCAAAATAATGCTTATTATCTTTCTTTCATTAGACTAACTTTTTCTGATTTGAGTTACGTAGCTGTCTCAAAAAATTCGACTTTCACCGACTATTCTGTTTAGACAGATTTCTGTGCTTCACTATAAAAAATCGTGAAAAATCTCAGAATAGTGTTTTGATCTGAAATTTTTTGTGCATGAAACTGAGATTATGATCTGTCGTTCTTTAGTTTGGAGTTTTTCGATTTGAGCTACTTAACTATCTCATTGAGTGTCATCTTTACAGAATATTCAGTTTTGACAGATTTCTTAGTTTATTCAATATTGTACTTGGTGTTATTAGTTTCATTAGTTTTTCAACGGACAACGGAAATCATGAATACCTTAGTATATACAGTGGCTAATGTTGAGTATAGATTATGAAACTTGTCAATGCTTGAAAATTAGTGGATTTTATTTAATGAGTACTAACCCTACTAATGAGTTTTGTGAAGTTTTATGTGGATGTAGCTTATAAGTTCTAATCAATATGGTGATATGAGATGAACAAGAAGACACGAGAGCTCAAGCTTGGGGATGTTTAGGTGCATCCCAAGAATATATTCAAGAAGATACAATCATCTAAGCTTGGGGATGCCCGAGTCATCCCCCTATTCATCAACTAACATGAGGTTGTCTCCTTCATACTCTATATTACCCATCCACATGATATGTATTGTGTTAACTTGTATTATAGTTGCTTTTATATGTATTGGTTTTATCTTCTTTAGTTTTATTAGGCTCTTTATTTTGTTTTTATTTCTTCTTTACTTTCACTTATAAATTGAAAACAACAAAAATAGTTCCTTTTGTTTTGCTTCTTTGTTTGGTTCTCTATTTTGTGCCTAGCTCAAAGGCATTAAAGAAAAGCACTCTTGGGAGATAACCCATTGTTTTATTTTCAGTACTTTTTCTTTTATTTGAGTCTTGGAAGTTATTACTACTGTAATAACCGCTCCTTATCCTTTTTATTCTGTTGTTGTGCCAAGAGAAGCCTCTAATTTGAGTGAGGTAAGATTTGGGGATGTTGCTGTCCTAAAACAGATTTTCGTACTGTACTGTAAAAATTCGTGAACAATCTCTAAAAATCTTTTGTACCTGCGATTTCTTGGGCTTATTCCTCAGGTTATATCCAAACTTTCGTTAGTTGAACACTTTTTGATTTGAGCAACAGAAAACCCCTTAAAAAATCGACCTTTGTCAGCTGTTCTGTTTTGACAGATTTCTACCACTATTCGTTGTTGCCTCTCGAACGCTTTCTTTTTGAGTTCTTTCGATCACGAAACTTTTGGGGAAGTTGCTACAGTAGTATATGCTTTATATGTGGTGATTTTGAGTTGAAACCTGAAGCAAAAGAGGTTGATTCATTGTTATACTTACACTAATGTTGCTAATAGAATTATGTTGAGTTTTGTATGAAGGAAGTTTTCAAGTGTAGGGATTGGAGAATGATGAGATGAGATGAAGAATGGACAAAAGCTCAAGCATGGGGATGCCCATGCACCCCAAGAAATATCCAAGAGGTACAAGCGTCAAAGCTTGGGGATGCCCTCGAGGCACTCCTTCTTCATCGGCAAAAATCAGGTCACCTTTCAAAACACTATATTTTTATTGCTTCATGCACTATGCGTTTTTCTTGGAGTGTCTTTACTTTAGCTTTCAGTTTTCTTTTGTTTTGTTTGCTACAATAAATGGTTAGACCCCAATAAATTTCTTTTAGAGGAGATGTACTCGCTTTTCATTTGCCAAGAACGCTCTAGTTTTCAATCTTATCATTCAACGAGTGTTCTCTTTTTCTAGAATTGCGTTTAGCTTTCATTTTTTGCCTTGATTTTTGTTCAGATCTTGTTATATCTTTGCATCAAGGTATATTTAGACCTCTGGTCTATGTTGGTATTCATCAAAAGAGTTATTTCAAAAAGAGAAAAAGTTTCATGCAAAAAGTGGTACAAAAAGGAGCTTGTTTAGACTGTGGCTTAGACTTTTGCATGCCATGCTTGATGTTATTTTGATAGTATGCTTAGTGATTTTTGCTGTAGCATGACTTGTCTCAAATGACTGAGATTGCTTAATGAGTCTTTGAAAAAATCATGCGTTATTTTTATTATGTGGAAGCATTTATTTGGTTTTCTCCTTTGATGCTTTATTTGGGTTGACTTGGCGCATGCTTACAACATGTTTGACTCTTACAAAGTCGCCATTAGCCTCTATGATCATTTGGTTTTTGACTTGTGATGCCATTTTATGCTTCTCTTAATGATGTTTTGTTGCTATGCATGATTATGGCCGTTATTGCTCTCTTAGTTGGTCGCTCCAAGTTTTTTGCTAGCCCTCATTTTGTACTGAGTATGAGCTCTACTCGTGCATCGAACTCCCAAAAACCAAGTTATTCCAACGTGTCCACTATAAATTCCTATGCATGGTATTTGCAAGCCATTCCAAGTAAATTTTTATGTGCTACCTTTTAAAAAACCTTCAAAATACTTCTCATTTTGTGACACTGTTTTCAGCTCATGGAGACGTAGTAGTCGGATTTGCTATCTTCCATATTGTTTTATTCCAAAAAGAAAGAAAAAAAGAAAAAAAAAGGCACTCCTCTATGGTATGTGAATGTTGGTGGGCATCCGATGGAATCGGTTAGCCATGGTTTGTGAAAGGAAAAAAAGGTGGGGAGGAGTGCCAAGCTTTATAAAAGAGCACCAAAGTGTCAATCTCTCTCTCAAAAACTTGCTTCATTTTTGTATGGAAGATAGTAAGAACCCCATTGCCAGTCGTTGACAAAGACAACCACCTCTCAAAACCAAATTTTTATCTCTCTGTTTTACAAATGAAAAGCTCTAGCACATGTTTAATCACTGCTTCCCTCTGCGAAGGACCTTTCTTTTACTTTTATATTGAGTCACCACCTTCTACCTTTATGCACTATCTAAGAGAGCATAGTTATTATTCTGAGTATAATGTGTATTGTCCCAAAGTTTTTATTGATTGATTCATGATCATGATTTCACTTGTTCTTAAATTATTTGTATCTAGTCGCCCTTTTAAACTTGAAGGTGTCATATGCATTTATGTTTTGCTATTCCATGAAGGACAAGCTGAAAACCATTTGTTATATTTTTCCATATGATTTGAACACATATTTGACTTTCATTGTTTCATTATTCATGATATTTCGTTTGTGTTTCTTTTCATGTTATAACATGGTTGCTAAGTTTTTATTGTCAAGACTATGTCTCTTATGCCCATGTTTTAAGTTCTTTGATCCCAGCACTCAATGCTTTACTTAGATGATAAGATTGTGATGGTGCATGTCACCTCAAAAATTATTCTTTTGTTATCACTTACCTACTCGAGGACGAGCAGGAGTTAAGCTTAGGGATGTTGATACGTTGCAAACGTATCTATAATTTTTGATGATCCATGCTTATTTTACACCAATTGCTATATGTTTTGTCTATACTTTGTGGCACTTTTATGATTTATTTGGACTAACCTACTAATAGTTGCAAAAGTGCACAATGTTCTTGTTTTACACTTTGATGTGAGATGGGGCCGAGTTGACGATGGTGCCAGAAAGCTTGTTGGCGTGTAGTTAATGAAGTAAACGACCGGCCAGTTGGTAAACCTCAAGAGAAGGTTTTGATGAATATAGCAGCAAGTTTTCCCTCAGTTAAGAAACCAAGGTTTGTCGATCAGGAGAAAAGCAGACAATAACGACTGAAGGTGATGCGGACTGGCTTAGCGACAGCTTCGAACAATTTATATATGGCGCCTCGTCCAAGCTTTGCTTTGCTAGCTGCAACGCGGAACCTGCACACAACACAACCAAGTACTTTGTTCCCAACTTGCGATGAGGTTGTCAATCTCACTGGTTTGCTTGAAACAAAGGTTATGAGCGTATCGAGTGGAAAACAGTAGAAGTATGCGAGTACAGTAAACAGTGCGAGTAAAGTAAACAGGTGATAGCAATATGATGGAAATAGGACCGGGGTCCAGAGTTCACTAGTGGTGTCTCTCCATAAGATAAATAACACATGCTGGGTAAACAAATTACAGTTGGGCAATTGATAGAATAAAGATAAACGTGATTTGTCAAGAAGATCACTATGAGATTTACTCTGGGCATTACAACAAAATACATAGACCGCCATCCAACTGCATCTATGACTAATAATCCACTTGTGGCAAATCAATCCGAGAACTCCACAAGTATTAAGTTGCGAACAACAGATAATTGCATTAAGCAAAGTGTGTAATGTAAACAAAGCATATGTCCTTGAGCATATGAATGTTATTTTCTCCCTAGTAGCAACAACACATCTACAACCTTAGAGGTTTCTGTCACTCCCCCAGGTTAAATAGAGGCATGAACCCACTATCGAGCATAAATACCCCCTCTTGGAGTCACTAGCAACTACTCGGCCAAGATAGCTACTAACAACGGAGAGCATGCAAGATCATAAACAACATAGAGATAACATAAGATATAATTCAGTACAGCAACTCAATCATAACACCAATATTCATCGGATCCCAACTAACCAAACATGTAGAATTACATAACGGCGATCTCAATCATGTAGGGCAGCTCATGAGATCTAAACATGAAGCACATGGTGGAGAAGACAACCATCTAGCTACTGCTATGGACCCATAGTCCAAGGTAGACTACTCACTCATCGCTACGGAGGCAAGCATGGCGATGAAGAAGACCTCCGGTGGCGATTCCCCTCTCCGGTAGGGTGCCGGGAAGAGCTTCTGGACCCTCTCGATCTTCGGGTCGATGGCGGCGGCGGATCGCGATGTGTTCTGGAAAAGTGATCGGGTCCTTAGGTTTTTCCCGTCGGGGGGTCTTTATAGGCGAAGGGGCGATGTCAGAGGTGGAGCCAGGTGGCCTCACGCCTGGCTAGCGCGGCCTAGGCCCTGGCCGCGCCGGCCTGGCGTGTGGGGCCCCTGTGGCTCCCCTCCTACTCTCCTTCGGATGACTGGAAGCTCCCAGACAAAATAAGACTTCAGGAACTTCTTTCGTCCAATTCCGAGAATATTTCCTGTGTATCACTTCTGAAACACAAAAACAACAGAAAACAGGGAACTGGCACTGTGACAACTTGTTAGTAGGTTAGTTCCAGAAAATGCATAAAAGTGCCACGAAGTGTAACGAAACAGTAGGCAAATGGTGTAAAAACAAGCATGGAGCATCAAAAATTATAGATACGTTGGAGACGTATCAAGCATCCCCAAGCTTAACTCCTGCTCGTCCTCGAGTAGGTAAGTGATAACAAAAGAATAATTTTTAAGGTGACATGCACCTACACAATCTTGATCATATATGTAAGCATTTGTGAGCTGGGATCATAAGAACTTAAAACATGGGCATGAAAGATATAATCTTGACAATAAGAACTTAGCAACCATGTTGTAAACATGAAAATGAACACAAACAAAAGATCATGAAAATGAAACAATGAAAGTCAAACGTGTGTTCAAATCATAAAGAAAAACATACAAATGGTTTTCAAGAGAGCAAAACATAAATGCATAGGACACCTTCAAGTTTAAGAGGGCGACTAGATACAAATAATTTGAGAACAAGTGAAACCAACAATATGAATCAATCAATGAACTTTGGGACAATGCATATTACACTAAGAATGACAACTATGCTCTCTTAATGGTGCATAAAGGAAGAAGGTGGTGACTCAACATAAAAGTAGAAGAAAGGCCCTTCGCAGAGGGAAGCAGTGATTGCAAGTTTTATAACCTTCAAAAATTATGGTACTTGCCAGCTTTGAGCTCTCATTGCCCCCATCATAAGCATCTTGAATGGTTAAAGTTAATGCGAGAACAATTATGATGCATATGCTTGACAAATCATAAGTTGAAAACCTCGTGTCCCGTGAATACGAGTACCCAAACCTCATGCTACTTTACTTAGAGTCCCAAGCAACGCTCTTGTCATTGTAAGTATATGCATATCATTGAGAACCGCCAACGGGGTACCTCCGTGCCCGATGACATGGAACAAGCCCACATCAAAATGACAGGACAAGCAGACAATGAACACCTCGACATCTCCTTTATTTGCCATTTGTTTAGCTTTTTATTGTGAGATGCGTCGTCGAATGTTCACCATGGGTATGCTGCAAATTTCCACCATGAATTATGCATGGCTTAGATTAGCGGCCCGGCATTTCCCTAACACATATACAAACTCCATGATCCCCACAAGATTCCCAATTCATTTCACACCGCGGGCATCCATAAATAAAAGATCACGATATCAACTCAAATAAGAAGTGCAATATTGAAAGCTTGCCCATGACTGCATGGCTGGGCTAGTCTCTAACTTACAACTTGCAAGCATAACAACTCAACATAAGAGACCACAATGTCAAATTTTTAAGAACAGGAAAAAGTAAAGTGTGCCTTCCGGTTCGTGAGAGCTTTACTGACCGAATTTCGCATAACACTGGTAAGAGTTTAATTTGAAGTGAAAATAAAAGCAAGTCAAATTTACTTGGAATAGCAAATTGCTAGTAGGTATATATGGTGGACACTTTGGAAAATTTTGGTTTTTAGGAGTTGGATGCACGAGTAGAGATCATACTCAGTACAAGGCGAGGGCTAGCAAAAGACTGGGAGCGACCAACTAAGAGAGCAATAATGGCCATAATCATGCAAAGCGACATTAAAAAAGCATAAGATGGAATCAAAAGTCAAAAACTAAATGATCATAGAGGCTATTGGCGGCTTTGTAAGAGTCTAACATGTGTGAGCATGCGCCAAGTCAACCCAAATAAAGCATCAAGGAGAAGACCAAAATAATGCTTCCATACAATAAAAACAACGCATGATTTTTTTCAAAGGCTCATTAAGCAATCTTAGTTATTTGAGACAAGTCATGCTACAGCAAAACCACTAAGCATACTATCAAAAAGACATCAAGCATGACATGAAAAAGCCTAAGCCGCAGTCTACACAAGCTCCTTCTTGTACCACTATTTTGCATAAAGCTTTTTCTCTTTTCCAACACCATTTGAAATTTTTATAAACACCTCTTTTGATGAAAACCAATAAAGATCAGAGGCAAAAATACACCTTGATGAAAAGATATGACAAGGTCTGAACGCATATCAAGGCAAAAACGAAAACCAAAAGCAGTAGCGAAAAAAGAAGAACACCCGGTGAACGATAAGAGTGAAAACGGAGTGTTCTTTGCAAATGAAAACGAGTACATCTCCTCCAAAGGAAATTTGTTGGGGTCCAACCATTTATTGCAGCAAACAAAACTAACTAACTAAGAAAACTAAAAAAACTGACGCTCCAAGAAAAACACATAGTGCATGAAGCAATAAAAATATAGTGTTTTGAAAGGTGACCTGATTTTTGCCGATGAAGAAGGGGTGCCTTGGGGGCATCCCCAAGCTTTGACGCTTGTACTTCTTGGATATTTCTTAGGGTGATGCATGGGCATCCCCAAGCTTGAGCTTTTGTCCATTCTTCAACTCATCTCATCATTCTCCAATCCCTATACTTGAAAACTTCCTTCATACAAAACTAAACACAAATCTATTAGCAACATTAGTGCAAGCATAACATATAATCAACCTCTTTTTGCTTCAGGTTTCAACTCAAAACCACCACATATATAGCAAATACTACTGTATCAACCTCCCAACAAGTTCTATGATCAAAAGAACTCAAAAGAAAGCGATAATGCGGCAAACACAAATATTGGCAGAAATCTGTCAAAACAGAACAGCTGACAAAGGTCGAATTTTTTAGGGGTTTTATGTTGCTCAAATCAAAAAGTGTTCAACTAACGAAAGTTTGGATATAACCTGGGGCATATGCACAAGAAATCGCAGGTCCAAAATATATACAGAGAATTTATACGAATTTTTACGGTGCAGCACCGAAAACAGTTTCAGGACAGCAACATCCCCAAATCTTTACCTCACTCGAATTAGAGGCTTATCTTAGCACAAAAACAAAATAAAAAGGATAAGGAGCGGTCATTACAGTAGTAATGACTTCCAAGACTTAAATAAAAGAAAAAGTACTGAAAATAAAACATTGGGTTATCTCCCAAGAGTGCTTTTCTTTAACGCCTTTGAGCTAGGCGCAGAAAATTGCGAATCAAGTAACATCAGAAGGAGCATTAAGATCAACTGCAGAAGTCTTGTCAATAAGGCATTGTATTTCATTCACATAAGTTTTAGAAGACCCTTGGTGATCACGCCTTGGTTCACTCAAATCACAAAAAAGATTTTTGGGACAGATCCAGTCAAAATTATTTTCGAAAGCTTCACATAATCCCAAGATCTTGCTAGGTATAGGTATTGCGGCTCCTTCATCGTTTGTACTAATAACCTTTATAGGTGAACCGAGTTTATTAAAACATTTCAGAACTTTTCTAGCTTCAATAACGACATCTTTAAATTCTAAGCGCAAAGCTTCCAAAATAAAAGCTTTCTTTTCAGGATCTTCAATTTCATGAGGCTTAAGGAACATGTATTGCGTAAAAGAATTAAGACTAGCAAACCTAGTTTCCAACATGTGAATCAAATAAGCAGAAGCAACTTCAATACTAGGAGCTAGCTCAACCAAAGATTTTTCCTCAACTTCCTCATGCATACTAATGTGATTAAAGAACTCCTCAATGTTACTTTTTCCAATAATTGAACCACTACCTACTGAGAGGTCCTCCAGAACGTACTTAGGGATCAACATGATGAACTAAAAGTAAAGAAATAACAACTACCAAGGATTCTAATTTTTTGGGTTTTTAATATAAAACGATGCAGGTAAAATAAATAAAGTAAAGCAAAACAATAACAAAGTAAAGGATGTGCGTGCGAAAACTCCCCTCGCAGAAGTCTTCCACTCTTCCCCGGCAACGGCGCCAGAAAACTTGATGGGGCCGAGTTGACGGTGGTGCCAGAAAGCTTGTTGGCAGTGTAGTTAATGAAGTAAACGACCGGCCAGTTGGTAAACCCCAAGAGAAGGTTTTGATGAATATAGCAGCAAGTTTTCCCTCATTTAAGAAACCAAGGTTTGTCGATCAGGAGAAAAGCAGACAATAACGACTGAAGGTGATGCGGACTGGCTTAGCGACAGCTTCGGACAATTTATATATGGAGCCTCGTCCAAGCTTTGCTTTACTAGCTGCAACGCAGAACCTGCACACAACACAACCAAGTACTTTATTCCCAACTTGCGATGAGGTTGTCAATCTCACCGGTTTGCTTGAAACAAAGGTTATGAGCGTATCGAGTGGAAAACAGTAGAAGTATGCGAGTAAAGTAAACAGGTGATAGCAATATGATGGAAATAGGACCGGGGTCCACAGTTCACTAGTGGTGTCTCTCCATAAGATAAATAACACATGCTGGGTAAACAAATTACAGTTGGGCAATTGATAGAATAAAGATAAACGTGATATGTCAAGAAGATCACTATGAGATTTACTCTGGGCATTACAACAAAATACATAGACCGCCATCCAACTGCATCTATGACTAATAATCCACTTGTGGCGAATCAATCCGAGAACTCCACAAGTATTAAGTTGCGAACAACAGATAATTGCATTAAGCAAAGTGTGTAATGTAAACAAAGCATATGCCCTTGAGCATATGAATGTTGTTTTCTCCCTAGTAGCAACAGCACATCTACAACCTTAGAGGTTTCTGTCACTCCCCCAGGTTAAATAGAGGCATGAACCCACTATCGAGCATAAATACCCCCTCTTGGAGTCACTAGCAACTACTCGGCCAAGATAGCTACTAACAACGGAGAGCATGCAAGATCATAAACAACATAGAGATAACATAAGATATAATTCAGTACAGCAACTCAATCATAACACCAATATTCATCGGATCCCAACAAACCAAACATGTAGAATTACATAACGGCGATCTCAATCATGTAGGGCAGCTCATGAGATCTAAACATGAAGCACATGGTGGAGAAGACAACCATCTAGCTACTGCTATGGACCCATAGTCCAAGGTAGACTACTCACTCATCGCTCCGGAGGCAAGCATGGCGATGAAGAAGACCTCCGGTGGCGATTCCCCTCTCCGACAGGGTGCCGGGAAGAGCTTCTGGACCCTCCCGATCTTCGGGTCGACGGCGGCGGCGGATCGCGATGTGTTCTAGAAAAGTGATCGGGTCCTTAGGTTTTTCCCATCGGGGGTTCTTTATAGGCGAAGGGGCGATGTCAGAGGTGGAGCCAGGTGGCCTCACGCCTGGCTGGCGCGGCCCAGGCCCAGGCCGCGCCGGCCTGGCGTGTGGGGCCCCTGTGGCTCCCCTCCTACTCTCCTTCGGATGACTGGAAGCTCCCGGACAAAATAAGACTTCAGGAACTTGTTTTGTCCAATTCGGAGAATATTTCCTGTGTATCACTTCTAAAACACAAAAATAGCAGAAAACAGGGAACTGGCACTGTGGCAACTTGTTAGTAGGTTAGTTCCGGAAAATACATAAAAGTGCCGCGAAGTGTAACGAAACAGTAGGCAAATGGTGTAAAAACAAGCATGGATCATCAAAAATTATAGATACGTTGGAGATGTATCAATGTGTAGGAATTACCAAGAATATAAGTGGAAACCTTGTTGGAGTCAAATTGGGACTTTCCAGAAATCTGTGCCAGAACTTTTTTCGAAGATGGTCACGTCATGGGTCGAAGACGGCGTCAAACAGAAAACTCTTCAATTACAAAGTTGTAGGGAATTTCACGGAGAACGTTCTGGACATAAAATTCACCTGATTACGAATCCAGACAACCGAGATAAGCCCGCTCCATTGCAGCCCAAGATGGGGAGATGGGAATCCGAGAGACTATATAAAGAGAGGAACCCTAGCTCGTGGGAGACACCTCCATCCACGAATTTGCAGCCACCAGAGCCACGTTTTCGCCTCCCCCATGGATCCCATCTCCATGGGGGAGGCCTCCCATGAAGCCTTGAAGGAAGGGGGCTAAGGGGCGGCGCTCCCCCATGATGTCGGCGGTGGGGGAGTCCCTCGCGCCGCCGCCGCCCGTGCCCCTCGCTCCTCATCTCCGCCATCTTCACCGCTATCTCCATCACCAACTCCTCCTATTATGCAGTGGTTCATCCTCCCACACACCTCTGTACCGTCCTATGTAAACATGGTGTTTGATGCTATAATATTTATCCTATGATCTATGTCATATTTGCATAGTTTATTTGTTCTTAGATTGATTTGTTGAATGTCTTTGGTTCATTAGAGTTATATGTTGATATGGTACTGTCCTTTGGTGTCCATTATATTTATGCGCGCATAGATTAAACATCTTAGGGTTAGTAGTATGTGCAAAAGGAAGGGGGTAGTTCTGCCGGAGTGACAGAAACCTGAGGACGCGAACCGGAACGTTGCACGTATGGGAGTAAGAGGACCATTAACTTAAGGCTATGGTTGGAGAAACCTGAATGCATTGTTAGTATTTGTGGATGCTTGTTAACAATCCAATCATATAGTACTTGTATTTCCAAGTAGTGAAGTGCATGTATATTTAGCCTCTCCCACATAGAAAACTGTATCGAAGACAGTGAACCCGATTCATTTACTAATTGAACTTAGACAAAGCCACCACTATTACCACCACTTTTCCACACTCATGGTACTGTTAGTTTATGGTTACTTAGTATATTTTATTGCTGCAGCACTAACAATTACTTTCTTGTATTTATTATCCTACAAAGCTATCTCTCATACCCGAATCGTTGCTCTAGTTTTATTTCCTAGATGATACAAACGTTTAGTGTGCGTAGAGTTGTATCAGTGGTTGATAGAACTTGAGAGAATATTTATCCTACCTTTAGCTCCTCGTTGGGTTCGACACTCTTACTTATCGAAAAGGCTACACACGATCCCCTATACTTGTGGGATATCAGACCCCGGTCCAATTTTCTTTACATTGCTATCACCTGTTTACTATTACTCGCATTGTTTACTTTCTCGCATACTACTATCATTTTCCACTCGATACGCTCATATCTTTGTTTACAGCAAACCGGTGAGATTGACAACCTCATCGTAAGTTGGGAGCAAAGTACTTGGTTGTGTTGTATGCAGGTTCTGCGTTGCTACTAGTTGAAGACGCGCTAACAAGTATCGTTAACGACGCCCTTGTTGGAGAGTCACTAAGCTAGCAAGCATCACCTTCTTAAGTTTGGATTTCTTCTACTGGTTCGATAAACCTTGGTTTCTTACTGAGGGAAAACTGCTGATGTGCTCATCATACCTTTCTCTTGGGGTTCCCAACTGGTCGGTGATCTATATTAACACCGGTGCCATCACTCCTGCTCCCGCAGGAAATCCAACATGTGTTGAGAGGTACGCGAAGACGACGACGAGTGCGATTTGTACCTTGAAGGTACCAAGAATGCAATTGAGGCCCATGTGTGTGGCAGCTCGTAAGTGGTGATCCACAAGGATGCCATCCGTGTGCGTCCTTGCCACTATGCGTGTCGGCCAGTGCAGTTGAACCATATGCGGTAGGGGCCATAGAAGCGAGCGAGCTTCGCCTTGCCTCCCGCGCCTGCTGGAAGAACGTTAGCGACAATGGGTTGTCCGCATGGGCGAGCACAAGATATTTACAATAGGTATTCAAAATAAAAAATCCAATGCAAAACTTGAAAGGTAAAAAATTACTCAATACAGCAGTATAGACATTAAAAAAAAGACATAAAGATTGACAAACTGTTCAATATAAAGAGAAAGGTTTAGGAATTTTCCACGACGACATCATTTCAAATAGAAATTACATGACAATTTTTTTTTGTATATCACATGACAAATTGTTCAATATTAAAATGAAAGGTGCTCAAATTCAGTACAGGTTGTTCAAAGCTCTCTCTCCAACAATGTCGCTGCGTCGGACGCCTCGCCTGTCGCCTCTGACAACTGAACCTCTCACCGCTTGGCATAGACTTGTACTCGTGTGTCGCTCGAGGATGGAGAACGACTGAGCCATCCTAGAGCTAGATTGAGGGCTCACGCTCACAGGACTGCATGTTGGGTCAAGAGGCCAGCTGAATTTAGTGGACTGAATATTACATACTTTTACCAAAAATAATGGGTATTCAGCTGAATACCCATGAATATATGTAGGCCCGCCTATGGTTGTCCGCCCGCTGGTGCTCCGAGAGGGCGGCGTCGGCGGTTGATGTAGGCCTTGACCTGTTCACCATCTAGGACCGACGGGAAGACGTAGCCGGCCATGCTGATATTCCAACCATGGGGCAGCCTATGGTCCGACGATACGAGGAGGTTGTTCTGGTGTGCACCGTCGCCTTCTCGGTGGTGAGGCTACGAATGCGGTACTTGCTGCCACTGTTGTTGCTGCCATTAATCTTATGGTTGTGCGACATTGTGTATGTGTGTCTGGGGGAGGTAACAATAGGGAGAAAAGCATCCATGCTACCTCAGGGCGAGACTAGGGGAATGTTCACGACCGAGATAGGAACAATACATGATCTTATAGAGACTTTACTATTGTTCTTGCTCCAAGGTTATTGCTCGCCCTGGTCTAGCCACGACGTTGTCGGCGTGGCTCAGCCGGTGGATGGTGGCCGTGGAAAATTGGGACAATAAAGAAGAGGAGGAAGGAGACCCTACGGTCACGACTCACGAGACAAAAAAAAGAATAGATGGATCATGGATGGGATCCTGCGGTAGCATTCCATAGGTATAGGGTGCGCTGCTCGTGCCGCCGTACGACGAACCCGTAGTCAACCTTCTATTCCGTGATGAAGATTCAGATTCTGCAGTCCCGTACGATCTGATTCAGTCAGTCTGACCCATCTTTTTCTACTGACGAAATCACGCCGCCACGAGATATCGTCACGACGGGGCACTTAGGCCCCCTTCTTTTCAGCTTATTTTCCAGATTCTCCCAGAAGCTACCCTCCACCAGCTTCTCCCAGAATCTCGTTTCTAAAATTTTCACAACAATCTAGATTAGTCTTCCCAATACTTATCTAGATTGTTGTGCAAATTTTAGAAACGAGATTCTGGGAGAAGCTGGTGGAGGGTAGCTTCTGGGAGAATCTGGAAAATAAGCTGAAGGGGACCTTATTTGGAAAGATTGCAGTCCTACCCAACGTCACGCGCCCACTATTACTCTACCCGCCCCGATGAGCGTGTCGCCTCGTCGGGATTCCGGAACACCTCTCCCCCCTCCACTTCCCTTCTTCCAGTTCAGCAGCCAGTCAGCCGCCAACCGCCGCCGTCCTATCCTCCCGCCGCCGCCGCGGCCCGTCCGCGCAATGTGAGTGTGCCCATCCGTCCGTCGAACACCCCGTCGCGTGCGCCGGATAGGGTTCGGTGCTCTGATTCTTCTCCTTTTCTAGATCGATCTCTAACGGTGTTCGTTTCGATCTGGATTTGCAGGGTTTGCGCCCCGATGGCGCCGCCCGACGTGACGCCGGGGAAGGTCTCCGCCGAGCGCTCCTGGCCGCCCCGCTGCGGCCGCGCGCCCGCTGCCCCGGATGGCGGCAGCAGCGCGAAGGGCGTCGCCGAGGGCAGAGCGGCCGACCACGCGGGCGTTTCCTCCCCCGCGTGCAACGGCGGCCTCCCGGACGACCAGCACCGGCCGAAGCCGGAGAGGGGTGAGGGCGGAGGGGCACAGCCGCCGCCCGGCGACGGGGACGCGCGCCCCTCGGACGGGGACGGCCAGGGGGAGAGCGGGGCACTCGATGTGATGCCGCTGGCGTTCGCTGCCCCGCAGAGCTCTGCCGTTGACCCTGCTAATGGTTCCGTGGAAGATGGCGGGTGTATAGCCGATTCTTTGATAGTGGAGGGGAAGGGAGGCCGGGAGAGTGATCAATTGGTCAGGGATGAGGATGTTACATGCAATGGATACGGCAGGACAGTGGGAAGCAGAGCGGGTGATTCTGAATTGGAGACCGGGGAGGATCAGAGCAGAAAGAAGAGGTGCTCCATGTCCTCGGTGAATCCACCTCCCAAGAGGAGGGTGGTATCAGCCAAGCGCAAATTTCCGCCCGGCTGTGGGAGTGCTGCTGCTACCGGTATCGGCATCGGAGGTAAGGAGGTGTTGGTATCGGGTGACACACCGATAACTTTTAGCTCGTGGTTGTGTTCTCTATAAGGATCTCACGGTTCCAATTTCAGGTCGTGATCCTTCTCCGATGTTCGAGCGAGATGTTTCTAATGATAAAATGGAAGGCAAAAGAGAAGAAGTTGGAGGAGCTACCGAGACACACAATTGTAAGCTCCAAGAGTCTCAAGTTGTCGGCCGTGTTCTAGATGATTTTGCAGGTGGCCAACATGGTTGTGACAATCCCCGAAATAATCTTACGAACGATTCAACAAAACATGGTTTGTCTGAGGAGATAGATGAAAGAACACCATCACATGAAAGGACACCAGTACCACTAGTAGCGGGAGATGGTGATGTGAGAAGCGAATGTGAAGGAAGCTTGCCAAAAGGTACTTCGAGAAGTCTTGTTTATGTGAGGACAAATGGCAAGAGAAAGTTAAAGCATGATAACTTCGACAAGGACACTTTGAATTCGTTCGGTAAGGAGTCTAAGCGCGGACAGCATGTTGCCGTCGATCAAATTGAAGAAAAGAATGATGTGGGCCTTACTACTAAGAGAGTAACTATACTAGCATTGATGGCTCCGGACCTATGCCCATGGGCACAACGAAAGAAGTCTATTGTTAGTGTTTCTAAGTCTCTTACTTCTAGGAACAATGTGAAGAAAAATGGTCCTACTCGGAAGCAAGAGTTATCATCCAAAGTTGCCCCTTCATCATCGACTAGGCACAAAACAAAAGAGGGCCAAGAAGGTTTCTTCCCGGAAGATGACGAAACCTCTTTGGCATTGGATGTGCATGAAAAAGGCAATGAATTGTGTGTGACCCCCCCTCCATGTGCTGCTTCCGAGGACGGGAGTGTTGGTTCCGAAAGCAAAGTGACGAAGATTGGCGAGAGAAGCCGATTACATGAAGGGGAACACGGACCAGTAGTAACGGTGGACGTCAAATATGAGGGAAGCTTGCAAGAAGGTAATCCGAGGACTCATGCGAGAGGTCTTGTTAATGCAAAGACAACGAGCAAGACACAAGGTCTTGTTAGTGTAAAGGTGAATGTGACACACATAGATGAGATAGGTATCTTTGAAGACGACGCAAAGAGAAACAAGATTTCAAACACTCAGAGACGAGTGACGCGCTCAAATATGAGGGTTAAGCAATGCATGATTACTCGTAAATTAAAGAATGATGGCATCAACAAGGACCCTTCGGAAAGGTCCACCAAGGAGTCCAAGTGTGGAAACCATCTTTTGACCGATCAAACTAAAGAAAATGATGACAAGGGACTTGTTACAAATACAACTGTGTTAGCATTGATGGCTCCAGACAACTGCCCATGGACACAAGGAAAGAAGTCTATTGCTGGTGCTTCTCAGCCTCTTAATCGTAAGATTAAGTATCTTACGGTTCGTGAAGGTCTTTGTTTGCCTGACATGTCTGAAGGAAAAGAGAGGATTCCCATATGTGTGTTCAACACGATTGATGACATGCAGCCAATGCCATTTAAATACATCACCAAAGTCATATACCCGCCTTCATACGAAAAAGCACCTCCAAAAGGCTGTGACTGCACCAATGGTTGCTCGGACTCTAGTGAATGTGCTTGTGCTGTGAAAAATGAAGGAGAGATCCCGTTTAATTTGAATAGCGAAATTGTTTATACAAAGCCCGTCATATACGAGTGTGGTCCATCATGCAGGTAGGGTGTTCAGTAGATAGCTTACAAAAATAAAATAGCATACCATTGCTAGGCAGGCATAACCAATTTTTATAGTGTAATTTATAATATCAAGCAAGATTTCTTATTGCATGTGCAACATTCTACCAAGTCTGACATAGTAGGTTCAGATTGGCAGATCCAGATAGCAGTATGAGGAATGGCTCATAGAGCCCAAACTTGCTCATCTGAAATTAGTTCTTACAAAAAAAAATCGTTCATATTAGACAATTTGGTTAAACTAAATTGCAATTTTGCTAGAAATGGTGAGCTAACGAAAGTTAAAAATGCTTGCAGGTGCCCGCCAACATGCCACAATAGGGTGAGCCAGCATGGTCCCAAAATTCGGCTAGAAATTTTCAAGACGGGGAAGACAGGTTGGGGTGTCAGATCCCCCAGTTTTATCCCTTCGGGCAGTTTCATATGTGAGTATGTAGGTGAGGTATTGCAAGAGACAGAAGCTGAAAGGACAGAGAATGATGAGTACCTGTTCGATATTGGTCGTGACAGCGATGATGATGAAGAAGGCCCACAATCTTCTACCTCCGAGATAATGAACAAAGATGTAGGCTACACAATAGATGCTGCAAAGTGTGGTAATGTTGGACGATTCATCAACCATAGCTGCTCTCCAAACCTACATGCACAGGATGTTCTCTGGGACCATGATGACACGAGGGTGCCACATGTTATGCTTTTTGCTGAAAAGAATATACGTCCGCTACAAGAGCTGACTTACGATTATAATTATAACATAGGTCAAGTCCGCCAGAATGGCAAGGAGAAGATAAAAGATTGCCATTGTGGTTCGTCCAAGTGCCGTCTCAGGCTTTACTAAGGTATATTAGTGACTGGTGATGGTATTTCTCATTTTTTTAGTGTAAAGGAGTCCCATAAGTGCAATGCTTTTGCTCTTCAGACCACCTTGCGGTCGTCGTTGGCGTGTCATGTTTATTTTCTCGTACCCTGTCATTGAATTATTACTTCGTTTTGAAGAGCATATCAGCAGCGTTGGCTGAGTACTTTTTCTTCTGGGTCAGACTTCAATCAAGTAATGATGGTCGATAAATCGTTAGTTGTCAGTTATGTCATACTGTTATTTTCGGAATTGAAATTGTACTGGGTGGTCTCACTGTAGTTTTTCTCTTAACAATTTTTACAGAATCGCATAGCTTTTGCTGCATTTCTTCCAAGATAGACTGAATTGTCAAAGCTTAGAAAATGTTCCTAACCCAGCACACTAATCAGACAACCACAGTTCTACTGCCAGTTCTGAAACTAAGAACTGTTTACTTACCAGTCCCATAACAGCGCCAAAATGAATTGTGCTGTGTTCCCCATCCATTTGCTCACTTCCTTGATTTTACATGGCCCTGGGTCATCACACCAGGGTCATTCCCTCTCTGAATGCTAAGACACCACTTATCAGCACACACTCATAGTAGTCTGGGTGTGCGATCTCGTTTGTCCGTCTGCGAGGAGCCTGCATACTTCTGTTAGCATGCTGATCCTCGAGATGAAAAGTTAGTTTGATGATAAATCACATGAAGCATGCTGGAGTTGTAGCCTGTAGGTAGGGCAAGACTGCTCATTCTCACTGGTCAGAGTGTCAGAAAATGTCATTTTTTTGACAAAAGACAATCGTAAACTTCTGTCATGTATAACGCATACTCCATAAATCCAATGACAGATGTGCGCTATGAGAAGAATCAAGTTCGTCCATGAAGAATGTCTCGGTTTCCTGTTTCATGAATGTTATGGCCAGCTTCATCCAAGGTTGTAGCAAGAAAACTACTGTCTGCGAAGGAAAGAACCCATTAGATCGGTGAGATAGCAAGTTAGTGGTTTTTTTTTCCACAAAGCTGATAGGATATAATCCAGTACTATGTGGGGGGAATATTTCAAATTTAGGCAAATACGAGACATCCTTTTGGGACCGAAGGGAGTAGAAAGGTGCATGCATGTCAAGAACAATTGCCACATTAATGGATCATTTCTCATGTGTTAAATCCATCTAATATCAAGTGACTAAATAATTAAACTCCCTTACACATTGGTATTCAAAGAAGAAACTTGCTTCTGCACTGGTCCAAAAAACATCAGCAACTATGGCCTAAACTTCCTTAAAAAAACTATGGCCTAAACAAAACAAGGGCCAGGTGAAACTACTCTGGCCTCGTCTACAATTTTAGGCATAACTACTCTGAAACTAACAGCACCTCCGTTCTCCATCCAAGAAACGTTCTTACCTTATTTAAGATCAAGGCTGGAAGTAACTTTTTTTTTTGAACCAGGCTGGAAGTAACTAGTAGCCTCTAATCTCATTTGCCCAACCGGCATTATTCACCTTGCCGTGACTGTCTGCCTGAAAAAGAAAATGGAAGAAAGATATACCAAAAAAATCTTATGTTTTCTAATTTTATATTACTTATTCCAGTCCAATAGACATAATTTTAGTGTCTAGATACATTAATATGGATCTTGGAGTATTAAATTTGTTTGTTCAGTAAATCTCAGCAGATTGAGGCATGAACTGGGTATGGAGCTCTTTGAACGACGAATTGCGCAGAACCAACCAGGCTGTTGCTGTACATTGCCATGTTGAAATATGCACATGAATATAAAGGATACAAATGTCATTTGAGAATTCACATCTCTGATTTGTGTGAAGTTGTGGACAATGGTTCCATGTTTGACTCATAGCCGGACTCAGAGTGTAGTCACTTGATCAGCTTTCCTCCGTCTATGTACACGTGCTTGTCTCCTAATTCCATGGGAAAAAGGAAAAGGAAAAACACGTAGTGGTAGATCGAATTGAATTCTTTCCTGCCTGCATATCTAATTTCCATGTCAAGGCAGAATGGAGCAAAAAACATAAAAATTGCGGTGAGGGTGGATCGAACACCCGACCTTCAGATCTTCAGTCTGACGCTCTCCCAACTGAGCTATCCCCGCTTCTGCTACTGTTGTTACACATAGGTTGTATTATCCGATTGCACAGCGATAGGTAAAAATCTTTTACGCGTACATGTTTTTTTTTTCGGGTACATGTTTGGTTATATGCAAAGAGGCTGCATGTCGTCCCGCACGATAAATCAGCTTGGAGCCAGGCTCCAAAAAATCGGAAGTTCTTCTAGGGCTAGACATATGCACGACTTAAGCTAGAAGATATTTTCTTGTTTTCGATGTCACGTTGTATAACCCTCTCATATGCAGCTGAGCTTCCCATAGGGTAAGGTAGGGTCGCTGCCTTGACTTTTGATTAAAATGAGTTCATGAATTCTTTTACAGGAAGCTGAAATAGCCGCCGAGGCAGCTTGCTCCACCCAAGGGCAATCGGAGCCTTGGGACACTCCTTTCAACAGGGCGACGAATATTATGAAGAAGAGGCCCAAGCACAAGAAGATGACGTCCGCTAGGCGTGTTTCCGGCTTTGGGCTGACCACGAAAGTCGGCGTCCACTTCAAAGAGGAATCAAAGGCTAGAAAGGAGAGAAGAAGCAAGGTGGAGGAGGCGCAGAGGCTGGAGATTGCAGATCTCAAGGCGCAAGTGGCCGCGCTGCCGGCGCAGATGGAGGAGAAGTTCGAAGCAAGGTTGCGCCAGGTCATTCCTCCTCAACTGTGGGAGGGTCTAGCAGCGTGGAATGCCGCTGGTGGAGTTGGGCCGATAACGGTGCCCAGCGTGTCCGGCAGCAACTCGGCGCAACACGTGTCGCCGAATGTGGTGACCCTGCCCTCCTACCCATCGGCAGAACCCTTCGCGGGGCTGAGCCCGTTGGCCGCTGACAACAACAACGCGCAGCCGGCGCCGGTGCCCAACACCAACACGCGGCCGCCGCCTCCGCCGCACCCCAACACCAACACGCGGCCGCCGCCTCCGCCGCAACCCAACACCAACACGCGGCCGCCGCCCAACACCAACGTGCAGCCGCCGCCTCCACCGTAGCCCACGCAGCCTCGCGTGTCCACCATAGCCGACCTCGACGCCCTTACCAAGGTAACTAATCGTAGGCTCGACTTCATACTCTGTTGTCTTTTTTGATGAGTACCATCTGATAATGATGCCCAACATGTTCTCCTGCAGGACACTAGTTGCACCTTGCTGCACTATGTGAACGGCGTGCTGAAGGATGTAGGCAAGGTACCATATGCCAACCGAAGAACCCCCTGATGCACAACTTGCCCATCCCTGCTGGCATGTTCAGGGTTGCCCTGGTGCGTCCTTTGAAGGGTTGCGAAGGCGTTGATCCTCCCATGCAACCTCATGGAGCCGATGAGCATTACTCTCTCGGAGGTTGCGTCGGCTGGCCCTTGCTATCGCCGAAGTCACAGATTCGCCTTGCAAAGGATGATCAGCGCCCCGCGGCTGCCCCCGCTAAAAAGACACGGCCACCGGTGTTCGTCCCCGCCACCAAGAGGCATCAGCAGCTAGCCGCGCACACGCCATCGCCTCCACCCGAGCACATGGACGACGCTCCACCTAACCGCGGCGATGATCCCCGCGATGAAATTGACGCCTTCCTCGACATCGGGGCCAACGAAGGAATCTACATGCCTCCTCTTGGAGATCCAGCCTCCCGTGGTCAACAAGCCGGTCGTCCCCTGTCATGCATGCAGCGTCTGCGGTTCGGCGACGGTTCTCAGGAGACGCCTCCGGAAGCCGCAGCCACACAACCCAATCCGGCCAATGTTATCAGCCCCACCACACTCCACAAGGCGGTCGATGAGCAGCTAAAATCCGCTGCTCCCGTGCCGGATAAGTTGCAATCCACAGCTCCTGTCAAGGAGAAGAAGAAGAAGGGCCGGAAGCATAGCCGGAGTAAGAAGGCTTCGAGCCAGCCGTCTCTGAGGAAGATACTTCGGGCTGAGGACGACAGTGCAAGAAGAGCCCAGTGATTTCCCCAGGCACATAGCGGGTCGGCCAATGCTGACAAAGGAGATGCTCGCCAACGCGGGTGGAGCGATCGTGAATTTGCACGACAGCATCCAGTATCTCGAGGAGCGCCTTCTCCAAGAAAAGAATCCCGGGTACCCGGTCTACACAATCAAGGTGCCGGAGGGCCATGGCTTCATCGATACATCACCCGCTAAAATCTTCTTCGTGCGGTACGAGGACATCTACAATCTGCTGCACTCCAACCGCCTGGACTATAACTTGGTCCGTCTATACACGCTTCATATGGCGTTGAAGGCGAAGAGGGAGAAGACCAAGGGCATCATGATAGTAGACCCCTACTTCATGCGTGACGTTGCCTTGGTGAACGAGGCGGACCGGGCAACGGTGAAGGAGTACCTTGGGAATATCTTTGTGGAGAACCCGACTATCGACTCCATTCTTCTGCCTTGCTTTCCCGAGTAAGTGAACACCGCCGTGAAAACTTCTTTCTTAGATTCTCCGGTTGGTCCTCTTACAACAATTTATTTTTCAATTGTGCTGCGCAGAGGCATATACTGCTCACTCATATCCATTTGCCCAAGGTGGTCGCAAGCGACGTACTTTGACTCATCGAGTGAAACGAAGCCGATGAAGAACTATGGCCGAATCAAGAGTGTGCTCGATGAAGCTCTACAATTCTACGCCGACAAGGGGGGCAAATTCACCAAGGGTGGCGAGAGAGTCAAGAATGGCAAGCATATCTTCATGCACTAGACAAAGTTTCCATGCGTCAAGCAGCCGCCTGGCAGTGTGAAGGAGGCCTTCTACGCCCTCCATCACCTGAAGGGGATCGTCCGGGATTCGCGGATCAGGGCGCTACCATCTAATCTTCGACCATGGGCCGAAAAGTTTGCGGCGATCGATGATGCAGACCTTATGGAAGATTTCTGGCGCATCCAGACTCAGATCGCGCAAGTCCTTCATGAAGACGTCGACTCAACCGGCGGGATCATGCATTGTGGCGTAGCGTTGACTAACCGCGAGATCGAAGGACGCCTCGACAGGCAGCGTGACACAAGGACGTTCATGACGAGAGAGGGTGTGCACCCGTTCCCGGCGAGGACTACATGATGTCTGTGGCTAGCTAGCGGTGTAGGGTCGATGTATCGTAAACTTTACTATCCTAGTGTTGTTTCCGAACTATTGTTGGACATGTGTGTGTAAACCTTAACTTGCCGAGGCTCATAATGCCTTGACGATCGATGTTGGACTTGCTTATATATGATCGATCGTTATCCATGCTATGTTTTATTCTAGGCTTATGAATCCTTGCCATAGTATTTGTGATCATGCAAGCATGTTTTTGCACTTTGTCATTCCTTTCGTTGCATAACATATATACTACATGCCTATAGAGAGATGGCGAAGTGGTACGTGGTGTACAGTGGTCGGGTTCTAGGAGTCTACGAGGAGTGTGGGAGGACTGCCAGGCACAGGTGACCAACTTCAGCGGCAACTGCTACAAAGGGTACAAGACAAGAGAGCTCGTGGTCTCCAAGTGGAGGAGACACGTGTGGAAGAAGAATCGGATGAAGTTCTTGATCATGGTCTCGATCTTGCTCATCGTCGTCGCCGGTGTGATCTATTCGTTCATATAGTAGTCTAGGTGATATGTAACTCCATATATGTTATGTAATGATCAAAGTTGTACTTAACTTGTGTAATGATTCGACACTTGACTTCATATTGATGTATTTTGACACTTGACTTTATATTGATGTCTTCCGACACTTGACTTCATATTGATGTATTTTGGTGAATTCCAGTGTTACTGATGTGTATATCTTTGCATTTTTGTTGTATACTGTATATTTTTGTGCTGTATACTGTGTATTTCTGCTGTATTCTTGAAAAAAAAAAATAGAAAACATACCAGTGGAGCACCATTTTAATTGCCAGTGGCGCACCCTATCCGTGGAGCACCTAGATTGGGTGCGCCGCAGGTATTATGCGTGGCGCACCCCACATAGGTGCGCCACGGATAGGACACCTAACCATGGCGCACGAGGGCGTGCGCCACTGGTAATAAATACCAGTGGCTTGATATGCGTGGCGCACCACTAGTGCGCCACTGAAGCCCAAATTGGTGCGCCACAGATAAGGGTTTTCCTAGTAGTGAGGACTTTGGCATTAAACGAAACAACGAACTGTACATAGCATCCCAAGAAAAATGAAAATTACAACGAGATCTTTGAGAAGCCCTTCATCTTCAACCTCCCGATCGTGTCGACGGCGCATCGCCGCTGCCGCTCCTCCCTGAGTCGGCCTGACGTTGTTGGTTGTGGACGGAAGTCGCTGAATGGGTCAAGAAGACCACATCCGTCCAGAGACAAAGAGGAAGGAAGAACTGCCGATGAAGCTCCTTGACGAGCCAAAGATCCCCGCAATCTCGAAGACCACACCACTCCCACAAGCCTCTCGATGTTGCCGCCGAGATGGGGTTGAAGCCGTGGAGACCTTATTGCACGAGGCACCTCCACCACCATATGAGCGCCTCCCCTACAAACCTTGACCCTAAAAATGGAGAACGAAGCCCTCAAAAAAAGGGGGCGAAGCCCTCCCACCGACAACAGTCGAGATCCACCGTGCCTCCATAGCCCAAAGGCCACAGAGATGGGGCAATCTGCGGTGGGGCCGGTGGGAGGCAGGATGAGATCACCCTGGGAGTCGCCTGGTCTCACATCATCTTCCGAAAGCCTTTTGGCGATCTCTAAGAACTAGTCTTAGAGGGACAAAATTTGAGAAACTCCACATTTCACCAAAATGATATATGTCCTCTACCAAAATTCTAAACCGCCCCAATGCCCCCTCTCCACCCCATGTTTCTAAATAAACAATGGTATATTCCCACTACTAAACTTCTAGACCATCCCTCGCCACTGCTCACATGGCATGCAAGATGCCACCTCACCAAAATGACAAGGAGTAGTTGCATCAAGCCCCCACCAACCAGGGGCGAATCCAGGCCCCTGGCAACAAGGGCCACGGCTCAGGGCACGAGGGTGATGCTCAGGATTGTCGATGCACTATAGCAGGATTGTGAGAGAAATGTAGCTACAATTGCTAAAGGTGGCCCGGGTGTAGTGAATTTCTAGGTCCACCACTTTCGCACCAACAATCATGAAGGCCAAATGACACCGTTGTTTTTGCACCCCTTTCATTGGGCCATGCCACTGGGACTTTCCCTTTCTTTTCATGCAACCTACCAAAAACAGCTACTCCCTCCGACCCATATTACTCTTCGCTAATATGGATATATTTACCACTAAAATGTGTCTAGATACATCTATATTAGCGAAGAGTATTATGGGTCGGAGGGAGTACATGCAATCAACCATGTCCATAAATTATATAACCTGATGCTCAATTTTATTTTTTATACAAAGAATTGATGTTTTTGTTAGTAGGTCGATCTTTGGCATGAACCAAACATGCACCGAGATGAATTGTCCTTGTTTACCTAATCATGCATAGATTTAGCTTAATTATCACATTTTGAATTGTATCTGAATTCGTTTTTACACATTTTTAAAAAGGTATATATTAGCTCGCCGAGAAAATTTCACATTCCATAGTTTCTCTTTCATATTTTGCATAAACCAGTGGTTGGACTTTTTTTTGGCATATTTCACCAGTCGTTGGTCTAATCTATTGCATCTTCCACCATTTGGTCATCTAATCAATAGTTTATCCCAATTGACAGCAGAACTAACAAATGGGATCTCAATGTCAATGCTCTGATTTATGCACATTAATTGTAGAATGATTAAAAATTGATAGAAAAACAACCATTCATCCAAGAATTCAGAATTTTTGTGTGGATGCACTATAGTAATAGACACATTTTATATGAAACATCAAATTGTCATCCATTTGTCCAGCCCTCGCTCGCGTAGGGCCTTCCCAACCTTGAAGGAGAATGAGGTGAACATTGATACCAACCCCCTTGACAATTTTGATATCGCATTGATGTTGAAGAGATTGAAACGGGATTTGGGTTGGAGGAGAATGATGAGGTGGATCTAGAGTTGGATGATATTGGAGAGGAGGCATGATATTGGAAAGTTACCTTAAATGGTTTAAAGCCCATGGGCCGCCTGCCCAAACTAGGTATGTTAGAATTTTCAAGGATTTCTCCGATTTCTTCTCGGCAGCAAAAGGATCCCTGGCCTCCTCGACTTCTCCTCTGTCTACTCCATTCACTGCGCAATCTTCTGTTCTTCAAAGTAGTACTCCGGCGACTGCGTTGACGCCGGTCGGAGAGCTTGCTGTCTCCATGGCGAACATCCCCATTGATCCTCGCCCCTTCGTCCCTCGTGGCTTTCAGCTCCTGGATGTGCCGGGGAGAACTGCTGTGAAGCGGGTGGTCGTGCCCAGGAGGTCCAAGGCAAACGAAGACATTGCAATCGCCACCATTTCTTCAGTTTCGCAAGGTCAGATTCCTTTTGAGAATATTGCTGATGTGATGCAAGATTTCTTGGTGAATGAAGCAAGGGTGGGTTTCAGAGACATTCAACCATGTCCTTTTGGCTCTGCTTATGTTCAGTTCACTCATGTCAGAGACAGAGATAGGTTAATCAGGGAGAGCCCAATTCCTTTTAATGATGTCCATGTTTCTTTTGCTAAGCACAATGAGGGAACAAATTGGAGGAAATCTTATTTTAACAGAGAATGTTGGCTTCTGCTGGTTGGACCTCCCCTGGATCATTGGTTCACTGAGGACATCAATGCTGTTTTCAATGACATTGGCAAGGTGCTTCTCTGGGAAAAGGATTTAGGACATAAAGGTAGAATTCTTGCCAAAGTTAGAGTAACTGAACTGGCAGAAATTCCCAAAAGCATCAGATTCACTGAAGGTGATTCAGCTGAGTCTGAATCTTGGACATTTTCTGTTGAGGTGCTGCAGGAGTCTTTGTTGGGTGGTGGCCCAGCTGATGAAGACCCACTGCCAGAGAATGGTGAGGACCCACATCCCCTGCCAAACCTGAACCCTGTAAACCCCCAGCCTCTGCTCCCAAATGTGGCTGACCAAGGTGATGACCTTGATGATGTTGGTGGTTGGGACCACTGGGCAATGGGCAACCATGTGGGTAACAATGTGGACAATATGGCCAATTTGGCTCAGCCAATGGATCTTGATGCTGATAATAACATTGCTTTACATAATTTGCTTGAAATCGCTGAAGCTGAGGAATTACAGTTGAACCAGCTCTCTCCTGTTCATGATCTCAACAGTGGCATCACTGTCACAAGCTCTGAAGGTGCAAGTTCAGCTAATAACTCTTTTGCTCAGGCTGCAGCAGGGTTTCACCAGTTGGAAGTGTAGCAACCTGCTGAGCACCTTGGACTAGGAGTTGGATTACAAAATCTAATGAATGCTTACCATGGAGAAGATGGAGGAGACTCTGACTCTGACAATTCTATGGGAAATATGTTTCTGATGGATGATGTCAATATGGTAGACCCAAATGAAGCTCATCTTCAGATTGGTATGGTCAGAACTCATTTTTTCCCATTTGAGAAAGATTTCACTAAAAGCTTCTCTAGGGAAGGCATGGAAATATGGGAGAAATATTTTGCTCCTCATATCAAGCATCCAAGTGATAACAAGGGAAAGATTTTCCATATCCTTGTAAGTTGGTTTAATTTCATCACTCTTATGCTCATGACTCCTGAAAATTTTGATTGGATAGTGCATTTTCTGAATTCTTCTCTCTGGGAGTTTATCAAACAGCCAATTGAAAATGAGAATATTATTTCTTTCCTGGTGCTTGATAAATGTGTTTCACAGCAGGCTCCCACCTGCAAACTCTATGAGATTTTTGATGATGATGATCTGTTGGAAACTCCAGCTGCTCCAGTTAGGAAGAGAAAATCAAGAGTGCCTCTGGTTGAAACTGAGGTAAGAAGGAGTCCAAGAATTGTGGAACTTAATGGAGGATTCAAAAATCATTCAAACTGTAATGATAAAAACTATCTTACTTGTAATGCTGCTCCTCCCCAACTTCAGAACAGAATTGTTAAAAACTTGGCTGGCTCCTTTTGTAAGGTGGCTGAGGATGGCATTGACAGCAAGCTCATGAAAAAGTCAAAACTGTCTGGGAAGAGTAAGGCTGTTGCTGTTCAGAAAAAGGCAAGCCTTAAGGAAAAAGGAGATAAGGATTCAAACTCCTCCATGGGAAGAGGCAAGCCAGGCATTGATGCTGAGGAGTGTTCCCAGCAAAGCAAGAAGAAAGCCCCCAGTCAGTCCAAATGAAGAGTGCAATATATGCTTTTGTGGGGAGCTCCAGGACTCCTGTGATATTGCTAGCTTGTAATATATGCCCCATGTTGAATCTTATGATGCCAGTCATGACTCTTATATACAATGGTTGTATGATACATATTTATATGTCATGCATTACTATGCTTTTGGCTGCTGGAATTGAGTGTATTTCTCCTTGCACTCAAATTATGTTTCTCTCCTACAAAGTTTCCTATGGATAAAAACAGACTATGGAAAATTTTAAACTGGAATCTAAGGGGAATTAATTCTGAGAAAAAATGGCTTGCACTTTCCAATAAAATTGATGAATCTGGCTGTGACATCATTTGCCTTCAAGAAACTAAGAGAGAATCTTTTGACTTAGACTATATGAAGAAAATCTGTCCAAAGAAATTCAATAAATTTGAATATTTGCCTTCTGTGGGCTCTTCTGGTGGAATTATTGTGATATGGAATGGGAGTCTTTTCTCTGGGGAAATTGCTTTCCAAAATGAATTCTCTTTATCTATTATTTTTAAGAGTCTGCTCTCAAATGAATCTTGGATCTTGACAAATATTTATGGGCCTTGTCAGGCTGAGAGAAAGGCTTTATTTCTGGATTGGTTCACAAACATTGACATGCCTGATAATCTTGATTGGATTGTTCTTGGTGATTTCAATTTCACCAGAAAACCTTCAGATAGGAATAAGCCAGGGGGAGACATCAATGACATGCTATTGTTTAATGATGCTATCAGTTCTCTAGGCCTTGTGGAACTTCCACTTAAAGGGAGAAAATTCACCTAGAGTAATATGCAACAAGACCCTCTCTTGGAAAGATTAGACTGGTTCTTTACCTCTGGATCATGGACACTTTCATATCCTTCAACTATTGTGTACCCTCTGTCAAGGCCAACATCAGACCATGTACCATGTGTTATTTCTATTGGTACAAAGATTCCAAAAGCTCAATTATTTAGGTTTGAGAATTTCTAGCTTCAGCACAGTGAGTTCAAGGATATTGTCCAGAATATTTGGAATATTCCAGTTGGTTTTACTGATAGTGCTAAGAAGATAAATGCAAAACTGAAAAATCTGAGAAGAGGTTTAAAGCATTGGGCTAAGAACTTGCCTTGTCTAAGGCAGCAGATTGAAAAGATAAATAAGGTCATTGAGCTTTTGGATCAAATTGAGGAGTTGAGGACTCTTTCTCTGCAGGAATGGAATTTAAGAGACCTACTCAAAGACCTTACCATTACCCTTTTACAGAACCAAAAAGCCTACTGGAAACAAAGAGGGAAAATTAGATGGGTCAAATTGGGAGATGAAAATACAAAGTTCTTCCACTCCAGAGCAACAATTAATTATAGACACAATCACATCTCCATGCTCAAAAATCAGGAATTGGTTGAAATATCTGATCATGATGGAAAAGCTTCCATTCTTTGGAATGCTTTTAAGGATAGAATGGGAACTTCTGATAAGCCAAATATGCATTTTAATTTGGCTGATTTATTTGGTGAGGGAATGGATGAAGATACTAAGAATGAGCTTGAAATTCCATTCTCTGAAAAAGAAATTGAAGATATTATCAAGGATCTGCCAAATGAAAAATCCCCTGGCCCAGATGGTTTCAATAATGAATTCATAAAGAACTGTTGGAGTATTATTGGAAAAGATATAAAAGAGTTGATTGAGGACTTCTACAATGGCAATGTTTCTATGGAAAGTATAAATTCTTCCTATATCACTTTGGTGCCGAAAATGGACAGCCCCTCCTCTCCAAATGATTTTAGGCCTATTTCATTGCTGAATAGTGTTCTTAAAATCATAACAAAGCTCTTGGCTAACAGATTATAGAGAATTATCCTAAAGTTAGTGCACAAAAACCAATATGGTTTCCTCAAAAGCAGATCAATTCAAGATTGTCTTGGGTGGGCACTTGAATATCTTTTTCAGTGTCACAAGTCAAAAGAAGAAATCCTGGTTTTCAAGCTAGATTTTGAGAAGGCTTTTGATAAAATTCAACACTGCTCTATAATTGAAATTTTAAGAGCAAGAGGTTTTGGAGAAAAGTGGATTAACTGGATCAGTATGATTTTAAGCACAGGAACCTCTGCTGTTCTATTAAATGGTGTGCCTGGGAAAAAGTTTTATTGCAGAAGAGGGGTAAGGCAAGGAGATCCTTTGTCTCCACTCCTTTTTGTCCTTGCTGCAGATCTTCTCCAGACAATTATGAACAAGGCAATGGCTCAAGGATTAGTTTCCCCTCCCCTCCCTAGTCAGGCATGTCCAGACTTTCCAATAATACAGTATGCTGATGATACTCTAGTGATTATAAAGGCTGATGCAAACCAACTCCTCTGTTTAAAATCTTTGCTTCATACTTTTGCTGAGTCAACTGGTCTGAAGGTCAATTATAACAAATCATGTATGACTCCAATTAACATGGATGACTCAAGGCTCTCTCACTTTGTAAATACAGTTAACTGTCAAAGAGGAAGTTTCCCTTTCACTTACCTGGGCTTGCCCTTGGGAATCACAAAACCTACTCTTGAACATTTCATACCTCTTGTTGTCAGAGTGGAAAAAAGACTCTGTGGAATTGCTGACTTCCTCAACTATGGTGGAAAGCTGCAGATGGTAAAATCAGTTTTGGCATCTTTGCCTATCTCTTACATGAGTTGTTTTGATGTCCCTGTGAGTATCAAAGAGCAAGTGATCAAGTTTATGAGGCATTGTCTATGGAGAAAGAAGACAACAGATGTTCAAGCTAAAGGATCAGCCCTAGTGTCATGGAGCAAAATCTGCAGACCAAAAGAGCAAGGCGGTTTGGGTGTGTTAAACTTAAATATACAGAATAAAGCTCTGCTATTGAAAAATCTTCACAAGTTCTATAATAAGCATGATATTCCATGGGTTAATCTGATCTGGAGTACTTATTATAGTGATGGCTCTGTTCCTGAACAAATGATTGGGTCATTCTGGTGGAAATCTCATATTAAGCTGATTGATTATTTCAAAGGAATGGCGAGATGTAATTTGGGTGATGGCAATTCAGTGAATTTTTGGACAGATCTTTGGAGGGACCAGTGCTTGCATCATAGGCTTCCTCACCTTCTGTCCTTTGCTAAGAATACAAAAGCAACAGTTCGAGATGTTGTAAATGCTGAATTCCTAGAAGTCCTTTTTCACCTGCCTCTCTCTCAAGAGGCACATGAAGAATTTGTTGTCTTTGAAGAGATTTGCAACTCAGCTGTTTTGATAATTGATCAAGGCAATATGGATTCTTGGAGCTACATCTGGGGTAGCCAAACATTTCATTGCAATAAGGCATACAAAGTTCTGAGTGGACAACAACCTGCTCCTCCCCATTTTGCCTAGACATGGAAGTCTTCCTGTCGATCTCACCACAAGTTCTTCTTTTGGTTGCTTCTCATAGACAGGCTAAACACAATAAACTTACTGGGAAGAAAGAATTTTAATATTCCTTCTTATTATTGTGAGCTTTGTCAACAGAGCAATGAAGAAACCCTGGTTCATCTGTTTTGGAACTGTTCATTCTCTCAGGAATGTTGGGATTCTATTTGCCCAACAAGAGATAGAAATCTCTCAGTCCTTGAAGCTATTGCTGATGTGAGATTAAAGCTAAATGTTCCTTTCTCCTCAGAAATAATAATCCTAGCTGCCTGGAGTATTTGGATGGTAAGGAATAATAAGGTATTCAACAACCAAGCCCCTACTTTCAGGAATTGGAGGTGGTTCTTTATCCAAGAATTGAGAATGGTTGCTCATAGAATGAAGAAGAAGCATGTGGAAAGTTTCAAAGAATGGCTGCAGTCACAAGTTTAGCTCTTTGTATAGCAGATTTCTTATTTGCTATTTCCTTTTTTTATGTTCTTGTCTAGCTTTTGGCTAAGACTTTTCTTGTACATTCTCTTGTAAACCCCTAAAATCTTATAAAAATTGCAGTGGGCTCCTCCCACTGTTTTCACCTTCAAAAAATATCCCACAAGTATAGGGGATCGTGTGTAGCCTTTTCAATAAGTAAGAGTGTCGAACCCAACGAGGAGCTAAAGGTAGGATAAATGTTCTCTCAAGTTCTATCAACCGTGATACAACTCTACGCACACTAAATGTTTGCATCATCTAGGAAATAAAACTAGAGCAACAATACGGGTATGAGAGATAGCTTTGCAAGATAATAAATACAAGAAAGTAATTGTTAGTGCTGCAACAATAAAAGATACTAAGTAACCATAAACTAATAGTACCATGAGTGTGGAAAAGTGGTGGTAATTGTGGTGGCTTTGTCTAAGTTTAATTAGTGAATAAATCGGGCTCATTGTCTTCGATGCAGTTTTCTATGTGGGAGAGGCTAAATATACAAGCACTTCACTACTTGGAAATACAAGTACTATATGATTGGATTGTTAGCAAGCATCCGCAAATACTAACAATGCATTAAGGTTTTCCCAACCATAGCCTTAAGTTAATGGTCCTCTTACTCCCATACGTGCAACGTTCTGGTTCGCGTCCTCAGGTTTTTGTCACTTCGGCAGAACTACCCCCTTCCTTTTGCACATACTACTAACCCTAAGATGTTTAATCCATGCGCGCATAAATATAATGGACACCAAAGCACAGTACCATATCAACATACAACTCTAATGAACCAAAGACATTCAACAAATCAATCTAAGAACAAATAAACTATGCAAACATGACATAGATCATAGGATAAATATTATAGCATCAAACACCATGTTTACATATGACGGTACAGAGGTGTGTGGGAGGATGAACCACTGCATAATAGGAGGAGTTGGTGATGGAGATAGCGGTGAAGATAGCGGAGATGAGCAGCGAGGGGCGCGGGCGGCAGCGGCGGCGGCGCGGGGGACTCCCCCGCCGTCGGCATCATGGGGGAGTGCCGCCCCTTAGCCCCCTTCCTTCATGGCTTCATGGGAGCCCTCCCCCATGGGGATGAGATCCATGGGGAGGCGAAAACGTGGCTCTGGTGGCTGCAAATTCGTGGGTGGAGGTGTCTCCCACGAGCTAGGGTTCCTCCCTTTATATAGTCTCTCGGATTCCCGTCACTCCATCTTGGGCTGCAGTAAATCGGGCCTAACTTGGCCGTCTGAACTCGGAATCAGGTGAATTTTATGTCCAGAACGTTTGCCGTGAACTTTCCTACAACTTTGTAGTTGAAGAGTTTTCCGTTTGACGCTGTCTTCGACCCGTAACGTGACCATCTTCGAAAAGAGTTCTGGCACATATTTCTGGAAAGTCCCAATTTGGCTCCAACAAGGTTTCCACTTGTATTCTTGGTAATTCCTATACATCAAAGTGTAAAACAAGAACATTGTGCACTTTTGCAACTATTAATAGGTTAGTCCAAATAAATCATAAAAGTGCCACAAAGTGTAGACAAAACATATAGCAATTGGTGTAAAACATGCATGGAGCATCAAAAATTATAGATACGTTTGCAACATATCAACATCCCCAAACTTAACTCCTGCTCGTCCTCGAGTAGGTAAGTGACAAACAAAATAAAATTTGAGGTGACATGCAGCCAACATAATCTTGATCGTCATAATTGTAAAAGCATTGCTAGCTGAGATCAAAGTACTTTAAACACAGGCATGATAGACATATTAAAACATATAACTCAGCATTATGTCACAACATGAAAAGTAACACAAACAAAAGATCATGAAAAATAATGCACTGAAAGTTATAAGATTGTCTCGATCATAAAGAACCATAAGAGAATGATATTTAGCTTGTCCTTTATAGTGAAGCAAAACATAAATGCAAGGACACCTTCAACGTTTAACAGGCAATTAGATACAAGTAATTTAGAACAAGCAATAGCATAATATGAATCAAGCAATAAATTTGGGACCATGCATATTGCACTAAGAATGAAAACTATGCTCTCTTAAGGGTGCATAAAGTGAGAAGGTGAAGACTCAACATAAAAAGGAAAAGAAAGGCCCTTCGCAGAGGGAAGCATTGATTAACTCATGTGCTAGAGCTTTTTATTTTGAATGAAACAGAAGTAAAATTGTTTTGAGAGGTGGTTGCTTTTTGTCAACGACTGGTAATAGAGCACTTGATATCTTCCATAATAAATTAGTTTGAGAGCCGTTCCGAAATATTAAGCATGTATATCATGCACATTTTATATAGCTTAACACTCCTCCCAACCATTTCTTTTTGACAAACCATGGCTAGCCGATTCCATCGGGTGCCTTCCAGACTTTCTCATACCTTGGAGGAGTGTCTATTTTTATTTATTTAGTTTGGTACTCCTCCCAACCTTTTTCATCCACAAACTATGGCTAACCGAATCCTCGGGTGCCTGCCAACATTCACATACCATGGAGGAGTACCAATTTTTTATATTTTTCACTTTTTTTATTTTTAAATGATAGTGGTCTAACAGCCCCCGTGCAAAACTAATGACGAGCAGATGAAGCTGCCTAGTCGAGGGGTAACCAATTTAATATGTAAGATACCAAGCCCAGCTACAACTTCCTCATGAGCTAAAAACAGTGTCATAAAATGAGAAGTTTTTGAAGGTTTTAAAGGTAGCACACGGATATTTACTTTGGAGTGGCGGTGAAATACCACATGTAGGTATATATGGTGGACACAATTGGCAAACTTGGCTTTTGGATATTGGATGCATGAGTAGAGCTCATACTCAGTACAAAGTGATGGCTAGCAAAAGAATGGGAGCGACCTTCTTAAGAGAGCAATAACGGCCATAATCATGCACAGCGACAAAAGTATTGATCAAAGCATAAAGTGGTATTGCAAAGGTATAAACTAAATGATCATACATGCATTAGAAGACTTTTTTATAGTCATAACATGTTTAAGCATGTGCCAAGTCAACCCAATTAAAACAATCAAAGGAGAACACCACAAACCTATGCTTTATGATAAAAACAATGCATGATTCTTTCAATGACACATTAAGCACTCTCAGTTATTTGAGACAAGTCATGCTACAACACATAACACTAAGCATATAATGAAAACAACATCCAACATGACATGCCAAAGTATAAGCCACAGTCTAGACAGCTCCCTTTTTGCATCACTATTTGCATGAAATATTTTACTTGTTTCGAACACCAATCAACTTATTTGAAGCCATTTTAAAAGGTGATATTCATGAATATCAGAGAACATATTATACCTAGCTACAAAGAACTAAAAAATTCTGAACAGAAACTGAAAGAAAAACAAGAGCTAAACGCAGTACTAGCAAAAAGTGAACACTCGCAGGATAAAAAGAGTGAAAACTAGAGCGTTCAAGACAATGAAAAAGGAGCGTGTCTCTCTCCAAAACAAAGTGCTGGGGTCCAACCTTATTGAACAGCAAACAAAACAAAACAAAACTGAAAACTAAAGTTAAGACGCTCCAAGTTTATTCAAGTTTCTATGTTGCTCAAAAAACAAAGTTTAAAGGTTCGCAAACCGAGGGGTTGTTGATGAAACGGGATGCAGAGACATCCCCAAGCTTATGACTTTGGCCATTCCTTAATATTTCTCTGTTTGGTGTTCCTTCATTCTCTGTGAAAAAACTTCAACACAAAAACTTTCCCATTCTTTTCTGCGGTTAGACATTAGTGCAATAGATAATATTTCCAAAGTGCTGCTATTAAACCAAATCAAATTTTGTTTTAGAGTTAAAGAAAGGTTGCTTAAGTGGCAAACTTCTGAATAAAAGGTAAGAACCAAAAAGAATCAAATGAAACCGCAAAGAAGCCACTCTTGCAACAAAAGTCAGAATCTGTCCAGAAAAACAGTAGCTGGAAAACGTAAATTTTAGGTGCATTTAAACATGTCAGAAAATTTTGCCAATTTTTGTGCGTGCAGAGGATTAAGTGATACATAATGTGTCTAAATTTCGTGACATTTCGAGTTTCTAGTAAAATATGAAAAATCCCGCAGTAGGTAGTAGATGCTGAAAACAGAAAAGCCATTTTTACATATGTATCAACTAAGTCAAATGGGTAAAACTTGGTACTTTATTTTTGGTAAACTAAGAGACCAGAGGCTAAACAAGATCTAAACTTGCTAGCTTCAACGATGAAAACTCCAAATGAAAATCAAAAGTAAAAACCAAATAAAATCAAAATAGAGAACCAAACAAAGAAGCAAAACAAAAGAAACTATTTTTATTGTTTTCAATTTATAAGTGAAAGTAAAGAAGCAATAAAAACAAAAAAAAGAGCCTAATAAAATTAAAGAATGTAAAACCAAGACATATAAAAGCAATTATAATACAAGTTAACACAATACATATCATGTGGATGCGTAATATAGAGTATGAAGGAGACAACCTTATGTTAGTTGATGAATAGGGGGATGACTCAGGCATCCCCAAGCTTAGATGATTGTATCTTCTTGGACATGTTCTTGGGATGCACCTAAACATCCCCAAGCTTAAGCTCTTGCGTCTTCTTGTTCATCTCATATCACCATATTGATCAGAAGCTACATCCACATAAAACTTCACAAAACTCATTAGTAGGGTTAGTACTCATTAAGTAAAATCCACTCATGTTCAAGCTTTGACAAGTTTAATTTGAGATTACCTACTGTATACTAACCAATTTATAACATTTATCGATCAAATAAAGATTATAAACATTGTATATAAGCACAATACTAAATAAGCATGATAATCTCCCAAAACTGAACAGTCTGTAAGGATGACACTCAACGAGATATTTAGGTAGCTCAAATCGAAAAACTCTAAACTAAAGAAAGACAGATCATAATCTCAGGTTTATACACAAAAAGTTTCAGATCAAAACACTATTCTGAGATTTTTCACAATTTTTTACAGTGAAGCACAGGAATCTGTCTAAACTAAACAGTCGGTGAAGATCGAATTTTTTGAGACAGCTAGGTAACTCAAATCAGAAAAAATTAGTTTAATGAAAGAAATATAATAAGCATTACTTTGCACTCAAGAAATTTCAGGTCAATATCACGTTCTGGTGATTTTAAACATTTTATACGGTGAAGCATAGAAAATCTGTTTTTGGACAGCAAAGCAAAACTATCAACTTTTAAGTAACTAGGAACTACAATTATCGCTTTACTTTTATGGTACAGAGGAATATGTATAATATATACAATATACACAATATGTACAAGTTTTTAACTGAAAAGCTTACATGAAAATATTTGTTTTGGTTTCATAGGCGTGAACACAAGTGTTCAAGGTCGACCCCCACTTAACCATTACTCATCTTTCCAATCACTTTCCTTTTTGAAAACGTTTTTAGGTAACAAGTACAACTTTTTTTTTGTAATTCGCATTCCCTATCCATACTAAGATAGAGAACAACTTAAAACTGGAAGTAAAAACTACTTAGAGATAAAGCAAACAAGTGCAAACAAGAATATTCACCCACACGCTATTGCTCTCCGGCAACGGCGCCAGAAAAGGTCTTGATATCCCACAAGTATAGGGGATCGTGTGTAGCCTTTTCGATAATAAAGAGTGTCGAACCCAACGAGGAGCTAAAGGTAGGATAAATGTTCTCTCAAGTTCTATCAACCGCTGATACAACTCTACACACACTAAACGTTTGCATCATCTAGGAAATAAAACTAGAGCAACAATACGGGTATGAGAGATAGCTTTGCAAGATAATAAATACAAGAAAGTAATTGTTAGTGCTACAACAATAAAATATACTAAGTAACCATAAACTAATAGTAGCATGACTGTGGAAAAGTGGTGATAATAGTGGTGGCTTTCTCTAAGTTCAATTAGTGAATAAATCGGGCTCATTGTCTTCGATGCAGTTTTCTATGTGGGAGAGGCTAAATATACAAGCACTTCATTACTTGGAAATACAAGTACTATATGATTGGATTATTAGCAAGCATCCGCAAATACTAACAATACATTAAGGTTTCCCCAACCATAGCCTTAAGTTAATGATCCTCTTACTCCCATACGTGCAACGTTCCGGTTCGCGTCCTCACGTTTCTGTCACTCCGGCAGAACTACCCCCTTCCTTTTTGATACGTCTCAAACGTATCTATAATTTTTGATGCTCCATGCTTGTTTTACACCATTTGCTTCATGTTTTGTTTACACTGCGTGGAATTTTTATGCGATTTCTGGAACAAACCTATTGACAATATGCCACACTGCTAGTTCCCTGTTTTCTGCTGTTTTTGTATTTCAGAAAAGCTACACAGAAAATATTCTCGGAATTGGACGAAACGAAGACCGAAACTCCTATTTTGCCCGGAGGAAGGACGAGGACCAAACGGGAGCCAGAGGGGGCCAGAGGGCACCCTCACCACCAGGGGCGCGGCCCTGGCCCTGGCTGCGCCCACCTATGGTGAGGCCCCCCTGGTCGACTCCTGACGACGCCCCTTCGCCTATAAAGAGCCTCCTGACGGAAAACCCTAAAACAATCGGCGTTTTTCCCAGAACAGTTCCGCAGCGCCACCGCCGTCGAAGACAAATTTCGGGGGACAAAAGTCTTTGTTCCGGCACCCTGCCGGTACGGGAAAGTGCCCCTGGAGCCATCTCCATCGGTCTTCATTGTCGTCTCCGCCGTCTCCATCGACCTCACCGCCATCTCCATCGCCGTTGCTGCCTCCGATGATGAGGAGGGAGTAATTCTCCCCCGGGGCTGAGGGCTCTACCGGTAGCTATGTGGTTAACCTCTCTCTCCCATGATGTGATCTTTATGTGATCTTTATGTGATCGTGAGCTTTGTATCTAGTTGAATTGGTAGATGCTATTATTCAGATATTATGCTACTCCCGTGCTTTATTATTGTAAACTCCGGAGACACCTTGTATCGTAATGTGAAGGTGACTAGTGTGCGCATTATGTGTGTCTTTTTGGTTAATGTCTCTATGAATTGTTGGTGTTTGTTGGAACCATCTAGTGCGTTCATGGTGATAGTGTGGGACAATCTAGTTTAGGGAAATACAGACTTTGAGGAGTGCTTTATAGCCCTACGCATGATTAGTGTTTGTTTTCCATTGGAGAATTGTTTTGAGTGGTATATTGATGTTAGTATCTATTGGTTCAATTATGTTATATTTGTTGGGAGTGTGTCCACTAGTGAAAGTATGATCCCTAGGCCTTGTTTCCAAGCATTGCACACCGTTTATTTTCAGTTTTGTTACATGTTTGCTCGCAGCGATATTTATTTCAGATTACATTTACTACTTATAATCATCACTACCACTTGTATTTCACTATCTCTTTGCCGAATTAGTGCACCTATACATCTGACAAGTGTATTGGGTGTGTTGGGGACACAAGAGACTTTCTGTATCGTAATTCCAGGGTTGCTTGAGAGGGATACCTTTGACCTCCTCCTCCCTGAGTTCGATAAACCTTGGGTGATCCACTTAAGGGAAACTTGCTGCTGTTCTACGAACTTCTGCACTTGGAGGCCCAACACTGTCTACAAGGATAGAAGCGTGCGTAGACATCAAGCTCTTTTCTGGCGCCGTTGCCGGGGAGGTAAGGTAAAAGATACTCACATCCTTTGGCTACTAAGTCTTTTAGTTGCTGGTGAGTGCTCGAAGTTATTTCCTTTAGATTCTGCAATTATATCTTTTTGTTTCTTGTTTTTATTTTCACTAGTTAGGCTTAATGGAAAATAAAGAGTTTTATAGTGTCTTTCCTGATTTTAGATTTGAAGTGTTTGAAAAACCTTTGGAGCTTATTTTGCATAGCAATGTTATTCATATGAATTCTTTGAACACCGTTATTGCTAATGCTATAGAAAGGTCTAAGCTTGGGGAAGCTGGTTTTGCTAAGCATGATATTTTTAGTTCCCCATATTTAGTGGAGAAAGTTTGCTCTGATGATATTTTATCTCCCATATGTGATGAGTCTAATGATGTTTGTGATCCTCGTTCTTTTAAAATACCTATGAAATTTTTTGAATGTGTTATGAATAACCGCTATTCAGGAGATGGAAATGTCCATCTGGGTGATCATTTACTCTTTATACATGAATTATGCGAGTTGTTCAAGTGTGCAGGTATTTCATCAAGCCAGGTTAAGAGGAAGCTATTCTCTTATTCACTAAAGGGCAGAGCTGCAGAGTGGTATAGGCTGCTAAAGGATGGTCCATCTATTGGCTGGGAGGAAATTGTACATCTCTTTTATTCTAAATTCTATCCTCCAAGTGAGATTCATAAAGATCGTAATAAAATATATAATTTTTGGCCTCATGATGGAGAAAGCATTGCCCAAGTGCGGGGAAGATTGAAGTCACTAATGCTCAAATGTCCTATTTATGAGCTTCCCCGTAATATTGTTATTAATAATTTTGATGCAAGGCTTTCACGATATTACAAAGACTATCTAGATGCATGCTTTGATGGGTCTTTCACAAGCAAGGATGTTGACATCAAGTGGGGTCTGCTTGAAACAATTCAAAAGAATATTGAAGGTTGGGATAGCGATAAAGGTAAAGGATCAGGTATAAATTATGAGTATGATTGCATTAAGTCTTTTGCTAAAACTGCTGATTTTCAAGAGCTTAGTGCTAAATATGGTCTTGATCCTCAAATTATGGTTGATTGCTTAAAAGTCTTTGCTTCTCATATTAATGTTCCCAAGGGAAATGGGAATGTGTATCATGAACCTTTTAAAGACCCTTGCATAGAAAGTGATATTGTTATTGATGATTGCAATAAACATGCTCAAACTTCTGAAATTACTACTTCTTATAAGCATGTTAATTTTTGTGGAGTACTTAGACCTTGTGAACAGAGTTACGACAAAGAAGATTATTGTATCCATCACAGGAATGAAGAAACCCGAATGTGGGATAAGGCTCTAGATGAGCTTGGTGAAAAGGTTTGTGAGCTTTATCCTTTTATTTGTGAACTTTGCCATGAAACAGGTCATTTTAATTTTCAATGCTCAGGCCATAATAATGACCCTGCTCATCCAATGAGTACCGCAAGCTTGTATTGTGATGACAAGATCACTCTCAATCAGCATGATGAGCTTACTTTGTTTTTGGGGTGTGAAGAGTTATCTAGAAAAACTTCTTTGGTAGATATGAGTGCTCTTGATATTAATAGCATCCTTCGTGGTTGTCATCTCTATTGTGTTAAGGATTGCCTCGCAAATACTTACATACAAAATGTTATAAAAGAGGATGCTTTCCCAAATTTGACAGGGATGATTTTTGTTTCTATTTTATTAACAAAGAGGAGGAATCCTCCAAAGTTTCTTTTGTCATTTCTGTCAGTAAACCAGATTATGTGGAGAAGCTTCCTTTCAAGCCTCTCCCTCCTAAAGAAGAGAGTAATAAGAAGAAGAAGAAGACGACGAGGAGTAAAAGGCGAGAGGAAACGGTATCTTCCCCTAAGCATGTTGCTACTATTATAGATTATGATGATTCTGAACTTGATGATGTTCTTATACCTGTTACCTATGTTAGTCATCATGATTGGGAAAAGCACTCTACTTTGGATATTGAAAATCTTTTTGGTACTAATTCTGAAAATGTTAATGTTAATAATTGATGTACCATTAGTGCTATCCATGTTCCATCCTATGATGATATGTTTGACGAATACGCTTTGGAAGATAGTTATTCTATTGCTTATGATGATTACAATGATGAGTATAATATTTTCAGTTCACCTACTATTGAGGAGGAAACAAGGTATGATTACAATATGCCTCCTATTTTTTATGATTATGGTGATGAGAATAATTATTTTGGTGAATCTGCTCCTACTACGATTGTTCATGTGGGGAGTATTAATTCTTTTGTGCATGTGGCTCATGATAGGGATGTTTTATGTGATAGTTATATTGTTAATTCTATTCATGATGCTACTGAAAGTTACTATGAGAGAGGGAAACATGGTTTGATGGATCTCAACAATATTAAGTTTCCCCTCTTTATATTGCAAATCTTGAAGTTGCACTTGTTTTATCTATCCATGTTTGTTACTATGTGCTTAGTTGATTTATTTTCTTACAAGATTCCTATGCATAGGAAGTGGTTTAGATTTAAATGTGTTTCACAATTGCTTTTTGATGCTCTCTCTTGCTTCAAGTTCTTATATGGCACCTTTGCCTTAAGCTCTTATATGGCGCCTACATGAGCATCTTTTCAAATTACTGCGCCTAGCTCAAAGACGTTAAAGAAAAGCACTCTTGGGAGATAACCCAATGTTTTCTTTTCAGTACTTTTTCTTTTATTTGAGTCTTGGAAGTTATTACTACTTTAATAACCTCTCCTTATCATTTTTATTTCGTTTATGTGCCAAGAAGAACCTCTAATTTGAGGGAGATAAGATTTGGGGATGTTGCTGTCCTGAAACAGATTTCGGTGCTGCACCGTAAAAATTCTTGAAAATTCTCAGAATATCTTTTTGACCTGCAATTTCTTGTGCATATGCCCCAGGTTATATACAAACTTTCATTAGTTTTGAACTTTTCGATTTGAGCAACAGAAGGTCCTTGAAAAATTCGACCTTTGTAAGCTGTTCTGTTTTGATAGATTTCTGCCACTATTTGTGTTTGTCTCTCGATCGCTTTCTTTTTGAGTTCTTTTGATCACGGAACTTTTAGGGAAGTTGCTACAGTCGTATATGCTTTATATGTGGTGTTTTTGAGTTGAAACCTAAACCAAAAAGGGTTGATCTACTATTATGTTTATGCTAACGTTGCTAATAGAATTGTGTGAAGTTTTGTATGAAGGAAGTTTTCAAGTGTAGGGATTGGAGAATGATGAGATGAGATGAAGAATGGAAAAAAGCTCAAGCTTGGGGATGCCCATGTCACCCCAAGAAATATCCAAGAGGTACAAGTGTCAAAGCTTGGGGATGCCCCCGAGGCACCCCTTCTTCATCGGCAAAAATCAGGTCACCTTTCAAGACAATATATTTTTATTGCTTCATATTCTATGTGTTTTACTTAGAGCGTCAGTTGTTTTTGCTTTCAGTTTTCTTTTGTTTTGTTTGCTGCAATAAATGGTTGGATCACATCATGTTTGTTTTTGAGAGAGACTTACTCTGCTTTTCATTGCCAAGAACACTCTAGTTTTCACTCTTATCGTTCAACGAGTGTTCTCTTTTTCTCGAACTGCGTTTAGCTTTCGTTTTTCGCCTTGATTTTTGTTCAGATCTTGTTATATCTTTGCATCAAGGTGTATTTGGACCTCTGGTCTATATTGGTTTTCATCAAAAGAGTTGTCTCAAAAGGTTTGAATGGTGCTGGAAAAGAGAAAAAGTTTCATGCAAAAAAGTGGTACAAAAAGGAGCTTGTTTAGACTGCGGCTTAGACTTTTGCATGACATGCTTGATGTCATTTTGATAGTATGCTTAGTGATTTTTGCTGTAGCATGACTTGTCTTAAATGACTGAGATTGCTTAATGAGCCTTTGCAAAAAAATCATGCGTTGTTTTTATTATACGGAAGCATTTATTTGGTTTTCTCCTTGATGCTTTATTTGGGTTGACTTGGCGCATGCTTACAACATGTTTGACCTTACAAAGTCGCCATAAGCCTTTATGATCATTTGGTTTTTGACTTTTGATGCCATTTTATGCTTCTCTTAATGATGTTTTGTCGCTATGCATGATTATGGCCGTTATTGCTCTCTTAGTTGGTCGCTTCCAGTCTTTTGCTAGCCCTCATTTTGTACTGAGTATGAGCTCTACTCGTGCATCCAACTCCCAAAAACCAAGTTATTCCAATGTATCCACTATACATACCTATTAGCAATTTGCTATTCCAAGTACATTTGACTTGCTTTTATCTATCCTTCAAATTAAACTCTTTTGGTGTTATGCGAAAATTAGTCAGTAAAGCTCTCACGAACCTGATGGCACACTTTACTTTTCTTGCTTTTAAAATTTTGATATTGTGGCTCTTTTATGTTGATGTTATGCTTGCAAGTTGTAAGTTGGAAATTAGTCAAACCATGCCGTCATGGGGTAAGCTTTCAACATTGCACTTCTCTTATTTGAGTTGATATTGTGATATTTTGTTTATGTATACTCGCGATGTGAAATAAGTTGGAAATCTTGCGGGATCATGGAGTTTGTATATGTGTTAGAGAAACGCCTGGGCCGCTAATCTAAGCCATGCATCATTCATGGTGGAAATTTACAGCATGCCCATAGTGGACATTCAACGACGCATCTCAAAATAAAAAGCTATACCAATGGTAAATAAAAGAGATGCCGAGGTGTTCATTGTCTGTTTGTCCTATCATTTTGATGTGGACTTGTTCCATGTCATCGGGCAAGGAGGTACCCCGTTGGCGGTTCTCGATGATACGTGTATACTTACAATGACAAGAGCTTGCTTGGGACCCTAAGTCGAGTAGCATGAGGTTTGGATATTCGTACTTCACTGGACATGAGGTTTTCAAATTATGATTTGTCAAGCATATGCTCATAAACGTTCTTGCATTTACTTTAACCATTCAAGATGCCTATGATGGGGCAATGAGAGCTCAAAGCAAGTAAGTACCATAATTTTTGAAGGTTTATAAAACTTGCAATCACTGCTTCCCTCTGCGAAGGGCCTTTCTTTTACTTTTATGTTGAGTCGCCACCTTCTACCTTTATGCACCGTCTAAGAGAGCATAGTTGTCATTCTGAGTTTAATGTGCATTGTCCCAAAGTTATCATTGATTGATTTATGATTATGATTTCATTTGTTCTTAAATTATTTGTATCTAGTCGCTCTCTTAAACTTGAAGGTGTCCTATGCATTTATGTTTTGCTATTCTATAAAGAACAAGCTAAAAACCATTTGCTATGTTTTTCCATATGATTTGAACACACGTTTGACTTTCGTTGTTTCATTATTCATGATCTTTCGTTTGTGTTTCTTTTCATGTTATAACATGGTTGCTAAGTTCTTATTGTCAAGATTATGTCTTTTATGCCCATGTTTTAAGTTCTTTGATCCCAGCACTCAATGCTTACTTAGATGATCAAGATTGTGATGGTGCATGTCACCTCAAAAATTATTCTTTTGTTATCACTTACCTACTTGAGGACGAGCAGGAGTTAAGCTTGGGGATGCTTGATACGTCTCAAATGTATTTATAATTTTTGATGCTCCATGCTTGTTTTACACCATTTGCTTCATGTTTTGTTTACACTTCGTGGCGTTTTTATGCGATTTCCAGAACTAACATATTGACAAGATGCCACAGTGCCAGTTCCCTGTTTTTTTTGATGTTTTTGTGTTTCAGAAAAGCTACACAGGAAATATTCTCGGAATTGGACGAAACAAAGACCGAAACTCCTATTTTGCCCGAAGGAAGGACGAGGACCAAACGTGAGCCAGAGGGGGGCCAGAGGGCACCCTCAACACTAGGGGGCGCAACCCAGGCCCTGGCCGCGCCCACCTATGGTGAGGCCCCCTGGTCTACTCCTGATGCCCTTCGCCATAAAGACTCCCAACAATTTCAAGGCATTTTTCCCAGACAGTTCGCAGCGGCGCGTGGCTGGGGTGGTTCTCCGCCTGTGACAGCCGTAGCATCGTAGGTTGTTTTCAACCTACACCACTCCATGCCATTTCTCCTAGAAAGTAAATAAGAGTGAGGGTCTCTACCTTTATATGTGGTCACTCCCCCGCAACGGCGCTAGGAAAGAATCGTTCTTGATGACCCACAAGTATAGGGGGTGTATCGTAGTACTTTCGATAAATAAGAGTGTCGAACCCAACGAGGAGCAGAAGGTGTTGATGAGCAGTTTTGATCAAGGAATCACTGTAAATACTAGCAAACAGGTTTTCAGGAGTATTTGGTAATACGAGTAAATAAAGTGCGAGTAAATAAAAGACAGTAGTAACAATTGCAGCAAGTGGCCCAATCCTTTATTCAGCAAAGGACAAGCCGGTTGTGTTCTTATAATAACCAAACGTTCTCGAGGACACACGGGAGGTTTCTGTCAAGAGCTTTCGCTTCATAGAGCCAATAGTATTTATTGATTTGGTAAGTGTTATGGGGGTGAACCTGTGCTAGCGCACTACCCTTACTAGGATAAATACACACTTGTGATTATACCCCTTGCAAGCATCTGCAAATACAAGAAAGTAATTAAGATAAATCTAACCATAGCCTTAAACTCTATGATCCTACGCTCCCTGGTGCAATGGTTTCCCAACGGAGGTTTAGGTTTCTGTCACTCCAGCAACCCCACAATCGGTGACCAAATACACAATGCATCTCACTAGGCCCATAAATGGTGAAGTATCATGTAGTCGACGTTCACATGACACCACTAGTGAAATAGCACCACAACAATATCAAACCATTAAATATTTCTCAACAATAATTCACTACTAACATCTTGACTTCTCCCATGTCCTCAAGAACTAAACGAACTACTCACAAGACATCATATGGATCATGATCAGAGGTGAAATAATGGTAAATAACAATCTGAACATAAACCTTAATTCAACGGTTCCACTCAATAGCATCAACTACAAGAGTAATCAACACCGGGAAAGTTTCCCCTATGAATATAACAAGATCCAACTCAAGATGTTGCAGCGGGATGGCGAAGTGATGGTGGAGATGAAGGTGTTGGTGATGGAGATGATGATGATGATGATCTCGATGAAGTCCGGTGCGATGGTGATGACGATGGCGATGATCTCCCCTCTCCGGGAAGGAATTTCCCCGGCAGATTTCTCTCTGCCGGAGAGCTTTCTCTCTCTGGTGTTCTCCGCCCCGCAGAGGCGGCTGTGTCTAACTCTGAACCCCCCCCCATTCACTTAGGTTTTCGGGGGCGATGATGTACGCGAAGGGGCGAGACCAGAGGTGGGCCAGGGTCCCCTCACACAGGGCTGGCGCGGCCAGGGGGCTGGCCGCGCCGCCCTAGCGTGTGGGCCACCCCTGGCCTCTCTCGACTCCTCCTTCTGGCTTCGTGAGTCTTCTGGGAAATTATAATTTCTGGGTATTTTTCTGGAATTTTCCTGATCTTCAAAATATGGTCCCTTGATGGTCCTTTTTCCAGCAGAATCCTGACTCCGGCAGCAACTCCTCCGATGATCATCAAACATGTAAAAACAAAGGAAATAACATAAGTATCATATCTAAGTATGAAATATATCAATGAATAACAGTAAATTATGATACAAAATAGTGATGCAAATTGGACGTATCAACCCCCCCAAGCTTAGACCTCGCTTGTCCCCAAGCGAAAACTAAACTCGGTAAACATGACCACAGGTTTTATGGAGTGAAGTGTCGATAATCAAAATACGGACAAGAAGCATCACATTCACTAAGGCGCAAATTATAATAGACAGCAACTTCCCTTTATAAGATGTAAGCTTGCAATAGGTAAAAGGGAATCACATGTAAAGATGCACGAGGTAAATTATAATTGGCAATGGCAAACCTTAGTTCTTGGTCAAAGATTGGAGAACAAGCTATTCTCTCTTTTTAAACGGAGTCTTTTAAAACAGAGCTAATATAGCAAAGACTATATGCTCAACAAAGTAAACTTTTGCATTCATAGAAAGCTTTCAAAGATGTATTCCTTCAGATAAAAGCATTATACAAAACAAGGAAGATAGTAAACATGATTAAACGGATCAACATATGGATGAGTGAAACATAACAACTCAAATGATTGCTTGAGACAGAGGGAAATAGGTTGACTCAACATAAAAGTAAAAGATAGGCCATTCGCAGAGGGAAGCAGGGATTAAACATGTGCTAGAGCTTTTCATTCGTGAAACAGAGGTAAAAAAAATTGTTTTGAGAGGTGGTTGCTTTTGTCAACGACTAGCAACGGAGTTCTTGATATCTTCCATACTAAACAAGTGAGAGCGGTTCCGAGATGTTTAATTAGTTGGCACTTTGGTGCTCTTTTATAGCTTTGCACTCCTCCCCACCTTTTTCCTTTCTCAAACCATGGCTAACCGATTCCATCGGGTGCCGACCAACTTTCACAATCCATTGGAGGAGTGCCCTTTTTTCTTTCTTTTGAGATTATAATGGTCTGACCAGCTCCCTTGCAAAATTAATGACGAGCAGATGAAGCTGCCTAGTCGAGGGGTACTTAATTTAGTATGGAAGATAACAAACCCATCCACTACGTCCTCATGAGCTAAAAACAGTGGCACAAAATGAGAAGTGTTTGAAAGTTTTTGAAAGGTAGCACATGAAAATTTACTTGGAATGGCTTAAAATACCATGCATAGGAATTTATAGTGGACTCTTTGGAAGTGACTTGGCTTTTGGGAATTAGATGCACGAGAAGTATTCCCTCTCAGTACAAGTTTTTGGCTAGCAAGGCTGGGTAGCAAGCATAAGAGTTGCATGAAACAAACAAACATACATATAATAAGAACAATCATGCAAACTCCCTTGAAGGTACAACGATTTTAACTTTAAGAATAACAATGCTTATAAGCCAAACATAAGGAAAACTGAAGTGATGTAACTACAAGCACTTCTTTATTCTTTTCTACTCAAACCTCAAGGTAAAGTTGCTACTGACCAAGCTAGGTTTGCCAAAACCAACTAAATCTACTCAAGCTCCCAAAGTGATACCAATACCAATCAACAAGACTAGTCATACAAGAGAAATTGCAAACTAACATAAAGTGTGCGAAAAGTAAACGATAGAACTTCTCATTAATATTGCATTACCGCAACTCACACCAAGGGATACATAGATAACTGACTAAGGAGGATACTTCCAACTGCAAACTATTCTATATGATAACTTCTCTATTCATGATATGACTCTACTTGAAAAGTAAATGAGCGAGAGGTAATGATGTGATACCGAGGCACTCCCCCAAGCTTGGAACAAGCCAAGGGGATGCCTATACCGATGACGAATTACTCCTTTGGTGGCGGCGATGAATCTTCATCGTTGCCATACTTCCAAGGCAGAGGTCCCCCATCAAAGAAGGATGTCTTGGTCTCCAAAATCCTGAAACTTGCAGCAGCACTCATTTGATGAAATCTAGCTTCATACTCACAATTTTGGTTATGCAAGTTGTAGAGTTGTGCTTGTAATTGGCTAGTCGTCTCCTGGAGTGAGAGGACATCCTTCCAAAGCTCCGTAGTCTCTTTCTTGTACTTGGCGACAAGCTCTTGATTAATTCTATAGATAATTTCCACCTCGCGTTCTGCCATCTTCTTGTATTTGAAAACTTCCTGTTCCAGTGCTTCCATCCTTGCTTCGAGACTCCCTTCTCCCTTGGGTCCTTGAACATCTTTAATCTGCAACTCCCCATCCTTGAGTGACAACTCCTTCAGATGCATCTTCAGTTCCCTCATATACGGGTTGATGGGATCCGCAGGAGGGTTCTCTTTGGATGAACCAGACGAAGACATTATAACTTCAAGGCCGAGGGCAATTCCTGACAGAAACAGCACGAAACAAAACACGACGAGAAAACGATATACAGACCTCGGGGACTCCGGGGGGTAAATAGGCGAAAATTATACATCGAAACGAAGTCACAGGAGGAAACCGGGACGGAAACGAGTTCCGGTGTGTTCTCACATGGGGGTGGCGCGGCCAAGGGTGGGCCCGCGCCACCCGTGTGTGAGACACACACGGACTTCTTTTCCTCCCCGTTTTCGTCTTGTGATTTTTCATATTTATTAAAAACAGCAAAAATATTAAAGGAAGAACTTTTTGCGAAACTTTTCTGGCTAGAACTGTTACCTATTCAAAACGAACTCTGCAGGTTCCTGCAGTTTGTCTTGAATGTAATCTTCCGGAAAAACTGTTTCAATAACATCAACATCTTCATTATAAGAATCTCCAGAGATATAATGTTTGAGTCTTTGCCCATTCACCACTTGTGTAGAATCATCTTTCAATGAAGCAATCTTAATAGCACCTGAGCGGTACACTTCCACAATAACATATGGTCCTTCCCATTTAGAAAGTAATTTACCTGCAAAAAATCTGAGACGAGACCTATACAATAAAACTTTCTCACCAACATGGAACTCTCTCTTAAGAATTCTCTTATCATGCCATTGCTTGACTTTCTCCTTGAAAAGTCTGGCATTCTCATACGCTTCGTTTCTCCACTCATCTAGAGAACTCAAATCTAACAACCGTTTCTTACCGGCTAGTTTAAAATCTCTATTAAGCTCTCTCACTGCCCAAAAAGCTTTGTGTTCTAATTCTAAGGGCAAGTGACACGCTTTTCCATAAACCATCTTATAAGGAGACATACCCATGGGATTCTTATAAGCAGTTCTATAAGCCCATAAAGCGTCATTTAACTTACTAGCCCAGTTTTTCCTAGACCTACTAACAGTCTTCTGCAAGATAGACTTGATCTCTCTATTTGAAAGCTCTACCTGCCCACTAGTTTGGGGATGATAAGCAGAAGCAATTCTATGATTGACATCATACTTAGCAAGAGTTTTTCTAAAACTACCGTGAATAAAATGAGAACCTCCGTCAGTCATAAGATATCTAGGCACTCCGAACCTAGGAAAAATAACATCCTTAAGCATTTTTAACGAAGTCTCACCATCGGCACTCTTTGTAGGTATGGCTTCTACCCATTTAGTAACATAATCTACGGCAACAAGTATATGGGTATAGCCTTTTGAAGGAGGAAAAGGACCCATAAAGTCAAATCCCCAACAATCAAACGGTTCAATAACAAGAGTGTAATTCATAGGCATTTCATTGCGTCTAGAAATATTTCCAACTCTTTGACATTCATCACAAGATAAAACGTACCTTCTGGCATCCTTAAAGAGGGTTGGCCAATAAAAACCTGATTGTAGAACCTTCTGTGCGGTTCTATCTCCAGCGTGATGCCCTCCATAAGCACTGCTATGGCATTTTCTTAATATCTCTTGTTGCTCGTACTCCGGTACGCATCTTCTCATAATACCATCAACTCCTTCTTTATATAAATGTGGGTCATCCCAAAAATAATGCCTCAAATCATAGAAGAATTTCCTTCTTTGCTGAGCTGTAAAGGTCGGAGGCAAATACTTGGAAACAATAAAGTTAGCATAATCAGCATACCAAGGAAGGTCTCGTGAAGTTGCATTAATTGCAGCCAACTGTTCATTTGGAAAACTGTCATTAACAGGAATAGGATCAAAAGAAATATTTTCAAATCTAGACAAGTTGTCAGCCACAGGATTTTCAGCACCTTTCCTATCTACGATATGCAAATCAAACTCTTGTAAAAGCAACACCCATCTAATAAGCCTAGGCTTAGCATCCTTCTTAGTCATAAGATATCTAATAGCAGCGTGATCAGTATGAATAGTAACTTTAGAATCAACAATGTAAGATCTAAACTTATCACATGCAAAAACAACAGCAAGAAACTCTTTCTCAGTAGTAGCGTAATTCTTCTGAGCAGCATCAAGAGTCTTACTAGCATAATGAATAACATTCAACTTATTATCTACGCGCTGTCCAAGAACAGCACCAACAACAAAATCACTAGCATCACACATAATTACAAAAGGTAAATTCCAATCAGGTGGTTGAACAATAGGAGCAGTAGTTAAAGCCTTCTTAAGAGTTTCAAAAGCTTCCTTACAATCATCATCAAAGACAAATGGTACATCCTTTTGAAGAAGATTGGTAAGAGGCTTTGAAATCTTAGAGAAATCTTTAATAAACCTCCTATAGAAACCAGCATGACCAAGAATACTACGAATACCTTTAACATCTCTTGGACATGGCATTTTCTCGATTGCCTCCACTTTTGCTCTGTCAACTTCAATACCTCTTTCAGAAATTTTATGTCCAAGGACAATTCCTTCATTCACCATAAAGTGGCATTTCTCCCAATTAAGAACAAGGTTAGTTTCTTCGCATCTCTGCAAAACTTTATCAAGGTTGTGCAAACAATTATCAAAAGAAGTTCCATAGACGGAGAAATCGTCCATGAAGACCTCCACAATTTCTTCACAAAAACCATGAAAAATAGCAGACATACATCTTTGAAAAGTAGCAGGAGCATTGCATAAACCAAACGGCATACGTCTATAAGCATAAGTTCCATAAGGACAAGTAAAAGTGGTTTTCTCTTGATCATCCTTCTTAACAGCAATTTGAGAAAAGCCAGAATAACCATCAAGGAAACAAAAATGAGTCTTCTTAGACAACCTTTCTAGCATTTGATCTATAAACGGTAAAGGGTAATGATCTTTCTTAGTAACTTTGTTTACCTTCCTATAATCAATGCACATTCTATAACCAACAACTACCCTTTGAGGAATAAGCTCATTATTCTCATTAGGTACAACAGTCATACCTCCTTTCTTAGGAACACAATGAACAGGACTAACCCATCTACTATCAGCAATAGGATAAATAATACCAGCATCAAGGAGCTTTAATACCTCATTTCTTACCACATCCTTCATCTTCGGAATTAGGCGGCGCTGATGCTCCACAACTGGCTTCGCATCTTTCTCCATATTAATGGCATGCTGACATAAAGTAGGAGAAATCCCTTTTAAATCATCAAGAGTATATCCCATAGCTCCTCGATGTTTCCTCAATATCTCCAATAATCTTTCTTCTTCCTTTCCTGAAAGTTTAGAACTAATAATAACAGGATATATTTTCTTATCATCAATATAAGCATATTTGAGGTCATCAGGCAAAGGTTTTAATTCAAACACAGGATCTTCTCTAGGCGGCAAAGTGGTACCAAGATCCTCCACAGGTAGATTATGCTTGAGTAGTGGTGGTTGACGAAGGAGAATATCGTCAATCTCTTATCTTTCCTTGCTAAAAACATCACTTTCGTGATCTTCCATGAATTGTTGCAAGGCATTATTAGGGGCAAGAGCAATAGAAGCAAGCTGCTCAACTCGAAAATTTTCATCAGGCGTGTCATTTTCATAAGAAGTCTTAGCAAACTTGGAAAAATTAAACTCATAAGACTCTCCATTAAACTTAGTAAAAATTTCTCTTTCTTACAATCTATTATGGCGCCACAAGTGTTCAAAAAGGGTCTACCAAAAATAATAGGACAAGTTTTACTAGCCTCCTTACCGAGTACTAGAAAATCAGTAGGGTACTTAGTCTTACCGTAAAGAACTTCCACATCTCGAACAATACCAAGGGGCCAAACAGTCTCTCGGTTAGCAAGCTGAACAACCACATCAATATCTTCAAGTTCACAAGCGCCAATCTCGTGCATAATTTCTTTATAAAGCTCTAAGGGAATAGCACTTGCGCTAGCACCAATATCACATAAGCCATAATAGCAATGATCTCCAATGCTGACAGAGATAATAGGAACACTTGCTTTCCTGTGCTTTTTAGGATGCGAAAGAATGTTAGAAGCATCTTCACAAAAAAGAATATATTCATCTCCCACATCTTTAGTTACAAGATCTTTCAATATAGCAACAGGAGACTTAATAGTAATTTGCTCATCAGGCTCTGCAGCTTTCTTCGTACTTTTATTAGACACACTTACCAAAGTAGAGTACTTCTTTACCTTAGCAGGGAAAGGTGTCTTCTCAATATAAGGTTCAGGAACGATGCTATCAACAGTACAAACTTCAGTAGCTGCAGCAGGTATATGACTAATAGAATCTTTGTAAGGCGCATGATATTTGTTCCAATCTTTCTTTGGAACGTCAATATAAGAGGCAACGGCCTTAAGACAATTAGCAAGTATTTGGGAATCAAGACCATAAGCAGCGCTAACACTACGAAAGTCATCGGTTCCCATAAAAGATTTAATGCATTCATAATCATAGTTTATACCTGACTTCCTACCTTTGTCGTTTTCCCAACCTTCAGCATTCTCTTGTATATGGTCAAGAAGTTTCCACTTGGCATCTTCTTTCATATGAGTAAATGATCCAAAGCAAGAAGCATCCAAATAATCCTTATCAGGAAGAGTAAGCCGCGCATAAAAATTATCAATAACAATATTATTGGGGAGCTCATGAATGGGGCATTTGAGCATTAGTAACTTCAATCTCCCCCACGCTTGGGCAATACTCTCTCCATCATGAGGCCAAAAATTATATATCTTGTTACGGTCTTTATGAATTTCACTTGGAGGATAAAACTTGGAATAAAAGAGAGGCACAATATCCTCCCATGCCATAGATGGACCATCTTGGAGTAGTCGATACCACTCTTCAGCTCTGCCTTTCAATGATATAGAGAATAATTTCTTCTTGACCTGGCTTGGTGAAATACCTGCACACCTGAACAACTCGCATAATTCATGTATAAATAGTAAGTGATCACCCGGATGGACAGTTCCATCTCCTGAATAGCAGTTATCCATAATACGCCCAACAATTTTCATAGGTATTTTAAAAGGATCAATTTCAGCAGGCGGTGGCGGTGGTGGTTCCTCCGCATGTGCAGCAGTAGCAGTAGTAGAAGTGTTTCCAAATAGGAAACCAAATGGAGAGTTCTCCATAGCAAAGTAAAATAAAAGACAAAAAATAAAAACAATACTCACAGTGACGGTTACCTTTACTAATTCCACTCTTCAATAGCGCTACACTCCCCGGCAACGGCGCCAGAAAATAGTCTTGATGACCCACAAGTATAGGGGGTGTATCGTAGTACTTTCGATAAATAAGAGTGTCGAACCCAACGAGGAGCAGAAGGTGTTGATGAGCAGTTTTGATCAAGGAATCACTGTAAATACTAGCAAACAGGTTTTCAGGAGTATTTGGTAATACGAGTAAATAAAGTGCGAGTAAATAAAAGACAGTAGTAACAATTGCAGCAAGTGGCCCAATCCTTTATTCAGCAAAGGACAAGCCGGTTGTGTTCTTATAATAACCAAACGTTCTCGAGGACACACGGGAGGTTTCTGTCAAGAGCTTTCGCTTCATAGAGCCAATAGTATTTATTGATTTGGTAAGTGTTATGGGGGTGAACCTGTGCTAGCGCACTACCCTTACTAGGATAAATACACACTTGTGATTATACCCCTTGCAAGCATCCGCAAATACAAGAAAGTAATTAAGATAAATCTAACCACAGCCTTAAACTCTATGATCCTACGCTCCCTGGTGCAATGGTTTCCCAACGGAGGTTTAGGTTTCTGTCACTCCAGCAACCCCACAATCGGTGACCAAATACACAATGCATCTCACTAGGCCCATAAATGGTGAAGTATCATGTAGTCGACGTTCACATGACACCACTAGTGAAATAGCACCACAACAATATCAAACCATTAAATATTTCTCAACAATAATTCACTACTAACATCTTGACTTCTCCCATGTCCTCAAGAACTAAACGAACTACTCACAAGACATCATATGGATCATGATCAGAGGTGAAATAATGGTAAATAACAATCTGAACATAAACCTTAATTCAACGGTTCCACTCAATAGCATCAACTACAAGAGTAATCAACACCGGGAAAGTTTCCCCTATGAATATAACAAGATCCAACTCAAGATGTTACAGCGGGATGGCAAAGTGATGGTGGAGATGAAGGTGCTGGTGATGGAGATGATGATGATGATCCCGATGAAGTCCGGTGCGATGGTGATGACGATGGCGACGATCTCCCCTCTCCGGGAAGGAATTTCCCCGGCAGATTTCTCTCTGCCGGAGAGCTTTCTCTCTCTAGTGTTCTCCGCCCCGCAGAGGCGGCTGTGTCTAACTCTGAACCCCCCCTTCACTTAGGTTTTCGGGGGCGATGATGTACGCGAAGGGGCGAGACCAGAGGTGGGCCAGGGTCCCCTCACACAGGGCTAGCGCGGCCAGGGGGCTGGCCGCGCCGCCCTAGCGTGTGGGCCACCCCTGGCCTCTCTCGACTCCTCCTTCTGGCTCCGTGAGTCTTCTGGGAAATTATAATTTCTGGGTATTTTTCTGGAATTTTCCTGATCTTCAAAATATGGTCCCTTGATGGTCCTTTTTCCAGCAGAATCCTGACTCCGGCAGCAACTCCTCCGATGATCATCAAACATGTAAAAACAAAGGAAATAACATAAGTATCATATCTAAGTATGAAATATATCAATGAATAACAGTAAATTATGATACAAAATAGTGATGCAAATTGGACGTATCATAAACTCCGGAGACACCTTGTATCGTAATATGAAGGTGACTAGTGTGCGCATTATGTGTGTCTTTTTGGTTAATGTCTCTATGAATTGTTGGTGTTTGTTGGAACCATCTAGTGCGTTCATGGTGATAGTGTGGGACAATCTAGTTTGGGGAAATACGGAATTTGAGGAGTGCTTCATAGCCCTACGCATGATTAGTGTTTGTTTTCCATTGGAGAATTGTTTTGAGTGGCATATTGATGTTAGTATCTATTGGTTCAATTATGTTATATTTGTTGGGAGTGTGTCCACTAGTGAAAGTATGATCCCTAGGCCTTGTTTCCAAGCATTGCACACCGTTTATTTTCAGTTTTGTTACATGTTTGCTCGTAGCGATATTTATTTCAGATTATATTTACTACTTATAATCATCACTACCACTTGTATTTCACTATCTCTTTGCCGAATTAGTGCACCTATACATCTGACAAGTGTATTGGGTGTGTTGGGGACACAAGAGACTTTCTGTATCGTAATTCCAGGGTTGCTTGAGAGGGATACCTTTGACCTCCTCCTCCCTGAGTTCGATAAACCTTGGGTGATCCACTTAAGGGAAACTTGCTGCTGTTCTACGAACCTCTGCACTTGGAGGCCCAACACTGTCTACAAGGATAGAAGCGTGCGTAGACATCACTTTTGCACATACTACTAACCCTAAGATGTTTAATCCATGCGCGCATAAATATGATGGACACCAAAGGACAGTACCATATCAGCATACAACTCTAATGAACCAAAGACATTCAACAAATCAATCTAAGAACAAATAAACTATGCAAACATGACATAAATCATAGGATAAATATTATAGCATCTAACAAGGGTATAGATAATAGAGCCCGTTACTTGAGTACCCCTAAAGCCCATTAAGCTAGGCCCAAGTGTAATCCTAGTCGAAATACGAGTTCGTGTCGTATACCGATGTTGTAATATGTATCGGACCCCTCCGTTCCTTTAGACCTGGCCACCTATATATAGGGGCCAGGAGAGGACGGTGAGGGACAGATTGAAAGTAAGCCAAAGTTCACCACCACGTTTACTTTTCATACACTCCTTGTTTGACTGATTTTACCTTCGAGTTCATCCGACGCCCTACTCCCCCGATCCTAAGTCCTTCATCTAGGACATTTGTTGAGTTAACCCTCGTCAGCATCAAACACCATGTTTACATAGGACGGTATAGAGGTGTGTGGGAGGATGAACCACTACATAATAGGAGGAGTTGGTGATGGAGATAGCGGTGAAGATGGCGGAGATGAGCAGCGAGGGGCGCGGGCGGCGGCGGCACCGGCGCGGGGGACTCCCCCGCCACCGGCATCATGGGGGAGCACCGCCCCTTAGCCCCCTTCCTTCATGGCTTCATGGGAGCCCTCCCCCATGGGGATGGGATCCATGGGGGAGGCGAAAACGTGGCTCTGGTGGCTGCAAATTCGTGGGTGGAGGTGTCTCCCACGAGCTAGGGTTACTCCTTTTATATAGTCTCTCGGATTCCTGTCACCCCATCTTGGGCCGCAGTAAATCGGGTCTAGCTCGGCCGTCCGGACTTAGAATCAGGTGAATTTTATGTCCAGAACATTTACCGTGAAATTCCCTACAACTTTGTAGTGAAGATTTTTCCGTTTGACGCCGTGTTCGACCCGTAACGTGACCATCTTCGAAAAGAGTTCTGGCACAGATTTCTGGAAAGTCCCAATTTGACTCCAACAAGGTTTCCACTTGTATTCTTGGTAATTCCTACACATCAAAGTGTAAAACAAGAACATTGTGCACTTTTGCAACTATTAGTAGGTTAGTCCAAATAAATTATAAAAGTGCCACAAAGTGTAGACAAAACATATAGCAATTGGTGTAAAACAAGCATGGAGCATCAAAAATTATAGATACGTTTGCAACGTATCAAGGCATTTGATGCCTCTCAACCGAAAGGAAAACCAATAAGAAGTGCAAATTGCACGGAAATGGAGGACCTCCATTTGGTCAGGGCATGAGAGTCAGTGTCACTCGATGCGGTGGCTGACAACGATCATACCAACAATAAATATTGGCAAAGAATTAAGGATAAGTTCCATTGTTCCATGTCAACCCCATCTACCTACACATTGAGATCACTTCAAGGCCGTTATGATGTGAGCATTTATTGTTTGTAGCCGATGGAGTGGTTGTTTGGAGCAAGTGAGGAATGCACCTCCAAGTGGATGTAATATTGATGACTATGTGTTATGTGAGTTTCTTTGATCATATAGTTTCAATTGTGCTATTGTTCACTACAAGCAAATGTGCAGACTTGTGTCTTGCCATTTGATGCATGTAGGATCACATAGCACAAGAAAGGTACAAGAGAAATGCTGGCTTCCAAGAACTTGCCATTTATGCTCCACTATTACTGGAAGGTGCTTGAGCATAGTGACACAAGAAAGTTGAGGGATCAAAAAGCTCCACCGATGAAAGGAGCATGCATTATGTTGGATGATCCGGAAGATAGTGATGATGCCAAGGATATAAGAAACAAGGGGAAGCCTGATAGAATGAGGATGGAGAGGGAGAAGGCAAAGAAGAAAATTTAGGCTGCAAGCTCTAGAGATCGAACTAGTGAGTTGACAAAGTCAAAGAAACAATAATGACAAAGCATTTTGAAAAACAAAAATGGCCTTGTTTGAGAAGAAACATCAACTTAAAGAAGCAAAGTGGGTGGTGGGTGGGTGGGGGGGTGCAGCTAGCAGAGGAGCAAAAACTTGATCTCAAGAAGATCAAGGTGAGTGTCGTGCCGAACAAGGTGAAGGCCGAGGCCAGATCATGACGATGGACCCCAGTGGGATGGATGCAATTGCCAAAGAGTTTTTGGAGATGCGAAAAATGGAGTAGCGAGGATGGCATAATTTCCGATGAAGGTGATCCCGAAGATGGTGTTGGGGGTGGCGTTATCATATTTTTGTTGCTTGATTTGATCATCAACAATTTGTTTGATTACACATTCTTTAGGACATGTTTTTTATTAATTGCTAATTATTTAGTATTAAGTTATGCTTGTAAAGCATTTTCAAACTTCAAAATATCACTCTCTTTTTGTGGATATATATTTGCTAAAGATATTGTAAAGTTTAATGGTTGGACGTGGTTAGCTAGCATTCGGTGCTGGTTTGTCCATCCCAGCATCCGGATGCTGGTTTGTCAAACCGGGCACCTGGGTGCTGTTTGATTAAATCTGGCACTCGATAAGGCCAAAGTGCACATACCGTCCAAAAAGTACCCAGAAAGCAATTGACAACTCATGCACGCGGTACACTTTGGCTATGATAAAAGCAAGCCAGGCGTAAACATTTCAACCCAATCCCCTCAGCTTTCTCTCTCGCCCAGACTTCTTTGATTCTTCCTTTAGATCTCCATTGCTTCCAAGATTTTACACAAAAAAACACTGCAACTCTCAGACAACAAATAAGCTCCTCTCTCCCGAAGGAAACCACAAGCTAGATCTCTTCTCCTTCCAGTAGTCCAACAGTACATAACTAACATGAATTCAATAACCAACTTAACCATATTTGAAAAACAACTTAATGTAAATCAAGGTGCAAAATTTAATGTTGTGCTGAAAAAATAGCTTAAGTAGCAGATAAAAGATGCAGCAACAAACTTTAGGCCCCCAGGTTTCCAACATGCTAAAGGTAATTCAGCGATATGGTTGTGCGACAAAAATATTAACATGGTAGTGTATTTGCAGATGCAACTACTAAAATAGTTCTGGAACACAAAGCATCTATCTTATCTGCTTATGTACATAGTTGACTTTGAACATAGTGTCTTGGCGTTGATATATGGATAAAATTTCCTTCCATTGATCATGCTAATGCCCGTGTGCTTGTTCTTGTTGCAGTATCTGAAAAATTGGAACATATCAGAAAAGTAGTAAACTTTTTGGCTTGTGCATGAAAGATTTGATTGGCTTGGATTTTGCGAAAATATGAAAATAATCCTAATAAACTTTCTCATACATTGTACTCTCTTTAGTCATTTCTTCTTACTAGAGTTAAAGCTTGTCTGGTAGAAAATAATATAGTAAGGTCGGGAGGGCATTGCTCATTTATCCAGATTTAATTGCATGGGGAGGAACAACCTAGTTAGATGACGAAAGTACAAATATATTATGCTGGCACATGTCGGAAATAACTTGGCAACAACGACAGAAGCAAACTGAACTGAATCATTGTACTACTTGGCGGCATTTTATAAAAATGTAAAATTCAAATAGATTACAGAACACAACTTAAGCATGCTGGTAGGACCAACTTAGATTGATGAAAAAAAGATGATGGCAAGTCAACTTAATTTAACCTATGGCCAAATATCTAGCTTAAGAAAAAATTAGTCCAGATGCAACTTAGGTAGATAACAAAAAAACAACTTGATCATGATAGCAAGTCAACTTAATTGAACCTATGGCCAACTTATGCATCTAGCTTAAAAATAGTCCATATGCAATTTAGATAGACAACAAAAAGAAACTTAATGATGATATCAAGTCAACTTTAATTGCATATGGATGAGAACATGCTAGCTGACAGGAGCAACCAACTTAGTTAGATTCAGTAACCAACTTAACCGTGTTCAGAAGCCAATACTTAGTTTAATTTCAGTAAACAACTAACTAGAAAATGAAGCACAAATAAACCTCAATTTAAAAGTTGGTAAGCCAACTTAGTTAGATTTAGTAACCAACTTAACCATGTTCACAAGTCAACTTAGTTAGATTTAGTAACCAACTAACTAGAAAATAAAACACAAATAAACCTCAATTGAAAGGTTGACATGCCAACTTAATTAGATTCAGGAAACAACTTAACCGTGTTTATAAGACAACTTAGATATATTTGGTAACCAACTAACTAGAAGATGATACACAAATAAACCTCAATTTAAAGTTTGATAGGCCAACTTAGTTAGATTCAGTAACCAACTTAACCGTGTTCAAAGGACAACTTAGTTAGATTTAGTAACCAACTAACTAGAAGATGAAACATAGATAAATCTCAGTTTAAAGGTTGGTAATCCAACTTAGTTAGATTCAGTAACCAACTTAACCATGTTCAGAAGCAAACTTAAAACCAGACATGCTTGTACCATTACCCACAATAGTAATTGAAAGACAGGAACTATGCCCCAGGTTACCTAACCTGCGAAGGAAATAATAACCACGGCACTGCCCACGGCCCCTTTTTCCGCTTGGTAACACGGCACCAGCTTCTCTGCGCTCGCTGTTCTCCAAGTTCCGATCTCCATGTATAAGAAGAAATATGGTAGGATACTAGTAAGCAACTTGAGATCATAAATTTAAAACAAATTTTGCAAGCACCCATACACAACTATATGGGACAATTGAATACATGAATTTACAACCTAGATGCATCAGCCAATGAGAGTATGTTGGACATCAAAAATATACATTATCACTAAATAATTTGATAGAACAACAAAGAGTCAGACAAATAATGATGATAGAACAATCGTGTATATTAAGGATACAACTTAGTAAAATCCCTTGAGTCATATGGAATACTATGAATCATCCTCTCTTCCTTCACTATGCATATATCAGAAAAGCATAATCGTGAAAAAAAATTAAAGTTTATAGTAGCAATTATAAAAGCCATGTCAGCTAGAAGCAACTTATCTAAGTACAACTTAATCATATTGGGAAAACCAACTTAGCTAGATTTACTAGCCACCTTAAGGTTGTTGATAAAAAACAACATATGGAGATTGTAAAAATACAACTTAGGCATGATGGTAAAGTCAACTTAGTTAAATTTGGTAGACAACTTAATCATGTTGACAAGGCGACTTAATTAAATCAGTAAGCAACTTAAGTATGTTGCTCAAAAGGCTATTACAAGCTTGATAGACTATTACACAATTACTAGGTAATGCTAAGAAAGATAAGGGCTGATGAAACAACATGGTGGTTAGCAAAATGAGATAAACAACTTGGCAAATCCATAAAGAACACATAGATTGCTCTGCTATTTCATACAAAGCAAAATGAGAATAACATAGTGGTTTGATGAAGCCAAGAAAACAACTAGAATAATTGGCTCAGTACTAGAACCATATATCGATGTTAATGAGCTGAAGCTAACAGTCCATCACGGTATAATCATAGACTGGTTCTATACTCAGTTTTTTCCAGATTGGACTATTAACCAAGCCATGGCCAACCCTGGCAATCAAGTTAACTAGCATGTTATTTGGTGATGATGACAATACCACCAGCATACGTCTTATCATCATTGCAAACTCCGCGATCCATCGATCGGTATCTAAAATGTTTCCTGACAAGGTGATACGTCTTCAACGTATCTATAATTTTTGATGCTCCATGCTTGTTTTTACACCATTTGCCTACTGTTTCGTTACACTTCGTGGCACTTTTATGCATTTTCTGGAACTAACCTATTAACAAGTCGCCACAGTGCCAGTTCCCTGTTTTCTGTTGTTTTTGTGTTTCAGAAGTGCTACACAGGAAATATTCTCGGAATTGGACGAAACAAGTTCCAGAAGTCTTATTTTTCCTGGAAGCTTCCCGAAGACCGAAAGAGAGCTGGAGGGGGGCCAGAGGCCGCCCTCACACGTAGGGGGCGCGGCCCAGCCCCTGGCCGCGCCCACCTAGTGTGAGGAGCCCCTGGGTGCCCCCTGACGACGCCCCTTCGCCTATATAAAGCCTCAGGACGGAAAACCCTAGGAGAGTCGGCGAAATTTCCAGAACAGTTCCGCAGCGCCGCCGCCGCCGAAGCCAAATTTCGGGGGACAGAAGTCTCTGTTCTGGCACCCTGCCGGGACGGGGAAGTGCCCCTGGAGCCATCTTCATCGGTCTCCATCGCCGTCTTCGCTGTCTCCATCGACCTCACCGCCATCTCCATCAACCTTGTTGTCTCCTATGATGAGGAGGGAGTAGTTCATCCCCGGGGCTGAGGGCTCTACCGGTAGCTATGTGGTTCACCTCTCTCTCCCATGATGTGATCTTTATGTGATCGTGAGCTTTGTATCATGTTGAATAAGTAGATGTTACTCTTCTTCATTATGTGTACTCTAGTGTGTTATTAAAGTAATCTATTCCTCCTGCCATGGTGTAACGGTGACAGTGCGTGCATCATGCTGGTACTTGGTCTAGGCTACGATTGTGATCTTTTATGGATTATGAGAATAATTATCACTATGATAGTATTGAAGTGATCTATTCCTCCTTTCATGGTGTAATGTTGATAGTGTGTGTACCGTGTTAGTACTTGGTCTAAGTTGCAATAATATCTATCTTGAGTTGTGATTTGATTTGGATATCTCTATAGTGGTGTTTGTCAAGTACTTGATGAACTCTGAGGAGTGCTTTGTAGCCCTACGCAATGATTAGTGTTATTCAATAGGAGAGTAATTCAGAGTACCATAGTGAAGAGAAGTTATCTATTGGTTCAATTATGTTATATTTGTTGGGACTGTGTCCACTAGTGAAAGTATGATCCCTAGGCCTTGTTTCCAAGCTTTGCACACCGTTTACTCGCTGTTTTGTTACTTGTTTGCTTGCTGCCATTTTTATTCCAGATTGAATTTACTACTTATAATCATCTATACCACTTGTATTTCACTATCTCTTTGCCGAACTAGTGCACCTATACATCTGACAAGTGTGTTGGGTGTGTTGGGGACACAAGAGACTTTCTGTATCGTAATTGCAGGGTTGTTTGAGAGAGATAGCTTTGACCTCTTCCTCCCTGAGTTCGATAAACCTTGGGTGATCCACTTAAGGGAAACTTGCTGCTGTTCTACAAACCTCTGCACTTGGAGGCCCAACACTGTCTACAAGAACAGACGCGTGTGTAGACATCAAGCTCTTTTCTGGCGCCGTTGCCGGGGAGGTAAGGTAAAAGGTACTCGCATCCTCCTGTGTGAGTGCTCGGAGTTATTTCCTTTAGATTCTGCAATTACATCTTTTTGTTTCTTGTTTTTATTTTCACTAGTTAGGTGATACGTCTCAAACGTATCTATAATTTTTGATGCTCCATGCTTGTTTTTACACCATTTGTATATTGTTTCGTTACACTTAGTGGTACTTTTATACATTTTCCGGAACTAACCTATTAACGAAGTGCCACAGTGCCAGTTTCCTGTTTTCTGCTGTTTTTGTGTTTCAGAAGTGATACACAGGAAATATTCTCGGAATTGGACGAAACAAGTTCCTGAAGTCATATTTCACGGGGAAGCTCCCAAACATCCGAAGACCTGACGGAGGGGGGCCACGTGGCCCCCACACACAGGGGCGGCGCGGCCACCCCCCTGGCCGCGCCGGGCCCGCGTGAGGGGCCGTGGTCCCTCCTCTGACATTGTACTTTCGCCTATATATACCCCCTGACGAGAAAAACCTAAGGGCCCGATCAGTTTTCCAGAATACATCGCGATCCGCCGCCACCGTCGACCCGAAGATCGGGAGGGTCCAGAAGCTCTTCCCGGCACCCTGCCGGAGAGGGGAATCGCCACCGGAGGTCTTCTTCATCGCCATGCTTGCCTCCGGAGCGATGAGTGAGTGGTCTACCTTGGACTATGGGTCCATAGCAGTAGCTAGATGGTTGTCTTCTCCACCATGTGCTTCATGTTTAGATCTCATGAGCTACCCTACATGATTGAGATCACCGTTATGTAATTCTATGATGTTGGTTTGTTGGGATCCGATGAATATTGGTGTTTATGATTAAGTTGCTGTACTGAATTATAATCTTTTGTTATCTCTCTGTTTTTTTGATCTTGCATGCTCTCCGTTGTTAGTAGCTATCTTGGCCGAGTAGTTGCTAGTGACTCCAAGAGGGGGTATTTATGCTCGATAGTGGGTTCATGCCTCTATTTCACCCGGGGGAGTGACAGAAACCTCTAAGGTGGTAGTGTTGCCTGTCAAAACCCACCGGCGAGCAGCGACGAGCAACACGAAGAGCCGGGAGGCTCCTAGAACTGCTGGTGGGCCCTGGTCCCTCGGGCAACGGCCCGCAAAACTCCGGCACACGTCCTGGCTGATGCAAGGGCGTGCCACCTGACCTATACCTGATCAGGAAGGTGATGGATTGCTTCGATTAGTTTCCTGCATGGCAGACACGTAAACATTAAATACGAGCCTCGATCGGCTCTCAGGTTTCCCTGTGAATCGGCTCATGTAGCCGATTGTCCCATGGATCTGCATTGGATCTACGATAACATGGGGTTTTGCTTTATCAATACAAGTCAAATCGATCTACGACAGTTTAACGCTTTCACCACATAATTGGAACATCCCACACGTAATTGAGCCTGGTAGATACGAAAGATAACAGAAAACTAACCCTAGAGGAGGCCAAAAAACCAACGTAGAGTCAATTCCCGGAACAACTCCTCTCGAATTGGCAAACCATATCCTTACGTACTACTGGATCGTTCAACCCGTTTGTGAGGCCTAACCGTGCGGATATCAAACTAATCCTTGGAGAACAAGGACAACTATGACAGATTGAATCAACTGAATAAAGATCAAGCAAGATGCTGCCCTTACACCCAAAATAGGTGCAAAGGCAGCGAGATCTCTAGGGGCAGCATGACTAAGCAAACATAACCGAAAGCACCGATGCTAGCCCAAACAGATCTATGATAACAGTATTACTCGCCATCAACAAGGCTTCAGTACGAGCAACACCAAATAACACATAAGCAGATGCTGCCTAGATCGCGAGATGCGATCTAGGCAGCACGACGCTTACCTGAAAGAAACCCTCGAAACAAGGGGTGGCGATGCGCCGAGATTGTATTTGTTGTGAACGTGGTCGTCCTCCTTTCTCAATAACCCTAGGTACATATTTATAGTCCGGAGACTTTCTATCTTTGGAATAAACCTAACAACTCTATCTCTTGTTTAAACCGAAACGTACTCTATCATAATATACAGATACACGGGCAATTAGCCCAAATCCACGCGCAAGGCCGATCCAGCCTCCAAGCCCATCTTGATTACGGCCCATCTCCTCATTTGGCCAAAATGTGGCGATAACAGGTAGATGTGCTGTTGCTACTAGGGAGAAAACAACATTCATATGCTCAAGGGCATATGCTTTGTTTACATTACACACTTTGCTTAATGCAATTATCTGTTGTTCGCAACTTAATACTTTTGGGGTGTTCGGATGATATCCCCGAGGGTGGATTATTAGTCATAGATGCAGTTGGATGGCGGTCTATGTATTTTGTTGTAATGCCCAGAGTAAATCTCATAGTGATCTTCTTGACATATCACGTTATCTTTATTCTATCAATTGCCCAACTGTAATTTGTTTACCCAGCATGTTATTTATCTATGGAGAGACACCACTAGTGAACTGTGGACCCCGGTCCTATTTTAATCATATTGCAATCACCTGTTTATTTTTCCCGCACTGTTTACTTTACTAGCATATTACTACTGTTTTCCACTCGATACACTCATAACCTTTGTTTCAAGCAAACCGGTGAGATTGACAACCTCATCGCAAGTTGGGGACAAAGTATTTGTTTGTGTGTGTGCAGGTTCCACAAACACCTTCAGTCGTCACCGTCTCTCTTCTTCAAGATCGACATTAAACCTTGGTTTCTTAACTGAGGGAAAACTAGCCGCTGCACTCATCATACCTTCCTCTTGGGGTTCCCAACGGGCTGGTCATTCACCACGCACAAGGACTGTCTGTTGCCACATTCACCTGAAGCATCATTAGGCTTAATGGAAAACAAAGAGTTTTGTAGTCTTTTTCCTGAGTTTAGATATGAAGTGTTTGAAGAGAAAATTGAAAAACCTTTGGAGCTTAATTTGCATGCTAATAGTGTTGTTAGTATGAATGCTTTGAACACCGTTGTTGCTAATGCTATAGAAAAGTCTAAGCTTGGGGAAGCTGGTTTTGTTAAGCATGATATTTTTAGTTCCCCAGATTTAGTGGAGAAAATTTGCTCTCATGATATTTTATCTCCCATATGTGATGTTCCTTCTTATGATGATATGTTTGAAGAATATGCTTTGCGAAATAGTTGTTCTCTAGCTTGTGATGATACTAAACCTCTAGTTTATGATGGTTATGATGATGGGTATAATATTTTCAGTTCACCTACTATTGAGGATAAAATTAGTTATGATTACAATATGCCTCCTATTTTTGATGATTATGGTGATGAGAATAATTATTCTGTTAAATCTGCTCCTACTACTATTGTTCCCGTGGTGAGTATTAATTCTTTTATGCATGTGGCTCATGATAGGGGTGCTTTATGTGATAGTTATATTGTTAATTTTATTCATGATGCTACTAAAAGTTATTATGAGAGAGGGAAACATGGTTTGATGTATCTCAACAATATTAAGTTTCCCCTCTTTATGTTGCAAATCTTGAAGTGGCACTTGTTTTATCTATCCATGCTTGCTACTATGTGCCTTGTTGATTTATTTTCTTACAAGATTCCTATGCATAGGAAGTGGTTTAGATTTAAATATCTTTCATATCTGCTTTTTGATGCTCTCTATTGCTTTAAGTTCCTATATGGCGCCTTTGCCTCAAGCTCTTATATGGTGCCTACATGAGCATCTTTGCAAATTACTGCGCCTAGCTCAAAGGCGTTAAAGAAAAGCACTCTTGGGAGATAACCCATTGTTTTATTTTCAGTACTTTTTCTTTTATTTGAGTCTTGGAAGTTATTACTACTGTAATGACCTCTCCTTATCCTGTTTATTTTATTGTTGTGCCAAGAGAAGCCTCTAATTTGAGTGAGGTAAGATTTGGGGATGTTGCTGTCCTGAAACAGATTTTGGTGCTGCACCGTAAAAATTCGTGAAAATTCTCTGTATATCTTTTGGACCTGCGATTTCTTGTGCATATGCCCCAGGTTATATAAAAACTTTCATTAGTTGAACACTTTTTGATTTGAGCAACAGAAAACCCCTCAAAAATTTGACCTTTGTCAGCTGTTCTGTTTTGACAGATTTCTGCCAATATTTGTGTTTGCCGCTTTATCGCTTTCTTTTTGAGTTCTTTTGATCACGGAACTTTTGGGGAAGTTGCTACAGTAGTATATGCTTAATATGTGGTGGTTTTAGGTTGAAACCTGAAGCAAAAAGAGGTTGATTCAATGTTATGCTTACACTAATGTTGCTAATAGAATTGTGTTTAGTTTTGTATGAAGGAAGTTTTCAAGTGTAGGGATCGGAGAGTGATGGGATGAGTTGAAGAATGGACAAAAGCTCAAGCTTGGGGATTCCCATGCATCACCTCAAGAAATATCCAAGAAGTACAAGCGTCAAAGCTTGGGGATGCCCCCGAGGCACCCCTTCTTCATCGGCAAAAATCAGGTCACCTTTCAAAACACTATATTTTTATTGCTTCATGCACTATGCGTTTTTCCTGGAGCGTCTTTACTTTTACTTTTAGTTTTCTTTTCTTTTGTTTGCTGCAATAAATGGTTAGATCACATCATGTTTCTTTTGGAGGAGATGAACTCATTTTTCATTGCCAAGAACACTCTAGTTTTCACTCTTATCGTTCAACGAGTGTTCTCTTTTTCTGCTACTGCTTTTGGTTTTTGATTTTCACCTTGATTTGCATTCAGATCTTGTTATATCTTTTCATCAAGGTGTATTTTTGCCTCTGGTATTTATTGGTTTTCATCAAAAGAGGTATTTATAAAAAGTTCGAATGGTGTTGGAAAAGAGAAAAAGCTTTATGCAAAAAAGTGGTACAAGAAGGAGCTTGTGTAGACTGCGGCCTAGGCTTTTGCATGTCGTGCTTGATGTCTTTTTGATAGCATGCTTAGTGGTTTTTCTGTAGCATGCGTTGTTTTAAAGATTGCTTAGTCTCAAATAATTGAGATTGCTTAATGAGCCTTTGAAAAAAATCATGCGTTGTTTTAATTATTTGGAAGCATTATTTTGGTTTTCTCCTTGATGCTTTATTTGGGTTGACTTGGCGCATGCTCACACATGTTAGACTCTTACAAAGTCGCCAATAGCCTCTATGATCATTTAGTTTTTGACTTTTGATGCCATCTTATGCTTCTTTTAATGTAGCTTTGTCGCTTTGCATGATTATGGTCGTTATTGCTCTCTTAGTTGGTCGCTCCCAGTCTTTTGCTAGCCCTCATTTTGTACTGAGTATGAGCTCTACTCATGCATCCAACTCCTAAAAACCAAGTTTGCCATTGTGTCCACTATAAATTCCTATGCATGGTATTTGTAAGCCATTCCAAGTAAATTTTCATGTGCTACCTTTCAAAAAACCTTCAAAATACTTCTCATTTTGTGACACTGTTTTCAGCTCATGGGGACGTAGTGGTCGGATTTGCTATCTTCCATATTGCTTATTCCAAAAAGAAGAAAAAAAGAAAAAAAGAAAAGAAAAAAGGCACTCCTCCATGGAATGTGAATGTTGGTGGGCACCCGATGGAATCGGTTAGCCATGGTTTGTGAAAGGAAAAAAAGGTGAGGAGGAGTGCCAAGCTTTATAAAAGAGCACAAAAGTGCCAATCTCTCTCTCAAAAACTTGCTTCAGTTTTGTATGGAAGATAGTAAGAACCCCATTGCCAGTCGTTGACAAAAGCAACCACCTCTCAAAACCAATTTTTATCTCTCTATTTTACAAATGAAAAGCTCTAGCACATGTTTAATCACTGCTTCCCTCTACGAAGGGCCTTTCTTTTTTACTTTTATGTTGAGTCACCACCTTCTATCTTTATGCACTATCTAAGAGAGCATAGTTGTCATTCTGAGTATAATGTGCATTGTCCCAAAGTTTTCATTGATTGATTCATGATCATGGTTTCACTTGTTCTTAAATTATTTGTATCTAGTCGCCCACTTAAACTTGAAGGTGTCCTATGCATTTATGTTTTGCTCTCCATGAAGGACAAGCTGAAAACCATTTGTATGTTTTTCCTTATGGTTTGAACACATGTTTGACTTTCATTGTTTCATTATTCATGATCTTTTGTTTGCGTTCTTTTTCATGTCATAACATGGTTGCCAAGTTTCTATTATCAAGATTATGTCTTTCATGCCCATGTTTTAAGTTCTTTGATCTCAGCACTCAATGCTTTACCTATATGATCAAGATTGTGATGGTGCATGTCACCTCAAAAATTATTCTTTTGTTATCACTTACCTACTCGAGGACGAGCAGGAGTTAAGCTTGGGGATGCTTGATACGTCTTCAACGTATCTATAATTTTTGATGCTCCATGCTTGTTTTTACACCATTTGCCTACTGTTTCGTTACACTTCGTGGCACTTTTATGCATTTTCCGGAACTAACCTATTAACAAGTCGCCACAGTGCCAGTTCCCTGTTTTCTGCTGTTTTTGTGTTTCAGAAGTGCTACACAGGAAATATTCTCGGAATTGGACGAAACAAGTTCCAGAAGTCTTATTTTTCCCGGAAGCTTCCCGAAGACCGAAAGAGAGCCGGAGGGGGGCCAGAGGCCGCCCTCACACGTAGGAGGCGCGGCCCAGCCCCTGGCCGTGCCCACCTGGTGTGAGGAGCCCCTGGCTGCCCCCTGACGACGCCCCTTCGCCTATATAAAGCCTCGGGACGGAAAACCCTAGGAGAGTCGGCGAAATTTCCAGAACAGTTCCGCAGCGCCGCCGCCGTCGAAGCCAAATTTCGGGGGACAGAAGTCTCTGTTCTGGCACCCTGCCGAGACGGGGAAGTGCCCCCGGAGCCATCTTCATCGGTCTCCATCGCCGTCTTCGCCGTCTCCATCGACCTCACCGCCATCTCCATCAACCTTGCTGTCTCCTATGATGAGGAGGGAGTAGTTCATCCCCGGGGCTGAGGGCTCTACCGGTAGCTATGTGGTTCACCTCTCTCTCCCATAATGTGATCTTTATGTGATCGTGAGCTTTGTATCATGTTGAATAAGTAGATGTTACTCTTCTTCATTATGTGTACTCTAGTGTGTTATTAAAGTAATCTATTCCTCCTGCCATGGTGTAACGGTGACAGTGCGTGCATCATGGTGGTACTTGGTCTAGGCTACGATTGTGATCTTTTATGGATTATGAGAATAATTATCACTATGATAGTATTGAAGTGATCTATTCCTCCTTTCATGGTGTAATGTTGACAGTGTGTGCACCGTGTTAGTACTTGGTCTAAGTTGCAATAATATCTATCTTGAGTTGTGATTTGATTTGGATATCTCTATGAGTGGTGTTTGTCAAGTACTTGATGAACTTTGAGGAGTGCTTCGTAGCCCTACGCAATGATTAGTGTTATTCAATAGGAGAGTAATTCAGAGTACCATAGTAAAGAGAAGTTATCTATTGGTTCAATTATGTTATATTTGTTGGGAGTGTGTCCACTAGTGAAAGTATGATCCCTAGGCCTTGTTTCCAAGCTTTGCACACCGTTTACTCGCTGTTTTGTTACTTGTTTACTTGCTGCCATTTTTATTCCAGATTGCATTTACTACTTATAATCATCTATACCACTTGTATTTCACTATCTCTTCGCCGAACTAGTGCACCTATACATCTGACAAGTGTATTGGGTGTGTTGGGGACACAAGAGACTTTCTGTATCGTAATTGCAGGGTTGCTTGAGAGGGATAGCTTTGACCTCTTCCTCCCTGAGTTCGATAAACCTTGGGTGATCCACTTAAGGGAAACTTGCTGCTGTTCTACAAACCTCTGCACTTGGAGGCCCAACACTGTCTACAAGAACAGACGCGTGTGTAGACATCACAAGGTCAGATGCCATTTTGCATGATCTAAACAATATTACAGCTCCGGCCAAACTACGTATGTGTGCGCAAGCTAGCTCATGATCTGTCGATTGATCCATCATGGGCCCTTTGTTGGCAGTTTGGCAACGAAAATGATCCTGAAACTAATCGGTTAGACATGTAATGCATTGGTCGGGAATTTCACAGGACACAAATTACTTTGCTATTTCCCTAATTCGTACAGAGCGAACGGCTAACATAGTGGTTTGAGAAAGGGGATTACCTTGTCATTCGTCAAGCTCTTAATCTATACACCTACATGGCAAAACTCTTAGCCCTCCACCCTCCGCGGCCACCCTCTCGCGTGGAACGCCCTACGCCGCCGATTCCTGACCCTCTCGCGTACGGGGCACGCTGGACGCTCTCTGCTCACGAGCTGGTCGCCCTGTTGCGCAGGACGCTCTCCTCCGATGAGATCTCGCCCCTCTCGAGCGGGATGCTCCCGCGGACGAGCTCCCCGTCCTCTCCCGTGGAAAGCTCCCCGCCGATGAGATCCTCGTCCTCTCCCGCAGAAAGCTCCCCGCCGATGAGATCCCCGTCCTCTCCCGCGGAAAGCTCCCCGCCGACGAGATCCCCGTCCTCTTGCCCGTGCTACCCACCGCCGACGAGCACATCGCACTACCGCACGACAAGCTCTCCGGTGAAAAGATCGAAATTTAGTCGCTAGCGCGCTATCGCCGATGGCCCACTCGCTGATCTCCTTGACGGGGAGAAACCCTAGCGGATTGTGCTCCTAGGCAAAATGGGGAACGAGAGGAAGAATGCCAGAGAGCGGAGGGAGTTGCGATGGTCGTGAAGTGTGGGACCCTCAAGAGGGATTTTGTCAGAAAAGGATAGCGACGCTCGGGTTGATCAAGTGCATCCGACGGCCAGCAATCGAGTGCTGCAAGGTGACATCCAGCACCCAAGCGCTTTTTAGCATTTAGGTTAATGGTTTGTGTAAAATAGGATCCGTCTCAGAATGTCGATCGCACGGCCCCGAGGCGTCAGCCGCTCACAGGATCGCACAAGCGGGGGTCCACCCCGCTTCCGGTGGGGCGCACCCCACTTTCCGGGATTCCTGCTTCTCCTCCCCTCTCTCCCACATTGTTTTACTCCGTGTCTTTTCAGTCTACACGCTCGGCGCATCCTGCTCTGCTCTCCATAATTGCCCTTGGCCGCTGGTGGTTGGACTTGACTCGCCGCCTCCCTCCGCCCCTCTGACCTTCCCGGTGGCCCGTCCTCGACCTCGCCGCCGGCGAGCCATGGAGCGGCGATCCAGCACCCGCTTCTCGCCCACGGAGGTACCGCGCCATTGATCCCCTCCCCTTTCCCCCCCTCCTCGACCCCCTGATGTTTATGTCGGGTTTTCCTTTGCCCTCGTTCCGGGTTCCATCAGGGGTCTTCTTACTGTAATTCCCCCTGCCCTAGCTGCTCGATATCGTGTATTTCTGCGGCGCATTGGCGGCGATGCTGTAACAATGCGGTCTCTGGCGAAAAGGGCACTAGGGTTTGGTTTGTCAGAGCTGGTTCCCAAACGGTTGCAGCAAATGCTGGTTCAGTTGCAGTCCAGGCAATAATAGCAGGAATGGAGTTGTTGGAGCATTGCATTGAAGTATTCATCAGTTTGTAATTACCAAATGGGTCCTTTGATTGTTGGAGACACTGAAATGTGAGACCTAATCTTAGTTATGGTGATAAAGCTGGTTGAAGTGTTTCCAGTCCATGGGTTTTATTACTACACAATATCTGTGTGTAAACGAAGAAGCGACAACTTATTTTTCTTCTGTTCTGTGTCCTGTAGATGTGAATATGCGATAGCACATAGGTTAAATTTGGTACTTCCATGAGGCCAGTGGATGGATCACCGACGGAGCAGTGAAAATATCTGTTACAACTCGATTTGGATTAAGAGTTTTTCTCAACATCCTCTTTCTACTACTTGTACTAATAAGAGCAACATACACGAACAACTATGTTTGCTCCTGAATAGAAAACCATTCAAGCTGCTCCTAGATAGCTCCCTTTGAAAGGATATCAAGTTATTTCACACAAGACAGCGAAACCTTGCAAGTGCAAAACTTTTTCTGGTACTGCTTATCCATTTTAGAACAAGGGCATAGTGCTACCATAAAGTGTTTCCTAGCTCTGTTTCAGATTTTGTTATGGGTCCTCTAAAAGAATATAATGTTACTATGCAAGGACTTATTGTTGGGCTATGTTGCATATATGTTAACTCAGGGTCCAAGTTGCATACCGTGTTTGAAAATCGGCATAGCTTCAGTACATGTCGGGGGGATTATTGGATTGTTTGGTTTGTTATATGTCACTAACACTGCTACCTGGATGCCATCTGTTTGTATTCTATTTTGAGTCTGGTATTGATGACTCATTGCAAACAAAGAATGTAGCCGCTCATGTTGGTATTTTGGGAACTGGTGAATGGATATTTTTCTTTCCATGTCATGCCTCTTATATGACACTTTTTACAATTTTTCAATGGTAGCGATTTGTAATTACAAGTACTTTTTGGTACAGATTGCAAGGTTGGAGAAGTTGGTTTCAGGAAGAAAAGAAAAGGTCTTGGATGATAATCTCTGTGAGAAGCTTGCAGAAGAATTTAAGTGAGTGCTTGACTGCTAGGTTGTGAATTATGATGCAGTGTTATTGATTCTTAACCTAGGGAGCATATACATCAATTGCAATTTTTGGGAGAAACTAATAGGAGGATCAAAGTGTATTATTTTGTTCTTTATGGCATTACTGTATTTACAAAGGGTGATGCAGAACTCAGCCCTCATATCTGTGAAGCGTACTTAAATGTAATAGTTTACAAGTGACACTTCTGATGTTTGATCTCATTTGCTGCTCCCATGTGCAGTCGTTCTGCAGCTCGAACCGGAAGTAGAGCACTACAGGCTACTCAGGTGACAATGTCATTTTTGCTTCGTCCATGTTTCACCAAGTGCGTTCGCTTGACATTTCTTTCAACAGGTTCGAGGATGGTTCCTTGATAAGCTCCCAGCATCTGCTACAACTACTAAACCTACTTGCTCGCCTACTACTTCCGGAGAAAATACTTTAGCCTCAGAAGAAAATGTGTTAGCTTCTGAGATAAAGGCTTCACCTTCTGAAGAAAAGACTTTAGCCTCAGAAGCTCATGTGCTAGTTTCTGAAACAAAGGCTTCACCTTCTGAAGAAAAGACTTTAGCCTCAGAAGCTCATGTGCTAGTTTCTGAGACAAAGGCTGAGCCTTCTGAAGAAAAACCTTTAGCTCTTGATACAAGTATTTCAAATAATGAGGATGCACTTTCCCCGGATTCACTCAAAGGTTGTCACAAGTATTAGTCTGTTTGAACTTTATGCTTGGTGCTTGTACGGTTGTACCATGTACTAATTTTCTCTTATGTGCTGGCTTCTTTACAGAGACTATAGATAAGGTTCCTGAACTTGAAGACCTGCAGTTTGAGGCTAGGTCATCAAAGGATTCTGCATGGTAATGACTCCTTTTATTTGCAGCAATTTCTTCTTCTTCCTTACCCCATTCTGTTGTATTGTGAGTTATTGAGTGATCTTATGAAGCAATCAAGATTTGTTAACTGCTGTTGTACCTCAGTTTAATTAAGAGATTTGGGCATGTGCCATTCAGCATGGCTATACTGGTGAATATATACTATATAAATAACACAAGTCAACTCTGAATAGTCAATAGTCTGAAATTGTTTTGATAATATTTAGCTAATGAACATGCAATTCGGCCATAACAATTTATATATGACTCTCTTGATAATGCTAGTATAACATGTTAATCTACTGTAATGGTTGTAGACAGTGTTGGCAATTCTACCTAGATATCTTATTTCCTTTGGTTCTGGCTGTCTGATTAGGATAGTGTGCACTTCCATAATGTTCTTAGCATTATTACCATGGAGCAGGAATCTTAATCGCTGTGCATGTACCCTGAAAAGATGTGCTCACATTCTTTGGTTGGGTATAAATATCTTCAAGTTTTTATCTTTCTTTTGTTTCTTTGGCAGCAAAACTAAATTTCATATTCATTTGTGGTATGTAGGTATGACATTGCCGTATTTTTGGCACACAGGAAGACAAGTTCGGGCGAAGTTGTAAGTATAATAATTAATTCTGTAGCATATAAGAGCATTTTATATGTTATCTCCATGACTTGTTTAATGACTGGGTAGGGATTCATCTATTAATTCGTTTTGTAAGTGCATCACGAGAGTTTTCTCGTCCACGCTATTTTGTTGGACGAAGAATGAATACCAAGGATAAGGCACTATGGTCCTCATTATTATTTCGTTGTTGTTTGTACAGTAATAACTTAAGTTCTGTTGCGTTTTTGTGTAACCAAATATTGCTACATTGCTGTTCCTGTATGTGACCCAATATTTCTACATTGCTGTTGTAGGAAGTCCGGGTGAGGTTTAATGGATTTGGGGCTGAAGAAGATGAGTGGATAAATGTCAGGAAAGCTATCCGCCAGCAATCAATTCCACTGGAGTCCTCAGAGTGCCGAACCATTGTCAAAGGAGATCTTGTCCTCTGCTTCAAGGTAAGTGGGTAATGATTAACCTTGAGTAGCTTTTCACAAGACACGATACCATAGGGTTTTGTTCTATCCTGTTGCAGCTTCTTACTTATAAGGCATACCCTTCCTTCTTAACTTATTTCTTGTTGCAATCTGTACGTCAGGAGAGCAATGATGATGCATTGCATTTTGATGCACATGTTATGGATATCCAGCGGAAGCAGCATGATATAAGGGGATGCAGATGTGTCTTCCACGTCCAATATCTTCATGATCAGAGTCAGGTATTTTAAATTAGCTGGATCCTTTTTCTTTCCGAATATCTTGTATCAAGCCATAATATCTTCAGTCATGGAGGGTATTTATATTGCTGCATTCTTTAGTCATAAATGCCAATTCTCTTATATAGACCTTATGTGGCCTGATCTTTGAAACTTCCTGATTATTTCTTTTCCAGGAGATGGTGAACCTGAAGAGACTGTCCCGGCGTCCGAAATATGTCTGATGGCTTCTGCTATCGTGGATCTTGCTCCTACTATTTTCGCTTATTGAACTAACCAGGAGCCTAAAATCTAGTTGAGAAGCTTAGACTGAACTCTAGCTGTTTCTTGTTGATGTGATGTGTATAGTAACCACCCGGAAGAATACTTGAGCCCTCTTTGGCACATAGCTGATGTAACGGCTATGAGTAGGCTCCTTGATAGCCAATTTTTGGACACTTGAGAAAGTTAATGCCAAGCTGGGCAGAGTCCTTTAATCGATGTGTTAGTCTTTGCTGTTAGCCTCTTGCGATTTGCTTCCGCCTATGAATGCCTTGTTTGTTGTCGTCATTGATGTTACTATATTCTTGCACAGAAATAAGGAGGAGGTAGAGAATGCTCCATTTCGTTCAACATGGAGACAATAGACTTGAATTTTAAATACACTCATCAAGCCCGTCTAGCTCAGTTGGTAGAGCGCAAGGCTCTTAACCTTGTGGTCGTGGGTTCGAGCCCCACGGTGGGCGAATGCAGACGTACAGCATTTTTTTTTGCTACTCTCTCTGCTGTTAATAAATTTCTTTCAATCGTGAAGAAAGGTTGCCAATCAAGCAAAGATATTTTGTGTCTGAAATCAGTTTTACTTGTGCACTTAGTAGTACTTTTTTCTTCATGTGTGCCTCTGCTTTTTCCATTTTACATGCAAATGAGCCATCATATAGTGATTTTTTTTCTGCTTTTTGCATGTTAACAAAAACATCTTAAAGTTACATTAATGCGAACAAGTACGCTAACATATTGTTTTAGGTGGATATCAACATACATTAAATCCTATTTTCACCTCGGTTCAACCCTTGCTGGAACGTAGGATTGTGGGATCGGTGACGACGAAAACATACGAGCGAGATTTTGATGGTATTCATATAATATGGCGTCCGTTCAAAAAAAAAAATGGCGTGGCAACACTGGATGCATGGGTTTGCGTGCATCATGATGCGATAGGTGCCTGGGTGGAATCGATTCAAGATTGTGCATATGAGAGCCTCAGTGTCGATGACAAACCATCAAGTACTTCAAGATATAATAAAGATATTATGTACTCCCGTATGTCGTACACTGAACCAACAAATATTCTGCATTTGAAAATCTCTATATTTGGAAGTAGTGAATACTAAATCTGTAAAAAAATCGAACTCGTTATAGCCACAATCGACGGTTAGGATCTAATTATTCTCTTACTCCCCAGGGGAAGGTAAGGGAGAGCGTCTTAAAATTTGCGAGTCCCATACAACCTTAAGCAGCTCTTGACGCGCACGATGGAAAAAGTTCCGTCTGAGCTAACTCAAGCTCCGCTTGTACCTTGCAATCTAGGCTTGAGGCTGCGTCGAGCTGCGCATGATCGATCTGCAGGTTCAATAATGTTTTGGCGAAGAACTCCGTGAGAGCAATCTCGTAGCCCGGCATCTTGGCGTACCCTGGAAAGTAGTTAATGTCGATGAGGTAGTAGCGGCCGTCCTCCCCCCGGATCATGTCGAAGTTGAACAGGTGCAGCCCTAGCGCACGCCTGAGCCCGCGCGCGACCTCGTCGACAAAGCCGGCGGGCGGCATCCTCATACCGGCGTCGTCAGGGGCCGGTAGGCTGGAGACGTTGGCGAAAGGGACAGCGGAGGGGTCGTCGTCGGCCAGGCGGAGGTGCTCCCCGCGCACGTCCGGCAGGCTGCGCCGCATGACGCAGGTGGCGCCGTCGCCCACCACGTAGACCTTGAAGAGCACGCCGCCGTGGTTGACGAACTCCTGGAGGACGAGGGGCTGCCGGAGGCCGCGGAGCCCCTCGCGGCGGTACACGAGGGACATGTCGTGGGAGCCCGCGCTGCCGTCGACGGCCAGCGGCTTGGCGATGAGCGGGAAGCGGAGCCCGGCGAGCAGCAGGTCGTCCGGGTCCGCGAGAGCGGCGGCGTCGCGGACGGCGACCTGGTGCGGGACGCCCACGCCGGGGACGCCGAGGTCGGGGACGACGTCGAGCATGGAGGCGCGGTCGAGGAGGCGGTCGATGGCGGCGGGAGGGTCGAGGATGGGGACTGAGGGGTGCAGCGCGGAGTAGGACTCGAGCTGCGCGCGCCATGGCTGGTCGTAGAGCTTGTGGAGGATGAGGTGGAAGGGGCCCTGGTCGGCGAGCGGGCGCGAGGCGTCGATGGCGACGAGGCGCATGCCGCGCTCGGCAGCCAGGGCGACGAGGGACGGCTGGAAGACGCTGTCCACCTTGCTGGGCTGCAGAGCGTAGCCGATAGTCGTGTACGCATGCTGCTCCGCGGGCGCCATGAGCTTAGCTTAATTAGCTTGCCTGAATGTTCTGTGTGAGTGTGGAGTGTGCACTGGTGCCGTGCGGCCAGTGTGTTTTATACTAGCTCATGGGCATGCATATCCATGGCACCACACTACGATTGTTCCTCCGTTCGTTAAGAGTTGGACTTCAACAGTTCAACTACCACACGTTGTCTGGTTATAGTGGTTTACTCACGTGTGTACTTATGAATGCGTCTGTGTGTTGCGCTTTTGTAACCGCTTTGTGATGAAACGATGCAAGTGGTTTCACTAGCTAGATTCCAAAACAAATAAGAAAGAAGCTAGCTAGATTCCATGCTTAATTTCAACAAGGAGAGGTCTGACTTGAACAAGGGAAACTTTTTGGATCATGTTTGTTAATTTCTCATCAGCATTGGCATCAGCTTCTCATCCCATGAGCGCCTTTACTTACTTGCATATTCTTCTTCTTCTGAAGACTCCTTTATGCACATAAGATGCATCGGTGAGCAATGATTAGCATATTATTGTTACCCTATACTATATTATCTAGTGCCTTTAGTCGTTGATTCACTTTATTCTGCACCTTCTACGGACGTGAGAGAAATATTTCCTGGTAAAAGCAAGATATAGTTGGATATGCTCGCGTCCTCTACTCGTTGCTATTTTTTGCCCATTAGGTACCTTGCCTGAGCAGACACTTTATATGTATATTAAACTACTGAAGCCAAGCAACGGGCGATGAACATGTGCATTTGTGGTGGTTTTTATAACAACGACAAAAGACTTAACCATTTTCATCAATTAAAAAAAGAGAGTTGGATGGTTAATTAGCGAAAACGAGTCAAAAATCGATAAAGACATCCTCACCGATCATCATGGAATAGGACCGTCGCAAGCCTACCTATCCACGCAAACACCGCTAAGAACAAGAGTCGTTGTCGAGATTTCCCATTAGCATCATCGCCATCACTCTTCAACAACTCTGACTTCAACAAAGAGCGACCACCTAGGAAGACCTCGACGCCCTCCTGAAGCCCATATCAGCCCATGACAAACAAATGACCCCTTGTGCAGTAGATTGACAAATTCTAAAGATATAAGCAGGACCCGTTGATGCATGTAAATGCATCCATGAGATTTATAGTTTATTAGCTCACATTCCTTTATAATTGATAATAATCTAAGGTCATGAACATGTTTTACACTATTTTTGGTGATTTTTCAAAGGATCCCCTTTATGTTGGTTTTAACTTTGTGGAATAGGGATCTGTGTTGTTGCATATTTTTAATTTTTAGAAATTTTCCGGATGTCAAACAGACTCAATATTTTTAGAGGATCATTTTATCATGGAAACACATTGGACCAGAGGAAGAAGTCGATGTGGGACCACACAAGGAAGAAACAAGGAGTTCCCATGTGGCTAGACTTTCTGGTCGCGTGGGAAATATTTGTTTCCCCCTCATGGGTCCTTTCCCCTCTTTCTTTGACTCCAAGGATGCCTCGTGACCTAAAACCATCTATAAATAAGACCCTCCTGGCGAGATCGCAAAGGAGTCGACCGAAAAACATGAAATACACAAAACATATTTATAGACTGCAAAGATAGAAGGGGAGACACTGCTGGAGCCGCCCACGGTTGCCCCTTCGACTCCATTGACACTATCTCCTTCATAACCATGATGAAGAGAGTAGTTCAACCCTAGACTATAGGATTATGGAAGTAACTTATATCAGTCTCTCTCTATGCATTTCACTAACTAGAGTCACATAAGCTGCTATCATGATTCTTATCATATTTGCATTACCACTATGGTGGATCTTGTTTTATTGAAATGGTTTATGAGATACAAATTGCTAGTTATTGATTGATATATGCATATGTTACCCGTTCATGTATGTTTTATTCTGATTAAACTTGTATGCAAGAGTGTTGGGGGGGGGGGGAGGGGATGTTTGTATTAGTTGGAGTAATCTGGTGGTATGCATATGATATTCAACTTCATGTCAAAATACTTAAGGAAATTTTCTATTAACTTCTTAAATATAGCCTGAGGAAGTTTTCCCTTGTGGTAGGAGTATCAGAGGGTTGTGTTGCATCAACTCTATACCTGTATGTGATCCCCATACTTATCTTATTAATAACTCCATATTAGTTTGCATGCTCCTAACTTTTTTTGTGAAGCCTTATCACCAACACCATGTTCGAGGGAGAGATCAAGTGAAACAATGATCCTCGGTCCACTTTTAGCCATTAGAAACACCTTCTACACTACTTTACATGCTCTTTTATTTTCAATTATTAATTAATTCGAAAATACAAAAAATACTTTGCTTTTACTTTATTTACTTATTAGTTTAAGTTTTGCATTGCTAACATGATGTGAGTGTCTGACAAACACTTCAGTGAGGTGGGACACAAATCTATTTGTTTTCTGTTGCATGTTGCTTGAAACGACAAGGAGGAAGAACCACATTATTCCCAAGAGTTCGACATAAATTCTCAAGTCACCTGATACGTCTCCAACGTATCCATAATTTTTTATGCTCCATGCTTGTTTTTACACCATTTGCTTAGTGTTTCGTTACACTTCGTGGCATTTTTATGCATTTTCCAGAACTAACCTATTGACAAGATGCCACAGTGCCAGTTCCCTGCTTTCTGCTGTTTTGTGTTTCAGAAAAGCTACACAGGAAATTTCTCGGAATTGGACGAAACAAGTTCGGAAACTCCTATTTTTCCCGGACGGAGGACGAGGACCAAACGGGAGCTGGAGAGGGGCCAGAGGCTGCCCACACCATGAGGGGGCGCGGCCCAGGCCCTGGCCGCACCCACCTGTGGTGAGGAGCCCCTGGTCGCCTCCTGACGACGCCCCTTCACCTATAAAAAGCCTCCCGACGGAAAACCCTAAAGCAATCGGCAAAATTTCCAAAAGAGTTCCGCAGCTCCGCCGCCGCCGTCGACAAATTTTGGGGGACAGAAGTCTCTGTTCCGGCACCCTGCCGGGACGGGGAAGTGCCCCCGGAGCCATCTCCATCGGTCTCCATCGCCGTCTCTACCGTCTCCATCGACCTCACCGCCATCTCCATCAACCTTGTTGTCTCCTATGATGAGGAGGGAGTAGTTCTCCCCCGGGGCTGAGGGCTCTACCGGTAGCTATGTGGTTCACCTCTCTCTCCCATGATGTGATCTTTATGTGATCGTGAGCTTTGTATATAGTTGAATTGGTAGATGCTATTATTCAGATATTATGCTACTCCCGTGCTTTATATTTGTAATCTCCAGAGATACCTTGTATCATGGTGTGAAGGTGACTAGTGTGCGCATCAAGTGTATCTTTTTGGTTAATGTCTCTATGAATTGTTGGTGTTTGTTGGAACCATCTAGTGCGTTCATGGTGATAGTGTGGGACAATCTAGTTTGGGTACATACGGACTTTGAGGAGTGCTTCGTAGCCCTACGCATGATTAGTGTTCGTTTTCCATTGGAGAATTGTTTTGAGTTGCATATTGATGATAGTATCTATTGGTTCAATTATGTTATATTTGTTGCGAGTGTGTCCACTAGTGAAAGTATGATCCCTAGGCCTTGTTTCCAAGCATTGCACACCATTTACATTCAGTTTTGTTATATGTTTGCTCACAGTGATACTTATTTCATATTACATTTACTACTTATAATCATCACTACTACTTGTATTTCACTATCTCTTCGCCGAACTAGTGCACCTATACATCTGACAAGTGTATTGGGTGTGTTGGGGACACAAGAGACTTTTTGTATCGTAATTGAAGGGTTGTTTGAGAGGGATAGCTGATACGTCTCCAACGTATCCATAATTTTTGATGCTCCATGCTTGTTTTTACACCATTTGTTTAGTGTTTCGTTACACTTTATGGCATCTTTATGCATTTTCCGGAACTAACCTATTAACGAGATGCCACAGTGCCAGTTCCCTGTTTTCTGCTGTTTTTGTGTTTCAGAAAAGTTACACGGGAAATATTCTCGGAATTGGACGAAACCAAAGCCAGTCGTCCAGATATTTCACGGAGCTTCCAGAACACCGAAGGAGAGACGCAGAGGAGCCACTGGTGGGCCACACCACCAGGGGCGCGGCCTGGGGCTGGCCCGCGCCCCCCTATGGTGTGCCCCACCAGGACCACTTCTGACGCCGCCCCTTCGCCTATAAAGACCCCCCGATGGGAAAAACCTAAATACCCGATCATTTTTCCAGAACACATCGCGATCCGCCGCCGCCGTCAACCCGAAGATCGGGAGGGTCCAGAAGCTCTTCCCGGCACCCTGCCGGAGAGGGGAATCGCCACCGGAGGTCTTCTTCATCGCCATGCTTGCCTCCGGCGCGATGAGTGAGTAGTCTACCTTGGACTATGGGTCCATAGCAGTAGCTAGATGGTTGTCTTCTCCACCATGTGCTTCATGTTTAGATCTTGTGAGCTACTTTACATGATCGAGACTACCTTTATGTAATTCTACATGTTGTGTTTGTTGGGATCCGATGAATATTGGTGTTATGATTGAGTTGATGTACTGAATTTTATCTTATGTTATCTCTATGTTGTTTATGATCTTGCATGCTCTCCGTTGTTAGTAGCTATCTTGGCCGAGTAGTTGCTAGTGACTCTAAGAGGGGGTATTTATGCTCGATAGTGGGTTCATGCCTCTATTTAATCTGGGGGAGTGACAGAAACCTCTAAGGTTGTAGATGTGTTGTTGCTACTAGGGGGAAAACAACATTCATATGCTCGAGGGCATATGCTTTGTTTATATTACACACTTTGCTTAATGCAATTATCTGTTGTTCGCAACATAATACTTGTGGAGTTCTCGGATTGATTCACCACAAGTGGATTATTAGTCATAGATGCAGTTGGATGGCGGTCTATGTATCTTGTTGTAATGCCTGGAGTAAATCTCATAGTGATACTCTCGACATGCACGTTGTCTTTATTCTATCAATTGCCCAACTGTAATTTGTTTACCCAGCATGTGTTATTTTATCTTATGGAGAGACACCACTAGTGAACTGTGGACCCCGGTCCTATTTCCATTATATTGCTATCACCTATTTACTTTACTCGCACTGTTTACTTTACTCGCATACTATTACTATTTTCCACTCGATACGCTCATTCCTTTGTTTACAGCAAACCAGTGAGATTGACAACCTCATCGTAAGTTGGGAGCAAAGTATTTGGTTGTGTTGTGTGCAGGTTCCGCGTTGCAGCTGGCAAAGCAAAGCACTGGACGAGGTGCCTTATAAATTGTCCGGAGCTGTCGCAAGCTAGCAAGCATCACCTTCAGTCGTTTGGCTTCCTCCTCTCCTGATCGACATACCTTGGTTTCTTACTGAGGGAAAACCTTGCTACTATATTCATCATACCTTCCTCTTGGGGTTCCCAACTGGACGGTGATTCACATTAACCATACCGCAAGCAGCAAGAATTTTTCTGGCACCGTTGCCGGGGAGGAAAAAGAAGACTTCTGCAAGGGGAGTTTTTGCACGCACATCCTTTACTTTGTTTTAAGTTTTGCTTTACTTTATTTTTACTTGCATCGTTTTATCAAAAACCCAAAAAAATAGAATCCTTTGTAGTTGTTTATTATGTCTAGTTCAGTTGCTACTACTATGTCGCCCGAGGATATGATTTTCACTTTTAAACAGAAGGACGAGGAAAGTTTTAAAGAAGCTTGGTCTAGAATTTATGATTGGCATGGAAAAACTGAACCAAAAATGACCTTGAGTTTGCTTCTTAGTTGCTTCTACTTTGGACTTGCTCTTCGTTATAGATATGCTTTGGATGGTACTGCAGAAGGAGATTTCCTTCATTGTGATGGAGATCAAGCCTTCAATATTATAAAAAAGTTGATTACAATTTATAGCATGCCAACCTACTTTGATTCCTCTCCTGTGTGCATTTTTAATAGACTTAATACTCTTGAGACTCGTACTGCTAGTTTGAATACTTGTTACAATACTTTGCGCCAGCATTTTGATTATGTGCCAACAAATTCTGAACCTTCGAGTTGGTATCCTACGGTAAAAATCACCATTGGTGGTGAAACTTTTCATGCTCGTTGTGATATTATGTCTGAATTTTGTCTTATGCCAAAGGATGTTTATGAATCTTTGATTCTATGGAAGCTTTCTGAGGGGGGAGAAGAAATTTCCCTTACTAATAATGCCACTATATTTCCCGTTGGAATAGCTGAAGGAGTTTTTACAAAAGTCCTAGGAAGAATGATATCTACTGATTATCTTGTTATTGAATGTATAGGAAAAGGACAAATCACACTTGGAAGATCCCTACTGAAGCTCCTGGGCGCCGTTATAGATGTGGGAAAAGGCAACATAAGATTTATCTCTCCACCTTGCAATAGCCACGTCTTTCCTAGAGTCAAGAGCAAAGGTAAGAAAGGAAGACGTAAGGCACCCGCTGACCCTAGCACTTCATCACTTGATATTACTTGATTCACACTTTCTGCGCCTAGCTCAAAGGCGTTAAAAAAAGCACTCTTGGGAGAAAACCCAATGTTTTTACATTCAGTTCTTTTTCTTTTATTTGAGTCTTCAAAGTTATTACTACTGTAATAACATCTCCTTATCCTTTTTATTTCGTTGTTGTGCTAAGAGAAGCCTCTAATTTGAGCGAGGTAAGATTTGGGGATGTTGATGTCCTGAAACTGTTTTCGGTGCTGCACCGTAAAAATTTGTGAAAATTCTCTGTATATCTTTTGGACCTGCAATTTCCTGTGCATATTCCCCAGGTTATATCAAAACTTTCATTAGTTTAACACTTTTTGATTTGAGCAACAGAAAACCCTTTAAAAATTCGACCTTTGTCAGCTATTCTGTTTTGACAGATTTCTGCCAATATTTGTGTTTGCCGCTTTATCGCTTTCTTTTTGAGTTCTTTTGATCACGGAACTTTTGGGGAAGTTGCTACAGTAGTATATGCTTTATATGTGGTGGTTTTGAGTTGAAACCTGAAGCAAAAAATGGTTGATTCAATATTATGCTTACAGTAATGTTGCTAATAAATTTGTGTTTAGTTTTGTATGAAGGAAGTTTTCAAGTGTAGGGATTGGAGAATGATGAGATGAATTGAAGAATGGACAAAAGCTCAAGTTTGGGGATGCCCAGCACCCCAATAAATATCCAAGAAGTACAAGCGTGAAATCTTGGGGATGCCCCCGAGGCACCCCTTCTTCATCGGCAAAAATCAGGCCACATTTCAAAACACTATATGTTTATTGCTTCATGCATTATGCGTTTTTCTTGGAGCGTCAATTGTTTTTAGTTTTCAGTTTGTTTAGTTTTGTTTGCTGTAATAAATAGTTAGACCCCAACAAATTTCTTTTGGAGAAGTTGCCTTGCTTTTCATTTGCCAAGAACACTCCGTTTTTCACTCTATTCATTTCAACAAGTGTTCTCTTTTTCTAGAACTGCGTTTAGCTTTCATTTTTCGCCTTGATTTGTGTTCAGATCTTGTTATATCTTTTCATCAAGGTGTATTTTTGCCTCTGGTATATATTGGTTTTTATCAAAAGAGTTGGTTATAAAAAGTTCAAATGGTGTTGGAAAAGAGAAAAAGCTTTATGCAAAAAAGTGGTATAAGAAGGAGCTTGTGTAGACTGCGGCCTAGGCTTTTGCATGTCGTGCTTGATGTCTTTTTGATAGTATGCTTAGTGGTTTTTCTGTAGCATGACTTATCTCAAATGACTGAGATTGCTTAATGAGCCTTTGAAAAAAATCATGCGTTGTTTTAATTATTTGGAAGCATTATTTTGGTTTTCTCCTTGATGCTTTATTTGGGTTGACTTGGCGCATGCTCACACATGTTAGACTCATACAAAGTCACCATTGCCTCTATGATAATTTAGTTTTTGACTTTTGATGCCATCTTATGCTTGTTTTAATGTCGCTTTGTCGCTATGCATGATTATGGCCATTATTGCTCTCTTAGTTGGTCGCTCTCAGTCTTTTGCTAGCCCTCATTTTGTACTGAGTATGAGCTCTACTCGTGCATCCAACTCCTAAAAACCAAGTTATTCCAAAGTGTCCACCATACATACCTATTAGCAATTTGCTATTCCAAAGTACATTTGACTTGCTTTTATCTGTCCTTCAAATTAAACTCTTTTTGGTGTTATGTGAAAATTGGTCAGTAAAACTCTCACGAACCGGATGGCACACTTTACTTTTCTCGCTTTAAAATTTTGACATTGTGGTCTCTTATGTTGAGTTGTTATGCTTGCAAGTTGTAAGTTGGGAATTAGCCCAGCCATACCATCATGGGGCAAGCTTTCAACATTGCACTATCTTTCATTTGAGTTGATATCGTGATCTTTTGTTTATGGATACTCGCGATGTGAAATAAGTTGGGAATCTTGCGGGATCATGGAGTTTTTATATGTGTTAGGGAAACGCCTAGGCCGCTAATCTAAGCCATGCATAATTCATGGTGGAAATTTACAGCATGCCCATAGTGAACATTCGACGACGCATCTCACAATAAAAAGCTATACCAATGGTAAATAAAGGGATGCCGAGGTGTTCATTGTCTGTTTGTCCTATCATTTTGATGTGGGCTTGTTCCATGTCATCGGGCACGGAGGTACCCCGTTGGCGGTTCTCGATGATACACATATATTTACAATGACAAGAGCTTGCTTGGGACTCTAAGTCGAGTAGCATGAGGTTTGGGTATTCGTACTTCACGGGATACGAGGTTTTCAACTTATGATTTGTCAAGCATATGCAGCATAAGTGTTCTCGCATTAACTTTAACCATTCAAGATGCTTATGATGGGGGCAATGAGAGCTCAAAGCCGGTAAGTACCATAATTTTTGAAGGATTATAAAACTTGCAATCACTGCTTCCCTCCGCAAAGGGCCTTTCTTTTGCTTTTATGTTGAGTCTCCACCTTCTATCTTTATGCACCGTTAAGAGAGCATAGTTGTCATTCTGAGTATAATGTTCATTGTCCCAAAGTTTTCATTGATTGATTCATATTGTTGGTTTCACTTGTTCTCAAATTACTTGTATCTAGTCGCCCTCTTAAACTTGAAGGTGTCCTATGCATTTATGTTTTGCTCTCTCATGAAGGACAAGCTGAAAACCATTTGTATGTTTTTCCTTATGATTTGAACACACGTTTGACTTTTATTGTTTCATTTTCATGATCTTTTGTTTGTGTTCATTTTCACATTATAACATGGTTGCTAAGTTTCTTCTATCAAGATTATGTCTTTCATGCCCATGTTTTAAGTTCTTTTGATCCCAGCGCACAACGCTTACATATATGGTCAAGATTGTGTAGGTGCATGTCACCTCAAAAATTATTTCTTTTGTTATCACTTACCTACTCAAGGACGAGCAGGAGTTAAGCTTGGGCATGCTGATACGTCTCCAACGTATCCATAATTTTTTATGCTCCATGCTTATTTTTACACCATTTGTTTAGTGTTTCGTTACACTTCGTGGCATTTTTATGCATTTTCTGGAACTAACCTATTAACGAGATGCCACAGTGCCAGTTCCCTGTTTTCTGTTGTTTTTGTGTTTCAGAAAAGTTACATAGGAAATATTCTCGGAATTGGACGAAACCAAAGCCAGTTGTCCAGATATTTAACGGAGCTTCCAGAACACCGAAGGAGAGACGGAGAGGAGCCACTGGTGGGCCACACCACCAGGGGGCGCGGCCTGGGGCTGGCCCACACCCCCCTATGGTGTGCCCCACCAGGACCACTTCTGACGATGCCCCTTCGCCTATAAAGACCCCCCGATGGGAAAAACCTAAATACCCGATCATTTTTCCAGAACACATCGTGATCCGCCGCCGCCATCGACCTGAAGATCGGGAAGGTCTAGAAGCTCTTCCTGGCACCCTGCCGGAGAGGGGAATCGCCACCGGAGGTCTTCTTCATCGCCATGCTTGCCTCCGGCGCGATGAGTGAGTAGTCTACCTTGGACTATGGGTCTATAGCAGTAGCTAGATGGTTGTCTTCTCCACCATGTGCTTCATGTTTAGATCTCGTGAGCTGCTTTACATGATCGAGACTACCTTTATGTAATTCTACATGTTGTATTTATTGGGATCTGATGAATATTGGTGTTATGATTGAGTTGATGTACTGAATTTTATCTTATGTTATCTCTATGTTGTTTATGATCTTGCATGCTCTCCGTTGTTAGTAGCTATCTTGGCCGAGTAATTGCTAGTGACTCCAAGAGGGGGTATTTATGCTCGATAGTGGGTTCATGCCTCTATTTAATCTGGGGGAGTGACAAAAACCTCTAAGGTTGTAGATGTGTTGTTGCTACTAGGGGGAAAACAACATTCATATGCTCGAGGGCATCTGCTTTGTTTACATTACACACTTTGCTTAATGCAATTATCTGTTGTTCACAACTTAATACTTGTGGAGTTCTCGGATTGATTCACCACAAGTGGATTATTAGTCATAGATGCAGTTGGATGGCGGTCTGTGTATCTTGTTGTAATGCCCAGAGTAAATCTCATAGTGATCCTCTGGACATGCACGTTGTCTTTATTCTATCAATTGCCCAACTATAATTTGTTTACCCAGCATGTGTTATTTTATCTTATGGAGAGACACCACTTGTGAACTGTGAACCCTGGTCCTATTTCCATTATATTGCTATCACCTGTTTACTTTACTTGCACTGTTTACTTTACTCGCATACTATTACTATTTTCCACTCGATATGCTCATTCCTTTGTTTACAGCAAACCGGTGAGATTGACAACCTCATCGTAAGTTGGGAGCAAAGTATTTGGTTGTGTTGTGTGCAGGTTCCGCGTTGCAGCTGGCAAAGCAAAGCACTGGACGAGGCGCCTTATAAATTGTCCGGAGCTGTCGCAAGCTAGCAAGCATCACCTTCAGTCGTTTGGCTTCCTCCTCTCCTGATTGACATACCTTGGTTTCTTACTGAGGGAAAACCTTGCTACTATATTCATCATACCTTCCTCTTGGGGTTCCCAACTGGACGGTGATTCACATTAACCGTACCGCAAGCAGCAATAGCTTTGACCTCTTCTTCCCTGAGTTCGATAAACCTTGGGTGATCCACTTAAGGGAAACTTGCTGCTGCTCTACAAACCTCTACACTTGGAGGCCCAACACTGTCTACAAGAACAGACGCGTGCGTAGACATCAAGCTCTTTTCTGGTGTCGTTACCGGGGAGGTAAGGTAAAAGGTAATCGCATCCTCCTGTGTGAGTGCTCGAAGTTATTTCCTTTAGATTCTGCAATTATATCTTTTTGTTTCTTGTTTTTATTTTCACTAGTTAGGCTTAATGGAAAGTAAAGAGTTCTTTAGTCTTTTTCCTGAGTTTAGATTTGAAGAGAAAATTGAAAAACCTTTGGAGCTTATTTTGCATAGCAATGTTATTAGTACGAATGCTTTGAATACCGTTATTGCTAATGCTATAGAAAAGTCTAAGCTTGGGGAAGCTGGTTTTGTTAAGGATGATATTTTTAGTTCCCTAGCTTTAGTGGAGAAAGTTTGCCCTGATGATATTTTATCTCCCATATGTGATGTTTCTAATGATGCTTGTGCTCCTCATCCTTTTAAAATACCTATGAAGATTGTTGAACCTGCTATGAATAACTGCTATTTAGGAGATGGAACTGTCCATCCTGGTGATCATTTGCTCTTTATACATGAATTATGCGAGTTGTTCCAGTGTGCAGGTATTTCAATGAACCGAGTTAAGAAGAAGCTATTCTCTTTATCACTGAAGGGCAGAGCTGCGGAATGGTATAAAACACTAAAGGATGGCCGACCCATTGATTGGGAGGAAATTGTACCTCTCTTTTATTCTAAATTCTATCCTTCTAGTGAGTGTTATAAAGATAGGAATTACATTTATAATTTTCATCCGCATGAGGGAGAAAGCATTGCCCAAGCGTGGGGAAGATTGAAGTTACTAATGCACAAATGTCCTATTCATGATCTTCCCCGTAATATTGTTAGTAATAATTTTTATGCAAGGCTTTTAGGATATTACAAGGACTATCTAGATGCATGCTTTGATGGGTCTTTCACAAGCAAGGATGTTGACACCAAGTGGTATCTGCTTGAAACAATTCAAAACAATATTGAAGGTTGGGATAGCGACAAAGGTAAAGGATCAGGTATGAATTACGAGTTTGATTGCATTAAGTCTTTCGCTGAAACTGTTGATTTTCAAGAGCTTAGTGCTAAGTATGGTCTTGATCCTCAAATTATGATTGATTGTTTTAAAGCCTTTGATTCTCATATTAATGTTCCCAATGGAAATGGGGACGTGTATCATGAACCTTTTAAGGACACTTGCATAGAAAGTGATATTGTTATTGATGATTGCAATAAACATGCTCAAACTTCTAAAAGTCTTATTTCTTATAAGCATGTTAATTTTTGTGGAGTACATAGACCTTGTGAACAGAGCTACAACAAGGAAGATTATTGTATCCACCACGCAAATGAAGAAACCCGAATGTGGTACAAGGCTATAGGCGAGCTCGGTAAAAAGGTTTGTAAGCTTTATCCTTTTCTTTGTAAATATTGCGATGACATAGGTCATTTTAATTTCCAATGCTCAATCCCTAATAGTTACTCTTCTAGTACCGCAAGTTTGTATTGTGATGGCAAGATTACTCTCAATCAGCATGATGAGCTCACTTTGTTCTTGGCATGTGAAGAGATATCTAGAAAGATTTCTTTGGTAGACATGAATGATGTTGATATTAATAGCACCCTTTGTGGTTGTCGTCTCTATTGTGTTAAAGATTGCCTCGCAAATACTTACATACAAAACCTTATAAAACTTGATGTTTTGCCAAGCTATGACAGGACTGATAGATGTTTTTATCTTATTAATAGAGAGGAGGAATCCTCCAAAGTTTCTTCTGTTGTTTCTGTCAGTAAACCAGATTATGTGGAGAAGATGCCTTTCCCTCCTAAAGGATATGTGGAGAAGATGCCCTTCAAGTCTCTCCCTCCTAAAGGAGAGAGTAAGAAGAGTATGAAGAAGAAGAAGAGGAGGAGTAAAAGGCGGGAGGACACGGTATCTTCCCCTAAGCATTATGATCCTACTATATATTATGATAATTCTGATTGGGATGATGTTCACATGCCTGTTACCTATGTTAGTGATCATGATTGGGAAAAGCACTCTACTTTTGATATTGAAAATCTTTTTGGTACCAATTCTAAGGTTAATAATTGTTGTACCATTAGTACTATCCATGTTCCTTCTTATGATGATATGTTTGATGAATATGCTTTGCGAAATAGTTGTTCTTTAGCTTGTGATGATACTAAACCTCTAGTTTATGATGGTTATGATGATGGGTATCATATTTTCAGTTCACCTACTTTTGAGGAGAAAATTAGTTATGATTACAATATGCCTCCTATTTTTGATGATTATGGTGATGAGAATATTTATTCTGTTGAATCTGCTCCTACTACGATTGTTCATGTGGGGAGTATTAATTCTTTTATGCATGTGGCTCATGATAGGGATGCTTTATGTGATAGTTATATTGTTAGTTCTGTTCATGATGCTACTGAAAGTTATTATGAGAGAGGGAAACATGGTTTAATGGATCTCAACAATATTGAGTTTCCCCTCTTTATGTTGCAATTCTTGAAGTTGTACTTGTTTGCCTTCCTATGCTTTTTGCTTTGCGCTTTCATGACTTGTCTCTTTACAAGATTATTTTTCATAGGAAGTGGTTCAGATTTAAATGTCTTTCACATTTGCTTTTTGATGCTCTCTCTTGCTTTAAGTTCTTATATGGCGCCTTTGCCTTAAGCTCTTTTATGGCGCCTACATGAGCGTCTTTGCAAACTACTGCGCCTAGCTCAAAGGCGTTAAAGAAAAGCACTCTTGGGAGATAACCCATTGTTTTACTTTTAGTACTTTTTCTATTATTTGAGTCTTGGAAGTTATTACTACTGTAATAACCGCTCCTTATCCTTTTGGGATTTCTATTTTCATGCCCTCGGGTCCTTAGTTGTACTTAGTTTTTCCCAGCTCCTTAGTTTTTCCTTAGTTTTGCCCAAGCCCTTGTCTGATGTGGTGACCCAGCATACCACTGCATGTGTAGTATGCAAGTCATTGACATAACACTAATGAAACACCGTCTCACTAGTATTACATCCATCAGAGTGGTACAACAGAAACATCGCAGGTCCACGATATGTCTATAGGATTACAATTTCAGCATACAGAAGATCTTCAGAACCTCCTCAACAGGTAGAGGTTTAGTCCTGGCGACTACAATCGAGAAAGAATACAATGAAGACTAAACTAAACTACAACTAATGCAGTTGGTTAGCTAGAGAAATATCCTAGCTACTTAGGTTCTAGGAATAGGGAAACTGGTTCCCTTCTATCCCTATTCTAGTTTTCCACCAAGCTTCGCAATAATTGTCGACTCCGCTGAAAATCATGACGTTGGTAGAATGCTTCAGCTTTAATGTCTTGAGGTTGCATCCTTGGGTTGCCTTCAATCTAATTCATCATAATCTAGCAAGGGTTTAAGAGATTGGGGTGAGTAACGAGCGTTACCCAGCAAGTTTCTTTAGAAAGAAGTTGTGTGATATGCACTAACTAAAGCCATGGACCCAAAAGAGTCGTAGGCCAATGCAAGGTTTTATCAAAGTTTCTTGAAAGATTGATTTTACTTATGAAAACTATGCCCAACAGCCAACATAGGGTATTAGTGCCTTGAGAGCACCTTTCCTGCCGCGTTCGTAGCTCCTTCCCGGAACAAGGGGTAACATGTCACATCATTTTACACTCTGCAGAGGTGTGTCCTTCCAAAAGAGATCAAAGCCTTGTTGCACAACCGAGTCATGAGCTCGTCCACACTTCCTTGGTGTGGGGCCCAGTCATTGATCCAAGCCATTCACTGCCTTCTCCGCACAACGCATGCCCACCCAATTCACGCATAGCAAGTTTAGCCCCTGATATTCACCCCCAACGATGAAGTACCTAGGCGCCTCTTGCGGACCATCATAGACACCAGTGTCGTGGGAACTAAGGGGTCCCACCCATGTGCAAGTAGTCTCGCAAGACCTACCGCGACCGGCAGCTGGCTGCCCGTTGACATGCGAACAAGAGAAGATACATATGACTTTCCCGTCCCATTCCAAGTCTCTTGGACGACATGATTTTTACGGCATAAGAATAACTGCGGCATTGGTTATTAACTCCTAGGGTTTACTTTCCCGTGCAAGTGGAACCTCCACCACAACAATCTTACCATGGTTCCACCTGCTAGCCTTCCTAGGTTATCACCACTCGGGTCGATAACCACTAGTCATATTATTATAAAAGGAGAACCTTTTGCTATTTGATGCAATAGTAATACCACCGGTATATTTGTAAGTAATTTGATAAATATAATCAAGAGATACGAGCAAGAGTGAACTTGCCTTTTTTACTGCAAGATTATGCAAGTCAAGGTCGTTGATACGTAAGAAATCCAAATACTGAAATAGCACCATCATCTGGTAAAGATGATGTTAAAAGAACTGCAGCATGATATGCATCGTGTATGCTATGCATCATTCTAAGTGTAACCTAACCCCGATGGTTTAGTATACAAGGTTGTGATTATTTCTTTATAATGAGTTGTACTTTTAGATTCACTCCACAACAAGGTTGTTAAGGATTTTTGATTGACTGACTAACTTTCATAGTGATAGAATAAAGCTTAAAACAACAGTTATTGCAGAGGATAAGTGTAGCAATAGGTGAAGACTTGAAAGTAACACCTTTAAGTTGTATTTTGTTATTAGCAATCAAGTAGTTGGGTATTGACAAGCAAAGCTGAAGTAATCTTATTTGATAAGAATACTTAGTTAGTCTTAGAGTTGACAACAATCTTAACACACAAATAGACTTATTTATGTTGAAGCTTAATGGAATGGTTTGTATTTACTTTAAATGCCACTTGAAGGAATAACATTTGAAGAACATGTTTATTACTGATTAGAAGCACTACATCTAAGGTTTAGTGTTCTAGGGTTTAGCATAGCTCTATCATAATCAAAGAGTAATTATTAGGTAGAACATATCAAGGAACAAGTTAAGTTTCAATCAATGTTGGAAGGGTTTTAGGGAAGCATGTTGTGATTAGCACTCAATTAGTTAGTCAAGAACAAGTAGTGTTGAAGTAAGCAATTCATGGTTGATTCCAGGGTTGTTAATAATCTTAACATGCATAGGTCATTGCTAAATTTAGGGCATAGAAATTGGTGTGATGCTTATCTGGTATGTTCATAAAAAGAATTACTTTTCAAGAACACAATCCTTAATGGATATTTTTATTACTTAAAGGAATGGTGATTAGGTGATGTCAGGAAGGTAATAGTTTTTAAGTTGCAACAAAGATGTTGTAAATAGTTAGTTGACTAAAGTATACAATGTTGGAATAGAATATCAAACTAACCACTCAAGGTTGAAATAAGAAGTATGGCTAGACTAGCACACTAAGGTAGTTATTGGTTTTAATACTCAAAGAAATGGTAGGTGATTAAGTTATATGTACTTCAAAAGAATAACTTTTGAAGAACATATACCTTAATGAGTTTTAGTATTAAAATTTCATTTTAAGTTTCAGTTCTCATTCAGAAATAATTAGGAAAGCCTGGTGATTTATGTTCCTAGGTTTTCAGGGTTGGAAACCAATTTTAAGTGATTGAAGATTTTTAACTTACCTCTTAATAAAACAATGGATGAAAATAACTTAGAATTAAGTAATAATTCTAATACACATGTTTTATATATTCAAGATTTTTCCTAAAGTTTAGTACTTAAAATTATTTAGGAAAATATATTTAAGATTTTAATTTGCTAATAGAAAAGTTTTAAATTTAACTTTTAGTGAAACAATAGTTGAAATAACAATATTAGAGTTAAGAAATAAGTCTGATACAAGTTTATGATTTTTCCCAAAATTTTACTATATGAAATTTGTTTTAGGAAAATCATTTTAGGGATTAAGATCCTAATAGTAAAGTTTTAGGTTTAATATTTAATAATAACATAATATTAATTGAAATACAATATTTAAGTTGTCAAATTTTATTTGGTTTTTGAAAACTTTGGTTTGAATTATTATGGTTGGGTTTGAATTTAAAATTCGAATAGTACTTAAACAAGTTTTTAAATGTAGTTCAAAATTATTTCACATAAGCATGCAAGATTATAATGTAAATGGATATATTTTGTTTTTTTGAACATTTTGATATATTATTCATATTTTTCTGATTTAAAATGAATTAGATAAGAATTTTCTAAGTTTCCATTTATTTCTGGAATTCTGAAATAACAGACATATTCTTTTTACACCGACTTAACCCCAGACCTAGACACTGACCAGTGGGTCCCTGGCCAGGTCAACTGCCACGATGGCAAGACCAAGTCAACAGAGTTGACTGGACAAGGTTCAACGCCGACGATAACCGGAATGGGCGACTCAGACCATCCCGGGATGCACGGACTGCTCTAGTAGAACCGGAAGGATGAGACGAGCCATTTGGTGGCGGCTCCACTCGCCAATGGTCACCGGAGTGACGCCGGCGACCATGTGCTGCGGCGGCGCACGACGTCCTATGGCGTTTGCGAGCAACGGTGGTCCACGGAATGCAATAAAATGACCAGGAGATGCATAAGCTCACCCGCATGCTTGCAGGACGCTCGGAGAAGCTGATTAACGCCGGTAGCGAGCTCAACTTCGCCGATTCCGGCGATGGTCTGCAGAAAGGGAATGGCCAGATTCTAGGCGATGGAGACCTCCTCTTATCGATTCCTCCCTCCTGGAGGTCCTAGGTGACGAGACGGAGCTTCAAGGATACCCAACAGGTCTTTGGGTGACCTCATTCGACGGCGAGGGAGCCTGACCAGAGCTAGGGTTTCAGGTGGTTTCAGATAAGGATGAGAGAAGAAGAAGAGTGGAGGTCCGGAGCTTATCCACTACGGCGGTGCACCTTTTATAGCCCCTGAAGAGCAGTGACTCCATCCTGTGCGTCGGCTCGCCCGCGGTGGATCAAATGATGGGAGAAGCTCCACCGAGCTGCTTGACTGCTCGAGGAAGACGATGACGAAGGGGTATGTTGGGCCAGTGTTGGTGGGCTGAGCGGGTTGGGCTGCGACGGCTGGGCTACGGCCAGGTAAGTTTCCTCTCTTTTTTTCAGTTTCTTTCTTTTCTATTTCTGCCTTGTGTTTAGAGATTTCTAATCCGATTTTACAAATTCGTTTTGCAGGAATTTGGATTCAAGACTTCTTATGAAATTCAAATAACACAATACTGATTCAATAAGTTGTATAAAATAAACATGGGTATGTGCATTTGCACATATAACATTTTAAACACCATTAAGATTTTTAGTGGGGATCTTAATGGTTGGATCCAAATAATTTTTAAGGAGGATTCAGAGTATTGTGCTAGGTGATGATGTAGCAACTATAATTTGTGTTTGGATGAAAATAAATTTACTATAACTGGTTGCTCCAACCAGTGGATTCCTATCTTAAAGTTATGAACATGATTTCATGTTTTCTCCAATTTTCTTACTAGCATGAAATTGCCCTATGACCATGCCAAGGCTTTAATGGGTTCTGAATAATTTACCTATATTATATGAAGATAGGTCATAAAGTCTCATAAGAAAGACTTTAATGTCTTAAGACCAAGATCAAAGCACACCTTTGTATGGTTTTGATCTTTAGGTAAAAGACTTGGTTATTTATCTTATAGGAATTGTGGTCGGAACATAATTCTTAAACTCAAGGTTAGGGCATGGGAATAGATATATATTATGATCACATAGTGATGCATAAGTTGGAATGATACTTGGGAATAATTTCCAAAGTAGAAGAATAAGAAGTTATGGAATTGGATAGATTGATATCACACTCAACCAGGAAATAATGTTCCCTATGAAATGTGCTCAATGCAACAAAGGATCTATAGACTAACTAAGTTTTTAGGTCAAGGCTTAGGATCTGCTCAACCTATACCATATGCTTCACTCAATGGAAACTTGTACCCAGATCAAGGTTTCTCATATAGCTTTTACAAGATGGGTATCTCCTAAGTGAGATGTGCTTAAGTTGGACTCCTACTCCACACTTGGTTTTAGGATGATATCTGCTTATCAGACTGGGTTTTATAACTAACCTAATTATCTTCATTAGCAAGCATAATCATGTACTTGACATGATCATACTATTTCCTTCAACAACTCCTTCTATCAAGGATTTATTCTTGGTTGTACCTACCTTCTGAGATTAAAGATATAATCTCCCCTTTGTGTGGTTCATATAGGATCTACTCCACTTCATAACTCCATAAGTCTAGGTTTTGGTTATACTTCCTAAGGATGGTTCTAGTCTAGACCAGAATTAGGGTTTATGATGTGATCTCCCCTATATCAAATGACTTGTCCTAACTAGAATTTCAGTAATGTCTAAAGCGTCCTAGTTGGCCTTTATAGGAATGGCTCCAATGTTCATAAGTTATCTCACCTATAGCTAAGGCAATTCTTATAATCAAACTGGCATTGAGTTAACCTCTCCACTTCTCATATTTGGACTCACTAGATTAGGACATAAGAATATAGAATAGTTCATGATTACAGAATAAGACTTGTGTTGACTTCTTTAGCATGAAAGAAATAAGGTTTAAAGAATACCATGATGATCTTGGTGTGAATAAATATTTGGTTCTAAAATGGTGTGTCAAGCATTTTAGTTTTACCTCACTTAACTCTCTTTTAGTTGTTGTAACTATCACTACCCAAAACAAGGATTTTATCAAAGGTCATATTGAAGTTTATCGCGCTTCAATTGATGAGCTACTTCAATTCCATCAACTCAAGTGAAACTCCAATCACTTTGACATGTTTTATTTACATGCGCGAAAATTACCCAGATTTTCTATGCATGAAATGCAATGCACACATCTATTGCCTCTATTTTATAACCTCTAATCCTGGGATATTACATCTGAAACCCTCACAAGGAGCTCGGACGGGAGGAATCCCGTTCAGTTGACCGTTCCGTGCTGACGAGTGGGGCCGAGTCATGTGGGGCCACGTCGTGTGGGGCTGGTAGAAAGGGACCGCGTGGGACAGGACGAGACCGTGTTTGGTCATACGAGTGGAGCTAGGGCCGTAGCATGTGGGGCCATAGCGTGTGGAGCCGTGTGGGTCCGGGATGTGGGAACGAGTGGTTTCTGTCTCTTTTGCCCAGATTAGCAGTTTTCAATGCACCTTTTTCCTCTCTCTCGCTCGATCTCATTCATTCTTGATTGCCCAAATTGGTAGCAAATCTAGAGCAGCTTCTCCTTCTGTTTTTTAACGCCATTCATTTCTTTATGCCTTCGTTTTTACCCAATCAGGTACTCCCTCCGATCCATATTACTCTTCACTAATATGGATGTATCTACCACTAAAATGTGTTTAGATACAACCACATTAGCGAAGAGTAATATGGATCGGAGGGAGTAGGAATTCTAGGGCACAAATCCAGAGAAAATATACGATAAACTGCATACAGCAGCCAACATAGCATAGATATATGGGATCACGACAGATCCAACAGTACTACCGAGATCCAACATAAGCTATATTTTACATGAATTTAAGCTTGGAGGCTGCGCAGGTGAATCCCAAGTGCTTTGTGTTTGGCCATGAACGCATGCACGTTCACGGTCGTTCCAACTCTAGCGCCGCCAATGGCTCTGCCAATGGATTCAGCATGGTTCACCAGGCAGTTGAAGTAGGTGGCGCGGAGCCTCCTGTTGCAGAAGGGGCACCTGTAAACGCCTTGAGCAAAGTGACGATCGTAATGGCCGGACTGCAGCCTCCCGAGGACGTGACGAGTCTTGGTGTGGAAGGATTCGTCATCGCTGTCGACATCGCTGCTCTGCACCTGTCACGTAGCACCAAAGATCGAAAAACACGGAGTCAATTGCAGCGATGATGGAACAGAGAGTGAACAAAAGATCATGCATGATAATATGGGCACGAAAAAAAGAGGTAGCCTCAGTTACATTGGACACACTTATATCCAGGATTTGAGTCAGTGAACCAAAGATCATGCACAACAAATTTGTACACACCAATTGTTCACTGACCAAACCCTGAATCAATTTGTGCCCAAATATTCATCATCATCGACACAAATTAACCGGATGGGATTGATTACTCACATAAGTTAACCGAATCTTAAACAAAAGCAAATCACAAACACTAATAACGCAAGATCTAGAACTAGGAATAGACGAACCCTAATAATGCAAGATCTAACACAAAAGGATAGAACTAGGAACAGACGAACCCTAATAACGCAAGATCTAACACAAAAGGATTGAACTAGGAACAGACGAACCCTAATAACGCAAGATCTAACACAAAAGGATAGAACTAGGAACAGACGAACCCTAATAATGCAAGATCTAACATAAAAGGATTGAACTAGGAACAAACGAACCCTAATAACGCAAGAGCTAACACAAAAGGATTGAACTAGGAACAGATGAACCCTAATAACGCAAGATCTAACACAAAAGGATTGAAATGGGATAAGAACAAGGGAACAAAGGGTTACCTCCTCGTCGTCGACGATGCTGGTGTCATAGGGGTTCTTCGGCGCGACGTATGGCACTGGTTCATATGGGTCCCAATCGACGGGGGCCTGGACGGGGGCCTGGATGGGGGCCTGGACGGCGGCGGCGGCCGATGCGCCGGCGGCTACGTCGGAAGCAGCGACGGGGGCCTGGATGGGGGCGGCGGCTGATGCGACGGCGGCTGATGCAACGGCGGCTACGTTCGAAGCAGCGACGGGGGCCTGGACGGGGGCGGCGGCCGATGCACCGGCGGCTACGTCGGAAGCGCCGACAATGGGCATCTCATTCTTCTCCATCGCCAGGGTTTTTTCATCGAGGTTTTTTCTACGTGAAGTGGAGAAGATGATGGGACAGGAGAGGCGGTTGCAGTGAGAATGAGAGAGTGGGCGAGCACCGAGGAAGAGAAAGAGGGGATCTATAAAGACGAAGGTGGCGTGTACCGCAACACGCGTCCGCTATGCACGGCTGCAGCATGCACCGCGACACGAGGCTAACCCTTCGACGTTTGGTGTAATCAGTTCTAACCTCGGACCTTATACATAAATTTTATCTGTACTCAGTTTTCCCCTCGAGTACTTAGACTGGCAAGTGCAATATACTCAGTTCTACCCTCAAGTAGCTGGTCAACAGAGAGTCAACAAATAAGATTAACATAGCTAATTGAGTCATTTCATGCGCAAAAAAATCCAAAAAAATAAAAACATAGTGGCACCTACTCATGGAGTCTTCCTACGCAACCTGCCACCTAGGAAACCTTAACAAACATAGATAAATCAAGTTTTACCACAAATTGCCACTTCTCAGAATCAGTAGTAGCTATGAAGATGCATGGTTTTCCACTCAAACCCCTTTGCAAAACATCTTCCCCAAAACATAGTTTGTCTAAATGAGGCCATAATTGTCACACTCATGTATATTTGAATTGCAAATAATTTGATGTAGCCCAGTATGAATTATATTGTACAAAACACACATTTTTCATTTTGTAATTCTTTTGTTTGAATCCCTTAGTCTATTTACTATTTACGTGCCCTTGGTTTCTTAGTACTACTCAGTTTTGCCCTCAAGTACTGTCACAAATGCTCACAGAAGCCCAAACTTATCCTGATTGGTTGAGACGTTGTCACACGGATCGACTCCACCAACCGTTGATCCACTGATCTAACGGGCAGTATACCCCTCTCTGTCTCTTCGTGGCCACCCCTTTCTCTCTCTGTCGGTGGATCAACAATTGGTGGAGTCGATCCGTGTGACAAGAGACATACATTTATGGATTATTTTGGTAATTTGAAATAGCCCAAAAGTGGTATAATTTTGGTAGAAACACGAGACATACATATTTGGCATATTTGGGGGATTTCGGTGAATGGATTATTTATCACCCCTCTAACAATTATCAACTATCTTTAGCATTCCTTTTCTTTTAGGGAATATAGTTTTGGTAATTTGAAACGGCCCAAAAGTGGTATAATTTTGGTAGAAACACGAGACATACATATTTGGCATATTTGGGGGATTTCGGTGAATGGATTATTTATCACCCCTCTAACAATTATCAACTATCTTTAGCATTCCTTTTCTTTTAGGGAATATAGTTTTGGCAATTTGAAATGGCCCAAAAGTGGTATAATTTTGGTAGAAACATGAGACATACATATTTGGCATATTTGGGGGATTTCGGTGAATGGATTATTTATCACCCCTCTAACAATTATCAACTATCTTTAGCATTCCTTTTCTTTTAGGGAATATAGTTTTGGCAATTTGAAGCGGCCCAAAAGTGGTATAATTTTGGTAGAAACATGAGACATACATATTTGGCATATTTGGGGGATTTCGGTGAATGGATTATTTATCACCCCTCTAACAATTATCAACTATCTTTAGCATTCCTTTTCTTTTAGGGAATATAGTTTTGGCAATTTGAAGCGGCCCAAAAGTGGTATAATTTTGGTAGAAACATGAGACATACATATTTGGCATATTTGGGGGATTTCGGTGAATGGATTATTTATCACCCCTCTAACAATTATCAACTATCTATAGCATTCCTTTTCTTTTAGGGAATATAGTTTTGGCAATTTGAAACGGCCCAAAAGTGGTATAATTTTGGTAGAAACATGAGACATACATATTTGGCATATTTGGGGGATTTTGGTGAATGGATTATTTATCACCCCTCTAACAATTATCAACTTTCTTTAGCATTCCTTTTCTTTTAGGGAATATAGTTTGGGATATAGTTTTGGTTATTTGAAACGTCCCAAAAGTGGTATAATTTTGGTATAAACATGAGACATACATATTTGTGGAATTTCGGTGAATGCATTATTTGTCACCCCTCTAACAATTATCAACTATCTTTAGCATTCCTATATTCCCTAACACTTATTTTTTTGGTAATTTCGGTGAATGCACACACGAACATTGAAAACAACTACAAGTACATGTAACTGAATAATGGATTTGTAACAAGGGATCCCTTGTAACAACTTTTAGCACTTGATGAGCAATGATAAGAATCCGATCGCAATTATACAACAACAAAAAACAACCAGCCATCAGATTAGCTTGCTTCTTCAACTCAATCAGCTGCTTTAACTGCTTATTCATTTTCTTCGGTTCTTCCTTCACTTCCACCAGTTATGCATTGGGAGCATTAGGCATAATCGGAACGGCTCCTCTCTCCGCCGCATTCTCTACAGTAAGTCCCCCCCCCTCCCAAATTGCGCTCCCCAATAGCGTCAATTGATTCCTGCAATTTAAGCCTCTGAACGTACACATCGATCCACTCGAAATACCTGCATTTCTTCAGGATCTGAAAACAACAACGTGAACCCTAAATCCCAAATTTGAGGGAATAACAAGAAAATCGAGAGAAAACAGAGAAATTGGAGCGAGATCTAACCTTATCCCCCTCTCTATATGGCAAGCCCTCGCATGCAAGGAACTCACGTCCACGGTTGCCGTTGTCATCCGTCTTACAGATCGACCGCTTCAGAGGCTCCTGGCGTGGGCAGTCAGGGCATCTTGTCAAAGGCACGGGTCCATACTGCGGCCATGAAGAACGGGAGGTTGAAGAGAAACTAGACATCACCCGCCTGTCGGAGAAGGGCTGCCACTGGCAGAGAAGAAGAACAATGGGGCGCGGGGAAAGAAAGAGGAAGCAATGGCATGGGCACGGGCGCGGGGCTGGCTCGGGCTCCCATTTTGTAACGGTCACCTGGGTAAGCTGTGCGTCCGGTGCGCTAACGTGGACAAGTTGTGGGTCCCACAATGATCTGGATAAGCGGAGACATGTCCACTGTGGGGCATCAATAGCAGCCCCACTTGCCAGCACCAACCAATGGTCAACTAAACGGGATTCCTCCCGTCCGAGCTCCTTGTGAGGGTTTCAGACAAGCGCTTGGGCAAAACTGAGGAAAAACTAAGCGGCTGGGGAAAACTAAGCACAACTAAGGACCCGAGGGCACGAAAATAGAAATCCCTATCCTTTTTATTTCGTTGTTGTTCCAAGAGAAGCCTCTAATTTGAGTGAGGTAAGATTTGGGGAAGTTGCTGTCCTAAAACAGATTTTGGTGCTGCACCGTAAAAATTCGTGAAAATTCTCAGTATATCTTTTGGACCTGCGATTTCTTGTGTATATGCCCCAGGTTATATCCAAACTTTCATTAGTTTAACACTTTTTGATTTGAGCAACAGAAAACCCTCTAAAAATTCGACCTTTGTCAGCTGTTCTGTTTTGACAGATTTCTGCCAATATTTGTGTTTGCCGCTTTATCGCCTTCTTTTTGAGTTCTTTTGATCACAGAACTTTTGGGGAAGTTGCTACAGTAGTATATGCTTTATATGTGGTGGTTTTGAGTTGAAACCTGAAGCAAAAAAGGGTTGATTCATTGCTATGCTTACACTAATGTTGCTAATAGAATTGTGTTTAGTTTTGTATGAAGGAAGTTTTCAAGTGTAGGGATTGCAGAATGATGAGATGAGTTGAAGAATGGGCAAAAACTCAAGATTGGGGATGCCCATGTCACCCCAAGAAATATCCAAGAAGTACAAGCGTCAAAGCTTGGGGATGCCCCCGAGGCACCCCTTCTTCATCGGCAAAAATCAGGTCACCTTTCAACACACTATATTTTTATTGCTTCATGCATTATGCGTTTTTCTTGGAGCGTCGGTTATTTTTAGTTTTTAGTTTTGTTTAGTTTTGTTTGCTGCAATAAATGGTTGGACCCCAACAAATTCCTTTTGGAGAAGTTGCCTTGCTTTTCATTTGCCAAGAACACTCCGTTTTTCACTCTTATCGTTTCAACGAGTGTTCTCTTTTTCTAGAACTGCGTTTAGTTTTCGATTTTTGCCTTGATTTTTGTTCAGATCTTGTTATATCTTTTTATCAAGGTGTGTTTTGACCTCTGGTCCATATTGGTTTTCATCAAAAGAGTTGTTTATAAAAAGTTCGAATGGTGTTGGAAAAGAGAAAAAGCTTTATGCAAAAAAGTGGTACAAGAAGGAGCTTGTGTAGACTGCGGCCTAGCCTTTTGCATGTCATGCTTGATGTCTTTTTGATAGTATGCTTAGTTGTTTTGCTGTAGCATGACTTGTCTCAAATGACTGAGATTGCTTAATGAGCCTTTGAAAAAATCATGCGTTGTTTTAATTATTTGGAAGCATTATTTTGGTTTTCTCCTTTGATGCTTTATTTGGGTTGACTTGGCGAATGCTCACACATGTTTGACTCATACAAAGTCTCCATAAGCCTCTATGATCATTTTGTTTTTGACCTTTGATGCCATCTTATGCTTCTTTTAATGTCGCTTTGTCGCTTTGCATGATTATGGCCGTTATTGCTCTCTTAGTTGGTCGCTCCCAGTCTTTTGCTAGCCCTCATTTTGTACTGAGTATGAGCTCTACTCGTGCATCCAACTCCTAAAAACCAAGTTGTTCCAATGTGTCCACCATACATACCTATTAGCAATTTGCTATTCCAAAGTACATTTGACTTGCTTTTATCTATCCTTCAAATTAAACTCTTTTTGGTGCTATGCGAAAATTGGTCAGTAAAGCTCTCACGAACCTGATGGCACACTTTATTTTTCTCGTTTTAAAATTTTGACATGGTGGCTCTCTTATGTTGAGTTGTTATGCTTGCAAGTTGTAAGTTGCAAATTAGCCCAGCCATGCCGTCATGGGGTAAGCTTTCAACATTGCACTATCTTTCATTTGAGTTGATATCGTGATCTTTTGTTTATGGATACTCGCGATGTGAAATGAATTGGGAATCTTGCGGGATCATGGAGTTTGTATATGTGTTAGAGAAACGCCTGGGCCGCTAATCTAAGCCATAAATAATTCATGGTGGAAATTTATAGCATGCCCATAGTGAACATTCGACGACGCATCTCACAATAAAAAGCTATACCAATGGTAAATAAAAGAGATGCTGAGGTGTTCATTGTCTGTTTGTCCTGTCATTTTGATGTGGGCTTGTTCCATGTCATCAGGCACGGAGGTACCCTATTGGCGGTTCTCGATGATACACATATATTTACAATGACAAGAGCTCGCTTGGGACTCTAAGTCGAGTAGCATGAGGTTTGGGTATTCGTATTTCACGGGACACGAGGTTTTCAACTTATGATTTGTCAAGCATATGCATCATAAGTATATTCGCATTAACTTTAACCATTCAAGATGCCTATGATGGGGGCAATGAGAGCTCAAAGCCGGTAAGTACCATAATTTTTGAAGGTTTATAAAACTTGCAATCACTGCTTCCCTCCGCGAAGGGCCTTTCTTTTACTTTTATGTTGAGTCTCCACCTTCTACCTTTATGCACCGTCTAAGAGAGCATAGTTGTCATTCTGAGTATAATGTGCATTGTCCCAAAGTTTTCATTGATTGATTCATATTGTTGGTTTTACTTGTTCTCAAATTACTTGTTTCTAGTCGCCCTCTTAAACTTGAATGTGTCCTATGCATTTATGTTTTGCTCTCCATGAAGGACAAGCTGAAAACCATTTGTATGTTTTTATATATGATTTGAACACATGTTTGACTTCCATTGTTTCATTTCCATGATCTTTCATTTGTGTTCATTTTCATGTTATAACATGGTTGCTAAGTTTCTTCTATCAAGATTATATCTTACATGCCCATGTTTTAAGTTCTTTTGATCCCAGCGCACAACGCTTACATAGATGATCAAGATTGTGTAGGTGCATGTCACCTCAAAAATTATTTCTTTGTTATCACTTATCTACTCGAGGACGAGCAGGAGTTAAGCTTGGGGATGCTGATACGTCTCCAACGTATCCATAATTTTTGATGCTCCATGCATGTTTTTACACCATTTGCTTAGTGTTTCGTTACACTTCGTGGCATTTTTATGCATTTTCTGGAACTAACCTATTGACAAGATGCCACAGTGCCAGTTCCCTGTTTTTTGCTGTTTTGTGTTTCAGAAAAGCTACACAGGAAATATTCTCGGAATTGGACGAAACAAGTTCGAAAACTCCTATTTTTCCCGGATGGAGGACGAGGACCAAATGGGAGCTGGAGAGGGGCCAAAGGCTACCCACGCCATGAGGGGGCGCGGCCCAGGCCCTGGCTGCGCCCACCTGTGGTGAGGAGCCCCTGGTCACCTCCTAACGACGCCCCTTCGCCTATAAAAAGCCTCCCGACGGAAAACCCTAAAGCAATCGGCAAAATTTCCAGAAGAGTTCCGCAGCTCCGTCGCCGCCGTCGACAAATTTCGGGGGACAGAAGTCTCTATTCTGGCACCCTGCCGGGACAGGGAAGTGCCCCCGGAGCCATCTCCATCGGTCTCCATCGCCGTCTCCGCTGTCTCCATCAACCTCACCGCCATCTCCATCAACCTTGCTGTCTCCTATGATGAGGAGGGAGTAGTTCTCCCCCGAGGCCGAGGGCTCTACCGGTAGCTATGTGGTTCACCTCTCTCTCCCATGATGTGATCTTTATGTGATCGTGAGCATTGTATCTAGTTGAATTTGTAGATGCTATTATTCAGATATTATGCTACTCCCGTGCTTTATATTTGTAATCTCCGGAGATACCTTGTATCATGGTGTGAAGGTGACTAGTGTGCGCATCATGTGTATCTTTTTGGTTAATGTCTCTATGAATTGTTGATGTTTGTTGGAACCATCTAATGCGTTCATGGTGATAGTGTGGGACAATCTAGTTTGGGTACATACGGACTTTGAGGAGTGCTTCATAGCCCTACGCATGATTAGTGTTTGTTTTCCATTGGAGAATTGTTTTGATTTGCATAATGATGATAGTATCTATTGGTTCAATTATGTTATATTTGTTGGGAGTGTGTCCACTAGTGAAAGTATGATCCCTAGGCCTTGTTTCCAAGCATTGCACACCATTTACATTCAGTTTTGTTACATGTTTGCTCACAGCGATACTTATTTCATATTATATTTACTACTTATAATCATCACTACTACTTGTATTTCACTATCTCTTCGCCGAACTAGAGCACATATACATCTGACAAGTGTATTGGGTGTGTTGGGGACACAAGAGACTTTTTGTATCGTAATTGCAGGGTTGTTTGAGAGGGATAGCTTTGACCTCTTTCTCCCTGAGTTCGATAAACCTTGGGTGATCCACTTAAGGGAAATTTGCTGCTGCTCTACAAACCTCTGCACTTGGAGGCCCAACACTGTCTACAAGAACAGACGCGTGCGTAGACATCATCACCCTTCTGGGAAAAACTGATGCTTGTTGCATCAATCTGCGCTTGAAGTCCCAATTATGGAAAAATAAGGAGTAGAATTGTTGCCATCAAGAATAGTTATTTTTGGCACTATTGTCAGGGCAAAGGTGTCTACATCTTGCAGACATTCAATCTTGGGGAGATCATCTTGCTGAGCGAGGCTTGGTTGTGAGTCTTCTTTGTTCCTCTAGACTTTGCAATAATTTATTTTTCAGTTTTGCTTTTGTTTGCTTGCTTGTCTTTGCTTTCTCTTATACTAAAAGATACTCACAAAATTAGTGGTAGAATTTCTATGCTTGTTAAGATGGGAGATAGGAGTCACTACTAAGTTGTGTGACTACACTAATGTGCCAAATGCTCAATTCATTGCTAAGCCTATCACATCTGAAATTATTGTTGATACCTTTGAAGTTAGTCCTAGGTTATTAAATATATTATATGCAAGGATCAATTTGGTGGTAGTTATAGTCAGGATGCCTCTATGTGTCTTCATCATTTTGTGACATGCAGAAATTTAAGAATGTTGATAATACCATTGTAAACTAAAGCTATTTCCATTTTCCTTAAGAGGGAAGACCAAAGAATGGTTATTGTCTTTACTTAATGGAAGCATTAACTCTTGGGAAAATCTTAAAGAAGCTTTCGTTAAAAAGTACTATCTACCTATAAAAATCCTACAAAACATGAATAACATTCTCTCATTTAGGCAAAATGATAATGAACATGTTGCAACTCTGCGGGAGAGAATAAAACTAATGTTTAGAACTTGTCATGGAGTGGATGAGTGGACTGTGTTACAGTACTCTTATTACAATGTTTTAAACTATATGCCTCCTTTATGACTAATACTGTTACTGAGGCCAAAGCTGTGCTGGAAAACATGCTGCAAAATTATAGTCAACGACACACAGAAAGAGCACCAGCAACTTCAACCCAAAAGGTTAGTTCTATTGAAGAGGTAGAGAATATAAGTGCTAACATAGATGCTATTGCTATCATGGACATATGATGAGTTCACCAAATTTAAATAATGTTTCCATATAAGAGCTAGCTCCAATAATGTTGAGGGAATTGATGTTAACTATATCAAAAATTTCAGCAACAATGCCTATGGAAATAATTATAATAGTGGCTATCCGAGACCACCTTTTGCTCAAAATGCCTATGATAGCCTACCTACATATGCACCAAACCCCACTTATGCGATCATCTAGAATTAGCCCCTATTGAAAAATTGCAATTTTGATGTGTTATTTGTTGATTCTTCTACTAAGGATGCTCTTAGTAGGGTTAATGATGTGGTTGTTGAGTTGCATATGCCTTTTGTGCATGTTGACTTTCCTATCATGGATATGGATGGTAAGATCCATAATCCTATTATTCTTGGTAGACCTTATTTAGAACTACAGGTGTTATCATTGATGCCAAGGAAGGGAATATGAAGTTTCTGTTCCCACACAAGAAGTGCATTGAGAACTTACCAACAAAGGAGGGAGCAAAGAAGAATTGCCCCCATGGTATGTGCACTATCTAAAAATAAAACCTATTGAGCCTAGCTATATGGCTACAAAGAAAGCGCTTTACGAGAGCCACCCCAGTTGTTTTTGTTGTAGTTTTGGTTTTTGTCATAGTTTGTTAGTTTTTTTGTTTCTTGAGTTTAAATAAAGTGCCAAGCTTTACCAATTTGGATCCTAAAGATGTTTTATTTTCACAAGTTGTTGTTTTCAGCATGTTGCTATTTACCAAAAAAATATATTTAAAAATCTTTGTAGCTCAAAATTGAGTGTTTGTTTATGGTATTCAAAAATCATTTTGATGCAGCTATTTTTCTAGACAGATTATATGTCTTGTTGTGTTTTTTAGATTAAAATTGATTCTATTTGAATCTTTTGAGATTTTTGAGATGTTGGGAACTTAATCAATTCTAGACATGTTGAACCGAATTTATTTGGGTGTTCTCTTGACATCATGATTTATATCTTTTATACACTAATGGTTAACCAACAAAAAAATAGGAGAAGTTTCTGTAGTGAAGTATTTTTCACAGAGAATGAAGCCAAATCAAATCAAGAAGTTTCCAAGAATGCTGCAGAACCATAAGCTTGGGGATGCCCAAGGCACCCCTCTACATCAATAAAATCTTGTTTTACAAATCTTCTATTAGGGCATTTTCTAGCCCTCCCTAGTTTTGTGTGTTAGTTAACAACACCAGGATAATTTAACACTGTTTTTGTGCAGAAAGCTGGCCGGATATTTCGGCCGGATATTTCCAAATCTGGGCCGGATAATCCGGCCACCCCTGAAAACGGCTAAGGACCAGAAGTTGGCAAAGTGCGCGTCACCCAGATTAGTGGGCGGATATATGACCGGATATTTCCAAAAGTGGGCCGGATATTTCAACCACCCCTGAAATTGGCTAAGGACCAGAGCGCGCGTCACTCAGATTCATGACCGGATATTTGGCCGGATATTTCCAAAAGTGGGCTGGATATTCGGTCCCCCCTGAAATCGTCTAAGGACCAGAAGATGGCGAGGTGCGCGTCACTCAGATTCATGACTGGATATTTGGCCGAATTATTCCAAAAGTGGGCCGGATTATTCGGTCGGCCGGATTATCCAGCCCTAACTTGACCCAGATAATCCGGCCCTAGCGGCTGCAACGGATACATTTCGGGGAGCGGTATTTATACCCCTCCCCCTCGTCTTCTCCAGCTTGCTCGTCCTCATCAAGAACAAGACACTATTTGGAGCCAACCTCATTGCTAGATCTCCACCTTCAACCACCCAAAGTCTCAGACCTTTGGAGGATCGAAGGAGGAGGTCCCGATCTACATCTCCACCGAAGGAATTTCTTTTCACCCTCCATTTGCTTGAGGGATTCATTCCTAGTGGTTCCTTGGAAACACTAGGTGGTGTAATTCGTGATTACTCTTGTCTTTGTGGTTTCTAGCCTCCGTGGCTTTCTTGGGAGCCTCCAATTCAGTTGTGGATGTGTGCCCCAATCTCCGTGTAAGGGATTCGGTGAGTTCCCCCAATACCACCGCTTAGTGGAATGAGCTAGCCTCCGTGGCTTGCTCACCGAAGAACAAGGTGAGCCTCCGTGGCGTTGGTCGACTCCGTGTCACCACACCTCTCCAACATAGACGTACTTCCCCTCAAAAGGAAGAAACTACGGGAATACATCCTTGTGTCTCCGGTCTCTGCTCCTCGGTTACTTCTTACCCTTACTTGCTTACTTACTTACTTGTTTACTTGCTTGCTTGTCACTTAGGAAATTCACCTAGTTGTACATCTAGTTGTGTCAAGCCTTAAAATTGAAAAAGGTAAAAAAATTGTGTAGCGCCTATTCACCCCCCCTCTAGTCGCCCCTTAGATCCTTTCAATTGGTATTAGAGCCTAGTGCTCTTTGATTGGGCTTAACCGCCTAAGAGATAATGGGCGACGAGGAGCCCGCCACTAAGGCGGACTTAAATCACCTTATGACATGAATGGATGCCATGATGGTAGTCATGGAAAGCCAAAAATCTCAACTTGATGCTCTCACTAGTGGAATGTCTAGTACCACTCCACCAACTCCGGTTGAAACCCCGGATAAGGATAAGCCATCCTTAAATGAGGATGATCCGAACAAGGATGGGGATGAGAGCAACGAGGACTGATACGTCTCAAACGTATCTATAATTTTTGATGTTCCATGCTTGTTTTTACACCATTTACCCGATGTTTCGTTACACTTCGTGGCGTTTTTATGCGATTTCCGGAACTAACCTATTGACAAGATGCCATAGTGCCAGTTCCCTGTTTTCTGCTGTTTTTGTGTTTCAGAAAAGCTACACAGGAAATATTCTCGGAATTGGACGAAACAAGTTCCTGAAGTCTTATTTTTCCCAGAAGCTTCCAGAGATCCGAAGAGGCGAAGGAGAGGGGCCACAGGCCAGCCTCACACTAGGCCAGCGCGGCCCAGGCCCTGGCCACGCCGCCTAGGTGTGAGGAGGCCTGGGGCCACTCCTGACGATGCCCCTTCGCCTATAAGAAGCCTCGGGACGGAAAACCCTAAGGGAGTCGGCAATTTTCCAGAAAGAGTTCCGTAGTTCCGCCGCCGCCACCGACGAATTTCAGGGGACAGAAGTCTCTGTTCTGGCACCCTGCCGGGATGGGGAAGTACCCCCAGAGCCATCTCCATCGGTCTCCATCGCCATCTCCGCCGTCTCCATCGACCTCACCGCCATCTCCATCAACCTTGTTGTCTCTTATGATGAGGAGGGAGTAGTTCATCCCCAGGGCTAAGGGCTCTACCGGTAGCTATGTGGTTCACCTCTCTCTCCCATGATGTGATCTTTATGTGATCGTGAGATTTGTATCATGTTGAACAAGTAGATGTTATTATTCAGATATTATGTGTACTCTAGTGATGTTATTAAAGTAATCTATTCCTCCTGCCATGGTGTAACGGTGACAGTGCGTGCATCATGGTGGTACTTGGTCTAGGCTACGATTGTGATCTTTTATGGATTATGAGAATAATTACCGCTATGATAGTATTGAAGTGATCTTTTCCTCCTTTCATGGTGTAATGTTGACAGTGTGTGCACCGTGTTAGTACTTGGTCTAAGTTGCAATAATATCTATCTTGAATTGTGCTTTGATTTGGATATCTCTATGAGCGGTGTTTGTCAAGTACTTGATGAACTTTAAGGGGTGCTTCTGTAGCCACTACGCAATGATTAGTGTTGTTCAATAGGAGAGTAATTCAGAGTTCCATAGTGAAGAGAAGTTGTTTATTTGTTCAATTATGATATATTTGTTGAGAGAGTGTCCACTAGTGAAAGTATGATCCCTAGGCCTTGTTTCCAAGCATTGCACACCGTTTACTTACTGTTTTGTTACATGTTTGCTCGCAGCGATATTTATTTCATATCACAGTTACTACTTATAATCATCTATACCACTTGTATTTCACTATCTCTTCGCCGAACTAGTGCACCTATACATCTGACAAGTGTATTGGGTGTGTTGGGGACACAAGAGACTTTCTGTATCGTAATTGCAGGGTTGTTTGAGAGGGATAGCTTTGACCTCTTCCTCCCTGAGTTCGATAAACCTTGGATGATCCACTTAAGGGAAACTTGCTGCTGCTCTACAAACCTCTGCACTTGGAGGCCCAACACTGTCTACAAGAACAGAAGCGTGCATAGACATCAAGCTCTTTTCTGGCGCCGTTGCCGGGGAGGTAAGGTAAAAGGTACTCGCATCCTCCTGTGTGAGTGCTCGGAGTTATTTCCTTTAGATTCTGCAATTACATCTTTTTGTTTCTTGTTTTTATTTTCACTAGTTAGGCTTAATGGAAAATAAAGAGTTCTTTAGTCTTTTTTCTGAGTTTAGATTTGATGAGAAAATTGAAAATCCTTTGGAGCTTATTTCGCATAGCAATGTTATTAGTACGAATGCTTTGAACACCATTGTTGCTAATGCTATAGAAAAGTCTAAGCTTGGGGAAGCTGGTTTTGTTAAACATGATATTTTTAGTTCCCCAGCTTTAGTGGAGAAAGTTTGCTCTGATGATATTTTATCTCCCATATGTGATGTTCCTTCTTATGATGATATGTTTGAAGAATATGCTTTGCGAAATAGTTGCTCTCTAGCTTGTGATGATACTAAACCTCTAGTTTATGATGGCTATGATGATGAGTATAATATTTTCAGTTCACCTACTTTTGAGGATAAAATTAGTTATGATTACAATATGCCTCCTATTTATGATGATTATGGTGATGAGAATAATTATTCTGTTGAATTTTCTCCTACTACTATTGTTCATGTGGTGAGTATTAATTCTTTTATGCATGTGGCTCATGATAGGGATGTTTTATGTGATAATTATATTGTTAATTCTATTCATGATGCTACTGAAAGTTATTATGAGAGAGGGAAACATGGTTTGATGGATCTCAACAATATTAAGTTTCCCCTCTTTATGTTGCAAATCTTGAAGTGGCACTTGTTTTATCTATCCATGCTTGCTACTATGTGCCTCGTTGATTTATTTTCTTACAAGATTCCTGTGCATAGGAAGTGGTTCAGATATAAATGTCTTTCATATCTGCTTTTTGATGCTCTCTATTGCTTTAAGTTCCTATATGGCGCCTTTGCCTCAAGCTCTTATATGGCGCCCACATGAGCATCTTTGCAAATTACTACGCCTAGCTCAAAGGCGTTAAAGAAAAGCACTCTTGGGAGATAACCCATTGTTTTATTTTCAGTACTTTTTCTTTTATTTGAGTCTTGGAAGTTATTACTACTGTAATAACCGCTCCTTATCCTTTTTATCTCGTTGTTGTGCCAAGAGAAGCCTCTAATTTGAGTAAGGTAAGATTTGGGGATGTTGCTGTCCTGAAACTGTTTTCGGTGCTGCACCGTAAAAATTCGTGAACATTCTCTATATATCTTTTGGACCTGCGATTTCTTGTGCATATGCCCCAGGTTATATCCAAACTTTCATTAGTTGAACACTTTTTTATTTGAGCAACAGAAAACACCTCCAAAATTCGACCTTTGTCAGCTGTTCAGTTTTGACAGATTTCTGCCAATATTTGTGTTTGCAACTTTATCGCTTTCTTTTGAGTTCTTTTGATCACGGAACTTTTTAGGAGGTTGCTATAGTAGTATTTGCTATATATGTGGTGGTTTTGAGTTAAAACCTGAAGCAAAAAGGGTTGATTATATGTTATGCTTAAACTAATGTTGCTAATAGATTTGTGTTTAGTTTTGTATGAAGGAAGTTTTCAAGTGTAGGGATTGGAGAATGATGAGATGAGTTGAAGAATGGACAAAAGCTCAAGCTTGGAGATGCCTATGCATCACCCCAAGAAATATCCAAGAAGTACAAGCGTCAAAGCTTGGGGATGCCCCCGAGGCACCCCTTCTTCATCGGCAAAAATCAGGTCACCTTTCAAGACACTATATTTTTATTGCTTCATGCACTATGCGTTTTTCTTGGAGCGTCAGTTGTTTTTGTTTTCAGTATTAGTTTTGTTTTGTTTGCTGCAATAAATGGTTAGATCACATCATGTTTCTTTTGGAGGAGATGTACTCGTTTTCATCTGCCAAGAACACTCATTTTTTTCACTCTTATCGTTCAACGAGTGTTCTTCTTTTTCCGCTACTGCTTTTGGCTTTCATTTTCGCCTTGATTTGCGTTCAGACCTTGTCATATCTTTTCATCAAGGTGTATTTTTGCCTCTGATCTTTATTGGTTTTCATCAAAAGAGGTGTCTTTAAAAATTTCAAATGGTGTTGGAAAAGAGAAAAAGCTTTGTGCAAAATAGTGGTACAAGAAGGAGCTTGTGTAGACTGCGGCTTAGGCTTTTTCATGTCATGCTTGATGTATTTTTGATAGTATGCTTAGTGGTTTTGCTGTAGCATGACTTGTCTCAAATAACTGAGATTGCTTAATGAGCCTTTGAAAAAAATCATGCGTTGTTTTTATTGTATGGAAGCATTATTTTGGTTTTCTCCTTGATGCTTTATTTGGGTTGACTTGGCGCATGCTCACACATGTTAGACTCTTACAAAGTCGCCAATAGCCTCTATGATCATTTAGTTTTTGACTTTTGATGCCATCTTATGCTTCTTTTAATGTCGCTTTGTCGCTTTGCATGATTATGGCCATTATTGCTCTCTTAGTTGGTCGCTCCCAGTCTTTTGCTAGCCCTCGCCTTGTACTGAGTATGAGCTCTACTCGTGCATCCAACTCCTAAAAGCCAAAGTTTTCCAAAGTGTCCACCATACATACCTACTAGCAATTTGCTATTCCAAGTAAATTTGACTTGCTTTTATTTTCTCTTCAAATTAAACTCTTACTAGTGTTATGCGAAATTCGGTCAGTAAAGCTCTCACGAACCGGAAGGCACACTTTACTTTTTCCTGTTCTTAAAAATTTGACATTGTGGTCTCTTATGTTGAGTTGTTATGCTTGCAAGTTGTAAGTTGGAGACTAGCCCAGCCATGCAGTCATGGGCAAGCTTTCAACATTGCACTTCTTATTTGAGTTGATATCGTGATCTTTTGTTTATGGATGCCCGCGGTGTGAAATGAATTGGGAATCTTGTGGGGATCATGGAGTTTGTATATGTGTTAGGGAAACGCCGGGCCGCTAATCTAAGCCATGCATAATTCATGGTGGAAATTTGCAGCATACCCATGGTGAACATTCGACGACGCATCTCACAATAAAAAGCTAAACAAAAGGCAAATAAAAGAGATGTCGAGGTGTTCATTGTCTGCTTGTCCTATCATAATTCACGGAGGTACCCCATTAGCGGTTCTCAATGATATGCATATACTTACAATGACAAGAGCCTTGCTTGGGACTCTAAGTAAAGTAGCATGAGGTTTGGGTACTCGTATTCACGGGGCACGAGGTTATCAACTTATGATTTGTCAAGCATATGCTTCATAATTGTCCTCGCATTAACTTTAACCATTCAAGATGCTTATGATGGGGGCAATGAGAGCTCAAAGCCGGTAAGTACCATAATTTTTGAAGGTTATAAAACTTGCAATCACTGCTTCCCTCTGCGAAGGGCCTTTCTTTTACTTTTATGTTGAGTCACCACCTTCTATCTTTATGCACCATTAAGAGAGCATAGTTGTCATTCTTAGTGTAATATGCATTGTCCCAAAGTTCATTGATTGATTCATATTGTTGGTTTCACTTGTTCTCAAATTATTTGTATCTAGTCGCCCTCTTAAACTTGAAGGTGTCCTATGCATTTATGTTTTGCTCTCCATGAAGGACAAGCTGAAAACCATTTGTATGTTTTTCCTTATGATTTGAACACACGTTTGACTTTTATTGTTTCATTTTCATGATCTTTTGTTTGTGTTCATTTTCATGTTATAACATGGTTGCTAAGTTTCTATTATCAAATTTATGTCTTTCATGCCCATGTTTTAAGTTCTTATGATCCCAGCTCACAAATGCCTACATATATGATCAAGATTGTGTAGGTGCATGTCACCTCAAAAATTATTTCTTTTATTATCACTTACCTACTCGAGGACGAGCATGAGTTAAGCTTGGGGATGCTGATACGTCTCAAACGTATCTATAATTTTTGATGCTCCATGCTTGTTTTTACACCATTTACCCGATGTTTCGTTACACTTCGTGGCGTTTTTATGCGATTTCCAGAATGAACCTATTGACAAGATGCCACAGTGTCAGTTCCCTGTTTTCTGCTGTTTTTGTGTTTCAGAAAAGCTACACAGGAAATATTCTCGGAATTGGACGAAACAAGTTCCTGAAGTCTTATTTTTCCCAGAAGCTTCCAGAGATCCGAAGAGGCGAAGGAGAGGGGCCACAGGCCAGCCCCACACTAGGCCAGCGCGGCCCAGGCCCTGGTCGCGCCGCCTAGGTGTGAGGAGGCCTGGGGCCACTCCTGACGATGCCCCTTCGCCTATAAGAAGCCTCGGGACGGAAAACCCTAAGGGAGTCGGCAATTTTCCAGAAAGAGTTCCGTAGTTCCACCGCTGCCACCGACGAATTTTGGGGGACAGAAGTCTCTGTTCCGGCACCCTGTCGGGACGGGGAAGTGCCCCCGGAGCCATCTCCATCGGTCTCCATCGCCATCTCCGCCGTCTCCATCGACCTCACCGCCATCTCCATCAACCTTGTTGTCTCCTATGATGAGGAGGGAGTAGTTCATCCCCAGGGCTAAGGGCTCTACCGGTAGCTATGTGGTTCACCTCTCTCTCCCATGATGTGATCTTTATGTGATCGTGAGCTTTGTATCATGTTGAACAAGTAGATGTTATTATTCAGATATTATGTGTACTCTAGTGATGTTATTAAAGTAATCTATTCCTCCTGCCATGGTGTAACGGTGACAGTGCGTGCATCATGGTGGTACTTGGTCTAGGCTACGATTGTGATCTTTTATGGATTATGAGAATAATTACCGCTATGATAGTATTGAAGTGATCTTTTCCTCCTTTCATGGTGTAATGTTGATAGTGTGTGCACCGTGTTAGTACTTGGTCTAAGTTGCAATAATATCTATCTTGAGTTGTGCTTTGATTTGGATATCTCTATGAGCGGTGTTTGTCAAGTACTTGATGAACTTTAAGGGGTGCTTCTGTAGCCACTACGCAATGATTAGTGTTGTTCAATAGGAGAGTAATTCAGAGTACCATAGTGAAGAGAAGTTGTTTATTTGTTCAATTATGTTATATTTGTTGAGAGTGTGTCCACTAGTGAAAGTATGATCCCTAGGCCTTGTTTCCAAGCATTGCACACCGTTTACTTACTGTTTTGTTACATGTTTGCTCGCAGCGATATTTATTTCATATCACAGTTACTACTTATAATCATCTATACCACTTGTATTTCACTATCTCTTCGCCGAACTAGTGCACCTATACATCTGACAAGTGTATTGGGTGTGTTGGGGACACAAGAGACTTTCTGCATCGTAATTGCAGGGTTGTTTGAGAGGGATAGCTTTGACCTCTTCCTCCCTGAGTTCGATAAACCTTGGGTGATCCACTTAAGGGAAACTTGCTGCTGCTCTACAAACCTCTGCACTTGGAGGCCCAACACTGTCTACAAGAACAGAAGCGTGCGTAGACATCAAGGACCCACCCAAGAAAGATGACACCTCTCGGGGACATAGCACGGAAATTCCACATCCTACGAGCTATGTCTCCGGAAGACACCTTCAAATGGCACACCTTGCTTCATGCGGCCCACCGCCAGCACTTGATGCTTGTATTTCCCTGGTACTTGTGTGCATCCTCATCATCGTGCTTCCCGCTTCCTCTCTTCACAGGTGCCAGACCGGCCAAGAGGAGTCGTCCTCACCACTTTCATCCCAATGACGACGGTATCTTTGAAGATGAAGTGTCGATCCATCGAAAGCAGCGTGAATCCGTCAGAAAGGTCAAGGTAGCCAAAGATGCTAAGAAGGCCGCGAGGGATGCTAAGAAGGCTGCTCAAGCTAACAAAGCGAAGTCTTGATACGTCTCCAACGTATCCATAATTTTTGATGCTCCATGCTTGTTTTTACACCATTTGCCTAATTTTCGTTACACTTAGTGGCACTTTTATGCATTTTCCGGAACTAACCTATTAACAAGTCGCCACAGTGCCAGTTCCCTGTTTTATGCTATTTTTGTGTTTCAGAAAAGCTACACAGGAAATATTCTCAGAATTGGACGAAACAAGTTCCTGAAGTCTTATTTTTCCCGAAATCTTACAGAGATCCGAAAAGGAGACGGAGTGGGGCCACGAGGGCCCCACACACCAGGGCGGCGCGGCCCAGCCCCTGGCCGCGCCCCCTATGTGTGAGGTCGCCTCGGTCCACTCCTGACGATGCCCCTTCGCCTATAAAGACCCCCCGATGGGAAAATCCTAAGAACCCGATCAATTTTCCAGAAACACATCGCGATCCGCCGCCATCGTCGACCCGAGATCGGGAGGGTCCAGAAGCTCTTCCCGGCACCCTGCCGGAGAGGGGAATCGCCACCGGAGGTCTTCTTCATCGCCATGCTTGCCTCCGGAGCGATGAGTGAGTAGTCTACCTTGGACTATGGGTCCATAGCAGTAGCTAGATGGTTGTCCTCTCCACCATGTGCTTCATGTTTAGATCTCATGAGCTGCCCTACATGATTGCGATCACCGTTATGTAATTCTACATGTTTGGTTTGTTGGTATCCGATGAATATTGGTGTTATGATTGAGTTGCTATACTGAAATATATCTTATGTTATCTCTATGTTGTTTATGATCTTGCATGCTCTCCATTGTTAGTAGCTATCTTGGCCGAGTAGTTGCTAGTGACTCCAAGAGGGGGTATTTATGCTCGATAGTGGGTTCATGCCTCTATTTAATCTGGGGGAGTGACAGAAACCTCTAAGGTTATAGATGTGCTGTTGCCACTAGGGAGAAAACAACATTCATATGCTCGAGGGCATATGCTTTGTTTACATTACACACTTTGTTTAATGCAATTATCTGTTGTTTGCAACTTAATACTCATGGGGTGTTCGGATGATATCCCTGTGAGTGGATTATTAGTCATAGATACAGTTGGATGGCGGTCTATGTATTTTGTTGTAATGCCCAGAGTAAATCGCATAGTGATCTTCTTGACATATCACGTTATCTTTATTCTATCAATTGCCCAACTGTAATTTGTTTACCCAGCATGTGTTATTTATCTTATGGAGAGACACCACTAGTGAACTGTGGACCCTGGTCCTATTTCCATCATATTGCTATCACCTGTTTACTTTACTCGCACTGTTTACTTTACTCGCATACTTCTACTGTTTTTCACTCGATACGCTCATACCCTTTGTTTCAAGCAAACCGGTGAGATTGACAACCTCATCGCAAGTTGGGAACAAAGTATTTGGTTGTGTTGTGTGCAGGTTCCACGTTGCTGCTCGCAAAGCAAAGCTTGGACGAGGCGCCCTATAAATTGTCCGGAGCTGTCGCGAAGCTTGCAAGCATCACCTTCAGTCGTTTGTCTCTCCTCTCCTGATCGATAAACCTTGGTTTCTAACTGAGGGAAAAACTTGCTGTTGTGCTCATCACGCCTTCCTCTTGGGGTTCCCAACTGCCTGGCTATAATCATCATCAACTTCAAGCCAGCCATCAAGCCTTTTTCTGGCGCCGTTGCCGGGGAGGAAGTAGAAGACCTCTGCAAGGGGTGTTTTTCGCACGCACATCCTTTACTTTGTTTTATTGTTTTGCTTTACTTTATTTTTACTTGCATTGTTTTATCAAAAACCCAAAAAAAATTAGAATCCTTGATAGTTGTTTTTACTTGTCTACTTTTAGTTTTGCTGAAATGGCTAATCCTGAAAACACCAAGTTGTGTGACTTTACTAGCATGAACAATAGTGATTTTATCTGCACTCCTATTGCGCCACCTGCTCCTGCTGCAAACTTTTATGAGATTAAGCCTGCTTTATTGAACCTTGTTATGAAAGAGCAATTTTCTGGTGCCAGTACTGAAGATGCTGTAGCTCATCTCAACAATTTTGTTGAGCTATGTGAGATGCAGAAATATAAGGATGTAGAAAGTGATATTATTAAGCTTAAGTTGTTTCCTTTTTCTTTGAGAGGAAAAGCTAAGGATTGGTTGCTGTCTTTGACTAAGAATAGTATTGATTCATGGACTAAGTGTAAGGATGCTTTTATTGGTAGATATTATCCTCCTGCTAAAATTATATCTTTGCATAGCAATATTATGAAGTTTAGTCAGTTTGATAATGAACATGTTGCTCAATCTTGGGAAAGAATGAAATCTATGATAAAGAATTATCCCACTCATGGACTGACTACTTGGATGATTGTTCAAACTTTTTATGCAGGACTGAATTTTTCTTCAAGAAACCTATTGGATTCAGTTGCTGCAGGCACTTTTATGTCCCTTACCTTGGGCGCCGCAACAAAGCTACTTGACAACATGATGGTAAATTATTCTGAATGGCACACCGAGAGAGCTCCACAAGGTAAGAAGGTAAATTCTGTTGAGGAAACCTCTTCCTTGAGTGATAAGATTGATACCATTATGGCTATGCTTGCTAATCATAGGACTCATGTTGATCCTAATAATGTTCCTTTAGCCTCGTTGGTTGCTCAAGAAGAGCATGTTGATGTGAACTTCATTAGAAACAACAATTTTAACAACAGTGCTTATAGGAACAATTTTGCTAGTAACAATTATAGGCCGTATCCTTCTACCAATGGTAATGGTTATGGTAATCCTTATGGTAATTCCTCCAACAACACTAGGGCTGCACCCTCTGAACTTGAAGTCATGCTCAAAGACTTCATGGTAAAACAAACTGCTTTTAATAAGTCTGTTGAGGAAAAGTTAGGCAAAATTGATATTCTTGCTTCTAAAGTTGATAGCCTTGATCATGATGTTGAACTTCTGAAATTAAAAGTGTTGCCTAATGATGTGAAAGAGAACAATGTTTTTGCTACTGCTAATGCTATTCAAGTTGGAATAGATGAAAATATTAGATTGTTAGCAGAATTGCATGCTAGATGGGAAAGAGAGGATGAGATTGCTAGGAATATGAAAGTTTGTACTATTACTACCTCTAATGATGTTGTTCCTAATGCTAGCAATCCTCTTACTTTGATTGGTGTAGAGAAAACTCCCACTCCTTGTGTTAAAAAGCCTAAAACTGCCAAAACTTTTTTCTCAAAAGAGTGCTAAATTTTTTCGGAATGTAGGAGATGATAACTCTATTTCCTTTAATGATTTTGATGTTGATGGCTGCAATATATCTGAAGTAATTTTGTTCTTGCAAAAGCTTGCTTTGACTCCCAATGCTAGTTCTTTAAATATTGCTTTTACTAAGCATATTACCAATGCTCTCATGAAAATTAGGGATGAAAAGTTGCAACAAAAAGCTTCCGTTCCCAAGAAGTTAGAAGATGGTTGGGAACCCATCATTGATATGCATGTTAATGGTTTTGATTGCCATGCTTTATGTGATCTAGGTGCTAGTATTTCTATCATGCCTAGAAAAATTTATGACATGCTTGATTTACCACCTCTTGAAAAATGTTATTATGATGTTCCTATTGCTGATGTTGCTAAGAAGAAACCTTTGGGAAGGATTAATGATGTTCTTATTATGGTTAACAATAACCTTGTTCCTGTTGATTTTCTCGTTATGGATGTTGAATGCCATGCTTCATGTCCTATTATTTTGGGAAGACCCTTTCTTCGAACTGTAGGTGCCATCATTGATATGAGGGAAGGCACCATTAAATATCAATTCCTACTCAAGAAAGGTATGGAACACTTCCCTAGGAAAATAAAGAAATTACTTTTTGACTCTATTCTTAGAGCAAACTATGAGCTTGATGCTTCATCTCTTGATGTTACTTGATTCGCAATTTTCTGCGCCTAGCTCAAAGGCGTTAAAGAAAAGCACTCTTGGGAGATAACCCAATGTTTTCTTTTCAGTACTTTTTCTTTTATTTGAGTCTTGGAAGTCATTACTACTGTAATGACCTCTCCTTATCATTTTTATTTCATTGTTGTGCCAAGAGAAGCCTCTAATTTGAGTGAGGTAAAGATTTGGGGATGTTGCTGTCCTGAAACTGTTTTCGGTGCTGCACCGTAAACATTCGTAAAAATTCTCTGTATATCTTTTGGACCTACAATTTCTTGTGCATATGCCCCAGGTTATATCCAAACTTTTATTAGTTGAACACTTTTTGATTTGAGCAACAGAAAACCCCCTTAAAATTCGACATTTATCAGTTGTTCTGTTTTGACAGATTTCTGCCAATATTTGTGTTTGCCACTTTATCGCTTTCTTTTTGAGTTCTTTTGATCACAGAACTTTTGGGGAAGTTGCTACAGTATTATATACTTTATATGTGGTGGTTTTGGGTTGAAACCTGAAGCAAAAAAGGGTTGATTATATGTTATGCTTACACTAATGTTGCTAATAGATTTGTATTTAGTTTTGTATGAAGGAAGTTTTCAAGTGTAGGGATTGGAGAATGATGATATGAGTTGAAGAATGGACAAAAGCTCAAGCTTGGGGATGCCCATGCATCACCCCAAGAAATATCCAAGAAGTACAAGCGTCAAAGCTTGGGGATGCCCCCGAGGCACCCCTTCTTCATCGGCAAAAATCAGGTCACCTTTCAAGACACTATATTTTTATTGCTTCATGCACTATGTGTTTTTCTTGGAGCGTCAGTTGTTTTAGTTTTCATTATTAGTTTGTTTTGTTTGCTGCAATAAATGGTTGGACCCCAACAAATTTCTTTTGGAGAAGTTGCCTTGCTTTTCATTTGCCAAGAACGCTCTAGTTTTCACTCTTATCAAAAACCGAGTGTTTTTCTTTTTCTACTACTGCTTTTGGTTTTCGTTTTCACCTTGATTTGCGTTCAGATCTTCTTATATTTATTTATCAAGGTGTATTTTTGCCTCTGGACCATGTTGGTTTTCCTCAAAAGAGTTGGATTAAAAAAGTTCGAATGGTGTTGGAAAAGAGAAAAAGCTTTATGCAAAAAAGTGGTACAAGAAGGAGCTTGTGTAGACTGCGGCTTAGGCTTTTTCATGTCGTGCTTGATGTCTTTTTGATAGTATGCTTAGTGGTTTTGCTGTAGCATGACTTGTCTCAAATAACTGAGATTGCTTAATGAGCCTTTGAAAAAATCATGCGTTGTTTTAATTATTTGGAAGCATTATTTTGGTTTTCTCCTTGATGCTTTATTTGGGTTGACTTGGCGCATGCTCACACATGTTAGACTCATACAAAGTCGCCAATAGCCTCTATGATCATTTAGTTTTTGAATTTTGATGCCATCTTATGCTTCTTTTAATGTCGCTTTGTCGCTTTGCATGATTATGGCCATTATTGCTCTCTTAGTTGGTCGCTCCCAGTCTTTTGCTAGCCCTCGCCTTGTACTGAGTATGAGCTCTACTCGTGCATCCAACTCCTAAAAACCAAGTTTCCAAAGTGTCCACCATACATACCTATTAGCAATTTGCTATTCTAAGTAAATTTGACTCACTTTTATTATCTCTTCAAATTAAACTCTTACCAGTGTTATGCGAAAATTGGTCAGTAAAGCTCTCACGAACCGGAAGGCACACTTTACTTTTTCTTGTTCTTAAAAATTTGACATTGTGGTCTCTTATGTTGAGTTGTTATGCTTGCAAGTTGTAAGTTGGAGACTAGCCCAACCATGCCGTCATGGGCAAGCTTTCAACATTGCACTTCTTATTTGAGTTGATATCGTGATCTTTTGTTTATGGATGCCCGCAGTGTGAAATGAATTGGGAATCTTGCGGGGATCATGGAGTTTGTATATGTGTTAGGGAAACGCCTGGGCCGCCAATCTAAGCCATGCATAATTCATGGTGGAAATTTGCAGCATACCCATAGTGGACATTCGACGACGCATCTCAAAATAAAAAGCTAAACAAATGGCAAATAAAAGAGATGTCGACGTGTTCATTGTCTGCTTGTCCTGTCATTTTGATGTGGGCTTGTTCCATGTCATCGGGCACAGAGGTACCCCGTTGGTGGTTCTCGATGATACATGTATACTTACAATGACAAGAGCCTTGCTTGGGACTCTAAGTAGAGTAGCATGAGGTTTGGGTACTCGTATTCATGGGACACGAGGTTTTCAACTTATGATTTGTCAAGCATATGCATCATAATTGTTCTCGCATTAACTTTAACCATTCAAGATGCTTACGATGGGGGCAATGAGAGCTCAAAGCCGGTAAGTACCATAATTTTTGAAGGTTATAAAACTTGCAATCACTGCTTCCCTCCGCGAAGGGCCTTTCTTTTACTTTTATGTTGAGTCACCACCTTCTATCTTTATGCACCATTAAGAGAGCATAGTTGTCATTCTTAGTATAATGTGCATTGTCCCAAAGTTTTCATTGATTGATTCATATTGTTGGTTTCACTTGTTCTTAAATTATTTGTATCTAGTCGCCCTCTTAAACTTGAAGGTGTCCTATGCATTTATGTTTTGCTCTCCATAAAGGACAAGCTAAAAACCATTTGTATGTTTTTCCTTATGATTTGAACACACGTTTGACTTTCATTGTTTCATTTTCATGATCTTTTGTTTGTGTTCATTTGCATGTTTATAACATGGTTGCTAAGTTTATATTGTCAAGATTATATCTTTCATGCCCATGTTTAAGGTTCTTTTGATCCCAGCTCACAATGCTTACATAGATGATCAAGATTGTGTAGGTGCATGTCACCTCAAAAATTATTTCTTTTATTATCACTTACCTACTCGAGGACGAGCAGGAGTTAAGCTTGGGGATGCTTGATACGTCTCCAACGTATCCATAATTTTTGATGCTCCATGCTTGTTTCTACACCATTTGCCTAATGTTTCGTTACACTTAGTGGCACTTTTATGCATTTTCCAGAACTAACCTATTAACAAGTCGCCACAGTGCCAGTTCCCTGTTTTCTGCTGTTTTTGTGTTTCAGAAGTGATACACAGGAAATATTCTCGGAATTGGACGAAACAAGTTCCTAAAGCCGGTCTGAAAAATCCGGCCCTGCCGGAAATAGCCGGACAAAAAGCCGGGTTACTCCAGAGACGCATGGCTTCTTCCGAAACAGGGCAGTCCGGCTATAGCCGGTCCCGAGCATGTTAGCACCAATTCCTCAAGAATTTCCTTTGGGTAATGATAATTATCAAGTATAACATAGGAAACCCAATATCTTGTGCAAGAATATAATAAAATCCTGCAAAGCATAATCACCACATTAATAGATAATGTATTGTTAACAAACGCCAAAATCAATTAAGCGGGAAATGCTCTTTCAATCTCCCCCTTTTTGGTGTTTGATGACAATACACAATTTTGCATGTTTCAAACGATGTAAAATATAGACGGAGCTCCCCCTTGCTATGTGCCTTATTTTTAAGTTTTGTATTTGAATACAAAGACACATCAACAATAAGAACTCCCCCTAGATTTTATAGTGTGATCCATATATGCACAAGATATATAATAAATCAATAGCACATAATCAACAAGCATATAATATGACAAGATATATAGCAAGTAGGATCAATTAGGATAAGCATAAAGACTACTACACATGATAATAGCACATAGTTCAACACATAGTAGTAGATGATAATTCAACTAGAGTTCAACCATGGGACACAAGCGAGCAAGCACACGATAAGAGCTTGTGACCCAATCAAATCCAAATGGAAAACCAACACAAATCCAAATGGAAACACATGCAAATGGGACACATGCAAATGGGACTTTCTCCCCCTTTGGCATCAAGACGCCAAAAAGGGAGACAACAACACGAGATCACTCCTCAACGTCATCAAAGTCCTCATCATCCTCATCATCTTCTTGGTCATCATCTGCTTGCTCTTCATCATCATCTCCATCTCCTTCTTCATCTTCTTCATCAATGGCTTCCTTGCCCTTGGACGTGACTTCGGCTAGCTCCTTCCAATCAAAAGATGAGCCCTCATTCCACTTGCCAAAAGAAAAAGTGTCCTCGGATAGATCTTGCTCTTGGGACTCCTCATCATGGCTAGCTCCTTTGCCCTTCTCCACAGCCCTCAAACGAGCATCCAAATCCCTTTGCTTCTTGTGAATGTGCTTGCGGTCCACATAGTCTTTGTATTGAGTTTGACGCACATCATTGTTCATGCAAAACAAAGCCCTTTGCCACCACTTGAGCTTCTTCATCTCTTGACCCATTCCACCACTTGGTGGATCCGCGTTCTTCCTCCTACAACCATTGGCATAGCGGTTGCCACCCAACGCATCGCTCGAAGAGGGAAAAGCACTTGAGGTGCTAGACACCAAATGAGCGGTCTTCTTGTAGAGCTTTTTGGGCTTGTGCACTTCCAACTCTTCATCTAGAAAATCTTGCTCAATCTCAAAGTCTCCTTCAATGCCTCTGTCAATGATAAGCCTCATGATAAATGGAGCAAAAGGAGGGATTTTCCTGTCAAGCATAGCAATCTTCATCTCCATGAAGATAAAGTACATCACATCGAGCTCCATCCCTTCACACTCCCTTCCGGCCTCGAAGACAAGACGGGCATGGTGGAGTAAATGCACAAGTCCACCTCTGATAGAATCATTGTTGCCCCCACTTGGAGCAATGTTGGCATGGAACATCCGAAGCAGAATATCATAGAGGGGAAGGAGATTTGCAGTCTCTCCCGCTCTGCCCCCGGGACCATAGAGACACTGGATCTTCCTCTTGTTGTACTCTGTGGTGTCAAGATGCAAACGGGCACCTCGAGGTCGATGAATGCCATCAAACCTATAGCCCAAGAGCTGCCCGAAGCGAGAGATGGTAGAGCTCTTCCTCACTTCACCTGACATCCAAGTGAAACCAACCTCATCCCGAGTATCAAACTCCAAAGTGGCAAAGAACTGCTGGATCAAACGAGGATTATAGTCTTGTCTGAAGACCATCAACTTGTGCAAACCCAACTTTTGAGTGACCCAGAGAGCATCAGCAAAGTACTCATCCCTGGACAACGATGTAATGTTGGTGAACTTCATGGGGCAAACCTTTGTGCTCATGGTCTCATACACCTGCTCATAGATCCTCTGATGCTCTGACCGGTAGAAGGAACCACTGTCGATGTCCCTAGGCATGGCATAGAACTTCTGTTCACGGAACTCACGGTACTCTTGCTTGGACAACTTCTTGAGATCACCAATGTTAGCAAACAGAGATTTCTTCTTTCGTTCTTCCAACCGCTTCTTCTTCATAGCAGCGGTCATCCGTGCATCGTGATGTTCTTGACGGCGGGCAAGAGAAGGATCAACATAGCGAGACCGCTTGGGTCGAGAACCACCTGCAAACGGCACATAGGTAGATAGCATATAGGATGAGCATGCATGCCAGAGGATCAAAGAGCAATAGCACAAAAGGAAAAAACATGACAGAACTTGGTGATCTACACCGGCTATTTCCGGTCTCAGGCCGGCTTTAGCCGGTCAGGCCGGCAATAGCCGGTCTGACACTGGCTTTAGCCGGACCAGATGAACACATTTCGAAATCTCAGGAGAAGGCCACCAAAACTAGTCAAGTATTTTCGATCTATGCAATGCTGGAAGGAATCACGAAACCAAACATTCCCAGATGAACAACAAGGTACCACAAAATCAACTAACCCTAACCCTAGGGAGACCTAGGGAGAGAGAGAGAGGAGAAAGAAGGGGGGGTACCCTGGTCCATGGGGAGGGCGCCGGAGAGGATGGCCGGCCGGAGAGAGGATTCCGACGACCGGAGGGCGGACGGACGGCGGCGGCGACGGCACGGGGGCACGAGCTGAGGTGAAAGGCGTGGGGGGAATGTGAGGAAACCCTCACCCCCACAGCCTTATGAGTGGGGCTCGAAATCCCCAGACCGGCTATAGCCGGAGGGCCCGGCTAAAGCCAGACACCGGCTATTTCCGGTGACAGGCCGGCTAAAGCCGGTCTAGATGGGGTAAAATGGATAGATTCAGTTTGAAGAGAATTTTGGCATGCAAGAGAGAATGCAAGGCTTTAGATAATAGGGCTTAGGAGGGAAAACACGCAAGGAGTGGTTCTCGGCACTTGACATTGCAAACACAAGAAATCTTCGGAAAATCCAATGCAAGTGCCTTCCCATTTCAAGAAAAGAGACAATGACGAAAAAGCTCAATAAAACTCAAATAGAATTTGCAAGGAATCAACTCTTCGAAAAGAAGAGGTCGGCGGCCGAGGCCACCATGTATGAGTGTTATGGCATTGGACCGCGAAGATGTATCTTGGGTCCATAACCAATACTCGTCATTGAAACTCATATATCACAAAAATGATAGAAAGAGAACAATTTTGTCACTATTGGCATTATGGGGGGAGGGATAGCCCAATTGATTAGGACCGCACTCCCCCTATCTCCATGCCCACACCTAAACCAAACAAGTATTGAAAAATAGGTGTATTTGCACGATGCTCAAGCCACACTCCTTGAATCAATGATATTTAGCTCATTCCTCAAATATCCAAATCTTGCTTCATCAAGGGGCTTCGTGAATATATCGGCAAGTTGATCCTTGGTGCTCACATATGCAAGCTCAATATCACCACGGGCAACATGATCTCTAATAAAATGATTCCGGATCTCAATATGCTTGGTTCTTGAATGTTGCACCGGATTATAGGCTATCTTGATAGCACTCTCATTGTCACATAAGAGAGGCACTTTGTCACAATTGACACCATATTCCTTTAAAGTTTGCCTCATCCATAAGAATTGAGTGCATCCACTTGCGGCGGCAATATATTCGGCTTCGGCGGTGGAGAGAGATATACAATTTTGCTTCTTAGAAGACCAACACACCAAAGACCTACCAAGAAATTGGCAAGCTCCGGAGGTTGATTTCATATCATCCTTGTCACCGGCCCAATCCGAATCCGTGAAGCCACAAAGAGAGAAATCCGAGCCTTTGGGATACCAAAGCCCATAAGTTGGGGTATGAACCAAATATCGAAAGATTCTCTTAACCGCCATAAGGTGGCTTTCTTTAGGAGCGGCTTGATACCTTGCACACACACCTACACTCAACACAATATCGGGTCTAGATGCGCAAAGGTAAAGCAAAGAACCGATCATAGAACGGTATACCTTTTGATCCACATCTTTACCATTGGGATCAAGTTCAAGATGACATTTTGTGGCCATTGGTGTGGCAGCCCCATTTAGTTCCTTCATCTTGAACCTCTTGAGCATGTCTTGGACATATTTGGCTTGATTAATTAAAGTCCCTTCTTTCAATTGCTTGATTTCAAAACCAAGAAAGAACTTCATTTCGCCCATCATAGACATCTCGAACCTATCGGTCATAAGCTTTGAAAATTCATCATTAAAAGCTTTGTTAGTAGAGCCAAAGATAATATCATCAACATATAGTTGGCATACGAAAAGCTCCCCATTGACCCTCTTAGTAAAAAGAGTGGGATCGATTTGCCCAACTTCAAACCCACGGTCTAACAACAACTCCCTAAGGTGCTCATACCACGCACGTGGGGCTTGTTTAAGGCCATAGAGTGCCTTATGGAGTTTATAGACATGGTTCGGGAAGTTGAGATCCTCAAACCCCGGGGGTTGCTTAACATACACTTCCTCTTTCAATGGACCATTTAGAAAAGCACTTTTAACATCCATTTGTTGCAACTTAAAGTTATGATGAGTGGCATATGCAAGAAGGATATGGATGGACTCAAGGCGAGCCACGGGAGCATAAGTTTCTCCAAAGTCAATTCCTTCCAATTGAGAGAAACCTTGAGCAACCAATCTAGCCTTGTTCCTCACAACAATTCCATGCTCATCTTGCTTGTTCTTGAATATCCACTTTGTGCCAATCACATTGCGGCACTCCTTTGGCTTCTCCACTAACACACATACATTATTGCGCTTGAAGTTGTTGAGTTCTTCATGCATAGCATCCAACCAATCCGGATCTTCAAGAGCTTCAAATACTTTCTTGGGTTCAACCATGGAGATATAAGCATGATGAGAGCTAAATTGTGCCAATTGACGCCGGGTTGACACTTTGCTTCTTAAATCTCCAATAACCCTCTCAAGGGTATGACCTTTAAGCTCCAAATCTCTTTCAACTCTTTTCTTGCGACGGGCTTCGATCTCCTCATTTGACCTTGGAGGAGTCACTTGATCATCTTGATCATTTTGGTCCCCGTCTTGACCATCAAATTGACCTTGATCATCATTATCTTCATGAGTAGGTTGATCTTGGTCTTGTGAAGAATTGGGGGCGGTTGAGATAACCGGAGAGGATGGTGGTGCCCCTTCTTCTTCATGAAGGTCCTTGTCTTGTTCTTCGGTTGGTGCATTAGTTGCTTCCTTGGGAGAGGCTTGTTGAGCTTGTGAAGATGAAGGCTCCACTTGAGTAGAGCATAGTCCTTCTCGGTCCGCCACAAGGTGTCCCTCAATGGGGCGGAAAAATCCCACGCCCATTCTTCCTATGGCTTCTCGAGGTATTTCATCATCTACATCACAAGAAACAACATCTCGCCCCCCTTGGGAGCCGTCATTCTCTTCGAATACCACACTACAAGATTCTTCAACACGTCCGGTGGACTTGTTGAAGACTCTATAAGTGTGGGATTCGGCACCATAACCAACAAAAATACCTTCTATAGCTTTCGGATCAAATTTACCTAAACAAACTCCTTTTCTTTGAAAGAAACACTTACACCCGAAAACCCGGTAGTAGGAGATGTTGGGCTTGCTTCCGGTGAGTATTTCATATGGAGTCTTGTTTAGGCCTTTGCGGAGGAAGAGCCGGTTTGAAGAGTGACAAGCCGTAGAGATAGCTTCGGCCCAAAAGTTGTATGGAGACTTAAACTCCGCCAACATGGACCTAGCCATATCCATAAGAGTTCGGTTCTTCCTCTCGTCTACACCATTTTGTTGAGGGGTGTATGCAGCCGAATATTGATGACGAATCCCCTCATCACTAAGAAATCCATTTAAGGTATAGTTCTTGAACTCCGAGCCATTGTCACTTCTAATTGCCAAAATAGTTTGCCCATGTTGACGTTCAACTTCCTTGGCAAAGTCGATGACGGTTTGTTGAGTCTCACTCTTATGCTTGAAGAAGTAGACCCAAGTATATCTTGAATAGTCATCAACAATCACCAAACAATATTTCTTCCCACCAAGACTTGCATGAGAGGGAGGACCAAAAAGATCCACATGAAGGAGCTCCAAGATCCTCTTGGAAGAAATGATAGTCTTGCTTGGGTGGGGAGAATCATGCATTTTTCCTAGAACGCAAGCCCTACAAACACGATCTTTGGCAAAAGAAACATTCTCTTTTAGTCCGAGTATGTGGCCACCCTTGTGAAGGCTTTGCAAAGTTCTCATATTGACATGGGCTAGTCGGCGATGCCAAAGCCAACCCACATCGGCCTTTCCAAATAAACACATTGCACTTGTAGTGGTCTTCCCCGAGAAGTCCACCACATACAAGTTGTTTTCAATGTGCCCAACGAAAGCGACCTTTAGGGACTTGCTCCACAAGAGTACCACAATTTCATTATCAATGAAGACGGCAAAGCCCATCTTACCAAGTGCACGAACTGAAAGTAAATTGTAACCTAGGGTCTCAACAAGCATGACGTCCACAAGGGAAATATCCGGTGCGACCACCACCTTGCCAAGACCCAATACCTCGGATTGAGACATGTCTCCATAAGTGACGGTTATATTGTTGTCATTAGGCCTCATCTCCGTCATAATCTCCTTGCTTCCGGTCATATGACTTGTGCAACCACTATCAAGCACCCATTTTGATCCACCGGAAGTATAGTCCTACAAGAGATTATTGCTTGGTTTTAGGTCCCTATTTCTCAATGGGTCCTCTTTTGTTAGCAACAAGGGTCTTTGGAACCCAAATAGACCAAGCAACATAACCATCATTTGGACCAACATATTTTGCATAAACATCACCATAATAATCACGAAATAAAACATAGTGAGGGTTAGCAATTCCCGCATGATCATCATGAGTGGCTTTGCCACCCACAATAGGATCCTTCTTTGCTTGTGCGGGCTTGGCCTTCTTTTTCTTGATGTCCTTCTTCTTCTTCTTTGAGACAAAGCCAATCCCCGTTTTATCACCAAATGCCTTTTGCTTACTCAAAAGGTCATTCAAGTTTTTCTCACCTATGGGAATGGAGGACTTGGCAAGCTCATCTTTCAACCTAGCATTTTCTTCAATGACATTTGCATGATCACAAGTAGAAGTAGAAGAACTAGGCACATTATTCTTAGTCAATTGAATTTGAAGTTGTTCATGTGACTTGGTAAGAATAGAGTGTTCACTTTTCAAGGCCTTGTGAGCCTTGTCAAGATCTTCTAAATCCTTAACAAGTATATCATGACCAACACCAAATTCAACTTTTTTCCTTTTTAAGCATTTTTACTTTAGCACGAGCATGGTCACGCTCTTTAATGAGTTTGGAAACAACTTCATTATTAGCTTCCTCAATGGAATCGAGCTTCTCTTCAAGAGTTGCACGTTCCTCTTGCTCTTCTTCAAGAGACTCGGTTAGTGAGGCAATATCTTGAGCATATTCTTTTTCAAGCCTCATTTGTTCATCTAGATTTTCAAGAGTTTTACCATATTGGCTCAATAGACGTTCAAAGTGAAGCTTGTGAACACCATCTACACTAGACACATAATCATCAAAAGCAACAATTTCTTCCTTTACTCTAAGACTAGCAAGATCATTCAAGGAAGCATCATTTGTCTTAGAGGAAGAGAAAGATGTGGGTGATACCTCGGAAGACTTGGCCATAAGGCACTTGACGTTCTTGAGAAGAGAGTCCTCATTGGGGGATTCAAAGAGTGATGTGGAGGAAGTGGAGGTGGTTGCCATTGCGGCCATCTCACTAGTTGTGGTTTCTTCTTCATCACTCTCACTTGCGGAGTACTCTTCTTGAGTCAAGAACACAAATTTTGGTTGTTTCTTCTTCGGTCCACCCTTCTTCACGAATGGCTTCTTGGATGGTGACTTGGTATTGCTTTTGAAGATGAGCTTTCCACCATGGTCTTCTCTCTTCTTATAAGGGCACTCGGCAACAAAGTGAAATCTATCATTGCAATTGTAGCATGTCCTCACCCTTTGACCATTGTTGTCATTCCTTTGATAGCCACTTGACTTGCTTCTTCTTTGATTATCTTCTTTAGCCTTGTGTGGATCAACCCAAAAGGTTTTTCCATAGAAGGCCATGTGCTCATTGTACTCATGTCTTATGTCCTCGGGACACATCTCAAGCCTTGCTTCAATGCTTGCTTGAAGTTGAACCTCTTTCTCAACCACACTAGTTTTTAATGCAAGATTGGAGCTTCTTTGCATTCCTATGGCACGAGCATGAGCATCTTCCACATTTTGTGCGGAAACCTTGTAGGCTTGAATCTCTTGCATCACTTGATTGGAGGTCATCTCATTGAAGTTGTGCTTTCCTTGAACACTCTTCACATCCGCGGGCTCATATGGAGTGAGAGCAAGAATGTACTTCATCTTGATCCACTCATCATCAATATGGTGAGCACCGAGGTTCTTGAAGGTGGTAGCAATAGCCTTGAGTCTCCTATACATCTCTTGATGATCCTCACCATCCATCATGAAGAATCCCTCCGCTTGATTTGAGAAGGCAATATATCTTGTTTTCTTCATGCTCTCATTGCCAACGAAAACATCGGAGAGACCTTCCCAAGCTTCTTTGGCGGTGGAGAAGTGTTGGATGTGAGGCAAGTCCTTGGGCCCAACGGCGACTTGAATCATGTGGAGAGCGGTTGCATTGAGTTGACTATTGACCGTCTCTCTTCTTGTCATGTTGGTGGGATCCACGGCCTTGAATCCTTCTTCAACAATCCTCCAAAGCTCAATGCAAGAACTGCGCATATGAGAGATCATTTGATATTGCCATTGACCAAAGTTTAATGCATCAAGCTTAGGCGGATCACCTCTATGGTTAATATGAGGATGAGGAACCGGCGGGTCGGGTGAATACCAATGTGGGTATTCACCTTTCCCGTTGCCCTTGGTGGAAGACTTAGCATCGCCATTTTTGTCGGCACCCTCCTCATCTATCCCCACATTCTCCACTTGTGGAGTAGCGGGTTTTTCCGGAGGTGGAGAAGCATTAGTTTTAGCTTGCATGAGTTGCGCTATCATTTCACGCATCTCACTTATTTGAGATGTCATGGAAGTCATGGATGATTCCAAAGATTTGAACTCATCCATAGAGACTTGACCCGAGCCCTCTTTAGGTGGAGGATCCATACTCTTAGGCGGTTAAGCCCAAATTAAGAGCCGAGGCTCTGATACCAATTGAACGGATCGTAAGGGCACCTAGAGGGGGGGGGGGGTGAATAGGTGCTACTCAAATTTTAATTCTTTTTCCAATTTAGGCTTGACACAAAGGTAAATTCTCTAGATATGCAACTAAGGTGAATTTACCTATATGACAACTAGCAAGCTAAGCAAGATACAATAAGTAAAGACAATAAAGGATAGAGGTAACCGAGAGTGGAGCACACGGAGACACGGATGTAATTCCCGTAGTTCCTTCCTTTTTAGGGGAAGTACGTCTACGTTGGAGGGGTGTGGTTGCCACAAAGGCCTAACCAACGCCACAAAGGCTCACCCTATTCTCCGGTGCAAGCTTCCGCCACAAAGGCCTAGCTCACTTTCCACTAAGGGATTCCTCAAGGCGGAACCGGCCTTTACAATCTTGGGGCACGCATCCACAACCGAATTGGAGGCTCCCAAGCACAACACAATGCTGTCAAACAACAAGTAGCAAGATATCAAATACACAAACAAGGTCTTGGGACACAAGGGAACCCAAGACACAAGGGCCCTCAAGCAAATGAGAGGGGAAAGTAAATCGCTTCGGTGAGGATGTAGATGATGGTCTTCTCCTTCGATTCTCCAAAGATCAAGAGCTTTGGTGGGTTGAGGGAGGAGATCTAGTTGATTTGGTGGCTCAAAATAATGGTGTTCTTCTTCTTGGGACGAGCTGGCTGTTGGGGAAGAAGGTGGGGGGGTATTTATACCCCCACCAAAATCTGACCGTTGCCAGCCAGGAAAGTCCGGCTAAAGCCGGAGTTAAGTCCGGCTAAAGCCGGTCACACCGGCTAAAGCCGGCCTCCACACCGGCTAAAGCCGGTCTGAAAAATCCGGCCCTGCCGGAAATAGCCGGACAAAAAGCCGGGTTACTCCAGAGACGCATGGCTTCTTCCAAAACAGGGCAGTCCGGCTAAAGCCGGTCTGGGGACCGGCTAAAGCCGGCCTTCCTGGCCAAACTTCATATAAAACCTTTCCCAGAGCATGTTAGCACCAATTCCTCAAGAATTTCCTTTGGGTAATGATAATTATCAAGTATAACATAGGAAACCCAATATCTTGTGCAAGAATATAATAAAATCCTGCAAAGCATAATCACCACATTAATAGATAATGTATTGTTAACAAACGCCAAAATCAATTAAGCAGGAAATGCTCTTTCAGCAGTTGGATGGCGGTCTATGTATTTTGTTGTAATGCCCAGAGTAAATCGCATAGTGATCTTCTTGACATATCACGTTATCTTTATTCTATCAATTGCCCAACTGTAATTTGTTTACCCAGCATGTGTTATTTATCTTATGGAGAGACACCACTAGTGAACTGTGGACCCCGGTCCTATTTCCATCATATTGCTATCACCTGTTTACTTTACTCGCACTGTTTACTTTACTCGCATACTTCTACTGTTTTCCACTCGATACGCTCATACCCTTTGTTTCAAGCAAACCGGTGAGATTGACAACCTCATCGCAAGTTGGGAACAAAGTATTTGGTTGTGTTGTGTGCAGGTTCCATGTTGCTGCTCCCAAAGCAAAGCTTGGACGAGGCGCCCTATAAATTGTCCGGAGCTGTCGCGAAGCTTGCAAGCATCACCTTCAGTCGTTTGTCTCTCCTCTCCTGATCGATAAACCTTGGTTTCTAACTGAGGGAAAAACTTGTTGCTGTGCTCATGACGCCTTCCTCTTGGGGTTCCCAACTGCCTGGCTATAATCATCATCAACTTCAAGCCAGCCATCAAGTCTCCAAGAGTCAACTACAAGCAAATGAGCTCAGTTTCCTACTCAGCCCCGAGGCAACTTGATTGGTACTCCACCCAGTCGAGGGTAGTTCACATCGAGGACCGTTGTTTCTGGTGTCCAGAGCAGCTTTACATCTATTAGGATATCTTTGCTCCCATGAGTAAGCCCATTCGCCCGATGCACCCCATTGATCTTGGTTACCTGAAGTCCAAGGAGTACTTTGTTCCAGCTGTCCAGGTGGTCGAGAGGCTAGGCCTCACAGGACTTATGACTCTTCAGTGTGACTATGATCCTCAGCTTATTCTGCAGTTCTATGCTACTTTGGTCTTTACTGGGGATGATGACAGGACATTCAAGTGGATGACTGGGACTCGTTACTGTGAGTCCTCCTTCACTCGGTTTGCTGCTTTGTTGGGCTATCCCTTTGATGGCCCGATGAATCCTATTGGTCATCGCATTCACTCTCTGCTTCCAGTCAACAAGAATCTGCTCTGTGATCTGTATGGGCCTAAAGGGATTCCTGGTCAGGTTGCTGGTCTTCTACCTCTGTATGATCTTCTTGTGCGTATCTTCAGGGAGAACATTGCTCCAAGTGGAGGCAACAACGACGCTATCAGAAGCTCTTTGGTGGATCTTCTCATCTTTGCTCATGGTTGTGCTCAGTCTACCGATCCTAATGCGGATTTCTCTCTTGATGTGATGGATTTTATCTTCAATGAGATGTATGATGCTATGGTCAGCAAGGGTTCTCTTCCATATGCTCCTTTCATCATGAGGCTCATCAAAGACACTTGCAAGGATCATGATTTCAGCGAGCAGTGTGTGTCCCACAAGGTTAAGATGCTCTATGTGAAGTAGTCCAAGCCAGCACCGGCTCCAGTTGGTCCAGATTCCTTCATGAGGGATGCTCGTTCTAGTGCCCCAAGTGGCAAGTTTGTGTCCAAGGATGTGCCCAAGAGAGTGAAGAGGTTGAGCTGGTTTCAGAAGCATGTTCTATGCATGAAGGTTGAGATTCATCGTGAGAACTATGATGCCTACTGTGAGCGCAAGACCATCCTTGATACTCAGCGTGAGATCCTTCATAAGCTAAGTGGGGAACAAGCTGCTCTTTCTCTACCCACTCCTCCCATTGCCTACAACAAGTGGCACTCTGAGACCTATGATTGGGGTGCGATGGAGAGGTCTCTCTTTGTTGGTCGTTCCACTCGTGTTGATGATGAAGATGAAGAGGAAGAGGATGAGGAAGAGGAAGAGGATGAAGAGGATGAGGAAGAGGAAGATGAGGAGGAGGACGACGATGACTTTGAGGAAGACGAGGACGGCGACAACTTTGTGTGATTTCTTGGGGCGTGTAGCATGCTCTTGTCCCTTTTTGGTGTCTTGATGCCAAAGGGGGAGAAGTAGTTCTAGTAGGTCTCTCGGCAGGGATTTGCATTTGGTTTGGTTTGGGAGCTCAAGCATGTGCTTTTATCATTCTTGAGAGCTTGTGCTTCCGTTTATTTTGTTTGTGAACTTGCCTTTATCTTGTGCTTGGTGAACTTCCCTAGCCGTTAAATTATTGTGGAACTTGTTAAGTTATTATGCATATTGTGTCTATGCCCATGTTGTATCCTTGCTTATCTCTAGGGGGAGCTCCAATTGAACTTATGCACATCTTTAGGGGGAGCTCCCTTGTTTATTTGATCACTATACTATTGCAAATCCTAGTGTTGTCATCTAACACCAAAAAGGGGGAGATTGTTAGGGCATTTTCTAGCCCTCCCTAGTTTTGTGTGTTAGTTAACAACACCAGGATAATTTAACACTGTTTTTGTGCAGAAAGCTGACCGGATATTTTGGCCGGATATTTCCAAATCTGGGCCGGATAATCTGGCCACCCCTGAAAACGGCTAAGGACCAGAAGTTAGCAAAGTGCGCGTCACCCAGATTAGTGGGCGGATATTTGACCGGATATTTCCAAAAGTGGGCCGGATATTTTGACCACCCCTAAAATCGGCTAAGGACCAGAGCGCGCGTCACTCAGATTCATGACCGGATATTTGGCCGGATATTTCCAAAAGTGGGCCGGATATTCCGGTCCCCCCGAAATCGGCTAAGGACCAGAAGATGGCGAGGTGCGCGTCACTTAAATTCATGACCGGATATTTGGCCGGATTATTCCAAAATTGGGCCGGATTATCCGGTCGGCCGGATTATCCGGCCCTAACTTGACCCAGATAATCCGACCCTAGCGGCTGCAATGGATACATTTCGGGGAGGGGTATTTATACCCCTCCCCCTCGTCTTCTCCAGCTTGCTCGTCCTCATCAAGAACAAGACACTATTAGGAGCCAACCTCATTGCTAGATCTCCACCTTCAACCACCCAAAGTCTCAGATCTTTGGAGGATCGAAGGAGGAGGTCCCGATCTACATCTCCACCGAAGGAATTTCTTTTCCCCCTCCATTTGCTTGAGGGATTTGTTCCTAGTGGTTCCTTGGAAACACTAGGTGGTGTAATTCATGATTACTCTTGTCTTTGTGGTTTCCAGCCTCCGTGGCTTTTTTGGGAGCCTCCAATTCAGTTGTGGATGTGTGCCCCAATCTCCGTGTAAGGGATTCGGTGAGTTCCCCCAATACCACCGCTTAGTGGAACGAGCTAGCCTCCGTGGCTTGCTCACCGGAGAACAAGGTGAGCCTCCATGGCGTTGGTCGACTCCGTGTCACCACACCTCTCCAATGTAGACGTACTTTCCCTCAAAAGGAAGGAACTACGGGAATACATCCTTGTGTCTCCGGTCTCCGCTCCTCGGTTACTTCTTACCCTTACTTGCTTACTTGCTTACTTACTTACTTGTTTACTTGCTTGCTTGTCACTTAGGAAATTCACCTAGTTGCACATCTAGTTGTGTCAAGCCTTAAAATTGAAAAAGGTAAAAAATTTGTGTAGCGCCTATTCACCCCCCTCTAGTCGCCCCTTAGATCCTTTCATCTTCGAACATTATTTTTGAGCACTATATGAAAGTCGTTAAGCTTGGAGCATATAGTCGTTAGTTTTAGTTTTAAAGTAGCATCTCTATTTTAATGAATACCACTTTTAATTGTGTGCCTTTTATATATCATAAAGCTACTATAAGGAAGGAGAAATAAATGAGTAATGAAAATCTTGGAAAAGGGGAAGGAATAGCTAGGGAAAATGTGTGATTGCTACAAGGGGAAATGGATCAAGAATTGAATGCATATCTGGATCAATCACATGCACTAACACTTGTGTTTATTTCGAAATAGGGAATATATCCCCGTCCGTTCATCAATCGATGTACACATCATGTTTTATTGCATAGTATCAAAGATTCAGAGTTTACATCTCAGGGGTCACATGATGTACATAAAAAGTAATCAGCAAAAAAATGATAAGACAAGTAGCCCATGCATCTTGTATTCATATAGAAAGTTGATCGCCACCCTGACTGTAGATAGCATGTGCAACCGTCTCCAGACAGGTGCACCCATAATATGTAGGTGCCCGTTCCGCAGTAGGAAGTACCACTCGTGGATCCTATAGCCATACAAATAATCTTTAGAAAATGAGCCGTTCCACTTTGGTTAAAGATATCATTTATGGAATTCCATAAAGACCACACTAAAAGAACAAGTTCCCACTCGAATTGTCTTGGTTTCTTTACCTATCCCATTCAGACAATTACCGAACATAATTTGTACAATTTTTTTTACAGGATAATTTGTACAAATTGTTGGTGGGGCGGTATTAAAAGTGATATGAACTACTCTCCAAACAATACTAACAAAGGAACAATTTAAAAAATTATTGATAGACTCCCCATTGTCGCAAAAACATATTTTTTGCAACTATCAATTACGTTTTGCCAGATAGATATTTTGGATGATAAGACATGAAGAAAAATAAATGTCTAAGGTATTTTACGTCCTATCTTGAAGATATCTGATCATGAATATATGCATGATGCAATAATGTTGATATTCCATCTCATGGATATGGCTCTATTTGCATGTTGCAGCTTTGCACCGCATTTCTTTTGTATTGTACCTGAGAGAGGACATGAACCACGTCATTTATCGAAGATAATGGTGTAAGCCAGTGGCGGGCCCAAGGTCCCTGTTGCCCGGGCAGCTGCCCGGGCTTGCTGGCAAAAAACTAACTTCAGCCCCCTAGTAGATTATGGTGATTTAACCATCTTATTCACCTGCATGTGTGTTATGCCCAGGCTTGGGAAATTACCCGGGTCCGTCACTGGTGTAGGCGTTTCACTCCTGCCTATTAAGGCCATTGTACATGTTCATATGGGTTTTCTAACATGCTTGCAGAACAATATTGGAGCACCTATTTGGTTTTGATCCAATGCAAAAGGTGGCCTATTTATTCTTTTTATAAAGAAACTTCATCTAACATCCATCATGAGAATCTATATCTTCATGCAATCTGACAATTATTTACTTCAGATTGTTGATTGATATTACCTGCTGCTTTGATTTGCGTGCAACACATCAATATTCCCCAAAACCGGTGACCTTTAATTGGCAAAATAAGCAACCACTCCAATTTTATTAAATTAAACCTCACGATCGGCGTGAACGATGGAATTTATCATATTACACAATTATCTTCTTCATGTATCTTACTTTTTTGTGTCAAAAAATGTATCTTACTTTCAATTGCGCTAAATAGATATCGGCTACAATATGAGAAGTATCCTTTTAGTTGCTTATAAATACTTAATATGTAGGTACGATACAATGAGCTCAAAAAGATCGGTGGTCATTTAGTCATGTTGCAGCGTTGACCATGGACCTAGAAAGGATGCTTTCCTTGAAAATATGCATCGCATTACAACAGTGGGTGCAGATCTTGGGATGACTCGTAGGTACATATATCCAGGCTACATGTGCCCGGGGGGCAAATGCATTTTTCACTTTCGTATTTATTAGAAATCAGTCGTTTACTAGTAAGAGTAACTATGCAAAAAAAAAAACTTTGACATTGGCACAAGGGAAATCCCAGTAATTCCTTGATGGCAGAAAGAACCTTTTGTTGACAATAATCAACTACCAGCAGTATAAGTACAAGAAAAGATATTTTTTACAGTTACCATCCTGGCCCGTCTAGCTCAGTTGGTAGAGCGCAAGGCTCTTAACCTTGTGGTCGTGGGTTCGAGCCCCACGGTGGGCGTTGTTTTTATGTTGTTTGGCACTGGAAATTCAACATTTCCCTATATCCCATGATTTATGCACCTTTTCTTTTTGACTTGGCCAAAGGGCGAAAGTTTTTTATGCATGTGAAGATACAACAACGAAATCGCACTCTCCCACAAGAATGGACCTCCTTGGCTAATCTCTTATCAAAATGTCAATACTCTGGTCTGAACTTGGTTATATCTAGCTGGAAGAAGAGAGCTTGATGGGTATTGGAAGTTCTGTGCATAAAGCATGGTTTTGAATTGAATACAAGATGATCTAGAGTGAAAAATCCCCAAGGTGGCAATTTTATTCTGGATGAGTACTTCCCAACTCGCAAGCTTAATTTTATTCAAGCGGTGGAGCAACTGTATCGTTTCTATCTGATGAGTAATACTGCAGTCCGTCAGTAGCCTGTACTCGTGGACAGCTATGCAGTCGGTCAGTAGCATGTACAAGCAGTCGATGATTATATGAGTATGCAGTCTTACATCTGGACAGATATGCCTTAATTAATCAGGTAATGTGCTGAGAAAGCAGTGATGGAGACTGACTCGTTACCAAGTTGTTCGAAGACGACATACTTGTATTTTTTGCTTTCTGAAGAAGCTCTTAAAATAATCTCCAAGCGCAGTCAGTGACAGGGGCCTTATTTGTTACCAGATTTAGTACTATTTCTAGTTTTGCCTCTAGATTTGCTTAGCTCAACGCTTTTGGAACTTAATTTGGCCCTCTTGCATTTGGACCTTTGTGTGCTTGCTTACTTCATTTGTTTTATGTATGTCTATTGCTATTGGTGATCTAATTGACATGTTACTTGCTGTCTTTTTCTTTTCTTTCAGAGATATGTACTGTGTGTATTTTATCTTATGAAACATGCCTGGCACACACTAGTACTTCTACAATTCTACTCTAATTTCAGTCAGACAAAATGCTCATACATGTGGATCCGGGTGGCGCATCAGAATATCCATGCAAATTTTAGTATTTTAGATATACTATCAAATGGCCAACCAGACATACAGTTGCTGTTAGATCAGATGACATGTCTCTGTGTTGATCTTCTTGCTTTTCTTTTCCCCCAAATGGTTGCCAGCCAGACAGGGCTCGCGCAGATCCAATCCAGCACTGCACCCACTGGGGCATGTGAAAGCGATTAGTCTCCAATCATTTGTGTGCTGTGTTGCTCACACAAATGAGAGCTCTTGATTTTTTGGCATTCCGATTTTCCCAAGAATACAATATAAAATGGATGCTGACTGCCTCTGCCAACTGGTGTTTCCAGGTGGATGAAGGTAGGTAGAGACGTATAGTATATTTTTATGCAGACTGTATAGCGTACATAAAAGTTGTTGGGCATGGTTTTGAATATGCGTATATGATTAGAGTTGGACTTTGTATTATTGTATATGTCGAGGGTTAAGTGTTTCCGTGGAACAAATGTAACACGTGTATATTATGGGAATGCATTATATTGTGGCGTAACCAAAATACACCATGCAAACTTGGTAGGCTAAAATCATGCATAAGAAGGAAATCTTTTAGAAAGATAAAAAGATCACAGAAGGATGGTTTTGGCAGGTTTTTTTCATCGTTTGTACACGGATGGAGTGTGCATAGTCATGTCTCGTGATATGGCGTTCATCATAGAATATATTGTCCCCTACCCAGTCCTCCCATCAACTTCATGCAATGGTGTAATCGTGTAAATTCTAAAAAGTTATGTCCTAAGAAAAACGTGTAAAGAAAATACTCCCTCCATCCCAAAATGTAAGAGGAATTTTACGGTACCCACAAATTGATATGAGCCCTTCATTTTTTCAAATCCAATGGCTGATCCAGTGGCGGAGCTGCTCTTGGTTTGTGATGTCAATTGACATTACAAAAATCTGGTTAGCACCATTATATTAGCTATTGATACACACATTTTGACCCAAATAATATTGGAGATTGACATCACTAGCCTCATTTATCACTCATTTTGGGCTCTTGACATCACTCAGCGCCAATCCCAGCTCCGCCACTGGGCTGATCTAACCTCGTACTCCAACACAACTTCTGCGGAGTACCGTCTAAAAAAGCTGCGGAGTACCTTGAGTCTAGGGGCAAAAACGTAATCACGGATGCTTCAGTAATTTTGTTTAATGTTAATAATTAATGTTTTACCCTAATCCTCCATTAACTGGGAGAGGCACCGGCGGCCGGCGGCAGGCGGCCACCAGTCGTGTGCCATACTGCCATATCGAGGGACCCATAGGAGCGGCGTCGATTTGGTTGTTGCCTCGTAGCAAAAGCATCTGGGAGGCCATGGCCACCAGAACCAGGAGGCGCACTGAGCAACGATGACTATGACGATGCGGGATCACCTGGCCGCGTAACTACCGCATGCGCCATCAACGGGAGGTGGGTGCAGTCGTGCGGGTATTACTCAGTTTGGATCATGAATGGATTCTATTTTCTTTCACACAATCGATGGGAGAATAGCTCATCTAAAGTTGACATTGGGTTGTAACTTCCGTGCAAACAAATTAAGATTGATATGTTAATTGATTGATGACATTGCCATCTTTCTTATAATCTGGAGACCAATCTGTTGGCCTCTACTCATCGAATTTTTTAAGGATCAAATCATGTGAACTGCAGACAATTGTCAAAAACTGCCAGATATTTCGCTTGATGGAGATGCAGGGGCAGCTCGTGCGATTGGGATGAGGCGGCCGGCAGCTGCTGCAATGAGGACGAACCCTGGTGCAGCTGAGATGGAAGCATGCGCAAGGGAACATGGCGGCGGCGGCTCAAGCAGGCAATGTTCGACGTGATGACGGTCCGAGCAGTTCAATCAGGAGATGCACAGGGATTTTTTTTTTAGATTCAGAAATAGAGAAAAAGGCTAACCTACCCTTTTAAATTGAGGGCTAGATTTGCTTGGTACTCCTACTTTCACTTGGGGAGTACCGGGTACTGTAAAATTCCTCAAATGTAAAGCGTCTAACATTAGTTAAAAAACAAATTCTACTAAGTTTGACGAAATATTTAGGAAAAAATATTTACATCTACAATGTTGAATGGACACATCGAGAAAATATACTCTATAGTAAATCTAGTGATACTGATTAAGTATTATGGATGTTCATGTTTTTGTGTATAAACTTCGTTAAACTTAGAAAACGTTGATTTTTAACTAATCTTAGTTGCCTTACATTTTGAATGGAGGGAGTACTCGACAAAGCCTCAGTGATCGAGGGAGCGCTTGCTTCCTTTCAAAAAAAAGATTGTGCCATCAGGTAAAAGAATATGTTTCATTCCTCCAAAGTAATCCAAAAAAATGGTTATGTGGATGACTATGCTCTGGTTACAAGTTTGTTGACATTGTTTCCGGTTAATTTGCTACAAGAGAATTATAATAAGGTGTCTCTCTCCTCAGATCAAATAAGCCGCGTAGGTCCGGCATGCACATTAGTGGATGCAGAATACTCCCTTCGTCCGCGAATAAATGTACTTCAAAATATTGTTCTAAGCCAAAGGTTAACCAACTTCACAGGAAAAATAGCAACATTTATTACACTAAAGTAGTATCACTATATTGTTATTGAAATATAATTTCACAATATACCTATTTGAAGTTATGTATATTGCCATCCTTTATATAAAGTTGGTTAAATTTTAAAAAGGTTGACTTCGTATAATATTTAGAATTACACTTATTTGTAGATAGAGGACTGGAGGAGTAATGTATTTCTCGATCACATGTGTCGTCGGCAGCCGTAATCTATTTTACTACTCCCTCCATACCAGATTACAGGCAAACTACGCACTTTGAGATAAACTTTGACCATTAATTTTAGTCAAGAAATATAAGATATATTATATAAAAATTATACCATTGGATTCATATTCAAAAGAACCTTTTAATGGTATAATTTTTATGTCAAATATCTCATATTTTTCTTAATTAAAATTTGTCTTAAAATACATAATTGCCCAATAATCTGATATGGAGGGAGTACAACTGATTTTGATATTCAATATTTTAAACGGCTGGAGAGCCAGGCAAACCACTTGATTAGAGCAAATCCCATGGGACGACGGTAATTAAAATCGATCAGGAAGTGGTTAACTAATCGTGACCATGCAGGGAATAATCCTATCCGGTTACAGCGCGGTAATCAAGACGCGGTCATAATCCGGTGCATGCAAGCAGCCCGTTACGCAACGGTAAACATGGGCTACAAAAGAAGTAAAAATATTCTCCGGCTTATTTTCAGTTTTAATTTCTGAAATAACAAAATTGCAAAATGCAAATCCACGAGACATTGTGATTTGAACGCCTTCTTCCAGGTTCAGGAGTATTGAAATGTCATCTGACAATTACTCCCTCCGATCGAAACTAAATGTCGGTGAGGGAGTGCTTGCTTCGAATGGTGAAAGAAAATCTGTTTTGCTGACCCTCTTGCCGAGCTTTTTTCCTTCTGTTTTTCGAAGAGCACAAAGCAGCTGATGCAGCGTTGCACTTCCGCAGTGTCGATCCGTGGACTCGGCGCACGAGCCAGCTGTGCTGAGAGACGCGTCTTCGGAGGACCCGGTCTATGCAATTACTGGGCGAACAACTGGTACTCGTACTCCTACCAAAGTCTCTTGCTTAGCCTTAACACGCACGGTAATGGAGATGGCACTGAGGGTACAATTTTGCAGTGGTTACTCTCCCAACGTACACCAGGATAATGTATGTTCCCACCTACTTGTACAACATGCCAAATGTGCTTGGTATGAGTAAAATCTATCCACATTCTCTCTCTTAAAAGTTAAGAGAGGACATGGGCACGAGAAATTTATAGAAAGCGAAACCGTAACAATTGTTTGGTTGCGCGATGGTAACAACACAAGATGGCCTCTTTGATTCACTTGTTAGGTAAAAAAACACATCAACATAGTGTCATTTCGTGTTAAAACCTATATGATTAGAAAACTACATGAATTGCATCAAGTGTGTTTGACATCACAAGAAAAAAAAGAACTACTCCCTTTGATCCAAAATAAGTGTTAGTGATTTTGTACTAACCTAGTATGAAGTTTTGAGTATGAAGTTTGTACTAAGTCACTGACACTTATTCTTGACCGGAGGGAGTATAACATAAGGTTTTGTAGATGAAGAATTTCCTCCTAAGAATATGCAATTCAATCCTTAGAAAATGCCCAGTTTGTAAGAAATTACACAAAGTGAAGACCAAGGATCCAGAATCATTAGCGGTGGAGGCGGAGGGTTGCGCGCGGACGATTCGGGTGGAACCCTATCGTCTCTCTCCTTGTCGCTTGATGGGACAACGAGAGGATATATTGGACAGGAGAGAGAGAGGGCATAGATAAATTTTTTTGTCCTAGCGGTGGTAGTCTTTCGTAAATACTGTAGACAAAATGGGCAAAATCTAAATACCAGTTCACAAGGACGGTCGCAAAATTTTGACAATGGGTATCCAAAGTTGCAACAAATCCAAAACATGAGGGTGTTTATAAATTGTTACTCTCTCCATTTCATATTAGTTGTCGTTTATTTATTATATCTTAAAATTTGGAGAGTGATATTTAAAATGATGAGAAGATTAGTATATATAAGAAATGTTTATAAAAGATATTATAGTCTGAACAATGATCATATGTATCTAACATTTGCTGGAGATACCAACACAATATATGAAGGACAATTGTGCTTGAGGAGCATATTAATGTACCCACCAAAATAAGAGTATTAAATATTTATCATCGTATAATTTTTTAACAATGAAGATAGTATAAGAAATATTATGTGAGCGTTCAGTAACAAATGCAAAAAATAATCCTAAGAAACAAGCAAACTTGCCAAACTGGGAATGGAACCCTGAACCTAATGATAAAACAATCTGTTCCATCCAATCCAAGCCACACTTTTTTTGCGGGTAAAAAGGAACTTTATTAAGCAGGAAGTCATCATAGAAATGAACGTGTTATGACCATTCTATTTTTAGAAACTGCAGAACCAAAATGTATTCTATGCTAGTAACTGTTTAGTTAAAATTTAAAAAATATGGTTAGTTGTGAAAATTTATAGAGGTAAAAACCTAATTCTATCTCCCTGCCTACTTGGCAGGCTGAGTAGGAGTACCTCTTGCAATTTACCATGCGTCTCTCTCTCCTCATCATCCCTGGAGAGAAAAAGCGGCACGCGCACACACACCCACCTTCCTCCCTTTCTCTCTCCCCCACCAGCGAGAGAGAGAGAGAGAGAGAGAGAGAGCGAGAGCGGCAAGCTGCCCACCCACACCGCCGCCGCCTCGCCGCTGCCGACGCGATGTCCCGCCTGTTCCGCGAGGCCCGCCGGGACTCCGCCGCCTCCTCCTCCTCAAATGGCTTCACGCCGCCGGCCGCGGCCTCCACCGCCGCCTCCGCGCTCCCGTCGCCGTTCCCCGACCTCGGCGTGCCGCTCTCCGCGGCCGAGCTCCGCGAGGCCGCCTACGAGGTCCTCGTCGCGGCGTCCCGCACCACGGGCGGCAGGCCCCTCACCTACATCCCCCAGGCGGGCCCCGCGTCCCCCGCCGCCTCCGTCTCCTCGGCGTCCTCCGCCAACAGCTCCTCCCCGTCGCTCCAGCGCTCGCTCACCTCCGCCGCCGCCAGCAAGATGAAGAAGGCGCTCGGGCTCAAGTCCTCCGCCTCGTCCAAGGGAGGCAGCCCCGGGAGCGGCGGCGGCGCGGCCAAGGCGGCCCCGCGCCGGCCGGCGACGGTCGGGGAGCTGATGCGGGTGCAGATGCGCGTGTCCGAGCCCGCCGACGCCAGGATCCGCAGGGGCCTCCTCCGCATCGCGGCCGGTCAGGTAGGATCTCGAGTTGGTTGCGGTTGTTGGCGTGGGATTTGAGATGAAATGCAGCTTAAAGTTTGCTCATTTGATCGCCATTTTCCCTCGAAGTTAAGATTGTGGCAGATCTGGGGTGGTCTAAGCGTGTCGCGGCAAAATCATAGGGGTGTGATACTGTGATCTTCGTTTTGGTCTATTTTGGTTAGCGTTCTTCGGAGTTGATTGAAGGGCTCGCTAAAATTTCAAATTTTGCTACAAAGACGCTTGTTTTCTCATTTTTCTATTTTTGGTTTTCTGGATTGCCAACTTGAGCTGAAATACAATTGACAAATATGCGGGCCATTTTCTCGTGAGGGGACGTGCAAATAGTTTTCTTTCCTTTTTTTAGCCTGAATCTCGTAACTGTCGGTGGTGTCGGCTGCAGTGGAATCATTCCCTATCCCGTGCATAATTTTATTGTACCATCCAATTTTCGTTAGCACTGTGGTTGTCATTGATATGTATTCACAAAGTGATCTGGTCAGTAGAATTTATAACTATGTAATTAGTCGGAACCAGGAGCAATGTTAATAGCACGATTCCTGTCCTGATACGGGGTTTTGCTTCAGTGATGAACTACACTGTAAGGGGAGAAAATGGGAAAATATACCACAAGAATGGAGAAATCAATTGACATGGATACTAATCCAGTCCACTGTGCAAAGAACTTGAGTGTATTATATTGAATCAAAGAGGATAAGAAGTTAATGATATGTAGAACAACTTTTAACAAATTAGTGAAATGTTATTTGCATGAGTGAAAAGACTGAGCAAAAACATTTTCGTATTGCTGGGTTTCTTGATACAAACCACACCCTGAGTTTACCCTCCACATCTAGAATTGCATTTTACTACTCTTTGATGTTTAACAATAAGTATAGTTTTAGCTGCACAACTTTGGTTTAACGAAGGATTTCTAGTACACTCTGGTGAACATTGCTTGCTTGGGTCATTCGTGAACATGCCAACGATGGACAAGATACACACTAGCTTCTTCTTTGGTGTTGAAATCCATCTTCCTGAACTCTTTCGTAATGTTTGATTTGAACTTCCAAGTTGATGCCAACATGCAAAACCTGAACTTTATGCCTTCATGTATACAACATGATACTAGTATGTCATCTGTCACTTACTCTCTTTGCATATTTCTGAAATTATAAATTCAGATAAGAATTCTGAGTTAAGATAATGGAGCCATTAACAGTTTAGTTTAATGGTCCTACTGAACCCATGTACACATTGATGAAATTAATGTTCATTTCTGTAGTTATGTATGCGAAGTTTGAACTTCTGTTTCTTTATTTTACATCAGATTTTTTTTTGTAACAGCTTGGCAGGCGTGCGGAATCTATGGTTTTACCCTTGGAATTCCTGCAGCAGTTCAAGGCATCAGATTTCCCTGATCTTCAAGAACACGAGGCGTGGCAGAGTAGGAACTTGAAGCTTATTGAGGCTGGTTTGCTCGTTCACCCGTTTGTTCCACTGAACAAATCAGACAGTTCTGCACAGCGGCTGAGGCAAATCATACGTGGAGCATATGATAGGCCACTTGAAACTGGGAAAAACTCCGAGTCAATGCAGGTCCTACGCACTGCTGTCATGTCCCTTGCTGGAAGATCTCACGATGGAACTTCTGATGGGTGCCACTGGGCAGATGGTTTCCCCTTGAATCTCCATCTATACCAAATGTTGGTAGAAGCTTGCTTTGATAGTGATGATAGCACTGTGGTTGATGAGATTGATGAGGTGATAGAGCTCTTGAAGAAGACATGGGTTATTCTCGGAATTAATCAGATGCTTCATAATCTTTGCTTTGCTTGGGCATTGTTCAATCATTTTGTTATGTCAGGACAAGTAGATATTGAACTGCTTTCTGCTGCGGAGCATCAGTTGGTTGAAGTTGCAAAGGATGCCAAAACCACTAAGGATCCAAATTACTGTAAAGTATTGAGTTCGACATTAAGCTCTATAATGGGTTGGACGGAAAAAAGACTTCTGGCTTACCATGAAACCTTTGGTGCAAGTAACATCGAGTCCATGCAAGGTATTGTCTCAATTGGAGTGTCAGCTGCAAAGGTGCTTGTTGAAGATATATCCCATGAATACCGCCGTAGGAGGAAAGAAGCGACCGATGTAGCTCGGAGTAGAATAGAAACATACATAAGGTCTTCGCTCCGTACAGCTTTTGCACAAGTAAGTTGCTTTTAGCTAAAAAATACTGTACTGCATTTACCTCGTTCAGTATATTGATGAACAGTGCTAAAAACTGCCCAGATGCTTCACTATTTTTTTATTACAACCCGTTAGTGCTATTTTGCTAATGAAACAGTTACAAAGTACACCTGGTAACTAATCACCAAGAAACCAATTTTCTGAAACTCAAGGATTACATAAGCATTACATTTAATAATCTGTCTCTTACTAGACGTTTAGAGCTGTAAATCTTAGAAAAACAGTTACAAAGTACACTCCTGGTAACTAATCCCCAAGAAACTATTCTTCTGAAGCTCAAGCAGTACATTTAATAATCTGTCTCTTACTAGATATTTAGAGCTGTAAATCTTATAAAAACATGTGTGACGCATCACCTGTACAGAGAATGGAAGAAGCAGATTCAAAGCGATCATCAAGGAACCCTACTCCAGTAATGTCTATCCTTGCAAAGGACATCGGTGACCTCGCAATTAAGGAGAAAAATATGTACAGTCCAATATTGAAGACATGGCATCCCCTTGCTTCAGGAGTTGCTGTTGCAACCCTTCATTCATGTTTTGGTAATGAACTGAAGCAGTTCATAGCGGGGCTTACAGAGTTAACCCCAGACACAGTTCAAGTGCTTAAGTCTGCAGACAAATTAGAGAAGGATCTTGTTAATATTGCTGTTGAAGATTCCGTGGATAGTGATGATGGAGGCAAGTCATTAATCAGAGAGATGCCACCATATGAAGCTGAAAATGCCATTGCTAATCTGGCAAAAGTGTGGATAAAAGAAAGGGTGGATAGACTCAAGGGATGGGTTGACCGGAATCTGAAGCAAGAGGTATTTTTACTTCACTGTTGGATGTTATTTTCTCACTATAAATTGAAACCTTCATAATTTAATAACTGATGTTCATGATGTTATTGCTGGTACTCTACAAGATTAAGTTACTCTATTTCTGCATATGGCTAATGCATTCAAACAGATGCAGTGTTATGTTTGGATACCACTCCAAAATTTGGCTTGCTTAATAATGATTAATGACCATGCACACCAGTACCCGAATATGTCAATATCCTTCTGCACTTTTCTAATCCATAATGTAAAGTAAACCGCATTCTGTTTTTCTTGGATGTCTATATATCCCTGCTCCAACAGAGGCTGCCATATTTATATGGCTAGTGTTCAGTTCACCGACAAAAAATTCCATGCCATCAGGGATTGGTGATCATATTGGTTTTGGCCACACGAGATGTGATCATAAGATTAAGTGCAAACACACCCTGTGTGTACAAACAAAACAATATATTGACTCATGCATCTCTAGTCTGAAGTCTGAACAGTCTTGTGGGAAGATGATATTAACAAAACTTGTTGGTCTATAGAAACTACTACCTCCGTTCTGAAATATAGTATGTTTTAGAAAGCTAAACTAGCTCTCTAAAACATACTATATTTCGAAACGGAGGTAATAATACATTATATGCAGTTCTGTTAGCTTCAGCTTAAAATATTGTGCCTGGTTAGTATAAGATTTCTCTTGCACTAAACTTGGCAATATCGTCTGTGCAGACTTGGAATCCAGGTGCGAACAGAGATAATTTTGCTCCCTCGTCTGTGGAAATGCTTCGGATTATTGGCGAAACACTAGATGCATTTTTCCAATTGCCCATACCAATGCATCCAGCTCTTCTTCCTGATCTAACAGCAGGTCTGGATAGAAGCCTGCAACTTTATGTGTCCAAAGCAAAATCTGGCTGTGGTAAGTACTAGGTAGATAAAAGATCGGATTGTTTTTTGTAATTTGGTGTTCCTATGCTGAACAAAAATTCCATTTGTATTGACTCAGGAACACGGAATACTTTTGTGCCTGAACTGCCTCCACTAACGCGGTGTGAGGTTGGCTCAAAATTGTTATTCAAGAAAAAGGACAAGCCACAGAATCCACAGCATCGAGTATCGCAAAATGGATCAACCAATGGAACTGATCCATTGGGCCTTCCTCAACTCTGTGTACGCTTGAATACACTCCAGTACATCCGAAGCGAGCTGGAGAATCTAGAGAAGAAGATTAAAACATGCTTGCGAAATGTTGAGTCAGCTCAGGCAGATATTACTGATGGATTGGATGTAAAGTTTGAACTCTGTCAGGTGGCCTGTCAAGAAGGTATACAACACCTATGTGAGACAACTGCTTACAAGGTCACCTTCTATGACTTGGGCCATATTCTGTGGGACATCCTTTATGTTGGTGATATTGCATCAAGCAGGGTGGACTTATTGTTGAGAGAGCTTGATCCGATCCTCGAGACAATTTCTGGTACGGTGCACATCAAAGTGCGAAACCGTGCTATAACCGCGTTGATGAAAGCGACCTTTGATGGTTTCTTGCTGGTGCTTCTTGCTGGTGGGCCTTTGCGTGCTTTTACCCGCCAGGACTCTCAGATAATTGAGCAGGACTTTAGGTCCCTCAGAGATCTGTTCTTAGCTGATGGAGATGGTTTGCCAGAGGAATTGGTTGATAAGGCATCCTCCCAGGTCAAGAATGTCCTGCCCCTCCTAGGAGCAGACTCGGAAGGCCTCATTGACCGATATAAGCGCATGATGGCCGGGTCTGCCTCCAAAAGTAAACTGCCATTGCCACCTACTACGATGCACTGGAGTCCAAATGAACCGAACACAGTCTTGCGAGTTTTGTGCTACCGGCATGATGAGGCAGCTACAAGGTTCCTCAAGAAAACCTATAACCTTCCCAAGAAGCTTTGATACCATGGGATAGCTCATACACTGTACATTTCAAGCCACCGCTGTCATGGGACTTGCTCAGGATTCTGTATGGCATGAGCCTGCGAGAAACACCACTGTAAAGGTACCACAACGGAGAGAAGGTGTTACTTGTGCTCTTTTGTTTTTTTCTTTCACTTTTTTTGGGCGATGGGGGTATTTACAGTTTATTATTATTATACATGTTTCTCTGATCCAGTTCTTTTGCTGACCTTCGCATTTGTGCGCACCAGTGTGTAACTGATATATCTTCATTCATTTACTCTAGTTTGCAACAGGTATATCCATCTTGTGAATAAGTTCTGTATTTGTATTGGCATAGCGTCGCTTTGCTTCCATTTGACTCAAACAATGTTGCACGCATGTTGTTGTTGCTGTTCTTGCTTAATATTGGTTGTGCAATGCTGATTGCTTTCTGTCAGTGTCTTGTAATCAGAGGGGTTTCTGATCCACCTGGTCATGCAAATACCTCATGACTGCATCTCCAGTGCATCAAAGCTTGTCATTTTGTTTGACGTTGTGATGAATGTTCAAAAGCATTCTCCTAGCTACTTACTTTGTTGCCCCTGTTTGTTGTACAATCCTATGCGATTATCATTCCAATTTCCCACGTCTCTTGAAACACAGAAATCAAATATGTCCACATAATTATTGTGAATTCTTGACTTCCTTGCCATTTAGGATGGTAATGGTGTTTATTGTGAAGCATGAGTACCTGATTATGCATCAATACTTGTGCTTATTTAGTTAGCAAGAATTTATATGCGATAAATCGCCCAAGAACAAACAAGAGAGACAACTTGCATTGGAATATATATTTCTTTTTTTGAGTTGGTATTATACAGAAGCTATACAATACAGTCTAACAGTGCACGGTTCTACGTGTCCTTCAGGACCCTTCCGTTCTGTGTGTACGTGTCCTTTGACTTAATGGAATACGTATATACAGTACCTTTTAAAAAAGTTCTCTCACAGCGACCAAATCCAGCCGTTCGTTTGAGCCTTTGAGGCAGTATTCCCGTTCCCCAGTGGCGCCGCCCTGCAACACCCGCCGCCTCGCCATGGACCTCGAGGCGCTCCGCATGGTGTGCTCGCCGGAGTTCTGGCGGATGGGCGTCATCTGGACCCTCTCCCTCCTCTACTCCTACCTCCTCCTCTTCCTCCGTGGCCAGACCGCCACCCCTCGCCGCCGTCGAGACGCAGTTGACCGTCCCATCTGCGTGGTCACCGGGGTAAGCCAGAACTGCCCTAGCAGGTGCCTTACCTACATGTCTTTCCACCGTGCTCTGTTGATGGTGTGTGATCGCAGGCGACGTCGGGGCTCGGCCGGGCGGCGGCTGCTGCGCTGGCGGGGGAGGGCTACCACGTCGTGCTAGGTGAGGACTCGCCTGAATCTTGTGCTGCTCGTGCGCGCACTCCGTCGAGCAACTGGCGCGCATTGATTTTTTGCATCGTGCATATCGCCCAACTTGCCATGAGTGCTAGTCTAATGGTTTCCTTGCTAGTTATAGTGTGTGTGAAGTATCGCGTCTTTAGACGTTTATGCTCCTATTCTTCAGCAAAGCCCGAGGACTGCAGAGTGTTCTTAATTTCTTGGACGCCATGGCTTTCGATGAATATGCATACGTTGATGACATCTTTCATGTCATTTTTCGCCAGCTACTCTAGAGATAACTAGTTCTCTGCTGCATCTCGAATTCAGCAATACATTTTCCATGTTATTTCTATTTTTGTTGAATTAGTTCATACTTGTCGAGGGCGTAGTATTTTCGGACTAAAAATAATGCGGATTGTATTTTGTGTCAGCTGGACGGTCTGCACAATTGCTATCCGAGGTATTGTTTTGAACTCGGAGTTGCGTGTCTGTTTGCTACTATTGTGTGCCATCGTCATCACTGCTGCACTCTATGTAAAACAGACCGCTCAAGAAATTCGAAGGCAACAGCCAGATGCCTGTCTCGAAGCGTTTCAATTGGACTTGTCATCCTACAAGTCAATTAAGAGGTTTGAGGCTTCGCTGAATCAGTGGATTCGGAATTCAAATCTGGAGCCTTCCATTCAGCTTTTGATAAATAATGCTGGAATGCTTGCAAAATCATATCGAGTTACCGAGGATGGGATTGATGAGTAAGTGCTTCCCTTGAAATTATTCTTGCGAAAGAATTGTGCGTGTTCTCCAGACCACATATTCGTCTAATATCAGCATTGCTTATGTTCTTCTTGATCTAGAAAGTTTTCCAAGTTTACCTTAATGCTTGCAACTTTCAGAATGATGCAGACAAACTACATTGGTCCATTTATGCTGACCAGCATTCTTTTACCACTGCTGAAGAACAGCACGGTACCATCCCGAGTGGTTAATCTAACATCATTCACACACAGATGCGGTAAGTTTGATGTCTTTTTATTGAAAATAATACACAAACTCTATGAACTACTCCTTCCGTCCCAAATAAAACATGTTATTACAACCAATTAAACCATATATTGGTTGTAATAGCATCTTATATTATGGGATGGAGGGAGTACCTCTCAGCCTAGGTCGAACAATTGTGGCATTTGTTGTCTTTTCTTCATAAAAAGCCACAGAGGCTAGTCCCTGCAGTTTTGGTTATTTTTAGTTTGTATCTAGCTGTCGAACTGTTTTATCTGCGGAATTCTTGGTTGCGGTAACTTATTGCTGAAATCTTGTTGACTACATATTCTCTGCTGCGTCTGTTTTGAATCTGGTATTTTATACTATGTATAGTACCATTTGCTTAGCTTTGGCACTTGCTCTTACAGCAGAACTTAGTTTCCTCTAGACAGATGATACCACCATTGTACCAGCTTTCCTTTCTTTGCCTGTAATTGTTTTTTATTAATGCAAAATTTGCATCTCCAGTATCAGAAATTGACGTGTCTGAAGAGGCACTGCGAGGAGTGAAGTTTGGTCAGCGTTCAGTTGGTGGAAGTTACCCCTTAGCTTCTACTTATGAGTATACCAAGTGTATGTCTTGCTGCTTTAGTTTTCACTTCATGCAGCTCTTATCTAATAAAATATATTTGTCTCATAATTCCCTTTTGCAGTTTGTTTATTGATGTTCTCATATGAACTTCATCGACAACTTCACCTCTCTTCTGGTATCTCTGTCATGTATGTGCCAATCCCGTCTTCTGTTCCTTCCTTCCATTTGTTATTCATGGAAAAGTATTTGATTCCGATGATATGACGTGTACCAGAGGTTCTTCCACATTGCCCACCAAGGAAACCTCTACTGAAACATGTCTGTTCCAAATCTCAAAGTCATTGCAGAATATAGAAGTACTTAATCGTTGTTCAGTTATCTTTGCTATATATGTAAGGATAGTTTCGAAGGTTCATCTCTGTTACGCTAAACATTTTGCGGCTACATTCCATGCTTCCAAGCCCCTTAAGCTTTTCTAATAGTTTTTATTAGAAATTCGTTCATATCTTTGAAGTCTTACATTCCGTCCCCACAAAGGAAAGAGAAAAAGGTCTTACATTCCGTGCTTCTAGGGCTGCCGATCCCGGTGTGGTGGAAACAGGCATCATGCGGGAGCTCCCTCCATGCCTTTCTCGGCTCGCGTTCTTTGGTCTGCGCATCCTGAATCTCCTACAGCAGCCTGATACCGGGATCGATGCTGTCCTTGATGCTGCCTTGGCGCCACCTGTAACATTCCTGTCAAACCTTGTGATGCTTCTACCGCCTGTAACATTCCGAGTTTGAGTTGTGATGTATGTTTACTGTTTTGCAGGAAACATCTGGAAAGTACTTCTTTGGAGGGAGAGGAAGGACAGTCAGGTCTTCTGCGCTGTCCCATGACATGGAGGCGGCCAAGAAGCTGTGGGCAGAATCTTCAGCGTTGCTCCTGGAACTACAGCTTAGAGAATCGAGGACTAGTTGAACCAGCTTGTAAATTTGATATGATTACAATTAGATGAGCTGCAAAGTAAACCTAACTATTAGATAATCCTTTTATGATAAAGTAGTCCACACCATTTATTGTTGCCTTTCTCATTGAGGCTTCTCTTATGACGATTGTTTTGTTAGAAAGCCTACTTTTGTGACGTTTGGATGCAAGAGTATATGCAAATTTTCGAGTCATGGATGGTCTTTTTTCCTTAAAAATTTCCTTCAATATTATATGAGTTGTTTCAAATGGGACAATAAAAGGGGAGTGGTCCAACCAAACATTCACCCTGCCTCCAGCTCCTCGAACTAGTGGAGATGTTAACGCCTAGTAGTTAGGCCTTTTTCAGTAGCTGTTTGTCGTCGTGTTTTAAACTTGTTATTTCGGCCTAAATGGCCCTGGACTGTAATCGTAAGCTGAGCTCCTCAGCAGTACTTTGTATTACTCTATCGCTCTTGGAGAGCTTTATTAATTTAAAGCTGGACACGTGGTGCCTATTATCTAGAAAAAACATTCACCCTGTGATACGTCCTCACCCTAGGCAGATGTATTTAGGCCTCCTCGTTTAATACGAAAAATATTAAGGGCATGTTTGGTTTGGTTCCCCAAGTAACCTTGCCAAAAAATTGGCTGCTCATCAGGTTTTGGTCATTGTTTGACTTGTGGCCAAATATTTGGCTGCCAATGGAAATCTACCACTCTCACTCACAGATTCTTGTCAAATACTAGATGTGGGCAGAGGATACGTTGACAGTGCGGTCATCAACCAGGCACACCCTAAGTTTCACGTCCCTATTGGCTTTGTGAAATTCAAGCCATGTAGGAATTACTTCTAACAAAGTGAGATAATAGCATCTTAAAAGCGAGTTATCAATCGTTTGTACTACCCAATCATGGGAGCTACCAAAAAGGGCGATCGACCTCAGCTGATGCAACTGTTAAACTGATTCTTATCGAGACCATAAGAACTCAGCATCACAGTTCAACAACTGATACGCCTCGACTGTATGCATCCACATCCACATCCACAAACAGCATGTTTACATGCATACTTATTTCAGATGGCAATCTATGCTTCACGTTTAAAAGTACATGAGATCACTCGCAGTATAGAATCTAGGTCCCAACCAAAATTTAACTGCAACTTTATATCCACCGAACAAACACAGAACAGAAACGAATAGGTTCTCCAGTCCTTCAGTTCAGGTCTCAGCAGACCACGCACTCTGTTGCTCTCACCTGCAAAATTGGTCCAGTAAGCATCATACTCTGAGGGCGGCGGGTGCACAGGCCTTTCCTTCCATCAGTTGCTGGTGCTCGCCGGGCGGTAGTACTGGTAGTAGCCCAGCACCGCGAGCAGGGCGACAAGCACGGCAACCGCAGCCATTGCGGCAGCTGGGGTAGCCCATGACCAGTACGACTGGGCTTTCTTCCTCTTTAGGATTGCCTTTGGCAGCGGGCCCTTGCTCTTGGTAACTGCACTTCTGGACCGTACTCTGTCCTTCTGTTCTTTTTTCACCGTGACAGAAACTGGAGCCACGTCATCTTCTGCCTGGGTGTCTGCTGCTTCATCAGACTTGGTGTCCGAGTCGGTCGGCTCATCGGTATCCCCAGTCTTTTTCTTGGCCTTCTTCTCCTCTTTCTGAAAAAGTTTGGTACCATGGTTACACTATGAGAGAGAGAGAGAGAGAGAGAGAGAGAGAGAGACAGACAGAGACAGAGACAGAGAGAGACAGAGAGAGGGAGATGGTGATGTCTACCATGGCCTTCTTCTCAGCTTCCTTTTGTGCTCGGGCTGCAGCCTTGGCTGCTTGCTTCTCGGCCTGTTTCTTCTTCCTTTCCAAAGCAAGTTTATTCTTCTCGATTTCCTCCTGTCTCTTCATCTCTTTCAACTTGGCCACATCAACCTCCTTAGGCTTGGGCTTCTCCTTGGCAGGCTCAGGCTCATAGATATCATCAGCAACCACAGCAGCTTTTACCTTGGCAGATGCTTTTGCAAGGGGCTCTTCTTTAGGGGCAACGGCTGGCGGAGCAGCAGCTTCCTTTGCTTGTTTTGAAGGCACCTTTGATGGGATAGGTTCCTGTACCACAGGTGGTGCTGGCTGGTGTGTTTCGATAAATATGGGCTTCTCATCAGGATTCCTCATCCGACCATCTCGAGTCAGCTGCCGGCCGTTGAGGGAGGTGAGGATCCTCTTCTCATAGTCCTCTCTAAAGGCCTTGCTGCCGCACCATTGTGTCATGAAGTTCTCAACCTGCCAAAGCATATTAACCAATTAAGTATGGACATACAGAAGTCAATAGAAGATTGAAGTTACAAGAGATGGTTGTAGATGCAAACCTCGGTCCTGTGGAGCTCTTTCAATTCTTCCACCTCATTCCTAGAAGAATATTCCCTAGCTATGTTCAGAACCGAGCGGTTTTGATAGAAGGATGCATTCTGATGAAGATGAAAGCAGCATTATAAAAAAAATAGTCCCCACATAAATATTATAAGAATCAAAAGAATTTGCTAACAGTGTGATAGATGAGTAGACTTCCTATAAAGCATGTTTCACCACCAGCACCAAGAAGTGACTAGAATATCCAATGTAACATTTAAACTGATAAGATCTCAATCATCTAATACGGTTTCCATAATATTAGGCACCCAAGAACAAAATGCACATATGGATGCAGAGAATTCATCTTATCAATATGTGGCGGTGACAGAGCATCAAGCTTAAAAAGGATGGCAGATCAAAGATATTCATCTTCAAGCTTGAGAATTAGTCTGTGCAGGCAAGGCATGGGAAGATGATGCCCCATTGCATACACATTTAATGAGAACTGCAACAACCTACAGTCCTCCTAATTAAAGAAATGGGGTGGTCTCAAGCTCTCAATAACATTACAAGAGCAATCATGAGCATGAGAGATGTTTCAGGTATGCTGACTTACGTTAGCATCCCGTGCTTTTCTCAATTCGATCAATGAGTCGTACGCCTTGTCCTTTCTGGCAGTGGCTGCATTTAAATCTTCTTGAAGTGCAGCAATCTCAGCATCAATAACCTTTAGGTCATCGTCCAGGACCTTAATCTTAGACCTGACTGCTTGGCGGTCCTTCTTTACTCCATCCAGATCCTCCCCGATGATCTGAAGGCAAGTTGCAATCACAATGCTACCTTAATATTTATTCATTCAGAAGGCAAATGCACAGTAAAATGTTAAGTTGCAGCACAGAATACTTACTTTGACCTGATCCTGTATGGCGTCTCTTTCAACCACAGTATCTTGCATTTTAGCTCGCTTAGCAGCATTGGAAGAGACCTTTGGTCTGGTTTTTTCAAGATTCTTAATTTCTTTGATCAACCGCTTCTCCTCGTCTAAGGATATGCTCTCGTGAGCTATGCGGTGTTCCAATCTCTTGATCTACGGAGAATAAAATAATCAAAAATACCGAATGAGAAGAAGTTGAGCTATCGAAGGGTTGATCATACCTCTTGCTGAAGCTCTTCAAGCGAAGAGCACAAACCTGCACTCTCTGCCCGCATAGAATTATTTTCGTCACGGAACTTGCCTAAACGGTTTCTAAAAGGTTCAATCTCCTTCAACTTCACATTAAAAGCTTCATTATATTGCCTGTTCTCAGCACTCAACGGCTTAAGCTCCACGAGGAGAGCAGAGCGCTCAGCCTGCATAGGAAGGGTGTAGTTACATCACTATACTTAAAGCACACACATCAATCACCTAGTTGTATATTTCAACGAGAACACTTACAGGAAAACAATAGCACAAACACTCACTTTTAAACAACTTTCAGAACAGGAAACTTTAGTCAAATTAGAATTATGACATAGATCATAGTTCTATGAGAATAAGCTTTAAGAACAATACCTTCTTAGCCTTTATAGCCTCAATAATCTTGGACCGAGCTTGGATCTTACTCTGGAAATCCTTGTCAGCCTGCTCGAGTTTTGCTCTAAGCTTAGGGTCCTCAAGTGAGCGGATCTTGACGAAATAATAGGTGTAAGTTTGCTTAGGTTCGGGCCACTCCTCCACTGCGTCCTTCGGAGGTGCCATGTCATTTATGGCATTTGCTGCAGCTTTGGCATTGTCAGAACCAAAATCAGCTGCTTCCTCACGTTCCTTTGCAGTCGCTTTACTCTCGGTGTCTTGGAAAAGGGTCACTTCTGCATCAGCTACTTTAACCTGCCCAGGTGCGGCTTCTCCGACGACCTCCATTCCCATGTCCCTGCAGATGGATAGCACATAACCTATCATCAGGACTGGCAACCATGGCAATGATCTACCAGAAAATGGTACAGTCTACTTAGCTACTTTGCCTCCTCATCCTCAAAAGTTAGGGGGGAAATAGTACAGTTTGTGCACTGCGCAGTATAGAAAGCAACCAGCACAAATTCTACGTGGTCTATCAAGAAAAAGAGCTGTTTCAAGGATTCCCGAAGAACTCAATAACAAGAACAGAAGCTGTATGACAGAATTTTTTGCTATAGACAAAGTCCTCGCGGACACCAAGCATCTCATCTTTATCTCAAAAGCAAGAAGATTACGAAGGATCGAAAACCTGCCTGTTTCTTCGTTCTGCACCCCTTAGAGAGGTTAGATAGTTTACATTACAGATGCAATTTCCGTCAGGGTTGAGCTACCAGTCTTGCAAGGCAGGCAACACATGGTTTTGTGGAATGCAGGTAACAAGTCAAGAGTCACATTGTGCAGCCAAGATGGTGCTGTGTGCACTAAACCACCGGTCGTCAGGCACATGCAGGTTACCATGAGAATGGGGATTGCAAGGTTATTATCTGGTTATTATGGTGGTACTTTAGGGTTGATGCTGGTACTTTGTGTTGGTGTTGGTTTCTGGTGGGAAAAAACATGCATCAGTTTAGCGAAACCATGTCCACATGTGGTTTGAACTGAAATGAGTGGATCGGAATAATCATTGTCGATTTAAGGAAATGTTGGATTGAACAAATAAGAGTATACTGGAAAGTGGAAACCATAGCCCACAGCCAGCACTAGCATAATCAGCTGGGAATTTACACAGAGAGCCTAAAGAGGTATGTTGGATAATTATGACCGGACAAGCTCATGCTTCACTTATCAATAACTCTATTTCTTCCAAGAGAGGAAGCAAAGCACATTTTCCACTCATGACGATACCAGAAATAGTAAAATTCTATATAGGTTACCCGATCTGGTTGCTATGAACGATCCTAGGTTGTCTGGGAACGCAAGTCAGCACACACACCTTGCGCTCCAGACCGTCGTCGTCTAAGAGGCCATGTGTATCAGCTGTATGGAGTACCGTCGCCACTAGTACAGATCGCAGTGGTGATTCGACGCACGGGCTGGACACAAAACGGAACAGAGGAAAACGAACATACATGAGCCCGATTCTAAACGAGAATTCCGCATCGGGAGCGCCGGCAGCAAGGATCCCGGAACCCAAGCTCCGCCGCGGATCCTCGACCAGGTCAACCCCAGGCGTGATTCACGAGGCGCCCCCCCCGGATCACGACCGCGCTACTGACACCCGGCAGCCGAGTCCCAATTCAGGCGGTGAGCTGATCCAGATCTACCGAGCTAGCTGCCGCAGCTCCCAGGCGCGCATTGGCCGATCCGCCAGCACCCGACATCAGGCACCGCGGATGGCGAACCGAACCGAGCGTAGACCGGAACGGAAAATCACGTATCTATTCACACCGGCGCATCAGATCACGGGAACGCCGCACGGATCGGAGCAGAAGCTACGACAGTTCGAGGCGGACGAACGAGCGCGGGAGCGGGAGCTCACCTGGGGATGGACCGAGGGCGGGGTGATGCGGCCGGGGCCGCGCTCGGTCCGATCTGGCGGTGGCGGAGCGGCGAAATCTGGAGGCCGGGCCAGGCGGTGTGGGATTTGGGGGGTTTGGGATGTGCGTGCCCGGAACAGGGAAGGGGGGTTATAAATACGGGGAATGGTTTTTTCCTGCTATGCTCTATCTCTTCATTTCATCCTCTGCGATGGATGGATCGCCGGTTTTTGTCTGGTTGCTATTGGCAGGAAATTACCGGCTCGCTTCCGCTTCCGCGCCCGGCATGCTCGGCCACAGGGGGAAACCAAACCCGACCCAGCTCGAGGCGGCGGCGGTGACTCGAGCGAGGGTCGGTCGTGTATTCGTATGGCACTGGCAGATGGATGGAACGTGGAAGTGGTGGGTCCTGGGTAGACGGAGGATCGGATAGAGGTTGCTGGGTGGGAAGCGTAAGAGCGTCCAAATCCGACGCTAAATTGCGTTCGATTAGACGAAAATTATGCGTAGGGAGCGCCGAATTTTTAGTCGGCACCCTAGAAAGATATTCGGAAATTGTCGTTTTTGGCTTATTTTTACAAATAAACGTTCAGTTCGGTGAGTTTCATACAGTTTACCAACATTTGGCTCAAATAAACGTTATAGTTCGACGAATTTCATACAGTTTAACAAAACAAGCAAATAATTTGACAAGTTTTCAAACAAATCAAATGGAAACTAGTTGGTGTTGCCTCAAAACCTCCATATGTGCTCCACCAGATTATCCTGCAGTAGTTGATGCATAGTGGAGTCTCGAATCTTCTAACGCATAGCGATGAACGCAGCCCACGATGCCGGCACCTAGTGATTAGGCTATGCAAGAGGACCCTCTCTCTCATATGGTGCAGCTTGTTCACTCAGAGGAATCGGATACTTTCGCTCATCCTCAATAATCATGTTGTGTAAGCACACACAATAGTTCATCATCTCCCATATCTGATCTTTGGACCAACTCAAAGAGGGGAACCGGACTACAGCAAATCTCTACTGGAGGACACCAAATGCACGCTCGACGTCCTTTCGACAACCTTCTTGTGCCTTCACAAACTCTATCTCCTTCGGGAGAATGGGACTCGAGATAGTCTTCACAAATGTTGCCCACTTTGGATAGATACCGTCTACAAGATAGTATCCCTTATTGTAGTGTCGGCCATTAATCACAAAGTCAATCGGGGGAGCATGACCCTCAACAAGCTTGAAGAAGATCGGCGAGCACTGCAAGACGTTGATGTTGTTGTTGGATCCCGGCATACCAAAGAAGGAGTGCTAAATCCAGAGATCATGTGTAGCCACTGCCTCAAGTATCACTGACAAGGGTTAACTCGACAAATGTCCTAGATGAAGGACTTAGGATCGGGGAGATAGGGCGTCGGATGAACTCGAAGTTAGAATCAGTCAAACAAGGTGTGTATCAAAAGTAAACGTGGGTGTAAACCTGGCTTGCTTTCAATCTGTCCCCCACCGTCCTCTCCTGGCCCCTATATATAGGTGGCCAGGTCTCAAGGATCGGGAGGGATCCGATATAGATTACAATATCGACATACGACATGAACTCGTATTTCGACTAGCTTTACAATTGGGCCTAACTACTCGGGCCTCAGGGGTACTCAACTGATGGGTTCTATCATCTATACCCATGTCAGTAGCCCCCGAGATTCTACCAGAATTGTAGATTCGGGTTGAATCTCAGATCTTCAAATCTTTGACTTGATCAACACTTGACTTCTTTATATCTTCAAATCTTTGACTTGGTCTTTTGACTTATCTTTTTACTATAATATCTCGCAAGGGGTTTTGATGAACAAGCCTGACAACTCTGACGGATCAAGAGTCTAGTTAACTGCCGGAACAGATACTTGTCACCTACTTCAAATTCAATCCCCTTGGACTTGAATTCGGAAAACCGGTCAAACCCATTCTTTTGCCGCATTTAGGACTTACAAAGAATGAATCCCAGTGGTTCTCAGGGTACCCAGTGCGTCCACCAGGATTTTCTTCGCGTTGTAGACACGGATAAGTACAAGCAGAGCGCATCCATGTGCGTATACCGGGCCACACAGGACAGATCCTGGGGTCTTACCTTCATGATATATTTCAACCACGGCATTCAAGTTTTGTCGCGATAACGCAACTCGAGAATCATATTTCGCAGCCTTGTTTGACTGATTCAATAAACAAAAATATTCGAGTTATCCTTTTTAACTCTCATAAATAGCTCCCGATGGGAGTAATCGATGTTTATTTTGTCGTTAATATAGTCGAAGTTCATTGCTGATAAAATGCAACCGATTGCGCCTAAACCACTTGTCCACCAGCTGGTTCTTTATCATCGACTTCAACTTCTCTCCTTTCTTCTGTCGACTTCTTTCTATCGGGTGCGCGACAGCGCTCCCGATGGGAGTAGCCCCCGAGGCTATAGCCGAATTTTTTCGGGTATAGGCTCATAAACATACCTGTTCCATATACTATATATTGCGATATTTTTCGATATGATTCGCACGTAATGATTCTTCTCTTCTTTGATGACGGAAGCCCCCGAGTCCAAGACGAGGTATGCTGTGCTTCTTGATAATTATTTTCCCATTGTTTTTTGTTTCTTCTCTCTTCTCTTTTGTTTGTACGTATCTTTTTTCTTGATACGTTGATTCTTCTTTACCATCTGCTCTGGGCAAAATATAAAAGCCCATAAATATACTTTGGACCTTGCCTCTCGAGAGGCCCATTAGTGTGTGCTTATAAATAAAGCACGTTTGGCGAGGGCAAAAACCCTAATTCATTCATTAGTTTTCTCCTTCGCTGCATCATCTTCCTCTGCCTCATCGCATCTAGGGTTTGTCCTGCCCAACACCTATCTCCATGGCCGATGCAGGAGTACCACGTCTGAATATCGGCGCCCCGGTGGAGAAACGAGGTCGCGGTCGCCCCCGCGGCAATAAGAACAAGCCTACGATCCTAGCTGTGGCAGCCTCGTCATCTGCTCCGACGAAGCGGCGCCCTGGCCGCCCGGTGGGAAGCAAGAATAAGCCCAAAGTTTCATCTACTGCGCCAGGTACGAGCGCTCCTTCTCATAATACTTCTCCTCCTCCGCCCAGAGTCTACTTCTTCTTCTGCATTGCCGGCACGCAGTGCCGTGAAATTCAGCGGTTACCGCTGAAATTCACCAAGTTTATGGACGGTCGAGAGCTGCAGGAAGCGATTCTTCGTGAACACTCTGGGGGAGGAACTCCCTATGAAGTGGAGGTCTAGTACGACGGTGTCGGTGAATAGTACTTCAAGGGCGGCTGGTCGCAGTTTGCAGAAGACCATGACCTCCATCAAGGCTTCTTCATGACTTTCGACTACCACATCGGTACGTCAAAGTTCGATGTGAGGATCTACGACTGCACCCAGTGCCAGAAGGAGTACGAAGCTGAAGTGCACTTTCATTAGATTCTCCCTTTATGTAATCTCTTTTCTTAGTTGTCCTTTCTCGTGCTATTTGTAATAAGGAGTCGTGTTTGGATTATATTTTGTGCCTGCTTTATTAATAGACCATAGGAACGGATCATCGTTCCAAAGTATGCCCTTAATATATTATCGGGTTCCTTTGAACCGTGCTTGTTTTTGTTGAATATCGGGTTGCGAACAACCTAGTAGTGTGTCTCGGATACTCACAAAGCTCAATAACTTGTTAATATTATTTCATACGACTCGAGGGGCCGAGCCCCCGAGTGGAAAGTAAAATACTTATACATATTTGTCGAGTTGACCCAAAGAACCTGACCCGTGGCCTCATGTTCTAGGTTCAGAGGGTCATAACCCGAAAGATTTTTATCGCCTTATGTCTTATATGCATAGAACCGCCGTAGTTGCTCTGCATTCCACGGGTTACTCTCGTCTTTCCCCGTTTTCTTGTCTTGTAGTCGATAAGCTCCTTCTGGTATTACTTCCGTCACGATGTAGGGTCCTACCCATGGGGACTCCAATTTCCATGACCATCTTGCTTAAGTCGTAGAACTAGATCTCTCACCATGAAAGATCATGGATGAACTTGACTACTGTGGTAGTTTCGTAGATTTTGCTGATATTGAGTAGCTCTGGCTAGTGCTACGTCTCTTGCCTCGTCGAGTGCATCAACATCATCCTGAAGCGCTTCTGTGGAAGTTGTCTCATCATACGCCGCGATTCTCGGAGCTTCATGAGTGATCTCGACTGGAAGCACGGCTTCTGCGCCGTGGATCGGGAAGAAGGGCGTTTCTTGAGTAGTTGCGTTAGGTGTAGTTCGGAGACTCCAGAGTACAGAGGGTAGCTCATCTACCCAAGCGTGCTTGGCTTTCTCGAGGGGTGCTAACAGCCTTTTCTTTATCCTGTTGCATATTAAGCCATTGGCTTTCTCGACTTTCCATTTGTCTTTGGATGCGCCACAGATGCAAATTTCAATTTAATTCCCAAACTTTCACAGTAATTCTTGAACTCCTTCGATGTGAAGTTTGTCCCATTATCTGTGATGATACTGTGTGGTACTCCGAAGCGAAAAACTATGGACTTGATGAAATTGATTGCGGCTGTAGAATCTTGGGTTGTCACGGGGGCTGCTTCTACCTACTTGGTGAATTTGTCGACTGCCACCAGCATATAAACATGCCCTCCTGGCCAAGATATGTGCAGTTTTCCTACCATGTCAAGACCCCATTGTGCGAAGGGCCAGGATAGTGGTATTGGTTGCAACTTCGCTGCTGGCGCGTGTGGTCGAGATGCGAAACGTTGACAAGCCTCGCACTTCCTCACTATGTCTTTCGCGTCCTCAATGGCTGTTAGCCAGTAAAATCCTACACGAAAGGCTTTGGCTGCAATGGCTCTGCTGCTAGCGTGATGTCCACATACCCCTGCGTGGATGTCCTTTAAGATTTCTTGCCCTTCTTGAGGAGTGACGCACCATTGTAAGACGCCTGTTATACTTCTTTTGTATAATTTTCCTTGTAACACGACGAAAGCCTTGGATCGTCGTATTATCCTTTTCGCTTGTACTGTATCTTCGGGTAGTATTTTATTTATCATGTATGCCAGATATGGCTGCATCCAGGTTTCTTCGATCATCATGATTTCTTCTGGTTCTGATGTGCTTGTTTTTCCAGCCCCCGAACCTGTTGCTTGGTGCTGGCCTTGTTCCTCTGCCATCGATGTTTTGTTGCTCTTTATTGATTTTTCTATGATTTCTTCTCAAAAGACTCCTTGCGGTACGGGTAAACACTGGGACCCGATGTTTGCTAGATTGTCGGCTTCCTCGTTACTGGCTCTACTGATGTGCGAAACTTCGCATCCATCGAATGTCCCCTCAAGATAATAATATAAGTTTCTGTACGTTGTCATATTGTCGCTGATGGCATCGCACTTGTTCATCACTTGTTGGACGACGAGATTCGAGTCTCCAAATATTTTCAGTCGAGTTGCTCCGCATGCTTTGGCCATTTTAATCCCATGGAGTAGCGCCTCGTATTCGGCTTCATTATTGGAAGCTTGGGGAAAACTCATCCTTAACACATATTTCAGCTTGTCGCCTTGTGGTGATATCAGGACCACTCCTGCTCCTGCGCCTTGGATTCTTTTTGAACTGTCGAAATACATTGTCCATGCACTTGATAGATCTGGCGGTCCTGTGCTTTGTAACTCCAGCCACTCTGCTGTGAAATCTGGTAAAACTTGTGATTTGATCGCCTTTCACTTTTCATACGTGATGTCCAGGGGTGATAACTCAATTCCCCGTAAGGAGACACGTCATGTTGCTGAAGGGTTGTTCAATATATTGGATAGTGGTGCTTCGTTAACCACTGTAATTAGGTGCACCACGAAATACTGCCATAGTTTTCATGCTGTTGTGAATACGTTGTATGCAAGTTTCTGGTAGTGCGGGTATCTTTGCTTTGTTGGAGATAGTACCTCGCTGACGAAATATACTGGCCGCTGGACTCCATGAGTTTTTCCTTCTTCACTTCTTTTGACGAGGTTCAACCCCGGCAATGCCCATGTTTGCGGGCTTTCGATTCATAGAGCGCTTTGTGGGATCCGGCGAACTCGACGGCGATCAGACGAAAGTAGAGAGACACAGGGTTTTACCCAGGTTCGGCCCCCTTGGTAGGGTAATGACCTACGTCCTGCTTGTCTGACTTTTATTGATGGGGTGACTACAATGAAGGTGTTACAATGGTGGCGTAGATTAGATCTAGCCGAAGGTAGAGAGCTCTAATGTATCGAGCGCTCCAGCGTGAGGTGGAGGAAAAGTGTCTAGGTTTTTGGGACCTCCCTCCCAGCCTTTTATATGCGAAGGCTGGGTCTTAGGATCGTCCCTCAAGCAAAGTACAGATAGAATCGGTTTCGAATAAGCCCTAGTCGAAGACTAATCCAACCTGGACTCTTCGAATCCTTGCTTGCATGCCAAGTGTCGCTCCTGGGCCGCGTCCAGCCGCTGTCTTTATGGGACTTGCAATTCCTTCGACAATAATCCCTCCTGGGCCGAAAACCAGGTAGGCGAATATCGAGGGTCTATTTGGCATTCCTTCGTCAGTAGCCCCCGAGTGCCTGGGATAGTCGAAGACTATGGCAGGGACTCTAACTCGAGTCTCCTTTTGATTGCACAAGATTGTATTCGCCTTACCTGAAAAAGCACAAAGGCATAGCAAGTACACAAATGATGCATCTGACAGATGTGGCTGATTCGAGTAGTACTCATTCTGAGCCTCAAAAATGTTTAGCTTGGTTTGTAGGGGGATACGCATAACCGGCCTGAGACTCACGTCGGGTCTCAGTTAATTGCATAGCCGCAAAAACATTCGGTTAGCTTACTCAAATTTGAGTCCCCCGACTCGAACCCGCGTGGGCTGGCGCTACCTCGACCGAGCCGCGTTGGACTTACCGGGTCGAAGCCCAGTTCAGTGTGAGGCTCCCGATGCGTCCATCGGTGCAAACTTCATACCGAAGGTATGGAAAATTTCTTGGCAGAGCGCGCTTGATACGAATACCGGGCCATCTGGTGTTGCAAACCGTGGACTTACCTTCGTATTTGACATACGGCATCCGAATTGGTATATTGCCACCAGAATTTGGGTATTTTGAGTGTATGTGTGAGCATGAAATTGGATTCAGGGGGCTAAAGCCACCCCCGAATCGTAACTGAGGCACTGCTGGCCCTAAACCGAGAATAACCTAGGGACTGAAGCCCATGGTTAGATGTTGTGTCGACTGTAATCGTATAAATTGACGAAGTCGTTATTCGAGTAAACTGGCGGCTCTGCAGGCCGGACCTAAGAATCAACAGCCATGACTTGAATAATGAGAGGGCATTGCCAGCCGGAGTATAATTCGAGAGATTGCAAATCTCCGCTCGAAAGTCGAAGCGACGCATCCTACCCGAATGCGGGAGCTTAGGAGAGTCGATACCTTCGACCAAAGATGCCTAGAGGCTCTGCTGGCCCATGACGAATAATTCAAGAACGAAAACTCACCATTCGAATGCCAGAATGATACCGATTAAAGCAGCAGAATCTCTTCGAGTGGTCATGCCGAAAACCTCACTCGAAAAGCTCTGAAGGCTCGAAAGTATGGAGAAAAAAGCCGCTCGAAAGGCAATATTTTCATTCAGATGACACAGAGAGGGCGAGAAAAAGCTTCGAGAAAAGATCCAGTTTCGAAAGAGTTTAGCCTTGAAAAGGTACATACCTCAAAAATATGAGGGCCCGAAATCGAGCTTATCCCTTAATTCCGAAGGAAACCGCTCTGCGAGCCATGACATCAATGATGATGCTTGGATTCTTCGAGTTGTCACGCCATCCTCTGCCAGGATAGACTGACATTGACAAGACCAAATCTCTTGTGGGCCCCCATGCGCGCGCGTCCCGGCTGTTGACTGAATTTGACCGCACGTCCCGCGCGTGGGTGAGAAAAGTCCGCCCGGTCTCCTTGATTACCGTGCGTAGTGGAGGCCGCGGCTCCCGTGGTGCTGACGCGTGGATGGCCAGATCTGCTCAACTGTTTCCACTTCATGGTGAGCGGCTAGGATCAACCGTTATTTTCCAGGAATAAGATAAAAATGGCCACGGAGGGGTAACAGTTCACCCCACTCCGCCGCCACCGTCTTCTTCCTCGCGCTTTGCCCCTGCTACTCCTCTCTCCCATCTCCATTCTCACAGAGCTCTTGCTGCGCGCCGTTTCCATGGGCAAGAGAGGCTAAACCGCGGCTGGTGCCACCGCTGGCGCCGCCGCCAAGAAGGCCAAGACTGCGGACGCCGACACCTCCGTTATCGGCAATTGGGTGCAGACCAAGATCGGGGACAAGGAACTGTCCCACGCCGAGAAGATGGGCCTCCTCAAGAACGACCCAGCGGAATCACTCATCGCAGGTCCGGAAATCGTTCCCCGGCCCCCTCGAGGCTTTCGGGTAATCTTCCTTGCCTTCATGCTGCAGGGGTGATACGTCCATTTTGCATCACTATTTTGTATCATAATTTGCTGTTATTCATTGATATATTTCATATTTAGAGATAATACTTATGCTGTTTCCTCTGTTTTTACATGTTTGATGATCATTGGAGGATTTGCTGCCGGAGTCAGGATTCTGCTGGAAAAGGACCGTCAAGACACCATATTTCGGAAGATCAGGAAAATTCCAGAAAAATACCAGAAAATTATATTTTACCAAAAGACTCCGGAAGCCAGAAGGAGGAGTCGAGGGGAGCCAGAGGGCAGGCTCACACATAGGGGGCGCGGCCTGGCCTCTGGCCGCGCCGGCCCTGTGTGAGGCCACACTGGCCCACTCCAGGTCTCGCCCTTTCGCGTACTTCAGCGTCCCCGAAAACCTAACTCAAGGGGGGCTCAGAGATAGACACCGCCGCCTCTGCGGGGCGGAAAACACCAGAGAGAGAAAATCTATCCGGCAGAGAGAAATCTACCGAGGAAATTCCTTCCCGGAGAGGGGAGATTGTCGCCATCATCATCACCATCGCACCGGACTTCATCGGGATCATCATCATCATCTCCATCACCAGCACCTTTATCTCCACCATCACCTCACCATCCCGCTGTAACATCTTGAGTTGAATCTTGTCAAATTCTTAGGGGAAACTTTCCCGGTGTTGATTACTCTTGTGGTTGATGCTATTGAGTGGAACCGTTGAATTAAGGTTTATGTTCAGATTGTTATTTACCATTATTTCACCTCTGATCATGATCCATATGATGTCTTGTGAGTAGTTCGTTTAGTTCTTGAGGACATGGGAGAAGTCAAGTCGTTAGTAGTGGAATTATGTTGAGTAATATTTAATGGTTTGATATTTATTTGTTGTGGTGCTATTTCACTAGTGGTGTCATGTGAACGTCGACTACATGATACTTCACCATTTATGGGCCTAGTGAGATGCATTGTGTATTTGGCTACCAATTGTGGGGTTGCTGGAGTGACAGAAACCTAAACCTCCGTTGGGAAACCATTGCACCAGGGAGCGTAGGATCTTAGAGTTTAAGGCTGTGGTTAGATTTATCTTAATTACTTTCTTGTATTTGCGGATGCTTGCAAGGGGTATAATCACAAGTGTGTATTTATCCTAGTAAGGGTAGTGCGTAGCACAGGTTCACCCCCATAACACTTATCAAACCAGTAAAGATTATTTAGCGGAATGAAGCGAAAGCACTTGACAGAAACTCCCGTGTGTCCTCGAGAACGTTTGGTCATCATAAGTTACACCACCGGCTTGTCCTTTGCTAAAGAAAGGATTTGGCCACTTGCTGCAATTATTACTACTGTCTTTTATTTACTCGTACTTTATTTATTTGCACTACCAAATACACCTAAAAACCCGTTTGCAAGTATTTATAGTGAAACCTTGATCAAAACCACTTGTCAACACCTTCTGCTCCTCGTTGGATTTGACACTCTTATTTATCGAAAGTACTACGATACACCCCCTATACTTGTGGGTCATCAAGACTATTTTCTGGCGCCGTTGCCGGGGAGTGAAGCGCTATTGAAGAGTGGAATTGGTAAATGTAACCGTCGCTGTGAGTATTGTTTTTTTTGTATTTTACTTTTATTTTATTTTGCTATGGAGAATTGTCCATTTGGTTTCCTATTTGGGAACACTTCTACCACTGCTGCACATGTTGATGAACCACCACCACCACCACCCGCTCAAGTTGATCCTTTTAAAATACCTATGAAAATTGTTGAGCGTGTTATGGATAACTGTTATTTAGGAGATGGAACTGTCCATCCGGGTGATCATTTACTTTTTATACATGAATTATGCGAGTTGTTCAAGTGTGCAGGTATTTCACAGAGCCAGGTCAAGAGGAAGCTATTCTCTTTATCATTGAAAGACAGAGCTGAGGAGTGGTATCGGCTGCTTAAAGATGGTCCATCTATTGCATGGGAGGAAATTGTGCCTCTCTTTTACTCCAAGTTTTATCCTCCAAGTGAAATTCATAAAGATCGTAATCGGATATATAAATTTTGGCCTCATGATGGAGAGAGTATTGCCCAATCGTGGGGGAGATTGAAGTTACTAATGCTCCAATGTCCCATTCATGAGCTCCCCAATAATATTGTTATTGATAATTTTTATGCGAGGCTTACTCTTCCTGATAAGGATTATTTGGATGCTTCTTGTTTTGGATCATTTACTCATATGAAGGAAGATGCTAAGTGGAATCTTCTTGACCGTATCCAAGAAAATGCTGAAGGATGGGAAAATGACAAAGGTAGGAAGTCAGGTATAAATTATGATTATGAATGCATTAAAACTTTTATGGGAACCGATGACTTTCATAGTGTTAGCATTGCTTATGGTCTTGATTCTCAAATACTTGCTAATTGTCTTAAGGCTTTTGCCTCTTATCTTGATGTTCCAAAGAAAGATTGGAACAAATATCATGCGCCTTATAAAGATTCTATTAGTCATATTCCTGCTGCAGCTACTTGTGACGACCTCAAATTTGATAACAAATTCGAAGTGCCCGTTATGTATTCCACCGCAATCCCAGAACCATTGTTGCGATATACATAACGTAGTTGGTAACCAGTTCCATAGACATTACAATACGATGATTCAAATACAATGGTCATATAGACCAAGTCATATTACAACACAATATAGCAGCGGAAATAACATCTTCGGGTCCATGCCTTCACCCTACAGGCAATGGCGACTCATGGATACGAGCTTAGTTCTGATACTCTTCCTCATACCCTTCCTCCTGGTATTCCTCCCCGTAGTCTGGCCAAGTTGATAGCCAGGGACACAGCCGTGAGTACATTGGATGCACTCGCAAACCATCTTACAAATGAGTAGTGAAGTAGATATGCAAGGCTGATATGGTAGACTAAGCACTAAGTTTATTTGCCAAAAGCTAGTTTTATTTCCCAAGAATGTTCATTGGTAGGAAAGAGTTTTAGTTCTCTAAGTTCCATCTAAAGAGGACTTCAAGTATGTCACAACATTTCAAGTCAAGTCATTCACCAAGTCACCATTGTCACTTTTAGTCCTGACAAAAGTCAAGTACAGCTTGCCAACCGTCCATGACCGCGGACGCGGCTATTCGAATAGTTTGAAAACCTCTGCAGAGGGGTACACTTTACCCACAAGATTCGATACATCTGCCGGGAGAAATCCACGGATCGTCATACACAAGTATGCGGGATTCAGATAATCAAACAAACTCTTTCACTTGTCTACTCTAGTATGGGATCCTTCCCTAGAGCCCGAGACACGGATTTCCCCGTTCCGGCGCCTCTAGTTTTGCCCACTCCGGGATGCCGGACGGATGGAAATCTTCAGGAAGGAAAATTTCCAATAACCACTTGGTTCGGAAACAACCCAGCATGGGATGCTTCTATAAAGGATGAAACAAGACCTCCCATACTAAAATAAACAAGCTAGGAATAAGCCCCTTCCCATTCAGGGGTAATGTGGTCGTACGGTATAATTGGCTCCCATAGTACATCACTCGTTGTCAATTGAGAAATACATTTCATAGTTCTTAGTCAAGATTATTTTTCTTTCATAAAACCCATGTAGGAGAAACTTCCAATATCAAGTTTCAAGTTCAAGTCACAACCTTTTAACTAGGATTCCCCTTATAAATGACCTCCAATTTTATTAGCGACTAAGCAACTACATTGAGTGATGACCACTAAATAGAGTTGGATAAACTCAACTTGATGCTCTTGTTAAGCAAGATATCACTATTCTTCTATCATTCTACTCTAGCAATTCAATCATGCAATTTACTTAAAACAAGTAGAATGCAATAGTAAAACTAGGCATTTGGAGTATGATTCAAAAGATGGCTTGCCTTGGTTGGCAAAGTGTCCGGGGTATTCTTCTTCTTCTTGGTAGTAATCCCCTCCAATATCCTCCTCGGCAACACTAGCGTCTAATAACGAATAAACACAAAGCACACAATCACTACACCATACTAACAACACACCAAGCACACATCTTTGTTTGCTAACAATAGCATTCATGTTGCATTTTATGGGGTTAGATTATAAGTTTTGCTTCTAAGTTTTCATCAAGTGTGCAAGTTAACGTTTCTACTAAGTGTCATATGTTGTTCCCTTTCTAAGCATTGGTATTAATTTAGGGTTAACTAAGACAAGTTCAAGTGGGAGGGATTAACTAAGTGAATTGGTAAGAGGGCAAATTAATTCTAAGTGTATGATATGGATCTATCATTTTATGCTACAAGATAGGATTAGGTTAGGGTCTAAGTGGTCACACTAACAAGGTTTTAGTTAGTTAGGGTTGACTAAACAGTAAGGAATGTCATTGGTGAGTTCACAAATTTAATTTCATGATTTATGGAGGTTTAAATAATTTTCTAGAAATCTTTCATAATTAAACAAGCTATGGTCACACTATTCATACCTAATTAAATTCCTAACTTATTTTGGATTCTAACCAGTTCTATTGGGTAGAGTATTTCACAAGCTTTCCAACGACATCTTATTTGCTAAATTTGAACCTATGAAACTCCGGGAAAATTAAATATACGAAAGCATCTGAATAGGTTTTTCAAGAATCGGAAAAAAATCGATTTAGCCCTTTTTTTTCTAACTCGGGCCGGACACACAGCTGAACTGGGCCGGCCCGTTCGGCTGCAGCTGGGCGGTTGTAGGAAAAAAAATAAAAGCTGACAACGGGCCCCGCTGGTCAGGTTTAGTGAATCGAATCGGTACGTGGCTTTCTTCCCCAGCTCGACGCGTACACGGCGAGCGCGAGCTACTGGGAAGAGGCGGTGGCTGGGGTGCTCACCGGCGGTGACGGGGAGCGGCGGCGAGGATGCAGGGCGGATGCGGGGGTCCTCCTCCGCCACCTCCAGCAGGTACAGCTCCGGGGGAAGCTCAGCAACGCCGGGAACGTGCGGTGGCCTGCGGGGACGTCGAGGTCGGCGAGCTCGACTGAGAGCACGAGAGCGAGGGAAACGTTGTCTAGGGAGGTGCTGGGGATGGTGTGGTTCTTTTCAGGGAAGAAGGGCGCCCTTTTATAGGCGGGAGAGGGAGCACCGGCGAGGTCCAGAGGCGGCCAGTACACCATGTGTGTCGGCCGTGGGAGGGGCAAGGCTTGGTTCTGGCGTGGGCTGCGGGCTGCTGCGTGCTGTAGGAGTGTCCTGGCGCGATGGGAGGGGCTGAGATGGTCTGGTTCAGAGGGGGGCATGGTAGGGGTCCGGTGTGCTCTTCTTCCATGCCATCCATGTCTCACGGCCGGTGCCTGTGCAGGGGAGACAAGGAATCGACCCAGGAGATCCCAGAGCACTGCTTGGAGGTCAGAGACTAGGGCTAGGGCTGCCCAACACTGTGGCAAACAGTTGATGCGATTTTGCTAGATTTCTGCCCACCAAGTGTTTGTTGAAATGCCCGCATGAAATAAAAATTTGAATTTTTGAAAATTTCCAATTGGGTTGGTCATTATATTGGATAGGGACTCTAAAACAATTTTTGTTAGGTCAAGAGGTGGTGTTTTGCTCCAGGGCTAATTTGAATTTGGGGTGGTCATATGATTCAGATTCAAACTTTGGTTGAAGTTTGAGTGATGCTCTGGTTTGAATTTTGAGTAGATTCTTGTTGGTTGAGTTAGTATGTAACTTGGTTAAGCTCAACTAACAGGCCAAACATGAAGGTGGGTTCTATATTTCTTAATTCAAGGGCTCAAAGTAGGGTAGTCAAACAGATTTCCTATATCATCTTTTTCTTCTCTTTTTCTTTCTTATTTTTATTTCTGGTTGCTTTGGTTCTTATAATCCTTCTCAATTGATTCTGTTGGTTCACTTAGAATTAACTAGACAATACACAATCAAAAACAACACACATGAAATCATAGAATACATAGAGTAGAAAATACATGTATGCATAAAATAATGAGTAAAAAGTTTTATTTGGGTCCAAAATTTGGTACTTTATTTAATAAGAAGTGGATTACAATTTCTGAGTTGTTACACTACTGAAGTTTGTACTGTTGATAGCATTGTGCCTGAACCTTATTTTGAGAAGTCACCTTTCCCTGCTAAGGTAAAAAAGTATTCTACTTTGGTAAGTGTGTCTAATAAAAGCACTAAGAAAGCTGCAGAGCCTGGTGAGCAAATTACTATTAAGTCTCCTGTAGCTATATTGAAGGACATTGTTACTAAAGATGTAGGGGATGAATATATTCTTTTTTGTGAAGATGCTTCTAACATTATCTCTCATCCTAAAAGGCATAGGAAAACAAGTGTTCCTGTTATTTCTGTCAGGATTGGAGATCATTGCTATTATGGTTTATGTGATATTGGTGCCAGTGCAAGTGCCATTCCCTTAGAGCTTTATAAAGAAATTATGCATGAGATTGGCGCTTGTGAACTTGAAGATATTGATGTGCTTGTTCAGCTTGCTAACAGAGAGACTGTTTGGCCTCTTGGTATTGTTCGAGATGTGGAAGTTCTATGCGGTAAGACTAAATACCCCACTGATTTTCTAGTACTTGGTAAGGAGGCTAGTAAAACTTGTCCTATTATTTTTGGTAGACCCTTTTTGAATACGTGTGGCGCCGTGATAGACTGTAAGAAGGAGAAATTTTTTACTAAGTTTAATGAAGAGTCTTATGAGTTTAATTTTTCCAAGTTTGCTAAGACTTCTTATGAAAATAACACGCCTAATGAAAATTTTCGAGTTGAACAGCTTGCTTCTATTGCTCTTGCTCCTAATAATGCTTTGCAGCAATTCATGGAAGATCATGAGAGCGATGTTTTCAGTAAGGAAAGAGAAGAGATTGATGATATTTTCCTTCGTCAACAACCATTAATCAAGCACAATTTACCTGTGGAGGATCTTGGTACCACTTTGCCACCTAAGGAAGATCATGTTTTTGAATTAAAACCTTTACCTGATGATCTTAAATATGCTTATATAGATGATAAGAAAATATATCCTGTTATTATTAGTTCTAAGCTTTCAGGAAAGGAAGAAGAAAGGTTATTGGAGATATTGAGGAAACACCGGGGAGCTATGGGATATACTCTTGATGATTTAAAAGGAATTTGTCCCACTTTATGTCAGCATGCTATTAACATGGAGAAAGACGCGAAGCCGGTTGTGGAGCATCAACGCTGCCTAATTCCCAAGATGAAGGATGTGGTAAGAAATGAGGTATTAAAGCTCCTTGATGCTGGTATTATTTATCCTATTGCTGATAGTAGATGGGTTAGTCCTGTTCATTGTGTTCCTAAGAAAGGAGGTATGACTGTTGTGCCTAATGAGAATAATGAGCTTATTCCTCAGAGGGTAGTAGTTGGTTAAAGGATGTGCATTGACTATAGAAAAGTTAACAAGGTTACTAAGAAAGATCATTATCCTTTACCATTTATAGATCAGATGTTAGAAAGGTTGTCTAAGAAGTCGCACTTTTGTTTTCTTGATGGTTATTCCGGTTTCTCTCAGATTGCTATTAGAAAGGAAGATCAAGAGAAAACCACTTTTACTTGTCCTTATGGAACTTATGCTTATAGACGCATGCCTTTTGGTTTATGCAATGCTCCTGCTACTTTTCAAAGATGCATGTCTGCTATTTTTCATGGTTTTTGTGAAGAAATTGTGGAGGTTTTCATGGATGATTTCTCTATCTATGGAACTTCTTTTGATAATTGTTTGCACAATCTTGATAAAGTTTTGCAGAGATGTGAAGAAACTAATCTTGTTCTTAATTGGGAGAAATGCCACTTTATGGTAAATGAAGGAATTGTCCTTGGACATAAAATTTCTGAAAGAGGTATTGAAGTTGACAGAGCAAAAGTTGAGGCAATTGAAAAAATGCCCTGTCCCAGAGATGTTAAAGGTATTCATAGTATTCTTGGTCATGCTGGTTTCTATAGGAGGTTTATTAAAGATTTCTCTAAGATTTCAAAGCCTCTTACTAATCTTCTTCAAAAAGATGTACCATTTGTCTTTGATGATGATTGTAAGGAAGCTTTTGAAACTCTTAAGAAGGCTTTAACTACTGCTCCTATTGTTCAACCACCTGATTGGAATTTACCCTTTGAAATTATGTGTGATGCTAGTGATTTTGCTGTTGGTGCTATTCTTGGACAGCGCATAGATAATAAGTTGAATGTTATTCATTATGCTAGTAAGACTCTTGATGCTGCTCAGAAGAATTATGCTACCACTGAGAAAGAGTTTCTTGCTATTGTTTTTGCATGTGATAAGTTTAGATCTTATATTGTTGATTCTAAAGTTACTATTCATACTGATGACGCTACTATTAGATATCTTATGACTAAGAAGGATGCTAAGCCTAGGCTTATTAGATGGTTGTTGCTTTTACAAGAGTTTGATTTGCATATCGTAGATAGGAAAGGTGCTGAAAATCCTCTGGCTGACAATTTGTCTAGATTGGAAAACATTTCTTTTGATCCTATACCTGTTAATGATAGTTTTCCAAATGAACAGTTGGCTGCAATAAACGTAACTTCACAAGACCTTTCTTGGTATGCTGATTATGCTAACTTTATTGTTTCCAAGTATTTGCCTCCAACCTTTACAGCTCAGCAAAGAAGGAAATTCTTTTATGATTTGAGGCATTACTTTTGGGATGACCCACACTTATATAAAGAAGGAGTTGATGGTATTATGCGAAGATGCGTACCAGAATATGAGCAACAAGAAATATTGAGGAAATGCCATGGCAGCGCTTATGGAGGACATCATGCTGGAGATAGAACCACACAAAAGGTTCTACAATCAGGTTTTTATTGGCCAACCCTCTATAAAGATGCTAGAAGGTATGTTTTATCTTGTGATGAATGTCAAAGAGTTGGTAATATTTCTAGACGCAATGAAATGCCTATGAATTATACTCTTGTTATTGAACCGTTTGATTGTTGGGGATTTGACTTTATGGGTCCTTTTCCTCCTTCAAAAGGCTATATCCACATACTTGTTGCTATTGATTATGTTACTAAATGGGTAGAAGCCATACCTACAAAGAGTGTCGATGGTGAGACTTCGTTAAAAATGCTTAAGGATGTTATTTTTCCTAGGTTTGGTGTGCCTAGATACCTTATGACTGACGGAGGTTCTCATTTTATTCACGGTGGTTTTAGAAAAACTCTTGCTAGATATGATGTTAATCAGAGAATTGCTTCTGTTTATCATCCTCAAACTAGTGGGCAGGTAGAGCTTTCAAATAGAGAGATCAAGTCTATCTTGCAGAAGACTGTCAATAGATCTAGGAAAAATTGGGCTAGCAAGTTAAACGATGCTTTATGGGCTTATAGAACTGCTTATAAGAACCCCATGGGCATGTCTCCTTATAAGACGGTTTACGGAAAAGCTTGTCACTTGCCTTTAGAATTAGAACACAAAGCTTTTTGGGCAGTGAGAGAGAGCTTAATAGGGATTTTAAACTCGCCGGTGAGAAAAGGTTGTTAGATTTGAGTTCTCTAGATGAGTGGAGAAATGAAGCGTATGAGAATGCCAGACTTTTCAAAGAGAAAGTCAAGCAATGGCATGATAAGAGAATTCTTAAAAGAGAGTTTCATGTTGGTGACAAAGTTCTTTTGTATAGGTCTCGTCTCAGATTTTTTGCAGGAAAATTACTCTCTAAATGGGAAGGACTATTTGTTATTGTGGAAGTGTACCGCTCAGGTGCGATAAAGATTGCTTCATTGAAAGATGACACTACACAAGTGGTGAATGGGCAAAGACTCAAACATTATATTGCTGGAGATTCTTATAATGAAGATGTAGATGTTATTGAAACAGTTTCTCCGGAAGAATTCATCCAAGGCAATTTGCAGAAACCTGCAGAGTTTGTTTTCGAATAGGTAATAGTTCTAGTCAGAAAAGTTTCGTGTTGAACTCTTCCTTTATTATTTTTGTTGTTTTTACTAAATATGAAAAATCACGAGATGAAAACGGGCAGGAAAAGGAGTCTGGGTGCTCCTCACACACAGGGGGCGCGGGCCCACCTCTGGCCGCGCCGCCCTGGTGTGAGAACACCTCGAAGCTCGTTTCCGTCCCGGTTTCCTCCTGTGATTTTGTTTTGATGTATAATTTTCGCTTATATAACCCCCCAGAGTACCCGAGGTCTGTATATCATTTTCTCATCGTGTTTTGTTTCGAGCTATTTCTGTCAGGGATTTTTATCAGCTTTGGAGTTACAATGTCTTCGTCCGGTCCATCCGAGGAGAACCCTCTTACAGATTCCATTAATCCGTATGTGAGGGAGCTGAAGATGCATCCGAAGGAGTTGTTGCTCAAAGATGGGGAGTTGTAGATCAAAGATGTCCAAGTCTCCAAGGGGGGAGGAAGTCTCGAAGCGAGGATGGAAGCACTGGAACAAGAAGTTTTTAAATACAAGAAGATGGCAGAACGCGAGGTGGAAATCATCCATAGGATTAGTCAAGAGCTTGTTACCAAGTACACGAAGGAGACTACAGAACTCTGGAAGGATATCTTTTCGCTCCATGAGACCACTAGCCAATTACAAGCACAACTCTACGACTTGCAGAACCAAAATTGTGAGTATGAAGCTAGATTTCAACAAATGAGTGTTGCTGCAAGTTTCAGGATATTGGAGACCAAGACATCCTTCCTTGACGGAGGACCTCTGCCTTGGAAGTATGACAACGATGAAGATTCACCACTACCGCCAAAGGAGTAATTCGTCATCGGTATTGGCATCCCCTTGGTTTGTTCCAAGCTTGGGGGAGTGCCGCGGTATCACATCATCACCTTTTTACTCATTTACTTTTCAAGTCGAGTCATATCATGAATAGAGAAATTATCCTATAGAATAGTTTGCAGTGTGGAAGTATCCTCCTTAGTTGGTTATCTATGTATCCCTTGGTGTGAGTTGCGGTAATGAAATATTAATGAGAAGTTTTATCGTTTACTTTCCGCACACTTTATTTTAGTTTGCAATGTTTCTTATATGATTAGTCTTGTTGATTAGTATTGGTGTCACTTTGGGAGCGTGAGTAAATTTAGTTGGTTTTGGCAAACTTAGCTTGGTCAGTAGCAACATTACCTTGAGGTTTGAGTAGGAAAAGAATAAAGAAGTGCTTGTAGTTACATCACTTCAGTTTTCCTTATGATTGGATTATAAGCATTATTATTCTCAAAGTTAAAATCGTTGTACCTTCAAGGAAGTTTGCATGATTGTTCTTATTATATGTATGTTTGTTTGTTTCATGCAACTCTTATGCTTGCTACCCAGCCTTGCTAGCCAAAGACTTGTACTGAGAGGAAATACTTCTCGTGCAACCAACTCCTAAAAACCAAGTCACTTCCAAAGAGTCCACTAAAAATTCCTATGCATGGTATTTCAAGCCATTCCAAGTAAATTTTCATGTGCTACCTTTCAAAAACCTTCAAATACTTCTCATGTTGTGCCACTATTTTTAGCTCATGAGGACGTAGTGGATGGGTTTGTTATCTTCCATACTAAATTAAGTACCCCTCGACTAGGCAGCTTCATCTGCTCGTCACTAATTTTGCAAGGGAGCTGGTCAGACCATTATAATCTCAAAAAGAAAAGAAAGAAAAGAGCACTCCTCCATGGTATGTGAAAGTTGGTCGGCACCCGATGGAATCGGTTAGCCATGGTTTGAGAAAGGAAAAAGGTGGGGAGGAGTGCCAAGCTATAAAAGAGCAACAATGTGCCAATTAATCAAACATCTCAGAACTGCTCTCACTTGTTTAGTATGGAAGATATCAAGAACTCCGTTGCTAGTCGTTGACAAAAGCAACCACCTCTCAAAACAATTTTTACCTCTATTTTACAAATGAAAAGATCTAGCACATGTTTAATCCCTGCTTCCCTCTGCGAAGGGCCTATCTTTTGCTTTTATGTTGAGTCAACCTATTCCCTTCTATCTCAAGCAAGCATTCGAGTTGTTATGTTTCACTCATCCATATGTTGATCCGTTTAATCATGTTTACTATCTTCCTTGTTTTGTACAATGCTTTTGTCTGAAGGAATATATCTTTGAAACTTTCTATGAATGCAAAAAGTTTGTTTCATTGAGCATATGGTTTTTGCTATATTAGCTCTGTTTTAAAAAGGCTCCATTTAAAGGCTAGTATAGTTTGTTTATTGTTCTCTGACCAAGAACTAAGGTTTGCCACCACCAATTATAGTTTACTTTGTGCATCTTTATATGTGATTCCCTTTACTTATTGCAAGCCTATATTATATAAAGGGAAGTTGCTGCCTATTATAACTTGTGCCTTGGTGAATGTGATGCTTCTTGTCCGTATTTTGATTATTGACACTTCACTCCATAAACCTGTGGTCATATTTACCGAGTTTAGTTTTCGCTTGGGGACAAGCGAGGTCTAAGCTTGGGGGGGTTGATACGTCCATTTTGCATCACTGTTTTGTATCATAATTTGCTGTTATTCGTTGATATATTTCATATTTAGAGATGATACTTATGTTGTTTCCTCTGTTTTTACATGTTTGATGATCATTGGAGGATTTGCTGCCGGAGTCAGGATTCTGCTGGAAAAGGACCGTCAAGACACCATATTTCGGAAGATCAGGAAAATTCTAGAAAAAATACCAGAAAATTATATTTTACCAAAAGACTCCGGAAGCCAGAAGGAGGAGTCGAGGGGAGCCAGAGGGCAGGCTCACACATAGGGGGCGCGACCTGGCCTCTGGCCGCGCCGGCCCTGTGTGAGGCCACCCTGGCCCACTCCAGGCCTCGCCCTTTCGTGTACTTCATCGTCCCCAAAAACCTAAGTCAAGGGGGGGGGGGGCTCAGAGATAGACACCGCCACCTCTGTGGGGCGGAAAACACCAGAGAGAGAAAAGATCTCCGGCAGAGAGAAATCTGCCGGGGAAATTCCTTCCCAGAGAGGGGAGATCGTCGCCATCATCATCACCATCGCACCGGACTTCATCGGGATCATCATCATCATCTCCATCACCAGCACCTTCATCTCCACCATCACCTCGCCATCCCGCTATAACATCTTGAGTTGAATCTTGTCAAATTCTTAGGAGAAACTTTCCCGGTGTTGATTACTCTTGTGGTTGATGCTATTGAGTGGAACCGTTGAATTAAGGTTTATGTTCAGATTGTTATTTACCATTATTTCACCTCTGATCATGATCCATATGATGTCTTGTGAGTAGTTCGTTTAGTTCTTGAGGACATGGGAGAAGTCAAGTCGTTAGTAGTGGAATTATGTTGAGTAATATTTAATGGTTTGATATTTATTTGTTGTGGTGCTATTTCACTAGTGGTGTCATGTGAACGTCGACTACATGATACTTCACCATTTATGGGCCTAGTGAGATGCATTGTGTATTTGGCTACCAATTGTGGGGTTGCTGGAGTGACAGAAACCTAAACCTCTGTTGGGAAACCATTGCACCAGGGAGCGTAGGATCTTAGAGTTTAAGGCTGTGGTTAGATTTATCTTAATTACTTTCTTGTATTTGCGGATGCTTGCAAGGGGTATAATCACAAGTGTGTATTTATCCTAGTAAGGGTAGTGCGCTAGCACAGGTTCACCCCCATAACACTTATCAAACCAGTAAAGATTATTTAGCGGAATGAAGCGAAAGCACTTGACAGAAACTCCCGTGTGTCCTCGAGAACGTTTGGTCATCATAAGTTACACCACCGGCTTGTCCTTTGCTAAAGAAAGGATTGGGCCAGTTGCTGCAATTATTACTACTGTCTTTTATTTACTCGTACTTTATTTATTTGCACTACCAAATACCCCTGAAAACCCGTTTGCAAGTATTTACAGTGAAACCTTGATCAAAACCACTTGTCAACACCTTCTGCTCCTCGTTTGGTTTGACACTCTTATTTATCGAAAGTACTACGATACACCCCCTATACTTGTGGGTCATCAGGGGGCTATCTCTTTCCCCGCACCCTTTTCTTCGCGGGCTCCTTTTCGCGTATGGGATTCAGCTTCATGATCTGAATCCCAATACGATTATGCACATTGCGTGTTTTATCATTCTCTGTGAATGCTTCTTGGGGATAGAGCCCCATTGGGCGCTTTGGCGCCGGATTTTCACCGTCTGGCACCCACTGCATTACCAAACTGGCGGCTTCAGTTGTCAGGTGCGCCCAGACGTTCCATACTTCAACCTCCAGACGCCCAAAAACAATCCCAGCTGGAGGACGAAATGGTTCTATGCCAAGGACAAGTCCTCCACTGGCGAAGACTTCGGGCTCGAGGAATTTCGGGCCACCACCATTCTTCGACCATGGGGGTCTTGGAGGCATGAGCTTTCCGATGAAGAAATGAGGATCACGGAGCCTCTGATGGAGAAAATCCAGCAGCTTCGAGCCACGCCGAAGAAGAAGCTTTCGGGCGTTCAGCTCATTCGGACCTTCATAGAGCGCCGGGTCCAGCCGCTCGCTGCTCGAGCCCACTGCATGTGGGACTACAGCGATCGCCGGGACTCGACACGAATCTCTCCCGATGAGTTGCACGAAGCGGAGATCGATGATAGCGTGCGTGCCGTCACCAATATCAAGAAGAAGTCGATTGTGCCGAAAGTCTTCGGCGCGGTGGCCTTCAGCAAGGCCTTCCCCCGCACTGAGGAACGCTTTTCATATTAGCCGAATGTTTCTTTCCTACTGCAGTCTTGTTGATCAGAATCGAATGTGATGGGAACTCTTGCTCAGGTCATCAACATAGCTCGATGTTATCCGCCCCAACCCGAAGTGGGTGAATATCCAGGGCGCGACTTCATTGAGGTTTCAGAAGAATCAACTTCTGCGGCTCCATCGCCATCGCGAGCACTGGCCACGAAGAAGAAAGTTGTTGATGCCGACATCATCGAAGATTCAGAAGATCTTGGCGACACACACTTCTCCTCTGGTGACGATGATGATAGCGTGATTCCTGCCGCGCCTCTGAGCAGCCGCCCCCCTCTTCGACTTGGGAAGAAGATTCTTCCGAAGTTTGGTCTCGACGCATCGTAAGTTTCCCTGTCGAACTTCCTTTTCGTATAATTTCGTCTTGGGTTGACTGCACTATGTTGACTTCGACGCCTGCTTCAGATCTTCCACCGAGGAGACTTCGGCGAGCCCGGGTGACCGTGATCGATATCAAGTTCGACCCCACGATTCCGCCCTCGAGCAGACCGCGAACTCGTAGGACAAAGCAGCTGGAGACGCCGCGCTCGAGGTCGATCTCCCGAAGCCGCTGCTACTCACGTGATGGTGCCAGAAAAGACTGTGGCGTTTAGTTGACGTGGGAGCAGTAAGTCCTTGTGCGTGGTGATGACCAGCCCGTTGGGAACCCCAAGAGGAAGGTATGATGAGTGTAGCGGCTAGTTTTCCCTCAGTTAAGAAACCAAGGTTTATCGATCAGGAGAAGAGAGACGATGACGACTAAAGGTGTTTGTGGAACCTGCACACACACAAACAAATACTTTGTCCCCAACTTGCGATGAGGTTGTCAATCTCACCGGTTTGCTTGAAACAAAGGTTATGAGTGTATCGAGTGGAAAACAGTAGTAATATGCGAGTAAAGTAAACAGTGCGGGAAAAGTAAACAGGTGATTGCAATATGATTAAAATAGGACCGGGGTCCACAGTTCACTAGTGGTGTCTCTCCATAGATAAAATAACATGCTGGGTAAACAAATTACAGTTGGGCAATTGATAGAATAAAGATAACGTGATATGTCAAGAAGATCACTATGAGATTTACTCTGGGCATTACAACAAAATACATAGACCGCCATCCAACTGCATCTATGACTAATAATCCACCCCCGGGGATATCATCCGAACACCCTAGAAGTATTAAGTTGCGAACAACAGATAATTGCATTAAGCAAAGTGTGTAATGTAAACAAAGCATATGCCCTTGAGCATATGAATGTTGTTTTCTCCCTAGTAGCAACAGCACATCTACCACCTTAGAGGTTTCTGTCACTCCCCCAGGTGAAATAGAGACATGAACCCACTATCGAGCATAAATACCCCCTCTTGGAGTCACTAGCAACTACTCGGCCAAGATAGCTACTAACAACGGAGAGCATGCAAGATCATAAACAACATAGAGATAACAAAAGATATAATTTAGTACAACAACTTAATCATAAACACCAATATTCATCGGATCCCAACAAACCAACATCATAGAATTACATAACGGTGATCTCAATCATGTAGGGCAGCTCATGAGATCTAAACATGAAGCACATGGTGGAGAAGACAACCATCTAGCTACTGCTATGGACCCATAGTCCAAGGTAGACTACTCACTCATCGCTCCGGAGGCAAGCATGGCGATGAAGAAGACCTCCGGTGGCGATTCCCCTCTCCGGCAGGGTGCCGGGAAGAGCTTCTGGACCCTCCCGATCTTCGGGTCGACGGCGGCGGCGGATCGCGATGTATTCTGGAAAACTGATCGGGCTTAGGTTTTTCTCGTCAGGGGGTATATATAGGCGAAGGGGCGATGTCAGGAGAGGGACCAGGTGTCCTCACACAGGGGTGGCGCGGCCAGGGGCTAGGCCGCGCCGCCCCCTTGTGTGGGGCCCTGGTGGCCCACCTCCGTCAGCTCTTCGGATGTCTGGAAGCTTCCCCGTGAAATATGACTTCAGGAACTTGTTTCGTCCAATTCCGAGAATATTTCCTGTGTATCACTTCTGAAACACAAAAACAGCAGAAAACAGGAAACTGGCACTGTGGCACTTCGTTAATAGGTTAGTTCCGGAAAATGTATAAAAAAGCCACTAAGTGTAACGAAACAATAGGCAAATGGTGTAAAAACAAGCATGGAGCATCAAAAATTATAGATACGTTTGAGACGTATCAAGCATCCCCAAGCTTAACTCCTGCTCGTCCTCGAGTAGGTAAGTGATAACAAAAGAATAATTTTTTAGGTGACATGCACCTACACAATCTTGATCATATATGTAAGCATTGGTGAGCTGGGATCAATAGAACTTAAAACATGGGCATGAAAGATATAATCATGACAGTAAGAACTTAGCAACCATGTTGTAAACATGTAAATGAACACAAACAAAAGATCATGATAATGAAACAATGAAAGTCAAACGTGTGTTCAAATCATAAGGAAAAACATACAAATGGTTTTCAGCTTGTCCTTCAAAGAGAGCAAAACATAAATGCATAGGACACCTCAAAGTTTAAGAGGGCGACTAGATACAAATAATTTAAGAACAAGTGAAACCAACAATATGAGTCAATCAATGAACTTTGGGACAATGCATATCACACTAAGAATGACAACTATGCTCTCTTAGTGGTGCATAAAGAAAGAAGGTGGTGACTCAACATAAAAGTAGAAGAAAGGCCCTTCGCAGAGGGAAGCAGTGATTGCAAGTTTTATAACCTTCAAAAATTATGGTACTTACCAGCTTTGAGCTCTCATTGCCCCCATCATAAGCATCTTGAATGGTTAAAGTTAATGCGAGAACAGTTATGATGCATATGCTTGACAAATCATAAGTTGAAAACCTCGTGTCCCGTGAATACGAGTACCCAAACCATGCTAATTTACTTAGAGTCCCAAGCAAGGCTCTTGTCATTGTAAGTATATGCATATCATTGAGAACCGCCAATGGGGTACCTCCGTGCCCGATGACATGGAACAAGCCCACACCAAAATGACAGGACAAGCAGACAATGAACACCTCGACATCTCTTTTATTTGCTATATTGTTAGCTTTTTATTGTGAGATGCGTCGTCGAATGTTCACCATGGGTATGCTGCAAATTTCCACCATGAATTATGCATGGCTTAGATTGGCGGCCCGGCGTTTCCCTAACACATATAAAAACTCCATGATCCTCACAAGATTCCCAATTCATTTCACACAGCGGGCATCCATAAACAAAAGATCACGATATCAACTCAAAAAGAAGTGCAATGTTGAAAGCTTGCCCCATGACAGCATGGCTGGGCTAGAATCCAACTTACAACTTGCAAGCATAACAACTCAGCATAAAAGACCACAATGTCAAATTTTTAAGAACAGGAAAAAGTAAAGTGTGCCTTCCGGTTCATGAGAGCTTTACTGACCGAATTTCGCATAACACTGGTAAGAGTTTAATTTGAAGAGAATATAAAAGCAAGTCAAATTTACTTGGAATAGCAAATTGCTAGTAGGTATGTATGGTGGACACTTTGGAAAACTTTGGCTTTTAGGAGTTGGATGCACGAGTAGAGCTCATACTCAGTACAAGGCGAGGGCTAGCAAAAGACTGGGAGCGACCAACTAAGAGAGCAGTAATGGCCATAATCATGCAAAGCGACAAAGCGACATTAAAAGAAGCATAAGAAGGCATCAAAAGTCAAAAACTAAATGATCATAGAGGCTAATGGCGACTTTGTATGAGTCTAACATGTGTGAGCATGCGCCAAGTCAACCCAAATAAAGCATCAAGGAGAAAACCAAAATAATGCTTCCATACAATAAAAACAACACATGATTTTTCAAAGGCTCATTAAGCAATCTCAGTTATTTGAGACAAGTCATGCTACAGAAAAACCACTAAGCATACTATCAAAAAGACATCAAGCATGACATGAAAAAGACTAAGCCGCAGTCTACACAAGCTCCTTCTTGTACCACTATTTTGCACAAAGCTTTTTCTCTTTTCCAACACCATTTGAAATTTTTATAAACACCTCTTTTGATGAAAACCAATGAATACCAGAGGCAAAAATACACCTTGATGAAAAGATATGACAAGATCTGAACGCATATCAAGGCGAAAACGAAAACCAAAAGCAGTAGCAGAAAAAGTAGAATGCTCGATTTTTAATAAGAGTGAAAACTAGAGCGTTCTTTGCAAGTGAAAACGAGTACATCTCCTCCAAAGGGAATTTGTTGGGGTCCAACCATTTATTGCAGCAAACAAACAAACTAAACCAACTAAGAAAACTAAAACAACTGACGCTCCAAGAAAAACACATAGTGCATGAAGCAATAAAAATATAGTGTTTTGAAAGGTGACCTGATTTTTGCCGATGAAGAAGGGGTGCCTCGGGGGCATCCCCAAGCTTTGACGCTTGTACTTCTTGGATATTTCTTGGGGTGATGCATGGGCATCCCCAAGCTTGAGCTTTTGTCCATTCTTCAACTCATCTCATCATTCTCCAATCCCTACACTTGAAAACTTCCTTCATACAAAACTAAACACAATTCTATTAGCAACATTAGTGTAAGCATAAAATATATTCAACCTCTTTTAGCTTCAGGTTTCAACCCAAAACCACCACATATAAAGTATATACTACTGTAGCAACTTCCACAAGAGTTCCATGATCAAAAAGAACTCAAAAGAAAGCGATAAAGTGGCAAAAACAAATATTGGCAGAAATCTGTCAAAACTGGACAGCTGACAAAGGACGAATTTTTGAGGGATTTTCCGTTGCTCAAATCAAAAAGTGTTTAACTAAGAAAAGTTTGGATATAACCTGGGGCATATGCACAAGAAATCGCAGGTCCAAAAGATAAACAGAGAATTTTTACGAATTTTTATGGTGCAACACCGAAAACAGTTTCAGGACAGCAATAACCCCAAATCTTTACCTCACTCAAATTAGAGGCTTCTCTTGGCACAAAAACGAAATAAACAAGATAAGGAGCGGTCATTACAGTAGTAATGACTTCCAAGACTCAAATAAAAGAAAAATTACTGAAAAGTAAACAATGGGTTATCTCCCAAGAGTGCTTTTCTTTAACGCCTTTGAGCTAGGCGCAGAAAATTGCGAATCAAGTAATATCAATAGAAGCATTAAGATCGACAGCAGAGATCTTTTCAACAATGAAGGAAAACATGTTCAACTGAGTTTTTGAAACTCCTTTACGATCACGCATTGGCACACTACTTTCATCAAAAAGATTTTCAGGGCAAATCCAACTGGAATTCTTTTCCCAAGCATCATGAATTCCTATAAGTTCATAAGGTATTGGTACTTTAAAATCATCGGGCGTACCAACAACCTTAACAGGCGAGCCAAGCTTATTAAACTTCTTAAAAACTTTCCTAGCCTCAATTGCAACATCTCTAAATTCTGTGCGCAAGGTTTCTAAGATAAAAGCTTTCTTTTCGGGATCCTTAATTTCATGAAGCTTGAGGAACATGTATTGCATATAAGGATTAAGACTAGCAAACCTAGTTTCCAACATATCAATTAAACAAACAGAAGCAACTTCAATACTAGGAGCAAGCTCAATCCAAGACTTTTCCTCAACTTCCTCATGCATACTAATGTGATTAAAGAACTCCTCAATGTTACTTTTGCCAATAATCGAACCACTCCCTACAGAGAGGTCCTCCAGAACGAACTCAGGGAACAATATGATAAACTAAAGTAAAGAAATAACAACTACCAAGGATTCTAATCTTTTGGGCTTTTGATATAAAAAGCAATGCAGGTAAAATAAAAAAAAGTAAAGCAAAACAAATAACAAAGCAAAGAATGTGTGTGCGAAGAACTCCCCTCGCAGAAGTCTTCTCTCTTCCCCGGCAACGGTGCCAGAAAAGAAGCTGCTACTCGCGTGATGGCGCCAGAAAAGACTGTGGCATTTAGTTGACGTGGGAGCAGTAAGTCCTTGTGCGTGGTGATGACCAGCCCGTTGGGAACCCCAAGAGGAAGGTATGATGAGTGTAGCGGCTAGTTTTCCCTCAGTTAAGAAACCAAGGTTTATCGATCAGGAGAAGAGAGACGATGACGACTGAAGGTGTTTGTGGAACCTGCACACACACAAACAAATACTTTGTCCCCAACTTGCGATGAGGTTGTCAATCTCACCGGTTTGCTTGAAACAAAGGTTATGAGTGTATCGAGTGGAAAACAGTAGTAATATGCGAGTAAAGTAAACAGTGCGGGAAAAGTAAACAGGTGATTGCAATATGATTAAAATAGGACCGGGGTCCACAGTTCACTAGTGGTGTCTCTCCATAGATAAAATAACATGCTGGGTAAACAAATTACAGTTGGGCAATTGATAGAATAAAGATAACGTGATATGTCAAGAAGATCACTATGAGATTTACTCTGGGCATTACAACAAAATACATAGACCGCCATCCAACTGCATCTATGACTAATAATCCACCCCCGGGGATATCATCCGAACACCCTAGAAGTATTAAGTTGCGAACAACAGATAATTGCATTAAGCAAAGTGTGTAATGTAAACAAAGCATATGCCCTTGAGCATATGAATGTTGTTTTCTCCCTAGTAGCAACAGCACATCTACCACCTTAGAGGTTTCTGTCACTCCCCCAGGTGAAATAGAGACATGAACCCACTATCGAGCATAAATACCCCCTCTTGGAGTCACTAGCAACTACTCGGCCAAGATAGCTACTAACAACGGAGAGCATGCAAGATCATAAACAACATAGAGATAACAAAAGATATAATTTAGTACAGCAACTTAATCATAAACACCAATATTCATCGGATCCCAACAAACCAACATCATAGAATTACATAACGGTGATCTCAATCATGTAGGGCAGCTCATGAGATCTAAACATGAAGCACATGGTGGAGAAGACAACCATCTAGCTACTGCTATGGACCCATAGTCCAAGGTAGACTACTCACTCATCGCTCCGGAGGCAAGCATGGCGATGAAGAAGACCTCCGGTGGCGATTCCCCTCTCCGGTAGGGTGCCGGGAAGAGCTTCTGGACCCTCCCGATCTTCGGGTCGACGGCGGCGGCGGATCGCGATGTATTCTGGAAAACTGATCGGGCTTAGGTTTTTCTCGTCAGGGGGTATATATAGGCGAAGGGGCGATGTCAGGAGAGGGACCAGGTGTCCTCACACAGGGGTGGCGCGGCCAGGGGCTAGGCCGCGCCGCCCCCTTGTGTGGGGCCCTGGTGGCCCCCCTCCGTCAGCTCTTTGGATGTCTGGAAGCTTCCCCGTGAAATATGACTTCAGGAACTTGTTTCGTCCAATTCCGAGAATATTTCCTGTGTATCACTTCTGAAACACAAAAACAGCAGAAAACAGGAAACTGGCACTGTGGCACTTCGTTAATAGGTTAGTTCCGGAAAATGTATAAAAATGCCACTAAGTGTAACGAAACAATAGGCAAATGGTGTAAAAACAAGCATGGAGCATCAAAAATTATAGATACGTTTGAGACGTATCAGCCGCCGTCTCCTCCGAAGAAAAAGATGATCGAGCCCGAGTTCGTTCTAGTTTCTTCCTCCGGCGAGCCTTCCGGCCCCAAAAGCCATGTAAGCCCGAAAATCCTAGCTTTACGATTCTTATGTTTGCCTATCAGTAGCCCCCGAGGGTGAGTCGAAGTGTTTACACTTGGGCTTGCCCTCCAAACAACTATTCGAGATCTCATCTTTGCTTCTGCTTGTTTAGCCTGTTGTCAGGGATTTATCGAAGGTATGCAAGAACTTTCTTGCGCTGGAGGAAGAAAACCGACAGTTATCCGCACAGATCGAAGACGTGCAATGTGAGTACTGTTTCCGTCCATCTGATATCTTGTTCCGATGCTTTTGCTTCCTTTTCTTAACACGATACTCCCCGAATGAACAGGGATCGCAGCGCAAGCTGCTACTGACAAGACGTCCTTGAAAGCACAGCTGGACGATCTTGTGGCAGAGAAGTCCGAGCTGAAGGCCAAAGCTGATGGGTTGGTCGACGAGGTTGCCCGGCTTAAATCTGAATCGACCAAGGCCCAGCAGCTTGCTAAGACGCATCGTCTGGAAGCTGAGTCGAGGGAGAAGGACCTGCATCAGCGTCTATAGACTTCCCTCGATATCTTGCGTGGTAAGCCTTCGATATCCTTTAGTTGAATGTTTCGCGCCGATTAAGTCCACCATTGACTGGGGATCTTGTTTCTTCCTGAAGCCGCTGCCGAATTGGACGCTGGGGCAATGAAGGAGCCCGCTGGACTCGAGTCCAGTGTTGGTAGCGCCGAGCGCCTATGTCAGGAAGTGCGCGACCTCCTGGCGAAGGTACGGTCGACACTTGACCGCGTTCGCGACGTATCCATCCCTGACTGGACCAGCAACACCATGGCCGGCATCCTTGAAGCCCTGGCGGTGAAGACAGATGGCAAGGATCCTTTAGTTGCTGCGGTTCGCTGACAGGTAACTATTGGCTCCGAGTCTATCTTCTCTATGCTAATGATGCACGGGGTTGAGTTCGACACCGACAAGGTCACGGGCACGTACCCGAAGGACAAGGACGGACGTGACATTGCTCCGATAGGCTATCTTGAGCGCGCCCGCAACTTGTCTGCTCGGATGACGAGCTTTCTGGCGGAGAGGAATGAGAGGAGAGCGACCGCGAAGGCTCAAAAGCGTAGTGCCTCCGGTGCACCATCTGGCAAGGTCGCTGGCAGTTCAGCATAGTTTAGACGATGCCTCTGTTGTTTTTCTGTAATTGACTTCGTAGTGCCGTATCGAAGGCTGTGGTTTAATTCGTGAACATTGCTTGCTGTAAATTTGCTGCTTCTATTTTGTCATCTTCCTTCGACGTATTCTGCATCTGTTTGCTGTTTGGTTGCCGATGATTATGTGTGACCGGGGGCCTCCTGTGCAGGACTCGTCCGTGGTCTCAAATGCCTAGCCTATTTCGTATGAAATAGTTGCTAGTTCTTCTAGCGCCGTTGAGAGGAGAGCACCTTCCACGAGCGAACTATCTTTAATTCGATCCTTGCGCGACCAGCTCAAGAACACCCAGCATCAACTGAAAACAGTTACTGCTAAAGTCGACGTTGCCCTTTCCAAGGCATCGTGGGCTGCGGATGCCAAGAAGTTTCTTCTTGAGGAAATCGAGAACCTTGGGAAAGCCATGAAATGTGAGTCTTCCGAGCTCTTGATCTGCTTGTGGTCCAAGCCTGTCGAGTGTGACATTCTTCCCTCTTCTGCAGATGTATGCCTTGATAGTGAAGCCGAAGCTCGGCGCGTGAATGCGCACCTTCGTGCAGCTCAGACGCACGCTAATTCGATCGCTGACAACTTCTGGGCTGACCGATCGAAAGCGTTGAAACTGACAATCCTCCAGGATAGGATCGCCCAGGCTGGAGTTCTGGCCAAAATGAGCCGCAGTGCCCTCGCACTTGTGCATGAGGCAATGTTTCCTCTGAACAACCAACCCGAAGGCCTTCCTGCGCTGCTTGATCGATTCGAGAACGGCGACGCTGTCTACTCCTTCGTTCGGGAACATTTGCAGTGCGGGGATCTGGTCACCCTTTCCTTTGTGCGCGTTCATTACCCTGAGATCGACCTGGAACTGCTAAAGGCGCTCCCTCCAACTCCCAGCGGCCGTGTTGACATGGACCCTCATTATGCTGCTTGTAAGGACACGGCTGATTGCATCGCTCGACAGATCATCACCGAGATTTACCCCAAACATCTGAACCCGGCTTGTCTCTTGTGTATGCATGTACCTTGGGAAATTCTTCAAAGTGCTTGTGCAAATTTTGATAAGTCATACAGGTCGAGGGGCGAAGCCCCCGAGCATGGGTCGAAAGGCGAAGCCCTTGAGCGTAGGTCGAAGGGCGAAGCCCCCGAGCGCAGGTCAAAGGGCGAAGCCCCCGAGCATAGGTCGAAGGGTGAAGCCCTCGAGCGCAGGTCGAAGGGCGAAGCCCCCGAGCGCAGGTCGAAGGGCGAAGCCCCCGAGCGCAAGTTGAAGGGCGAAGCCCCCGAGCGCAAGTCGAAGGGCGATTTTTTTAAGGTGAAGCCCCCAAGTGTGGGTTAGACAATGATATGAGGAAGTGTACTTTATTGCTTGGCGCCGAAGGCGCAATGGTTGAGCGTGGTCTGCTGCCGATGCTTAATTACATAGAGATGGGAGGTGGAGGAAGTGTGCTGATTCTAAGGATAGAATCGACGCAACTGCTATGTGTTCCACGGGTTTTCGACGTCCTTCCCTGTCTTGGGGTCGCGTAGCCGATACGCGCCCCCTGGGATTGCTTCATGGACGAGGTATGGTCCTTCCCATGGTGGCTCCAGCTTCGACTTGCTTGTTTGCTTGAGGCAAAGTACGAGGTTGCCGGGCTCGAAGGACCGTCCGCGTACCTGTCTGCTGTGGTAATTGCGGAGGCTCTGTTGGTAAACTGTCGAGCGGGCGAGAGCGACATTTCGAGCTTCATCCAGCAGGTCTTGGGCATCTGCCAATGCCTTTTTTGCGTCTTCTTCGACGTAGGACACCACGCGGGGCGCGCAGTAGCGCACATCTGTAGGTAGCACCGCCTCTGCTCCGAAAAGCAGGAAGAATGGCGTGTAACCGGTCGAAGAATTGGGTGTTGTCCGCAGGCTCCATAGGATTGACGGTAGTTCTTCGACCCAAGCGCCTGCCGCGCGTTTGAGGGGTCGAAGGAGTCGCTTCTTTAGGCTTGCGCAGACGAGCCCGTTGGCCTTTTTGACTTGGCCGTTGGACTTGGGGTGCGCCACCGAGGCGTACTTGATCTTGATGCCGAGCTTTTTGGCGAATTCTTGAAACTCGTCCGAAGTGAAGTTGGTGCCATTGTCGGTGATGATGCTGTTCGGTACGCCGTACCGGTTGATGATGGATTCGAAGAACTTGACCGCCGTGGTCGCCTCTTGGTTGGTGACAGGGACAACTTCGATCCACTTGGAGAATTTATCCACGGCGACCAACAGGTACGTGTGGCTTCCTCGAGATGACTTGGCCAGGGGCCCTACTTGATCGAGGCCCCATTGCGCGAAGGGCCAAGCAACGGGTATGGTGTGTAGCTCTGACTCGGGCGCGTGCGGCTTAGTGGCGAATAGCTGGCATGCTTCGCACTGCTGGACGATGTTCCTGGCATCGTAGAGGGCCGAGAGCCAGCAGAACCCTGACCAAAAAGCCTTAGCGACTAGAGTTCGACTGCTGGCATGATGCTCGCAGGTCCCTTCATGGATCTCTCGAAGGAGGGCGATTCCATCTTCTTGCGCTATGCACCGTTGGAGTACCCCCGTGGTGCTATGCTTGTAGAGCTCTCCGTTGATTATCGTGAAGGCCTTGGAGCGCCGCATGACCTGTCGACGGTGGATTGGGTCTTCTGGGAGTTCGCCTCGCGCCAGGTAGGCCAGGTACGACTTTGTCCAGACTGCTTCGACGAGCATGACTATAGCTGCGTCTTTGGAGAGGTCTTCTATTCCTGCTGCTGGGGTTGGGTTTGTTTGCTTAGCCCCAAAGCGTGTTGCTAATGCCGGGTCGGTGGCTGGCTTGATCTTGACAGAGCGCTCGAATATCTCCTCAAAGAAAACTCCTGGCGGTATCGGCAGGCACTTGGAGCCAACATTGGCCAGGTTGTCTGCTTCTTCGTTGCTTTCCCTGCCTATGTGCATTACCTCACACCCTTCAAAGTCGCCTTCGAGCTTGTCATACATGGCGCGATATGCGATCATGTTTGCGCAGGTTGCATCGCACTCCTTCATGACTTGCTGGGCGATGAGGTTCGAGTCTCCGTGGATCTTGATGCGGGTGGCCCTGCAAGCTTTTGCCATGTGCATGCCGTGCAGGATGATGTCTACGCACGCGTCTGTTCTTGTAGACAGTGTTGGGCCTCCAAGTGCAGAGGTTTGTAGAACAGCAGCAAGTTTCCCTTAAGTGGATCACCCAAGGTTTATCGAACTCAGGGAGGAAGAGGTCAAAGCTATCCCTCTCAAGCAACCCTGCAATTACGATACAGAAAGTCTCTTGTGTCCCCAACACACCCAATACACTTGTCAGATGTATAGGTGCACTAGTTCGGCGAAGAGATAGTGAAATACAAGTAGTAGTGATGATTATAAGTAGCAAATGTGGTTTGAAATAAATATCACTGCGAGCAAACATGTAACAAAACAGCAAGTAAACGGTGTGCAATGCTTGGAAACAAGGCCTAGGGATCATACTTTCACTAGTGGACACACTCCCAACAAATATAACATAATTGAACAAACAAACAACTTCTCTCCACTATGGTACTCTGAATTACTCTCCTATTGAATAACACTAATCATTGCGTAGGGCTACGAAGCACTCCTCAAAGTTCATCAAGTACTTGACAAACACCACTCATAGAGATATCCAAATCAAATCACAACTCAAGATAGATATTATTGCAACTTAGACCAAGTACTAACACGGTGCACACACTGTCAACATTACACCATGAAAGGAGGAATAGATCACTTCAATACTATCATAGCGATAATTATTCTCATAATCCATAAGAGATCACAATCGTAGCCTAGACCAAGTACCACCACGATGCACGCACTGTCACCATTACACCATGGCAGGAGGAATAGATTACTTTAATAACATCACTAGAGTACACATAATATCTGAATAATAACATCTACTTGTTCAACATGATACAAAGCTTACGATCACATAAAGATCACATCATGGGAGAGAGAGGTGAACCACATAGCTACCGGTAGAGCCCTCAGCCCCGGGGATGAACTACTCCCTCCTCATCATAGGAGACAGCAAGGTTGATGGAGATGGCGGTGAGGTCGATGGAGACGGCGGAGATGGCGATGTAGACCGATGGAGATGGCTCCGGGGGCATTTCCCCGTCCCGGCAGGGTGCTGGAACAGAGACTTCTGTCCCCCGAAATTCGTCGACGGCGGCGGCGGAGCTACGGAACTGTTTCTGGAAAATTGCCGACTCTCTTAGGGTTTTCCGTCCCGAGGCTTCTTATAGGCGAAGGGGCGTCGTCAGGGGGCAGCCAGGGGCTCCTCACACCAGGGTGGTGCGGCCAGGGCCTGGGCCGTGCCACCTATGTGTGAGGGCGGCCTCTGGCCCCCTCCGGCTCTCTTTCGGTCTTCGGGAAGCTTCCGGGAAAAATAAGACTTCTGGAACTTGTTTCGTCCAATTCCGAGAATATTTCCTGTGTAGCTTTTTTGAAACACAAAAACAGCAGAAAACAGGGAACTGGCACTGTGGCGACTTGTTAATAGGTTAGTTCCGGAAAATGCATAAAAGTGCCACGAAGTGTAACGAAACACAAGGCAAATGGTGTAAAAACAAGCATGGAGCATCAAAAATTATAGATACGTTTGAGACGTATCAGCATCCCCAAGCTTAACTCCTGCTCGTCCTCGAGTAGGTAAGTGATAACAAAAGAAAAATTTTTGAGGTGACATGCACCTACACAATCTTGATCATATATGTAAGCATTTGTGAGCTGGGATCATAAGAACTTAAAACATGGGCATGAAAGATATAATCTTGACAATAAGAACTTAGCAACCATGTTGTAAACATGAAAATGAACACAAACAAAAGATCATGAAAATGAAACAATGAAAGTCAAACGTGTGTAAGCATAGCATTGAATCAACCCTTTTTGCTTCAGGTTTCAATCTAAAGCCACCGTATATAAAGCATATACTACTGTAGAAACTTCCCCAAAAGTTCTGTGATCAAAAGAACTCAAAAAGAAAGCGATAAAGCGACAAACACAAATATTGGCAGAAATCTGTCAAAACAGAACAACTGACAAAGGTCGAATTTTTGAGGTGTTTTATGTTGCTCAAATCAAAAAGTGTTCAACTAATGAAAGTTTGGATATAACCTGGGGCATATGCACAAGAAATCTCAGATCCAAAAGATATACAGAGAATTTTCACAAATTTGTACGGTGCAGCACCGAAAACTGTTTCAGGACAGCAACATCCCCAAATCTTACCTCACTCAAATTAGAGGCTTCTCTTGGCACAACAACGAAATAAAAATGATAAGGAGCGGTTATTACAGTAGTAATAACTTCCAAGACTCAAATAAAATAAAAAGTACTGAAAATAAAACAATGGATTATCTCCCAAGAGTGCTTTTCTTTAACGCCTTTGAGCTAGGCGCAGTAATTTGCAAAGATGCTCATGTGGGTGCCATATAAGAGCTTGAGGCAAAGGCGCCATATAGGAACTTAAAGCAATAGAGAGCATCAAAAAGCAAGTATGGAACACATTTAAATCTAAACCACTTCCTATGAAAAATAGTCTTGTAAAGAGACAAGTCATGAAAGCGCAAAGCAAAAAGCATAGGAAGGCAAAACAAGTACAACTTCAAGAATTGCAACATAAAGAGGGGAAACTCAATATTGTTGAGATCCATCAAACCATGTTTCCCTCTCTCATAATAACTTTCAGTAGCATCATGAATAGAATTAACAATATAACTATCACATAAGGCATCCCTATCATGAGCCACATGCATAAAAGGATTAATACTCCCCACATGAACAATAGTAGTAGGAGCAGATTCAATAGAATAATTATTCTCATCACCATAATCATCAAAGACAGGAGGCATATTATAATCATAACTATTTTTCTCCTCAAAAGTAGGTGAATTGAAAACATTATACTCATCATCATAAACTAGAGGCTTAGTATCATCACAAGATAGAGAACTACTATGTCGCAAAGCATATTCATCAAACATATCATCATAAGAAGGAACATGGATAGCACTAATGGTACAACAATTATTAACCTTAGAATTGGTACCAAAAAGATTTTCAATATCAAAAGTAGAGTGCTTTTCCCAATCATGATCACTAACATAAGTAATAGGCATAGGAACATCATCCCAATCAGAATTATCATAATCTATAGCAGGATCATAACGCTTAGGGGAAGATACCGTGTCCTCTCGCCTTTTACTCCTCTTCTTCTTCTTCTTCATACTCTTCTTACTCTCTCCTTTAGGACGGAGAGACTTGAAGGGCATCTTCTCCACATATTCTCTAGGAGGGAAAGGCATCTTCTCCACATAATCTGGTTTGCTGACAGGAACAACAAAAGAAACTTTGGAGGATTCCTCCTCTCTATTAATTAGATCGAAACATCTATTAGTCCTGTCATAGCTTGGCAAAACATCATGTTTTATAAGATCTTGTAAGTAAGTATTTGCGAGGCAATCTTTAGCACAATAGAGACGACAACCACGAAGGGTACTATTAATATCAGCATCTCTCATATCAACCAAAGAAATCTTTCTAGATATCTCTTCACAATTCAAAAACAAGGTAAGCTCATCATGCTGATTGAGAGTAATCTTATCATCACAATACTAATTTGCGGTACTCGTTCGATTAATTGGGCATTGAAAATTAAAGTGACCCTTTTCACCACAAAATTCACAAAGAAAAGGATAAAGCTCACAAACCCTTTCACCAAGCACATCTAGATCCTTGAGCCACATACTGGTTTCTTCATTTGCATGGGTGATGCAATAATCTTCCTTGTTGTAACTCTGTTCACAAGGTCTATGTACTCCACAAAAATTAACATGCTTATAAGAAATAGTACTTTTAGAAGTTTGAGCATGTTTATTGCAATCATCAATAATAATATCACTTTCTATGCAAGTGTCCTTAAAAGGTTCATGATACACGTCCCCATTTCCTTTAGGAACATTCATATGGGAAGCAAAGGCTTTAAAGCAATCAACCATAATTTGAGGATCAAGACCATATTTAGCACTAAGCTCTTGAAAAGTAGCAGTTTCAGCGAAAGACTTAATGCAATCAAACTCATAATTCATACCTGATCCTTTACCTTTGTCGCTATCCCAACCTTCAATATTGTTTTGAATTGTTTCAAGCAGACCCCACTTGGTGTCGACATCCTTGCTTGTGAAAGACCCATCAAAGCATGCATCTAGATAGTCCTTGTAATGTCCTGAAAGCCTTGCATAAAAATTATTAATAACAATATTACGGGGAAGATCATGAATAGGACATTTATGCATTAGTAACTTCAATCTTCCCCACGCTTGGGCAATGCTTTCTCCCTCATGCGGATGAAAATTATAAATGTAGTTCCTATCTTTATAAACCTGACTAGAAGGATAGAATTTAGAATAAAAGAGAGGTTCAATTTCATCCCAGTCAATAGATCGACCATCTTGGAGCAGTCGATACCACTCCTCAGCTCTGCCTTTCAGTGATAAAGAGAATAGCTTCTTCTTAACTTGGTTCATTGAAATACCTGCACACTGGAACAACTCGCATAATTCATGTATAAAAAGCAAATGATCACCAGGATGGACAGTTCCATCTCCTAAATAGCAGTTATCCCTAACGCATTCAACAATCTTTGTAGGTATTTTAAAAGGATGAGGAGCACAAGCATCATTAGAAACATCACATATGGGAGATAAAATATCATCAGAGCAAACTTTCTCCACTAAAGCTGGGGAACTAAAAATATCATACTTAACAAAACCAGCTTCCCCAAGCTTAGACTTTTCTATAGCATTAGCATTAACGGTATTCAAAGCATTCGTACTAATAACATTACTATGCGAAATAAGCTCCAAAGGATTTTCAATTTTCTCTTCAAATCTAAAATCAGGAAAAAGACTAAAGAACTCTTTGTTTTCCATTAAGCCTAACTAGTGAAAATAAAAACAAGAAACAAAAAGATGTAATTACAGAATCTAAAGGAAATAACTCCGAGCACTCACACAGGAGGATGCGAGTACCTTTTACCTTACCTCCCCGGCAACGGCGCCAGAAAAGGGCTTGATGTCTACGCACGCGTCTGTTCTTGTAGACAGTGTTGGGCCTCCAAGTGCAGAGGTTTGTAGAACAGCATCAAGTTTCCCTTAAGTGGATCACCCAAGGTTTATCGAACTCAGGGAGGAAGAGGTCAAAGCTATCCCTCTCAAGCAACCCTGCAATTACGATACAGAAAGTCTCTTGTGTCCCCAACACACCCAATACACTTGTCAGATGTATAGGTGCACTAGTTCGGCGAAGAGATAGTGAAATACAAGTAGTAGTGATGATTATAAGTAGCAAATGTGGTTTGAAATAAATATTGCTGCGAGCAAACATGTAACAAAACAGCAAGTAAACGGTGTGCAATGCTTGGAAACAAGGCCTAGGGATCATACTTTCACTAGTGGACACACTCCCAACAAATATAACATAATTGAACAAATAAACAACTTCTCTCCACTATGGTACTCTGAATTACTCTCCTATTGAATAACACTAATCATTGTGTAGTGGCTACAGAAGCACCCCTTAAAGTTCATCAAGTACTTGACAAACACCACTCATAGAGATATCCAAATCAAAGCACAACTCAAGATAGATATTATTGCAACTTAGACCAAGTACTAACACGGTGCACACACTGTCAACATTACACCATGAAAGGAGGAATAGATCACTTCAATACTATCATAGCGATAATTATTCTCATAATCCATAAGAGATCACAATCGTAGCCTAGACCAAGTACCACCACGATGCACGCACTGTCACCGTTACACCATGGCAGGAGGAATAGATTACTTTAATAACATCACTAGAGTACACATAATATCTGAATAATAACATCTACTTGTTCAACATGATACAAAGCTCACGATCACATAAAGATCACATCATGGGAGAGAGAGGTGAACCACATAGCTACCGGTAGAGCCCTCAGCCCCGGGGATGAACTACTCCCTCCTCATCATAGGAGACAACAAGGTTGATGGAGATGGCGGTGAGGTCGATGGAGATGGAAGAGATGGCGATGGAGACCGATGGAGATGGCTCCGGGGGCACTTCCCCGTCCCGGCAGGGTGCCGGAACAGAGACTTCTGTCCCTCGAAATTCGTCGACGGTGGCGGCGGAGCTACGGAACTGTTTCTGGAAAATTGCCGACTCTCTTAGGGTTTTCCGTCCCGAGGCTTCTTATAGGCGAAGGGGCGTCGTCAGCGGGCAGCCAGGGGTTCCTCACACCAGGGTGGCGCGGCCAGGGCCTGGGCCGCACCACCTATGTGTGAGGGCGGCCTCTGGCCCCCCTCCGGCTCTCTTTCGGTCTTCGGGAAGCTTCTGGGAAAAATAAGACTTCTGGAACTTGTTTCGTCCAATTCCGAGAATATTTCCTGTGTAGCTTTTCTGAAACACAAAAACAGCAGAAAACAGGGAACTGGCACTGTGGCGACTTGTTAATAGGTTAGTTCCGGAAAATGCATAAAAGTGCCACGAAGTGTAACGAAACACAAGGCAAATGGTGTAAAAACAAGCATGGAGCATCAAAATTTATAGATACGTTTGAGACGTATCATAGGACGGCTTCGTACTCTGCTTCGTTGTTCGAGGGGTTCGTGAAGCGCATGCGGATGACGTAGCGCATCTTGTCCCCCTGCGGTGACACAAGGACCACTCCTGCTCCTGCTCCCGAAACCCGCTTAGACCCGTCGACATATATGGTCCAACAGTTTGACATGTCCGGGGGTTTGGGCATCTGTGCTTCCATCCATTCGGCTATGAAATCTGGCAGGACTTGTGACTTGATCGCCGACTGGCGCTGGTACGTGATCTCCCAGGGTCCCAGGGTGATTCCCCATAGCGACACGCATCCTGTGGCGTCTAGGTTGTTGAGAATACTGGACACTGGATTCGAGGCCACCACTATGATGGAATGGCACTCGAAATAATGCGACAGTTTCTTCCCCGTCATGTAGATGGCGTATGCTAGCTTCTGGTAATGGGGATATCTTTGCTTGGTTGGAGATAAGACCTCGCTGAGGTAGTATACTGGCCTTTGTACTCCATGTTCTTTGCCATCCTCCGCACGCTCGACTACTAGGACCGAGCTGACGACTTGATTTGTAGCCGCTATGTATAGCAACATTGGCTCTTTCTCTCGGGGGTGACTAGGACTGGGGATGTCGAGAGGCGACGCTTGAGATCGTCGAACGCGGCTTGCACCTCTTCTGTCCATGTGAAGTTGTCCGTCTTCCGAAGCAGCCGATAGAAGGGGAGAGCTTTTTCGCCGAGCTTGCTTATAAAGCAGCTAAGTGATGCTAGTCGACCTGTCAACTGCTGGACATGTCGAAGCGTCTTTGGCAGTTGCATGTTGATAATGTCCAGGTTCTTCTCTGGGTTACCCTCGATTCCTCTTTCAGAAATGAGGTATCCTAGCAGCTGGCCTGTAGGCACCCTGAAGGAGCACTTCTTTGGGTTGAGCTTGATGCTGTAGCGGTCGAGGTTGGCAAAAGTTTCTCGCAAGTCGTCGAGCAGGTTGTCTGCTTTCGCAGTTTTGATGACGATGTCGTCGACGTAGACTTCGATGTTGCGACCGATCTGTTCTTTCAAGCATGCCTGCATGCACCGTTGATAGGTGGCTCCTACGTTCTTGAGCCCGAAGGGCATCATCATGTAGCAGTACACCCCGTGCGGGGTGATGAACGCTGTCTTGTCTTCGTCCTCCACCTTCAGCCTTATCTGGTTGTACCCGAAGTACGTGTCGAGGAACAAAAGGCGCTCGCACCCCGTAGTAGAATCGATGATCTGGTCGATTCGGGACAGAGTGAAGTAATCTTTCAGGCAATGCTTGTTCAGCACCGTGAAGTCGATGCACATCCTGTAAATCTTGGTGTCCTTCTTTTCCACCATGACCGGTGGCGAAAGCCATGTGGCTTCCTTGATCTCTCTAATGAACTTGGCCTCGAGGAGATGGTTGATTTCTTCGCCCATTGACCGGGCCTTTTCTGGATTGTACCGGCGCATGGATTGCTTGACCAGCTTCGCGTTGGGAAATATTTTTAGCTCGTGCTCGGCGAGTTCCCTGGGGATACCTGGCATATCTGCTGGACACCAGGCGAACATCCTCCAGTGCTCATGGAGGAACTCGACGAGCGCGCTTTCCTATGCGGGGGAAAGAGAATTCGACACCCGCGCGGTCTTGGTTGGATCTGTCGGGTGAATCTGGTGCTCTCGGGTGTCCTTGCTAGCATCAAACGACAATTCTGGGGCGTTCTGCTGCGCCGGTGGATCGATGTCCATGTTGGTGGCCTCCCTAATATGATGAAGCTCCTCGTGCACTCCAAATGTCTGGGACATGCTGTTGAAGTCTTTGTCGCAATTTTCAGAGCGGGCAAAGCTACCGCTGAACGTTAGTGGTCCTCGATTAGCGGGCATCCGCAGCTTGAGGTAAGCGTAATGTGGAACCGCCATGAATCGGGCGAACGCTGGTCGCCCGAGAATAGCGTGATACTGCGAGGGCCAATCGACGACCTCGAACTCGATCTTCTCCTTCCTGAAGTTTGATGGAGTACCGAAGATGACGTCCAAGTGTATTGCCCCTAATGGGTATGTCAGCTTCCCTGGGACGATTCTGTGGAAAGACGTCTCTGTCGGCAAGAGGTTGTCCATCGGGATCTTGATCTTTCGCAATGTGTCTGCATAGATGAGGTTCAGACTACTCCCTCCATCCATGAACACCTTCTTCGAGGTGAAACCCCCTATCTGCGCCTCAAGGACCAATGCGTGATGTCCAGGGCGTGGGATCTTTGGTGGATGATCTGACCGGTCGAAGCCGATCGGATGTTCTGACCAGTTCAGATATTCGGGCGTGGCTGGTGGTGCGTGTTCGGTGTGGAATACCTCTCTTGCGCACTTCCGCTGGACCTTATTTGTCGGACGCCCCTCTGAATCATGGGCACGAAGCCTCGCGGCGGCGGGAACGCCTCTTCTTCGATGGCTGGCTGCTGTGGCTCGACGTGCTGGATCGTAGCAGCCTGATGGCTCTGTTGGCCTTGTTGTACAACATTTGCCGGCGGGTTGGGCGGTGGTGGCGGAGCGTTGAAAGCTATCGCACCTGCCACCGGTTGTTCAGTTTGCATCCTCTCCTGAAGCGCTCGGCTGAGGCGAAGGAATTCTCTGCACTCAATGAGAAGATGAGCGGGTCTTCGTATCCCATCCTTATCGAGGTACGTGTGTCTTGTGCATCCCCCATCGAGCATCTCTTCTGCTGACAACTGTGGCTGATCACGTCGTCGGCGCCACTCCGTTTTTGGCCTCGAATAACGGCCAGCGTTCCTGCTACTACTGCCGTAGTAGTTGTTTCCTCGTCGCGGTCTGTCGCGATTATCGTCACGGTCCTCGTTTACGTAGCCTGCCGCTACCATATCTGAGGCATATGCGTCCTCGTAGCGGTTCCGACGACCCTTCTTTCGGGAGCTGGTGTGGAATTGATCTTTTGCATCGGCGTCGCGCTCCGCTGATCGGCGACGGCTTCTAGGTGCTGCGATGGAATCTTCTCCATTAGCCCACTCGTTCGCCAAGCTCATGAGGTGGTCGACGGTTTTCGGCTTGCAGCGGCCCAGCTCCTCCTTGAAGTCGCGTCGGATGAGACCATCCCGAAAGGCGTCGATGGCTCTCTCGGGCGAAATATTTTCCGCCGTATTGCGGAGGCTGATCCATCATGAAATGTACGACCTCAGATTTTCTCCGGTCCTTTGCACGCACAGGCGCAACTCTTCGAACGACGTGGGCCATCGTGAGGTGCCTCGAAAGTTAGCGATGAAGGCCTGCCGAAACTTCTCCCAAGAGCGGATGCTGTCCGGAGCAAGGTTGTTCAGCCACGCCCTTGCGTTGTCCTTCAAGTGCAGTGATAGCAACTGGAGAGCATTATCTCTAGATCCACCGCCGATGATGACGGCGGTCATGAAGTCATCGAGCCAAATTCGAGGGTCCTGCTGCCCATTGAACTTGACTACACCGTCGCTGAGCTTGATCCCTTTCGACAATGGTGTGGAACGGATTAGGAGGCTAAAGCACTCTGCTCCGCACAGCCCATCGTGATTACCGGCGAACACCTCCAGATCGTGTTCCTCCTCAAGGCGACGGGCATCGCGTCTCGCGCGCCCGTTGTCGACTCTATTTTGAGCCAAGCCATGTCGAAGCTCTCCATTGATAGGTTCCACCACTTGAGTCCTGGGCGCGACTGCTGGCGCTGCTGCTGGGTGTCTGGACTGTTCAACTGGCGGGATGGCCCTTCTCGGCGTCGTTTCGCGCTCTTGGTTAGCTGTGCCTTGAAGCACCCTAACTCATTCGAGCGCCAGATTCCGCAAGTGCCTCATATGCTCATCGTTGTTGGCTGCGTTCGCAACAATGTATGCTGCTGTTGCCATGATCGCAGCTTCCTTGGTCTTGGGTAGCAGATCTGCTTCATTAAACTCCGCTTCCAAATTTCGGGCGACATTATGCACATCGGCCCTAGGCGGGATATGCGACCGTGTCCTATGTTGGACGCTTGACGAATAGTGGGACGATAGTGCGGCCCGCCTTCTGCTGGACGCGTCGGCCTCGTCTCTGCGTCGCTCCAAGATGCGCCTGTCGGCGCTGATCTGGTCCTTCTGCTCCTGGACGACAAACCGGAGCGCAGCTAGCTCCTGCAGGCTCGGGTTAGGGCCCATATCTGCTTCACCCGCGTACACCCTCCTTGCGTACCGGATCTGTTCTTGTGTTATGAACTGTCGGCCGGTGTTTGACCGGTTTCGACCGTCGTTGGCTCTATTCTCGTTCCTATCTCCATGTGATGCCATCATGCAGTGTCCTCCGAACGGTGGGATCGAGTCATTGCTGATTTCGCCCAGCGCTGGAGGATAGGTATCATCATCTCTGAGGTGAGATTCGACCTCGATCATGAGGTCGAACTCGTAATCGACCATGTACTCGTTGCTTGATGTTGCAGATTCGTTTGAGTATGAGCTATCTGAATTGCCTATTTTCCCCTTAGCTTCGGGGTAGACGTTGTCGTCGTCTGAACATGTGTAATCTGAGTACAGCCCTTCGACATAATCAGGGTCATAGGGCGTGGTACGGAGCGTGAGGGCGTTGAGAGCCCGCTCGCACTCGGATATCGTCGGGTAGACAACTGCAGTGCCTCCCCGAGGGTCTTCACAGCCGGCGATCTCGTGAGACGAGAAATCTTCGGCGCCCACGAAGTGGTATGCGTCGCAATCGACGCAGTAGGCGGTGGTTGGGGATGGAGGTGGACCTTCGAAGTCATTCGACCCTACTGATGGGGTCGAAACTTTCGGCCTTGGTTCCTCCTCTAGCGGCACCGATGGCATGGTCGCCGAGGGATTGCCCTCGGTAACTGGTGATGTGCTTGGGGCCGTCGCAGGCGGCATCAAATCACTGACGAAGATCAGCTCAGCGACTCCATCGTTGTCCACGTGGAAGTTGAACAGTCCGAAGGCCATGTCGAAGCCTCCAGTCGTCGCGGAAACCGCTCCCATCGTTCCTGAGGTAGGGTCGATGATGATTGCGGCTGGAATAAGATCGGCGGCGCTTGGCGATGCAGTGTCGATGATGGTCGATCCAGCGATGCCGACCTCCAGTTCCAGTGAGGTAGTGCTGATGACGTTCGACATAGCGATGCCGACGGCGATGTCGATGGCAGAGTCGATGTCGATCTTGTCGTTGGTGTCGGTGACGGCCAACACAGCGATGCCGACGGCGGTGTCGATGGCGAAGTCAATGTCGATCTTGATGTAGGTGTCGGTGACGGCCGGCACAGCGATGCCAACGGCAGTGTCGATGGCGAAGTCGATGTCGATCTTGGCGTTGGTGTCGAAGTTGATGACGGAGTCGTCGTCGAGCGGCGATACAGAATCGATGATCACAGCTAATGCCGGGTCATTGAGCCTTGTCGATGCAGTGAGGTTGTCGACGATTGGTGAAGGAGCCGGCAAATCCGTAGATCCAGATCCCGTCGTCCCCACGGTCGGCGCCAATTGACGAGGTTCAACCCTAGCAATGCCCATGTTTGCGGGCTTTCGATTCATGGAGTGCTTTGTGGGATCCGGCGAACTCGACGGTGATCAGACGAAAGCAGAGAGACACAGGGTTTTACCCAGGTTCGGCCTCCTTGGTAGGGTAATGACCTATGTCCTACTTGTCTAACTTTTATTGATGGGGTGGCTACAATGAAGGTGTTACAATGGTGGCGTAGATTAGATCTAGCCAAAGGTAGAGAGCTCTAATGTATCGAGCGCTCTAGCGTGAGGTGGTGGAAAAGGCTGGGTCTCAGGATCATCCCTCAAGCAAAGTACAGATAGAATCGGTTTCGAATAAGCCCTAGTCGAAGACTAATCCAACCTGGACTCTTCGAATCCTTGCTTGCATGCCAAGTGTCGCTCCTGGGCCGCGTCCAGCCGCTGTCTTTATGGGCCTTGCAATTCCTTCGACAATAATCCCTCCTGGGCCGAAAACTAGGTAGGCGAATATCGAGGGCCTATTTGGCATTCCTTCATCATATTTCGACTACTAATACTGTGCTCACCACTTGATGTGTTGCTGCAATATATAGTATTAATGGCTCCATTTTCTTTGGTGCGACCAACACCGGTGGTGTGGAAAGCATTTTTTTCAATTGTGCGAAGGTTGTGTCCGCTTCTTCCGTCCACTCGAATTTGTCATCTAATTTTTTCATCAATGCATAGAAAGTAAGTGCTTTTTCTCCTAGCCGCGCCACAAATCGACTCAGTGCCGCGACGCGTCCTGTGAGCTTCTGTACGTCGTGCAGCTTTGTTGGTTTCCCCATCATTAGTATTGCTTGGATCTTCTCTAGGTTTGCCTCTATTCCTCTTGAGGATACCAGGAATCCCAGGAGTTGCTCTGCAGATACCCCAAAAGAGCATTTTGTCGGGTTAAGCTTGAGCTTGTACCTGTTTAAGTTGTCGAAGGTTTCTGCTAGATCATTGATTAGTGACTCTTCTTTTCTTGTGGTGATGACCACGTCGTCGATGTAGACTTGAATGTTTCATCCTATTTGACTTCCAAGGAAATTTTGCATCATCCTTTGGTAGGTTGCTCCTGCATTTTTTAAACCGAAAGGCATGACTTGGTAACAGAACATGCCGTATGGTGTTATAAAACTGTTTTTTCCTCGTCTTCTTTCTTCAATTTGATCTGGTTGTAGCCAGAATATGCGTCCAGGAAGGAAAGCCTTGCGCACCCCGCTGTTGAGTCTATTATTTGATCAATGCGAGGTAGGGGAAAGGGATCCTTCGGACAGTGCTTATTGAGAGACGTGTAGTCGACACATACTCTTTGTATGTCTGTATTTTTCTTGGGGACTATAACTGGATTAGATACCCAAGTCGACGTTTTGATTTCTCGAATGAACCCTACGTTTTCTAGCCTGTGTAGCTCGGACGCTATTGCTTTCCTTTTGGGTTCATCAAATCTTCTCAATGGTTGTTTGACTGGCTTTGCTTTGGGATCGACGTTTAGTGCATGCTCGACGAGTTCCCTGGGAACCCCTGGCATGTCCGAAGGACAACAGGCAAAGATTTCCCAGCACTCACGGAGGAACTCGATGAGCGCGCTTTCCTATGCGGGATCCAAGTTCACTGCTATGGAGGTGGTCTTGTTCGGGTCCGTGGGGTGGACTTGGATCTTCTTCGAGTCCTGAGTTGCATCAAAAGCTTGATCTGGCAGGGACCGTCCAACGTCGGGTAACACGTTGTGGTCGGTTTCACCTTTCAACCTTGCGTATTCTGCTGTCATGCCGAAAGTTTGTGCCAACCTGTTGAATTCTTTGTCACAAGTGTTGGATACTTTGAAACTGCCTTGAACTGTGATTGTTCCTCTAGGTCCTGGGATCTTTAGCATAAGATATGCGTAGTGGGGTACTGCCATGAATTTTGCAAATGCTGGGCGCCCCAGGATTGCGTGATATTCTGAAGGCCAGTCCATGACTTTGAACTCCAGCTTCTCTCTGTGATAATTGTTGCTATTGCCGAAGCAAACATCGAGTTCTATTTTCCCGAGAGGGTAATTTGCACTTCTGATGCGGCATGGTGTGTTGATGTAAACCACCGTCCAGTTGGGAACCCCAAGAGGAAGGTATGCTGAGCACAGCAGCAAGCTTTTCCCTCAGTAAGAAACCAAGGTTTATCGTATCCAGGAAAAAGCCAAACTCCAGAAGGTGATGCTTGCTAGCCTAGTGACACTCCAACAAGGGTGTCGTTAACGATAACATGTTAGCGCGTCTTCAACTAGTAGCAACATGGAACCTACACACAACACAACCAAATACTTTGCTCCCAACTTACGATGAGGTTGTCAATCTCACCGGTTTGCTTGAAACAAAGGTATGAGCGTATCGAGTGGAAAGCAATAGTAGTATGCGAGAAAGTAAACAGTGCGAGTAAAGTAAATAGGTGATAGCAATATAAAGGAAATTGGACCGGGGTCCACAGTTCACTAGTGGTGTCTCTCCATAAGATAAAATAACACATGCTGGGTAAACAAATTACAGTTGGGCAATTGATAGAATAAAGATAACGTGCTATGTCAAGAGGATCACTATGAGATTTACTCTGGGCATTACAACAAGATACATAGACCGCCATCCAACTGCATCTATGACTAATAATCCACTCGCGGGGAATCAATCCGAGAACCCCACAAGTATTAAGTTGCAAACAACAGATAACTGCATTAAGCAAAGTGTGTAATGTAAACAAAGCATATGCCCTTGGGCATAAGAATGTTGTTACCCCCTCTTGGAGTCACTAGTATCTACTCGGCCAAGATAGCTACTAACAACGGAGAGCATGCAAGATCATAAACAACATAGAGATAACATAAGATAATATTCAGCACATCAACTCAATCATAACACCAATATTCATCGGATCCCAACAAACAAAACATGTAGAATTACATAACGGTGATCTCGATCATGTAAGGCAGCTCACGAGATCTAAACATGAAGCACATGGTGGAGAAGACAACCATCTAGCTACTGCTATGGACCCATAGTCCAAGGTAGACTACTCACTCATCGCGCCGGAGGCAAGCATGGCGATGAAGAAGACCTTCGATGGTGATTCCCCTCTCCGGCAGGGTGCCAGGAAGAGCTTCTGGACCCTCCCGATCTCGGGTCGACGACGGCGGCGGATCGCGATGTGTTTCTGGAAAATTGATTGGGTGTTTAGGTTTTTCCCGTCGGGGGGTCTTTATAGGCGAAGGGGCAGCGTCAGAAGTGGACCAGGTGGGCCTTCATAGGGCGGCACGGCCAAGCCCTGGGCCGCGCCCCCTGGTGGTGAGACCACCTCCTGGCTCCGTTCCGTCTCCTCTTCAGTTCTCTGGAAGCTTCGGTAAATTTCTGGATGTTCGGATTTTGTTTCATCCAATTCCGAGAATATTTCCTGTGTAACTTTTCTGAAACACAAAAATAGCAGAAAATAGGGAACTGACACTGTGGCATCTCATTAATAGGTTAGTTCCGGAAAATGCATAAAAATGCCACGAAGTGTAACGAAACACTAAGCAAATGGTGTAAAAACAAGCATGGAGCATAAAAAATTATAGATACGTTTGAGACGTATCAGCTTCCTGGTACTATTTCGTGGAAAGAACAATCTGTTGGCTTTAGACTTTCCAGTGAGATGCACATTGCCCTCATAGTTCTCGCATATATTAGGTTTATACCACTTCTTGCATCCATGAATACTCTCCCAATGTCGTATCCCCCTATTTGCGCCTTTAGTACCATTGGTGCATGCCCTGGCCTGGGAACTTTCCTCGGGTGGTCCGCTCTGCTAAATCGGACTGGTTGATCGGACCATTGCAAGTACTCTGTAGTAGCTGGTGGTGATGATATTGCCAAGTTGACCTGTCTGGATATGCTCTTCCGCTCTTTCTTCGACTTTGGTACTGGTTGGATCATTGCTGATCAGTGGCGGAGCTGGTATAGAAGTGTTGGGTTCACTTGAACCCAACGAAATTCATCTATTCCTCATTGAATTAGTCTTCTAAGGTTCTTATTAGTGGAAGAATACACCATCACTAACATAGTTGAACCCAATGGAATTATTCTCTAGCTTCGCCTCTGTTGCTGATATATATATGTTTGACTCCAGCTGTTTTGCGAGTCGTTACATTTGGTATCCCTGACTCATGCTTTTTCCTCCCTGTCATGCTCCTTGGCTTGAATCCATGGCATTTTGCAACCTTAGGAAGGTTCTGCAATCCTTCATCTGGTGGTTGGAAACTCTTTTCCCATCTAGGTACGCATAATGGATGCGACAAGGACCATATAGCATGTCTTCTACCAAAGGGCCCGAGTACTTTGGTTTCTTTGTTCCCCGACTATCTCTTGTTTGAAACTCTTTGTTTTCATAGCCTTCCTCATTCCTTCTGTCATATCCCACGGCTATCTGATTTCGCCTTCCGTGGTTGTCGCCATTGCGGTATCTTCGCCTTTGCCTGCTTGTTTTGTCGACTTCTGGTGAACGTCCCCTTTTGTTATTATACGCATCTTCTCCATCGGCAAATCTGTTGGCTACTTCCATTAGTTCTGACACTGTCCTTGGCTTTATTCTCCCTACCTCTTCCACGAGGTCTGAACGATGAAGTCCGGCCGAAAAGGCATCTATTGCTCTTTCGTCGGAGACGTCTTCTGCATAATTTTTGATGACACTCCAGCGTTGTATGTAAGAACGCAGAGTTTCGTCTCTCTTCTACAGCACGACTTAACTTCTTCCAATGACGCTGGTCATTTATATGTTGAGCAAAAATTTCTCGCGAATTGGTTCTCTAGTTCTCCCCAACTTCCGATGGAATCATTGGGTAGAGTATCCAAGGACATTCTTTTTGTTTACATTACATACTTTGCTTAATGCAGTTATCTGTTGTTCGCAACTTAATACTCGTGGGGTCCTCGGATGATTCCCCGCGAGTGGATTATTAGTCATAAATGCAGTTGGATGGCGGTCTATGTATTTTGTTGTAATGCCCAGAGTAAATCTCATAGTGATCCTCATGACATATGCACGTTATCTTTATTCTACCAATTGCCCAACTGTAATTTGTTTACCCAGCATGTTGTTATTTATTTTATGGAGAGACACCACTAGTGAACCGTGGACCCGGTCCAATTTCCTTTATATTGTTACACCGTTTTACTATTACTCGCACTGTTTTTACTTTCTCGCATACTACTACTATTTTCCACTCGATACGCTCATACCTTTGTTTACAGCAAACCGGTGAGATGGACAACCTCATCGTAAGTTGGGAGCAAAGTATTTGGTTGTGTTGTGTGCAGGTTACGCGTTGCTACTAGTTGAAGGCGCACCAACAAGAATCGTAAACGGCGCCCTTGCTGGAGTGTCACGAAGCTAGCAAGCATCACCTTCTGGAGTTTAGCTTTTTCCTACTGGACAATAAACCTCGGTTTCTTACTGAGGGAAAATTTGCTACTGTACTCATCATACCTTCCTCTTGGGGTTCCCAACTGGGTGGTCATCCTGCCCGCATCAAGCTAATTTTCTGGCGTCGTTGCCGGGGAAAAAGAAGACTTCTGCAAGGGGAGGTTCGCATGCAAATCCTTTACTTTGTTTTAGTTTTGCTTTATTTTATTTTTGCGTGCATTGTTTTTATCAAAAACACAAAAAAATTAGTTTCCTTTATAGTTGCTTTTATTTGTCTGCTTTTAGTTTTGTTAGAATGAGTAATCCTGAAGTTGAAGTTCGTACTTTTAAGCAACAAGGGGGAGAGAGCTTGAAAGATGCTTGGTACCGTATTATCAATTCTCATCATAGGTGTACGAAGAAGCATTCTACCATGATCCTCCTTAGAAATTTTTATGTTGGTATATTTAGTTGGAATAGGTACGTTCTTGATACTCTTGCAGGAGGTAATTTTCTGGGTACTCCCGCTCTTGAAGCATGCACTTTAATAGAAAGTTTAGTGGGAGTACCACCTATTCATGTTGTTAAAACTGAGATCACTTTGGATGAAGTTATAGAAAAACTAGGCTCTTTAGAAATAAGTTTGCAAAATATCCTTGATAACGCTAGCCGAGTTAATGAAGCGATAGAAAGTATCGGTAAGAGAATCACCATTTTAGAAGCTAGCACTACTCTTGATAGTCAAAACCTTAGGATTGGGAAACTAGAGGAATCCATGGAAACTTTAAGTTCAATTTTCTCTTCTCTTAAATTTAAGAAGGAGAAAGCTTTTGTTGGAAAAGAGCAAAAAATTATGTATGTTCCCAAGGTGTCTGTGCCTAAACCTCAACATGTTTTTAAGATTGGTAAGACTTTTAGTTCAACTAAGAGTGACTTGCAGGTTGAATCATCTTCGGGAACCTCTAAAGTGCCTAGTGTGGTAAGTGGTGATCTTAAGGAAACAGTTGATCTTAATGCTTCATCTTTCGATATTACTTGATTCACACTTTCTGCGCCTAGCTCAAAGGCGTTAAAGAAAAGCACTCTTGGGAGATAACCCATTGTTTTACTTTCAGTTTTTTTTCTTTTATTTGATTCGTGGAAGTTATTACTACTATAACAACCGCTCCTTATCCTTTTTATTTCGTTTTTGTGCCAAGAGAAACCTCTAATTTGAGTGAGGTAAGATTTGGGGATGTTGCTGTCCTGAAACAGATTTTGGTGCTGCACCGTAAAAATTTGTGAAAATTCTCAGAATATCTTTTTGACCTGCGATATCTTGTGCATATGCCCCAGGTTATATCCAAACTTTCATTAGTTATACACTTTTTGATTTGAGCAACAGAAAACCCTCGAAAAAATCGACCTTTGTCAGCTATTCTGTTTTGACAGATTTCTGCCACTATTTGTGTTTGCCTCTCGATCGCTTTCTTTTTGATTTCTTTTGATCACGGAACTTTTGGGGAAGTTGCTACAGTAGTATATGCTTTATATATGGTGGTTTTGAGTTGAAATCTAAAGAAAAAAAAGGTTAATTCATTATTATGCTTACACTAATGTTGCTAATAGAATTGTGTTTAGTTTTGTATGAAGGAAGTTTTCAAGTGTAGGGATTAGAGAATGATGAGATGAGTTAAAGAATGGACAAAAGCTCAAGCTTGGGGATGCCCCCGAGGCACCCCTTCTTCATCGGCAAAAATCAGGTCACCTTTCAACACACTATATTTTTATTGCTTCATGCACTATGCGTTTTTCTTGGAGCGTCTTGTCTTTAGTTTTCAGTTTAGTTTAGTTTTGTTTGCTGCAATAAATGGTTGGACCCCAACAAATTTCTTTTGGAGAAGTTGCCTTGCTTTTCATTTGCCAAGAACACTCCGTTTTTTACTCTTATCGTTCAACGAGTGTTCTCTTTTTCTAGAACTGCGTTTAGCTTTCATTTTTTTGCCTTGATTTTTGTTCAGATCTTGTTATATCTTTATATCAAGGTGTATTTTGACCTCTGGTCCATGTTGGTTTTCATCAAAAGAGTTGTTTCAAAAAGGTTCGAATGGTGTTGGAAAATAGAAAAAAATTTATGCAAAAAAGTGGTACAAAAAGGAGCTTGTTTAGACTGCGGCTTAGACTTTTGCATGTCGTGCTTGATATCGTTTTGATAGTATGCTTACTGGTTTTGCTGTAGCATGACTTGTCTCAAATGACTGAGATTGCTTAATGAGCTTTTGAAAAAATCATGCGTCGTTTTTAATTATTTGGAAGCATTAATTTGGTTTTCTCCTTGATGCTTTATTTGGGTTGACTTAGCGCATGCTTACACATGTTTGACTCATACAAAGTCGCCATAAGCCTCTATGATCATTTAGTTTTTGACTTTTGATGCCATCTTATGCTTCTCTTAATGATGTTTTGTCGCTATGCATGATTATGGCCGTTATTGCTCTCTTAGTTGGTCGCTCCCAGTCTTTTGCTAGCCCTCATTTTGTACTGAGTATGAGCTCTACTCGTGCATCTAACTCCCCAAAACCAAGTTTTGCCAATGTGTCCACTATAAATTCCTATGCATGGTATTTATAAGCCATTCCAAGTAAATTTTCATGTGCTACCTTTCAAAAAACCTTCAAAATACTTCTCGTTTTGTGACACTATTTTCAGCTCATGGGGATGTAGTGGTCGGATTTGCTATCATCCATATTGTTTATTCCAAAAAGAAAAAAAGAAAAAAAGAAAAAAGAGGCACTCCTCCATGGTATGTGGATGTTGGTGGGCACCCGATGGAATCGGTTAGCCATGGTTTGAGAAAGGAAAAAAGGTGGGGAGGAGTGCCAAGCTTTATAAAAGAGCACAAAAGTGCCAATCTCTCTCTCAAAAACTTGCTTCATTTTTGTATGGAAGATAGTAAGAGCCCCATTGCCAGTCGTTGACAAAGACAACCACCTCTCAAAACCCAATTTTTATTTCTCTGTTTTACAAATGAAAAGCTCTAGCACATGTTTAATCACGGCTTCCCTCTGTGAAGGGCCTTTCTTTTACTTTTATGTTGAGTCACCACCTTCTATCTTTATGCACCGTCTAAGAGAGCATAGTTGTCATTCTGAGTTTAATGTGCATAGTCCCAAAGTTTATCATTGATTGATTCATGATGTTGGTTTCACTTGTTCTCAAATTATTTGTATCTAGTCGCCCTCTTAAACTTGAAGGTGTCCTATGCATTTATGTTTTGCTATTCCATGAAGGACAGGCTGAAAACCATTTGCTATGTTTTTCCATATGATTTGAACACATGTTTGACTTTCATTATTTTATTTTCATGATCTTTCGTTTGTGTTCTTTTTCATGTTATAACATGGTTGCTAAGTTTCTTCTATCAAGATTATGTCTTTCAAGCCAATGTTTTAAGTTCTTTTGATCCCAACACTCAATGCTTACATAGATGATCAAGATTGTGATGGTGCATGTCACCTCAAAAATTATTTCTTTTGTTATCACTTACCTACTCGAGGACGAGCAGGAGTTAAGCTTGGGGATGCTGATACGTCTCAAACGTATCTATAATTTTTGATGCTCCATGCTTGTTCTCACACCATTTGTTTAGTGTTTTGTTACACTTCGTGACACTTTTATGCATTTTCTAGAACTAACCTATTAATAAGATGCCACAGTGCCAGTTCCCTGTTTTCTGCTGTTTTTGTGTTTCAGAAAAGTTACACAGGAAATATTCTCGGAATTGGATGAAACAAAAGCCGAACATCCAGATATTTACCGAAGCTTCCAGAAGTCCGAAGAGGAGACGGAGGGGGCCACAGGGTGGCCACACCACAAGGCGGCGCGGCCTGCCCCTAGCCCGCACCCCCTGGTGGTGAGGGCACCCTGGCCCACCTCTGGCGCCTCCCCTTCGCCTATAAGGACCCCCCGACGGGAAAAACCTAAAGACCCGATCAATTTTCCAGAAACACATCGCGATCCACCATCGTCGTCGACTCGAGATCGGGAGGGTCCAGAAGCTCTTCCTGGCACCCTGTCGGAGAGGGGAATCGCCACCGGAGGTCTTCTTCATCGCCATGCTTGCCTCCGACGCGATGAGTGAGTAGTCTACCTTGGACTATGGGTCCATAGCAGTAGCTAGATGGTTGTCTTCTCCACCATGTGCTTCATGTTTAGATCTCGTGAGCTGCCTTACATGATCGAGATCATCTTTGTGTAATTCTACATGTTGTGTTTGTTGGGATCCAATGAATATTGGTGTTATGTTAAGTTGATGTGCTGAATATTATCTTATGTGACCTCTATGTTGTTTATGATCTTGCATGCTCTCCGTTGTTAGTAGCTATCTTGGCCAAGTAGATACTAGTGACTCCAAGAGGGGGTATTTATGCTCGATAGTTGGGTTCATGCCTCAATTTAATCTGGAGGAGTGACAGAAACCTTTAAGGTTGTAGATGTCCTGTTGCCACTAGGGAGAAAACAACATTCTTGTGTCCAAGGATATTTGTTTTGTTTACATTACACACTTTGCTTAATACAGTTATCTGTTATTCGCAACTTAATACTCGTGGGGTCCTCGGATGATTCCCCGCGAGTGGATTATTAGTCATAGATGCAGTTGGATGGCGGTCTATGTATTTTGTTGTAATGCCCAGAGTAAATCTCATAGTGATCCTCGTGACATATGCACGTTATATTTATTTTATCAATTGCCCAACTATAATTTGTTTACCCAGCATGTTGTTATTTATTTTATGGAGAGACACCACTAGTGAACTGTGGACCCCGGTCCAATTTCCTTTACATTGTTACACCGTTTTACTATTACTCGCACTCTTTACTTTCTCGCATACTACTACTGTTTTCCACTCGATACGCTCATACCTTTGTTTACAGCAAACCGGTGAGATTGACAACCTCATCGTAAGTTGGGAGCAAAGTATTTGGTTGTGTTGTGTACAGGTTCTGCGTTGCTACTAGTTGAAGACGCACCAACAAGAATCGTAAACGGCACCCTTGCTGGAGTGTCACGAAGCTAGCAAGCATTACCTTCTGGAGTTTAGCTTTTTCCTACTGGACGATAAACCTCGGTTTCTTACTGAGGGAAAATTTGCTACAGTACTCATCATACCTTCCTCTTGGGGTTCCCAACTAGGTGGTCATCCTGCCCGCATCAATCTGCTCCTCCTCGTCGTCTGAGTCCATGTCCGGCCAGGCAAATGGACGAACACCTGCCGGGCGTGTCGACGAGGCGTGACGGGAGGAGTTCCCCGATGGCGGAATATAGCCAGATGGCACGCCGAACGGCGGAATATAGACTGGTAGGGGCTGGTGGGAGGAGGGACGGCGGGGTTCAGGCAACCGGCCGGCCGATTTGGCGAGGGGTGCTACCGGCGGCGACAGAGCAACGAGGGGAGGGAGAGGGGGATTTGCGACCAGATTGTAGGGTTTGCATGTTCCCTCGCTGACAGAGCGGGCCTGTTCCCACTTTTCTCTCGTCCAAAGTCCCCGAACGCGCCCCGGGGGACCGGGGATGGCCTGGGCTCGCCGGATGGATTAAGGCCCAAATCCGGGGGAAAACGAGGAACCGAGGGCGCGACTGGGCCTTTTTTGCTGTCCGGATGAAAAAAAAGACTGCCGGGGCCTCGCCGGGCTCGTGGCTGGAGATGCTCTCATCGTTCAGTATCATCAGTGGAGTAGCCTAAAATGGCTCCATATGCTGCCTCCATCGAAATACATATTTTAAATTAAAATTGTGAAAAAACACTTGGAGGTGTCTTTTTTTTGAACGGCATCGAGGACACCAAAAATGCTTCATTATGATAGCGTAGGTTACACATTACAAACAAACCCTCGGGAAATTTTGAAATTACAAGAAGGCCCTGCAAAAGTGCGAAAGGGACCTCAGATCTAGTGAAGAAACGCGATCTTGTCTTCATGCTCTCCACCAAGCATCCGACGGAGTCTTTGCGCTCCGGCCACCGCACCACTGCCGGGCATCAAGGCCACTTGGGGCGGGGCGGCGATAGAGAGGCCAGCGCAGCAATCGAAGCAGCGTGAGCGGGTGCCCTACACCCTTTTGGTCCGAACAGGGAGACAGAACACGTCGCCGCAGGCCGTCGGAGAGAAGATCCCTGAAGACGAACCAGACACGGCGCGCACCTCCGTAGCCGCTGTCCCTGCCTCCTCCATGGAGCCAGATCAAGCCGAAGAGGAAGAAGCCGACGACGCCACTTATAGCACCAGCCCGAAGAAGCACAAAAGAGGGCATCGCCGTGCTCGAGCTATCCCCCCCACCTCCACGACCGGCCGGGATAGAAGAGCAACAGCAGCACCGCCACATCACCTCTCTCCCTAGCCACCACGACCGGACAAGATAAAGCAGAGCGACTGCGGATCTAGACCTCTGAGGTCGGCTCCTAAGGCCCTTTGTTGAGAGGCCACCGGCGGAGCCTCCACCCCAGCCCCGACCACTAGAGCGGCGGGGAAAAGCACCATCGGCCAATCCCAAATCTTGACCAAAGTTGACGATTCCTCTCCGACATGATGCAAAACGACGACGACACCTAACCTAGCCTACTCTAAACCTGCTTCTACTATGACCGAACCTCCCCTCCGCCACTGTCAACCGACATCGGAACTATAGCGAAGAGAGAGAAACTTTGGGGGGAATATCTGGAGGTGGTGTTTCGGCACTCGAGTCCATATAAACCTGTTACAAAAAATACAAAACAAAAAATTTAAAATGTTAAAGAATTGAAGGAAATTCATGTGTACATTCGGACACTATGTTTGCTCACTTTTTTTTTGGAAAAATAAATTTTTTATATGACCTCTTTCACAAAATATTTTTAAAAAATCCTAAAAACTTATATGCGAACATACAACATCCGTATGTACATGTAATTTTTTTTTCTAAATTTCTTGACATTTTAAAGTATGTTTTTAAACAATAGATTTATATGCACTCGGGAAGCGAATTGCATTTCTGATACTCCCTCTGAGTCGTACTACTCATCGCTAGTATGAATGTAACTAGATACATTTATATTAGCGATAAGTAATATGAACTACATAGATTTTTTTTTGGGAATGTACAACTTCACAATCTACGTGTTACCAAATTTTCATGACAAACCGATAATTTTGTGGTGTAAAAAATACAAAAAAAATCTCGTAAAAAGACTTGCCTGAACGCCAAATTTTGTATTCCCTCTGGCTCATATTACTCTTTGTTAATATAAACGTATCTAGAATTCAAATATGTCTAAATATATTTATATTAGCAAAAAATAATATGGGTCGGAGAAAGTATAAAAAGTCACACAAACAACACATCAACTCGATGTTTCGTGAAACGACTTTATGCATACATAACATACGAACATGCAAGCGCAAATTGTCTGTTTGAATACAAAAAAAAAATACAAAAAAATCTCATAAAAAGACTTGCTTTAAAGCCAAATTTTATTAAAAAAATCACACAAACAACACGTCAACTCGATTTTTCATGAAACGACTTTATGCGTACATAACATGCGGACATGCCAGCGCAAATTGTCTGTTTGAATTTTTGTTAACATTCTAAAATCAGTCTAAAATTCATCTAGATCCAGTGTCACGTATCCAAAAGTATGCGGTATTGTTTCCATGATCTGGCACGTGCAAGGAGCCAAATAGATCATGCGTCCAGATAGATGTTGCAACAAGTCCGCCTACTTTTGTGTCATGTGCTTATCTTATCTAGGTCTGGCCACCAACTCGTTTCAGTGGTTTTGATGATCGTGCTATCGTATTTGTCAGTACTTGTACGCAGCTTTTCCGATTTTGTTGCTCTTACGAGAATTTACTGGTTCTGTACACAAGAGTTCAGAAGAAGTTACTACTGGTTCTGTACAGTATAGTCTATACTGTATAGACAAGTTGAACATCTCACTACTCCGCGGAGACGCATCACCGTGGTCCCGAATCGGGGATTTTCCGCTCCATTCTTCTGTCTTTAGGTTAACGTCACGTTTTCTTCTCTAGATTCACGTGACGATTTTGTTCTCGGTTTGCTACGCAATGCTTCTGCTGGCCGCATCGATCAAAAAGTTCAACATCATCCCAAGATTCCTTAAAACACAGAGAAGAGAGGCAAGACCATCCAAAAGAGAAAAGAGCACGGCGTCACGCCACGTTAGTCTTTTTTTTTTTTGAAAAGAACTCACGCCACGTTAGTCATCTACGGTCTTTACTACTTTGATGAAAAAGGATGGCGCCACCGTGGACTGTACTGAGTTACTGACCACGCCAATACGAACACCAGCTGCAGCCATCCTCTACGAACAGGTGTATGAATGAACTGGATAAATCAGAAGCAAATACAGGTGAGATGATCACAAAATTATCCGGACGGCGACCTAGTTGAGATAAACGGCAAACTCTATATATGTGAGAGAGCAAGACGCATGTATATTCATCACAAGTTGCAAGAATTAAACAGAAGAAGCAAGCAGAGGTCGCCAAAAATTGATTCGGCTCTCATTGCTCCCGTTTTCTAGAGTAATCGCCTTCGTTGTGTCTCTGGTATGTCAGTGCATTTAGAGATGTATATTTTTCTGTATCTTCTTATTTAAACAGTACACGTGTCCATGTGCTCAGATATATTCAATGCTTACAACACCATTTTGCACCGATGGTTCATGACAGAAGGAATTTTTCTGTACCATCATTTTATTTACGAAACTGGACTTGCCATCGGCCGTATTCCCAGGTCATTCATTTTTCCATCAACAACATTTCATGATACCTCACAAAACATAGATAAAAATAAGCTAATATTTTGAAAAATAGAAAAGGGCAAAGAACATTGAGTAGGTTTTGATTTGAATTACAATTTCACAATCAAGCACATTGCCTCAAAATGCACTTCACTCCTTTACCACCGACAGCTTGTTCACATGTTCTCCCTCTATCCAGCAATTCTCCACAGTCTGTTCATTTTTCTATCTACATGGTTGCTTAGGACTGTTGCCAAGCTCCGGACGTGTAGTCCTTTCATGTCCCCTCTCCCACCATATGCTACAAAAACTCATACGGTTGTTCATCTCTCCGTAAAGGTGCACTATACTTGCTTGTTGTAAGTCTTCTTGCTGCATGGTCCTCAATAGAGCTAACAATCCATCTAACAGATTTGGCGCCATTGATACGTATCGCGGTTATCTTTAGCAGCTACAACCTGGCATGCTGCAACAATTTCTTGTTGACGGACTATCCCTGTTATCATTGTTGAAAGAATCGCAGGGCATTTAGAGAAGGGGTGAATATGTACTACTCAAATTTTGACAAATTGCCAGACAAAAAACCAGCCCCACCAGTAGCTAGCATCACTAGAATTCCACGAGTCTGGGGGAGACACCGGATATTTCTGGACAAATATCTAGAAAAATAGCCGCCCCCACTAGTAGCGTAGCACCACTAGATTTCGACGAGGCAGCCAGGGGACCGGCTATTTCTGGCCTGACACCAGAAAAAGTCGGCCTACCCAGGAAAAACTGGTTCATCTTTTGAATACCTTCTTCTCAATACCAAACTTAACCCACCATAGGTGATACCCTTTAAGCTATATAATTATGAACTTAAAGTCACACAAGGGGTATTCCAATATCTTGTGCACACCGTGAATAAAACCTACAATGATCAAAATACAAGATTAGTAGAGATTACATTGTTAACAAACACCAAACTTAAATTAGGAGAGACATGCTCTTTCAATTGTACCGTGCCATTACTACCAGGTTCTCTCTAAATAGGCCCATCAACATCTCATAAGCTTCTGTGCTCGCAGTCGCCAAGCCTAACCAATTCAAGTGTTGGCTTGTCGAATGTCTATAAGTGAACGACCAGTGATGAGTTAGAGGCATGATCATTCTGTTACACTCCCAGCTGCTCCTGCAATGCACCCTTGACACCCCACCATCATTTTAGAATGTTTCTCTAACATTTTGGCCATCCAAGGTAATCCGCCACCTACTTTCAGGTGTTTTGCAAAAGGAAGATTGAATTATTGCTTGGAGCCTTTATAGGAGAGATGTGTTTGATGTTTATAAGGCGTTAATGCTTACAAATTATGGTTACATTTTGTTGTATGCAACTATCTTTTGCTTTAATTTGATATGTTGTAAACGCAAATCTTTTTATCTGCACCTATCTACTTATCCTGTCAAGTAACAGGCATAGGCATAGACCCATACACATACCCTTTGGTGCCATCTCTAGCGGGCAGGAGAGAGAAAGTCAGGGAAGAATGAGCCCTAGCTGATTGTAAACTGGAGAAAATTGCAAACTACCACCATATTTGTCGTCAGGGTTTTTTTTTTTGGAGCAACCGGCAGGAGCTCTGCCTTTTCATAAAGAAGAAGAGAAATGACCAGTTTATATGGGAAACCGGCCGAAAACCCGATACAGACGCAACACCCACACGACGTGTCTAGTTTATAGGAAAACCAGACAAGAAAAACCAATAGGGCACAGTTTTCAGGAGAAACCGACAAAACCGCACATAGGCCACACGACCTAGCACGACTAGGTCTGGAGCGCCGCCAAATGACACCAGCACGACGGCAACGGCGAGCATAACGGCCACCCAGGTCCACGTCCCCGGAAAGGAAGTCAGAGCCGAAAGGAACGGCTAGGCCTTTCAAGCTTCATGGAAGGGGCAGACCGCCGGAAGCAAGCCAGCGGCACTCGCGCACCGACGGAACCCGAAGACGTCGACCCAACCAGTAGCCAAAGCACCGCCAAGCGTGGCGCCCAACACTCCAAAAATGACGCCTCCAAGGAGGACACGACGTCCATAGACGCCGCTGTCATCCAACCCGGCAAGCCGGGTTTGGGTTTTCACCCAGGACTGATGGACGGAGCGGAGTCGGGGCTCCACGACAATGCCCCCAAGGAGGAAAACGGCGCCCGCAAGCGTCGCCATTGCCGGCACCAACCAAGTCGGGCGAGACTTTCGTCCGCAGACCACGACCACCGCCTCCACGGGACAATCACGAGGACAGCCCATGCCACCGAACGAGCAAGAAACACCGGCGAGAGGGCCAACACCCACGCCAACGGAAGCATGCCCCGCCGCCCGCGCGGCCGGGGACATGGCAGCAACACCACCTCGCTCTCGGAGCCGCCGCTCCGACCTCCACGCATAGCCGGCTGACACCTCTTGCCAGCCAGCCACCGTTCACGAGATGCCAAAACCAGCACCTCGACCACCAGAAGCGGCGCCGCCGCGCCGCCATCCTCAACCACAGCTCACCGCCACCACCATGGCCAGCATCATACACGCAGCCCGCCAAGCCGTCGACGAGGCAAGCTCGTGCATACCCGGGGCCGCCGCCCCGGCTTCCTCTTCTCCGGCCGCACCGGACCACGCCGGCGCCGGAGAGACATGCCGGCCACCCCTGCCGGTAGTCCGCAGTCGGGAGCACCACCCGACTGTGCCAAATGTCACGACAACGTCCCAGGGCCGCCGCCCTGGCTTCCTTGAGCGGGGACGACCTGCAGGCCCCAGATCAGGAGCGATCTGGACGCCACCAACCAGGCCGCCCCGCCAAGCCCGTCCAAGTGCTTCAGAAGCAGCGCCCGGAAGCTGCCACCACCCCACCCGCCGCCAGCGCCGAGCCATCCCGGCCGCCGGCGCAGATCGCCTGCAGCCCCGCCCGCTGAACGAGCTCGGGGCCCAAATCCGGCGAGGCCGACCGGCGACGCCCGAGGCCGGCCAGATCGGAGCAAATCACGATCTGCCGCTCCACGCGAAGCTGGCCACCCCCGGACCACCACCGTTGCAGCAACAAAGCAGGGAACCGCTGCCGCCGCCCGGGGCCGCCGCCCCGACATCCGTGCGCCGACGAGCCGGCCGAAGACGCCCCAGCCGCCTCGACCTTCTGCCAGCGCCACCAGAGAAGAGGAAGACCCCTGCCACCTTCGGCAGCAGGGCCCGCCGCCGCCGCGGCAAGGGCCGGCGGCAGCGGCGGCGATGGGGGCGAGGTGGGGAGGGCCCTGCCGGCGGCGCGTGGGTCTCCCTCAGTGTCGCCTGGGTGCGACACGGGGGGGCAGAGATGCGTCAATCGTCGTCAGGGTTTTAAAAAAAACCACCATTTTCAACATTTTTTTTTGCAAAAAACCACCTGTTTGTCCTCTATTTTTTGTGTGCAAAAAACACTAATCGCACACTCAATCGTGTTTAACGTTGTTTCTGACAAGGGTAGCCCACCTGCAGGCTGACGTGGCGCCCAGTTAACAGTCCAGGGAGACATATGGTAGAGGCGTTCAAATTTCTGGGTGTTTTTGTAATTTACCGAATGGCCCCACTTGTCAGTTGACCTCACTTGGTCAACGACCCAACCTAGACCTCCCTTCCCTTCCACCTCTGGCCCGCCGCTGACCCTATTTCCCCTTTCCCTCTACCTCCGGCCCGTCTCCGCCGTCGACCGCCGCCCATTCTCTACCGCCGGTGGGTTCTTACAAAAAATATTAAAAAATGATGTTTTTTTTAAAACCCTAACCCCAAATATGGTGGTGTTTTGCATTTTTCTCTGTAAATTGTGATGATGAGGGTGCTGGACACGTACGAAGAAACAAATGTGTTACCGGGTTTTGAAGGCGTACTGTTGTTGTCGTCGTTACACGTAGTGTTGGGGCCTTGTGGGACGGAAAACCTTCGAGAGGGAGCCAAGCCAGCGCCCGAGGTGGCTGTGTCCTCTTCCCCGCTCCAAACAATGGCGCGCCGCCGCGTGCTCCTCTTCCTCAAGCCCTTCGACGTCTACCCTCCACGCCCGCTCGCCGGTGCCTCCCTCTCCACCTCCCCCCCGCCGCCTCGCGCCGCAAACCCCAAGGCCCGCACCTCTCTCGCTCACCCTCTCCGTTTCGAGAACCCTTGGTTTCGCTGGTGGTGTTCGCGGTTGTCAAAGGGATTGAAGGGATCCCGGGGGACTACCGAGTCACAGCCTGCTTGGTTAAAATGGTGGCTGGGTGGAGTTCACCTCGTCGTGCAGGGATAACCGATAGTAAGAGGATGCACGCGTCTCGGTTTCAGTGGCCGTGATTGCGCTGATCCCCTGCTGTGTGCGCGCGCCTTTGGCGTCTGAAGGTGGCCGGGGCCGGCCGTTTGATTTTCATCTTCATCGTAGTTACACTGCTTACTGTTTGATCTTTCCATGTGGAGAGCTCGAGCACGCTAGCTGTTTGTTGAAATGCTTGTGTGGAATATGAGCTCTGGCCAGTGACTAGTGCTCTAGGGGCAGTGTTCCTTGTACTGGTGGCAACCAGGAATCCTTGCTGGGCCACGATGTGAACTTCCAGTTGGATTTTTAGCCTAGATTACTGAATACTACCGGGAAAGTTGCATAGCTAGCTGAATTTACCGATTTTCATCTCCTGCTTTCTCGCTGCATAACCATTTGTGCCAACATGGATTAAGGGTTTCGATGTCTCTTATGGTCAATCTAATGTTTTGTTGCAGATCTTAAGTTATCTGGACGATAGATGCAGGGTTCACAAGGACACAATCAATCTCTGTAAGAGTGTATTAGAGCGCAAGCCCCTTGACTATATCTCAGTGCAGCGAAATCATTTGTCAAATCCAATACGTGATGTGGATCTTGTGATTACTGTTGGTGGTGATGGCACACTTCTAAGGGCTAGCCATTTCTTGGATAGCTCGATTCCCATTTTAGGTGTTAACTCCGATCCTACTTGTCCTGATGAGGTCAGCTTTACATTTTTGGATAATTGACAATAGTCGTCTATTGAAACCAATCACATTAGCAATAGCTATCATCTAAATATGTAGTTCTTTGCATGCTTCTAAGCAGACTAATGGTTATACATGTGCTTGATAGGCATACTTATGTTTCATTCATAACTTCATGCAGGTTGATGAGTTAACTGACGAATTTGATGCCAGGAGGAGCACAGGATATCTGTGTGCAGCTACTGCCAGAAACTTTGAGCAGGTATGCTTTTGTTTTCTAAGTCTTTTTTGCTTGAGGAAATCAATTTGTTTTCTACATATAGTCTGCGTTCCTTCAGAGAGTCAAAACATTTAATGAATTTCTTTAATGTTCCTGACTTCCTGTTCTTTTGAACATGGCATTTCCTCAGATGCTTGACTCAACCCTTGCTGGTAGTAAAAACCATTCAGAGCTGTCAAGAATATCCGTTAAACTAAATGGATCCCAACTACCAACTTATGCTCTGAATGATATATTGGTGTCACACCCCTGTCCAGCAAGTGTATCACGCTTCTCACTGAGGTACTTCTTTTGAGTCCTTTCTGTTGAAGTTGATGTTTTTCTTTGATCAGTTCTGACTAGTATTATCATTTCAGAAAAAGAGGCAACAGGGAGACCTCGCTTTTAATCAATTCTAGATCAAGCGGTCTCAGGGTCTCAACAGCTACTGGATCAACTGCTGCCATGCTATCAGCAGGAGGGTTCATGATGCCAATATCAAGTCGTGAGCTTCAGTACATGATAAGGGAGCCCATTTCACCAACAGATGCCGGCAAACCACTGCTGCACGGGTTAGTTAAGCAAGAACAACAGATGCTTGTTGTTTGGTACAATCAAGAGGGTGCTGTCTATATTGATGGTTCGCATGTAACACATTCGATCCAGCATGGGGATACACTTGAGATCTCCTCAGATGCTCCAACCTTAAAAGTTATTTTGCCTGAATATCTGTTAACACAGGCATCTTTATAATAAAGTAACAATATCACTCTTGTGATGCTTGACTGCTTATGGATCTGGCATGATGTTTGAGGTGAGCTGAGTTCTTGAGTACTTGAAACTAATACAAATTCAGCGTTATATAACAATGTGGAGTTAATTTGTGCTATCAAACGAAATAATAGATGTTGATTTGTAGGTTATTTGGAGCAAAAGCAGAACCAGAAGCAGAAGCATTAGACCGTCAGAGTTTAGAGATAGTCTTGTGTCATGTCAGCATCTTAATAATCTTATCAGTTCAGCATTTTGCAGGAATAGGTGTTTGTACGTTAGTATCTACATTGTACTGCTAGCATAGACATACTGGCCTAGCCCTAGTGGGTCTTACAGGTATACAGACCTGAAATTCATCTAATATTAAGTCACTAAAGATCTAAGGCTACCATCAACATCTAAAGATGACGAGTCACTGGTGTTGTTACATGATGCCTGTACTGTAATGCTCCTGCTCTCACTTGGGTTTTCCCAGAAGTTTCTGCGTAGACCACTTGAGCTCAGGCTGTTTGTAGCAAGGCTGAGGTCTGATAGCATGGGTTGCAGGGGGGTGTGGCCCTCAAGCAGGCTCACAATGTTGGACATCTTTGGTCTGAGTGTAGGTGCTGCGTTCGTGCATAAGAGGGCAACATTCAGCATAAGGAGTGCATCTTCTGTTGAGTAATTGGATGCTAGGTCGGGATCTACCAGCTCCAGGAGAGTTCCTCTCTCATGTAAAACACAGGCCTGGAACACATTTAAGAGATGCAGTTAGCCGCTTCTTTCAAGGATTCAAGGTACGTACACGAGAAGAAAGCATGAACTGTTAGAGTTTAGCATTTTGTTTAGCGCAACCCACTAGGTGGAAAAAAATACAGTTCCCTCAACTACTCCTTCAACTGACATCCTTAGTTTGTATCCCTAGAGGTAAAATCATGAAATTAAACAATATATGGTTAGCAAACTAGCATGCCAATTTATGAGTTAGTTATATTCTATTAATCCGAATTGATTGTGAAAGCATAAAAAATACCACTATCTGATATGATTAACTAGCATAAAAAATACAAGTTCCCTCAACTACTCTTCCAGGAGAAGTTTGGGTGTAAGAGATAGAAGGTTGAGATACAGGATTGAGCTAATACTGTTCAAGTAGTAAGGTTATATTACATGTGTTCAATAAAAAATGATTTATATCCTATTTCCTTCATAGTATGGCTAACTTTTGTTTTCCACAATATTTATCCGAGGCACATACTAAGTGCTTTGGATGTGTGGGTGTGGTGACCATATATCAAGTCCTGATTCAGCATGGTCCATATTACTGTGAATGGGTGGCAAAGGTAGTTACCCAATCAAGAAGATAAACAAAATCTTCCTTTGGCCTGTAGTTTGTATTGCTTTTTCCACTGACAATTTCCAAAGCAACAACCCCAAAACTGTAAACATCAGCTTTGTCTGTCAAATAACCACGCATTGCATACTCAGGAGCCATGTATCCACTGCAAGGATAACAACAATAATCAAATCAGCTGTAAACCGGGCAATCAAATCGAATTACATAGAAAGGTATGAGGAAAGTAATCTTCATCTTTGGTTCTTCAAATGAAATTTAATAATATTGGTAATCTAGAGTTGGTTGCATGTTTCTTTGTCATTTATGTTTGTATGCATGAAAGTACCAACAGGTCCTACATTTATTGGGTTTCTGACTACCTTAGTTGATGTTATTTTTTGTTTTGCTGGGTGTTATATTTCTTTGCTGGAGGTAAATGTTTATATTGTTCATACTTCACTGTTGCTTTTGTTTTAACTGCCTTTTCGTTAGTCCTTTTAGTTTAGATCAAATGGGAATGTGTGGATAGAATTTACATTTAGGAAAAAGGGTATGGAATAAAAAACACTTACATAGTCCCAGCTACTTTTGTGCTTATGTGGGTGTGACCATCTTCATTAAGCTTTGCTAGACCAAAATCTGAGATCTTGGCATCCAAATCTTTGTCAAGCAGTATATTGCTAGCCTTGATATCTCGGTGCACAATCCTTATTGCAGACTCCTCATGCAGATATGCTAGACCCCTTGCTATTCCCAGGCAAATCTTATGTCTTGTTGGCCAATCCAATGTCAGTCTATATTGTTCAACTGGACCCCACAATTGCAATTGTTCATTAGTCCTAACATACAGCACTATTTAAGAGGGAACCGAGAAATATAGGAAGGATGATTACCAAAGAGAGCACGTGCAAGGCAGTTATTTTCCATGTACTCATAAACTAGCAAGAGCTGGTTTCCTTCAGTGCAGCAGCCATACAGCCTGACAAGGTTTGGATGCTGGAGTCCAGATATCATTCCTATCTCATTCACAAATTCACGATTACCTTGTCTGGACTTTGATGATAGCTGTTTGACAGCAATAACTGTGCCATCGGACAACAAACCCTGCTAGCAAAGCCAATTTTTTGTTATAAGAGTCGTATACTTTAACTTGACTTTGTAGAACTTAAGCATGACAGACAATGAAGACTGACCTTGTAAACTGAACCAAAACCACCTTCACCAATCTTGTTGGCTGGATCAAAGTTCCTAGTTGCTGATTTGATTTGTCTCAAGGTAAAGGAACCAATTTGGAGGTCAAATGCTCGTAGATCTAATACAAGTTGTCATATGGTCAGACTATTCAGAAGGTGTAGCTGCAGTTTATGACAGTAGTTTATATCTTTATATAGCACTCCCTCCTTCCCATAATATAAGATGTTATTGCAACCAATATATGAGTTAGCAGGTTGTAATAACATGTTATATTACAGGACGGAGGGAGTAGTATCTTGCAATTGCTAGTTCTGCTGAGAAGTTGAAAGTAAATAGATGCTCTAGATGGTGTGTACATGTACAGTGAAGCAAAGTGAAAGGTAGGCACCAGTTTGTCATCTAAAGCATGAATAGAAAAAAGTTGATTAAGAAAATATTTACAGCACCTTGATGCATCAAGCTCTTCCGTCTCTGCTTAATCCAATAAATGCCAACGATAAGAGCAGTGAATATTGCAAGAATTGGGATTCCAATCAGCAAAGCTTTAGTTGTCCTTGAAGTCTTTGACCCATTGCCAGTTTTGGGAGGCTCATCAGCCAAAGGAATTTGAAAGTCTGAACATTTACACAGATGAACCAAAAGATGATTAAGGAGTAGGCATTCTCATTCACAAACTGTGATGCAAGAACTTAGAGGATGCCACAGTGTGCTGTTTATTGTTCAATGGCTCAATGTTGTACCCGCTAACAGTGATTAGTGGAGCACATTATGTAAAATGCATGTTAAATGACATACTTGGAGTTACTGATATTGCAGATACTAGAGGGCCGTAAAATCCTCTAGATGGAATGCCTGTTGTCCCTCTTCCTGCCCAATAGAATTGAATCTCTAGTGTATGATTTGTGACATATGTTGTGAAAGTCTCAATAACTGGCTTTCCAGCCTCAGCAGCAGATTGCTCGATGTCAAAATCCTCTAGCGCCATTCTTCCCTGAGATCATAGAATATCTCATTACTATAATAGGACCTAACAGGATACAACTATTATTGAGAAGGAAAGGATTGAATAAATGCCTATCTGCTCATACTTGTATGAAAACATTGAATTTTCTTTTGCCAAGGCTGTAGTATGTGCTGTCATTTGTGTATACAATTTCCGCAAAATGGAGCTTCACTGTGTAGCTCCCGTTATACATGCAAAGTCCATAATATGTGAGCGAAAGAGGAGAAAGGCGCGCTCTTGCATACAACTCTGAGTTGGGCATGGTCAATTTTGATGTGCTTGACGCAATGTAGCTGTCATCATTAATGTTGTTGTCCATGAAGTTCCCAGTGCTGCTGAATGCCCAGTTTGAGCCTGGGCTTACATACAACGCAGAAGCACCTTTTTGTACCGTGTCAGCTTCATATTTTACTCCATTGATGATCGATTCTTTGTCACCACAATTTATATGCAAGGAGGATTTGTCTGTGAAAATGCATAGAACAGTATTAAGTAATGCAGCTCCAGCGGTAAACTAGGAAGCAAAATAACTAGCAAAAGAACTACACGGTTAGGCTTGTGTGCTCAAAACTAATTAAATTTTTGCACAAGAAGTAACTACATCCCTATGGGTTATCGTTCTGGTTGTGTTTCTGTAGACTCTATCCTGATGGTTCTGTAATGTAGCAATAGCAATTCATAACTTTTTCCAGTTCATTGGTAAAGCTAGTCTTGTTTTGTCAAGATATGAGCACCGATATTAAAAACATGAAGAAACTATAGAATGCATTGGTGATCAGAAGCAACAGTTAAAAGAACGCTGGTCACGAACTTACATTGTCCATTTGAAGCAGCACACGGAAAATTCTTCTTAAAGCATGGCTGGACATTATTTCTGCACAAAAGGTAGAATCACACAGAGTAAAAGATATTATTATGCCTGGATTTTTGTCTGTTGGTGTAAAGGTCGTTAGTCTTTCGAGCAACAAGATAAAGAATCTTACAAACTGTTCATTTCAGGTGAATAGCTCTCCACCAGATTGCTGCAATTTGAAGAGTCACATGAAACTATTTAAAAATTTCTAGAAGTGTTGTGAATGACACAAAATGCTCAGGGACTGTGATACAGCTTTCTTACACACTCCCTTGAAGGCATTGACTAGGATCTGAGCTCCCCATCGTGAAGTTATTAAAAGATACGTCCCTGCATTTGGTAATTTGATGTTATTATTTAATTAACCAACTACCACGTAAACCTTTTAAGTTTAGACAGCTAGAGGTTCAATCATAGCACTACCAGTAACATTACATTCTCTCAAGTTCTGAGCTTCATGTACATACAGGTATAGAGCAATTTCCTTATGTGGACAGCACAGATATTTAACAGACAAAGATAGTTATGTCTGAACAGCTTCTAAGGAAATTCTAACTGAGCATGCTTGCGGTAAAGACAAGTATCTTACAGTGTTTCTCTGGTTCTGTATGAATTGATCATTAACAACCTAATAACTCTTTCTTAGATATGCTAACTATATGGTCCTGAACTTCAATGACAGATTTTAGAATATTCTGGAAAAAGAGAAAATGTGATATAATTTCATGAATGTTTGTAGGTTTTAGTATCTAACAATGATGATTCTTTAGAGTGTCCATATACACATGAACTTACGCAATGTTGGTCCTTCGCAACAACCATCCAGGTATGTTCCCAGTGAGTGAATTTCCAGTTAGATATCTACAAGATAGTTTTTGTTGAGTCACATTCAAGAAAATAGCCTAATGAAGTGGCATGTATGAGTTCAATTTATCACAAATGGCACAACTTACATGTAATCTACACTTCCCATGTTAGTAAAAGAATCTGGTATTTTTCCAGTCAGTTTATTAAAGCTCAGATCCCTGCATAGAGAAGAGGACGCCGATAGTGAAGACATGTGAATAAAAAATACATTTAGCACCAACATATTATATGTATATGTACTTTGAACCAACATTCTGCATTTCTATATACATGAACCTGCATGATGACTTACAGATGCTTAAGATTTTCCATGTCCCCAATGTAGGACGGGATGCTCCCACTGATCGAACAATTCCTAAGTACCCTACATATAAACAGTTTGTATTAAAACCTATACGCAGAAAGCTAAAAACTTCCATCAGATTCTAAACTTACAATGTTTTCATAGATCGTATTCCCCTTAAATCTGGGAAAGCTGACCCACTGCCTCTCAGATCACTAACCCTCCTGGTTAAAGAAAAATGGGACCAGAATTTACTGCTGGTATAATGCTTATACTAAACAAATAAATTGTATTGTGTAGCTATATTTATGAGAATTTAAAATATTTGCCATCATACAGATCAGAAAGATTTGTCAATTTGGAGAAGCCTGAGGGAATAGGCCCTTCCAACAAAGACCCTTCGATTTGCCTGCATCAAGAGGAATCAACTTAAATAAATAACATGTGGTATTTGTGGATCCAGTCTGTTTTTTTCATGACTCATTAACTTACAATTTTTCAAGCTTTGTCAAGTTGCCCAAGAACTCAGGGACTCTTCCAGATAAATTATTTCCAGAAATCCTCCTGTTACAAATTTCAGCAGTTGAACATTACAAAAGGAGTCTGCAGAGCATAGCAAGGAAAAAGAAAGATAGTGGTATCCTTACAAGTCGGTTAAATTGGTCAGCAAGGAAAGAGCAACTGGCAGGGGTCCAGTGAACTCGTTGGTTGATATTATTCTGAGTAAAGTTCAGTATATAGATCATAAGGAACTATATTCACCAAAATACAAGCAACTCTGTCTGTTGTGTGTAACCAAGCAAAATACTCACAGCTTCTCCATTTGAGTGAGTTGTCCAATTTCAGGTGGAATTAGCCCATGAAACTCATTTCCTTCAATGCTCCTTTCGGAATAAATTTCCAGATTATAGTTAGAAAAGAGAAATCAAAATCAGCGAATCTAAGCTGTTTCCACCAAATTTTCTTACTTACAGGTTAGTCAATGTTGTGATCCTCGTAAGAACCATGGGAAAAGGACCTGACAATCTGTTTCCCATTAGTGACCTGCAGGACTTTGGCATGAACAGATCAATGACATGCTGCATAATTCTGTTCTACGACGACACTTCCTTTTTTTACAACCATGCAGTTTTTGCGGCTTAACACGAGGAGCTAATTGGATTTTAATCACAGGGAACAAGTTGAAATTTGATTGATAACATGCTTTACATTATTGCATGTTTGCTCTCTGTACTTTTTCTGCCGGCATACAGCATAATCTTGTTAATTACTTAATTTAGTATTCCATCCGTTTGAAAATATTAGGCCTGTGGTTTTTTTCAATCATCTCTTCAAATATATGGCATGCATGTAGAAAATGTTTTTTCTCTGTTTTGCCCTCGTAACCCGCCTTGCTGTTCAGCGCTAAACCAGCATATTACGTTTTCTCTCTTCTAATCACTGTACAGTAACATCAAGGCTAACTGGTCATTTCCCTCAACTATTGGTGGCTTCGCTGAGATCCAACACGGTCATGTGGTATGATCCTTTTCTCATCAGAGAATTGCATTTTTTTCATTCATTAAGGGCATTTTCATGGATCTCATGTCCCCTATGGCCTGGTTAGAAGACTAGGAGTTCCATATTGCATCGACATGACAGAAATAGAAATGCGGCTTATTGCTTAACTTTTATTCTTCATGGATCCATCCTAAACTATTTCTGTACTGCTGAAAAGGTTGGTAGAACTGCACAAAAGATGCCTGACAGTTTGTAAAACGTATTTGTGAGTAGGCTAATTTGTTGCTATCTGGGATTCTTTGCGTGCCAACATTCCAGTCGTGCTCCATAGATATCATAAGATAGGGACTGTGCTTCCTCCAATTCCACCCAAAATTTAAATCTTTCTAGACTTCTAGTGGCATATTGTTCTTAGATTACAAAATAGCTCCACAGGCTACATTTTGTTGTAATACCCAAAGTTAACAGTGAGTAAATTGAAGGGTAAGGCCACTCACAGTCCCTGCAACCTCATCCGGGCCCATTGGTCAGGCACTGCGCCATGGAACAGGTTCCTGGTTAGGTCTCTGCAACATTAGAATACAAAATTATGGTGTTATTATTCTCTTGAAAATCAGCTTATGTTAAGATTAGTTTGACTGGCTATTCAGTATACTTACAGCTGGATGAGATTAGGGAGGTCAGCGAAGTCTGGTGGGAGCTGGGCAGAGAAGTTCTTATTCTTGAGGGATCTGCAAAGATGATCCATCTCAACAGTGCCAAAGGTAGCAAATTTTACAGCACAGAAAGTGTGGGAACATGATCTGCTCAGTTCTACTCTAGTAAGATCAAGTTGAAGGAGTCATGCATACATACATGCCAGTGACATGACATATGGTCTTGTTGAGGGATGAGCAGTCACACTCCAGGCCTCCGGAGCCGCAGGGATTGTCGGAGAAGTTCCAATGCGACATCGCGATCTTCGCAGCAATCCGGCGGAGAGTAAGCACTGTGAAAATTGCAAAAAAAAGGGCAATCAAGAACAGGAAAGCACAACTTTTTTCTAGTTGCCAAAATTATTTGCACGGGCCAGACGGCGTCTTGATCATTTCCCTATTCTCTGTCACAGGTGTTGAGCTCAAACTTTTCACATCCACATTTATACGGATGAAGCGCACATGATAACAGAGCATGTTACTCCAAAACTTCGGAGTATGCATTCCTCAGGAAGACAAGTAACATTTCTTCCTCTGCTCTTTAGAGACTTGCACATATCTTGAACTAGAGCGAGGGACTCATTCCTTCTTGCAGTGCTCATCTAGCTCAACGCTCCCAGCAGAGAAGACCAAATGGGAGAAACAAAGAAGATCAAAAGAAAGGGAGGAAGGAGAAATGGGAGAAAGCAAAAGCATGCTCTGCTTATCAGTCATCTCTGTCTAAACCAGTGAACCAAAGGCAGAAGAGAAAGAGTGAAAGCACCAGATAGATAGATGGCAGAGACCAATGAATTCGATGCAACTGCTGCTAAGCATGCATACCTTCAGCAGAGAAGAGCCTAGGAGGGAGAGTATCAGCTGCCTTAACCCCTGAGCCATGGACCTGAGCAAGCAAGCCAAGGAGGAACACCAACTGCAGTTTACAGCCACATGGCAGCCCCCGTGCCCCCATCCTTCCCTCCCAAGCTCTTCCGAGAATGGAGTACAATGGCAGTGGAGACTGGAGGAGACTCAAGAGGAGTGAGTGACTTGGCTTTGTAGGCAAAAACAAAGCACTTCTTCCCCTAAAAGACTACTCGAGTGGTCTTCTCCAGCATGATTTGGGCCCCCAGAACCTCAGTCTCATGTACCGATTTGGGATGCTGTCTGGTACAGTGCCTTCGCCAGCGCGTGGACCTGAGTGGCCAGTATTACATAACCTTCAGTACAAGGAGCTGTAAAAACTTGGCGAAAATAGAAGGACGGGGAGCAACCGCGTCAGTATTTTGCCATACAGGATGCTGCGTCGTTGTTGGGCGAGCTGGCAATTTATTCTCTTGCTTGGTCTACTTCGGTGCAAGGTTTGTTTCTGATTTCATTTGCTTTAATAGCTCCTGTTTTTCCCTTTTTCCTAATCTTTTCTTGGACTGTTCAGGAAATTTGTCAGTGGGAATCATGTTGCCTGCTGACCGCCTTCAGATAGAGCTCAGAAAACAGTAGTCATAAACATTCTTAATTCTAAATATTTTTTTACTCGAAGTAGAATCATATTACACTTGCCTAAATTGAATTTCCATGTCATGGAAGATAAGAAAAAAATTGTCAGTGAAAAACCAACCCTCGACTCGATTTTTTGGAGATCCAAAATCATCATCTCTCACACATATTAACCGTGCCCTTCTCATTTGATTCGATCAAATTGCAGAACTAGCTACATTGGCTGCGGGACTGCGGCAAAGAGCACGGTGGTCTGCGATCCATAGAAGTTGAGTCGAGTGGCTAGAAGGTACGTCTAAGATGGCATGGAAGAGATGTCAAGGTGAGAAGGAATGTGGGTACTGAATACTCAGGGAGTCAGGGTGAAAGCTAAAAGGTTTTGTGTCCTACAGAAATTAGAGGGAAGTCTAGTTTGAACTCAGAACTATTGCCTTAGATCTGCTGAAACTCTCCTAGTCAGCTGGAGTAATAAACTATGAAAACCAGATCACTTCTGACTTGGAGCTGGTGGCGATAAAAATAAATCAATTTTATCCCCGCAAACTGTATCCTCTGCTCGTTGTAGCTTTTTTTTTTTTTCCTTCTTGGTTTTACATTGCCCCCTAACCTGGTTCGAATCGATGGTTTTACTACGCACAGACAACCCTAGCTGCCCCTACGTGGGTCCCTTTCTTGTAGAAGTACTACAATCAGATTGCTCATGTTTTTCTCGCACAGCATTTATCAGGGTGGAGTTGGACACGGCGAGTCGCCCATTCCTGGTGTCTCCATCGCGCTTGTACGAACACCTCCTCCAGCCTGGCTGCTCAACCCGGTCCAAGTCAGCCTTTGACCATCGTCGTCAAACACCGGGTCCAAACATATTCAAGGCTAGCGGAAGACCACCATGAGCACATCAACATCTGACCACGCTGGCAACTTGCAAGAAAAAGATACTAGTATCTCTGAGAAAAAGGATTGACGTCTATCTGTAGACGAATTCTCAGAGAACCTATCATCTATTGCATTCGTGGTTAGACAAGTTCTTGCTCACTATCGAGATGACCATCTGATGAGGAAATAGATGATCTGTGGTGCAGAGACCAAACCGAAGAAAAGCTTCGAGAGCACATAAATTTTGGTGCTTATACACCCAATTTATCTATTTTGTTCTTCCGTAAAGCTCATTTTCATTCGAATTTCGCTACACGCGTGGGATTTGTACGGGTATGCGTTTTTCTTCTCTTTTTGCAGTAGAAAACAAGCATGCTTACCATAATTTTCATTCGAAACCTTGTCGTCGAAGACCTAATTAATGACATGGACACTGGTGGAAAAAGGGCCATTAATCCCGGTCTGTAACGGCCTTTAGTCCCGGTTTCCAAACCGGGACTAGCAAAGCGCGATTAAAGGCCCCCAGCCATTAGTCCCGGTTGCAAACGAACCGGGACTAATGGCCGTCCACATGGGCAAGGCTGGGAGCGCCGTCTCGGGGACCTTTAGTCCCGGTTCGTAATGAGAACCGGGACTAAAGTCTTCTGTTTTTGTTTTTATTTTTATTGCTGTTTCAGATTATAGGTTTAGGGTTTATGCTTGATTAGGGTTCATTTGAATTTCAAACGAGTTTCCGTACCTATATTCTACGACTAGTACATACACATTACATGTTGGTGCATGCATATATAATATTATACGATGTCTTGCGACTGTATATACTACAATTTCAAACAAGTGTATGTACAACTATTTTTCAAACAAGTTTCAAAACAAACTAAGTTACATGGAGATCACTAAATTACAGATAGCGTTCGTCGTCCTCCACATAATGTTCTCCTTTCTCATCGAGGACCTCCCTCATGATGAATCCCGCCAGCTCCTCTTGAATTGCTTTTAGGCGCAGGGTTGGTAGGAGCTTCTCCCGCATCACTAACAACTTTAAGAAGATCGATATGGATATATATAAGTTGGATGAAACTCAACACAATTGATTATAATAAAAGAAAACTGTGAATATTATTTACGTATATCAAAGTCCGTGGAATGTGCTCTCCGCTCACTGGTATACCACCGGATGAACTCGCAGACGTAGAATCCACAGAGATTGGTCCCCGGTGGTTGCACCAAACCCTTTTTCTTTTTAAAAGTTAGATGTTCGTTGAATTCACCTGTTACCGACCTTCTGAAACGTGTCCAAACTCTACAGGGCAAAGAAAATGAGCAAATGAGTTATTAAATACTTGATATCAGCAAATTAATGAAAGGAGCTGATATAGTCGGGTAATGATTGAAATTACTTTTGCAGCATTTCTTTCATGTCGTTAATCAGGACGTCGGGCTTATCCAATGAGTCCAAGATATAAACAGTTGATGTGTCCAATTGAATCTTTAGCAGAATCCAGTGGTAACTGCAGACACGCATGCATAACTCATCAATTACACTTAACATCGAGTAAGCAAAAATGAATGTCTAGAAGATAGAAACACTCACTTGAAGTTGTAAGGAAATAGAAGTTTTCTTTTAAGACTTTGCTTGAAAAAAAATCTGAAGAGGTCCCTCTCCACGTCTCTGGGGTGATCTTTTAACATCCTTTCATTAATGATATATGGGTCAATGAACCCAACGTCATGGATTCCCTTTTTTTTGCATTCAAACATCTTAAATCTGCATAATAGCATACAAAAATCATACAGTTAATGAAGATATATAGGCAATGAACGAGCTTAGCTAGATACTTGAATATAAATCACTTACAGACAATAGCAACTGATGGTAGACTTGTCGAGATCGCGCTGATTGAATATATGAAACAATTCGTCCATTGGAATATGTAAGATGTATTTTTTGAAGAAATGCTCCTCTCTAACGTCCAAGAGGATCCAACGTTTGAAGTCCTTTTTTTGTATATGCACCTTGTACCAGCCGAGCAGATTTCGCATATGTGTTGATAGACCGCGTTCGTCCTCAGGCTTGATCAGAGGCCCCCCCAGTACATATTGCTCTACTATCTCTCCCAGTGGCGCTTCTTCAAGGCCTAACATAACTACAATAGGCACATTCAAGAGGTCCGCGTTCTGTTTTGCCTCCCTTACAGTTAAACCCAATAGTTGAGCAGCTGCTACTACTCTGGGGTCCAATAACAATCGGTCCTCTTCCAAATCGGCTCTGAAGGACGTATCGATATCGAGGGGGCCGACTATGAGCGGGGCGACCGATTGATTCTTCTGTTCTCCAAGCTGGGGAATTTGTTTCCCGCTTCTTTTTGCCTTGGCCAAGTCACTTTGCCTTTCAATTTCGCGTTTATAGTCTGATGGCAGATTCATCTTATATTGGGGCTCTGCAGTAAGCATAGCATAAGCCCAGTCCTTTTGTTTCTGCGTGTATGTCGGCTTGGGCTCAGGCACTTTCGGTGCAAGAAATGCCTTCACTTCGGCGCGTACTATCGCCTCGTTTTCCTCGGGAGTCCGGTCATAAGCTCTCTTGGGAAGAGGCTTTAGCGATGGCTCTGGTATCTTCATGGTCTTATGTACTACCTTATCAGTAGTACTAACCGTAGCGGACCTGCTCCGCTTTTTCCCTGTCTGAGTAGTATTGGGGGGCGGCTTCGCCTGACGCGCTGGAGGTGCACTGGGGGACGGCGTTGGCTGACGCGCAGGAGGTGCACTGGGGGACGGCGTTGGCTGACGCGCGGGAGGTGCACTAGGGGGCGGCGTCGGCTGACGCGTCGCCCGAGGTGGACTCAGGGGTGGCGTCGGCTGACGCGGCGCTGGAGGTGGACTCGGGGGTGGCGTCTGCTGACGCGGCGCCCGAGGTGGACTCGGGGGTGGCGTCTGCTGACGCGGCGCCCGAGGTGGACTCGGGGGCGGCGTAGGTGGACGACGTTCACCGGGGGAGGGTGGACTTGGATTCCTCGGAGTCGGTGGCCTTGGCGCTGAGCCTGGAAACTTGATGTATTTCTTTTGCCATAAAACGATTTGGCGCTTGACATCTCCAAGTCTCCGATCCCCTTCAGGTGTAGAAAAATCAAGCTCTAGGTCCTCGAACGAGCTGACTATGTCAAGCACTGAGACACGAGCATAGCCAGCCGGTATCGGGTTCCCATGGTGGAGTGCTTCAGGTAGACAAGGTAAAGCGTCGCCGCTCGCCACCTTGATGGTCATGTTCTTCATTGGCTGATGTAGCTCACAATTTGTCATCTCCCTAACATCATCCACGGGGTAGCGAGACCCCGGTGCTTCATGCCCATCAGCTGGGACCTCCGTGGAAGCCACGCTGCTTCTCCGTTGACTATTAAGATCCAATGCTGGATCTTCCTGCAGCCGAGATCCGCCTCCCTGGCTAAGTTGATGTATCATACTCTTCATGTCGGCTAATTCACGTTCTACCTTGCCGATCCGATCTGCTTCCCGATCCTTCTTTCTCTTACGGCTTTTGTAACCGTACGGATCTTCGTGCTGAGAAAACCCTTCCTTCCATGGAACACCGGCGCCTTTGCCTCTTGTTCGTCCGGTGTGTTCTGGATTCCCGAGGGCGTGTGTCAGCTCGTCGTTCTCTCGGTCGACACGGATCAATCCCGCTTGTGCATCCTCCATTGCCTTAATAAGTTTTACTGTGGGAGTAAAGGTCTGTTTCCGATGAACACACTGCCCTGTTGCCGGGTCTAACGACCCTCCATGTCCGTACCACCAGTGCTTGGCCCTTTCGGGCCATCCCTCTGTACCTGGAGTGATTCCTTTATTCCTCAATTCATTCTCCATAGATTCCCACTTGGGCACTGCTCTCACGTAGCCGCCTGGCCCCAAAACATGGTGATGTTCCTTCTTTTCAGCATTTTTCTTATTTTTTTCTGACATTTCCTTGGCTCTCTCAGATGCCTTGAATGCCACAAATTCAGGCCACTGTTGTCTCAACTTCTCGTATGCTCCTTCGAACACTGGAGTTTTATTTTTTGCGATATACTTCGCGTATAACATTTTCTTGAAGCCCCGGAATGCTTCAGCCATCTTCTTGAGAGCGAACTGTTTAACTCTCCTTCTCCTTTCACGTCCACCCGGAATTTCATTTCCATCATCATCTTTCTTGGAGTACTCCAGAGGTAGAATGAAATTTTCCATGAGCTTCCTCCAAAGGTCTTTCTTGGATCTTTTGTTCACAAAAGTAGCTCCAAGACGTGCCTTCTTTGGCTCGTGCCATTCTTGAACCGTGATCGGGATCATGTCCCTAACAATCACTCCGCATTGATTTATAAATTTTGTTGCGTGTTGTGTTGGCTCCAACGGTTTGCCATCTGGAGATACTACATCGATGGTCAGCTTCTGATTCGCACTCAACTTTTGGCTCGGACCTCGTTTAGAATGCGATTTGCTCGATCCGGAGGGCTGAAAAAAGAAAAAGTCGTTAATACAAATGTGCATATTCCCTTCGTATCACCAAAAGCTAAATCTATATACCTCGCCATCGGCGTTTGTTTGCAATTGTCGTTCGGCATCGGTGTTTGTTTGCCCTTCGTCGTCAAACATTTCTATCTCCATTCCGTCACCGGAAGGGTTAAGAAATGATGAAACATCATCTTCAATTTCAGCTTCTCCGGCACCTTCTCGGCCGACTCCTTCTCGGCCGGCTACTTTGGGGTCTTCTCGATCGGCACCTTCTTGAGGCACATATACATTCTCACGTATCATGCCAAATAAGAATTCTTCGGGGTGGCGTGGGTCATTTTCACCGTCCATGTCTCTTCTAAAGACAGGTAAAACAAGTTAGTAACACATATTTGAGCAATAACCAAAAAAAAGGGGGCGTTGGCCGAGCGCCGACGCGGTGGGGGGAAGACCCCCTCACCGCGTCGGCGCCCGTCCAACGCCCCCTTTTAGTACACATATTTGATCAATAACCAAAAAAAGGGGGCGTTGGCCGAGCGCCGACGCGGTGGGGGGAAGACCCCCTCACCGCGTCGGCGCCCGTCCAACGCCCCCTTTTAGTACACATATTTGATCAATAACCAAAAAAAAGGGGGCGTTGGCCGAGCACCGACGCGGTGGGGGGAAGACCCCCTCACCGCGTCGGCGCCCGACCAACGCCCCCTTTTAGTACACATATTTGATCAATAACCAAAAAAAAAGGGGGTGTTGGCCGAGCGTCGACGCGGTGGGGGGAAGACCCCCTCACCGCGTCGGCGCCCGACCAACGCCCCCTTTTAGTACACATATTTGATCAATAACCAAAAAAAGGGGGCGTTGGCCGAGCGCCGACGCGGTGGGGGGAAGACCCCCTCACCGCGTCGGCGCCCGGCCAACGCCCCCTTTTAGTACACATAAATCTAACATTTCAAATATTCTAACAATTCTAACCTAAAATACTAAATAACAATTCTAACAATTCTAACCTAAAATTCTATCTAAATTCTAACCTAATATTCTAACTAAAACGCTAACCTAATATTCTAACAAAAAATACAAAGGGGGCGGCGGCGGCGGCCGGTGATCTCCTCACCTTAATTATTACCGAGGGGCTCGGGGACGGCGTGGGCTCGGCTCGGGGACGGCGGTGCGGCCTAGGAGGCGTCGGGGATGGCGGCCGGCGCGGCGGGAGGCCGTCGGGGACGTTCTGGAAGGCATCGGGGACGGCGGCGCGGCGCTCGGGGAGGCCACGGGGACGGCGGTGCGGCCTAGGAAGGCGTCGGGAACGGCGCGCGGCGCGGCGGGAGGCGTACGTCGGGGACGTACTGGAAGGCGTCGGGGACGGCGGCGCGGCTCGGGGAGGCCACGGGGACGGCGGCGCGGCTCGGGGAGGCCACGGGGATGGCGGCGCGGCTTGGGGAGGCCTCGGGGACGGCGGCGACGGCGAGTTTTTGGCCAACCGCAACAATCGGCGGCGTGTTTTGCGTCGGGGGCCTCCATCGACTGGATCGAAAATTCGCTAAGTGTGAGTGGGGAAGAAGAAGAGGGGCGGCGCGGGCTTTTATACCCCCAGCCTTTAGTCCCGGTTGGTAGCTCCAACCGGGACTAAAGGGGGGTCTTTAGTCCCGGCTGAAACCACAAACCGGGACTAAAGGGTCTTTAATCCCGGTTGGTGGATTCAACCGGGACTAAAGAATTTTCGGCGGTTCGCGCCTGATTTCCAGACCTTTAGTCCCGGTTGAATCCCGGTTGGTGGATTCAACCGGGAATAAATGCGCGCCAAGGCCTTATATTTTTTCAGATTTCATTTGAATATGAAATTTGAATTTCAATTTGAATAACTTCTATATATTTTAGAATCTGACAAAACTTTGAATATGAAAAGTGTTTGAAAATTAATAACTAATTCAAAACTATTTTTTATTTTCAAAATCAATTAATCTAACTATTTAAACAATTAACTATTTTGCCATTTTCAATTAAAACTATATTGATTAATATTCTTTTTGAATTTTTTAGAATCTGACAAAACTTTGAATATGAAAAGTGTTTGAAATTGAATAACTAATTCAAAACTATTTTCTATTTTCAAAATCAATTAATCTAACTATTTAAACAATTAACTATTTTGCCATTTCCAATTAAAACTATATTAATTAATATTCTTTTTGAATATTTTAGAATCTGACAAAACTTTGAATATGAAAAGTGTTTGAAATTGAATAACTAATTCAAAACTATTTTCTATTTTCAAAATCAATTAATCTAACTATTTAAACAATTAACTATTTTGCCATTTCCAATTAAAACTATATTGATTAATATTCTTTTTGAATATTTTAGAATCTGACAAAACTTTGAATATGAAAAGTGTTTGAAATTGAATAACTAATTCAAAACTATTTTCTATTTTCAAAATCAATTATTCTAACTATTCAAACAATTAACTATTTTGCCATTTTCAATTAAAACACAACCGAGGCGGAGCTTCCGAAGATGGAGTCTTTCACGGGCTTGCAGGGAAATTTTTCCGAGGCGGAGCTTCCGAAGATGTCGTAGGGCATGAGCACCAACGACATCTTCGAGAAACTCCGCCACGGGAGATTTCCCAACCCTTTCCTCCATCCATGGGATGAAACTCTCCCTGCCTTCGAGTTGTGCTTGCCATGGCGTATCGATGCTCCTTTTATAGGCACGGCGCCGCTTCTACTTTTGTCTTGTTCCTCCGACAGGGGCGTCGTGCGCTACATGCTTTATCTCATCGAGCAGTGCATCCACTCACGCATCCTTATCCCACCGACAGTTTTAGTCTCGGTTGCACCCAACAGCCGGGACTAAAGGTTACCCACACGTCCTTAATTATCCCACCGATAGTTTTAGTCTCGGTTGCACCCACCAGCCGGGACTAAAGGTTACCCACACGTCCTCATCCCACCGACAGTTTTAGTCTCGGTTGCACCCACCAGCCGGGACTAAAGGTTTCCCGCGCTTTCCACCGCTTCCCGCCTCCGTCTTCCCGCCATTTTTCACTATATATATGTAGGCTTGGCCTCCATTTACATATCATATCTAGACTCATATCTGCAAACCTCATAACTCTCTTCCATGGCTTCCATCGTATCTCTAACCCCCCAGGAGGCAGAGGCGCTTTGCGCCTCAAACTACCCCTGCCCACCGGGCTACCGCGTCCCCACCGGCTGGATGCTGAGCGTCGGAGGCGTACCGGTCCCTCCTGTCCCTCTAGGTGTGGCGCGCCAGATGGCCATCACGAACCACTACTACTTCGAGCTCACACCAGAGCAGCGGAGGAATCCCCAGTGGCATCCCGACTACAGCCCGACTTGGGACGCCTTCTTCATCAATCGGCGTGAGAGTGCGCTTGCCAGGCACGAGGAGGACGGCCTGCCTCGTTCGAACTTCAACGAGGCCGGCCGTCGGCTGTGGTGGCACGGCCGGACTCTCCAGAGCGTCATGGCCTACCGTGGCCCCCGCCTGCGCTACCCTCAGTCTCAGCCCACACGTGCTCACCGGCCGAGGTTCGACTACCGCGACCCTGATGCCAGCGACGACGACGTCGGCGACTATGACGACTACAGTGGTGACGTTTATAGGGCTAGGCACGACTATGACTGAATCACTCCAACATTCGAAAACAAGTTCGGTCGATTGTGACTTAATCTGACCATGTACTTTAATTCCAGTTCAATCGTTTCCCCGCCTCTCGTGAGTGTTATTGTGATACATGATTAGAACAATATATTACATAAAATGTTTAATACATGATTAGAACAATACATGATTATACATGATTACACATCATTTCTTCGCTAGTGTCCCTTGCTTACGATTGTGGCATAACCATAGAGAATCTTCATTATTTAACTTGAGGCTTGTGTCAGTGTTCACTCTGAAGGGCGGAATTTCACCAAACTGATTATAATCTTGTGACATGTCTATCTTGTCCTCCACTCCCACGATGGTTCTTTTTCCTGAAAGAACTATGTGGCGCTTTGGTTCATCACATGATGTATTCACTTTGGTTCTTTTTCTTGGTTTGCTACTCATGTCCTTCACATAGAAAACCTGAGCCACATCTTTGGCTAGGACGAATGGTTCATCAAGGTACCCTAGATTGTTGAGATCCACCGTTGTCATTCCGTACTGCTCGTCCAACTTTACCCCGCCTCCTGTCATCTTCACCCATTTGCACCGAAACAAAGGAACCTTAAAGTTAGGTCCATAATCAAGCTCCCATATCTCTTCTATGTAACCATAATATGTGTCCGTTCGCCCTTTGCTAGTTACTGCATCAAAGCGGACACCACTGTTTTGGTTGGTGCTTTTTTTATCTTGGGCGACCGTGTAAAATGTATTCGCATTTATCTCGTACCCTTGGAAAGTCAATATAGTCGAAGATGGTAATTTGGCCAGCAAGTACAGCTGCTCTTCAACAACAGTGTCATTCATGAGACGTCTTTGCAACCAAACGCCGAAAGTCGCCATGTGGAGCTGTAAAACAAAGGACTCAGGCTCCCCTGGGTTTGCTTGGCGTACAATATTCTTGTATTCCTCACTGTACGGAGCCACCAAGAGGGAATTTTGTAGAACTGTGTAGTGTGCTTGAGTCAACGAATGACCATCCCTACATATCATTAGTTTCTTTCCGATCGTGCCTTTTCCACTAAGTCTCCCCTCATGACGTGATTGAGGAAGACCAATCGGCTTAAGGTCGGGAACAAAGTCAGCACAAAACTCAATGACCTCCTCTGTTCCATATCCCTTGACGATGCTTCCTTCTGGCCTAGCACGGTTACGAACATATTTCTTTAAGACTCCCATGAACCTCTCAAAGGGGAACATATTGTGTAGAAATACAGGGCCGAGAATGGAAATCTCTTTGACTAGGTGAACCAGGAGGTGCGTCATAATATTGAAGAATGATGGTGGGAACACCAGCTCGAAGCTGACAAGACATTGGGCCACATCATTTTGTAACCGTGGTAGATCTTCTGGATTAATTACCTTCTGAGATATTGCATTGAGGAATGCACATAGCTTCACAATTGCTAGTCGAACATTTTCTGGTAGAAGCCCCCTCAATGCAACTGGAAGCAATTGCGTCATAATCACGTGGCAGTCATGAGACTTTAGGTTCTGGAACTTTTTCTCTGCCATATTTATTATTCCCTTTATATTCGATGAGAATCCAGCCGGGACCTTGATACTGTTTAGGCATTCAAAAAAGGTGATCTTCTCTTCTTTAGTAAGAGCGTAGCTAGCGCGACCTTGAAACAGTTCCGGATGTCGGTCTTCTGGGTCTTTCACACGTTGCAGGTCCTGTCGAGCTTCCTTTGTATCTTTTGTCTTCCCATACACACCCAAGAAGCCTAGCAGGTTCACGCAAAGATTCTTTGTCACATGCATCACGTCGATTGCAGAGCGAACTTCTAGGAATTTGCAATACTCAAGCTCCCAAAATATAGATTTCTTCTTCCACATGGGTGCGTGTCCGTCTGCGTCATGCGGAACAGATTGTCCGCCAGGACCCTTTCCAAAGATTACTTCTATATCTTTGACCATATCGAATACATCATCACCAGTATTTTTCTTAGGTGGCTCCCGGTGATCTGCCTTACCGTTGAAATGCTTGCCTTTTTTTCTTACGGCATGAATTTTGCTAAGAAATCGACGGTGCGATATGTACACATTCTTCTTACAATTAGCTAAATATATGCTTTCAGTCTCTTGTAAACAGTGTGTGCATGCCTTGTATCCCTTGTTTGTCTGTCCTGAAATGTTACTAAGAGCAGGCCAATCATTGATTGTAACGAACAACAACGCTCGTAAGTCAAATTCCTCTTGTTTGTGCTCATCCCACACACGTATGCCTGGTTTGGCCCACAGCTGTAAAAGTTCATCAACTAATGGCCTTAGGTACACATCAATATCGTTGCCGGGTTGCTTCGGACCTTGGATAAGCACTGGCATCATAATGAACTTCCGCTTCATGCACAACCAAGGAGGAAGGTTATAGATGCATAGAGTCACGGGCCAGGTGCTATGACTAGAGCTCTGCTCCCCAAAAGGATTGAAGCCATCTGTACTTAGACCAAACCGTATGTTCCTTGCGTCACCTGCAAAATCTTTAAACTTATTGTCGATCTTTCTCCATTGAGACCCATCAGCGGGGTGTCTCAACATCCCGTCTGACAAACAGTCCTCTTTGTGCCATCGCAATAACTTGGCATGCTCTTTGCACCGAAACAAACGTTTCAAACCGTGGTACTATAGGAGCATACCACATCACCTTGGCAGGAACCCTCTTTCTGGGGGGCTCGCCCTCAACATCACCAGAGTCATCTCCTCTGATCTTATACCGCAATGCAGTGCATATCGGGCATTCAGTCAAATTCTCATAGTCACCACGATAGAGGATGCAGTCATTAGGACATGCATGTATCTTCTGAACCTCTAAACCTAGAGGGCAGACAATCTTCTTGGCTTCGTACGTACTGGTGGGCAATTCGTTATCCTTTGGAAGCATATTTCTCATCATTTTCAGCAACTTTTCAAATCCAGAGTCAGATAGACCTTCCTCTGCCTTCCATTTCAGCAATTCAAGTGTGCTGCCCAGCTTTTTCAGACCATTTTGGCAGTTTGGGTATAAGGACTTTTTGTGATCCTCTAACATGCGATCCAACTTCTCCCTCTCCTTATTAGTTTCGCATTCTCTCCGTGCATCAGCAATGGTCCGACCGAGATCATCAGGGGCCTCATCATGTGTCTCTCCTTCAGCTTCCCCTTCAGCTCCCCGTTCAGCTCCCCCTTCAGCTTCTCCCATGAAAGTATCACCATATTCAGGGAAATCAGGATAGTTGTCATCATCCTCTTCTTCATTGTCTTCCATTGTAATACCTCTTTCTCCGTGCTTGGTCCAACAATTGTAGCTGGGCATAAAACCGTGCTGAAGCAGATGCACGTGAAGGGTTCTTGATGAAGAGTAATTCTTCAGATTCTTACACACACTATATGGACAGACAACAAAACCATTCCGCTTGTTCGCATCAGCCACATGGAGAAAATCCTGCAAGCCCTTAATGAACTCGCTTGAGACTCGGCTACCGTACATCCATTGCCGGTTCATCTGCATCATTATATAAGTATATAATAAACCAAATTAATACAAGAAATAAACTCACATTGCATATAAATCATATATACTCCCACATTAGTCTCTAACGTTACAAAAATTATTGCAAATAAATCCTACTCAAAAATTATTATTGTAAATCACATAAGCTCACAATTACTCCCACATTACTTTCTAACATTAATTACTCCACAAATCCCTCTATTTTTTGAGCATAAAAAAAGCTATATATGTGCATGACAAATTTCTACTTCATACTCATTTTGGTCAACATACAAGTACATCACCTCTATACATGTGCAAACTAAGGAATTAATTTAAGCTCAAATGCTATATAAATCAAATAAACTCCTATAATTACTCCCAATTTATAGCCACAAATCTCACCACATCTAGAGCATTATATGAGCTAAATTAGCAATTAAAGATGAGAGAGTAAAGTTGCTAACCTTTTGAACCAATTAGATAGATGAAATAACTCAAAATCTTGGATAATTTTGATAAAAAAATCGGGCATGACCTCTCCACTCAATCCAAGCTTCCGACCACCATTAGTGTACTGGCAGGCTCGGGGGAAGAGAAGCTCGATTTTGTAGGCGAAGGCATTTAGTCCCGGTCCGTGTTAAAGGCCGGGATTAAAGGTCATCCTTTAGTCCCGGTCGTTAACACGGGCCGGGACTAAAGGCCGCCGCCCGTGGGGTTCCCGCCCGCCAACCCTTTTGTCCCGGTCCGTGTTAACGACCGAGACTAAAGGTCCATTACGAACCGGGACTAGGTGCTGGCCGTGCCCCAGCGGCACGAACCGAGACTAATGCCACCTTTAGTTCCGGCCCAAATAGTTTGGGGACTAAAGGTGGCGGATAGAAGCCTCTTTTTCCACTAGTGTGGACTCCTTGTACACTGCACACTAGTAGACTCACTAGTCAACGAAAGCTTATGTAATACTGAATCATGTAGGCTCTGTTAGATTGCTCATGTATTTCTCGCACATCATTTATCAGGGTGGAGGTGGAGACGGCGAGTCGCCATTCCTGCTGTCTCCATCACGCGTCTACTTATACCTTCTCCAGCCTGGCTGCTCACCCCGGTCCAAGTCAGCCTTTGACCATCGTCGTCAACACCGGGTCCACACAAGTTCAAGGCTAGCTAGCGGAAGACCACCGTGAGCATATCAACATCTGACCACGCTGGCAACTTGCAAGACCTTAGGACATGTAATAGTGGTCGCAGAGAGAGAGTACTAGTATCTCCGAGAAGAATTGACGTCTGGTCTAGAGACAAATCTACGTCCTTCCTCCGACCTATAATACTCTTTGCTAATATATATGTATCTAAATATATTTTAGTGGTACATATATCCATATTAGCAAAGAGTAATATAAGTATCATTTATGTCATTCGCTGTTAGACAACTTCTTACTCACTGTCGATGACCATCTGATAAGCCAATAATGGGTGATCTAAGGTGCAGAGACCAAACAGAAGAAAGCTTCGAGAGCACATAAATTTTGGTGCTTATACGGCGGCCGGATTTATTTTATCACTCGTCCGTACTGCGCATTTTCATTCGTATGCTACACACGTGCGAGTGTACGGGTATGGGTTTTTCTTTTCTTTTCTTTTTGCAGTAGGAAACAAGCGTGCTTACCATAATTTTCACTCGAAACCTTGTCGTCGAAGACCTAATTAACGGCATGCATGCACTCCTTGCAGGCTTGCACAGTTGCACTGCACACTGAGAAGACTCGCTGGTCAAGAAGGGGCTGTTTGGATTGAGCCCAGACACGCCTGACCAAAATTGGCAGCCAAAATTTTGGCGCAGGATTTGGTCGCTCACGGGTTGGTCAAAATATTGGCTAGAATCTGTGAGATAACAACATGTAGTTTTATTGGTAGCCAAAAAATTGGCAACAAACCAAACAAGCATAAGAAGATTTGGTATGACCAATATTTTGGTAGGGTGAGATAGGGGCTTAAACCAAACAAGCCCGAAAGCTCCATGTAATATACTGAATCATGTAGGCTCTGTTAGATTAGGCGGCCGACTGGACCACTTCTGTCCCTCTCACACAATAATCATACTGGCCATGATTGTCAATCCGTTCATATCTTCTTAGCATAAATCAACTAGGAATAGCAGATCCAAACTCGATTCTTCAATCTAGGTAGCTGTAAATGATGATATGGACACAAGTGCCCAGGGCATGGAAAATTTGACAAGTTGGTGTTGACAATGGGAGCTGCAGCTATACGTGCTATCCGAACTACTGCTCCCTACGTTTGACTCACAACAACAGTCCTCAGTCTCATGGGAATCCATTTAGAAATATTTGTCACGGAGAAAATTGGAACTATAGGACTAGTTTTGCTGTATTTTTTTCAGCGCAAATTTTGCTGTATTTTCAATTTCTACCCCTTACTTAAATGCTTTAGAAGAACTTGTGTGGTTGTAGTAACAACATTCACCGCTAGGGCCGGGATCAGCCTCCGATAATTGCTTCCCATCGGACCGGCTTAGGCCATGCAATTGGAAGCGGTCTGGACGTCCAATATTCAACCACGCCCCGAGGGTGGGAATAACAAACAGAACATGCATGATTTTTGGAAATGAAATCTATCCTACTAAGTGCTTCCTAATAATTGTTCCCTAAAACCACACATCTTGAGGTAATTACGGCGCAACAGCCAAAACTCGAGCAAAATGTTATGGACGACAAGGTGGTGCCTTCAAGAAGGTAGCGACATTGACATTGCCACCGTCAACTCTTCAAATGGAGTTTAGGTTCTCATCGAGAGATACCGTGACCACCGTGGCGTGGGAGGGTTGATCATTGTCGACACCAGACCAAAGCCAGTGCAAGGTTTTTTCATAAAATACCGTCACCCTGCTGAGCCCCAAGGAATACCCAACCCACATGAGCATAGTCAGTTAGCATGGGCCACATCGGTTGTGGAACCTCACGCCACAATGGACATGTCTCTCTAGCTTTGGGGGACGCTGGATCCACCACACAGGGGCCGCCGCCCGGCCCAACATCCTAACCTCTGGCAGTCGGCACAACTATAACAGTCGCGCAATCCGCACCAGAGCCGCTGGACTCTAGGATTTCGCCGCTCTGCATAGGTCACCTACTAACTCGCACGGCGGCTAGAGCCTCTACGACACGTCGTTAACCATGTCCCGGCCACACCTACGCCATAAAGCTGCGCCGTCGACGAGCCAAGATCCAGGCGAATCCTCAAGCTAACGCCAGGCTAAGCAATAATACAGCTTTTGTCATTTCTCAGTTTTACAAAAAATAGGGTTAGACCTCTTTCTCTAATACTTCAAAAAAAGCACAGTTTTAGAGATACTTTGGTTTTCAAAACTGCAATATTGGTTAGAGCCAAACACTTCAAAGTATTTGTAAACTGCAGTATTTTTGGAAACCACGATATTGAGACAAAACTTCAAAATTACTGCGTTGCCAAACGTAGCCTAAATCTACATCTACATAGCACCTCCCCACGTTTAGCGCTAATCTTCCGGTTCGTGCTGCCAGTTGGAGCACTTTGTCGATCGTAGTGGACTTCAACTACTACGCGTAGCGGACCTGTCGTCGGTGCGGTTCGGCCAGGAGGTGGAGCAACTGAAACTCATCAAGCACGGGACGCGGCTGCATCGGGATGCTGGCGTTCCCTGAGGAGCACGGAGAATAGGGTACCCAGATGGGGTAGGTTCGCTACGGCGAAGAAGCCGCTGGACCTGCAGCCAAGTATATATTCAGACGTGTCTATGAAACTATTTTTTTCTTTTGAAATGGGGCAGCCATCGAAGAGATGCATATAACCTGTTTATTCAACAAAGACTGTCAAAAGGCCTTCCAACGATCATACAAATCAAAGCCACCAAAAAAGGTGTCAAAGCACCACCAAACTAGTACAAAACGCAAGAGGATCGGGCAAGACCTTGTGCCTCATCGTCGACTCCCTGGTACAATCCGAAGAAAGCGTCCTGTGCGCAAACTTCAGAGGTCACCACCACCTCTTCTGCCAACCCATCTTCGGAGTGTTAGTCCGAGGTGAAGCCTCTCACCAGCCTGCCATCGACGCCGCCACAACGTTATACGGTGCCACCACCCTGCACGAGCCCATCATGGCACGTCCGCCTTCAAGACGCCGGTGCGCCATGCCATCGGGACGAAACGTTGTCAATGTGCTAGAGACAAACACTGCTCCTCCAAGAAACCAACCAGCGCTCCCTCGCGACAATGCACGACGTAAGAACGCCGCCATCAACCGATCCATGGATCTGGGGTTTCCCTCAGAGGGCAGCGAAAGAAGCTAGGAGAATCTCCTCAATGATGCCTTCGAAACGTACAAGACATCGCCATCACCGATTCTAGCCAAAGGGCGAAGCCTAAGGTTTTCACCCGGATCATCCGCACCAAGACTTCGATCAGCATCTTGTACATCAAGAGAGACCAAGCCAGCCTCCTCCGGTGGAAGGAGGAGGCCACTCCGCATCCACCATCCCGTCAACAAGACCCAGGCATCCTTTCCGGGCCGAACCCCACCAGGACAACGACTGCCGGCCAGAGAGGGACATCACCGGAAGACGGAGCGCCAAGGTCCCGCCGACCACCTCCAAGCAAGGCCACGACGCCTCAGATGCCCGATCTACCGACCATGGGGTCGCCCCCGCCGCCAGCCGCCACCGAGCGCCGCACGACCCGATCTCGCCGCCGTGGCGATCCGAGGGCCGGCGCGCCGTGCCCCACCATCTGCCGCGTCACCGGCATAGCCGCGCCGCCATGGCGCCCGGCGGCCGCACCACGCCCCCGCCCACAAACTCTGGCCCACAACGAGTTTTTGGACGAGAGGACGAAGAAGAAGATCCCCACCGCCGCCGATGCCGACCGGGCTTTGCCCGGTCGTGCCCTAGGGCGGCGGTGAGGGAGGAAGGGGGAGGAGGGGGGTGGCGGTGGGGGAGGGTTAGGGTTCCCTACTGGTCACCTCGTGGGGGCGACGTGAGAGGGGTGAGAGGGGAGAGATCCTCACAACAAAGGTATGGATGGTACTTGAAACTATTATTTGTTGTGTGAATTTTGTTGATTATTTGTTTTGTGGCTTCTACTTCTAACCTTGTTTATGCTATGACGACGGTACTCTCACGAATCAGGAGCCCATGCCATTACAAAAGCATGCAAGCAGATTTCATTGTTCAGTAAGGTCGAATCTTAATCAGTTTTAACAGTTAACAAGAGGTATCAGTTTTAACCTGTCTTTCCATTCATCCATTCATGTCATTAGGGACCTTTTTCTTTTCAGGCAGTGTCGACCCTATCTGTAACAGTCTTGTGTTTCGGCTAAAATATGAATAAATAACATATAGTGTTCAAAATAATCTGGGAGGCAATCATCTATGATCAATCTGGGAGGTCTAAATTTTAACAAATATGCTTAAAACAGTTTATATTTGTGAAGAAATGTATTACACTCGTGCGTGATTACTAGTTAAGATAAAAAGGCATCATCATAAATGTTAAACAAAATTGATCCATTTTACATCAGTAAAGCACAAATCAGTATCTTTTTTTTGAAGATGTATGTCTGTAGACATACGTTACTTGTACTAGTTAGATGCCCGTGCGTTACCACGGTTCTGTAAAGTTCGTTTGCCCCCACGTGTAAACAGAGATAGATAAAGATATCCGAGTAATATTCCAAGAAATATAAATTCTAACTTTGTTTAAAATATGATTTAAACAATACTATAGCTAATTATTGTATGGATAAATGCAAGAATATAGCAATTATCTCTTTGTTGATTAGGAATCACTTCTCTAACATTGAAGATAAGGCTTCAGGTAATATTTTTCATATGCATCACCCTAGCGATCTACAACTTACTATGATTGTCTTCATACTTGTATCCATTGTGTGTGTAACACGAATTTGTCTCAGCACCTTCACCTTTTTGTGGTGCTACGGTATAAACAAAGTACACATATGTTTGAGCATTTCTACAGTACCCGTAGTCCTTGGGTAGGGGTGGGAGTAAAAATTAAATCTAGCCCTTAATTCAGGAGGGTACTTCATACTTTTTATCTCTTATTAAAATTTAGATTATGATGTTTTTCCTTGACCTATTCTCAGTATGTCACCAAGGATCTTCTGACCTCAGCATGAATGATGCACTCAATACTTTGCTGCCATTAATTGAATCTCCGATTATGAGGTTTCGGAAAGATAAAAACATTTGTCACCAAAATCTTGAAGGGGTTTTTAGAACGAAAATGCAAGTTGGTACCATTAAGTACATTTGTAACTTGTGAGCGCCGATGAGCTTGGTCCTAAACCGTAAATGCATCTCTGTATGCCTCAAAAGAAATCTTGAAATAACACAATGCTCTGTAAAAGAGATAAAACCTTGTCATCATGGGTCAAAAGCTTGTTTATGAATACTGAATAGCCAAGAATAACCATAGATGAGGCTTCGCAAGCAGCAAAAAACCCTCTTTACAATGGGAGGATTGAACTGAAAAATACACCCACTTGTGTTAGGTAGATCATTGTATGTTGCCTACAAAAAAAATCAAATACAAGGATACCTATAATAGTTAAATGCAAACCGCGGAAGAGATGGTCGGTGCAGAGTACGTGTATTTTCCTCCAAAACTTCTAGTCCTGGGAAATATGTGTGGAACTTCTTCACTGGATGTAGAAGGAAAATACATAATGCAATTAATTGTAGGAAAGAAATGACCTGACATAAATATGAATCATTCTGGATTGCCGGAGCTTGCTCAACGGCCTGACACATTTTATCAAACAAATGGCGTGCACACAATACAGATAATGGCATAATGTTAAGCTCTATCTGAAGTGTCAACAAATCAATTCATACTTTAGAACAGTGAGTCAATAGGTCGTCCGATATCAACCTCCGTTCCTCCTCGCCCGTATGCTCCACTGCTACTATGTACAGTACAAATATTCCATCTTCAACCTACCTACCTACTCAGCGTATAATCAGTTCAGTTTCTTGGCCACATCTTGTAGCCTCACCGCAGAGGCATAGGCCGAGATGAGCAAAGCGCTTACTGAGCACCCTGCATGTGAGATTGGAACAAGGACCACCATCTCCTCAAGATCCTGGATGGCCTATATTATTCACGTCAATCATGCTACGTATTAAGCATTGATCATGTCTGACGATTGAGGGATGCACAGAGCAAGCATAGAGAAGGCCAAGGTCTTCCGATCAGATCATGTCTGACGATTGGGCAGCTGGCTTCCTTGCACCATGAATATTGGTCTTCCGCCTCCGGTACGAGTCGTACGACAACAAGCCCCATCATGTCCATGGCCAAGAACGCACCCACCTTTTGCCTGTTGTTCACCTCGTCGCGCTCTCCCTGCTGTTCACCGCCTGCTGCCGCTGGTCCTCGTCGCCGTCCAATGAAGGCACGAGGGCCTCATCCACGACGGCAAGCATGCATGGGCAGGAACCTCCCAAGGTTGCGGGTGGTACACTCAAGCTCGACCGCCTTGGGTTGTACTAAGACCACATCTCGCCGTTGGAGTTAAATACGTCGTCGCGGTGGTATGGAGGGGAACGAGGAGCTACACAAAGAAAATAATGATCGCTTTTCTAACAATACTAATTGGTTTCCTAAATAAAACACGCATGATTGCTTCCTTAGAAAGCAACCCTTGATTACTCCCATCAATCAAGACGATTTATATTTTTATCAGGGACGAACGAGATGAGAGAACAGAAGGTTATCAGGGACGAACGAGATGAGAGAACAGAAGGAAAGATATTAATGGTGATTGATCTTAATTGATTCTATACGTGGCAAGAAAAGGAAATATCTTATTTAATTGAGATTCATTTTGATTGATTCTATACGTGGGGAGTGGTCATTAGAGTGATTGAGTGGAATTGTTGAGATTAGATTGGATGGCCAGGATGCTCTCAATGATGTATGTCAAACATGTTTTAGAATCTACCGCCGTCACGGACTCCCATTTAATAGTAAAGATTGATAAACATCACGATACAACCAACCAGTATCTTTACTAGGAAAGAGCATAACCCGACGGGGACTACTTCCACCAAAGCATTTCCCTTTGGTACCTGGTGGTCCTGAACAATAAAGATGGAATGCATGGAGACGAGCTTTGGCATCCAAGGAGCCAAGGAGGGAAGGCATCGGGCAACCACGTGAGCTAATGCAGACACCACACGGAAGGAATACCCTTTGTCGGAGTATTCGATTTGTCTTACTCAACAAATACATTCTTTCTTGATTATAGAGATATTCTCTACTTTATAAACCTATCTCCAAGGCACGGTGAGTTGCATCACATCCTTGCAGAAGAAAGAATCACTCTTAGTCTCGGAGAGCGCAAAGGAACAATGGCGGAGTTTGCGCTTGGGCTGACCAAGGCGGCGGTGGAGGGGACCCTGAGCAGGGTGAAGTCGGCGATAGAGGAGGAGACGAAGATCAAGGAGAAGGTGCAGCAGGACCTGGTGTTCATCACGGGCGAGTTCCAGATGATGCAGTCGTTCCTGAACGTTGCGAACAAGGAGCGGGCCAAGAACGAGGTGGTTCGGACCTGGGTGCGGCAGCTCCGCGACCTGGCCTTCGACGTGGAGGACTGCGTGGAGTTCGTGGTCCATCTGGACAGCAAGCAGCCGTCGGCGTGGTGGTGGCGCGTGGCGCCGTCCTGCGTGGCGCCGCCGCGGCGCATGGACGAGGCGGCCGCGGAGATCAAGCTGCTCAAGGCGAGGGTGTGGAGGACGTGAGCCAGAGGAACATGCGGTACAACCTTATCGGCGACTCCGGCTCCGGCTCCGGCTCCACACCGTCGCCGGAGCAGCCGGCCCCGGCCAGCGCCAAGCCGTCCGCATTCCACAATCTACGCGAAGTGTGGGACGCTGCGTGGAAGATACGCGACGTGGGGAGCCTTCAGGAGCTGCTGATCGCCCGTGAGGGCAGCGACCTTGAGGTGATCTCGATATGGGGAAGCACGTACGGGGGGTGATCTTGGAGCTACGTCCATCTTGAGGGATGCATATTATGACCCGAAGATCTGCCAAGAATTCAAAATTCGTGCCTGGGTGAAGGTTGTTCATCCTTTTAACCCAGACGAGTTCCTGAGGAAATTGCTGACTCGACTCTACTACGCGAGCTCTCACACAAGGCATGAAGGTTGTGTGGAGAGGCTAAGCCAGGGCGAGCTCATGCAGCAAGTGAAGGAGCACAAGTACCTCCTCGTCCTGGAACAAGTATCCACTGTGGCGGAGTGGGATGACATCCGTATGTGCTTGCAGGACAGCCAAAATGGCAGCAGGATCATCATGTCCACGCAAGACTTGGGGATTGCAATTCTGAGCGCAGGGCAGCGGCAGCCATACCTAGTGTCGGAGCTCCGTCGCTTCTCGGATGGTCAATCTATTTGCGCGTTTTTCAGGAAGGTAAGCCCGTAGGCCCGGAACAACTAAGCATCTTGCATGAAAGCTAAGTAAAGCTAGTCCAAAGTATATGATCAATCATACATAATCTGTGCATAAAAATTTCTCTTGAAGTCATGTTATACCACTACCTCATGCTCCCTTTGCTCCAGAGTAAGTCGCATAATTTTCTCTTGTTGTAGGCACAAATAGATTAAAGAGGTGAAAATGGAAAAAATATGCTCTGAATAATGTACTGAATAAATATTAAATATGTTGTAAAAGAACAAACCGTATAGCCTGCTGCACCGACCATTTTTTTGAATGCATGAACTATCATTTTTTACAAAAGAAAACATATTTTAGCGGGCACAATTACACAATTTGTAAAACATAGTTCATTTCATATTTTGTCAAAATTTAGAAGTGCATTTTATGAAAAACTAGCATGGTGGCCCTCGCAAATGTGAGGACATCACCTTTAGTTGTTTTTCTTGAAGAACATTATCTTTAGTGTGTCATTGATAGGAATAATTAATAAAAATTTATTATTAACATGTATATACTAAATATATCAAATTAGTAGAAGATATCTTTATCGTCTTTAAGTTATGGGTAAAGATTTTAGGTTTTTTCCAAAAACTTTATTACGAACATATGTAAATTATGCGCATGAGATTTTAACTGGTATATATATAATAAAATTAAGCTAATTGGTATATATATATATTAAAATTGAGATTTTAACTGGTATATATATATTAGAATTGAGCTAATTGGTATATATATATATTAAAATTGAGATTTTAATTGGTATATATATATATTAAAATTGAGATTTTAACTGGTATATATATATTAAATTATGCGCAATGAAGTCAATATTAAGTTTAACTATTTTGTAGCTCTCTCCATGGTAACCCTCCTCTTCAATCCAGTCATTTTGCGTTTTCTCTTGTGTATTTTCCGTGTGATGTATCATGACTATGCTGTCATGGACAACATAGTTTTGTCATCTTAATTGGTCACCAATTTTTTCTACATGATTGTAAATTCCAATGATGCGTACTGTTCAACTTTAGGGATAATAAACCATAAAAAATTCCTCACAAATAAAATTATTGAAATTTACATAATAGTGTATTTATATGACATAATAGAAAAATCATTGGAACTACTCAAAGAACACATAATTCTAGTTGATTGTCATTTACATAAAATGTTACATGGGATTTGAAAGAATTTGAGTAAAATTGTGTTTTACAAATATACTCAAAAGTAAATTGTGATTTACAAAAATGTTACTACTACATTAACTCATGCATTGAACGATAATACAGTGCATTTTTTTCTCGGTTGCTAGGATTTCTATTGTTGAATCGACGTGCGTCCGATGACATAGGTCCTCCTCTATTAAGTCGATGCATGTCTCATATCTATTTTCAAAATACCTGAGGTCAATTTAAAGTTCACAAAATATATTTTTATGTATTTACTAATATTAATATATTTACGTAGAAATCAGTCTAATTTTATATATTCTCGTATATATTATTTCTAGCAGACTGTCACCGACTCCTATATCATTATATCAAGACATGCATAACCTTGTGAGCTAAAATGAAATTAAATAGTAAGTTCCAGTGGTTTTCTTATTATGTGCCAAATACATGAAACCAACCCAGTTTTAGGGTTGCATTCAGTTGTATGTGGCACACAGTTTTAAGTTGATCCATTAGCTAGTTTTAATTTTTGCGAAGACCGATTAGGCCATCATCTTTTTAAAATTAGACTGTTGCACGCCTGTAGTCTGTACCTAGCTAGAGATAGCTAGTATCCTATTTTTTTCTCGGTTGCTAGGATTTCTATTGTTGAATCGACCTGCGTCCGATGACATAGGTCCTCCTCTATTAAGTCGATGCATGTCTCAGATCTATTTTCAAAATACCTGAGGTCAATTTAAAGTTCACAAAATATTTTTTGTATGTATTTAGTGATATTGATATATTTATGTAGAAATCGTTCTAATTTTATATATTCTTGTATATATTATTTCTAGCAGACTGCCACCCACTCCTGTATTATTACTAATGTTTAGTTAAAACAATATAGTTTGACTGAAATTTTAAGGCATCTCTAATTTCAAGGAGTAAAATATTTATTTGGTTGTTGTCAAGCACCGTTTCTATTGAGATTTGCAATTATGAGGAAGAATCATGATAAACTAACATGTTCTACCTTATTAATTCATGGTAATTAGGTCCAGAGTTAGGATCACATGATCATGTGACCAAAATATCCTCAAGTTGCATACTTCATTATTGAATAGTGAAAGGGATATTTGGATACTTCATTGGAATGCTAATTTTCGTAAAATCCTTGGAGTTCAGCGACTGAGAAAAGAGCGAACCGAGGCTAGGGTAACATGGGTCGATCGATTTTGGGAGCAAATTTTTGGTCGTGTAGATGTTTTCGGTTCGAAATACTGGGCAATGAGCTGGAAATTTAACACTAAAAGATGAACAGACTGAAGTGGTGACTGTTGTCACAATGAGGAAGAAAAAATTGGATAACTTTTATCAATCTGTTGCAACGCACATACATATATATTACTTTGTTATATGTTCAAAAAAATATTTGATATAAATATTCAAGAAATACAAATTTAAATTATATCTTCAGTGCTATTATCTCGTAGCAACACATGAGTTTTTATGCTAGTTATATCAAGACATGCATAACCTTGTGAGCTAAAATAAAATTAGATAGTAAGTTCCAGTGGTTTTCCTATTATGTGCCAAATACATGAAACCAACCCAGTTTTAGGGTTGCGTTCAGTTGTACGTGGCACACAGTTTTAAGTTGACCGATTAGTTGGTTTTAATTTTTGTGAAGACCAATTAGACAATTAACTTTTTAAAATTAGACTGATGTACGCCCGTAGTTTGTACCTAGCAAGAATAGCTAGTATATCCTGTTTGAAGTTACCTATTTCTTGTTGCACCTAGCACGTAGTCTATGTGGACTCCATGGATGCACGTCTTCTTTTTTCTTTTACTTTGCCGGTGCGTGAAATAAAAAAGCGGACTTGTCATGTACGGATTTGCCTAGTACTTAGATGTCACGTGTCCACATTTTACGTAACCCTTAGAGCTATTAAATCTTAACCGTTAGTAATAAAATCAATGGTGTATTTATTTCTAGTCTATGTGGATTAACGTGGTGTCTCTATTTTAGAACCCCGTATTGTACTTTTAGTATATAGTAGATAGATGGAGCTGAAACAAACACAACCAATGAAGCCCCGCAGTCCACACGAACCAAAGCCACCTCACAAAGAACACCACCCCACCCCATTGCGGAGCCTGCATGCGAGCCATAATTAACGTCATGACTTCCCTGTCTTGTAGCCCTAGCAAAACGAGGGGCTGACCGTGGGAACGACTGTTGTGCCAACATTCGAGACCGCCGTCCGAGTTAACAGCCCAAATGATGCCTCAAGTCGCGTTGACAAGGCCAACAAGCTACCCTCGCAACACCAAGTCACCAACCCGACTATTCCGAGTGAGTGATGGATCAGGTTGAGCCAACGAACTCGCTACTCTCGCAACACCAAGTTACCACCCTTATGACAGTGAGTGACTCATGACTCAAGCTGCGTTAAAAAAGCCAACAAACTCGCTACCTTCACAGCATCAAGTCGCCACCCCTATGAAATTGAAGTATCAACACCTCAAGTTGTGTCGACGGAACCAACAAACTTTCTACCCTCGCAACACGAATTCGCCACCCCTACGATAACGAGTCACGACTCTACCCCATTGAGCCACCACGCCAATTCCCGAGGCCGTTGAATATAGAACCAAAAGCAGGGGACGTTGTATCTAGTTCAATTTATAAAGCATACATAGTTTAACTCCTATGGCCCATAATTTTTTTGAAGGAAACCGAGAATTCACGCTAGAGAACCATGTATTCCAAGTTTCGGTGGAAATTTTACATTGCCCTGTAAACCAAACAACGGTTGGCAGGACGGAAACTTAAGACACACCAATGACCTTCTATCACGGAACTATCCAAAATTCGGCCAACTTCTACGGAACGTGTCGCCTTTCGCCACCAACCTCAGAGTTGAACACCAGCAGCTCCGTGCCGCCTCCCGCGCCATGGATTCGTAGGCCACAATGTCACTGCCTTCCCGCGCCCGCCACCGCAGATGATCCATCCTACCACGACGCAGCGCATGAGCATGGCTCGGCGCACCTGCAGAAATGCAACTTGCGCTCGACGTCCTAGGGCAGCGACACATGCACGTACCACCCAGAGGAGTAAGTCATAGTGACGTACATGTCCATCTGCTTTGTGAACCCGTGGCGGAGGATAGTGCAGGTGCTGAAGTAGTGGTTTCCGCACATGCCGAGCACACGACGAGCGCATGCCAAGGATCTAGCACCGTCATCGGGGGAGGGGCTTCCAGAGCGCATGCCTAGGACTACCGCCGTCGTCTGCTACAAGTCTGAATTGGGGTGGACTTGGGGGGAAGCGGGGCAGCCTCGACCAACAAGGCACGGGCTGGAACCAGGGTTGATTAGGAATGAACCGGGTGTGGAGAAGGAAGAATATAGGGGAAAGGAAGAAAAAAAAGGAGGAAATAAGAATAAAAAAAAATTATGTATGATATGAGGGTCCCACGTCATTTTGGGGATAATTTTGTGGGATATGTTCTGCACCTTAAAACACTTTTACCACAACCATTATACACCTTTTAAAGAGCTATTTTCTAAGGGATCTGTTAGAGATATTGTAAGGGGGTGATTCGCCTCCTGTGACGCTCTGACATGGGCAATTTTTAACCATTATTTTGTAATTTTGTGCTTGCTTCGTTCTAAATTATTTATCTCAACTTTATCTAGAAACACATGTATCTAGATGTCTTTCAGTATGTAGATGCATGCGGATCTAGACAAAGTTTAAAGTGATGTGAAATGGCAGGGGTAAGTGCTAGCCATTTTCACACATTTGCGTGCGTTAGCTTATTCCACCAGTGGGTCGACTTATTCCGATGGGTAAGATGGTCATAAACCGATGGGTAAGATGGTCATAAAACATGGCTGGATTAACTTAGCCTTCATTAACTTAGAGATCTTTTCTGGTCATGCATCCATAACCACATTGTTAACTCTCACCCAATCATTGCTATCCTTTTTTTATATGGTGTTAAATATAGCGCAGAATTTTGTTAAGGGAAGGAAATTTGCGTGTTAAGTATTCTCCGTCCTAAAATAAGTGACTCATCTTTGTCTAAATACAGATGCATGTATCTATACACGTTTCAGTGTCACAAATGTATCTATAAACGCTTCAGTGTTTATCTACATCTATATCTAGACAGAGCTAAACAGAGGTAATACGAACTTCAAAATCTATTAAAGGAATACGACATAGTTGGTACTATCCAATATTCAGATCTCGCTACCGTGAGGTGCAGCTGAAGGCTAATCCAAGTGCACCAAACTGACACAAGAGTGGATACATAGCCTGCAGGGGTATAACATTTCTGTTATTTCTAGGCTAGATCACTTCAGTGATGTTCTGTCTATGCCTGGGGACTCGAGATCTGAGAGAGAGAGATGGGAGAGGAGACTACCTGCACCTTGGCTTGAGGAAGACGAGCTGGTGGCCATGGCGATGGGTGGTGGCGAGGTCGTGGGTATGTGGTGGCGGCGGTGCTTCCCGTGGCTGAGCGCTAGCCCTAGATCGGTAGGGGTGTCGGTGGGTCGAGAGCAACGCGATGAACCTCGTCTCGTGTGCCCGGCCCCCACCTCTTTATATAGCGCTGCCACGGGGGCCCACCAACCATATTTCGGTTGGACGCCCCCGATCAGGGCGCGAGAGAGGGAGTGGATCGAGTCGTTGGACTCGGTCCTGAGAGATCAATCTAACATTCTCCCCCTTGATCTCATCTTTACTTTTAACTTTATACTTTACTCGTTTCATCACGGATCAGTACATAGAGCATGTTTCATCGTCTCAGCTCGATTGCCGATAGAATCAGACAGCCACTATACACTTTTCTGTTTTGAAACAAATTCTGTTACTTTTGGGCCTCTTATGATCCAGGAATCATAGGCTTGCCATTAAACCCATGCCGGCTAAGTGTTCCTTGAACACATTGGGTGGTAAGCCTTTCGTTAGCGGATCCGCAAGCATATCCTTTGTCCTTATATGCTCGAGTCTTATAGTTTGATCCTGGATTTTATCTTTCACAACATAATACTTTACTTCTATTGGTCTAGTAGCTTTATTCGACTTGTTGTTGTGAGCATAAAATACTGCAGGCTGGTTGTCACAGTACATCTTTATTGGTTTGTCAATACAATCCACTACTTTCAAGTCGGGTATGAATTTCTTTAGCCATAACACCTGATTCGTGGCCTCAAAACATGCTATAAATTCGGCATACATCGTGGATGATGCAACTATTGTCTGTTTGCAGCTTCTCCACGAAATAGCCCCTCCTGCGAGAGTGAACACATATCCAGTTGTGGACTTTCTTTCATCTTTGTCTCCCGCATAATCTGCATCTGAATACCCTTTTATCTCTAAGGAATCAGATCTTCTATAAGTTAGCATGAGGTCTTTTGTGCCTTGCACATAACGCAATACTTTCTTTACCATCTTCCAGTGCTCTATGCCTGGATTTGACTGATATCTACCGAGTACCCCGGTGATAAAAGCTAAGTCAGGGCGAGTGCACACTTGTGCATACTGTAAGCTTCCAACAGCCGAAGCATATGGTACTGCTTTCATTTGATCGATCTCATATTGATTCTTGGGGCATTGATATTCCCCAAAACTGTCGCCCCTGACTATCGGAGCAGGTGTGGCATTACTCTTATGCATATTATACTTTATTAGAACTTTTTCTAAATATGCCTTCTGTGATAGTCCTAACACTCCATTCTTTCTATCTCGGTGAATTTCTATGCCCAAAACATATGAAGCTTCACCAAGATCTTTCATATCAAAGTTTGAGGACAAAAACTTCTTTGTTTCTCGCAGAAGACTAACATCACTGCTAGCAAGCAGGATATCATCCACATACAAGATTAGGAAAATATATTTCCCACTTTTAAACTTTGCATAAACGCAGTTGTCCTCGATATTTTCTTTAAATCCAAATCTTTTGATGGTATCATTAAACTTTAGATACCACTGTCTAGAGGCTTGCTTTAATCCATAAATGGATTTCTTTAGACGGCATCTCATGTGTTCCTTCCCCTCCATGAAAAAACCCTTGGGTTGTTTCATGTAAACTTTTTCTTCTAAATCTCCATTTAGAAATGCCGTCTTTACATCCATTTGATGCAACTCTAAATCAAAATGTGCAACTAGTGCCATTATGATTCTGAAGGAATCCTTACATGAGACTGGAGAAAATGTCTCATTGTAATCTACCCATTCTCTTTGTGTAAATCCTTTTGCCACTAGACGCGCTTTATACTTTTCTATGTTCCCGTTAGAGTCATACTTTGTTTTGTAGACCCATTTGCAGCCTACTGTTTTGGCTCCTTTGGGAATTTCCTCTAAGTCCCAAACATTGTTGGAACTCATCGACCTCATTTCATCTTCCATGGCCTCTAGCCACTTCGATGAGTTGGGGCCTCCCATAGCTTCTTCATATGAGGTGGGATCACCTTCCATATGAACTGTTTCTGTGTTATAAACTTTATAGTCAGTAGAAATAGCTGATTTCTTGACTCTTTTGGACCTTCTAAGGGCCTCATTCTCTGGCTCATTATGTACCTCAACTTCTGGTACATCTATTAAAGGTGGCTGCTGCAGCTCCCTTTCATGCTCAACGGAGGGTTCAGTCGGCTCCTGACGGACAGGTTCCGAAACTTCACTCCTTGTTGTCACGGGTGGAGTTATAACAGGTGCTTGCACCGCAACCTCAGGGATTGCCGGTGCAGGTACAACAGGTAGCGAGAAAAATGGCTCCTGAATCATCAGATTAGGTGCATGCACCCTCTTCTCCTCAAGATCAATTTTCCGAGCTACCATGCTCCCCCTCATCAATTCGTCCTCCAAGAAGACTGCATGTCTCGTTTCTACAAACTTTGTGTATTTGTCTGGACAGTAGAAACGATAACCTTTTGATCTGTCAGGATAGCCAATGAAGTGGCAAGTTACTGTTTTGGGGTCTAACTTTGCAATATTTGGATTAAATACTTTTGCCTCAGCTGGGCTCCCCCAGACCCTTAAGTGGCGCAGGGAGGGAACTCTCCCTGTCCATAACTCATATGGTGTTTTGGGCACCGACTTGCTTGGTACTCTGTTGAGAATGTGAATGGCGGTTTTAAGCGCCTCCATCCATAATCCCAATGGAAGGGTGGAATAACTCATCATACTGCGCACCATATCCATAAGAGTACGGTTGCGCCTTTCAGCTACTCCATTTTGCTGAGGTTCGCCCGGCATAGAATACTGGGCGACTATTCCATTTTCTTGTAAGAACCTTGCAAAAGGTCCAGGTACTTGACCATATGGAGTGTGCCGACCGTAGTACTCCCCACCACGATCGGACCGGACTATTTTAATTCTTTTATCATATTGATTTTCAACTTCTGCTTTGAATATTTTAAATTTATCCAATGCTTCAGACCTTTCTTTAATTGGATAAATATAACCATATCAGGAGTAATCATCTGTGAATGTTATGAACGAGTCATAGCCATCCACACTTTTCACAGAAAATGGTCCACAAATATCAGTGTGGATTATTTCTAGTGTTGCTGTACTTCGGTTTGCACCCTTTTTAATTTGCTTTACATACTTTCCTTTTATGCAATCTATGCATTGTTCTATATCGGAGAACTCTAACGGAGGAAGAATATCATTTTTAACGAGGTTTTCGATTCTTCCCCTCGAAATATGGCCTAATCGATAATGCCATAACTTCGATGAGTCATGAGTTCTCTTTCTTTTCTTTTGTTCTTTGTTCGACAAGGAAGTTTGTTCATTCACATTACACACAGAATGCACTTTTTCACATAAGGATAACAAATAAAGCTCGTTGTGAAGTAAAGCAACACCCACACAAGCATCTTTAAACCATATGGCACACTCGCCGTGTGCAAAATAACACTCATAACTGTCTTTGTCCAAACGTGATACACTTATTAAGTTTCTGTGAAGTGAAGGAACAAATAAAACATCTCTAAGCAGAATCGAAAAACCATCAACTAACTCCAAGGAGATGTCGCCAACAGCTTCCACGTCTGCTTGAACTCCATTCGCAACTTCAATGCATCTTTCGTTTCTTTTCATAGTCCTTGTCGAATGGAATCCCTGTAAAGAATTAGCAACATGAACAGTTGCACCTGAGTCAATCCACCAAGTAGATTTCGAAAACTGTGAATACAGGGATTCATTAACAAAAGAAACTGTATCTATACCTTTCCTTGCCATTATGGACTTGAGCCATTCTGGACAGTCTTTCTTGAAGTGCCCAGTCTTCTTGCAGTGGAGACACTGGTCTTTATCCACTGGGAGAGTAGGCTGATGATACTGTTGGGGACCTTTGCCATATGGCTTGGAGGGAGAACCTTGATTGCTGTTCTGGAAGTTCTGGTAGTTCCTTTTCCTGTTGTCCTTGACATAGTTGATTGAACCACCATTTGAGGCTTTAAGCCTATCTTCCTCTTGTACACACATGGCAATCATCTTTTCTATGTCCCATTTATCAGGGGACATGTTGTAGTTGATAACAAAGTTATCAAACTCTTTAGGCAATGATGCCATGACAAGGTGAACAAGCAGAGCAGGCTTTAATTCCAGATCAGCATCCATGGGCTTCAGTTTAGAAGCCATGTTGCTCATCCTCAAGATGTGCTCCCTGATGCCATGTGCACCTCCTGTGTACTTTTCTGTGACCAGCTGTTTGAGCAGCTGGGTAGCATACACCTTTGAAGAGCCAGTGAACTGGCTCTTTATCTTTTCCAGAAACTCCCCAACGGAAGTGCACTCTGCGATTGAGCCCGCAATGGCGTTCTCAATCGTATTCTTTATAAAAGCCATGCACTTTTTGTTTGCATTGACCCACTTTTGGTTCTCTAGCACATATGCCAGCTCCACTGGAGCAAAGTCCTTTTTCTTTTTGTCCCATGCAGCATCATCATCATTTGCATCTCTGACTGGCTCTGTCGGCTTGACCGGCTGTGGAGTGTCCACAACCCAGTCGACCTCAGCGCAGACAAAAGCCAGATCAACTTTCTTCCTCCACTCAGTGTAGTTGTCACCCCTGAGCGTCAGAACGTCTTTGAGGCAACTCATCAGACTGTAGCCTCCTGAAATTAACAAAGATGTGAGATAACAAAACAATTGCATGCATTAATCCAACGTTGGTATAAATCAACACATACAACTGTTTGTGCAATTAAAACTACATCACCGTTGGGCAAAAGTAGAGATAAGTGCACCTTTTAACATGTAATAAATAAATTATGCTCATGCTATTAACAACGTTGGTTATATAATAACAGAAACATAATCACCTTTTAAAATCACTTTATCACATCTTTCAAAATTTAAATACCACTTTATTGCATTTAAGCAATTTACTTTAACTATATGCAGCGGAAACTTGAATAAAAAATTCATTAACTTTAATCTTTATAGAAAAGTTTCTGTAACTTTTGAATTCTCTAAACAAAATTTTCGTTGGAATATTTTGAATAGAAAAAACTATATGAAATTTGCTCAAAAACTTTGAACAAAATCAATTAAAACCGTCTCTGTAAAAACAAAACTAAGAAAAAACTCTTTTGGCCCGTGGCCATAACGCAGCCCACGGCCTGCTTGGCGCCCGTGGCGCCCTGTGCGGCAATTAAATGCCGCCACCCCCTTTGCGGCCCAGCTGGGCGCGGCCCAAAAGGCCTGCCAGCACCCGCCGCCAGCTGCTGGCCGTCGGATTGAATCCGACGGTCCAGCGACACTTTCGCTGGATCATAACCGCACCGACGGGATCCCCGGTAACCCTAGCCGCATTCTCCTCTGTTCCCTCTCTGTGACGGTCTCTGGCCCGTGGCGGCCGTTGGAGGAGCTGCCCGAGCCGCCCGCGGCCGGCGCGCCGCCGGCGCGTCGCCGGCGACCGCGGCACCACCACGGCGGCGGGGCAAGGCTCTCCCCCACCTCCCTTTCTGTTCCGCCCCTAGCGGCGGCTCTGGAGGAGGCCGTTGAGCCCGGCCGGCGCGCCGCCCGCGCATCTCCGGCGACGGCGGCACAACAAGGCGGCGTGGCGGAGCTCACCCACCCCCTTCTCTGTTTCTCTACCGCGCCCGAGGCCGCGGCTGGTCGGAGCTGCCCGCGGCCAGTGGCCTCTGTGGAGCCTGCGCCGGCGACGCCCCACGGCAGTGGACGGCGGCTAGGCCCTCTGCCCCCGAAGGGGGCTTTCCCTCTCGGCTGTGGTGGAGGCAAGCTCCTCCACTGCCCGTGTTCTTCGTCCGGTGCTTCGGCTTCCCGATACGCACCGGGATCGAGAGGAACAAGCGCGGCCGGAGACGGCGGCGCTCTTTGCCGGCGACGCCGGTGAGTACCTTTTCCCCTTCTGCAACTTTCGGTTTGGGGATTCTTTTGGGGATTTTCGACTGTGGGGAAAAACTAGGGTTTGCACTTTGAAAACTTTTCCACCGAAACCATCTAGCACTAGCAAAAGATGCTCTGATACCATTGCTATTTCTAGGCTAGATCACTTCAGTGATGTTCTGTCTATGCCTGGGGACTCGAGATCTGAGAGAGAGAGAGATGGGAGAGGAGACTACCTGCACCTTGGCTTGAGGAAGACGAGCCGGTGGCCATGGCGATGGGTGGTGGCGAGGTCGTGGGTATGTGGTGGCGGCGGTGCTTCCCGTGGCTGAGCGCTAGCCCTAGATCGGTAGGGGTGTCGGTGGGTCGAGAGCAACGCGATGAACCTCGTCTCGTGTGCCCGGCCCCCACCTCTTTATATAGCGCTGCCACGGGGGCCCACCAACCATATTTCGGTTGGACGCCCCCGATCAGGGCGCGAGAGAGGGAGTGGATCGAGTCGTTGGACTCGGTCCTGAGAGATCAATCTAACAATTTCTTCTCTTGTCAAAATAACATCAGTACCCAAATTAAGCGGAATAACCCAACAAAGGGGTACAGGCGTACAACTCCCATGTAGTTACATCGGTATACTTATTCGTTGACCGATCATGTTATTTAGATAGGAGGTGGGAGGTTGAAAAGCAACCTCGCCTGGGAGTAGCTAAGGCCCAACTTTGTTATTAATGCTACACTTACTACTCTCCTATTTCGACTTAATAATAATGTCATCTACACTATTGTTTCTCACAGGTCTCTGGCCATCGCAGTGATATGGGTGAACTTAAATACCAAATTTCACGTGGTGGTGTGACGGCCGTGGTTGATTACGATCGGAGCGAAACAGCTTTTGTCAAAAGGCTGTACCAAAGCATAATGCATAATGGTGAACTCTTTGACGGAGTGAAATTTGAGACACACAGATGGGTCCATGTGGCCGATCCCTTTGATCTGACAGACTTCTCACGGCGCTTATTTATGGATCTTTCTCCATACAACGTAGACCTATATGATATCGATGATGATTTGAATACATTATTTGTTAAATTATCTTCAAAACGTCATTATCAAACCAAGAAATATATTGAAGAAGTACTAAAGATGGGAGACTTGGATCTTATTGAAGGTTGTCGGAGTTTTCTGTGTCAAGAAGACTGCCTCATTATTATTGATGGTCTGCTGCACAAGTCTGACTGGTACATGATAAAATCAACCTTCTTATCTAAGCTTACAAAAGGCAGCAGCATTGTTGTTATAGCGAATGATGGAAGCATGGCCACAGATTGTGTAGATGATGAGGATCGTGTGCTCCCATCGGAACTGGTATGTTTACTGAAATAAGTTTCCCGGTAATTTGTTCTATTATTGCAATCTACATGTTACCCTTGTACACATCTGTAGGAACATTAAAATTTAACTTAATTACATTCTCTCATTTTCTTTCATACCATCATTTGAGCAGTAGTACATAAAATGTACTACCTCTCCATTTTAAAGTATAAGACGTTTTGGTAGTCTATTTTTGACAACCAAAACATCATATATTTTAGAACAGTGGGAGTACCGCTTACCGAGTTCTGATTCGATATATATGCATTAGTGTGGGAGCTGTATGTGCAACATGAACTTGAAAGTTTCTACATCTCAGTAAACCTTGTAGATCCCATTAGTTCAAATTATATTCAAATATTAGCTATTGTATATGTACATATGTTTAATGCTATTGATCTTTACATGATGCTTTTGTCAAAATATTGTGCAAAAAACTTTTATATGTCCCAACTCGGTCTTGGTATGGCCTAATTATGCAAAAACTCAGTATCTTCCTGATTATTTCCAGGGTCGTGTTGTCTCCAGCAGAAAGGAAGAGGCACGTGACTGGTTAAAAAGTTTTAAATCTGTTAGGCTCGGCTATTTCAGCCTTCCACCAATTCCTTGTGTGTGCTCTGTGTGGGGGATTGCTGCTGTTGGGAAATCTGCTCTCGTCAGAAATAAATACTATCACCAAATTTGTTTCAGAAAAGAGTACAATCCCCAAATGGATTATTTTCATCTTCCATCATTCCAGATGTACAGTTGGGCCGATGTACCAGATCCATTCAATTTGGTGGAATTCTCACGACGCTTACTCTTGGATTTTCATTCGGATGATCTTCAAACCAAGGAAAATGCGATTCTTGGTATTATAGAAGGCCAAGACCCAATTCAAGGGTGTCGTAAGTTTATGTCTGAATATGAATGCTTGGTTGTTATTGATGGTCTGCGGTCCCAGGATGACTGGGACTTGATAAAAGCTGCATTATTATCTGTAACTACCAAAGGATATGTCGTCGTCGTTACAAATGAAGCAAGTGTGGCCAGGCATTGTACAGATCGGGAAGAACACGTGGTCAACGTCAGATCTCTAGAATCTGATGAAGCCCTTCGACTCTGGCAACAAGAGGTGTGCTTACTCTCAACATTTGGCATGCTATTCATTTACATATTGAAATGTGTTGTCTAATCTATCAAGCTAATTTCGATCGCACATTGCCAATATAAATCAGAATAACACCAACAACAACATAGATCATGCACACGTCGCTAGCGCAAGACACACAGTATATTGAGATTGTGTGCACACACTTCCAAATATATTTTGTTCGTGTTCTTTCTTGGCTAATCATTATACTCTAAGTGCTGCAAATCCTAGTCGAGCGAATGCAAATGGTGTCCACTATCATGTGAACTCCGCTGAGCTATGGCGGTCTGGGAGTTCCTGACCTCGCTTGCACGGCAATAAGCGTTTGGATGCGCTGGATTTGGAGGATGCACACCAACCCACTGTAACCTTGGTGTGGCATCAACATGCATTTTTCCAACATTGAGCTGTAGGCTTTTGACGCTTCCACGAAGATGGTGGTAGGCGGTGGAGAGACTGCCCTCTTCTGGGTGGACAGATGCCTTGAGGGGTCCAGGGTGCAATGAGCTTGCAAGCCATTTGGCAATACATTCATCTTTGACCGAGGTTACGCGACGTGCAATTGTGAGGGATGCCATATACACTCATATGGGGTTGGATGTTCCAAATACAATTTAACTTCCCTGGTTTTGATTTGAAGTCCTAGTTTGGTTTGTTGTATATTCTATCTTTGAATTCATTTCATCAAACTCAATTGCTTATATGTTGCTCATTTGTTAGTTAAATCTAGAATGAAGAATTGCCTATAAATTCAGTTTATATTATTGAAGTATTTCCAGTACTTATGTTAGCATTGTTTCAGACATCCAGTTTGTGTATACTGCAGAAACTAATTTTATATCGAACTAGCACAGGGGCCCTTGCAAATTGCAAGGGCGTCGTCTTGAATAAATTAGATGAATGATCCTAAATTTACAGTTGAGGGATATCCATATTTGGTTGGCGTTAACCTTCTTTTCAACAAAAAGATTGGCACCCACACTATGAGGTAGAAAATATTATTTATTCTATAGTCATTATAAATGTAATGCTAAGTAAAATATCACATATGTGGGAAACATGCTTAATCGTCTCTTTTAGTGAATGATAATTACGGTATTTTTGGAACAAAATATAAGTGATGATCTGTGTCATTTAAACATGATATTGATGAGAATTTAGATTATTTTGAGATATTCGCCTTCACGTTGTCAATAGTTTCCCATAAATAAATTGAAATTTATTTTATATGTTTTGACATGATTTACTATATAACTAATTAAATATGTATTAATACAAATATTTAATAATAAAACTTTTTAAAATACATGTAGAATTATTTTATATATTTAAACATAATATGTCCTAGCTATGGCCGCCCAGAGTGTATTCATTATATGTTTTGACTCTTGTTTGTTTTTCATGTCATGTACCATGGCTGTGTCGACTTAGGTGACAATTTTAAGTATCTCTGGTAGCGGTTGATTTCACACGTCCTCTTCTGCAAGTTTTAAAGAATATATACCATAGGAATTGACATGAAAAATGTGTTTGAGAATATGCCCGACTAATAGAAGTAAATATTATTGACTGATATCGCCTTCACGTTGTCGATAGTTTCCCATAAATAAATTGAAATTTATTGTGTATGTTTTGACATGTTTTATTGTATAACTAATTAAATAAGTATTAATACAACTATTTAAGAATAACACTTTTTAAAATACATATAGGATTACTTTATATATTTAAACTTAATATGTCCTAGCTATGGCCGCCCAGAGTGTATTCATTATATGTTTTGACTCTTATTTGTTTTCATGTCATGTACCATGGCTGTGTTGACTTAGGTGACAATTTTAAGTATCTCTAGTAGCTGTTGATTTCACACGTCCTCTGCAACTTTTAAAGAATATATACCATAGGAATTGACATGAAAAGTGTGTTTGAGAATATACTCGACTAATAGAAGTAAATATTATTGATTGATATTGTTGTTCTCACATGATACTAAAATATTTGATTTTCTTAAACTTCAGATCCCGAGCGGCTAATGATGCTTAAATGTTATTAAACGGTAGAAAAATTGAACAGTATGTAGTTTATTTATTTTATGCAGATATAACTATCCTCACTTAAGTGAGGTTTAAATACATGATATTAAAGGTTCAGAAAAATATATGACATGATCTTCTCTTATTAACGTTTACCATTTAGACATTAAAAATGGAAATTTAGAACCCAAGCAGTAATATATATACGTTTGTGTGTACTTATCATCCATACGTATGTATATTAATTTCCATAAATCCCCATATGTCACACCCGTGTGATTCCAACATGCGGCCGGTTGTGCTTTTTATTTGCTACTATAGGATTTCCATCCACATCCGTATTTGATTTGGACACTTTTTTTCGTTAGAAGACACAAATTATCAATCTGGATTGATCTCTCTATCACACGATTTTGTAAAATCTTAGTCTCCCAGTTAAATCCTAAGGGCTTGGGGAGCGCGGCGTTTAATTTTGGTGTTTGTTGCAAACTTGATCCAAGTTGCTATTAGCCAGGACGTCTTGTATTTGACTTTCTTTTGCATGATTTTTTTTACATGCTCCTGCACGATTTTTTGTTACACGTAATGTATGCATGTGCGGCTGATTAGGTACACTTTTTTTCCTTTCTTATTTTTTTTGTACATGGATGTTCATGGCAGGTTTTACACAGCGAATTAGATCCACCTCTTTTTTTCCTTTTTTATACGTGTACGTCTGTGGCAGGTTTTACGTGACAAATATTTGCGTAACATCTATTGTAAATAAATCTTAGCCATTGATACTAATCTTAATGAACCATATATTTTAAGCATATGTGGATTAATGTGGTGTCTTTATTTTAGAACCTCGTATTGTGCTTTAGTATATAGTAGATTGTAGATCACTTCAGGGGGCTGGCGATTGACTCATGATGAAATGGTGCTTTCGAAACTTACCTTGGCCAAGTGTGGTGGGCTTCCAAAAATAATAATTGCATTGGTCGAATACTTCAAGTGGAACCGTGAATATCTTTCCAACAATATTAAGGGGTTAAATAATGACTTTATCAGTAACATAGAGAATGACCCAAAATTTCGCAGTTTAAGAGGCCAATTTGCTTGGATGCTATCCTATTTTGAAGCTTGCAAAGATTCACTCAAGCCATGTATATTCTATCTTTCAGTGTTCTCTGCAGAAGACAACATTAAGCGGAGGCGTTTGCTAAGACGGTGGATCGCGGAGGGCTACTCTAGGGACACATCTAGTGGTACTGCATTGGAGAATGGAAATATGTTGTTCTATGAACTTGTCGAGTTGAGCATAATCCAGCTGACATCAAACATGTCCATGTGCCAAGTCAATGGTTTCTTCCACCAATACATTGTATCACGGCCAATGGAAGATAACCTTGTGTTTGCACTAGAAGGGAGTTGCAGCACAAATTCGCAACGTGTAGGTCAACACCTCACTATAAGGAGCAGCTGGGACAGAGACAAGATAGTATTCGAGAGCATTGATTTTTCACGGCTGCGGTCCTTGACTGTTTATGGGAAGTGGATGTCATTCTTCATCTCCAACAATATCAACATGAGACTGCTTCGGGTTTTGGATCTAGAGGACACGTCAGGTTTAACAAATGAAGACCTTGAGCAGATTGGGAAGCTACTACCTCGTCTGAAGTTCCTCTCCATGCGAGGATGCAAAGAGATTACCAGTCTGCCGGATTCAGTGGGCAATCTCAGGCAGCTTCAGACACTGGATGCCAGACACACCTCAATAGTCAGACTCCCACATGCTATCATCAAACTACAGAAGTTGCAGTATCTTCGTGTCGGCACTAGTGCAGAACCATGGGATGAAGGGTGCATGGTTGAAAGCCTACCTGCAGCGGACGAAAGCATATTATCCACACCAGCCGACGACCACACAGGCCCAAGCCAACCGGCAACAACAGCACCAACACCATCAGAAGGTGGTGGTAGCACGGGGCCAATGCAACGAGTGCTAACACCATCAGAAGACGTTGGTAGTACGAGACCAAAGCAACTAGCACGAACAAGAAGCAAGTCCCATACTCTGGTATCTAGTAGATTGTCCATGTTGTGTGGCAGACGCAAACTTGTTAATGGAGGCGTTGAGATTCCTGCAGAATTTGGAGGCCTAACGACCTTACACACTCTCGGCATTGTCAATGTTAGTGCTGCGGGTGGAAAGGAAATTCTCAAGGTGCTCAAGAACCTAACCCAACTGCGCAAGCTTGGGTTGTGCGGTATCAACCGGGAAAACTGGCAGGAGTTCTGTTTAGCCATACAATGCTACAAGCATCTAGAGTCCTTGTCAGTGCAAGTCGACAAGGACAAGGACCAGAGTTTCTTCTGTTGTTTCGATGATATCTCCCAGCCACCCAAGAACTTACAAAGCCTTAAGTTGTATGGGCATGTAAACAGACTGCCAGCTTGGATCAAGCAGCTTGATTATCTCAAAAAATTGGATGTTGAGATGACCATAATGACGCAAGAATGTATGCATAGCATTGAGGCATTGCCGAGTGTATATCTCCTGCGTCGTCTTTGTCTCAAGCCAATTAAAGATGGCGAGATCCAGTTTATTCTTCCAGAAAGTGATGTTTTTGGCACGTACGGCCGCTTTAGCGTCCTCGAGATTGACTGCATCTCTAGGTTAAAGGTAACTTTTGGATATTTGATATCAGATCCTGAATGTGCCAACGTTCTGAAGGTTAACTGCTCTAGTGGGTCGTCTTTGGAGATTTCTGGGTTAGAGAATCTAAAGACACTCAAAGAAATATGGCTTAAGGGTTCCTATGGAGACGATCTCTGAAGCAGTACTTGCAGCGCCATATTGACCAGTTGCCTGTGAATCAGCCGAAACCTGTCCTGAAGCTGGTGCAACCCCGTTCATCTTGATCTGTGATCAATGTACTATTAGTTTCCCTCTTACATCATCATAAATATCATGCACGTGTTCCATTCCCACATTGTTCTGAATTGCCTGGGATACTAGGCAGAATTTGTACTTGAGTGCCTACTGGCAAGCTCATTTGTAATCTTCTGACAAATAACTTCCTCTGACTGACAGTGTGTGTGATTCTTTATGCATCTTGTAGTCTGTATCTTGGGCTGGAATCTTTTGCTTGTGACGTATTCTTGTCAATTTGACAAATAATGCAACACCAATATATATATATACATTAATTCAAAGTTTTTAGTTGGAAGAGATGCTTAAAGAGGAAACTTATTTTTTCTTCAGCATCCATGGAGTAAATTTCCTTCTGATGAGCTTTGGGGTTCTAGTGTACATTTTTTCTGAAATCAAGCGTACATTTTCGTGAATCGTGACTCGTGGTCGTAACAACCATCATGTTGACAGCCTTTGTCCAGCGGAACTAACAGAAATGGATATCATGACATGCAGTTTGAAGAAGGTAAAAGCAATTATGATTTTGTACATGCACACTGGGTTAGGCAAATGTGATACAACCGAATAATTTATTATGTACACAGTAGTAGAACTTACATTTGCAGTACACACATGTGGACGTGAATCTCCGTCTTCTTTCACAGTTGAAAAATAAGATTTTTTAACCATGATTAGGGCTGACGTTCCATATATGTCTCATTGATTCTTGCTAAGGGGACAAACACAGTGGCAACAATGAGAGTGATATGTGATGAAGACAGGGACAAGAGGGAGAACAAGAAAATATAGGAATTCTGTTTTGAGGGAAAGGGAAAAATTATATGAATTCTTGGATAGCGTAGCTTGCAACATTTAGGGTGCGTTTGGTTTAACTTTCGTAACCTGCTTCTGCTCTCCGAACGCTGAAAGCCAACGAAACAGGTTATTTCCACAGCAGATTCTACGAACGCAGCAACTTCCTGTAGGTATGCTATCACATGATATTCTCCCAGTCCGGTAAGCCACCATCCTAATTAACTACTTGTAGGTCCTACAGTTAACATAATTTGCCGACTCCCCATCATTCATGCAAAAGTCGCCCTACTCCCCATCTACGAACGCTGAAGTAGCCGTTTGGAGCAGAACACTCGCGTCCAGCCGGCGCAAAGTCGGCGCCGCCGGACCCTGCGCCGGACCAGTTGGCGCATAGGCCGGTCACACCGGGCGTCCGGCGCAGAGCCCGGTCGCACCGGCCCTGAACCGGGCACCCGGTCAGCGCCGAGACTTAACACCGGACCTCCGGCGAGCGTACCGGCCCTGAACCGAAACCCTGTTATGGAAGCGATTCCGGTCGGGGCCCGGCGCCTGTACCGGGTGGTCCGGCGCAGAGCCCGGTCACGCCGGGTTCACGCCGGATGCCTGTTTTATGTTTCAAACTTCCGTTCTCCCTACGAACTTTGTCGAAGTGTTTAGGCTTATTTGAGTGGTGGTTGTAGAAATATAAAGTAGGTCACCTTCCCACTAAGCTCATCGAGATTACCCCTCTTAATAGTGCGGAGTTCCTATAACTCAAAAAGGTAAATAAAGCGAAAAAGGAACTACCGCTTCTTCAAAACGAATGGGGGGTCTCACAACTCCTTCCATCAAGCACGACGATCTAAAACCTGTGAGAAAGACTTAGCAAGACACATTATATCATCACTAGCTCGTGTGTCATCGTTAATCAAAAAAACAGTTAAGGGTAAAATACCCTTACAATCTCCCCTTTTTTGGCAATGGTCTCTTAATTTCATTACTTTATATGTCATTACTTAGATTCTTCACAGTTAAAATATCGATTGGCTTAAGTCTGTACTTTTTTGGTTTGTTGCTTCTACCAAAGTACTTAATGGTACATCACAGTACGTTTCAGTTTTAAGAGAAATTTTTGTTCTAAGGTTTTATTATAATGTGTTTATCTTTTGTTTATTTCTAGAGCCTTTGCAGATACCTTTCCTTCTATTGATGGTGTGTTTCTCGTCGTTCGTAGTGGTTGTGTTAGTTTGTCTATCTTAGACCATTCATTTTCCATGATTTTGAGAATTTGTAACAAGTGATTATCCATGTACATAATTCCTTTTAGTTCCAAAAAAATTCCTTGGAATTGTAATCTAGTGTTAGAACCTTTGAGCTTATTTTTTATGTGTGCCTATTGAGCAAGGCGTGAAGTAACGACTGGGGTTTGAAAATATCAAAATGATAACATGAAATTGGAAAACTTGATATGAGAAGTCTTGATATGATTGTCGATGGAGAGCTCCAATCTATACAAATTTTTTCACGCTACATCGATGTAATATGCTTGTCCTATCTGACAAAAATAAGCAAAATGCTAATTGGTGTAAAACCAAGTTAAGTCTCCTAGCTAATTGAGTCATTTCAGTAAATATTCTACTACATGGGATTTTACAAATGCACAACTATAGCTAGGGTACAAAGTGGAATTCACTGAAGAAAAAAATAGAACTATTTGAAATAGGAAAAAAAATGTCGACTAAAAACGTATTGAAGGAGCCGCATCATGCGATGGCATGGGCTTTCCTTGACGGCAACACCGGCCGTAGCTCACTGCCGTTGAGGAAGCCGGAGTACCAGTGACCAGAGTTTCTGAGGTACCTCGTTCTCTCCTTGGAGTTCATGTCGACACCGCAGATACCGTAGCGTGCCCTGTAGCCGAACAGAATCTCGAACAAATCAACAAAGGACCACACGAAGTATCCCCGCGTGTCCGATCCGTTCCTGCAACAAAAAACATATCTCTCTCTCTCTCTCTCTCTCTCTCTCTCTCTCTCTCTCTCTCTCTCTCTCTCTCTCTCTCTCTCTCTCTCTCTCTCTCTCTCTCTCTCTCTCTCTCTCTCTCTCTCTCTCTCTCTCATTAGCTACTCCAGAATTTCGCTTATTCAGATGATTGTTACTTTTGGTGATATATGGAATTGAAACCTTTTTTTTTGCGAAATAGGAAGACATAAACTCACCGTATGGACAGGAACAATACTTCTATGTAATCTTGAAGGAACTCTGATCTGTAGTCGTCGCCGTACTCGATCTTATTCGGCGTTTCGGGCTCGTCTGCGTATCCTGAATCCGCAAACAAAAGAAAATTTCCATGTTTATTTTTTCGGACCATATATATATAGCACGTACTTACGTTGTAGTTAGCTCGTTATAAACAAAGAAAATATAAACAAGATTGCACAGCATATGTAGCAATTAATCAACAAGGTCAAGCAGTAGCAGGTTTTTCTCCGGCCTACCATTTTCATGGACCATGACAGGAGGATTTCCGTACTTGAGTTTCAGGTGCTCTAGTAGTTTCCCTAGAGCCCAAGGAGCGTCCTCGTTACTGTCTGTAAGCGGAGAACTGAATCCAGTTAAAAAAGAGTATTGCATAGCGTACATTGTAGTTTGGATATTAATTAGCAGGTGCTTCATTAATTAATTGGGATTTCTATTTTCGTGCACTCAGGTCCTTAGTTGTACTCAGTTTTCCCTAGCTCTTAGTTTTTTCTCAGTTTTCCCCAAGCCGTTGTCTGAAACCCTCAGAAGGAGCTCGGACGGGAGGATTCCGTTTAGTTGACCGTTTCCGTGCTGATGTGTGGGGCCGCGTCATGTGGGGCTGGTAGAAAGGGACCGCGTGGGACAGGACGAGACCGCGTTTGGTTGTACGTGAGAGCTCGGTTCTGTCTCTCTTGGGCCAAATTGGCATTGCCTTTTCAGAGCGCCTTTTCAGAGCGCCTTTTCCCCTCTCTCTGTAACAGTTCTCTCTCTTTTCACCAAATTAGTATCAAATCTAGAGAAGGTTCTATTTCTGTCTTTCTTCAATGATTGTTGCCTTTTGGCCCTCGTTTTTTGCCCAATATGGTAACAAATCTAGTAGCAAATCTAGAAGCTAGTATAGGATAAATTCACAGTAGCATAATAAATCTAGAAAACTAAGTATAATACATAAACTACATATAGCAGCCAAAAGCAGCCAATAACGATGTTAATGTTCATGACAAACTAAGCTGAAAATTATACAAGATGCAATGTATGCCCAACATGAAGATTAGGATACCCCAGGATGAATGAATCTGTTCTTCATTCATCACATATATATTCGTCGCTCTATTTTCTGGTCCGAAAGAAATATTCATTGAACTCCTTCCGTCTGCAGTGTGCAACCAATACATCCTCCAAACGGTATGACCTTTGTTCATCTTTCAGACCGTACTTTCCTAATCTATCCACACGTAGTGGCCACTCATCCCAGGCGTTCATATCATCAAAGTACTCTCTAATATAACCCAAATCCGCGTAGTAGATGCAGCCAGGTCGAAGTGTCGGGTGCACTCTGATGTCGACGGAGATACACCGGACATGATGGACGAAGAAGGCACGACTGCCAATGTTACTGATGGCATGGAGAGAGCGGCTCTCAGTGTCCATACGGTACACCAATGTTTGACCTTCCTCCAAACGACCGCCCAACAACACAAGCAGCAGATCACTGACATGGATATGCCCTTCGGGTACCCGCGGATTAGTGTACCGGGTCCGGCCCATTAAGGAGGTGGACCGGCACAAGGACTCGAAGATAACTTGGAGACGAAGAAGGAAGGTTCTAATCTGTATTCGACTAGGACACTTATAAAACCTTAGCCCGGTTGCATATATAAAGCCAGGCAAGGGCGCCCCTAGAGAGATATCTTAGACAATCTGATAGACATCGAATATCATAGACAAGCAATACTAGAGATACAAGATAGATTAGACATAGACTAGATACAAATCTCCGCCTACGGCGGCTCCATGTAAACACCTATGATCATATACTAGATTGCTAGCAGGATGTAGCGATCCTCCACCGCGGGGACGTGAACCTGGGTACATCGTGTGCCAATCTCGATCCCGGAATCTCTAGTCGTTGCTCTTCCCCCGATCTAAAGTCCTTCATCTAGGACATTTGTCGAGTTAACCCTCGTCAATTGGCGCCGACCGTGGGGATCGCGACGACTGGATTTTGTTATCCGGGCGGGATACTTCAACTTTTCCATCGGCGATATTAGTAAATTTTTTCTACATCGTCAAGATCAACAAAGTTTTGCGGCTGCCGACATTAAACAGTCAGATCGTATCTCGCCGGATCAATCTTCATCTACAGCGGCTAGATCGCAAGGGAGATGGCTTATCCACATCAAGCATGTTCAAACTTCATCATCGACAATCTCGTCGGCGCGGACAAGGCGTGAGATCATCTGAAGATTCCGGCGGCTTGCATATTCGCTGGTCACCGGAGCTTTCTGGAAAAATTTCGAGTCTTGACTCGTAATCTCCTGCGTGTCTGGTGAGCTGGCAGGGGCATCTCGCCACTTCCAGCAGGAAAAACTGATCAGAAGCAGTTCAAGTCCCGAGAAAACAAGGCGTGTCGTATGAGAGTATCAATCATAGATGGCAAGTTCAAAAGTAGCAGGATTCGATTCCCAATCGGTCAGCATAGTCCGGATTCCACAAGGAAAAGCAACTTTACGTGAAGCATCACACGGGAGAAAAAAGAAGAAGAGAAAACAAAAGCAGCTTGTACGTATGTACGAGATTCAGGAAGACAGCGAATAAATCAGAAGCAGTCTGCGCCGGTGAATCACAAGAGTTCCGTGGACAACTCGAAGAAAAATATTTCGACTACAACGGTGTGTCGCCTGGCTGCTCGGACAACCCAGAGAAAAAAAACTTCGACTATGCTCGGGGGCTCGTCGCCATGCACTCGTGCAAACTATCGGCAACACTCGGGGGCTCGACATCAACTCGCCCCTGATTACGAAAAATCACCCTCAAGACCTGCGACTTCGTCGACATCAGCAACGCGACGATCCCAACAGCGCTCGGGGGCTCGACAACAAATTCGCCTCCGATCGTGATTGTGATTCTACGACAACAACTCGACTACGTCTACATCGTCGACTACGCCACGCCGACTACGCCGCACTCGATAAAAGCTAAGTTTTCCTCTACCAAGAGTTGATTATCATTTACTTTTGCCGCACCCAACACTCGGGGGCACCGCCATGAAAAATCATCCTGCATATCATTGACTTCGAAAAAATTGTGAAAGCCCTAGTAGCTAGCTGGCGTTCCTTGTCGAATACTTGTCAATTTAGTTTATAGTCGCATGAAGCTCGACTAATGGTTGGCAAGGCCAAAATCTTGGGCGTCAGGTTAACGAAAAGGCTTAGCAAGTATCTTGAAATTCAAATGCGGCACACGCATCGATTTACGTATGACCTGAGTAGCTGATCGAGCCATGAAGTGCATCAGGCTAACGAAAGGGTCTTACGTACGAGCAACAAAATTGCACAAAAAACATCGAGTTTTTATTTTACATACTACATCATCATGATTGCAATCTACAAGCACAAATATTTCTTCGAGAGACAAATTATTTCATAATTATTCATATTTTCTGCAGGAGTCGACAAAATCATCAAGTCCTTCAACAGGAGCCGAACTTCTTCGAGTAGTACAATTGGAGCCTATGATCGACTACAAGTATCCGACCATAGCCTCGGGGGCTACTCCCATCGGGAGCGCTGGTCGCGCACCCGATGAAGAATTACTTCAAGAAGATCATCAATGAAGAGCGAGGAAGAAAATTTCGAGTCCATTGTCGGTGGAAAGCACCGGAAAATAAACTCGAGATTTCACTCCCATCGGGAGAGCAGATTCAAGAACCCAAAGATTTCAGGAAGTCGAAGAATTGAAGTCGAAAATTGAAGAAATAAAAGAATTGAAGAAATCGAATGATTGAAGAAATCAAAGTTTGAAGAAGTCAAAAGATTGAAGAAATTGAAGAAGTCAAGAAGTCGAAGTTTGAAGAAGTCGAAGATTGAAGAAATCGAAGATTTGAAGTTTTGAGACTCAACCCGAGTCTGCAACTCGAATTGAGTCTCGGGGGCTACTGACATGGATATGCCCTTCGGGTACCCGCGGATTAGTGTACCGGGTCCAGCCCATTAAGGAGGTGGACCGGCACAAGGACTCGAAGATAACTTGGAGACGAAGAAGGAAGGTTCTAATCTGTATTCGACTAGGATACTTATAAAACCTTAGCCCGGTTGCATATATAAAGCCAGGCAAGGGCGCCCCTAGAGAGATATCTTAGACAATCTGATAGACATCGAATATCATAGACAAGCAATACTAGAGATACAAGATAGATTAGACATAGACTAGATACAAATCTCCGCCTACGGCGGCTCCATGTAAACACCTATGATCATATACTAGATTGCTAGCAGGATGTAGCGATCCTCCACCGCGGGGACGTGAACCTGGGTACATCGTGTGCCAATCTCGATCCCGGAATCTCTAGTCGTTGCTCTTCCCCCGATCTAAAGTCCTTCATCTAGGACATTTGTCGAGTTAACCCTCGTCAATCACCATCCGACTTCACAAGGTAGAACTTGTCATTTCCAAGTTCTGGAAATGAAAATAGTGTCTCCATGTTGACATTGCTTGCGCCCTGCTCCAACTGGACATTGTTGGTGCACACTAATGTTCCAAACTCAAAATTGTTTACAGCTAGTGCATAGAATTCACCATTGAACGTGGTAATGCAACGCATAGAATGGTGCTCGATCGAAAATCTTCCTTCTCCCCAATCTTCATCTATACCCTTAGTTGGAGTGCTCTCATCGAACCAAGCAATTTCCCCCGGGTAATATGTGGAAACGAAGAGCATGGTGGGGGACTTCATTACAGTGACTGACTCCAGAATAACAGATGGCATCTGCGCCTCAAATATAGTGTTCGATCTCTTTGTGAGTGGGTTCAGAAGCCGTATCTTGTGCGGCTGGTTCTTCTGGGCAAGCACGATGACGCCACGGCAAAAGCTGACGAAGTAGTATCTAAAATATATTGATGAAGATAACATTCAGCACTAAGATGTTTACGATTGAAAATAAAAGGATTAACTCTATAGATATGGAGGAATTTGAACCTTGCATGAACTTCCGTTAGATCGATGGTGACGTAGCGGGATGTGCGGAGGTAGAGGAAGGAGAACTCAGCGGCGCGTGGAAGGGCGTGCTCTACCATGATCCATTCGTGCAGGTGCACGTCGGGCTCAGGTAAATTGGAGCGCCAATTTGTACAAACTTGCCTCAAAGCAGAGTAGGTGTCCATGTACTCCTCGTTCGCCAATAAGCAGGCGCCGATCTTGTGAAGTGGTCCGTCAGCCCTGAGAGAGGCCCAGTTCACGGAGGCGCCGCGGTTGGATGCGCCGCCCTCGGAGGCGACGGGCTCAGCGGCGACGGCCTCGGATGCGACGGGCTCGGCGGCGACGGGCTCGGATGCGACTGGCTCGGAGGCGATGGGCTTGGAGGCGACGGGCTCGGGGGCGACGGCCGCCGGCGCATTCTTCTTCTCCATCGCCGGCAGGGGAGCGCGCGTAGGGCGGCTGGGGTTTTTTGGAGAATGATGGGACGTGAGAGGCGTGGTTGCGTGCGTGAGTTATAATGAGACTGTGTGCAGAAGGAGGGAGAGAGGGGCTCTGTACTGGCAATGTGACGGTTCGTCTCAGCAGTTGACGTTTGGTCTCAACACGCGCACCGTGCGGTTAACCGCTGCTCACCGCGACACGTGTCCGTGGGACTGCACGTCTGCACCATTACGTGTACTCAGTTCTACCCTCGAGTCTTACACTGGAAAAATATCTGTACTCAGTTTTCCCCTCGAGTACTAATACTGGCTAGTGCAATATACTCAGTTTTACCCTCAAGTGGCTGGTCAATAGAGAGTCAACAAATGAGATTAAGCTATCTAATTGAGTCACTTCATGCGCAAAAAAATTCAAAAAAATAAAATCATAGTGCCTCCTACTCATGGAGTCTTGTTACTCGACCTGCCATGTAGACAATCATATATAAGTCAAATTTTAACACAAATGGCCACTTCTCAAATCACTACTAGCTATGAAGGTTCATGGCTTTCTACTCAAACCCCTTCTCAAAACATCTATACCCAAAACATAGTTTGTCTGAATGAGGCCATAATTTTTACACTCATGTATATTTGAATTGCTAATACATTGAGGTAGGCCAACCTGGGTTTCATTGTACAAAACATGTGTTTTTCTTTTTCTAAATCTCTTATTTGAATTCCTTAGCCTGTTTACTATTTACTTGCCCTTGTATCCTTGATACTACTCAGTTTTACCCTCTCCCTTCTCACAGAAGCCCAAACTTGGCCTGATTGGTCGAGCTGTTGTCACACGGATCGTGCCCACCTACCGTCGATCCTATGATCTAACGGGCAGGATCGTGTCACCCTCTCTCTATCTGTCGGTGGCAAACTACTACCCCTCTATTATGCTAAATGACGAGTTTGCCACCGGATTCAACAAGTTTGGTAATCACGAATTTCTTGTAGGCATTACTTTTCACGGTAAAATGATAAACTATCACGAATTTTCATTTCTTGTAGGCTTTACTTTTCACGGTAAAATGATGAACTATCACGAATTTCCATTTCTTTTAGGCATTACTTTTCACGGTAAAATGATAAACTATCACGAATTTCCATTTCTTGTAGGCATTACTTTTCACGTTGAAATGATAAACTATCACGAATTTCCATTTCTTGTAGGCATTACTTTTCACGGTAAAATAATAAACTATCACGAATTTCCATTTCTTTTAGGCATTACTTTTTTGTTGAGATATAAACCACCCCCACAACAGTCATCTCCTCCTTAATTTATTGTGTAAACCCCACAACGGTCATCTCTACCTTAATTTATGGTGTAAACCCCACACCGGTCATCTCTCCCTTATAAACCCCCACTACGGCCATCCCTCATGTCAATAGGTTCTGCCTCTCTCTTCTTCGTTTCTGCCTCTCTCTTCTTCGTTCACATACACTTGATCCATTGCCATGACTTCCACGTCTCAAACGCCGACTGGAAGGGGAAGGGGAAGGGGCGGCCGGGGTGGTGGATCATCATCATTGCCACCACCACCGTCAACACTGCCATTGATCATAGAGGAGTTCTTCATCACCATCTATGAAGACCCTTTGGCCAAGAAGGTACGTACGCGTTCCCACATATATGATGCATGTGATTAATTATGTGCATGTTCTAAAAACCTTTAATTTCAAAGGGTCGGCGCTCGATCTCTTTGTAGGCACTCCCACAAAAGTTTGCAGACTATCTTGACGGCCAGGAGGCCGCAAAGGTGTATCTGCGAGCAGCTGACTGCGGTCCTCGTCTCTGGACCGTGGAGGTCCTATTTGACGGACAAGGCCGGATGTACCTCGACAAGGGCTGGGAGAATTTCGCCATCGCGCACGGTGTGGATTTCGGCTGCTTCCTACACTTCAAATATGAAGGCGATTATGTGCTCACAGTGAAGGTGTTCGACGGAACAACGTGCAGGAAGTACTACTACACGGACGACAAAGAAACTGACGATGAAAGCGACGACGACGTGAAGCCATGCATCTAAGGGGATTATGACCAAGAATATATATGTAGCTTCATATGCATCGATTTAGAGATCTAGCTATTTTCTATATATTATGCATGTAAAAATAATAGAGAATCGCAATTTCCACCATGATTCGAGCACCACAGCCTCCAAACGATGCCGATGCCGATATCGGCATGGTCAGAACGGCTATGCATGCTCGCCGCCACTGCTAGGTCACCGTTGGGATGCACCCTCAATCCCGTCCCCTCATTCGATCACTGACACACCAGAGATACCGCCGAGGCTAATGACGAACGTATATGCTGATGCCAATACCGAACATGCACGCCGCTGTGGGCACGGCCACGCCGCGCCGCTATGCTGAACGCCACAGACCACCGCGAGGTCTTTCCCTTTGCCACCACACTACCCTAGCACCCATCTATACACGCCAGAAAGGAGAGACACTAGTTTTCTCTACATTGCTCACATTCGTGTCCGACACCGTCAGTCAAAGTGTTGAGGTCGTCGTCGATGTCCTCAACCATTTCTTCTCTTCTTTGTATGGTTAAACGCGTCTAGTTCATATCTATCTAATGCGTCTGGTCTCGCCTCATGCAGTTCTTTGTGGACGTCGATCTCATCTCGGCACCCCGCAGGCCACCTCCCCCGTGCCATCGCTGTAGAGCTCCGTTTAAAAAACTAATCCTACCTGTGTATTGCCCCTTGTATCAGCGTCATGGCCCCACTTGTCATTCGATATACCGAAGCCCCAGTCGTCCGTGTTTTGGTCAGGGATACGGCGATGCTTACGGTCAAACAAAGATGAATGCTCTGACGTGTCTTTGCGGGCTCTACGTGGCCCCACTAGTCAGCAGTTAACGGTCAAAGGTGTTGACCCGTCGGGCAACCGGCCGTTCCAGCACTTGTGACGGTTTCAGACAAGGGCTTGGACAAAACTGAGGAAAAACTAACGAGCTGGGGAAAACCGAGTACAACTAAGAACCCGAGGGCACAAAAATAGAAATCCCTAATTAATTTACCAACCTTCTTCGATTGCAGCAGCGTCGGCGTAGTAGTCCCTGAACTTCAAACTGAAGGCTTTCTCGTCGTCTCGCATACGAGTAACATGATAGTGGGTCATGCCGATGAAGTCACATGATCCCGACAGCTTCTTCGACTGGTCTTCTGTAAATTTTGGCAACCGTGAGCCGACCCTGCTCCTCATTATAGGAGGGTAGTCCCCGTACACCAAAGGATGCATAAACCTGTCCACATATGTAGAGTTTAGCCGTTTGAACTTTTTATGATTATGTGTTAGGGCATCTTCAGCGGACCGTCCATTTGAACATGAAATGTGTCTGTTTTGGTCCATTTGGGTTGGCCCGCAAGTAGAAATTAACGCGGTCATGTCCACCCTTGATCCGTTTGGATGGGGGATAACCCAGCGGCCAGACAGATTTTTGAAATAATATTTGATGTATTAAACATAATCGACCTAGGTCAAAAATAAAAAGAACATAAATAAAAATAAACTAAAACCCTAGCTAGGGTTTGTGCTGGTGCTGCCTACTTGTCGTCGTCGTCCAGCTTGATATGGATCGATGGCTCCCACGGCAATGGCCGTACAACACGGTAGGAGCAGGAGCAGGCGTTGAAGGTGCACCCGCTGGCGGTGGAAGTGCTGGATCTGGGGCAGGCGCTGGCCACCCCTCCCATGGTGAAGCCTGGCACGGCGGGGTCACCAGTAGGGTTGCAGGACGTCCCTGCGATAGCGTGTATTCCCATAGCTACACGGCAAGGCCCCCTACCTGGCGAGGTCCTCTAGCTCGGACTGGGCGATGGCAAGCCTAAGGGCTTCATCGTCGTATAGCTCGGGCGGCTGGATGGGGAACTCCTCCTGCTTCACGGTCGTCGCAATTTTCCGTTCGTACGCAAGGAGTCCAAGGTAGTACCGGTTGTTGTCGCGGGGCTCCTCGCTAGGGATGTCGTCGCGGCTCCTCGTCCGCATCGATCTGCGACTCCTCGTCTACCCCACCATCCTCCTGGCCCTGCATGTGCTTGGTATCTCCCAGGAAGACGTTGCATCCCACCCGGGGAACGTGTCCCTGGCGTTGGAGCTTATGGTGTACGCATGGTCCTGCCGAATATCTAGCTATCGGAGGGCCCGCCGTCAATGGATTCGGTAATGGCCTTCCCTTGGCACACGAGGGACCGGCACCCTCCGCGCATTCAAGTGCCAGACAGCTAGCCGCTAGGAAGGTTGACGTTGGGCCACGGTGCTGGCTTGTTGGTCTCCTGGAGCGAGTGCACCACGTCGATGGGGCCGTACTGGCGACTAAGCTCACGATGAGGCAGCGCCAGCACACACATCTAAAGGTGGTGGTTACCCACGGTGGCCGTTTGCACCCGAGGACCCCGTTTCATGGTCGTTGCGGCCCTTCTTCCATGGCCAAAACTTGCCCATGGCTGGTGGCTGATGCGGCGGACTGGTTGGTGTACGACGAAACGTTTTTTCCCCACGCTCCTCTCACCCCCCGAGGGCGATGGGAGCATCTCCCTCAATCCCGGCGGCCCGTCCCCTTCTCCTCCACCCTCTCCTCTGCCACCGCCAGCACAGGCCGCCTGGCAAAGCCCGTGCGGCGCCGGTGGCAGCAGACTCGCCTTCACCCGCGCATCTGGAGAGGAGATCGGGGGATCCTTGTCCTGGCGGTGGTGCACCCATGGGGATGGTGGCGCTCGGTCGGCAGGGCTCCTTCTGCGGACACGGGTGGCGGCGTTCGGCGCACAATGGCGATGCTCTCCCCTCGTGACTGTGGCGGTAGCCCATGCGGCGGGTTCCCGATGACTTTGGCCCGGTTCCTTGGCGATGGAGCACGGGCGGGCGGCGCACGGTGGTGGTGGGGCTCAGGTCGGCACTCTCCCGTGCCCGAACGGTGGCAGTGGCTGGGGCGCAGCAGCGCGACGGCGGGACTGATCTAGGCCCAATCTTGGCCTGCGGCCCCGCTAGGCTTGCTAGCTGATCTAGGCTGATCGGAACTGATGTTGCGTCCGGACAGCGACCACCTCGGGTGGATGAGGGCAGTTCCCCTCACCTAGGCTGTTGTGCGGCTAGATGGCTACGGGCTCTTGTGCCCGCCCACCTCACCCAATCTGCCGGTCCTACGATGTGATGTTGGTCGTGGCTTGGGCTCGAGTTCATGGATGCCAAGGTGGTGGCCTCGGAAGGTGGACCGCGCGGGTGTCTCTTCGGCGAGCAACATGGCGGTGGTGATGGTCTTGGTCCTTGGTCACTCGGGTGGCGAGGAGCAAGACAATGGGAGTCCTTGGTGGTGGCAACGCTTTGGCTACGTCATCCTCCAGATCATGCTCTAAAGACTAGGCTTGGAGACAGTGGGGGATCTGATAGCAGGCGTGTGCGTAGATAGGTTTTTCTGGGCGAAAGCCCCACGTTTTGACGCCAACGGCGGCGATGCCTGCGGGTGTCGTAACCCTCATGGGGGCGCTATTATGGGTACCTTCTTCCTCATGTGGGTGTCTCCGGTGGCAAGTCATGGTTTTTCTTATCCTTTGTTGTTTATCTTTGGTCTGCTTTGTAAGAGGGTCTCCTCATTACCTTGTATCGATTCTGCCGTGTGTGGCTTTATTTATAAAGCGGGGTGAAAGCCTGTTTTGAGGTGGCTGATGCGGCTGCCGATGGTCGACGCAAGTTTGGACGGAAGTGGCAATGGTGTGGCTGTGGGAACTAATAGGTGCGGCTGCTCGCCTTAAAACGGACAAGCATGGTGCAGGAGTCCAAGCGGGTGTGGCATTGATGCTGACACAGGAGTCCAAACAGCCGACATTGATGGCCGCATAATACCAACGTCGCCTGCCAGTTTTAGTGCGTAGAAGGTGAGCGGGCATTCGGTTGCTGCTAGACAGTTCCAGGGCGGACACGGGAGGACAAGCGGGCAGTCCGTGATGCATATATTCCAATCTTAAATTTGGGCCAGAAATAGCTCGGTCCACGCAAGTCGGTCCGTTTATGTCGGGGCGTCGGGTCATGTTTTTGTGTCTCATGTCGACGCGGACCAAAACGGACCACCCCTTTAAGTTTAGGTCGCGCACCACTGGAGATGCCCTAAATCAAATATTGTGCCACTAAGTGCATGTTCCCTGAATTAGGCTCTCTCTGTGGGCACGAACCAAACATGGTAAGCAGATCATGGATCTCACTTCACATGGATGCAACCATGTAGGTGGTCAGAACAGAGTTCTAACAAAATGCAGGAAGTGTGCAAGACCACTCTTAATTTGAGGTGAGAGCCTTATTGCTTCATATATCCATCTTATGTACTCCATTTGTTGAGGATATATAGACGGTCAAAAGCAGACTGAGTATATATAAATCTAATCCAAGTTATATCCGAGCAAACAGATCTAATATAAAACTATAAATGCCACATTATTTCAACAAACATACAAACTACGACAGCCTATTTGAGTAAAACATCTGAGTGCAAAACTATGGTTGCAAGACAACAGAGAGAATAGATTGTACCAATGCAAGATAATACCAAATAAGTTTAACAAATAGATTGAGTGCAAAGCAATGTCAAACTTACCTGATCGAGTAGTGTAAAACAATGTGAACTAATCAATTTGAGCAAACAAACTAAATTATAAGCATTGGGCGACTAGACTTCAAGGCTTTGATTACTCCGACTTGTCTAGTGCCTAAGTCTATCATGCATACCGTGGGGAGGGGATCGGCCAACTGACGGTCGGTTGGTGCGTCTCGAGAAGAATGGCGCCGCATATGGCTGTAGGCCGGTGCGGCTAATAGACGGTGCCCTCGGAAGTTTTGGTACGTGGCTTGGTTAACCACACGTGGCAATAGGGTCCCTCAGGTCGACTCATTGTGGCCCACCAAGCAAGTCCCTAGGAATGGAGAAGGTGAGGGACCCCCGACTTGAGGAAACCTAGGAAGGATCTCCGGAGTCCCGTGAAAGGGATCCCATCCCCAAGGCCTTCAAGTGAGGGAACATCACCAACAGTGTCCTTCACTAGGTCATTGGGGATTGACTTCCTCGTCACCCTTTGGGAAGAAAAGAACAAGCCCCATTGAAATCAAGATATCACATGTTTCTTGTTCAACCCTTTAGAAGCATCCCCTCAACACTACAAAGTTTAAATTTCACGGACGGATTTGAAAATAAAAGTCTAGTAGCCAACAATCAGGAGGAACAAAATAAATCCATACAACACAAGTTTTTTGTTCAGAGTGGCTGACTCCTAGATCCAGCCATCAGCAGCGTCACTCAACCTTATCAAGTTTGAATTCCATGGGCAGTTTCGAAAATAGAAGTCAAGTAACCAACAATCATGTGGGACAAAATAATCTAACATAGCTGACGAGGGTTAACTCGACAAATGTCCTAGATGAAGGACTTAGGATCGGGGGAAGAGCAACGACTAGAGATTCCGAGATCAAGATTGGCACACGATGTACTCAGGTTCACCTCCCCGCGGTGGAGGATCGCTACATCCTACTAGCAATCTAGTATATGATCACAATGGTGTTTACAGTGGACTGCCGTAGGTGGAATTTTGTATCTAATCTATGTCTAATCTATCTTGTATGTTCTAGCTCTTGATGTAACTTCTCTTAGATGTCTCTCTAGGGGCGCCCCTGCCTGGCTTTATATATGCAACCAGGCTAGGATTTACAAGTGTCCTAGTCGAATACGTATTGGAACTTCCTTTCTTTGTCTCCAAGTCAATCCTTGAGTCCTTGTGCTAGTCCACCTCCATAATGGGCCGCACCCGGTATACTAATCCGTGGGTACCCGAAGGCCATACCCATGTCAGTAGCCCCCGAGACTCTACTTGAGTCGCAGACTCGGGTTGAGTCTCCAAACTTCAAATCTTTGACTTCTTCAATTCTCTGACTTCTTCAATCTTTGACTTCTTCAAACTTCGACTTCTTCAATCATTTGATTTCTTCAATCTTCGACTTTATATATCTTCAACTTCAAATGCAATGGCCAAAATCGTCGGGTTCTTGAATCCGCTCTCCTGATGGGAGTGAAATGTCGAGTTTATTTTCTGGTGCTTGGCACCGACAATGGACTCGAATTTTTCTTCCTCATTCTTCTCGGAGTAATTCTTCATCGGGTGTGCGACCAGCGCTCCCGATGGGAGTAGCCCCGAGGCTATGGTCGGGAACTTTTAATCGATCATAGGCTCCAAGTTTCTTCTTCATCTCTTCTTGCACAAATCTTCTTCTTCATCATCTCTTTTTGTCGAACTCTTTCTCGAAATTGTCTTTCTATCGGGTGCGCGACCGGCGCTCCCGATGGGAGTAGCCCCCGAGTCTATGTTCGGGTACTTGTAGCCGGGCATAGACTCAAGTTGTACTACTCGAAGAGGTTTGACTCCTGCAGAAAATATGAAAAGTTGTGAAATAATTTGTCTCTTTAAGAAAATATTATGTTTCCAGATTGTAATGATGATCCAATATGTAAAATGTAAATCATAGTTTTTTGTATAATTCGTTGCTCGTACGTAAGACCCTTTCGTTAGCCTGATGCACTCGCGGCTCGATCAGCTACTCAGGTCAGACGTAATTTAATGCATTTGCCGCATTTGAATTTCAAGATGTAGTTTACTTGCTAAACCTTTTTGTTAGCCTGACGCCCAAGGTTTGTGCCTTGCCAACCATTAGTCGAGCTTCTGTGACTGTAAATTTTTTTTTCAAGGATTCAACAAGGAGCGCCAGCTACGAGGGCTTTTGCAATTTTTCGAAGTCAATGATATGCAAGATGATTTTTCATGGCGGAGCCCCCGAGTGTCGGGTACGGCAAAAGGTAAATAAAAATCGACTCTTGGAAGAGGAAAACTTAGCTTTTATCGGGTGCGGTGTGGTCGGCGCGGCGTAGTCGATGATGACGTAGTCGAGTTGTTGTTATAGAATCACAATCACGGTTGGAGGCGAAGTTGTTGTCGAGCCCCCGAGCGCTGTTGGGATCGTCGCGTTGCTTATGTCGATAAAATCGCAGGTCTTGAGGACGATTTTCCGCACTCCAGGGCGAGTTGATGTCGAGCCCCCAAACGTTGCCGATAGTTTGCGCGAGCGCGCGACGACGAGCTCCCGAGCGTAACAAGCCGCAGTTGACGCCATAGTCGACGATGTTGAAGACGAAGTAGTCAAAATATTTTTCTTCAGATTGTTCATGCAGAGTAGTCGAAATATTTTCTCCGAGTTGTCGGCGCAGTCGTGAAGCTATCTGGTCTAGCCGGTGGCCTTCATGCCAAACAAACTAGTACACATTTTTTTTCTCTTTCCACGGAGTAGACAAATCTCATGGACTCTTTTTCGATTTGAATACGAACATGATCTGCAATTTTTCATTGGCTTTCGTGCTTTGCTCTGACGCCGATGACTGTGATGAAGTGAACCTGATCCTTGTTATTGCCTTCACGCGGAGGAATTTGTACATGACAAACTGATTCTAATCATGCCAGAGCTTCCACGCAAGTGGCATCACGATGAGGAAGTGCTTTATGCGGGTAACTGTAGATTGCTTTTTCTTCTTGGAACTTGGACCGGTTGCTTGTCGTTTGATTTTCGTAGACAATTGCTGATTTCGGTGACTTGCTGATTCCGACGACTTGCTGATTCCGGCGACGAGAAGCCGAAGAATTTCAGATGTGATGGCCGTCGCTCGGGATTTCGGCTTGATTTTAGTTGAAGCGATCTGGCTGCTGCTGTTGGCAGCCGCAAAACTTGCTGATCTTTTCGACGAAAAAAGTTGAAGAATCCCGCCCGGATGACAAAATCCAGTCGCCGCGATCCCCACGGTCGGCGCCAATTGACGAGGGTTAACTCGACAAATGTCCTAGATGAAGGACTTAGGATCGGGGGAAGAGCAATGACTAGAGATTTCGGGATCGAGATTGGCACACGATGTACCCAGGTTCACGTCCCCGCGGTGGAGGATCTCTACATTCTGCTAGCAATCTAGTATATGATCACAATGGTGTTTATAGTGGGCCGCCGTAGGCAGAATTTTGTATATAATCTATGTCTAATCTATCTTGTATGTTCTAACTCTCGATGTAACTTCTCTTAGATATCTCTCTAGGGGTGCCCCTGCCTGGCTTTATATATGCAACAGGCAAGGATTTACAAGTGTCCGAGTCGAATACGTATTGGAACTTCCTTTCTTTGTCTCCAAGTCAATCTTCGAGTCCTTGTGCTAGTCCACCTCCATAATGGGCCGGACCCGGTATACTAATCCGAGGGTACCCGAAGGCCATACCCATGTCAATAGCACATGTTTCTTGGTCAGAGAGACTGATATCGAGGACTGATATGTCTCAAATGTATCTATAATTTTTGATGCTCCATGCTTGTTTATACACCATTTTCTTTGTGTTTTGTTACACTTCGTGGCATTTTTATGCATTTTCTGGAACTAACCTACAAACGAGATGCCACAGTGCCAGTTCCATGTTTTCTGCTATTTTTGTGTTTCATAAAAGCTACACAGGAAATATTCTCGGAATTGGACGAAACAAAACCCGAACCTCCTATTTTTACCGAAGCTTCGTGAAGACCAAAGATGAGATGGAGGGGGGCCACCAGCCAGGCTCACCCTAGGGTGGCGCAGCCTCCCTTGGCCTGCACCAATAGGGGGTGAGGCTAGCTGACCCACCTCCTCATGCTACCCTTTTGCCTATATATTCCCCTCGATGGGAAAAACCAAAAGGACAGATCGCTTTTCCTCGAAACATACTGCAAGCCACCGCCGTCGTCGACGCGAGATCGGGAGGATCTAGGAGCTCTTCTCGGCACCCTGCCGGAGAGGGGAATCCCTACTAGAGGCCTTCTCCACCACCATGGTCGCCTCCGGAGTGATGTGTGAGTAGTCTACCTTGGACTATGAGTCCATAGCAGTAGCTAGATGATTGTCTTTTCCACCATGTGCTTCATGTTATCTTGTGAGCTGCCCTACATGATCAAGATCATCTTTATGTAATTCTACATGTTGTGTTTGTTGGGATCCGATGAGTATTGGTACTATGTCAAGTTGATGTGCTGAATTATATATCTTTATGTTATCTCTATGTTGTTTATGATCTTGCGTGCTCTCCGTTGCTAGTAGATATCTTGGCCGAGTAGATGCTAGTGACTCTAAGAGGGAGTATTTATGCTCGATAGTTGGGTTCATGCCTCTAGTAATCTGGGGGAGTGGCAGAAACCTCTACGGTTGTAGATATGCTGTTGCCACTAGGGAGAAAACAACATTCTTGTGTCCAAGGATATTTGCTTTGTTTACTTTACGCACTTTGCTTAATGCAGTTATCCGTTGTTCGCAACTTAATAACCGATGGTTGCTCGGACGACATCCGGAGGGTGGATTATTAGTCATAGATGCAGTTGGATTACGGTCTATGTATTTTATCATAATGCCCAGAGTGAATCTCAAAGTGATCCTCATGATATATGTACGTTATCTTTATTCTATCAATTGCCCAACTATAATTTGTTTACCCAGCATGTTGTTATTTATCTTATGGAGAGACACCACTAGTGAACTGTGGACCCCGGTCCAATTTCCTTTACATTGCTATACTGTTTACTTTTACTCGCACTATTTACTTTTACTCACATACTATTACCTTTTACCACTCGATACGCTTAATCCTTTGTTTACAGCAAACCAGTGAGATTGACAACCTCATCGTAAGTTGGGGCAAAGTATTTGGTTGTGTTGTGTGCAGGTTCCACGTTGCTGCTAGGTGAAGAAGCTCCTATATCAACTACGCACCAGTATTCTTCTGGCGCTGTTGTCCGGAGTGTCGCGAATCTAGCAAGCATCACCTTCGGAAGTTTGGCTTTCTCCTACTAGTTCAATAAACATTGGTTTCACAACTGAGGGAAACTTGCTACTATGCTCATCATACCTTCCTCTTGGGGTTCCCAACTGGGTGCTACACCACACTATCAAGCAATTTTTCTGGCACCATTGCCGGGGAGGAAGAAGATTTCTGCAAGGGGAGTCTCTCATGCTCAATCTTTTACTTTGTTTTTGTTTTGCTTTATATTTTTTGCTTGCATCGTTTTATCAAAAATAAAAAAATTAGTTCCTTTATAGTTGCTTTTATTTGCTTGCTTTTAGTTTAGCTAGAATGGGTACTCCTGAGAACACCAAGTTGTGTGACTTTACTAGGACCAAAAACAATGATTTTATCTGCACTCCTATTGCGCCACCTGCTCCTGAGGCAAATTTTTATGAGATCAAACCTGCTTTATTAAATCTTGTTATGAAAGAGCAATTTTCTGGTGCCCGTTCTGATGATGCTGTAGCTCATCTCAACAATTTTGTTGAGCTATGTGAGATGCAAAAGTATAAGGATGTAGATTGTAATATCATTAAGCTTAAGTTGTTTCCTTTCTCTTTAAGAGGAAGAGCTAAGGATTGGTTGCTATCTTTGCCTAGAAATAGTATTGATTCTTGGGATAAGTGTAAGGATGCTTTTATTAGAAAATATTATCCTCCTGCTAAGATTATAGCTTTGCATAGTGATATTATGAAGTATAGACAGTTTAATAATGAACATGTTGCTTAAGCTTGGGAAAGAATGAAATCTATGATAAAGAATTGTCCCACTCATGGACTGACTACTTGGATGATTGTCCAAACCTTTTATGCAGGACTGAATTTTTCTTCAAGAAATCTATTGGATTCAGCTGCTGGAGGCACTTTTATGTCCCTTACCTTGGGCGCCGCAATGAAGCTTCTTGACAACATGATGGTAAATTATTCTGAGTGGCACACCGAGAGAGCTCCACAAGGTAAGAAGGTAAATTCTGTTGAGGAAACCTCTTCCTTAAGTGATAAGATTGATGCTATTATGTTTATGCTTTCTAATGATAGAGCTCATGTTGATCCTAATAATGTTCCTTTGACCTCTTTGGTTGCTCAAGAAGAGCATGTTGATGTAAACTTCATTAGAAATAATAATTTTAACAACAGTGCTTATAGGAACAATTTTGCTAGCAACAATTATAGGCCGTATCCTTCTACCAATGGTAAAGTTTATGGTAACTCTTATGGTAATTCCTCCAACAACACGAGGGGCGCACCCTCTGTGCTTGAAGTCATGCTCAAGGACTTTATCGCTAAGCAAATTGCATTTAACAAGTCTGTTGAGGAAAAGTTGGGTAAAATTGATATTCTTACTTCTAAAGTTGATAGCCTTGCCCTTGATGTTGAAATTCTGAAACTAAAAGTGTTGCCTAATGATGTGAAAGAAAGCAATACCTTTGTTGCTACTAATGTCATCCAAGTTAAAATTGATGAAAATGTTAGAATGCTAGCAGAATTGCATGCCAGGTGGGAAAGAGAAGATGAAATGGCTAGAAAGATGAAGGTATATACTTTCACCACCTCTAATGATGTTGTTCCAAATGCTAGCAATCCTCTTACTTTGATTGGTGTAGATAAAAATCCTACTCCTTGTGCGAAAAAGCCCAAAACCGCAAAAGCTTTTTCTACAAAAAGTGCTAAAATTTTTTAGAGTATGGGAGATGATAGCTTTATTTCTTTTAATGATTTTGATGTTGATGGCTGCAATATATCTAAAGTTATTTTGTTCTTACAAAAGCTTTCTTTGAGTCCTAATGCTAGTTCTATCAATATTGCTTTTACAAATCATATTACAAATGCTCTCATGAAAATTAGGGAGGAAAAGTTGAAACAAAAGGCTTCTATTCCCAAGAAGTTAGAAGATGGTTGGGAGCCCATCATTGATATGCATGTTAATGGTTTTGATTGCCATGCTTTATGTGATCTATGTGCTAGTATTTCTATTATGTCTAGAAAGATTTATGATATGCTTGGTTTACCACCACTTGAAAAGTGTTATTTTGATGTTCCTCTTGCTGATGTTGCTAAGAAGAAACCTTTGGGAAGGATTAATGATGTTCTTATTATGGTTAACAATAACCTTGTTCCCGTTGATTTTCTTGTTATGGATGTTGAATGCAATGCTTCATGTCCTATTATTTTGGGAAGACCTTTTCTTCGAACTGTAGATGCCATCATTGATATGAAGGAAGGCACCATTAAATATCAATTCTCACTAAAGAAAGGTATGGAACACTTCCCTAGAAGGAGGAAGAAATTACTTTTTGACTCTATTTTTAGAGCAAATTATGAACTTGATGCTTCATCACTTGATATTACTTGATTTGCACTTTCTGCGTCTGGCTCAAAGGCGTTAAAGAAAAGCACTCTTGGGAGATAACCCAATATTTTCTTTTCAGTACTTTTTCTTTTATTTGAGTCTTGGAAGTTATTACTACTGCAATGACCTCTCCTTATCATTTTTATTTTGTTTTTGTGCCAAGAAGAACCTCTAATTTGAGGGAGGTAAGATTTGGGAAAGTTGCTGTCCTAAAACAGATTTCTGCGCTGCACCATAAAAATTCATGAAAATTCTCAGAATACCTTTTTGTTCTGAAATTTATTGAGCATATGCCCCAGGTTATATCCAAACTTTTATTAATTTTGCACTTTTCGATTTGAGCAACAGAAGGTCCTCGAAAAAATCGACCTTTGTCAGCTGTTCTGTTTTGACAGATTTCTGCCACTATTTGTGTTTGCCTCTCGATCGCTTTCTATTTGAGTTCTTTTGATCACGTAACTTTTGAGGAAGTTGCTACAGTAGTATATGCTTTATATGTGATGTTTTTGAGTTTGAAACTGAACCATAAGGATTGATTTACTATTATGTTTATGCTAACGTTGCTAATAGAATTGTGTGAAGTTTTGTATGAAGGAAGTTTTCAAGTGTAGGGAATGGAAAGTGATGAGATGAGATGAAGTATGGACAAAAGCTCAAGATTGGGGATGCCCATGTCACCCTAAGAAATATCCAAGAGGTACAAGCGTCAAAGCTTGGGGATGCCCCCGAGGCACCCCTTCTTCATCAGCAAAAATCAGGTCACCTTTCAACACACTATATTTTTATTGCTTCATATTCTATGTGTTTTTCTTGGAGCGTCTTTACTTTCGCTTTCAGTTTTCTTTTGTTTTGTTTTCTTCAATAAATGGTTGGACCCCAACAAATTTCTTTGGAGGAGATCTACTTCGTTTTTCATTTGCCAAGAACACTCTATTTTCACTCTTATCGTTCAACGAGTGTTCTCTTTTTCTAGAGCTGCGTTTAGCTTTCATTTTTTGCCTTGATTTCTATTCAGATATTGTTATATCTTTGCATCAAGGTGTATTTAGACTACAGGTCTATGTTGGTTTTCATCAAAAGAATTATTTCAAAAAGGTTTGAATGGTGTTGGAAAAGAGAAAAAAGTTTCATGGAAAAAGTGGTACAAAAAGGAGCTTGTTTAGACTGCGGCTTAGACTTTTGCATGCCATTCTTGATGTCATTTTGATAGTATGCTTAGTAGTTTTTGCTGTAGCATGACTTGTCTCAAATGACTGAGATTGCTTAATGAGCCTTTGAAAAAAATCATGCGTTGTTTTTATTATATGGAAGCTTTTATTTGGTTTTCTCCTTGATGCTTTATTTGGGTTGACTTGGCGCATGCTTACAACATGTTTGACTCTTACAAAGTTTCCATAAGCCTCTATGATCATTTGGTTTTTGACTTGTGATGCCACTTTATGCTTCTTTTAATGATGTTTTGTCGCTATGCATGATTATGGTCGTTATTGCTCTCTTAGTTGGTCGCTCCCAGTCTTTTGCTAGCCTTCGTTCTGTACTGAGTATGAGCTCTACTCGTGCATCCAACTCCCAAAAACCAAGTTTGCCAATGTGTCCACCATATATACCTATTAGTCATTTTGATCTGGGCTTGTTCCATGTCATCGGGCAGGAGGTACCCCGTTGGCGGTTCTCGATGATACGTGTATGCTTACAAAGACAAGAGCCTGCTTGGGACCTAAGTCGAGTAGAATGAGGTTTGGGTATTCGTACTTCACGGGACACGAGGTTTTCAACTTATGATTTGTTAAGCATATGCTCATAATTGTACTCGCATTAACTTTAACCATTCAAGATGCCAATGATGGGGACAATGAGAGCTCAAAGCTAGTAAGTACCATAATTTTTGAAGGTTTACAAAACTTGCAATCTCTGCTTCCCTCTGCGAAGGGCCTTTCTTTTACTTTTATGTTGAGTCTCCACCTTCTACCTTTATGCACCGTCTAAGAGAGCATAGTTGCCATTCTGAGTTTAATGTGCATAGTCCCAAAGTTTATCATTGATTGATTAATGATTATGGTTTCACTTGTTCTTAAATTATTTGTATCTAGTCGCCCTCTTAAACTTGAAGGTGTCCTATGCATTTATGTTTTGCTATTCCATGAAGGATAAGCTGAAAACCACTTTGATATGTTTTTCCATATGATTTTAACACACGTTTGACTTTCAATGTTTCATTACTCATGATCTTTCATTTGTGTTTCTTTTCATGTTATAACATGGTTGCTAAGTTTTTATTGTCAAAATTATGTCTTTTATGCCCATATTTTAAGTTCTTTGATCCCAGCACTCAATGCTTTACATAATTGATCAAGATTGTGATGGTGCATGTCACCTCAAAAATTATTCTTTTGTTATCATTTACCTACTCGAGGACGAGCAGGAGTTAAGCTTGAGGATGCTTGATACGTCTCAAACGTATCTATAATTTTTGATGCTCCATGCTTGTTTATATACCATTTGCTTTGTGTTTTGTTACACTTTGTGGCATTTTTATGCATTTTCCAGAACTAACCTACTAACGAGATGCCATAGTGCCAGTTCCCTATTTTCTGCTGTTTTTGTGTTTCAGAAAAGCTACAGAGAAAATATTCTCAAAATTGGACGAAATAAAAGCCGAACCTCCTATTTTTACCGAAGCTTCGCGAAGACCAAAGGTGAGACGGAGTGGGGCCACCAGCTAGGCTCACCCTAGGGTGGCACGGCCTGCCCCTGGCCCGCGCCACCAGGGGGTGAGGCTAGTTGGCCCACCTCCTGACGCTGCCCTTTCGCCTATATATTCCCCTCAACGGGAAAAACCAAAAGGACGGATCGCTTTTCCTTGAAACATACTGCAAGCCGCCGTCGTCGTCGACGCGAGATCGGGAGGATCCAGGAGCTCTTCCCGGCACCCTACAGGAGAGGGGAATCCCTGCCGAAGGCCTTCTCCACCACCATGGTCGCCTCCGGAGTGATGTGTGAGTAGTCTACCTTGGACTACGGGTCCATAGCAGTAGCAAGATGGTTGTCTTCTCCAACATATGCTTCATGTTTAGATCTTGTGAGCTGCCCTACATGATCAAGATCATCTTTGTGTAATTCTACATGTTGTGTTTGTTGGGATCTGATGAGTATTGGTACTATGTCAAGTTGATGTGCTAAATTATATATCTTTATGTTATCTCTATGTTGTTTATGATCTTGCATGCTCTCCGTTGCTAGTAGATATCTTGGCCGAGTAGATGCTAGTGACTCCAAGAGGGAGTATTTATGCTCGATAGTTGGGTTCATGCCTGTAGTAATCTAGGGGAGTGACAGAAACCTCTAAGATTATAAATGTGCTCTTGCCACTAGGGAGAAAACAACATTCTTGTGTTCAAGGACATTTGCTTTGTTTACTTTATGCACTTTGCTTAATGCAGTTATCCGTTGTTCGCAACTTAATAACCGATGGTTGCTCGGACGACATCCGGAGGGTGGATTATTAGTCATAGATGCAGTTGGATTATGGTCTATATATTTTGTCATAATGCCCAGAGTGAATCTCATAGTGATCCTCATGACATATGTACATTATCTTTATTCTATCAATTGCCCAACTGTAATTTATTTACCCAGCATGTTGTTATTTATCTTATGGAGAGACACCACTAATGAACTGTGGACCCCGGTCCAATTTCCTTTACATTGCTATACCGTTTACTTTTACTCGCACTATTTACTTTTACTCGCATACTATTACCTTTTAACACTCGATACGCTTAATCCTTTGTTTACAGCAAACCGGTGAGATTGATAACCTCATTGTAAGTTAGGGCAAAGTACTTGGTTGTGTTGTGTGCAGGTTCCATGTTGCTGCTAGGTGAAAAAGCTCCTACGTCAACTACGCACCAGTATTCTTCTGGCGCCGTTGTCCGGAGTGTCGCGAAGCTAGCAAGCATCACCTTCAGAAGTTTGGCTTGCTCCTACTGGTTCGATAAACCTTGGTTTCACAACTGAGGGAAACTTGCTGCTGTGCTCATCATACCTTCCTCTTGGGGTTCCCTACTGGGTGCTACACCGCACTATCAAGAACCCACCTATCAGCAGCGTTCCTCAAACTTATCAAGTTTGAATTTCACGAGTGTGTTCAAAAATAAATGTCAAGTAGCCATCAATCACAGGGAACGATATAAATCCAGAGTGCCCACAATTCTTGTTCAGGAAGGCCGACAACAAGGACCCACCCGTAAGCAATGCTCCTCAACCTTAGCGAGTTTGAATTTCATGGCCGGATTCAAAAATAAAATCTAAGTATGCAGCAATCATGGGAATAAAATAAATCAAGATAGCACACATTTGTTGTTTAGAGAGGCTGACATCAAGGACTCGCCCGTCATCAGTGTCCTTAAATGTTAGCAAGGTGTGTTGTTTAAGAAAAAGTCAAGTTGTCAACAATCATGTGTCACAAATAATCGAACGGAGAGGTTGGCAATAGGGACCCACGAGCTAGAACATAGATGGCTACATCGAGAAACATGAACTAGGTCATGGGAAGGAAAAATAATAAGTCAGCCATAGCCACTGATATCGTGGCCCCATAGCCTTGAAACTAGATCAACAAGTCAAACATCGAACGTAGCATCAAGAAAATGATATCTACCACGCACCGGACGACCATCTACCATGAAACCGAGACCAAAATCATGGTAGAAGGGGGTGTCTTCGACAATGGCACGCGGACCCAGTCATGGTAGATGGACACTTTTCTTCTAGTGATTTGACATAAAAATTATCCGACTAAGAAAATACTACAAGTGTTAGTTTCAAATATTACATTCAGATAGAGGCCATTAAGGAACATGTCTTTCCGCAGCTCCATTTTCCTGATCTTGCCCATGGTCTTGTCCTTGGTCATCACCATATTACGAAGACCGGACTCAAGGCCAGACTTGGATAAGTTGTCCGGGCAAACCCAGAGCGGGTCGTTCCTTTCTCCACTGTAATGGTGGAGTAGGTGGTCACCGCGGTGTTGGAGGGGCTAGATGCGCTTACTAAAGCAGCACATCACCCGACTTCTCGATGCGCCATACCTCATTTTCCTCATTTTCCTTGAACTTCTCGATGCGCCAGACCTCATGTTCCTCTTCTTTGAGATTTGGGACAAATATTTCTTGTGTAGTTTCATCCATCTCTTAGTTTCTTTTTAAATAATTGAATGCATCACTCGACTTTGACTAGCAGCTCGACTCGATAGACCCCGCTTGCTTATTGCATGTTCCGTGGGGTAAATTCATTAAAAAGGGACAAATTTTAGCAGAGGGAGCTGCTACAGTTGGATGGAACATACTTTAGGAAAAACGTATTAGTAGCTTATATGTTATGGAAAGGTAACAATTTTGCAAGATATTTTCTAGCTATTCTATCTTCAAAATTTCCCATATGTTTAGCAGAAAAACCTTATCCATTACGAGATGGAACTTCAACACAAGCTAGATCTAGAGGGAAGTTGTAAGCATTACGACCGTGCATTACTTCCATACCAAGATTGTTAGAAGTATAATACGTGTACGCGTAGGAGTTAGTATTAGACTAGGACTCTATATTACTTGTACTCAAGTCTCTACCTATCCCCGTGTACTTCTGTATATACCCCCACGAGGGTCCAAGCAATACAACATAGAAATTAGGGATTCACATCTTTCTACATGGTATCAGAGCTAGACTACATCGACCCGAACATCAACATCAAGCTGTAGGACTACATCAAACTACGTCAAGATCATCGTCGAGTTCTACATCGCCAACACAAACATCGCCAAGGTCTACATCCACGTGGTCTTCCGCCGCAGACGACAAAAACCCTGCCGCTGCCGCCTACGACAAGACCCGCCGCCGCCAAAAAACCGCTGCCGCCGCCACCTAAAAACCCACCGCTGCCGCAGAATACCTGCCGCCGCCGCCTAACCCCCCCCCCCCGCCGCCGCAGAATACCTGCCGTCGCCGCCTAAAACCCTGCCGCCGCCGCAGAACCCCTGCCGCTGCCGCCCTAAAACTCGCTGCCGCCGTAGTAACCCTACCACCACCGCCCTAAAACCCGCCGCTGCCGCCGCAGAAAACCTGCCGCCGCCGCTTAAAACACGCAATTTTTTTGCGCCTCCGGCTCTACAGCTACAACGACCACGACAACCTCAACCACGGCTACATCATGATCGGCTACCTCAACATCGACATCAAGAACACCGTCTACAGCAACTCAAGAACTCCTGTCAACAGCGCATGTGTTGTCATTTGTGTCTACGCCACTCCCGCTGTGACTGCGGGAGGGAAGAGAGGAGAGACCGGCAAGGCACCAGAGGTGCCGACCTATCAGAGACGCAGTTGATGGTGACTCGGAGGAGAAGACGATGGAAACACATGACTTCAAATCCAGTCGCAATCGTCCGCTTCACTCCCGCTACAACTGAATGTTAGAAGTATAATACGTGTACGCGTAGGAGTTAGTATTAGACTAGGACTCTATATTACGTGTACTCCAAGTCTCTATCTATCCCAGTGTACTTCTATATATACCCCCACGAGGGTCCAAGCAATACAACATAGAAATTAGAGATTCACATCTTTCTACAAAGATTAGCATGGTTTATTATATCAGCCCAAGTATTAATAACGTTACCTTGACTATCAACTACAAATTGGTTGAAATTGAAATGTATCTCGGGAAGCCTTGGCTGCTAGAGGACCGTCGAGGAAAGGAGGGGAGCGCGACGGCTTCACCAAGATTATGCTAGTCCTTCAGATAGAAGAAAGAGCCAGTCCAAAATTTCACCGACTCATGGCCGGGAACTTTAGGCCTTGTTTACTTCTCCAGTATTTTCAACCCCGAAAGATGTGGGATATATGGGAATTTGGTGTTCACCCAATACTCTCAAATCCCCTCAAATACTCTTCCCCAAAAATACTCTACCATGATGGAGAGTTTTTAATCTAGCCAAAAATACACTAGTATGTAGGGGATTTGTGGGGATATCCCGGGATCATCCCCTCAAAACCCGGCCTAGTAAACAACCTACCGGGGAAATTTCGGGATATGGGATAATCCCCTCCCATCCCCTCAAATACCCTAGAAGTAAACAAGGCCTTAGGATATGCGGCAGGTGTATATCTTAAAACTAATGATGGCGCATACCGCCAAGGGTTCTTGTACCTTACTAGATTTCTTATTGATCTGATAGTAGTAATCGGAAAGATCTAACCTTGGTTTGATTCCAAGATAACCCTCAGAGAGAGCGACAAAGCAGCTAAGGTAGAGTATGTTGTTAGGCGGGAGATTGTGAGGTTGAAGGCAAGAACTTTGAAGGCGGCAGGGAGAAGCCACACTCGATGTGCGTATTCATCATGACCCACTCCCCATCTAGCAGCGCTGGTACTGGATCCTTCTCCACCATCCGCCATGAGTCGGTGGTGCGGAAACCTTAAGTTCCCAAATCCTAGATCTCGTTTGGCTTGACCTCGCATGATCACTAGGCATCTCGAGGAAGTTTGAACCAGCGGGTCTCTTCTTCCTCTCCCTCTTCTTCTTCCTAGTCCAGACTGGTGCCACACTATCTAATGCTTCCTGCTTCGCCACTGCTATCTCCTTCTTAGGTGGGGCCGGGTTGTCATGGCTCATGGGAGCCTTTCCCATCGTCGTCGTAGTTCTTTCTACCGCGGTCTGGTGTGTCATAGAGGCAAGTGGAAATACGGTACCCTCCTTTTCCATGGGCTTCACCACCATGATTGAAGACGATGCCATAGATTGGTGGTGACCTGTGGCTACCGAAAGGAAAAGGGAGAAGGGGGCTCGTTAGGGAGAACAAGTTCATCTGAGAGAAATGAGATGAGATCTGCGTAGAAAGGAAGGAACTAGAGTTGCACGAGTACAATGAGGAATGCAGACCTATCTCACCATGCGTGTGAACGTTGAGTTGTGGGCCCATGGGAACCCCACGTTCGGAACGAATTTACCGCATGGTCCTGCATTAATTACCTATTTCGCATGCGGGAATAGTTGTTGCATGGCAGGAAATCTGTTGAGTCCCGAGACAGATGTGGGTCCACGGTCAGTGAATTATGTCTATCAAGCGATGACGTGTTGAGATGCTTAAAATGTCACTGTGTTAACGTTGGCTTCCATTTCGTGACAACACAAATATTGTCCATCTAATGTTTCCACATAAACAGCAAAGTTTGATGTCCATTTTCAGGAACTCTACACGACCGAATGGCCGACTAGCAATCTAAATCGGGACAAAGCGATGATTCTTTCTAAAGATCTTCCGCAAGGCTACTCTCTTTCAAGTTTCAGGGCTATATGCCAATTAAGGTATCTCACGACAGACATAACTACTAGCAAGCCTAGCTGGCCCACTTAGATGGTATCTCTATTCTAAATACCGGGCGACTCGGTTTCGCTAGACAAGATAAAGACCCAAGTGACTACAAAAGATCCAAGACAGAGAAGACTCTACATGATTGAAGGGCTTTTTGTACAACACACGATCTCCTTACCGTATTAGTTTGTATCATAGTTGGTTACTTCGTAGTCGGTAGGCTTTACCTCTCTCGAACCCTAGATCCTGACGCCTATATAAGTTGGAGTAGCGGACGCCTTAAGGGCATAATCCCTCGTACTGGTAATCCCATTGTAATCAATACCTTTGTGATTAGATTTTGTAGCAGGAGTAGCGATCATTCACCATGGAGATGTGAACCTAGGTAAGCTTTGCCCCACACCATCCAAGGGCCAGCGCATGGGTTGAAGACTAGTAGAATTAATGAGAGTTGCTCATCATCTTCTGGACCTCACAACTAGTTTACTACTCCTGCCAAATACTCTCTCGATCGGATAGAAATGTTGATAATTTTATACTAATTTAATATAAAGTTTGTACTAAATCACCGACGTTTTTATTCCGATGGGAGGAAGTATTACTTGCTTTTCGAAATGTAAGCCAACGGAGGTAGTAGGAACGAGCGGGCAATGGAGTACTAACCATCCAATTTGAAACTCACGCATCCTTACGGACATGGATCCTCTGACGTGCGTACCCTGCAGTGTCCCTGACTTTCTTTCACCGACATGTGGGCCCCACGCCTGGCGGGCCCTACCTGTCAGCAGCTCAATGGCAGAGCTGGGCACGTCAGGGGATCCCCGTCGCATCCTTACAGCAGCTGCTGAATCCTGTGCCGTGTCACTCTCAGGTTCGTGCCACCTGCCCATGAGTGTAATTCCTATCTGCCCTTTCTGATTTGCCTACAGAATTGTCAATGTTAATTACATATCGTCCTATATATATTAGCTAGTATATGTCTGGTTGCTGATAATTACTAGATAGGCAGACACACAACACAGACGCACCTGGTACTTGTGTCTGTACAGCGATACTGCTGAGGCATGTGCAAGCAGGAGATGGTGTGCGGCTGTGTAGGGCTCCGTGGTGGAGTCTCCTGCAGTGCAGTTGGTGCCGAAAGGATAGGAGCAGCGCTGGGGTGGCAACACGCCGGTGTCGAAGCCACCTATAGTTTCAATGTTGGGCTCGTTCAAGGTGACCCAGTGCTTCACCCTGTCCCCGAAGCTCTCGAAGCAGGCATCAGCGTAGGCGGTGAAATCGTCTCTGCTCGCAATGCATTTGAGTTTTAAGCACAGAAGAGATCTAGACAGTACATCGGCCTTGGGTCTTGATTTGTACATGTTGCACTTACACGAATCTGGGGCTCAGTATTCCAGCATATCTGTCCTGAATGGACTGAGGGAGATCAAAGTGGTAAAGCGTGGCATGAGGCTGTACGCCTGCAACAGACATGCATGTTCAGAAGTTGGAGATCAGAGGACATGTCTGTCTAGGTACTGTATGTCAAGGTTGCAACAAAGGGGAAAAGCGCAAAACGTTTAAGATAGATAGGGAAAATTGTCGTTACCGTTTCGCAGCAGTTCATCTATCAAGTTGTTGTAGTACTCCAAACCCTTTGGATTGATCCTTCCGCTTCCGTCTGCCCAGTTTAATTTTAAGATATATATACAAGTTTTGAGAGGCATATACTCCCCCCAACATATAGTATTACTACTATTTATACATACATGGGCACCTGGAATGAGGCGTGGCCATGCGATGGAGGACCTGTAGGCGTCTAGACCCATCTTGTGCATGAGCTTTACATCATCCTATTGTTCAAGAGAGAAATTGAAAAAGACCTCCAAATTAGTTACTATCATGCATTTTTCTTCTTCTTCGTAAGACTAGCCCCAATGCTAGTATCATAAGTAGTATCATACATGTCATGTTGGCAAAAATATAATATGACACACTAATTAATGAGGTGAGATGAGAGTGGTAACATATTATGGTACTCCATTATAGCACGTAAAACTAAAAAGTTTAATGACAAATACATCTTATACACACATTTGCATTGAGATTCTACAAAACATTAAATATAACAAAACTATGGTACTACTACATGGTACTATGCATTGTGAGGGTGATATCATAAATTAGTATCATATACATGATACTAGATTATGATAATTTGCATTATGACTAGTTTAAGTAGATTTTATATTAGCTTAGTACAAAGTTTGTACTAAATCACCGATACTTATTTCTGATCAAAAAGAGGAGAGAGTAGCTAATTTTGCAAAAAAGAAAAAGTTAGATTGGCGGTACTAGATCTCCACACTAACCTTGTAATGATGATACTGATCCGCTGCAATGTCCGCGGTTGCTTTGTCAGGCGAATAACGACGAAGGAGCGGAACGTAAATCACCTGGCTACCGACCTTGATGAGTGAAGGTGTCCCATATGCTGGGCTTCCTTCCGTCTCCCTCAGCCGCTCCTTCGACCTAAGTGATCAGAAACACTTAGTAATTACTCGATCAGCGCATCTTCATTTTAATCCTTTTGTCTAAAACACAGGAGCTCGCTGTCTTGCAAAATACGGACCGATCGCGGAGGTAGCACTCGTATGTACCTGGTAAGCCGAGGTGCCTGCGCCGAAGATGAACCATTTGGGAAAGGCGTAGCGGGTGAGCGCCGCGGCATCTCTCGGCGAGGCGCAGAGGCCGAGGAGGAGCAGAAAGAGAAGCGGCAGCATCGTGTGGAGCTACAATGGCGCCGCTGCTCGTCGCTATTCAGAGACAGATCGAGATAGATCGAGGGAAGGGATGCATATATGACGCAGCACGACAGGCGGCAAGGGGTTATTACTTTAAGTTTAAAATTGGTACTACTTACTTGGGTCATTGACTTGGGGAGGTGCGTGCCCCGACACAAATTGAAATGGTTGAGAGCTCTAGTTTCGGAGGCGACGCCGAGTCACCGGTGTAGGTGGCGGGCCGGTAGTTCCAAGAACGACGAGATCGGATTCCAAACCGGTCAAAGTGACAAATTTGACAATTGGACATAAGTCCGGTACCAGCCCGGAAACCACAAAAATTCTAGATGTAGGTAAAATATTGAACTCTATCCGTGTGCAAAATACCGAAAATTCACTGTACTCTAAGCTACACAATAACAACAAATCTGAAAAAATTTCAAAATTTGAAAAAATTGTTTATCACATTTGTCATTTTTGCTAAGTCTAAAATACAAGGAATTTGGATTTTTTAACTCAATATTGTCAACATCTAGATTTTTTTTTGATTTTTTAAAAAAACTTGTAAATATCGTTTTTCACACATTTTGAAAATTGGCTACATGTAGTTTAGGAGCTAGAGCTATACGTCCGTGCTCACAACCAGGCAACTAGCCACAATAAAAGTATAAATAGTATCATGCACACCATGTTAATAAAAATTTAAGGTAACACAATAATTAATAAAGAGAAAGGTGAAAGTACTACTCCCTCCATTTCAATACTTAAGGCTTTGGCGTGGCGACTAAGGAGCGATCGCCAGAAAAAAACATCGCATATTTTCCTAACTTGCCCATGCATGCAGGCAGAGCCATCTCCAGAAATTTGGGGCCCCAGTGCGAAATATAAGACGAGGCCCTCATATTTAAGAAAATCATATAATTAACATTTATAAACATTCAGTTTTTCAGCATTAGAGATGTACATCTACATTGATATATATTATGAGAAACTTAGAGACTAAACTAGGAGCAGCAGAACGTGCGACGAGGTATTTTTTTCCACACCAACAGTCATACGTATGGTGCGGCCTCTTTTTTAAGCATAATGTGGTGCGAGGGTGAACCCTAGTCATCGCTCCTTGTGATGAATTTCATCTTGACGCGCACCCCTTTGATCTAATGGGCCGACCCGATAAGAGTTGCATGTTTCTGGTTTTTCCGGTTTCGGGAACCTTCTAGAACATTCCAATCGGGTTTTCTACAGGTTCTAGCCGGTTTTGTGTCTCTGGGCCGGTTTTTATTAATTTTTCGGGTTTTTGTTTTCTGTTTTGTTTTTTATTTTTGTTTTTCTTGAATTTTAACAGATTCTTCAAATTGAACTATTTTGAACAGGTTTTGAACATATTTTGAATTTTAATAGGTTTGGAACAGATTCTGAATTTGAATTTTTTTTTGAACAATTTCGGATTTGAACATTTTCAAATTTGAACAATTTTAGATTTGAACATTTTCAAATCTGAACAATTTTAAATTCGAACATTTTCGGTTTTGAACAATTTCGAATTTGAACATTTTTGGTTCAGAACAATTTCGAATTTAAAACATTAATCAAAATAGGTGTACGCTAAACAGACGAACAATGGGATTGAAGGGATGATTGCTACAGGCACGCTAAACAAACCTTCTAACTGGTCTGGCCCACTCGGGTTCGCCCTATAGGCGAACCCCCGCGAATCAACGCTGCGAGCGGCGACGAGGGACTCCCTGGTGCGAGATGTGCTTTGAAAAAATAAAATAAGTAGAAGTCTAATGGGCCTTATCACTTAAGCCCATGCACAGACCCCAGGTCCATTGGGACCATCATCTTCTCCTAGTATAGAACGCTAGATAGACGAGCTTCCTCGACCATCCATGGAGCTCCCGCTCACCAGAAAAGGACCAGCCGCCACGACGCTGCTCCGCACGGCCACTAGAGCCTAGAGGAGAAGTAGAGTGAGAGGAGTACATTCTCCTCCACCGGAGACCTGGGTCAGCCGCCCCTAGCTATGGCGTCTATGCCAATTTGGGGGCCAAAAACTTTTGGGGGTTCTGTGTTGTCACACAGTTCGCACGCCCTCGTCGACGGCCCTGCATGCAGGCGAGGCAATCCCTCCTTAATTCTCTCAGGAAGGTTGCTCGGGCTCCTCGTTTCTCGCCAACAGCGTGTGCTCTCGCTCTCGCTCTCTCTCCATCCCTATTACGCACGCTCTCTCTCTTCTCGTGGGTGCTCGCCTGCTAGGTTGTGCTATGTGGACTTGTGTAACATCCCAAGATTTTGTCAAATTTTGGGGGAATTTTTTTTTCTTTTGTATTGCTTGAGATGATTGAAATTTCACAGGGATTTAAAACTTTTGAGTCTATTTGAAAGTTTTATTAGAAAATGTTTTAAACTTTCTACTATGTTCTTGAAGACCCTTTTTGAGAAAAGAATCAATCATCAAAATACTTCTTTTCCAACCTTTATTCAAACCTATGCAAGTTTGCTTGCAAAGGAGTGAATCCCAAGGGTATTTTATTTAGTGAGGATTGTATTTCGAGAACTAAGTTTGAAAGATAATTTCAAACATTTTTTTATAAAGGATTATTTCTTATTTTCAAAAGATTTATCTTAAAATCCTATTTAGCTTTATGCAAGCAAAAACCATTAGGCTCAACCTATATTTCTATTAAAAATCTTGTTTTGATTTTTGAAAACTTGTTTCCTACTGACTTAAAACCTTGCAGTGGTTTTTACAAAATTTCTAAAAGTGGTTTGAATTGATTTGGAGCATTTTTACAAAATCTGTGAAAGAAATAAGAAAAACAAAAAAAAAGAAAAAGAGAAAGAAAAGGAAAATATGAAACTGGACCCCGGGAACCATTCCAGCCCACGGCCAGAACGAGCCCACGGCCCAACAACGCCCCGCCCCGAACCGGTATCCTCTCCCTCTCTTCTGCACGCCGACATGTGGGCCCCGCATGTCATCTCCCTCCTCCCGCAATTTTCTTCCTCTCTCTCCGTTTCTGGAAACGGTCGCCGGAGTAACACCCCCCGTTGATTTCTCGCGAGTAATGGCCATCAAGACCACGCCTATAAGTACCCCGCACCCTCCTCTCACTCCCCTCCCCACCTCTCCTCGAACCGGGCCGCCAGGCTGCTCAAATCCCTCGTCGGAGGTCCGCTCATCTGCAGGTATCTCCGGCCGATTCTGACCATAGCCAGTGAGCCCCGCCCTCTCTCTTCTCTCCTATCATCTTCCCCTACTCTGGCGCACCTCTTGACGCCCACGGACTGAATCATTTCGCAGGGAATCGAGCTCTCCAGTACAACCCGAAGGTCACCGACGCCCGTGCACCCTCCAGCCGTCCCCTACTCCTTCATCTGGAAGCAATCGAAGTGGAGATTCACGCTCTCGAGCTCGCCTCGTCGTTCTGATCCTCGTCCGCGTCTTCGCTGCCTCCAGAACCCTCCGCATAGTCGGCGACGTCAACCCCCAGTGCGCAAGCTCGCCGCCGGCGACGCACAGGAAACCCTGGGTGAGCTTCTCTCCTCTCTGATTCTTATCGTCCGTCCGATCAAGATCTAAAAGCCCGGATTGCTTCACTTAAACGAAGAGGTATCAGTAGATCTGGTACGTTCGATCCACTTAAGATTTAACGGCCCACAACCTTGATCCACCCGAAACAGTACCGACCAATCAGATCACGCCGCGTGTCGGCCTCTGGTCTAAACAGAAATTCGAATTAGATTTTCAAACCAGATTTGATTCCCATCTTGCAAAATTCATATCTTTTGATCTGTAGGTCCAAAAATAGCAAATGATATACCGTTGGAATCCTTGAAACCTGTAGAATCCAGTAGTACAACAAAATCTCATATTTCATGGGTTCAATTTGAAACTATTTTCAAATTGGGACTGAACCTCCTGTTAGTTTGTTTAATTCATATCTCTTGAACCAAGTGTCCAAAAGTTACAATTTGGTAGCCTCTGGATTCCTTAGAACTTGTAAAACACCATAGGATCAAGAAAATCCAAATTTGATACGTGCACACACTTTGTGCATTCAAATCTTCTCAAATCACTATTTTGGCCATATCTCGAGTTCAAAATTTTATTTTAGAATGAATCCACTTGCAGTGGCTTTACTTTACTGCAAGCTATCCAGTAGTATCACTCCCATATCTGATTGAAACACTTCACTATTATCCAAATTCTAATATGAGGATTTGAGTAATTTCCATTATAAGAATAAATCCATTTCTGTTCAGTAATGTTTCCTTTTCTACTTTAGCAAATCTTATACTCATACCTAGCTATAAAACATCATCTTGGGATCACCTTGATCCAATGTCGTATCCATCTAAGTACATCATGTTTAGTTCACACATATTCAAATTACAATTGGGTTGTTGAGTAAAGTGTGATACCTCCAATCTTAGTTTCTACCTTGCTACTATGGTATTGATCAAATCAACAATCATAGTACTTAACCCAATCCTATCTACTCATCAGGAACCTTAAGCCATGTTTCACACATCACCTATGCCTATCCTTTACCTATAGCCATTTATTCATGTCTACTCAACCTTAGCCTTGCATAGAAACTATTCAATTAACAAATGAGTCAATTGAGTAACTCAATGCTTCATATTCCCTAGCCCAATGTCTAAGTGTAATATATACTATTTAAGAATAATTGTTGTTACACTTATTCAATAGTATTGCTATTGCACTATTTTGGCTCTTATGTGAGTTACCCACATAAGATATTCCAAGATTCAATATGCTTTGATAAAGCATAAAAATCTCACTCATTATACCTTGTCTAATTCATATATACTCAAACTGCAATTATGCCACTTGAGTAAAATATGATTTCTTCCCAAGCCTAGATCACATTAATGTGGAGCTGTTATAACCCATACCATGGTATGTGTTATACACCATGTTGATCAACGAACCAATTGAGCCATATCCTCAAATATCAACCATTTATACCCAATCCAATGCCCACTTAGTTTTGTTTTCATGTATTGAACTATTCAACTTGCAAATGTGCTATTTGAGTAGTACAAGCATTCTTAAAGTTGCCTAGACCATTTCCCTCTCAAATCATACTGATCCTTCCCAACTAAGCCCTCAAATTCATTCATGATCTTTTGCCATACCCTCCAAAGCACAACATCTCAATAAAGCTAAATGGCTAAACAAATACCTTCGATTGCTCAAATTGTTTGTTTGTGATTGTTTGGAGTGTTTATGCCTTGTTCCTTCTGTACTATAGTTGGTGCGGAGGACTACACGCTTAGTTGAGGGAAGAGGATCACCGTGTTCTTCAAAAGGCAAGTGACACACATGTCCCTTACCCAATTTACTTATGCATTAGTGTATTCACCTTTTGTAGTATGCATGATAGGTGATTTATTCAACTGTTTTATCAAATGCTTAGATCCTAGTAGTGTGTAGCAATCCCTCAAACCCCACCTGTTAGGATGCTAAATACTTTGAAAAATATTGATGCCTTGCCTTGATCACTTGCTAAAAGTGTTTTGAGAACAAATTAAGAACTTCAACTAAAATGAAACACCTGGGTGGATTGGTTCGATGATGGAGGCGATGTTGAGTGGCGACCTGGGGCTACCCAATGTGTAGTTGCTGCCTGGACATGACCTGGGGCTATGCATTGTGTAGTTGCTGCCTAGGCATTCACTTGTGGTTTGCCACCCAGGAACAAAGAGATGGCTATGTCTTCCATGCTTAGTGTACTTCCAGTGCAGCCTTATGACATTATGGGCTCTGTCTTGACTGATTAGAATGTGGGAGTGCAACTTGTCGGCAAGAAGTGGTGGTAGTTAAATTGTAGGATGGGAGCGGAGCTTGCCAAGTTAGTTGTCCTCTCCTTCTAAAAGGTCTCGTTTCATTTTATGTATGGGCATAAAATGAATCGTAAGGTGAAAGTGCACAACCCTTGCAAGGTGTCAAAACTAGTCGATTAGCCGTGTCCCCGGTTATGGACAAATGAGTCTCTAGACATGGAATGTACGGAAGAATCTCATCACCGATTCTGAATGACTAAAATCTGTCTAGAAACCCCTAGGAGGGAACTAAGGACCATACACTCCGAGGGGTGGTGGTGCCTGAGGTTCCGACATTGTTGAATTTCTCCCAGTGCTACATGCCTAGCTAGTATGTGGCAATTGGGGGTTATTTCGACCTTTGAAAATATAGAACCTTGAAAGAAAAACTGTGAGAAAAGAACTATAGGATAAAACTGGCTTTATGCAAATCAGCCTGTGAGATCCACCAGCCAAATACTCATTTAGATAGACTCCTCACAACATCCACCAAATATGTGTCATTTGCCAGTACATCATTGTACTGACCCCTTTGGGGCTGCATATTCGACGTGCAGGTTTTATTTCGAGTAAGGACCAGGATTAGGATCTCGAGCTTGCATTCCAACATGGCTGCCTGTGGCGCGTGATGAAGATGAAGGCTCCTTGCCACCTTGTTATTTCCGCTATGAAATTTGTAAGATTTAAATACTTTGTATCTGGATCCGCGTTATAATCTTGATACTATGCAATGAATATTTTCATTTTATTCTGTGGTGCTATCATTGATCCAGGGAATAGCACTTAACACAGATGTTCCACCTTGATCCCAAGGTTGGGGCGTTACAACTTGGGAGTTGGGAGCTAGCTAGCCGATCATTTAGACTACTCATACTGGGGAGTAATATAGGTAGTAACATCAACTACTTGCAGTGTCAGCTAAGCATTTTGATAAGGTGTCATGTCATTTATTGAGGAGAGATACGATGGTGGTAACTAGCCATGTTACCATAACATAACTCTTCCTAAGACTAAATGAGTCTATATAGCAATAAATATAGGCTTCTATGACACCACCCCTATGTCACCATGCGCTATAAACGTAGTAACATAGAGTAGTGTTATATGCATGCCACTATCCTATGTTACTCCCCACTATGAATAGTCTTATGTAGAGATGCTGCCAGATAGCCTAGAAGTCGAAGCAAAGCGCTATAACTCAATGCTTTTTCTTAGGACGAGGGAATCTGATGGGAGGGGTAAAATCGGGATGTCAGGGACTCTCTTGTACCCACACCTTGTTCTATGGCGAAAAACTGAAAAACTTTTACGCCTTAAGCACTGAACCAGAAGGAGTATATGATATCACCTATATAATGCATAGTATCTTATAGTAGTATTATAGTTACATCTAATATTTTCTAGAATTTCAAGGTAAATATATGTAAATAATGTATTTGTTAGTAGTCTTTTTAGATTCGTGTGTCATGATACGATATCATATTATGAACCACTATTATCTCTGTTTTCATTAATTATCACGCCACATCAGATTTTTGCCAACGTGGCATACATGACACTAGCTACGATACTCCCATTGTGACTAGCATTACCCTACATTTTGGATTTGGTCGAAGTCAAACTAGATAATTTGATCAAGCATATTAGTAAAAATATCAAATTCTATAATATCACATGCACACAATATAAAAATATTTCATGATGATTCTAACAATATCTATTTTATATTATAAATATTTATATCTTTACATATACGTTTAGTCAAAGTTTATAATGTTCAACTTTAACTGAATCTAGAATACATGGTAATGGTAATTTAGGACGAAGGGAGTATCATATGATGACACTATTATGTGATACTTTCTATTTTGACCAGTCTAATAAGTATGTCCACAGCCATAAATTTTGTGAATAGCAGTGTTCACTTCGTCGGCTCTTTAATGGGGTTGACCCTATTTTGTCCTAATTTTTCATATTATTTTTTACAGGACATTAGTGTGCATAATCGTATTTATTTTCTGCAAGAAGTTAGTATGTACGGCATAAGTTTTACCAAAATATATTTATATGTATGATCTACATAGAAAACGAAGGGTATCGCAACATAAAAAAAAAATTCATATGAAGACGAACAAAAATGAGCCAAGATCTGATCTAGGAGATGCAAAACAACGAGAAGAAGAGATTAGATCTACATACCGTTGTTGATTGCATAGTGGAAACGTTCATTAGAACATGGTTGGCTTAGTCGTACTAACATCTCCTCCTCGCGGTCCAATCCGATCCAAGCGTCGCAGCGAATTACGCCTCCGAGTGTTGCACACATGTGGCGCAACGACGACTCCTCCTCCTCGATCCAGCAAGGTGTGGTGAAGTGGAAGATGAGATCAGCAGCATGACAACATGGTGCTTATGGTGTAGAGTTTCTGCGGGAAAGGCTTCGCCTACAAAATTCTGCCGGCAATAGAAGACACAGCAGGCGGGCGATGGCTGAACAAAATTCTACCGGGCACGCCCGGTCTGGTCTTCCCGTTTATAGACGCATCGCACGGCTACCTTGAAGCGTGTTCCAAGTTTTCTGAAAAACTTCCATGCACGTCACATTGCCCAAAACAGCCTGCTGCCCCGCTCAGATCGCTGTGATCGAGCCTTCGACCATGGGCGAGCGGGGGCGCTCCTGGGTAATTCCTATTTGACGCCTTTAGCGTTGGAAATCACCCTGACATGTACCCCTCCCTTCTCTATTCTCCGACGCGGGCCGACCCATTAGGCGTTTCATTTTTCAATTTTCCTATTTTTCTCAGGTTTTCTAGTTTCTGCTGTTAGGTTTCTTGGGTTTTCTAGTTTCTTTGTTTCTATGGCTTTTTTTGTCGGTTTTCCTTGGGGTTTTCTGCTTTTATTTTTTATTGTTTTCGTTTTTTTAATTCTGAACAGTTTCATTTTTTAAGAAATTTGAATTTGAACAAAAACTCGAATTTAAACAATTCGAATTTGAACAAATTCAAATTTGAACAGACTCAAACTTGAACAAATTTGAATTTGAATAGAATTTGAATTTAGTATTTTTAATTTTGAACATATTTCAAATGTTGAACTATTTTTTTAGTTTTGAACGGATTTTGAATTTGAAGAAATTTCAAATCTGAACAATTTTCGAAATATGAAAATTTTGAATCAAAATTTTCAAATCTTAACATTTTCTGTTTACACCAAATATTTTAAACAAATGGTAGGATATTAATAAATAAAACGAAAAATAAAAAGGACCAGCGCTCTACTGGGCCGGCCCATCACGCTATCGCTTCAGGCGTCGCTAGGCGAAAGGATAGGCGCTGCTGTATGCCGCCATCTGCGGCACAGCATCCTCGCACCGCGTAGCCCATGTGGCAACTCGGCTAGGCCCAGTTCAGCATTGCTTGGCTAGTTTGCTTTCCGTCTATTATACTCCTAAATTTCCAAAGCGGACATGGATCAGTTTTTGGGTTGGACTTTATGTATTGATTTTCATTTTTCTTCTACTTTTAAAAATATTTACAAATCTGAAATCCAAAAACAAATTGCAATCTTGTGAACAAAATTTAAAATCTAAACAAATTTGAAATCTAAATAGAATTTGAATTCTAAACTAAATTCTAAATATGAATTTTGAAAAGAAAATTTAATTCTCAACAGAAAATGAAATCTAAACAAATTAGAAATCAGAATAAATTCTGAAATCCTTTGAATAAAATTAATATTTAAATATGAACAAATTTGAATATTAACAAGTTTGAAATCTAAACAGAATACAAATTTGAAATGTGAACAAAATTCGAAATCTGAACAAATCGGAAATCTAAACAAAATTTCAAATCTAACCAAAAATTGAAATCCAATATTGAAATATTAAAAAAATTAAAATATAAAAAACTAAAAATGTGAATAAAATTTAAGTTTGAATTTTTTTGAAAGAAAAACAAGAATTAAAATCTATACAAATTTGAAAACCTTAATAAAATTGAAAATGTTGATATAAATTTTAAAATGTGAAATAATTTTGACATCTTAACTAGAAAAGAAAACCTAATAAAAACAGAGAAAACCCGGAAAATTAGAAAAAGGTAAACAGAAAAGGAAAGAAATAGAAAAAACGCAATGTAAAATCCATACAGAAACCGCTCGACGCCTCCCAACTCGTTATGAACGAACGAAAAAACGATTTGCGAAAGTGAGATACGTTCGAAGAAAACAAGCCTGGCTTGTTTGTCGCACACAAGAATGGGAGGGGTACGCGGTGCAGGTCTTTGGGGCCGCCACAAGCGGTGTATAGGTTTTCGCCGCTCCCTTGCGTGCGACCAAGCAGCTCTGGCGTGTGCATCTGGCCCAGCCGGCCCGCCCATGTGGTATTATCTCATGGTCTAAGAAATAAGATAGTTGACATTGGAAAAGCTACCCGGTTGTGAACACATTGACATGATCTAATTGCTTTGCTTATTTTGGGTATGTCCATCACATCATTCTCCTAATAACATGAGATTATTATTAATTGACAACTTATGTCCATAGTTAGGAAACCTTAACTATGGTTAATCAATAAGCTAGTCTATTAGATTCATACTAGGGACACTGTGTTATTCATAAACCACATAAGTATTATAGTTTCTGCTTAATACAATTTTAGCATGGAGTATAAACATTATCATGTACAAGAATTACAATAATAACTAGATTTATTATTGCCTCTAGGGCATAATTCCTTCAAAAAATACAAACATGGAGATCAAATCTGAGATTTTTCGTTCTTTTTAATCCATAATTTCCTAATCTTTATATAGCCAAAGAGGAATCATATTTTTAAGCGGAACTTTTAAGATACGTAGATCATATTAGTATTTACCTACACACATTTTTTTGAACATGAATTTTTTTTTAATGTTTTTACACAAAGGCTCGACTGATCTCAAATCCTAAAACGAAGCTCTTAGAAATAGCAAACTATTTTACTATTATATCATTTGGAATATCATATAATATAAAGAGAACATGACAACTCCCATTATGTTGCAAATTATGATTATGTGATAATCTATTTGACGACATCTATTGCATACCAATCTAGCTCCAGTTTACTTGGTCAGTTTATTTTTTTTTATAAAATGCGTCGTATCAATGTCATAAGTTAGGAATATGGAAAAAATAAAAGCTCGTGGGGAAATGGGTGAGTAATTTGTTAATCCGAACTTTTACATGGAAAATAATGAATATTATCTGTATTAACTTCATACTGCAATATATGAGAATTTAGGTACTAAGCACTCTTGTACTACTTTGGGAAGGTTAGAGAATGAGGACTAATCACCGAAAACCCAAAGTGTAGGACGAGCTACACATAGCTTGTTTTTGAAAAAAAATCAAAAAATAACATTTTAAAGTTTCAAAAAAATCCAAAACAAAATTCTAGATGTAGAAAATGAATTATTTTACTACTCTGCAAAAAAATCATTGCGAAACCATCATTATTCTGGCCTGTGGAAAAATAAGAAATTTGTAGATCTAATGTAGTGAATAGTGACGTTTTTCAAATCCCCAAAAGATGTCGGACTCTGTTATTTTTGTGTAGCCCAGAATTCTATGTTTTCCTTATTGAGATTTTATGGATTGGTAGAGTAGATCATTGACTACATCTACCAAAAAAAGTTATTTTGTTTGAAACTTATATATGTCATGTTTTATTTTTTATTTGAAAAAGTGCCCTACATGTAGCCCGGCTACAAAAGATGCTCTCGACTAATTACCATATTTGACGCTATTTTTAGCAAATGGAAAATAATGAGCAATTCGTAGATATAGGTAATATGCGTATTCTAGATTGTAAAGCATGAAGGAGTCTGTCTTTTGGGTAAAAAATGGTTCATACAGTGTTTCCTATATGTTGGAGTTAATTTGACTGATCCGGTATTGCCAAAAGGAAAATTGTTGGAAGCTAAAAACTGAAAGAAGTGGTACTCCACACATTTTTCCGTGCAACCTCGTGAATTATATTTAGTTCGGAACACAGAAAAATTGTGAAGTGCTAAGAAGAACATTTCATTATCCCCTTTTTAAGGGTAAGGAATATACATATAACATGTAGCAAGTAGCATATTATATTTATCAAATAATCCTCCTTGGTACCAGTATAACATATATTTTCAGAAGAACCAAAAAGATTGAAGGATAAGAGACAATAGCTAGACAAAATTTTCTACTAGTCTAGTACTAAAATGAGGCAATGCCAAGCAGTGGTGGGGCCACCATGTAAGCATTAATGTCAAATGACACAAATGGACATTGCCAACATCCTTTCAAACTAACAAACTACTCTCTCAAAATTTGCAATAATATCACTAATACTTAGAAGAGTGAACCCATTGACATTTTGGTCTAGCTTCGCCCCTGATGCCAAGTTACTAAAAGTACAAATTACATTGCAGAATAGTCTTCTCAAATTCTTCCAATCGGGGAAAAAGGGTTTATCAGATAACAATGAATGATTTATTTACCTATGAAGAATTAAACAAAACTTCAGTGGCAGGCATTAGTAAGTGGTGAGCAATGATATTATGACACTAATAAAATACACTCATAAGGAGTAATATGTTAGACAACAAGGTAACTTTCGATACAACATAATCAGATCTTCAGCAGGATAACTAAATGTAAATTACTCAAATGAAGGGCATGATTCGGATAGTTAGGACCGAAGGCAAGTTACAGAAGCTTTTTTGTTACTGATTGAAGAACTAAAGATACATGTCTATCCCCAGACCATGCAATAATGAAGATCATATTAAGATAGTTTCCTATTGTTGTACTTGATCGGTTATTTAGGATTATCCTCATCAACTGTAGATACTTAAGCTAATAGGTGGTCAGTACTCCAGACTGATACAGAAGCAGTAAATAAACTTGGAATATAAAGCCAAAGAAGCATAAGCCACCTAATTTTCCTAGCAAGAAGCAAGATATCTTAAGAAGGTACATAATATGTCACATTGTAATTGACTAATGGAAGTATATTTGTTAAAAAGGACATCAAGCACTAAAAGGTTAAACTTTGGCAAACAAATGTCATGTTAAATGTTAACTTCCATACAATGGTACACAGGAAATTTTGAAAATTCACGGTTGCACAATAGTATTTTACGTACAGATGTGAAAGAGTGATTGATTTCAACATGCATGCCAATGGAAGATGCACACAACTATAATATGCAGAAGTCTCTCTTTAAAGGCAGATATAAGCAGCATCTGGTGACGAGGGTTAACTCGGCAAATGTCCTAGATGAAGGACTTAGGATCGGGGAGATAGGGCGTCGGATGAACTCGAAGGTGAAGTTAGTCGAAATAGGTGTATATCGAAAGTAACTTGGGTGTTCAACCTGGCTTGCTTTCAATCTGCCCTACACCATCCCCTCCTGGCCCCTATATATAGGTGGCCAGGTCTCGAGGATCGGGTAGGGTCCGATACAGATTACAAATATCGACATACGGTAATAACTCGTATTCGACTATCATTACAATTGGGCCTAGCACAACGGGCCTCAGGGGTACTCAACTAACGGGCTCTATTAGCTATACCCTTGTCAGTAGCCCCTGAGATTCTACCAGAATTGCAGATTCAGGTTGAATCTCTAATCTTCAAATCTTCGACTTGATCAATTCTTCATATCTTCAAATCTTCGATTTGGTCTTTCGACTTATATTTCATGATATTCTTTCACAAGGGGTTTTGATGAGCAAGCCTGACAACTCTGACGGATCAAGAGGTCAGTTAACTGCCGGAACAGATACTTGTCACCTACTTCAAATTCAATCCCCTTGGACTTGAATTTGGGATACCGGTCAAATCCATTCTTTTGCCGCATTTAGGACTTACAAAGAATGAATCCCAGTGGTTCTCAGGGTACCTAGTGCGTCCACCAGGATTTTCTTCGCGTCGTAGACACGGATACATATCAGCAGAGCGCATCCATGTGCGTATACGAGGCCACACAGGACGGATCCTGGGGTCTTACCTTCGCGACAAGTCGCGGCATTCGAGTTTCGTTGCGATAACGCAACTCGAGAATCTCATATTCGCAGCCAAATTTTTGACTGATAAAACCATAGAATTTCGGATTTTAAATTAATCTTCTTCGCTCCCGATGGGAGTAATCTCTCTTCGTTTTGTCGACTATGTAGTCGAAGGTTGTATGCTTATCCTTCCGCATCTCCAATATTGATTACCTTCATCTCTATCGGGTGCGCGCTCAGCGCTCCCGATGGGAGTAGCCCCCGAGGCTATGTTTGGCGACTTGTAGTCAAGCATAGGCTCAAAGTTCAGCTCTTCTTTCTTTTGTTGACATCTTACTACTTGGCGAGCCCCCGAGTCCAAGTCGAGGTTTTCATATCGTGCAACCAGAGTCTCCTTTTCTTGTTTTTCTTTGATATTATCGTCTGCTGTACGCAGAATTTAACTCCTGCTGTAAAATATGTTTATGGGCTGTGCTGTAGCACGGGGGCCCAATAACACGTGCTTATAAATAAAGCACCATCTTGTAAAGGAAAAACCCTAATCAGATATCTTCCTCCGCCGCATCGTCTTCTTTTCTTCATCTAGGGTTTTCCGAGGTTTTTCTCTCATGGCAGATGCTGAAGGTTCGCGTCTGAACCTTGGATCCCCGGCGGCGCCACGAGGTCGGGGTCGCCCGCGTGGCAGCAAAAATAAGAGCAATACCACTCTGGCCGCCGCCGGAACTTCATCGGACGCTCCAGCTAAGCGTCGTCCCGGCCGTCCACCTGGTAGCAAGAACAAGCCCAAGGTGACTGGCGCCACTCCAGGTCCTGCTGCTCCTCCTCCTGTTGCTCCTGCCGCTCCCGTTGCTTCTCCTCGAGTCTTCTCCTTTTTCTGCATTGCCATGGCGCAGTGCCGTGAGATTCAGCGCCTGCCACTGAATTTTACCAAGTTTATGGATGGGCGCGAACTGCGAGAAGCTGTTCTTCGCGAGCAATCTGGCAGTGGTATCCCATATGAGGTGGAGGTGTGGTATGATGGCAACGGCGAGCAGTACTTCAGGGGCGGCTGGTCGCAATTTGCAGAAGACCACGACATCCATCAAGGCTTCTTCATGGCCTTCGACTTCCACATCGGGACATCGAAGTTTGACGTGAAGATCTACGATGGCACCCAGTGCCAGAAGAAATATGAAGCTGAAGTCCAGTTCCATTAGGATATGTAATTTCGTTTCATAATGTCTTTCCTGCAATGATATTTGTAATGCATATTCGTACTTTGCGTCGAAGCCTTTTGCTAGTACCATGAGAACAAGTCATGTTCTGAGGTATGCTTTCCATGTACCGGGTTCTTTGCGAACCAAAAAATGTAGGAATAATATCGGGTTCTTTTTATGAACCAAGTTCTCTCAGTATTTATCGGGTTGTTTAAACAACCTTATAACGAAAGAAAAACCTCCAATCTTGCGATAATGACTCTTTTCGTACGACCCAGGGGTTGAAGCCCCCGAGCGGAGAAGTAACAAATATTTGTACAATTTCGTCGAGTTCAACCCAAAGAACCCGACCTGTGGCCTCATGTTCTGGGTTCAGAAGGCTAACTCGAATTTATTGATACCACTATATGTAGTCTACGCGTAAAAACGTCGTAGCTGTTCTGCGTTCCACGGGTTGCTCTCGTCCTTCCCAGTCTTCTTGTCTTGTAGTCGATATGCTCCTCCTGGTATTACTTTGGTGACGATGTAAGGTCCCACCCAAGGGGACTCCAATTTGCCATGGCTGTCTTACCTGAGTCGCAAAACTAGGTCTCCCACCACGAAGGATCGTGGACGAACTCGACTACTATGGTAGTTTTGTAGGCTTTGTTGATACTGCGTAGCCCTTTCCAGTGCTTTATCTCTTGCTTCATCTAGTGCATCGACATCGTCTTGCAATGCTTCTGTCGACGTCGTCTCTTCATATGTAGTCACTCTTGGAGCCTCGTGTGTAACTTCGACTGGAAGCACGGCTTCTGCGCCATGGACCAAGAAGAAAGGAGTTTCTTGAGTTGCTGCATTGGGCGTAGTTCTTAGGCTCCAAAGAACGGAGGGCAATTCTTCTACCCAAGCGCTCTTGGCTTTCTCGAGAGGTGCTAAAAGCCTCTTTTTTATGCCACTGCATATTAGGCCATTGGCTTTTTCGACTTGTCCGTTCGTCTTCGGGTGTGCCACAGATGCGAATTTGAGCTTGATCCCTAGTCCTTCGCAGTAACTCTTGAATTCCGGGGCCGCTTCCACCCATTTTGTGAATTTATCAACTGCCACTAGCATGTAGACATGCCCTCCTGGCCAAGATTTGTGCAACTTTCCCACCATATTGAGGCCCCATTGTGCGAAGGGCCAAGATAACGGTATTGTCTGTAGCTCCGCTGCTGGTGCATGCGGTCTGGATGCAAACCTTTGACACGCTTCACACTTTCGAACTATATCTTTTGCGTCCTCGATGGCTGTTAACCAATAGAATCCTGCTCGGAAGGCTTTTGCTGCTATTGCTCTGCTGCTAGCATGATGGCCACATACTCCGCCATGTATGTCTTTTAATATTGCTTGCCCTTCCTGGGGCGTTACACAACGCTGCAAAACGCCGGTGATGCTTCTCTTGTACAATTTCCCCTCCAAGACGACAAACGCTTTCGATCTTCGAGTTATCCTCTTGGCCTCCACTGCATCTTCTGGTAGTTTTTTGTTTATCATGTACGCAAGATACGGCTGCATCCAAGTTTCTTCTATCATCATGATCTCCTCTGGTTCTGACGTAGCCCCCGAGCTTGCTGTAGTAGTCGAACTTTTTCCACTTTTTATTGATCTTTCCACTATTTCCTCCCAAAATACTCCGGATGGCACAGGTAAACACTGTGACCCGATATTTGCTAAATTGTCGGCTTCTTCATTGCTGTTCCTGCTTACGTGCGAGACTTCGCATCCATCGAACGTTCCTTCTAGATAATGGTACAAATTTTTGTAGGCCATCATGTTGTCATTGATTGTATCACATCTGTTCATGACTTGCTGAACGACGAGGTTGGAATCTCCAAATATTTTTAGGCGAGTTGCTCCACATGCTTTAGCCATCTTCATTCCGTGCAACAAAGCCTCATACTCCGCTTCATTGTTAGAAGCCTGTGGAAAGCTCATCCTCAAGACGTACTTTAATTTGTCTCCATGAGGTGATATCAACACTACTCATGCGCCTGCGCCTTGGACTCTCTTAGAACCGTCGAAGTACATTGTCCAAGTACTCGATAAATCTGGTGGTCCCGTGCTTTGCAGCTCGAGCCACTCTGCTGTAAAATCTGGCAAGACTTGCGACTTGATCGCCTTCCTTTTTTCATACGTGATGTCCATGGGAGATAACTCGATTCCCCACAAAGAGACACGTCCCGTTGCTAGAGGGTTGTTCAATATATTCGATAGTGGCGCTTCATTGACCACTATAATTGGGTGCACCGCAAAATACTGTCGTAGTTTACGTGCGGTTGTGAACACACTGTATGCCAACTTCTGATAATGCGGGTACCTCTGTTTGGTTGGAGACAGCACTTCACTGATAAAGTATACCGGCCTCTGGACGCCATGAGCTTTTCCTTCTTCGCTTCTTTTGACTACTAGAGCTGTACTTACCACCTGATGGGTTGCGGCGATGTACAACAGCAGTGGCTCTTTCTCTTTTGGTGCGACCAGCACTGGTGGCGTGGAAAGCACTTTTTTCAATTGTGCAAACGTTGCGTCTGCTTCTTCTGTCCACTCGAATTTATCGTCTGACTTCTTCATAAGTGCATAAAAAGGAAGCGCCTTCTCCCCTAGTCGAGCGACGAAGCGACTTAGCGCCGCGACACGTCCTGCCAACTTCTGTACGTCGTGGAGTTTCGTGGGTTTCCCCATTGTTAGAATTGCTTGAATCTTCTCTGGATTTGCCTCTATTCCTCGTGCTGATACCAAGAACCCCAAAAGTTGCCCTGCTGACACTCCGAAAGAGCACTTTGTCGGGTTCAGCTTAAGCTTGTATTTATTCAGGTTGTCGAAGGTTTCCGCCAAGTCGCCGATTAAGGATTGCTCTTCTCTTGTTGTGATGACTACATCATCAATGTAGACTTGGATATTGCGTCCTATTTGGCTTCCGAGGCAGTTTTGCATCATCCGCTGATAAGTTGCTCCTGCATTTTTTAGGCCAAAAGGCATTACCTAGTAGCAAAATACTCCGTATGGTGTGATGAAGGCCGTTTTTTCTTCGTCCTCTTTCTTTAATTTGATCTGATTGTAACCAGAATATGCGTCCAAAAATGAAAGCCTTGCACATCCCGCTGTAGAATCGATTATCTGATCGATGCGGGGTAGAGGGAAGGGATCCTTTGGACAATGCTTATTGAGAGATGTGTAGTCGACGCATACTCTTTGTACGTCTGTATTCTTGTTGGGTACTATGACTGGGTTCGACACCCAACTCGAAGTTTTGATTTCCCTGATAAATCCGGCATTTTCTAGCCTGTGCAATTCTGACGCTATCGCCTTCCTTTTAGGTTCATCAAATCGCCTCAATGGTTGCTTGACTGGTTTTGCCTTGCGATCTATATTTAGTGCGTGCTCGACGATTTCCCTGGGAACCCCTGGCATGTCCGATGGACACCAGGCGAAGATTTCCCAGCGCTCACGGAGGAACTCGACGAGCGCACCTTCCTATGCGGGATCCAAGTTCACCGCAATTGATGTTGTCTTATTTGGATCCGTAGGGTGGACCTGAATTTTCTTCGAGTCTTGCGTTATGTCGAAAGCCTTATCTGGTAGGGATCGTCCAACGTCGGGTAGCACATTATGATCCGTTTCTCCTTTCAACCTCTCATATTCTGCTGTCATGCCGAAAGTTTTCGCCATCCTGTTGAATTCTCTGTCGCATGTGTTGGCTACTTCAAAGCTCCCTTGTACCGTAATTGTTCCTTTAGGCCCTGGAATTTTTAATGTGAGATACGCGTAGTGTGGTACTGCCATGAATTTTGCAAATGCTGGGCGCCCCAGGATTGCATGATATTGTGATGGCCAGTGCATGACTTCGAACTCCAGCTTCTCTCTTCTATAATTTTCGCTGCTGCCGAAGCAGACATCAAGTTCTATCCTTCCCAAGGGGTAGTTTGCTGCTCCTGGTACTATTCCGTGGAAAGAGCAATCTGTTGGCTTCAGACTCGCCAGTGAGATGCACATTGTCTTTAGTGTTCTAGCATATATTAAGTTTATGCCGCTCCCTACATCCATGAACACTCTTCCGATGTCGTACCCTCCTATTTGCGCTTTTAGAACCATAGGCGAGTGTCCCGGCCTGGGAACTTTCTTTGGGTGGTCCGCTCTACTGAACTTGACTGGTTGCTCTGACCACCGTAGGTACTCTGTGGTAGCTGGTGGCGATGATATTGCTAGGTTTACTTGCCTAGATATGCTCTTTCGCTCTTTCTTTGACTTGGGCACCGGTTGAATCATGGCTGATATGTATACTTTTGACTCTAGGTGCTTTGCTAATCTTTGCATTTGATATCCTTGACTTCTACGTCTTTCTCCTTGCCTTCCTTCTTGGCTTGAGCCCATGGCGCCTTGCAACCTTAGGAATGTTCTGCAATCCTTCATCTGGTGATTTGAGACCCTTTTCCCCTCGAGATACGCGTAGTGGATTCGACAAGGTCCGTATAGCATATCCTCGGCCGAAGGACCAGAGTATCTTGATTTCTCCTCTCCTTTTGCCTGAAATCTCCTACTTTCATACCCTTCCTCTTCTTCTAGTGTATAACCCGCGGCTACCTGATTTCGCCTTCCTTGGTTACCCCCGCTGCGGTGTCGTCTCCTCTGTCGACTTATTCTGTCGACTTCTGGCAAACGTCCTCTTTTATTGTTATACGCGTCCTCTCCATCAGCGAATTTGTTGGCTTGTTCCATTAGCTCAGCTACCGTCGTAGGTCTTGTTCTTCCTATTTCTTCCACCAGATCTGAGCGACGAAGCCCTTCCGAAAAGGCGTCTATTGCTTGTTCGTCAGAGACGTCCTCTGCTGAGTTTTTGATTGTACTCCAGCGTTGTATATAAGAACGTAGCGTTTCGCCTTTCTTCTGCACACATGCTTTAACTTCTTCTAGTGATGCTGGGCGTTTGTAGGTGGAACGAAAATTTCTTGTGAATTGACTTTCGAGTTCCCCCAGCTTCCAATGGATTCGTCGGGTAGGGTGTTCAACCAGGACCGGGCGGCGCCGGTGAGGTGCAGCTGCAGACTTTGCATTGCAGTCGCCTTTGTTCCCCCTAGTATCTGCACTGCCTGTAGATAATCTGATAACCATAAGGTGGGTTCCTGTGACCCGTCGTATTTATTCTGGTCGTGTGGTAGTTTAAATCCTTTGGGTACCCGCATTTTGCGAACCCTGCGGGTAAAGCATAACGCACCCATATCTTTATCGTCTTCTTCATAACTCTCTTCCCTCCAAGCATGTCGCGATTTATTTACTCGAGCTTGTGCTATTATACTTCTTGCATCTTCTTTCTTTTTCTGCTGCTTTTCCTCTTCTGATGACTCGCCATAGTCGTAGTCTGCGCGATTGTATCTGAACTTCTCCTTGTGACTTGTCGACTTTATCTCTGGGCCTTGTTCCCTGATCTTACCTTCTACTATTCCGAGGCTTCGTATCGCGGCTCGGTGCATGTCTTCTCGCGGGTCTCCATGCTTCGGTCTTGTGGCTAGTAAATATGCTTGTGCTGCTGCCAATGCCGCCTCTGGTGTTTTTTGTATCAGGTTGTCTTCCTCCTCTTCTAGCTGCGGGGTGGGGCTCCACGAGTACCCTTCTTCTCTGCCGCGTGCTGTCGCCCTCCTGTTATGTTTTGGATCTCCGCGCCTCTCTCTGCTATATTCTGAATCTTCACTGTAGTCTTCCCAGTATTCCTCTCTTGATATACTGTTGTTGTCTTGAAACATCATGTCTCTTTCCTCCCTTAGTTTCTTCTTGTGTTGGTATAATGCATACTGATATCCCATTAGAACTTCTCTTCTCGATCCTTCGGGTACTTCTGTACCATGATTAATGGCTGATTTGATCATTCTCCATTCACCAGCCAAGACATGGATTTTCTCTCTTTCCTTTTTGTTGTGAACTTTCACTTTGTCGACTTGCCTGTCGACCTTTTTACTTCCTTCGCTGTTGTCTCCTTCTTCTGCTTCAGTGATGATGACGCATAACTGATGTACCTTGGAGACACCGCTTCTTCCTACGGCGAAATCCTTTGCGTTGTTGTGCGTCTGACACGCTTTTTTTTCTGAGTCGAAATTTTTCTGAATTTCGTCGCCTCCTGCGATTGATGCTTTTTCTAATCTGACCGGCGAGTTTACCTCACTGGAAGAGCCTTCTGATGACTCCAATGTTTCCTCTGTTTCAAGCTTGCCTGCCGACGGATCTGGTTTCGTCGAATCCGAAAGGCGGGATAAACCCGATGGCCCGATGAGGATGCTCAAACTTCCAATTGTCAACTCCATCTCTTGATTTTCGTCGAGTTCTGATCTGCTGTTGGCTAGAAGCGAAAAAGCCGTCGAATTCATGATTCCAACGCCCAGAGTCCCCACGGTCGGCGCCAATTGACGAGGGTTAACTCGGCAAATGTCCTAGATGAAGGACTTAGGATCGGAGAGATAGGGCGTCGGATGAACTCGAAGGTGAAGTTAGTCAAAATAGGTGTATATCGAAAGTAACTTGGGTGTTCAACCTGGCTTGCTTTCAATCTGCCCTACACCGTCCCCTCCTGGCCCCTATATATAGGTGGCCAGGTCTCGAGGATCGGGTAGGGTCCGATACAGATTACAAATATCGACATACGGTAATAACTCGTATTCGACTATCATTACAATTGGGCCTAGCACAACGGGCCTTAGGGGTACTCAACTAACGGGCTCTATTAGCTATACCCTTGTCATCTGGCATCCGTGTTCAATGTGCGGATCAACTTTGCTAACCTTTGAAGAAAAATACATTGGTTACTAAAAATGGTACCCTTTCCAAATTATTATGCTATAGGTATAACACATTTTCCAACATCCATCAATGATGGAAACAAACTAGGTTACATGATCTGAACTAAGATTAACTTTTAAGATTGATATCAACTTGGTTTCTAGTTAGTCACTTTTTCTCCCTTTTATTTTATATATGTGTTCGGTTGCTGCCTAATCTGTATAAAGCGTCAGCATGCCAAACTAACAAAATTTAATTGGCTTCAACCTAGTTGGTGATAAACTAACTAAAAGTATTATCAATACCTTTAAAATTATTCTAATATTGCTTTGCAATAGCATTTTTGTGCTCTACCCAAAAAATAAATTATACTATCATATCTGTAAACAGAATAGTATTATCAATTGGAAAGTGTTCAATACTTAATTCTGTTCACGATCAATTGATTGTCCTTCAGAATCCTCAAAAAACTATGCAATTATCTTCTGAAGAGTTTATTTAAGGAGTGAGAAAAATACAGATACAATAGTCACATACTTAGATGGTGCACTTACATGGTTACCGATAGCGGGGTTTCTTGTGTGGTCAATAGCAACAAACCTAAGTGGGTCCAGGGTGGTCTAAACAACTTGGAAGCTACAGTATCAAATGAAGAGGCCTTATTTAATACATGTTGACAATTCCCTCAAGAAAGGTAGATCATTAGCGCAAATTATTTATAACTTAGTATGCCATACAAATAAATTTCAAAGCAAATACAGATTGCGGTACTTGTAGTGGAACTGCTAGGATTTCAGGTGTCCATCTGTGGAATGAAAAAAGTTCTAGTACAATAACATGAAGGTTGACAATAACAACTAAAACCCACTTTGTCCGATGTGGCTCCAATTTCTTGAATGATTTAGATAAATTACAAAAAATGAAAATGCAATTTCTCCTATTCACCGATTCATTTAGAAGATCCTGATGTAACCCTAGAAGCTCTATGGTGCTACATGGGCGCTATGGTGCTTCAGATCGAGGTCTGAGAGGATATAACCAGCCCTTCGTTCTTGAGGAAGATATCTGGGCAAGTGAGAGTGAGATACTACAAAGCTCCAACTGTCTTGTAGTATCTGGTTGCCTCAACGACAGAAAGTGCATGTCCCTCGGTCTTGGCTAGCCTCTCAGAAGAAGGCATGGGAGTGGCCGACGCCTTGCATACAAACATACCCATCTTCTTCAGTCTGAAGTATATTTAACTTGTGAAAGCACCATTTCCTCCCGAGATCTTGTCACTTCAATGCCCATAGAGTAGTGGATATCACGGAGATCCTTTAGTGCGAAGTCTGCATGGAGACCATGAACAAGTCGAGTGACATCCTGAGGTGAAGAACTGGCAACAACAATAATCTTCAACATATACCAATATGTATGTCAACAACACCACCACGGGACAAGGCGTTTTGGATCCCAGTGCATTTGCTCCCTTTATCTGGAATTCATTCTCATCATATTTATAAATGTTAAAAATTCCAAACAAACATATTTTGTGGACATCTCCACGTCCTAAGTGTCTACGAAGTCGTTTTAATTTTTTTAATGTGGCATGTGTAAAAATGATAAAATTCGGTACTAAAATAAGCCTTTTCATGACACTTTTTTTTTCTCTTTTTTGTATAGGGCAAAAAAATCTATTTTTAACGAAACCTTGCGTGAACACGTAAAATATGGAAATATATATGCGAATATTTTTTTAAAAAAATAACATTTTAACATTTCTTTTTTAGATAAATGGAGCATATGCACAGGCCTCGAATCAAAAGTGCATTGCCAACCACCATAAGTATAATCAAACAATGAGGGCAAAAAGCCAAGTTCCTGCGAACTTTTTTTTTTACATGAGTTCCTGCGAACTGCGACCGAGAGACGACGTGCGCGCGCGAGAAAACAGCAGGTGCTATTCGATCACGACGCCCTGCGATAAATCGATAATGACGTGCGTGCGTGCATGCGGGTAGAGAAAAGGAGGAGAAAACCGACCGAGAGTTTTTAGGGGGCGGGCAAGCCTAGCTAGCTAGGGTTTAAGCCACCACCTTCGCTCCCCTGCGCGACCTCCCACCGCCGCCACCCCACAATCACCTACGTTTCGTCCTCCCCCTCGTCGTCGACTCCCCATCTTCCTTGACCACCCAGATTGCTCTAAGATGGCTCGGGGCAACCGGGAGCGCCGCCGATCAAACCCTGCTCCGCCTCCGCCTCCGCCACCGCTGCCACCTGGCCCATCTCCCCAGCAGCCTGCAGACCCGCGGCCCGCGCTCGCGGCGTACGAACACATGAGACGGGGAACGCACGCTAAGGCTCTTCGAATCCTCGAGAAGGCCATCGACAACCTCGGAGGCCTGGGGTCGTCGCCGCCGTTCCTCCTCCATGCGTACAGCACGGCGCTCAAGGGGGCGGCCGACGTCTCCGCCGACAGGAAGATCCGGGCACGCCACTTCAGGTCCGCGGCCGAGGCCGCTAGGCGCGCCACCGAGGTCGCGCCGGACTCGCTCGTGCTCGCCCACTCCCACGCCATGGTTCTTCTGGGGGCCTCCAGGGACATGGACGACGGCGGCGCCACGGCCGTTTACCACAGCATCATCGCCGAGTGCGTACGCGGGATCGGAATCAAGGACCCCTCCGACCCCACGCTCTACCATCTTGCGCGATCGGCCGCCGACCGTCCTACCGCGGACGGGGCTCTTTCCGACCTGCGCGAGCTGCTTCAGCTTGTCTCTGAAGATCTGCAGAAGATGAAGAGGTACAATGAAACCAAGTTGAAAATTGCTGAATCTCTGAGGCAGGCATCCTTAGCGCCGTCATCAATAGCTGGACAGCGTGCTGCTGATCAGGGAAAAGGTGACCTCGACGAGGTTAGAGATGATTCTGGAAAATGCAGAGGTCAGGGTAGTACTGTTCCCCAAGACAGTGCAGATGCAGATGCATCAGGCAAAATGTAAGCAACTCACTCGTTTTCACGTTTCAAACCAAAAATTATGATTACATAGATAGATCTTTTTCACATGGGCCTGGATGTTTTCAAATCATTGTTGGTATATTATTCAAGACCTCTCATTCTAATATACCTGAAAATACTTCCATATCATGCATGTTAGAGATTTCTATGCTACCTATTTCATATACAGATAGATGCAACATCATTTTTATCATTGTTTTCCTTCTGGCTATGACAGTCATGTTTGTATATATGGCTTTAATATTTTTTATCATACCAACTTTTCCAGTCAGAATCGTCTTGATTCTGATGACTCTGGCAGCAACTTTTCAACAACTGGAGCATACCCGGATGTGCAAGAGGGAGAAACTCCAACAGACAAAACTGTGGAGTATCGAGTAAATACAAATGATGAGCTAAATCTGAAGCAGTTTGCGGAACAGTCGACCAGTACTGCAGCACCTTTTGAATGTGAGTTTTTTACACTGGTTTCTTGTAAGTGTAATATGTCAAATTTCGCCAACATCACAAGCCCTATATGTATTTATCTATGTCCCCTCCTAATCCTATACACATTTATCGATGGGGCACACTTATCATTTACTTTGCAAATTGGTAATAATCATTCTTGTTGAGTTGTGCTATCTTAAAAGTTCTATGAACATTCATTTATCGTGTGTGAAATTCATTCATATAGTGATGAGTACAGCTTTGAACTACTAAAATAGATTAAAGTACACCTGGTCATCTTTGACTTGTGTAACCTAATCGATTAATGAGTATGGTCATGAATGACATCTTTGCCCGTTTTCATTTATAATCTCCATACTCCAGCTCACAAGAGCATGCTGCACTTTGTGGAAAACATTCTCTTTGTACGGGAATTGAAGGTTGTAATAGTTATGGGAGTGTCCATGAATGTTGAATCAAGCTACTTGTACCTTCTCTTGTTTTTTTTTGGCGAGAATTCTACCTTCTCTTGTTAACTGCTAGTCTATAGCCATGTTCCCATGTCCGCATATTGTTTCCTTTTATTTTTCTCATACAAGCTTGTTATAACTGGATACTATTAGCACAATGCTAGGAGTTTACAATAGGCCTTCTTGTTTTACTCAATATTTCTGGTGGATTGCCAAGATTCTTCCTGTTGGCTCTAACCTACATATTTTGGGGATTGCTGCTCTATGTTGGGCTATTTGGAAAACAAGAAATAATGCTTGCTTTGAGGGCAAACTTATTTCCTCTCCGGTGGGATTGATTTGTTATATGTGTGCTTTTCTTCGATACTGGGCAGGTCTTCAGGATGAGAAGGACAAGGAACTGGTGCTGGAAGGAGCTTCGCGCTTATAGAGGGGTGCGACAGCGGCTCATTGAGATGGCCAGGCAAGGTGGTATTTCCAGGGCAAGGATTCAGGAGAATGTCGATGAAGATGAAGAGATTTCTGTCTGAAGTATCAAGCCAAGTTGAAGATCCATCTGAGAAACAGTTCTTTTCAATATGTTGTTTGGTCTTGGTGTTGTAAAAATGTTGCAAAACCTCTGGTGTGTCCTGTGTGGTCTGTCTGTCGTGAAAAACTAAGTTCAGGTTGCCTTAGTGGCAGGTCTTTGCTGCTGTTAGCAATCTAGGCCTCTTTCTTTCGCTTTTGAACTTGGGGGTGGTGTAAGACTTTGTTCTGTTATCCTTTGATAGTGGAACCCGGCTCCATACGTGGAGACGTATGGAAATAATAATAATTGGATACTATGATAGATATTTCATCATTGTTTGATTTAAACCTCTTAAAAAAATTCATTTCAAAATTCCTTTCATATCTAGTTGACAACGGAACAATCCCATTAGATAATGTGCGCATCCACGATGATGACTATGATGATTATGACAGACTTCTTCTACAAGACCTACACAAAAGCATTGGTATTTTAGTACATCAAGTACTTTTTTATTGTTGATTTCTTTCTTGCTTCTCAACAAGCTCACATCTTAGTACTTACAACAAGAGATAATCTGTTTCAACAACCTATTAGTATCATAGTTTCTTATATTGCTTCCCCTCTTTCTATCACATGTAGGCAGTATCAAGTCGGGGGTGAGAGGGCGTGTTAATGTTACGTGTAGGAATTTAGGATTATCAGATATTGAGATATATGGAAGTTATTTAAATAGGAAAGAGATAATTTAGAGTTAAGAGATCGGATCCATATCCATTAGATTGTTACTTAGGGGCCAAGTAATAAGTCCTCCTATATAAGGGAATCAGATGTATGAATTAGGAATCATGGAAGAAGAATATTTGTCGTTTCTTGTATCTGATTTTCAGTAATTACGGTTTAGTTTCTTCCAATTGGTATCAGAGCCATCTATGATGGCAGACAAAGAAATCAAGATCGAGGTTGTGGAGCAGATCAAGATCATCGCAAAGCAGTTGGAGAATCTCAGGCGCCAACAGGCGGAGGACTAGGTGCTCCTTGCTGGGATGGTGCAGCGCTTGATGGCGCTCGAGAATGGCTGCTAGCCCTGCCCCTGTCACCAGATTCCACAGATGCAGCAGCTACCCATGACGCCACCTCCATGCCCCTCGCCAACAGCACCTCTGGCGCCCCTTCTCCAGTGGGGGAATTGCCATCACCGCCGTCGGTGGACCTCTAGCCACGGGGCAGATTGGCCACCTCCACCACTACACCATCTCTTTCCTACCTTCCACCAACAATCACCAGTCGAGCCTCTTCGCACACCCACATTACAGCCCAAATCCAACCCCAAATCCCTCCCCAATTCCGCACCCCACCTACCAACAACTGGTGTAGCTAACACCATTACCAGAAGGGCTGCATCCTGAAGCAGTGGAAGTAGAGAAAATAGAAGGAGGAGTGGAAGTAGTGCCATCTCCAGCAGCAGGGTCAGAATTAGTGAAGAAAAGACATGTTTTTCTACACCCACAAAGGGAGGAAATTGTCTTCAGCACACCTCAGAGCTAGCGTTACACTTCCTTAATGTGGGGCTACCTTGGGTGGCAGCCGTGGCCACCGCCTGAGCAGCTCGAGGACGAGCTGCTTGTCAAGGGGTCGGTAGTGTTATGTGTAGGAATTTAGGATTATCATATATTGAGATATATGGAAGTTATTTAAATAGGAAAGAGACATTTTAGAGTTAAGATATTGGATATGTATCCATTAGATTGTTACTTAGGGGCCAAGTAATAAGTCCTCCTATATAAGGGACATCAGATGTACTACCTCCATCCCAAGGGTTAAGGCTTATATTTTTTTAGAACATCAAACTATGTCAAGTTTGACTAAATTTTTATTAAAAATCATTAACCTACAAAATGAAAATTAATATCATTAGATAGATAGTGAAATATATTTTCATGTGGTATCTACAATATACCATATTTGTTGATAGATTCTTCTAAAAGTTTGGTCAAACTTTACTTAGTTTGACTTTTTTTTTAAAGCCTTAAGCCTTGGGATAGAGGTAGTATCAATTAGGAATCAATGCAGAAGAATAATTGTCCTTACTTTTATCTACTTTTCAATAATTAGGGTTTAGTTTCTTCCAGTTAAAGTATATGTGGATTGCCCACCTCTCATTCTATTTCTCATAACAAGAAGACAAAACAGGCAATTTGGATGGCCGATGTGTGATCTGCACTTTACTTGATCAGGCCTCCATGCCCTTGTTATTTGGGCATAAGCTCTGAATTTGGCTACCCACCTTCTAAATATCCACCCTACCGAAACTTCAAATCTAAAAACACTGCAGGAAACCCTCTTTCACCGTCTGCCTTCATACAATCACCTATGAGTATACGGCTATCTTTGCTTAACAAATCTCTCCGACCGCTCCGGATAACCTAGCTGCTTGTTCTCTTCCTTGCATTTATCGGATATGCCAACGAACACAAGGGTACAAATGCTATCTTACTGCCTTTAAATGTGCTTACACTTCCCAGCATGGCATGTCACCTTCGACGAACAAGTTTTTCCCTTCTCTTCTTCCTGCCACACCAACACAACCGCACATGGTTTCCCTCACAATCTGCTCGGTCAGGTCGCAAAACCCGGTGTATCGTTCGCATGCACACCAATCACACATGTCAATCCCCATGGGGGGCACCTAACCCATGCAAACTTTAGCCCCGCGCCTAGCCCAGCTGTATCTTCATCCGCGTGAAGTCTACCCTTTGCTCAAGCTTCCACGCCTAGCTCACCATTGACCATCTGTACTTCACATATATATGTACAAGATAGGAATCACATACTGAAAATCTATGTTGATATTATGATAACCATGGTGTACAATATAAAGGGAAGTCCCCTAACTCTAAGGGCATGCACAGGCGCATACATCGACCAATATGTCAGGTAGATAACCACGAGTATACGACATGCTATACAACGAGAAGATGACAAGGTCCTATACGTGCGTAGTTGTGATTTGGATATCACGAACATGTTTTTGTTATGTCATCCATGTAATTTGTGTAGTTTATGTTGATCATTTGTATGGTCATATCATATTGCCATAATGAATAAAACAATGTGGTTGTCACAAACTAAAATTTGTTGCCCTAAGAAATATAGAACTTTAGTTTCAGAGGGAAAATAGTTCATAGAAGCTGACTGTAATATTTTCAATATAACAATATGTAATGAAGCTGATAATACGGAAACTGCATACTATCAAAATAATATACACAATATGCAACTTATAAGGCTACTAAATAAGTAAACATCGTCTGTAGTTTGACCTAAGTGTCATGTCTTAGGATATATGTTGGTCAGGACATAAGATAGTACGTCTTATGTCCTTATATTTTCATTGTTGTGCATTTCTAGACTATGTGCTCGCGCTATTACATTAAGACATACATAACTGTCCTTCATACTAACATTATGCCACGATATTAGTACTCTAATTTTAATGTGAATATCAGTTTGCGCGTAAGTGCTCTCTTAAGAGTGCATTAAGATCCATGTTATCTTAGTTGTTTGCAGTGCAAATCTCGTAAGGTTATGATCTCTCTACTATTGTTGCAGCATGCATTTCAGATGCAAAAGAAGTTCACGGGTCTGGTCTGAAAAGCGATGACATTGACAAGAATTGTCTCTTGAATATGATTATCCAGGTAACTATCCAGACTCATTGCACTTATGCATCTGTGCTTTGTTTTCACATAGTGTCCCTTATTCTTCTCTATATGCAGTCATTGTGGCATTTAAGGGGATTCCGAGATGAGCATCTTAAAACATCATCGTACCATAAACATAATGGGGATCCTCATTCTATTTCTTGTGTTGTGTGTGCATTGTGTCATATATTTACTGAGCTGAGCGAAGTATCTAAGGGGAAAGGGGAGGCTGTTGCGCCTACTTCTTTGAGGATCGCTTTGAGCACATCTTCTCCTACCGAGACGCTCTTTCAAATGGTATACTTCTGTCTTTTATTCCTGGTCTATTTCTTACACATATTTATTTAAAATTTATCATCCAGCTGCTTTTACTCTCAGTGACTCTTTTGTCTTGGATATTTGTCAATATTTATTGACCACGCTCAGGGACAAATGAATGACGCATCTGATGTATTGGAGGCAACTTTAACATGTGTGCATGATTCATACACTTATCGTGCTAACTGCCATGATAAATCTCATGAGGACAATCTTAGTGGCTCGCGGGACTGTGGACACAACAATTGTGTAGCACACAATATATTTGGAGCAGAAGTCTTTACAGGATTAAACTGCTACAATTGTGGGTTGGTGTCTAGACAACTTAAACATACATTATTTCTCCACCATATCAAAAGTGATTCACTTCAGTGTGCAATGGTTAGTTGTGTTCTTCTACTGGTTTATTGTTTTCTGTATCTTATGGTTGCTCGTATATTTCACTCGGGTACCTTGTTTGTTGCTTGGTACAGAGGATCTGTCAAGATGACTCATTTGATCATCTTTTGAGGACTGTGTTACTGGGTGACCACACAACTTGTGATCCAGATGTCGGGGCCTCGGGGGCTGTGGAAAATCAAGTCATATCAACCATACTCTCGCAAGTTTCCCTCATGTTTTTACAGTTGGTAAACATCTTTATTTTGGATATATATGAATCATTTTTTGTGTGCGGTTATTATTTTTCATATCCAACCCAGGAGTTCTAATAAACATATGGTCTTGCAGTACTCTTAAATCTTAGTAGTTTTTAGTTTAATAGGTTATTTAGGATTGCCTGCTGCCAAAGTTTTCTTAGTCGTTGAGTCGCCCTCAGCCGGATAGGAGACTAGCCGGTGATTTTCTTGGACTAAGAGACCCGATTCTTGTCATGGGGGGTTTATAAAAGGAGGGAGCCGTATTGCAAAGCATCAGTTGAAACTGCAAAGCAGAGCAGAGGCAGAGAGAGCAGCAGAGCAAAACAGAGCAGGGGGGGAGGGAGGAGTAGAGCAAGTCACCTCGAAGCAGGACAGTCCCGCTACTTGGTCAGCTAGTCGAGTCACAGCAGCTAACCACTATCGCTGCACCGGCTAGAGGGCTGGTCATCGCCGGAGTGCAGCGTTTAGGTGATTTGATGCCGGGAGAATAAAACTTGTAATATTGATCTCTTTTATTTTCTTGTAAACTTTTTAATTAATTGAATGGGCAAAGCTTTTATTTCCGTTTCAAAAAAAACTATTTATAATTTACAAAATCACCAAATAATAAGATATTTTGGGAGTTCATATTTAGGAACAGAGGTAGTATTTCTAAATGACATTATTTAACACCTTCTGTTTCTTCTTACACGTTTTAATTTTTCTGTTTCAGTTTTGGGATGGCAGACTGGAAACGAGAGCGTGAGTGACACACTAATATCCGATATTTTGGCTGCTATTGGCACCGAGGTAGACACTAGCGTTATCTACCCTGGTACAAGTCGACGAAGCAAACACTCCCTGGTGACAATAGTAGGTGTTCAAATTCGACCCCCTTTTTGCACTTTGAATATTCTTACGGACTGTTTTCTTAAACCTTTAGTAAAATGTATTATTCTTGTAAATAGAACGCCCATGTCAGTAGCAGTTTCTGTTACATTGGTACAATTATATCCACTAACTACTTAGATGTATTTTGGCACGCAGGCTTGCTTCTACAGCCAGCGCTACATCTGTTTTGCTATGGAAGGTGAGCAGTGGGTCCTGTATGATGACCAGACTGCTAAGGTAACCAATAGAGTTAAATTCATCATAGGTCATTGTACTTGCTTAGCAAGTTCAATACGGTCACCGTACATCGAAAATACGAGTTTACGGTTCCTCAACTTGCGCGAGAGCTTCACTGGAGGTCACTGAGCGCGTCGTAGCGATGTATAGGGTGACGTGGAGGTAGGTGGGACCCAGTTGCAGCGTCACAGACGCATTGATGCTGTTCTGACGAAGCATTTTTTTGCGCAACGGCCCCTGGAGAGCCAACTCTTTTCAGACAGCCCCTCCCACCAGTGACCGTCGTCAACTAGCTGTCCTCCTCGGAGCTGTCGAGGTGAAGGGAGATTTAGGGAGGGGAGAGGAAGCGGTAAGGGCGCAAAGAGTACTCGGGCGCAAACCCTGATTGCGGTCGAGCGGGAGGTGCTGACGCCGCGATAGAGCTCTGCGGCGGTGGAGCTTGGTCGGGGTCTTCATCGACGACGGCGTCGCTGTGATGTCACCACCAGGAGCCGCGGCGACCTTCCCTATCCGGCGGCCGGAAGGCGATCCTCCTCCCGTCTACGGTACGTGATCAGGACCCATCTTAGTTCATGGAAAGGCCAGAATTTTTGGGCTGATTTCGAGTTCTTGAGCACATCGCTCTGTTCTGTATGTGAGCTCTCTGTCAGAGAGGATTTCTTTGGTTTGGTTAGGGTTTTGGCCGAGGATTTTGGTGCTTCCTGGGGTAAGGGTTTTAGGAAAAAAAGACATTTGATCTTGGTCATGTGCATATTTACAACATATTTACAGCAGATTCGACAATTTTTGTCAAAAAATGAAGCCTTTTTATTACAAAACCTTGTGTGTAGGTAAGTTGTTGACACATGTATATGTTACTTTGCAGATAGAGGAAGCACATGTTTTACAGTGGAGATCAACCATGGTGGATATTTTCTGGGCACAGGCAATAATAGAATCTATGTTGGTGGGCATATTATCTGTTATGATCAGATTGACTCTATATCATGGTCTGCAGCAATGCTTGAGCACATTGTTGAGCAAATTGGCTATGAAATGGCAGGTAGAATAAAGGCTCATTACTGCATTCCCATTGTAAGCATTGCAAATAATGGATTGAGAGAGCTCAAAGATGATCATGCATTCATGTTTATGGTAACCCTGGTGGACTGTGGCAATCATTTCTTCAGTGTATATCTTGAGCATGATCGTGATGACAGCTACTGTTTCATTGGTTATGAAGATGTAGTCAATTTCCAGAGTTTGATTCCAGAAGCTGCTCAGTTTAGTGAGGAAGAAGAACATGACAGTGGTGGTGATTCAGCTGAGAGTGATCATGAAGCAGATTCAGAGTTTGAGCTGGCTGATTCTGATTATTGTGTTAGTCATGGTGATGATGATCTTCATGTTGACAAAGTGAATGGCAAGAGGGGAAAAGGGAAGAAGAGCTATGTGAAAGACAAGACTGGAGCAGAGAAGAAGAAAAGGAAGAGGAAATGCACAGCTGACAGTGAAAATGACAGTTTGAAATTGAAGGATGTGATCAAAGAGGAAGTGTCTGAAGATGAAGATCTACGGGCTCCTGAGTCTGATGATGATGAAGTGCAGTTGAAGTTCAAAACATTCAGAGATGATGATCTACATAGTCCCAAATTTCATGTTGGCCAAGTATTTGCAACAAATGATTTGCTTAGGAAGGCTATCAGGTCATACAGTTGCATTCACAGAAAGGGAATAAAAATGCCCATCAATGATACTAAGAGGTTAAAGGCAGTATGTGTAGGTACATGTCCTTGGTATATTTGGGCTTCCACTGATTCAAGGACAGAAGCATGGCAGATAAAGAGGTACACATCTGAGCACACTTGCAGTAGTGGCAGATGGAAGATAAGTGCATTCACTGCTAAGTTCATTGCAGAGAAGTATCTAGAGAGTTTTAGAGCTGATCAAGGCATGAGTCTCAAGAATTTCTCAAGAGTGGTGCAGAAAGAGTGGAACATGACACCCTCAAGGAGCAAATTGCAGAGGGCGAAAAGGATAGCTATGAAAGTGATCTATGGAGATGAAGAGGAGCAGTACAACATGCTTTGGGACTATGCAAATGAGATCAAGAGAAGTAATCCAGGGAGTACTTTCTGGCTAGCACTAGATGAAAATTCTAGATTCAAGCAATGTTACATGAGCATTGAGGCATGCAAAAGGGGCTTCCTAGAAGGCTGTAGGCCAGTTATATTTATTGATGGTTGCTTCTTGAAAACAAGATACAGAGGCCAGTTACTCACAGCTGTTGGGATGGATCCCAATGATTGCATTTTCCCAATAGCTGTGGCTGCAGTTGAAGTGGAAGATACAACATCATGGACATGGTTCTTGGAGACATTGAAATCTGACCTAGGGATCATCAACACTACACCTTGGACTATCATGTCAGACAGACAAAAGGTACTTGCTTTCATTGTTACCTTTGAAAATAACTCTAGTTATTTGCTTACAATGTACTAATCAGTACATAACCATTTGTTGCAGGGACTTATCAATGCTGTCAAAGCTGTGTTCCCAGATGCAGAACATAGGTTCTGTGTGAGACATATGTGGCACAACTTCCAACAATTGTTCAAGGGTGATGTACTTAAGAACCAACTGTGGAAAATTGCAAGGAGCAACACAGTGACACTTTATGAGAAGCATATGGATGAAATGAAGGCTCTCAATTCAAATGCTCATTCATGGTTGCAGAATTTGGAACCTAAGACATGGGTGAGAGCTTTTCAAAGGGATCTACCTAAATGTGACATCCTACTCAATAACAACTGTGAGGTTTTCAACAAGTAAGCTACAATCCAACAGATCATTTACTTATCTCCTTATCTCCTTATCTGCTTTGTCATGTACTTATCTCCTGATCTTCTTATCAACTTTGTCATGTGCTGATCTTCTTATCAACTTTGTCATGTGCTTATCTTCTTATCTACTTTGTCATTTACTTATCTCCTTATCTTCTTATCAACTTTGTCATGTGCTGATCTTCTTATCAACTTTGTCATGTGCTTATCTTCTTATCTACTTTGTCATTTACTTATCTCCTTATCTTCTTATCAACTTTGTCATGTGCTTATCTCCTTATCTTCTTATCTACTTTGTCATGTACTTATATGCTTATCTGCTTATGTACTTATCCAACAGATATATATTGGAAGCTAGAGAACTACCTGTTCTAGCAATGCTTGCTACAATTAAGTCTCAATTTCAGAGTAGAGTGTACACAAAAAACAAAGAGTGGGAGAATTGGACTGGTCCTATCTGTCCTAAGATAAGAAAGAAACTTGACAAGCACATTGAATTGTCAAACAATGTGTATGCAGATGGAGCAGGAGATGGATTGTTTGCTGTGGGAGAACTATGTGCATCAAAACCTGTAGATTATGTGGTAGACTTGAAGCACAAAACTTGTTCTTGCATGAGGTGGCAGAAAACAGGAATACCTTGCCCACATGTCATTGCTTGTTTAAGAAATGATGATGTAGATCCTGTCACACTTGTGGACAAATGTTATTCACTGGAAATGCATGCAAAGGCTTATGGCAATGTCATATATCCTTGCAAAGACAGAACAGAGTGGGAGAAGATGAATGCTACTCCTATACTGCCACCAATGTACACTAAACATGTTGGTAGGCCAACTAAAAGCAGAAGGAAAGCCCCATATGAGGTAGATGCTAGAGGAGGAGGGAAGAAGCTGACAAGGCATGGTATTATAATACATTGCAAGTACTGTGGGTTTCCTGATCACAACATTGCTGGATGCAAATGGTGGAAAGCTGGGCTGCCACCACCTACTTCTGCAGATCAGGTATTCCCTACACAGACAAGTAGTGATGTAACTGATGACAATGTGCCTCTTCAACCAACTGATTCAAATTTGCCTCCACAAACAACTGATCAGGTACTTAACTAGCTAGAGATGTCTTTAATGTATCCATTTCATGTACTTCTGACTATGTACTTAATAAACTGTGTGCTCCTCTTGAATAGCAACAAAACCCTGATCAGTATCCACCTGTGAGAGCCCAAGAAGAGACACTCTTGAACATGATGATTCAGGAGGTTGTGTATCCACTAGTCCATGTAAATATTCCTGTTTAAATGTACTACTGTGAGATCCAACTTGAACTACTGTATTTGTGTTTTCAGAGGCCAGAGGAGAGGCATTTGGAACAAAGAACAGTTCCTGAGTCTTCTTTCATCACTCATGCACAAAGCCAGATGAGCCAATCTGCTTCTTCAAGTGCTCCTTCCTGCATCAGGCAAGGTGAACTTGCTCAAAAGCTGCTACAAATGCAGCAGGAGAAAGATAAAGCCAATGAGCAAAGGAAGCTTGCTTTGCTGGAGGCAAAGTATCAAGCAGAGGTCAATAAAGCAGAGGAGAAAGCAAAGAAGAAGCTGGAGCAAGACAAGAAGAAGGCTGAACTTGCAATGGCCAGAGCTAAATTAGCTGCAGAGAAGAAAGAAAAGAAAAGGCAAGAAGCTGAAGTGAAGAAGAAAGCTGCAGAGGAGACTAGAAGAATCATTACAGAGGTCAGGAAAGAGGTAGTTGAGAAGAAGAAGAAAGAAGCTGCTGAAAAGAGGGAACTTGCCAAGTTATTAACAGCTGAGAACAAAAGAAAGGCAAAAAGAGATGCTAAGCTTGCAGCAGAAAATGCACAAAGGGAAACTCATGAGGCTGAACTGATTGTCCAAAGAGCAATGATGGCAGCAAATGCTCCAGCTGAAGAAGGTCCACTCCCAGATGCTCAAGTCCCTCAGATGCATGGCACAAGAACTGAAACAATTCCTATGGACAAGGTTGTTACTGAGGCAGTGCCATCATCTAGGAGGTTAGAGTGGTACCTAGGTGTGGATGTAGGTTCACAAAAGAAAGCACCAAATGCACCAGATCGGTAGATCTTTAGGTTGTTGTCTACAGAGACTCATGTCTAGAAGAGACAATGTCATTTTGGTTAAGTTAATGTGCAAACTGTGGCCTCACTGAATGCTTGCTGTAATCCAAGCACACTTATGGTTTGGTTCCTGTAAATATTTGTTCTGGATTTATGAAGTTCATATGAAACCCTATGTTATCAGTTAACCTTATGTGTATTTCATCTATTTGATCTCTCTTTATTTAGCACCTAACAATCTTGTCTGCCAAGGTGAAATATGCAGAATATTTATTTCTATTGAGTTGACAAAATTATCAGATAAAATGCATAACATTGCTGAAGTAACCTCAATAAATATGAGCACAACATAGTACATTCCATTCCATTACTTTAGGTTCACATACATTAGGCCATCACATTCACCAGGTTTACTCAGTACTACATCAACAAAAGCATCGGCACATCATGACACTACACCATACATTAGTACTACCCTATCAAATCACACACTAGAACTGCATCCACTAGCCTATCACCCTCACAGCTCACTGCTTCACCAGAAGAACAGCCACCATAGCAACAAGCACACACATGACAGCAAGTGCAATCTTCAGAAGATAATTGAATTGCCTGAGTTCAAGCAAAATCATGATCAAGTGCTTCTCTTGGCCTTGCACACGGGTCACTCTTGCCTCCTGCTTCCTCAGTTCAAGTTCTTCTCTCCTTTCTTCTGCCCATCCATAAGCTTCAATAGCAGCATCCCCAAATATGTGATTATTCTCAACCAAATAAATGACGTACTCGAGCTCCCAGTTCCAGAAGTTGCACCCAGACTACAGAGAAGAACATCTTGAATCAGAAGCTATGCTAAATCCACCACCAGCTCCAGATGTCATTGTTATCAAGAAAAATTAACCTATATCTATGGACCAGAAAAGCTTACACCATGATTCTTACACTTGTAGAACATCCATCCTGGATGGTCTGTCGTCCCCGACCTCCCCTGCTTCACCGTACGGCCGCAATCGGGGCAACCGATGAGGGGAAATGGAGGAGGAGCACGGCGGAGCGCATAGCGGGACGAGCTTGCGCTGGACATGGCGGAGCAGCTCCCTTCGACGGCGGCGACGGCCACTCTCCTGCGGCTGCGCCGCCGGCGATTTAGGGTAAGGAGAGGGGAACGGCCAGTGTCTGGCTGAACGGGTGCGGTCGGACCAGGCGCTGCGATTTGCAAAAACAACCTCCAATCTTCTCCCTTTTCCTCACATTCCCGCCTATTCATCTGACAGTGGGCCCAAATTCTCTAATACATCGCTACGACGCGCTCAGTGACCTCCAGTGAAGCTCTCGCGCAAGTTGAGGAACCGTAAACTCGTATTTTCGATGTACGGTGACCGTATTGAACTTGCTAAGCAAGTACAATGACCTATGATGAATTTAACTCTAACCAATAAGATACAAAAACCTGCACTTTGTAAAGTGAACATTCTTTTGTGATTTCACTTACTTTGAACTGGCTTTTGTTTGTGCAGGTTGTTGGTGATTGGATTCAAGTGCTCATTATGTGTGAGGAAAAGAAAATGCAGGCAGCCTCTAGTTCTTTTCTTTGAAGCTGCAAATTGACTGTTCTTCTGCCAGAGAAGTTTTGGGTAGTGGTTGTGAGCATTGCCCGCGAAACTGTTCTCAAGGAAGTATGCACGACCTTGCTGATTTGGGGTAGAATGTTGGGATGCTCTCTATTTTTCACCAAATTGTCTACGTAGTGTGTGCTAAATGTTAATTTTAAGGTTTTTCGTGGGGGACTGCAGGATGATCACAAATTTTATCTGGAGCATGACTTTGGAATTGGGATACGTTGACTTTTTTCCTTCCCGGTGTGGTTTTCTTTCCTCGTGATTTGGGTTTCTATGCTATATTGCCATGTATCTAGTATCTACTGAACGACCAGTTAAAGGTTACCTTCATGTCAGCCAGTTTCCAGTGCCTCAACTCTACAAATGTCCTTCTATTGCCAAAGAAGGATGGGCGGAGGTAATCTCAGATTTTAGACCAATTAGCCTTATTCATGGCTTTGAAAAGATTATCGAAAAAATTCTAGCCCTCCGCTTTGGGCCTTTCATGAATCATCTTGTGTCCAATGCCTAAAGTGCATTTATAAAGAGCAAAACTTTGACCCTATTGTTCAAGCTTGACATTTGCAAAGATATTGGCTTGGTGAAATAAGACGTGGGTTCCCAAGTAGATTTTAATATTGGATCGTTGCTTCATGACCCACAAGTATAGGGGATCGTAACAGTCTTCAAGGGAAGTAAAACCCAAATTTATTGATTCGACACAAGGGGAGCCAAAGAATATTTATAAGCCTTAACAGATGAGTTGTCAATTCAGCTGCACCTGGAAACAGACTTGCTCGCAGCGGTTTATCAGTAGCAACAGTTTTATAGTGGTGATAGTAGTGAAACAATAACAGCAGTAGTAAAATAAAAGCAGTAATAGTAGCAATAGTAACCAGTAGGATGGAATACTGTAGGTATAGGGATGGATGTACGGGCGTTGCATGGATAAGATAATTCATGAAATCAGTGAGACATGAGCAATTGCAGATAAATAATGATAAGCATCCTAGTACTAACAATCATAGGCATGTGTTCCATATATAGTCGTACGTGCTCACAATGAGAAACTTGCACGACATCTTTTGTCCTACCAGCCTGTTGCAGCAGGGCCTCAAGGGAAACTACTAGTAATTAAGGTAATCCTTTTAATAAAGTATCGGAGTAAAGCATTAGCACTCGGTGAACACATGTGATCCTCACATCGTAGCCATCCCCTCCGGTTATCCCAATTTCTGTCACTTTGGAGCCTCGGGTTCTGGACAACAATATGTTTATACAACTTATAGGTAAGACCATAAACAACAAGTATCATCATAAAAATAATAACATGTTCAGATCTGAAATCATGGCACTCGGGCCCAAAGAGACAAGCATTAAGCACAACAAGTTGCAACAATGTCATAAGCACTAATAAAAGATACTAGGCACTATGCCCTAACAATCTCATAGCAAATTACATGAATGATCTCATCCAATCCCTACCATCCCCTTCGTCTACAGCGAGAATTACTCACACATGGATGGGAGAGTCATGGGTGGTTGATAGAGAGACGTCGGTGATGAGGGTGATGAAGATCTCCTCCAAATCCCCGTCCCGGCAGGGTGCCAGAACGGAGTTTCTGGTTCTGAATCGCGGTTTCTGATGGTGGCGGCGCAGCGGAAGTCTATCTGGGAAAAACGCCGAACCCCCGCTCCTTTCAGGTCAGAGGGTATATGTAGGCGGAAGGAGGGGTCAAGGCGACGGCCGAGGCGGCCTCACCACAGGTGGGCGCGGCCAGGGCTGGGCCGCGCCCCCTGGTGGTGAGCCCAGGCCGCAGGCCCCCTTCGTCTCTCCTTCTGGCTCCGTGGGTCTTCTGGCAAAATAGAATTTTTGCAGCATTTTCCGGGATTTTTCCTGAAAGTCGGATTTCTACACAAAAACGAGACACTAGAGCAATTCTGCTGAAAACAGCGTTAGTCCGTGTTAGTTGTATTCAAGACACACAAATTAGAGGAGAAATAATAGCAAAAGTATTCGGGAAAGTAGATACGTTTTGGATGTATCATTGCTTTGCTTGAAAGCTCGTCCTTTATGATTCTTCTTAATGGTGTGGTTGGCCACCCAATCAAACACAGAAGAGGCCTACACAAAGGAGACCCTTTATCACCTCTCCTTTTTGTTGTCGCCATCAAGCCTCTCATGCAAATACTCAACCTCGCCACTTTTCATGTCCTTCTACACAAGATCCGCATTCGAAGCACCATATCGAGGACATCCCATTGCTCGAAAGAGCCACACTTTTTGTTGCTCCATTGAAGGCAGACATTCAAATTCTCTCGTCCATCTTCCATGATTTTGGAGATGTCATTGACCTATGCACTAACTTCCAATAGAGATCAGTTGTCCCAATCTGATGTGGGCATGTTGACCTTCATGCAATTCTCGCGAGACTTACGATGGAGCGGGCATCATTTCCCATGAATATCTCGGGATTCACTTGTCGGTTTGGAGGCTATAGAGGTGTATTTTCAATATCTTGAAGACAAAATTGCTAGGAAATCAAAGTTGGAATGGAAAATACATAACCGCCGTCGGTAGTACATGACTTGTCGAGTTAGTTCTTGCTTCCCAAGCAATCTACCATTTGACCTCCCTCATCGTCCCCTCATCGTCCCCTCGGGCACCCCACACAACATCAATAAAATTGAATGTGTGCTCCTTTGGGACACATCTAACAAAGTCTCGTTAGGGCAATGCAAAGTGAACTAGTAGGTTGTGTCGCCATAAAGTGCTTAGGGGTCTTGGCGTCCTCAACACCGACTTTTTTGTGAGTACCCTTGGATTGTGTTGACCATAGCTTGAATGGAAGGACCTAGCAAAGATTTGCGTTGGGTTGGCAAACCCTTCTACTCGCAATAGACATGGACTTATTCTGTGCCACCACTGCCATTTTGGTGGGTGATGGGAAAATACTCCTTTTTGGGAGGCACCATGGCTAAATAATAGGAAGCTATGAGTAACAACACATGAATTTCCAAAATCAACATGACCGCGGATTTCTCATTGGCTCATGTTTCCTAGTTCTTCGACCTTTGGATTCAACACTTAGGTGGTGACATTGTTTAGAACATTTTCACACATGTGGCTAATACTCGACTAAGTCAGCCTACAAGGAATTCATGCCACCTCTTTGGGTGATCCTAGATCTTATTCTTGATCAGCTTGATCAAGATCTTATTGCTCGACTCAGCTTGTCCATTGGCTTGTTCATAGTAAGGTGATGATCTAAGCATTTTGAGTCCGAGAATCTTGGCAAATTGTGTGACCTCCTTTGCCATGAAGGAAGATCCTAGATCGGTAGTAATAGTCTGTGACATGCCGAACTAATGGACAATATGTTCAGTTTTGAATTGAACTACCTCTTCTTGGGTCATCTTCTCTAGAGATACTGCTATGATCTACTTGGAAAAATAGTCATCTGCAAATAGGACAAACCAATTCCCATTTGATGAGGGAGGATTGCTGACTGGTGAAAGCAGGCGTCCTTGTGCGTGGTGAATGACCAGCCCGTTGGGAACCCCAAGAGGAAAGTATGATGAGTGCAGCGGCAAGTTTTCCCTCAGTTATGAAACCAAGGTTTATCGATCAGGAGAAGGGAGACGGTGACGACTGAAGGTGTTTGTGGAACCTGCACACACACAGACAAATACTTTGTTCCCAACTTGCGATGAGGTTGTCAATCTCACCGGTTTGCTTGAAACAAAGGTTATGAGTGTATCGAGTGGAAAACAGTAGTAATATGCTAGTAAAGTAAACAGTGCGGGAATAGTAAACAGGTGATTGCAATATGATTAAAATAGGACCGGGGTCCACAGTTCACTAGTGGTGTCTCTCCATAGATAAATAACATGCTGGGTAAACGAATTACAGTTGGGCAATTGATAGAATAAAGATAACGTGATATGTCAAGAAGATCACTATGAGATTCACTCTGGGCATTACAACAAAATACATAGACCGCCATCCAACTGCATCTATGACTAATAATCCACCCCCGGGGATATCATCCGAACACCCTAGAAGTATTAAGTTGCAAACAACAGATAATTGCATTAAGCAAAGTGTGTAATGTAAACAAAGCATATGCCCTCGAGCATATGAATGTTGTTTTCTCCCTAGTAGCAACAGCACATCTACCACCTTAGAGGTTTCTGTCACTCCCCCAGGTGAAATAGAGGCATGAACCCACTATCGAGCATAAATACCCCCTCTTGGAGTCACTAGCAACTACTCGGCCAAGATAGCCACTAACAACGGAGAGCATGCAAGATCATAAACATCATAGAGATAATATAAGATAAAATTAAGTGCAGCAACTTAATCATAAACACCAATATTCATCGGATCCCAACAAACCAACATCATAGTATTACATAACGGTGATCTCAATCATGTAGGGCAGCTCATGAGATCTAAACATGAAGCACATGGTGGAGAAGACAACCATCTAGCTACTGCTATGGACCCATAGTCCAAGGTAGACTACTCACTCATCGCTCCGGAGGCAATCATGGCGATGAAGGAGACCTCCGGTGGCGATTCCCCTCTCCGGCAGGGTGCCGGGAAGAGCTTCTGGACCCTCCCGATCTTCGGGTCGACGGCGGCGGCGGATCGCGATGTATTCTGGAAAACTGATCTCGCCCTTAGGTTTTTCTCGTCAGGGGGTATATGTAGGCGAAAGGGGGCTGTCAGAGGTGGAGCCACGGGCCCTCACACGGGGGTGGCGCGCCCAGGGGCCAGGCCGCGCCGCCCCTGTGTGTGGGGGCCTCGTGACCCCCCTCCGTCAGGTCTTCGTATGTTTGGGAGCTCCCCGATGAAATATGACTTCAGGAACTTGTTTCGTCCAATTCGGAGAATATTTCCTGTGTATCACTTCTGAAACACAAAAACAGCAGAAAACAGGGAACTTGCACTGTGGCACTTCGTTAATAGGTTAGTTCCGGAAAGCGTATAAAAATGCCACTAAGTGTAACGAAACAATAGGCAAATGGTGTAAAACAAAGCATGGAGCATCAAAAATTATAGATACGTTTGAGACGTATCAAGCATCCCCAAGCTTAACTCCTGCTCATCCTCGAGTAGGTAAGTGATAACAAAAGAATAATTTTTGAGGTGACATGCACCTACACAATCTTGATCATATATGTAAGCATTGATGAGCTGGGATCAATAGAACTTAAAACATGGGCATGAAGATATAATCATGACAATAAGAACTTAGCAACCATGTTGTAAACATGCAAATGAACACAAACAAAAGATCATGATAATGAAACAATGAAAGTCAAACGTGTGTTCAAATCATAAGGAAAACATGCAAGTGGTTTTCAGCTTGTCCTTCAAAGAGAGCAAAACATAAATGCATAGGACACCTCAAAGTTTAAGAGGGCGACTAGATACAAATAATTTAAGAACAACTGAAACCAACAATATGAGTCAATCAATGAACCTTGGGACAATGCATATCACACTAAGAATGACAACTATGCTCTCTTAATGGTGCATAAAGAAAGAAGGTGGTGACTCAACATAAAAGTAAAAGAAAGGCCCTTCGCAGAGGGAAGCAGTGATTTAAACATGTGCTAGAGCTTTTCATTTTGTAAAACAGAGATAAAACTTGATTTTGAGAGGTGGTTGTCTTTGTCAACGACTGGCAATGGGGTTCTTACTATCTTCCATACAAAAATGAAGCAAGTTTTTGAGAGAGAGATTGGCACTTTGGTGCTCTTTTTATAAAACTTGGCACTCCTCCCCACCTTTTCCTTTCACATACCATGGCTAACCGATTCCATCGGGTGCCCACCAACATTCACATTCTTGGAGGAGTGCCTTTTTTTCTTTCTTTTTTCCCTTTTTTTCTTTTTTTGGAATAAACAATATGGAAGATAGCAAATCCGACCACTACGTCCCCATGAGCTGAAAACAGTGTCACAAAACGAGAAGTATTTTGAAGGTTTTTGAAAGGTAGCACACGAAAATTTTACTTTGGAATGGCTTAAAAATACCATGCATAGGAATTTATAGTGGACACAACGGAAAACTTTGGCTTTTAGGAGTTGGATGCACGAGTAGAGCTCATACTCAGTACAAGGCGAGGGCTAGCAAAAGACTGGGAGCGACCGACTAAGAGAACAGTAATGGCCATAATCATGCAAAGCGACAAAGCGACATTAAAAGAAGCATACGATGGCATCAAAAGTCAAAAACTAAATGATCATGAAGGCTAATAGCGACTTTGGAAGAGTCTAACATGTGTGAGCATGCGCCAAGTCAACCCAAATAAAGCATCAAGGAGAAAACCAAAATAATGCTTCCATATAATAAAAACAACGCATGATTTTTTCAAAGGCTCATTAAGCAATCTCAGTTATTTGAGACAAGTCATGCTACAGCAAAACCACTAAGCATACTATCAAAAAGACATCTAGCATGACATGAAAAAGCCTAAGCCGCAGTCTACACAAGCTCCTTCTTGTATCACTATTTTGCACAAAGCTTTTTCTCTTTTCCAACACCATTTGAAATTTTTAAAACAACCTCTTTTGATGAAAACCAATAAAGTTCAGAGGCAAAAATGCACCTTGATGAAAAGATATGACAAGATCTGAACGCAATTCAAGGCGAAAATGAAAACCAAAAGCAGTAGCAGAAAAACTAGAATGCTCGATTTATAAGAGTGAAAACTAGAGCATTCTTTGCAAATGAAAACGAGTACATCTCCTCCAAAGGAAATTTGTTGGGGTCCAACCATTTATTGCAGCAAACAAACAAACTAAGCAAACTAAGAAAACTAAAACAACTGACGCTCCAAGAAAAACACATAGTGCATGAAGCAATAAAAATATAGTGTTTTGAAAGGTGACCTGATTTTTGCCGATGAAGAAGGGGTGCCTCGGGGGCATCCCCAAGCTTTGACGCTTGTACTTCTTGGATATTTCTTGGGGTGCTGGGAATCCCCAAGCTTGAGCTTTTGTCCATTCTTCAACTCATCTCATCATTCTCCAATCCCTACACTTGAAAACTTCCTTCATACAAAACTAAACACAATTCTATTAGCAACATTAGTGTAAGCATAAAATATATTCATCCTCTTTTAGCTTCAGGTTTCAACCCAAAACCACCACATATAAAGTATATACTACTGTAGCAACTTCCACAAGAGTTCCATGATCAAAAAGAACTCGAAAGAAAGCGATAAAGTGGCAAAAACAAATATTGGCAGAAATCTGTCAAAACTGGACAGCTGATAATGGACGAATTTTTGAGGGATTTCCGTTGCTCAAATCAAAAAGTGTTCAACTAAGAAAAGTTTGGATATAACCTGGGGCATATGCACAAGAAATCGCAGGTCCAAAAGATAAACATAGAATTTTCACGAATTTTTACGGTGCAGCACCGAAAACAGTTTCAGGACAGCAATAACCCCAAATCTTTACCTCACTCAAATTAGAGGCTTCTCTTGGCACAAAAACGAAATAAACAAGATAAAGAGCGGTCATTACAGTAGTAATGACTTCCAAGACTCAAATAAAAGAAAAAGTACTGAAATTAAACATTGGGTTATCTCCCAAGAGTGCTTTTCTTTAACGCCTTTGAGCCAGGCGCAGAAAATTGCGAATCAAGTAATATCAGCAGAAGCATTAAGATCAACAGAAGAGATCTTTTCAACAATGAAGGAAAATGTGTTCAACTGAGTTTTTGAAGCTCCTTTACGATCACGCTTTGGCACACTACTTTTATCGAAAAGATTTTTAGGACAAATCCAACTAGAATTCTTTTCCCAAGCATCATGAATTCCTATAAGTTCATAAGGTATTGGTGTTTTAAAATCATCAGGCGTACCAACAACCTTAACAGGCAAGCCAAGCTTATTAAACTTCTTAAAAACTTTCCTAGCCTCAGTTGCAACATCTCTAAATTTTGTGCGCAAGGTTTCTAAGATGAAAGCTTTCTTTTCGGGATCCTTAATTTCATGAAGCTTAAGGAACAAGTATTGCATAGAAGAATTAAGACTAGCAAACCTAGCTTCTAACATGTGAACTAAATGAGCAGAAGCAACTTCATAGCTAGGAGCTAACTCAACCAAAGATTTTTCCTCAACTTCATCATGCATACTAATGTGATTAAAGAACTCCTCAATGTTACTTTTGCCAATAATCGAACCACTACCTACAGAGAGGTCCTCCAGAACGAACTTAGGAAACGACATGATAAGCTAAAGTAAAGAAATAACAACTACCAAGGATTCTAATTTTTTTGGGTTTTTGATATAAAAGCAATGCAGGTAAAATAAAATAAAGTAAAGCAAAACAATAACAAAGTAAAGAATGTGTGTGCGAAGAACTCCCCTCGCAGAAGTCTTCTCTTCCTTCCCCGGCAACGGCGCCAGAAAAAGTGCTGCTGACTGGTGAAAGCAGGCGTCCTTGTGCGTGGTGAATGACCAGCCCGTTGGGAACCCCAAGAGGAAAGTATGATGAGTGCAGCGGCAAGTTTTCCCTCAGTTATGAAACCAAGGTTTATCGATCAGGAGAAGGGAGACGGTGACGACTGAAGGTGTTTGTGGAACCTGCACACACACAGACAAATACTTTGTTCCCAACTTGCGATGAGGTTGTCAATCTCACCGGTTTGCTTGAAACAAAGGTTATGAGTGTATCGAGTGGAAAACAGTAGTAATATGCTAGTAAAGTAAACAGTGCGGGAATAGTAAACAGGTGATTGCAATATGATTAAAATAGGACCGGGGTCCACAGTTCACTAGTGGTGTCTCTCCATAGATAAATAACATGCTGGGTAAACGAATTACAGTTGGGCAATTGATAGAATAAAGATAACGTGATATGTCAAGAAGATCACTATGAGATTCACTCTGGGCATTACAACAAAATACATAGACCGCCATCCAACTGCATCTATGACTAATAATCCACCCCCGGGGATATCATCCGAACACCCTAGAAGTATTAAGTTGCAAACAACAGATAATTGCATTAAGCAAAGTGTGTAATGTAAACAAAGCATATGCCCTCGAGCATATGAATGTTGTTTTCTCCCTAGTAGCAACAGCACATCTACCACCTTAGAGGTTTCTGTCACTCCCCCAGGTGAAATAGAGGCATGAACCCACTATCGAGCATAAATACCCCCTCTTGGAGTCACTAGCAACTACTCGGCCAAGATAGCCACTAACAACGGAGAGCATGCAAGATCATAAACATCATAGAGATAATATAAGATAAAATTAAGTGCAGCAACTTAATCATAAACACCAATATTCATCGGATCCCAACAAACCAACATCATAGTATTACATAACGGTGATCTCAATCATGTAGGGCAGCTCATGAGATCTAAACATGAAGCACATGGTGGAGAAGACAACCATCTAGCTACTGCTATGGACCCATAGTCCAAGGTAGACTACTCACTCATCGCTCCGGAGGCAATCATGGCGATGAAGGAGACCTCCGGTGGCGATTCCCCTCTCCGGCAGGGTGCCGGGAAGAGCTTCTGGACCCTCCCGATCTTCGGGTCGACGGCGGCGGCGGATCGCGATGTATTCTGGAAAACTGATCTCGCCCTTAGGTTTTTCTCGTCAGGGGGTATATGTAGGCGAAAGGGGGCTGTCAGAGGTGGAGCCACGGGCCCTCACACGGGGGTGGCGCGCCCAGGGGCCAGGCCGCGCCGCCCCTATGTGTGGGGGCCTCGTGGCCCCCCTCCGTCAGGTCTTCGTATGTTTGGGAGCTCCCCGATGAAATATGACTTCAGGAACTTGTTTCGTCCAATTCGGAGAATATTTCCTGTGTATCACTTCTGAAACACAAAAACAGCAGAAAACAGGTAACTGGCACTGTGGCACTTCGTTAATAGGTTAGTTCCGGAAAGCGTATAAAAATGCCACTAAGTGTAACGAAACAATAGGCAAATGGTGTAAAACAAAGCATGGAGCATCAAAAATTATAGATACGTTTGAGACGTATCAAGGATGTATCATGCCAATGAAGTCAAGTCCCAAACCGCTAAAAGTCTTTGGCTTGATGATATGAGCATGCAGTCGATCATTATCAGCCAATAGAAACCCGCTCGTTGGAGCATCCACATCATTTTGTGAGTCGATTGATGAGTTCTGCATAAGCCGTCATGCACATCTCCCATGGAAACTTTGGCCTTCGTTCAAGCACTTTATAAGAAGACCATCTTCTATTTCACGATATAAGTCACAGTCGACTAAAGTATACTTTAAATCAAGTGACCGAACAGAACATTCCATCTTTGAACTAGGATCCTGCAAGTAGGCTATGATTTGCCTTCTCCAGTATGATGTTGCAATATATTCTTGACTATCAAACGATTCAGTGATTAAATCATTTTTGAATATGTTGGAAAAGCTTGAGTCAGAAGACATCGTCTATTCTGAGATAAATAACATGCCTTGACTAACATGAGCCAGATGCCTATTGAGCCAACTCATTTTTACACCAATTGTCATGTCTGGAGTTGTAATGAATAGAAAAGTAGTCTAGCATGGCTACTATCTTCAAACACTTGTTGAGGTAGGCATTAAGTGATTCATCATTACACTGAAAGACCTGGGAGACCTGTTGCACCACCAACAGTGGATCTCCAAATGCCCTGATATTATAAACTCCTGCATTGACTAAGAATTTCAACCCAAAAAGAAGTGCTTCATATTCGATTTAATTGTTAGTGCAACTATAATCAAGCCGACGAGAGGCTTCAAAGATTGTACCATGGGGATAAATGAACACAACACCGACACCTTGGCCACTATTGCAAACAGAACCATCAAAGTACATTTTCCATGGTACAACAGATACTAGATGCATATCGACTTCTTCATATGACCTTATGTGATGCTCTATTATAAAGTCGGTGACAATTTGACACTTCATTGTTTGAAGAGTCTCATAGGTCAAATCGCACTCTACCAACCCCTAGGCCCATTTACCGATCCATCCACTGAGAATTGGTTTCTGATCATATGTTTGATGACATCGGCCTGACACGCCACTACACATTCACTAGATAGCAAACAATGTCGCAATTTTGTGCACACGTAGTAAAGAGACTAACATAACCTCTCCACAAAGATCTCTCTTTACTCAACATCCAGTAAGCGCCGACTTAGATATTTGATAGCATGCTACTTTCCTTCGATGATTTGGGTCATCACAACTCCAATGACTCCTAGATAGGTTAGCAATAAATGTTCAAAGATAATTAACCTTACCAAGGAATTTTTGCATGTCCTCTTTGCAAGCGAGAGCTTCTACCTTATGGATAGCTTCTATCTTCTACGGATCTATCTCTATGCCATGCTCGTGGATAATGAAGCCTAGGAACCTTCCATCCGATATGCCAAAGCACAATTGAGTGGATTCATCTTGAGCCCATTCTTTAAAATGTTAGTCGCAAGTTGGCTAAGTGAGTAGTCTCAGAATTTGACTTGATGACAACATCATCTATGTATACATCTAGTATGACTGCAAGAACATCATGGAGTCGTCGGATGCCCTACTGATGGACCCACGAGATTTGGTGCAATGTTACTCGTATTTATGTTAGTTGTGCTTTTACCAGCGTTAATATACTCGATCAATGCATCATAAACTACATGAGTAGATTCAGACACATGTCCACGTAATTTCAGTTGTTTGATCGGCAGTAAAAATGGAATCACTTACAAAGGTCTTGTTGAGAAGAGGCTTGAACTGCATCTTAGCGATAATGGTGATGATGCCTTGACGATCCTTGCTGAGAGTTGCTAGGAACACCTTCTTGTATTCCTCGTCCGCCTTCCTATGAAGCTCTTGAAAACTCATCCTCTCGCTGCTTATGAAGTAAGTTGAGTTCCTTTTGGCACTTTTTTGTCACAACTTTATAGGCCTTCTTATGTTCCTCCAATAATTCATCAAAGATGGCATGTATGATGTTATCAGCGTGCATGTCGGCAGGTTTAAGAATAGTTGGAACTGTCATTGCTAATCGATCAATTAAACTTCTCCCCATCGGAGTCCCCAAAAATTGTGTTGCACATGATTCGCGACACACGTACGTTCTCTATGTGGGAGTCACAATATATGTGTAGTGGAACATGTAGTGCCTCTCGCATTACCCGCAACGCCGAGGGAAATTCTTCTCAACTCACATTGCATGGGACCGACTATCAGCGCGATACGCAAGACAACTAGCCGATGCTTTTGAGAACCGAAGCCCTAGTTTCTTGGGAGGTACCCCATTGGAGGTTTCGTTGACTGTGGGCTGAACTAGGTTGATTTTACCACTCCTAGGTCGGTTATCGATCTACGGGGGAAGTCGAAGCAAATTCCCAAAGAACGGAAGCATAAACAAGGGTTTATGGTAAAAGTAGATGAAAAATAGTAAATTGATTGACAATTGTGTGCTTAATTTCAACCAGCTGGCACCCCTCACATATATATGGGGTGGTTATTATTTTCATGCAACTCATGAATTAATATAAAGTTGGTTTGGAAATCACATAATACTCTAAAAACTAGGAAAGTCGGACCATATTTCATGCCAGACATAGACTTCAAACGTCTTCTTTGACTCCCATGAGCCGCCTGGTCCCTCCGTTCATATTTTGGGTCTTAATCAGGTTAACTTCTAGGCTCTCTAGCATAAGTCGACCTGTATTTGGCTTGTCTCGGCCTAATCTTCATGGATTCAACGTAAGTTTTCTAAGACATCTACATGTTTTCCCCGCCTTAGTCCCGAGCCTCTAAAAAATGGGGCTAAAAATCGCTAGATATATCATATGTTGATGCTGGATTTTACATTACAACTAATGCTTCGAGTATAGGAGTTTGTTGTCCGTGATTCCAATGGTCATATTCTTATCTTGATCTAGGAGAATCTTCTTACTTGCTGCAGTGTGGAATATGTTGCAATTATGCCCTAGAGGCAATAATAAATAAAGTTATTATCATAATTATTTTTCATCATAATGTTTATATTTCATGCCAAAATTGTATTAAGCGGAAACATTAATACTTGTGTGGTTATATGAACAACACTATGTCCCTAGTATATCTCACTAGACTAGCGCATTGATTAATGATAGTTAAGGTTTGCTAACCAAAAACATGTTTTTAATTAATAACAAGGTCATATCATTAGGGTAATGACGTGATGGACCAACCTAACTAAGCACAATAATAAGATCGCGTCACCTCTTCAATTAATAGTCGCTTTATAATGTCAAGTATCATGTTCCTTTGACCATGAGATTATGTGACTCTCTTATACTAGAATAATGCTTTGAGGTCATCAAATGTCACTTTGTAACTAGATGATCATAAAGGTTTCTATCAGGTAATTCGTAACTTTGAGTTGGATGTATCAAGATTGAGGTTTGTCCCTCCACGTGACAAAGAGATATACTTTGGGCTCACTTGGTAACACAATATCTTGCACCGCTTGCAAGCACATGGTTAATGAGTTTAATTATAAGGTGATATTGAATTACAGTAAAAGTAAAGAGTTTTTTCTCTGAACAAGATTAAACTAAGTATGGCGATACCGACAATCAAATTTTGGGCAAGTAAAATATTGCTAGACAAAGGGAATCATATACGGGATTAATTGAATCCTCGACATCGTGGTTCAACCGATAATAATATTTTTTAATGTGTGTGAATCATTATGAACTTCCAGGTCCCTGTATTGACTATTGGTTGGAGAGATGTCTCGAGTCATGTCTGCAATTCTCAAACCCGTAAGGTCACCCACTTAATGCTCATCGATGCTATGGTAGAAATAGATAATGGTGAATAGAAGTTTGTTCGGAGTCTCGGATGGGATCCAGGACATCATGAGGAGTTCTGGAATGGTCCAAAGAATAAGATTCATATAAGGAAGTCAATTTTAGGGTATCAGAATTTTCCGGTATTGTGTCGGTGGATTCTAGAAGGGTCTAGACTGGGTCCAGAGTTGGGCCCACCTGCCCCTAGCCATCATGGACCTATAGGGTGGCACCCTGGCCTCATGGTCCAGGTGCACCAACCCTAAATGGCCTAGCTGGCAGCCTAGGGCAACCCTAGGGCACCATCTTCTAAAAGGGGGGCTTATCTCCCAAGTTTTCCCTTGGCAACCACCCTAGGAGGCTTGGGGAGGGGGCAACCCTAGCCGGCCAGCCCCTATAAAAGAGGGGGTGGCCACGGCTGAGTGCACACCACACCCTAGCCTCCGTCCCCCTACTGCCCTTCTTCCTCCTCGACTGTCTCTACATGTAGGCAAAGCCCTGCCCCAGGAAATTCTCCACAATACGCACTATGCCGTCGTGATGCCGATCCCATCTACCTCCCCACCATACTTATTGGACCAAGGAAGGAGGAGATATCATTGTGCTGCATGTGTGAACATCTCGAAGGCACCGTTCATTGCGATGTTGATCGATTGGATCACGAAGAGTACGACTACATCATCCACGTTCATGAGAATGTTACCGTTGTGCAATCTTCAAGGATATGAAGATCTAAATCTCTCTCTTGTTACAAGCATCCTAGACTATATCTTGGTTTTATTCACTCTTCGTAGGATTTTCTTGGTTTTCTATGTTACGAAACCCTTCAGTTCAGGCCTAGCTTCAAGCTTACTATCGAGCCTCGTACCTTTTGGATTCTTGAAACATACTAAATATATATATTGACTTATATATACAGTGTGTTTAAAATATAATCTCTCCTAGGCGGGTGGCATGACGACACGCATATGTGGTTGGGCCACACCTCCATCTCTCCCCCTCTCTCTCTCTCTCTTATCTCCTGCCTCCCTGTTTTTCTCCCACCCATAATTTTTCTTTTGTTCACAGTCATGGGTGTTTCTCCTCTCATGTCCATCTGGCATACGAATCGCCTGATGCGCTGCCGACGCGGCTAGGCGTTGCGGAAGCGGATGCAAAGCAATGATCTTGGGGGGTGTGAAGGTAGAGGTCATCGGGATGAATACGAACCTAGGTGATGTGAAAGGTAAGAGAGATGACAAAGAACGACATACCTGTGATATGGTGTCATGGCAGCGCGCCAGCGCGGTAGAGAAGTCAGCGGTCTGCGGGGGGAACGGGGCGCCAAAAAAGGAGAAGAAGGGTTGAAGTTGGGCGCGGCGGTTTTGTTGCATGCGGTCCGAAATTGACCATGTGGTGCTTTGCTTGCGGGTGACTGCAAATTAGCATCACTGTTCAAAAATTATTAATATATACATGAAAAGAAATAATACTGTAAAACTTTCCCCTAAAAAAATAAAACGGGTATACAGGAAATTACGGTCGCTTTCTGTTCCTTTCTTCTGCAGAAGCTCGGAAGCCAAGGCTGCCTCGTCTCCCAAAAGCCCTCCACCACTCCGCCGCTTCACCACCAAGAGCGCACGACTCCCATGGGCTGCGTAGGATCCACCCCCAAGGGCGCCGCAGCCGCCGCAGGTGGTAAGACTGGCGGTAAGAGTCCACGACCCGAGCACTCAACCCCTCAGATTTCCCTTCCCGTTCTTCGCTTTCTGTTTGATCCGTCCAGTTAGGATCGGGTGCTTGTGGCAACAAACTCACGATTTCCGCGCGCCTCGTGTAATTGTGTTCTTGGGGCTGGATGATAGATTTGTTGGTCTCTTCAGAAGGCAGGGGTTGCGATGGAGTTGATGGCGCAAAGTTGGGTTGTTGCCCTGTGGGAACGGGTTCTTGGTCGACCCGTGCTTGGCAGGAATTGAGTTCTTGATTCCAAAATTGAGATAGGTTACAGTTGTGTGTTCTTGGTGTGTGAGTGGCCAGTCGATGAAGGGCTTGGCAAGGATTTGAGTGGTGCCTTCATGGGAACGATTATTGGTCGAGTTGTGATTTGGGCTCCTGGCCTCTTGAGAGTTGGGTCAAAATTGCAGGGATCGAACTTAGGCCATCGGGGAGTGAATGGGATAATCTGTTGTGTGGGTTTCCTTGTAGAATGATGCGTTTGTGAGGGTGGGATTCTCGGGGAAGATGGAGCTGCTGCCCCTTGTGTAATTGGAGAGTGATCTTGCTGAATTAGATTGTGCTACTGAGTGGAAGCATGAGTGTAAATTGGACCTCTTGCACATTTTATTTCATGAGCTGAATTAGATTGTGCCCTTGAGTGGCAGCATGAGTGTAAATTGGACTTTTTATGCATTTTATTTACTGTTTGCATAACGTGTGAGATGTTATAGTACAGTTTCCGATTTCGTGAATCGTAGTTTTGTTAAGAGGAGATCGCGATCCGTCAGTCTGTGAACATGCAGATGCAAGTGGGTTTGGATCTTCCGAAGTTGCTAAGCTGTGACAGACTCGATGTTGTTAAACTTTATGGTGGATAGTTCAAATTTAGCATGGATGACGAAATTGTGGTTTCCTGAGAGAAAGTTTTTGTTGCTTCTAATTCCTTGTGTTTGACCTGAATATTTCCTGATCAGATAGTATGCACTACCATGCCTTCCTACATGATGCGGAATTTTGATGATGTCTGTATGGTTTGTACTGAACTAATTAGTTCACATAGCAGTTAGCAAGACACAGTCTTAACATCTATTGCGTTCTTGGGCGTGAAATTAAAATTAACATTTGTTCTGTATCTTTGGAGGTTTTTTTCTCCTGTGCTATGTAGTAGTCATTATTATGCAATACATAAGCAAATGTTATATTTGTGACCTGTTCTGTTTTCCTGGTACAAGAAACATGGCATTTTGTGCAAGTTGGACACTGAAAACTGGAACTATACATGATTTTTTTTCTTGTTTATTACAGCTGAGCAGAGTTGCATTTTACGGGTGCTCAGCTGGATTTAATAGCTTTGTGTCTTTAAACTCATAATCATGTGAATATTCATTAAGGAATATATGGATGGTCATTTAGGTAGCCTGATTTGTTTTAAGCCTGACAAAATCAAGGACTAGGCTCTGCTAAATTATTAATTTAAGATAGTATATTGTGTTTTGAACAAGTCTTATTGGGTTTGCTAATCGATAAAGAAGAGACATGTGGCACATGACGATAGTAATATGTAAGTGCTGATGCATCATATTGTGTCTGTTGAAATATAATTGGGGAATCTTCATTCTATGGCTTGACACTTGCCAGTATTTTAGATAAATACAATGTGTATAGTTGATGATTTTTGGAGATCTGTTTATTCAATACATGCCTGATTACTCATGTCTACTCTCAAGAACTTAGATTGAAGAACATTATTAAATACATATCTGTGCTTTAATCTTCTGTATTGTACATAGCATGGATCAAATATTTTATCCATTGAATATTTGATTATTGCAATCGTGAGTTATTGACATAGGTTTATTTTGATTTATGTTGTTTTGTTCCTATAAGTTGGTCTGTTGGTGGTAGAAATTTGCTACTTACCATATGTAATGCGTATATTTATGGTACACATAGTAACAAATAACAAGGTAGTTAGTTGACAATTAGAATAGGGCTAGGAAAGATGTCTTTAAGTTCGAAGGTAAGATTTTCATCAAATGCTACAGTTATACAAGGATGTTTCTGTTACATAGACGTGCGGTTAAGAGAAAAAACTCATGCCATTTGACCTGCGCCAAATTTACTATAATATCTTTTCCTATGAAACTTCTTCAGGTTTCACTGGTCATATCATACAATGAGATTTATTTCTGAATTATGCAGAAACTACAAAGAAAGTCAGGAAGCCTAAACCCTGGAAGCACCCCCAGCCGATTACAATTGGCCAGCTCAGCCAGATGCGTGATGAGTTTTGGGACACAGCTCCTCACTATGGTGGTCAGAAAGGTACTTCTTACTCCTTTTCTTCTATATTCTTATTACATACTTTTTCTTCATATAAATTACAGTCAAGCTAAGCTTCCTTTTCTGCCGAGATACTGTACTTCATTTAGCTCATGTAGATGCAATCCTGCACTAATCATTTAAGCCTTCAACAGAAATTTGGGATGCGCTTCGTGTTGCAGCAGAGTCTGAGGTGGCCCTTGCGCAGACAATTGTGGAAAGTGCGGGTGTGATTGTTTCAAATGCTGACCTCACTCTCTGCTATGATGAAAGAGGTTTGATGTCCCATCTGATTCGCTTTTGTTTCCACTCTTCCAGATCTGTTCAGGTTGTTTACTAGAGCTATTACCATTTCAGGTGCTAAATATGAACTTCCCAAGTATGTTTTGAGTGAACCAACAAACCTGGTCCAAGACAGTTGAAGGGAAGCCGCGGAAATAACTACCATGTAAAAACTGTACATCACTTCAGATGCTAAAACAATGCCCTTGCTCCAGTGCCCGTGGTAACAGGAGCATGCTTGTTAAAAGATTTCAAGCATGCCTCTGTTAACTGTCAGCTTACAGTTTTCGTCCTATCGTTAGCATACAACGTTCTATCTCTGACTGTCTTCTGACGATTTAGTTAAAAGTTCTTCGTAGCATCCTCTCTAATGGTGCTACTGTAAACATGAGTATACTTAGAAATCCTTGGTGTGGGTTAGAAACTTTATAGTGGTGCCTTGGAGTCTTGTTACCATGGGTAGAGGTTGGATTATGGCATAAATTTCAGAGAGAAATATGTGACATCTGTTACAATGATATCTTTTGTTTTGGCTCTGATGCATCAAGTTTGCCATTTTTACTGTTTGTAGTGTTGCAATGCATTATCTGCTTTTGCAAAACAAGAAACCGATATTAGCAGGTACTTTCTTGCAAGGTGTAGGATGATGCTGAATGTCTCCAGGCATGTGGTTCTTTCTTCTCTTGCATATTCGTTAGTTGTCTCAGTCCTGGCAGGGAAGATGCCTCTGCCCAATTTTCTGGATTCACCATTTTTTTCGTTCGGTTCCAGTCCTAAATGTCTGCTTCTTTATCTGTGCCATCGCCTTCCTGATTCCTGATGTTGTTATCCATGAGATCGGGATCCTCTCGTCTTAGCATATGGTTTTTTTTTTTTGACAATCAACACCATATATATTTATAAGAGTAAATAGTACATGGTAGAGATACATAAGCTTTTCCCAGCAATTACAAAATAAAGTCTAAAAGAAACGACTAAATCTTCAAGGTCTTCAAATTCTTTCTTCTTCCATGACATAAACCGAATAGAACCGAACCATAAACCTGTAAATACCAACGAAGATTCTCCCATAATTTTAATTTGAGCCGCAATGCCAAGGCTACGTGCACGCGCGCAACCATTAAAGTAGTCAATCAACATCGGCAAGAGTACCAACACCAGTATGTCAGGGCGAAATAACCGAACAACTTGGTCGACGTCGCTGGGGAATCGAGAGTACGAATCACCATTGTCGAGGACGTAGCAGCCGGGAAAATTATTGCGAGGATAATACTCCTCGCGTCGACCATGAGAAAAGATCCAAGATCGGTCTGGCGAAGCAAGATCCAAAGAACCATACCTAGAGAACTGTAATCTTCCAATACTGCCATTGACGTCGGGACGAAGATCTCGTCGTCGAAGGAAGAACCGAAGATCAATTATTGAAGACAATACCATCTCCATTGATATGGAGATCAACAAAAGATGGCTTCCAAACCCTAACTTAATCTACTAGAAAATACTACTTTTACTAAAACCTCCACACATAGACTAGGTTCCCCACTCCTCCTTACGCCGGCGAGGCCGGCCGGAGGAGGGGGAACCAATCTATGGTGGAGTAGGAGGTAGAGGCGGCGGCTGGGGCTGTTTCTCCTGGCGGCGGCTGCACTAACATTTTGGATTCAGAACGGTACTTTCACCAAGGGTGGCTGAACAAAATATCGCTTCTCATTACTGTTTGAACAGATCGTAGATGGATGGTGTAGCAGATGCTAATGGCTATTGGTGTCTGTCCACTGTCCACTCATAAAATCATTCAACATCTGCAGGCGATGAGGTTGCTCTTGGTGTTGGTCGTCTGCGTGTCGAGTGTCAGCTTTTGTTTGAGGTCTTGTGGATAGCGGGGGTCTTCACTTCTGCGGGAGCGTCTCGGGTCTGCTCCTCCAACAAGTCGTGGCCTCTTCTCTCCGGTAGTGTTGTGAGTCCAGCTAGTTTGGTGGAGCGGGTCATCGTTTATCTTGTGTTTGTGTGGTTGGCGCCTTTGGTTGCCTTGCCTCACCTTAGACGGATGTGGTCATGTCTTTCTTGGGGTTGGAGTGGGCTTGGCCTTGTCGGAGTGTTGGTGTTCGTTTGGCCTTGATTGTATGGTTTTAGTCTGGTTTATCGCTAATTAACTGGATGGCTTCTTCTGAATTATGAATAAGGAAAAGCTTTTGCCTTCATTAAAAAAAACATTCTTGGTTCAACCCACGCGATGAAACTCAAACTTAAATGTATAAGAGAAACAGAGTGTTGTGAGCTGTTATACGTAGGAAGTTCAAATCGTCCCTTCTTTCTATTCTCCGGTCCCATTGGTAGTCTTTAAGGAGAGAGTTTTTCAAGACAGAATTCTAGCACTAAATTTTGTTATTTTCACATATGGCGAAAACTTGTTTCCTTTTTTGATAAAACTGTACAAGCACAAAATGGATTACCTGTTTGTTTTGTTTTCTAGATCTTTTTAACAATTGAAATTCTAAGTTTTGCACCTTCTCCTTGGTGAACCTTTGAATTTTTTTCCTGAATTTATATGTGTTATCATGCATCAGGTAGCAATGTTTCCTATCATGCCATGCATGTGGTATTCTACTCTATCTTGCCCGCCAAAACTAGCCGGACTGGATTTGCTTTAGATGAAGTTCATCTCAGCTAGGGATGAAAGTGGAGCGGAAACTTTCCGACTTTTCCGCGGAAAAATGGAAACAAAATGAAAATATGGAAACAAAAACGGAAATTTGCGGAACGGAAACGGAAACGGAATTTTTTTGGCGGAAGTGGAAACGGAAATGGAACAGCGATTTCCGGCGAAACAGATGCGGAAATGGAAGTTTCCGTTTCCGACTAATACGGAATTACCGTTTTATGGTTGTTTTGCATAGCCAATCTAGCAAGCCTGATATCTGACCTTGTCATATTTAACTATCAAAGCAACACACCCCTACTCCCCCATTACACTAAGTAATCTTGATAGGTTTGGGGAACAAGTTTTTCGATTTACTTGACTTGCTTGAGTTTTGCTGCATGATTCAGGTGGTCTTTTGGTTCCGATAATCATCCGCTTTTCGTCCGTGTTCGCGCCGTATTCGTTCCATGTCTGTTTCCGAAAGTATCCGTTTTCATATTTGTTTCCGTTGTTTCTGTATTCGTTTCTGCTTCCGCATAAAAACATGAAAACAAATGTGGCACCACTTAGTTCCGTCCGTTTCCGCTCCGTTTTCATCCCTAATCTCAGCCTCCATTTTGTTGGTACGGCTGTAGACACATGCTTATACTTGAAAGTCCTTATGGTGTGAGCATGAGTACATGACACATGGTGCAGTTGTGGACACAAGTTTATAGTTGATGACACACATGTCAATATTGAAGGACTATGCTATTTTTGTTAGATGATGCAATATCTGCCACTCAAACATGAGTAGCTGCTCTTTGTATGCTTTAACCCTATAAACCCTAGATCAATGTAGAAGGCAGCAGCAAGATTCTGTTTGCCCTCCCATATTTATGTGCATTCATGTCTAGCTTCCCTTGCAAACCGTAGTAAGCAACTGCGCATGGTACTTCTCATTCGCACCTTGTTGCAAAGCCATCCTTAGGGCCTCTTGGATTAATAGAAATTCTGGAGGATTTGGATCCTTGGGAACTTTTCATATGTTGCTTGTTTGATTTGTCCGATTGGATCCCTAGGAAGTTCTCCTAAGGATACTATTTTTAATAGGAAATCCATCATCCACATCAAACTCTTTGTAAAAGCCTTTGCTTTCTTGTGATTAAATCAAACAAACTTTGGTGCATATGAAATCTGGTAGGATTGGGATCGACATTACAATCCTATCCTATTCCTACGTTTTTGAAATCCTGCGAATCAAAGAGGCCCTTACCTTTTTTACAAGCGCACATGGAAACATGTACAAATAGTTATAGACAAATCATGGCAGCTAATGGAGTATATTTATTACTTCATCATCAGAATTCAGATGTGGCACGATTCTGCATCCAGGTGACCATTGATATGAGCATGTCATTCTCCTTCCAGTCTCATGGAATTGACAACACCATTCATAATAAACAATTTTTGACAACGAAATGCACATCTAGGATGACATTCTGCACAGGCAGAAGAACATATCTTACAATGTGATACACTAAATCGACCTCAGACGAACAAAAATATATAAGTAAAAAGGTATTCTCTGAAATTAATTTGGTTCTAGTCCAAGTCATCACCCCTCTATGCTTTCGCACGACCAGATTACCTTTCGATAACAAGGGTTCAGATTTGAATCAACCCGCATACAAATCGACTCTTCAAATTAATTATGTTTTCACTTCTTGGCAACTTCACATTACTTATCCACTGCTTCTAATTTAGCCTGTTGGCGTCCTAGGCGTCATACTTGCAGAGGTTCTCAAACCCCATGTACTCATGTCGCTGTATCTTCTGAATCATGTTTGAGATACCGACCCCACCTGCAGATTGAAAAGCCAATTTTGTTAACACTATTCAAGCATTGGACAAAATGATCAGCTGCAGTTAGATGTGGAAAACTTACCAAGAGAAATCGCGCTGACGAATATCATGAAAGACAATATGAAGATGATGAGTGATGCCCGCCCTAACCAACTAATAAGCCTCCTTACTACGTGCTGGCCGATAATGGCGGCAAAGAATGCCACGACAACAAAGTAAACAGCTAAAGAAAAGGTGAAAGAATTAATTCAGTACATGTCATTGTCAAGCACTAGCAAGAAGAAATGCGAACCAAAGTATAGTACCATAAGGGACTGGAAACCGGTTCAAGAGGTAGTATTCCACGACGGACATGGAAGCCGAGAACATCATTGCAAAAGTGGCTGTAGCACTTGAAACCTATCATACTTTCACTTCAGGAGGTGTTCTTTATGGAGAAAGCATAACTAGCTAACATATATATATTAAACAATTTGGGTGATGTGTACCTGGGGAGGGATGCCGAGCTCCAAAAACAGTGGCCCCATGATAAAGCCACCTCCAAGACCTAGAAGACCACCAACGAGCCCCGCTGTAACACCAAAGAAGCAGTATATGCATAGTTGATGGAATTTCAGGGTAGTTTGTTCAGTTCCCTTTGATGATAGAACCCTCTTCCCATTCATCAGGCCCAATGCTTCGTACATAGTCACTCCTACTGATACTGGGATCTACATTAAACAAGCAGAGAGATTTATCATAGTGTATGGTCACAATTGTTTGAATACAGCCATCCATCATTCACATGCTAATGACACAAATCAGCAAGATACGATAAAACAAGGACCTATAATGAAAATTGGTCCCTATAGAGGAGTCCATAGTGCAAAATACAACTTTGCACATAAAAATGGAAGCTTAAGATCACATGTTAATTTGCATGAGAACATATATATGTCACTCAAAGGTTTGAATCTGGAAGTTTGAGTAGTTTCAACTTTTTTTAGAGTTCAGTCAAAAGACAGGAGTTAATTCATAAATCTGATCACAAGTTATGGTTTTGACACCATATGCTTCAATTTTTTAATTTATTTTTTTGGCAAGGAAAATCATAAGTTTCAGGTATCAAGAGTTCAGAAGATCAACAAAAACATGCAAAGGTAATTCGTACAACTGATATAAGATAGATATTTAAACAGAAATTTTAGTGGTTAAATATCATAGGGTTTGTATAGTATGTATAATATAGCAGCATGAATTGTTCGTGTACTGGGGTGAAACAGGCACAGCAATAATACCTGGAGAAAGTTCAAGACCCAGTACCACGTGGAGCAAGTTGAAGTGTAGTTCTGTAAAAATAAGAACAGTGGATCATTAGATAAATTAAATAAACAATAGTCCTAAGCAATATAGTGATAGCATCTGTATGTATCGTCTAATTAACCGAGAAAGTAGGCCTTCTCACTTTCTCAGATGTGTCATCAAAGCAACACAGTGATCAGTTGTATATATTGATTTAATTCCTATCGTTTACGAATGAATTGGGGTCCCAAAGATCATTTTCACTTCTGAAGTCTACTGTTACATATTGATATCAAGACATATTAGCTGAACATTATTATGCGGTAAAGACAAAAGAACTCCAAGAGAGAAGAAAGGATTGCTACAGAGGCAAAAAAAAGCAACAGGAAAGCAAAGAAAGAACCATACAAATACATGCAGAGTTACAAAACAAGAAAACAAATGGTGAGAAGCTGAAATTTAGATTAGGCTGACATTACAATGATATTACCATTTAGGCTTCTAGTATGGCATTTTGATCCTCACCTTTGTGATTTGAATCGCAAGAAATGCTAGCCACACAAACGTGAGAAGACCAAACTCCTTCCAGTAAATGTTCTTCACAAGTGATGGCTGAAATATTGGGAAATTGTAGCTTTAAATCCTTGTGAGTGATATTTCCAACAATTGTAAGGGATCGTGTATACTTTCATGAGATGTTTACCGCTTCATCTGATTGGATTTTTGCATCACCTGCAGCACCTGGTCCTGTAGGAAGTGGTGCATACTCTGGTTCCTCACCTGAAAGGTTGGCAAGTATAAGAAATAATATATGAATTTGGTGACAGATGAGCAGCACATTGTTTTCTAGCCCTCTTACTGGTTTGTTCCAACCGTTTTGCAATCTCCTGGAAGAAATTAAAATAGTCACATCAATATACCAGAGAAGCAAAGAAAAGAGGAGATACAGAGTCAATGTTTATAAAGATGACTAGATAATCGTGAAACATTACCCTTTTGACTATGGTCTCTTTCTTCCATGTCTCAACACCTTTCAGAAAAGCTTTAGTTGATGTGCCTACCGTTTAATTAGGAGAAGCAAACAAAGGTCATTCATGAGAAAGGGATAACCAAAATACCAAAAGTAGCAGTTTAGGAATAAACTGAGCACCTAGGAAAAGGATTATCAAGAGAACTGTGACCAGCCAGTCAGGGAATATAACATTGAAAATAACGCCAATGCTGATTCCAAGCATTAGCATAGGTTGGATTAACAGTGCTAGATCATAGTCGATCATCGGCATATCCAAAGTCGGATGTTTCAGCTTGAGATTGTAGTACACAGTTGAGACCGCTGCACCCGTGATCATACCTGTCCCATAGAATACAAATCTCAATTATACTCGCTGAATTAACAGTCTCAATTAATTTACCAAACTACCATTGCGATTAAATATTTTTATAATATATATTATATTTTATTGACACTCGCATAGCTGGTCGGCAACCAGATTTTTCTTTCTTTTGTACTAAGCTACTATAACAATGTCAACCAACAATTTGAGTAGATACATCCATACAGGTAATTAGGTGAGGCATAAATGAGTTCCTACAGAACAGGAATGTATATACTGTCAATAAAGAAGCATACCAGATAATCAGTATGCAAGTGGGAAAAAAAGAGAAACAAACGCATCACATACATGCAGAGAACTGCATTACTTGGGCCACTGCAAGAGCCTTGCTAACTGATCATCCATGTTCGCTTTTCATCTTGTTAGCTACCTTTTCTTAGGAAACAAGTAAACGTGGATTTTGCTTATATTTAAGTGCAAGTAAGCCAGACAAACGCAAAAAAGGTGTAATCTGTACGCACATGAATCTATGGCTAGCAACCACCACAAGTATCTGTCTAGCCCAAAAGGAAATTAGAAATAAAAACATCAACAACCAGTTAAGGAAATCTAAGTATTCTAACTCCTAGTTTGGCAGAGTCCAAATTTCCAAGAAGAGGAGGACAAACAAGATTCCTCAAAAAGAGGTGAACTAATGCACGCATGAATCAATCATTAACGGCACAACATACTAAACAAAGCATGGCAAATGAATTGGTAGGGACAGCATGAGCAAATTCTTTAAGAGCATGCACAAAAGAGGAATCTCCTAAGGAAACAGACAGATTCTCACACTTGGACATGGCAGTGGACGACTTGGGATCAAAACCGATAATCAAAGTCAGCATCGGCACGAAAATCCCGCCGCCACCAACGCCGCCGACGCTCCCGAACGACGCGCCGAAGAACCCGATCAGTGACCCCAGCACCATTTTCCATCCAAATTCCATCGGCTACAGCATGTACAAGTTTCACCAGATTAGCTGCATATTCAGAAACACTACAGAGTACAAACCTATTTAAAATAAATAAATTTAACCAAGAGGATTCAGTTCCATGGTGCATGGCTGAAACTGAATCGCAGGAGCCGAGCACTGAAAAAAGTACAGTAGCCCACATCTCATGTCTGAACAAAGAGAAGCAATTTTTATAAGATGAAATGCTCAAAAAGGTGTGGTTTGTTCCGTAGGAGTACCGGCCAAACGTGCTGGTAGGAATTCCCATCGCTCCGCCACATGAAATCGGCAATCTTGTTGAGGAGGCTGATTTCCTCCTCCGGCGCCACCACGGTGGCGGCGGCGGCGGAGACCGGCGAGAAGCCTCGGTCGGCGGCGACGACGACGACGGCCGCGGCCGCACACGCGGCGCCGAGCGCGGCAATGGCGTGCCGCATCCTCCTCCCCATCTCCCGGCCCCCAAGATAGGCAACCTTTTTGCACCGCTTTCCTGCACCCAAGAAGAACAGGGGAAAAATGGAAATTTGGTGAGAGCGTGCCTTCCCTTGGTGGTGCTCGGAGCCTCGGAATTCACGGGACCAAATGCTTTCGGGTTGGGGAAACGTACAAATACGGAGGCCGCGCGACACTTTGCTGGATTCCTGGTGGGTTTCTTGGGTGCACAGGACAGGGAAGACAGCAGAAGCCGCGGTTTCCGATGGTTCGGATTGGGAAAGGAAGCGGAAGAAATTCGCAGGAGCTGGACACAATGCGAAGGTAATGGCACGAACTGGGATGTGGAGAGAGGGAGAGAGATAGAAGGTGTGAAGGAGGAAGGCGACGAACTCGGGCCAAATTTAGAGGGGCGTGGCGGTTTGCATATGCCCACTCGACAAAGACAAAATTACGAAGCGGTGCGTTGAAAATTGCTGAAATTGTGATCCAGATTCATATAAGACTATTTCAGTATTTTATATCAAACTTTGAATCTAATTTTTTTTTCAGGGTCATGATGGTACTCCCTCCGGTTTTCTTTACTTCGCGGTCTGGGTTAAGTCACTTTTTGTCAAATTTAATCAAGAATATAAAAAAATTCAACATCTATATAATACCAAATACTTATAATATGAAAATATACTTTACGAAGATTATAATACTACACATTTTACTTTGTGCATGTTGATATTTTCTAAAATATTAAGTTAATTTTTATAAAGTTTAACTTTAACTAAACCCACAATGCAAAGTAATTATGAACGGAGGAAGTATTGTGCATAAATACTACTCCATCTATGCCAATTAGATGTCATAGATTTATATATATATATACAGTAAAATGTATTTAGATACATTCGTATTTAGATAAATCTACGACAAGTAATTTATTATGGAGATAGTAGTTTATGAGTTATCACACAGAAAGCGGAACTCATCTAGATACCAATAAGAAACCATATGTCAAAGTTCGAGGAAACAGTTGGAAGGCCCAAGTTGATAAAACAATATTGTTTGTACTCTATACATTAGTAATGATTTTGTTTTGATGCTAAACGACGAGATCTGTCCAGCTTCCTCTTTTCTAGAGTTTAGACCCACTCCTCGCATGTGATGCCTACACATCTTGCTTCCAGCTTTTATGACAAAATAAATAAAAACCATGTCTATGGTAAAATTAGAATATTTCTACAGTACCGTGGTGTAGACTATCAGTGGCAGACGAGGATACTACATGCTAGTACATTTCTTTCCAAAACGAGTAACAATGTACTAACATCCATGAAAATTCATATTTAAACCAAATAAGGTGAACTTAGGCATATGCTGCCCCCAAGCCCCAACATCAGCAATAATTTTGTTCCTATTCTCGATCCTTTTTTTGTTTAGGTTGCTCTCCACATATGCCAGGTGGTTATTCTCCTTGAAACAGACTTTCACCCCGCTTTATAAATAAAGCCACAACGGTCGAACCGATACAAAGTGGTGAGGGATCCCTCTTACAAAGCAGATCAAAGATACACAAGAAACACAAGGGAAACAAACACCGGAGACACCTAAACCGGCCGAGGGGAACCGAAGCTCCACGACTACGCCCTCAAGAGGGTAACGACGCACCCACGCCGCCGTCGTCGAGACCAAAATGGTTAAAGGATTTCGCTCGGAGCCCTACGTGGATAAAGTACCCGCAACGACGCCCTCAAGAGGGTAACGACACCCGCAGGCATCGCCGTCGTTGGCGTCGAAACGCTGAGCTTTCGCTCAGAAAAACCTTCACACCACGCACGGTATCTCAGGCCGCCCGTCGTCGCCTAGCCAAGCAACCCATACACGATCTGGGAGTTGTCAATACCGAAGCGTCACCAACACCAAGAATCCCCACCGCCCGCTCCTCACCATCCACATGACCAAAGAGCAAGGCCACCACCACCGCCACGTCGCCCGCCGTAAGGCCGCCTGCATAGTCCACCTTTCGGAGCCGCCGCCCCGACATCCACGAGCTCAAAACAGAAACCGATAGACCGTACAACGAAGATCCACCGGACTGGATGAGAAGGGCCGGCAATGTCGAACAACATGAGAGGCATTGCAGGCACTAGGAGGAGATCTATCCTCCACCGCCGAAGGCGGTCGCCGACCGGACGTGACAGTTAGGGCATGTCAGGCCCCATGAGCCCAACTAGCCCCTACCATCACGCTGCAGCGTTGTGTCCGCAAAAGCCCTCCGACTGGTGCCCCGGCCAGGGGATCGGCCAGGAGATCCGATGCAACCACCGGCGCCGGCTCCAGGCAAGGCAGGCCCAGCTGCGCCCATCTCGCGCTGATCACGATCTGGGCATGGCCCCGTGGAGCCCAGATCGGGCCCGCAAGCCCATCGAGATCTTGCCGCCGAGGAGGGTCAGATCCGCCCGCACAAGGCCACCGTCGTCATCTTCCGACCGCCACCCCGCCGTCCAAGCCGCTAGCGCCGCCGCGCCGTCCGTCGTTACCCGCGCCAAGCCCGCCTCCTGAGTGCACCGCCGCCGGCCGAGAGATCCCCGCATCTCTCTCCTAGTGCGCGGGTAAGGTCATGGCCGCCGCCGCCGGCACCACACGAGCTTTGTCCGGTGGCCTGCGCCGACGGCGGCGGTGGGGGGAGTGGAGACTGGGTGCTGAAGCTTGGGATCTGGGAGTCGCCCGCCCGTCGCCCGCGGGGAGCGACGAGACGGGCCAAAACGTTTTTTTCACCTCGATGCTCAGCCCCAGGTGGTTATTCTCGATCCTTTGTTTGCTTTTAAGTCGTTTTCACTCACATTTTTTTCGGCACCTATGCATATTCTCGTAGAGTAGATAGAGCCAAAGCAGCACTCCAGTACCACTTGAGTCCTCGCAAAGGAGAAAAACCTTTTTTTTAACGAGGATGGCTTTTATCAAGTTGTCGTCATCACCCAGTCCGTGGACAGCTACTTTTATTTTTGTATGCTTTTCGTGCTTGCCTCTTATTCCTGGAACGAGTCGGCCACAAATTCAAGCCACGATATGTGAGATGCATTTCTTGGCTAGGAACAATGTATGTATGTAGTCTTGGGTTAAATTGTAATATTTCTTATTCTTAGCCATGTTTGTTCATATTTTTTCAAAGTAATGCTGCAAGTTCAAATGTTATATATCACGATGAAGTACATTCATATCATGGTCACCTGGACGGGATCCAGAAAATAAGAAATAATTGGAGCCTTGGATGGTTCCCTCTGGATATTATCGATGACCATCACTCACCGCTCATCGCCACATGGACGGCACTCAAAAATCGATAAGATTGCACGGCTAAGGCGCCGTTGGACCCACCTCATCCTTTGTTTCTTTATGTGATCCACGTGCTGCTACACAATTCCGTCAAATTATGTAGGCTCTCCATCACTCAATGGACACATCACTTATCAGCATGACAAGCTTGTGTTCGTCCCTTTCTGCTTTGCAAATAGGGCCTATTACTTTGCAAATAGGGTCTATTACTAGTAGACTAATATGTAGAGATCATTACCAAAACTATATATCCTACACTTGATAGCGTCAGGGAAGCACTATTGGTGGCGCCAACACAACTTGTCGATCTGTTGGGTGCCCGCTCTCAATACTGCCGGCTTAATAGAATTTAGGTTATTTTTTATAAGAACATATTTCTACCACAATGTATTCATAATGCTCATGTAAGAATTTAAACTATGAAATTACATAATTCATACAACAATTCAGATAAATTAAAATTCAAGAAGCTCCACTTAGATGAAGACTCTCATGTGGTGTTTCTTTTGAGCGCCTATAAATGCTCTATTAGATCATCTTGAAGTTCACAAATTTCTTGATGCATGCCAAGAAAATCGGCTAACTCGGCTGGCACCTCGTGTTCAACTTCAACAAGAGGGTCTTGGAAACTCATACGGCTAGTCCTCATTCACTACAGCAACGCGCTCTCTTTTGATAATTATGTTGTGCATGATCACACAAGAATTCATGACCTACCATGTCTAAGATGTCGACATGTAAGAGCAAGATTGACAATTAAAACGAGTTTGAAGCATATCAAATGTCCACTCGATATCCTTTTTACAACTCTCATGGCACCTTAGCGAACCAAGATTTTTGCTAACCAAGAGGTTTGGAATTGTCTTCATAAATGTCGACTATTTTGGATAGCTGACATGGGCTAGCTAGTACTCTTTGGTGCATGTGTGGCTGTTGATCTCATAGTTTACCTCTTGAGCATGGTCTTCAGCGTCTTAGAAAACATCAAAGATCGCTGCAGCCCGATGATATCGTTGTGCGATCCCACCATGCTAAAGAAAGTGTTTCAAATCTACATGTCATAATCTCTCACAACTTCAAATATCACGTTGCACTCTACAGTATTAACTTTTAATAACCCTTGTCAAGTAAATGGACAATTTTTCCATCCTCAATGCATGCAATCGATGCTTCCAAGCATCCATGAAATCCTCTTGCTTTGTTTTGTGCTAGGATCCGAGTTGTGTATTCTTCATTAGGTGATGTTAAATAGATCAGTCCAAACACTACGACCACATCCAGTCAAAACTTTCAGTCTAAAAGTACGTGGACTCAATCATGCGTAGATAGTCATCTTGTGTATCTGATGATCTCCATAAGCACGACACCTCAGATACGTGCATTTATGAACCAATGTGAAACCAACCAATTCGGCATAGTCCTTTGCACATGAAGTACTCATCATAACTTTTCACACCACACATTTTTCATGCACAACTCCTTGGTCATCCTAAATCACCGCCTAAAGTCCTTAGCCATAATGTAGGTTGGTCGACAAAATAGTCAGCCCGAAGCATCAAACACCTTCCACCTAATGCCAGTCCTTGTTCTTCCTCTTCCCAACACTAGAACTCCACGTCGGACGTCATTCACCCTATTGTAAACAAAGAAGGCAACATATGAACAACTTTTTCATCATAGCAGGTTGTATCGGCTTTGCCTTGTAGCAATTGTGCCATTATCATCTCATCGTTGCTATCCATAGTATATGAAGCAAACTAAGCAATCAAAAAACAACTAAACATTATCAAATTATATCCAGAAGAAAATCTTGAAAACCAAACCTAGGAAAATGGTCGAACACCTTATGTGCCAAGCGGCAGGTGGTCTCGACCGGAGCTGTGTGTGAGTGGGCTAGTCAACGAGCCATGGTCGAGGGGAGAGATAGAAGATGTGGTGGCCAAACTATTGGCGCGTCAAAACAGGCGCGACGTTAGCGACGATTCGTGGTGGGTGGGAAGAAAAAGAGTGCACGAGAGTGATGATCTAGGGCGAGCGGAATGGTTGTGTCACTGCCAGGGTGGCACCGCTGCCCAAATCCTACATGTCACGTGTCAGCTCTATCAAGCCATTCCCTCTGGGTCAAGGCCGGCGTGGGAGTGGCAGACACAATATTGGGCCACCCACAGTGCCGGTAACTTATTGGGGGTCGCCGCCAGGAACCCTTTTCTTCTCCGTCGCTCCAGTAGCCTAGAGGACATACTCTCGTAGTGTCAAACTCCAAAACAAAATACTACATTTTTATTTAATTAACACTCTAAGGGCATCTCCAGCGGCCCGATGCATTTGGATCGTGGCCGTCCGAATCGTACCAAAAATGACCGGGCTCTCGAAATACCCAGCCGAGTGGCCCGACGCATTTTGACTGCCCTGTCCACGGTGATGCAAACGCGGCCCAAATTTGGGTGTGGTTTACATCGTCAGGACCACGCAAGGTGTTTGCGCGCTGCCCTCTTGGCAGTGGCGCCAAAGGTCACTTTCCCTCCTGCCACTCGCTGCAAAATTTTGCCCGCACTCTAGTGAAAACCCTCGCCCACTGCCGATGGAGGATACCCCACCGTAGACCCGAGCACCGACGCCATCGATGTAGCCCCTATCGTGCCCACTTCACCCACGGCCAGCACGGCTACCACCACGGCCATCACCAAGCTGAAGGCCAAGGTGAAGAAGGAGTGGACCACAGCGAAGAGGGAGGTCCAAAAAGCAAAAGCGGTAGGCACGCCAGTTCACCGAGAGGACAAGGAAAGCCGAGGCGCTTGCCACCGCCTACGAGTAGGAGAAGCGGGAGCGCCTCCTCCTCATGCATGCTCGGGTACAAGCCCATGAGGCCATGAGGATGCAGGAGATGCTCGGCGAGATCAGGACCGAGGCCGTCGCCAGCGCGACCTCGAGCAGCTCGATCCCGTCTCACGCTCTACGATCGCCGATGCTGCACAGTTGCCCTCGACGCCTGGGATGGCCACGGTCCATACTCTGCATGTCCACGCGCCGACCCGGCTTGGAGGGACGTGATCATCATCGTCGGAGCTCGGGTTGCTACAGGACGACACCGCGCCACTGGCCATCGACCTCAACTGTACCCCTGCGCCTATCGACTCTGCCCAGGCAACGTGACAGCGACCTTGGGATGCGCTGCCGGTAGCTATCTTGCCTGTCAACGTCCTGTTCAACAAAATGCCCACTCCGACCCTAGATAACTCGGTATAATCACGTTCGTTTGTAACCTAGAATGTGTCATAAACATCAAAATTTAGCATAGGAGTTCTATTCCGAGGAGAATGAGCCCTACATGCTTGACATGATCAACAACGGCGGCTATGTCTTCGGCCAATCCCCCGGCCTTCTATGTCGATGGCCAAGAGGACGAGGAAAGCGAGAACGAGGAGGACGCTGTGGCCGACCCGGATGGTGATGTTTCGGACATGGCGGTGGACCGGCCACCGCAACGGGCACCACCACCGCAACCAAGAAGAAGAAGATATCAAAGAGGACCGCTGGCTATACACCAAAGGAGAACGTGTGTCTTTGCCAGTCTAGGCTTGCAATTAGCCAAGACGCCATTTTCGGCGCCGAGCAAAAAGGGAAGGCCTATTGGAAGAGGATGACCGTCGACTACCACGAGCACCTGCAAATCAAACCCCTCAAGATTCATAGTGACCACGGCCAAGTGTCCATTCAAAAGAGATGGTCCCTCATCCAACAAGAGACCAACCCAGCGAGCCAATATGCAGCGGGTCGTTGGGCAGCCTCCGACCTAAACAATCAAATGGAGAGGACACAGGCTAAAACGTGTCCGTGATCCGACGCATCAAATCGGACACGATTTGCGTCCAATATGCGTCGAACCGCTAGAGATACCCTAACAAGGAAACCCGAGCAAAGAAAAAAAGAAACACATGGAGTACTCTAGGGATTTTCAGCCACAAACTAAAGGGTGGTACACGTGAAAACAAAACTACGGGGCAGTACAACTGGCCTGGACCCCGGAGGCCGGAGCAACTCTGGGGTGCACAGGATCTATCGGCAATAAAGGACAATGAAGCCAACTGAGCACCAAAGAATCCAAGATTTCTTGCCTGGACCACGGAAGTTCATGTCAAATCACCCGCGCGTCCACACGTGGAATTACAAAAATATAAGCAAGAAAAGATCCGGAGCTTGAGCAGATGGACGGCCCCGATCGACCCGATCTCAGATCCGAGAAGCAAGATGCAGGGTTTTGCGCTAACGTCGGGAGATGTTAGACTAGGGTTACTACTTGCAATAAGTTAATAACATGCTGTGAGTGACTGTGATCCAGATCGGATCTTCTGGTACATGCGCATCGGCCCCATTGCAAATCTCGATCTGCAAGAGCATGCGTGACGGGGCCCGATCGATGGCAGATGGGCAAGTGCCACCAGCTCGATCGAACCTGGAGCAAGTAGCACACAGACAGCTCTGGCAGATCTACGTATTAGCAAGATACAGTAGTACTAGTACGTTTGTCTGCCAGTCTACCTCCGAGAGCCATGTTCATTTATTCATGCTGCCTAGTACTATACTTGAGTTCACAGATCAACAGTTTCATTAAATGACTTGTTTCAAGAAAAACAGTTCCATTGAATGCGAGATCCAACCAGCAACGACCACGTAATGCGCACGAAACAGTTAAAATTCAAGAAATTTCTAACAGGAGTGGATTGATTTTTTGTACTATGAAGATCTACACTGAACCCACGGTGTAAGCAGAGATGCTCCAGCGTGGATCACGCTGCGCTGCCCCTGCATCAGGACAAACAAGAGGGTGAGTCAGCTACATGCTGGCGTGGCAAGCCTCGCAACACTATGCGTATGCATCAATCTGAAATTCTGCAGATCAGATAAGATAAGCAGTAGGCTGCTCAGTGGAGTCTGAATTATGAGAATTTCAAGTGAAATTGTGAAACATGGAATTGCTGAATCCTTATCCCCGCTACAAGCAAATGCCAAATCGTCCTGGCTTTCCAGGAAAGAGACATGCGCATCGTGTAGTGCGCAGGCACAGTCGAAGATCTGAATGACATGTTATTAAAAAAAAGATGAATAACATCAGCAACCGGGCCGTGGTGATCGTGGTCTTCCCTTTTTTTGTTTGGGAGAAACTTTGGATCTCAAGCCGCGAAGTCCGCCACGAATGATGCAACAGCATGACCAACAGTTGCAAGGGGCCATGCAACAGCACATGGTTATAATTTTTTTTACATCTTTTTAAATTTTCATGTTGAGGGCTGAGATGGCAAACCTTGGGGAAATGGAGCAGGGTTGCTGGTGGATCCAATCTTGGCGGTGCTAGGCTGCTAGCTCCATGTATTGTCCACTTATCATCCCTGTTCACTGTCATAATCATGGCATGTAGTGGTAGAGATCATCATTTCAGTGGCACCGAATCATTCACTAAGCATGCTAATAATCCATACCTTTTCTTCAAAGGCTACCCTTTTGTGTTGGCCATAGGCCATAGCAATGGCATTGGATTCTCCTTCCAGGCTTCACCAAGATGATGTGGATGGCTGCTCAGCGGTCAAAACTGGAACACAAAAACATGCCTGCAAGGAACAACAGCTTCAGAAGAGTACAAAATTTTGAGCCAGAACTTTTTTTTAAAAAACCTTTCCCTATCAGATTTATGACATATCTTACACATGTGCTATAGATCGAGATGGCGAAGTCCACTCTCCAGTTCTCCATCACCTGGCTGTGACAACGCTGTCCACGGCAGCACACTGACTATTTCTTTATCGTGATTGCACCTTTTCGAGAGTAAGCATGGTAATAATCTGAAGATGCATATAGATCCAGAATCTTGGCAACTTTTTCCCCAGCTGCTACCAGTGTACTCCCTCCGTTTCAAAATATAAAATGTTTTAGATTTGTGAAGCAAATGTATCTAGACATGTTTTAGTGTTTATATTCGAGTGAACCTACACACTAAAAGATGTTCAAATACATTTGCTTCACAAAGCTAAAACATCTTATATTTTGAAACGGAGGGAGTATGTCATTAGCAGACATAGCCGCGTGTTAAGAAACGATGATAAACTGTCTTGTCACACAAGAGACCCAGCAGGAACGGCAACCAGTTCAAAGTGACTGAACACTGGAAGCAAGGACAATAATGTAGCCTACACTACGGCCAAAGCTTCATGGCCTCATTAGATAGTGACACTCGTGACCCTTCTCAATAATGCTCTGCCAACCATGCTAGTTAAGCCCGCGGTGAACATAGTACTACACAGATTAATAGTACTAGTGTACCACAGTAATGTAATTGTAATGCAGCAGGCCTCGTTTCTCTGCACAACTGTTTTATGTCCCCCCCATCATAATCTCATGGTTTTGCTATCTTACATTTGATAGTACCACTATCTTCGTATAAGCTCATGAGAGGGACACTTTTTGAGGTTCTAATACAAGAAGGAACCAACCTCTTGCACTTACATGCCTGTTAATAAGGTAGAGATTCTGTTTGTAGTTTCAAATGGTTTCAAACATCTACTAAGTTCCAACTTAGGATGTAAGTTGTCCAATGATTACACTGGATATTCTGCGCAAGATGGTCTATTCAACGAGGCAAAAGGTTCACTTCATAACAGGGGAGTGCCTCAAAATTTCAGTTCAGGGAACAAGGAAATCCAGGTAACCAATAGGCTAAGGATCTTATCTTTCCCAATCAGATTTGCGACTTATCTTATACATGTGCTATAGATCGAGAAGGCAAAGACCACACCACATCAGACAAACCTTCATGCGAAGGCTGGTGGCTACAGATTGCAACTAATTCCAGGATGGCAAGACGCCCCACTCTCCAGTTCTCCACCACCTGTGACAAAACTGTCCACAGCAGCACACAGACCATTTCGTTACCGTGATTGCACACTGACCATCCAACCCAGAATCGTGGCAACATTTTCCCCAGCTGCTACCATTGTATATCATTAGCAGACATAGCCGCGTGTTAAGAAACGATGATAAACTGTCTTGTCACACAAAGGGACCCAACAGGAACGGGCAACCAGTTCAAAGTAAACTGAACACTGGAAGCAGGGACAATAATGTAGCCTACACTGCGGCCCAGCTTAGGTAAGCTTCATGGCCTCATTAGACAGTGACACTCGTGATCCTTCTCAATAATGCTCTGCCAACCATGCTAAATAAGCCTGCGGTGAACATAGTACTACACAGATTCATCAAAGCAGTTGTTGGCCGGTCGGCTCATGTGCCTCAATAGTACCAGTGCACCAAAGTGATGTGATGCAGTAGGCCTTGTTTCTCTGCACAACTGTTATGTCCTCCAATCATCATCCCATGGGTTTGCTATCTTGCATTTGATAGTACCATTATCTTCAGATAAGCTCCTGAGAGGGATACATCCTTGAAATTCTAGTACAAGAAAGAACAAGGACCAACCTTTTGCACTTCTATGCCTGCCAATAAGGCAGAGATTCTGTTTGTAGTTTCAAATGGTTTCAAACATCTACATAACTCCAACTAAGGATGCCAGTTGTCCCATCATTGCACTGGGTTCTCTGCACAAGATGGTCTATGCAACGAGCCAAAAGGTTCACTTCATAATAGGGGAGTGTTAATTTCAGTTCATGGAACAAGGAAATCTAGGTAACCAATAGGGGCTCATCCTAAGGATCTTACCTTTATCCACATACCAGTACTGCTGACAGCCACATATATTTGAGATAGATATCTATATGAGATGAAAACATATTTAATATTGTCTAAATTTTCTTCCTCTTTTGTCAAGAATAAAAATAAAAATAGATAATAAACACCGTACAAATAACATCAAGTATTTTATATGATCAGATGAATTAATTTTTACACAATTTTTTTGATGTCATCACAGTATTTGCTACACATAATCATGTACCCAAAAGTCGTCTCAAATACTGCAAGCATAGGTGCTTCGATAGTCACATAATCTATTAATTAGAGGTAGCTATACAGATATGAGTTCTAGCACGCTGATGCTACAAATTACTAGTTCCTTAGCTGTCCTGAGTCTGAGTGGCAATGGAACAATAATCTTTTGTTAAGAAGCTCCAAACATCAGCATCATAGATGCTCACAAGTATTAGAGTTTGCACAAATGTACCACTCATTTCCAGTTAGTGTAAGTTGGTTCCCAGTAATCAGGTCAAGGGCTTAACTTGGAACCCTGGACAAAATATTTTCTAAATTAGTGCAAGGTGATTCCATTAATTGCAAGTTGAAGCTCTCATTCCATTGTGTTGATGCTACAAAATTAGTACCTTAGCTGTCTTGATTGGCTAGGGAAATACTAATTTTTTTTAAGCACCTCCAAACATCTGCATCATAGATGCTCTAAGTATCAGAGTTCACACAAATGAATAACTCGTTTCCAGTTAGTAAAAGTTGGTTCCCAGTAATCAGGTCAAGGGCTTAGCTTGGAACCCTGGACAAAGTATTTTCTAAATTAGTGCAAGTTGAATCACTCATTTCCAATTGAGATGTATGCACAAAGTATTTTTCTGAATCTCATACACAATTAAATGTTACCTATTGAACATTCAGCTACACGCTATCATCTAGAAAGCATGAGGCTCAAAGCCCTTTCTCATTTCTAATTTCATCCTAGTATCACTAATGCCCCCAAAAGTATATCACTGCAATCACACGCTAGCTTAGTTGGAAAAGCTCGTTTTAACCAACTAGCTAATACCATCTTGTCAGTATGGATTCTCCATGATCTCTCCTTGCTTTGTAGTCATTTTCTATGGGTAATCTCTCCGAACTCAATTTCAAGAAAAACCTCTTTATCATGGCAGTAGGTCCTTTAGATTCAACCACAACTATCTTTTGGCCAGATCAAGAGCAGTAATACTAGTAGTAGCAACAGACCTAAATCCATGTGGTGAGATTGTTAGATGACTTAGCTAAAATGATTTATCATCATCTGTTGAACCATAGAGTTCAGCATGTTACAGAAAAGACTCTTTAAGCATGAAAGCTACCTGCATGGCTGAAAAAATATCGGTAGTACTATTAAATGAGTGACTCCATGACTAAGACCCACCATGTTAACCCAATGCAACATTCTTCACACTTCAGTAACTATTTAATCTGAATAACCTTCTTTTTCATACCGAAACCAACCTTTTATGGTTTTCAAAACACTCCCTATGTTTATACATTCCATCATTCCATGGCTAAACTTTAGCATGAACACAGCAACTCAGCTAAACTTTGTAAAATTGTAATACCAGTAATACATATATGCTCTCGATACGAGCATCCTATTCAAGGCTTCTATTCACTTTGACTCAAACAATATGGTGTGATGTCAGGATATCAGCACTCCAATCTGCTAACGAACTTGCATATCTATGGTTTACGGATTTTTTTTCATGAGATTTGCTTGCAAGAGTGGTACTGTATACTGCAATGATGTTAGTAAGTATGCTACCCAGTTCAGTTCCTGACTTCCTGTTCAAACAGTACAATACAAATATTATGTTCAGAGCCAACAGAAGGTCTGTTTTTTTCCGACGATTTAGTGTCTTCTACTCCGACTTCATGAGTTCAACCAGTCAAGTTTCTGCAATGATGTCAGGAGTATTACTTTCCGACTTAGTGATTTCAAACCAGTCAAGTTTATGCAAAACTTCCCCTGGCATACCAATATGTTTATGAACTCTTTAAATAGAGTGGTATGAAACTTAGTAGTACTACTATTGTAAATTGTCTGCTCACATCTAACATTTGAATCATTTACCCTTCCTACAGTCCATATGAGAAACTGCATTTGCAGTTTGCCATTGCCAACACTAGCACTAATTTGAGCACAAATGTAGCACGAAAACAGCAGCAATCACCAGCAATGCAATAAGTAGTCGAATACCATTGATAGCTTAACCCTCATAGAGACTACATACTAGTATCATCTGATCTTACAAGCAAAAACTACATTGCAAATCAAACAAACAGAAAATGCTAGGGAAACAACTCATCAAGCATACAGAAAAAAAACTCACGCGAAATCTTCCACCAGGATCGCCTTCTTCACCGTCTCATCCTCCTCCTCCTCCTTCTCCCGCTCCCCTTCTTCCCTGATCCCCTCGACGCAACCCTTCTCCTGCCCCAGCTTCTTCTCCAGCTCTTCCCCGACCACCACAACCCTATCCTCCTTGTCTCCGCGCTCGACGACCACCACCTTGTCGCTGCCTCCTCCGCCGCTGCGGCCGACGACCACGACCTCGTCGGCCCCGCCCTCGCGGCCGGCCCCCGCGCCAACAAGGGCGTCGGGGATGGCCCCGCAGGTGGGTCCCGCGTCGTCCACGCAGCCTCCACGGGGCGCGAGGGGGGCATCTCCTTCATCGTCCTCGTCGTCGGAGAGGGAGAGGAGGGGGAGCCGGGACGAGACGGCCATGGCGGCCAGGGAGAAGGCCTCGGAGATGGACTCCGGCGGGAGCGCGCAGTCCTCCAGGCCCGCGTCCTCGAGACGCGGCGGCCGGATTAGCTCGCCGGAGCCGGCGAGGAGCCTGCCTTCGTCGGCCATTTCGTGCCTGCCTGCCACGTGAGCGGAGTCGTGGTTTCCGGAAGGCGCTGGGCTAGCAAAGTCCGGACGCGGGTTTTCGTTTCCCGTATGCTCGTGGGCGAAGAATATGGATTGGCTTTCGGGCAACTGCTCAGACAGTACCGGCCTGCCCGCCTGGCCTGTCAGTCTGTCACGACTCACGACGTTACACCAGGCCTGGCCCATGTCTGTTATACAAAACTATTCTCACTCCAGGATCTGATAAGTTTTTTTTAGCGAAATCATGGCACTTTATTGATCATAAATATTGTTCTTAATATACTGACCATCAGGCGGCTGCATTAGCCAAACCTGACGTCCAACACCACCCGAAACTGAAAAACGTGCTAATCTATGAGCCTCTGAATTTGAAGCTCGGTTTTCATGGCTGAAGGAAGCCTTGGACATCATGCTTGCGTCCGCCTTGACCTCCTCGAGTATCATACTGAAGCTGCTTGCGTACGGTTGCTCCAATGCGTTGATGACAGAGAGACAATCCGAAGCCACCGTGATCTGTTGAAGCTGCAAGTCCTGCGCCAGTGCCAGGGCCTCCCGGCATGCGAGTGCCTCTATAACAGCATGATCGGATATCCCTTGTATAGTCAGCGACGAAGCTCCTAGGAACTCACCAGAGCCGCTCCGGCAGACGACTCCAACAGCTCTGCCCGTTGTCAACTTCGCCATAGCCGCGTCCACATTGATCTTTGCACACCCGGCTTGCTGAGGGATCCAAATTGGGTGTGTCGGCTTGACATCGCTTCTCCCCGGCTTCCTTGTTGAGCCAACAATAGATAAATCCCGGAGATAATTCTCAATGAATAAATGCGTCGAGAGAGGACTAAAGATTTCTTCATGGATGATCTTCCTCCGTGCATACCAAATCGCCCAGAGGGTAACAACAACACAAGCAAAGTCATCTCTAGATAAAGTCTCCATCATTGTGAAGAGCAAAGTTATGCATTAGTCGGAAACGGAAATTCCTTTCCACGCCTGATATTGTTGTTCCGTTTCTGTTTTCACTTCCACCTAAAATATTCTGTTTTCGTTCCACATTTTTTTTCCACAGATAAGTCGAGAAGTTTTTGCATCGTTTTCATCCTAACGCACTACTAGGAAAACCCTCATAGGGGTCGACCTGTTGGTGGTGGACTGTTTTGGCGCCGCGCTACTATTACGACCAGTAGCGTGGAAAAACACGTCGCGGTACAATTATTGATCGGTTGGTGGCGTGACAGGATGATCCACCGCGCCGCTGATTAGTGGGCCCGACGATGCGCCAAACCCGGGTCGGAATGGTGGCGTGGTCTGGGTTTCAAGCGTCACAGGCACGGTCATAATGGTGGCGTTCTTGCCTCTCCGTGCCATGTGTGCGCGATCAATGGTGGCGTTGCAAAATTTTCCACGTCGGCATTTAATCGCACCTATCCCATGCTCGTCCCGTCTCTTCGTTCGCAGCTTTTTAGTAAAGGCGCTCGCTCGTGACTCCGCGCTCGCCGCTCATCCCATCCTATCATCTGCCGCCGTAGAGCGACACATCAATGGGCGCTGCCCTCTCTCCTCCACTCACCGACGGCTCGTATCTCGACGCTGGTATACATTCCCCACTCCGACGGGCGCCGACGATTAATACCATGGCACCATCCACCGTCCTCCCCCAGCTATATAAACACGCCCTCCTTGCCGGCAATGGAGCACATACCCTAGATCTAGATCAAGCGCCTCGCAGAACACAAACCCTAGATCTAGCCAGCCACCACGATGTCGCGCCGCCTAGCCACCACCTACACCAAGCTCCACCATGGTGTCCCTCCACCATCGGAACCCTCGTCTCCCACTTCGAAGTCCTCCAGCTACCTCGACGTGTTGGAGGACGATGACACCAACGCGAGCATGAGCTCGGAAGAGGAGGAGGAGGAGCCACCGCCACCGTGCGGTCCGCTGCAGGCCGTCCTACTCGGCTCCTTCGAGATGGCACACGGGGAGGCTTCTATGAGGTCGGTACACGCCTCGAGCAGACGAACGCGGCCATCGCCAGCCGCGTCGCCGAAATCTCGGTGGAGTTCGCCGCTAATGAGGCGGCCGCCAAAGCTAATGGCGGCTGAATGACGAGCCGCTAGGGAGCTCGAAGAGAAGGCGTCGTGCGACGCCGGTTACCCCGCCTGGCAGGTGTACTGGTGACAGCGTAGAGAGCAGGCCGAAGCGGCGATGATGGCAAAGAGGGCTGCGACGACGTCGGCTAGGAAGGAGGCGACGAACCAACCTTCCCAGCCGCGGGTCTTCGTCGACCTCAGCGACGACGGCCCCTCGACCAGCGGCAGCGCAGGCCATTAAAGGCCAAGAAGCCGGCTATTGGTCCCCGCTAACCTTAGCTCGGCGGCGTTGTTTCTTGCCGAGGAGGCAAGTAACAGCATCCCGACCCCCTTCGCTTAGCTGCTAGCGGCGCCCAAACTGCAAACACACATAATAAAATATATGCAAATTTGAATGAAAAAAAAACGTTGTTTGCTCTATTAGATTTGTATGTAAATTTGAATTGAAAAAAAAATGCATGTGTCAAATATTCGCCGCATCTGAAACACGCCGTTTTGGTCCCTACTAAACACATGATACTGTGGCGTGCGCTACCACACCACCGAACGCGCGATATGGTAGTGTGCCCTACCACGCCACCGAACGCACGATGTGGTGGCGTGGGACAGGTGCCACACCACCAGCATACATTTTAATGGTGGTGAGCAATGCCACGCCACCGTTATACATCAAACAGTGGCGTGAAATTGGTGAGGTGGCGGATCCGTGGTACTGGTGACGGTGGGGAAGTGATTCAAGATGTGGGTGTACGCCTCAAACGAGGAAGCTTCATATTCCTCGTGGACCTAGTCCTGGAAACCTGAAGCTGATGCCAGTTGACCTTGACCGAGGTACACGTCTTTTTAGTCGTGTGTTTGATTCGACACAGAAACTAGCTAGCTAGCCATGGCCAGAGCGAGCTCCCGCCTCCCTGCCCTCTTCCTGTTGTCCTGCTTCTGTTCCATGTCATCCATCCACGTCCGTTTTGCTGCCTCCTTGTCCTTGCAGCTCCCCTTCTCCCGCCCCACCACCATCCTCGTCTTCCCCGGAGCCGCATCCGTCGGTGGCAGCAGCACCGGCCGAGTGTCGTCGTACGCGAAGGAAGTACTGCCGCTATGGGGAAACCACACGGGCGGTATGGCAGACCTCACCACCAATTTCTCCTTCCATATTACCCCGTACCCGAGCGGCTCGTGGCTTCTCTCGGCGTTCGGGTCCATGAACTCTTCTGTACGTGAATTGGTGGAATCGAACTCCACCACGAACTGGAACGGCGACTGCTGCTATGTCGCCGTAGAGTTCAACACCTGCTTCAACCAGGAGAGGGACGCGCGCTACAGCGCGCTCATCGGCATGGACGTCAGCTCTACGGAGTACGCGGAGAGGACTTCGCCGAGCAAGAAGAACCTATCGTCCGTTCTCCTGCAGCTGCCCCCTGTTTCCTACCTTGCTTCCCACGCCGCGGGACGCTCCTTCGACTACGAATTCTCTCTTGGGATTAACACGACTGTTTTCTGTCTTGATTATGACCACTTCATAATCAGGGTACTTTTAGCAAAATTTGATGCTGCAGTGTGTGACATAACAATCCCTTCCAAGGGATCCAAGCTCCCATACGAGCCTAAGACGCGAAGATTGTTGCCCGGTAGTAAAAAAAATGCCCGGAGAGCAACGAGGAAAAAGCATGCTGCCATCCGCGGGAAGGTCACGCCGTCGTGGTTGGAGCAAGCAGCTGTCGCAGGTTCAGCTTTGGTCGGGTTCATCTGCGCCGTGGCAGGACTTGCGCTTTGCTGCATCCGTAGCAAGAGACCACGGCCGAAACCTGCATCTATCGAGCTGGAAGACGACGAGCACATCATAGTACAACCAGAGCTCCGGCGAGGACTGGGCCCCAGCGAGTTTGGGTACAGTGAGCTCGCCGCCGCGACGGACAACTTCGCAGAGGAGAGGAAGATCGGAAGAGGGGGATTCGGTCCGGTGTACCGAGGCTACTTGACTGACCAAGACCGTCATGTGGCCATCAAGGTGCTCTCACAGGAGCAGTCCGTGCAGGGTCTCAAGGAGTTCCAGGCAGAGGTCACCATCATGAGCCAGCTCAGGCACCGCAACATCGTCAAGCTCGTCGGCTGGTGCGGTCGCCGGGGAAGACTAGCCCTCGTCTACGAGCTCATGCCTGGGGGCAGCCTCGACACGCATCTCTACAGTCCTGACAGACACTTAACTTGGCGGCAGAGGTACTTACTTTCTGAAAAATTGAAGATGATGTCCAAACTCTGTACTCCACACGGTACCTCCAAAGGCACACGGACAGCAAAATTGCAGTTGATGTCTGAAAAACTGAACCTGAACTGAACTGCAGGTACAAGATCGCGCTTCAGCTAGGCTCAGCCTTGCGGTACCTCCACACAGACTGCGACCAGTGCGTCGTCCACGGCGACATCAAGCCAGCCAACGTAATGCTAGACGCGTCCGGCAACGCCAAGCTCGGCGACTTCGGGCTAGCGAGGCTCGTCGACCACGGCGCCGAGCCACAGACAACGCAGGTCGTCGCGGGCACCGTCGGGTACATCGACCCGGAGTTCGTCAGCAGCCGGAGGCCCAGCACCGAGTCCGACGTGTACAGCTTCGGCGTCGTGCTCCTCGAGATCGCCTGCGGCAGGCGGCCGGCGTCCGTGAGGCGACCTGGCCAGGCAGCCTCGGCGGCGCTGCTGGCGTCCGTCCGCGACATGTATCGCCGGAATGTGATCATCGATGCCGCGGACCGGAGGCTGGAGTGCGAGTTCGACGAGATGCAGATGGAGCGTCTGCTGGTGACTGGGCTTTGGTGCGCGCACCAGGACCCGTTGCAGCGGCCGTCCGTTGACCAGGCTGTGGATGTGCTACGATCTGAAGACGCCCAGCTGCCGGCGCTTGGAGCGATGGGGGGTTCTGATGAGGATATTAGCGCGTTGGAGGGACAGGCTTATGGCGATTTATCTGCCGAGAACTCTGCTTATTTGGATGCATCCAACGAAACTGCGTACCTTACTACCTGAGGACTCAGAGAATCAGTTACAAATGTAGGTTAGACTAATTGGAATGTTTCACATTTAGCTTTGACTAATAGTATGTCACATGTCATTTCTTCTTCTTCAATAAAAGACGCTTTATTACTTATGGGATTGACTAGACAGCAGCTAGCTGTTTTTCAATTCGGAAACGGACACTTTTTCAGCCATTCATTATATGACAACAACTAAAAGACTCAATGAAATTTATTTAGTACATCAATAAAGTGTCTGTTTTCATTCCCGGCAAAACAGACAGAAAATCACGATTGAGTTTCAACAGCTCTTTACATTCAACTTCCCATTTAGCTCAATTTAACGCCCTCAACATGCAACCTAAAAAAGGCCCAGTACAAAAATTCGATAACACTTGGCCGATCTTCTTATCCTCCAAGCAAAACAGCTCACGAGCAGCTCCGCCTTCACCCCACTCCTACCACGCAAAAAGCTTCCACCTTTCTGGAAGAGAGGATCGATCCACTCCCGTAACAAAAATGGAGGGAAAAGACGGGAAACAATCAGATCTAGGACTGCAAGCACAAAAAAAAGCAACAAATTACGTAAGAACACTTACTTCAGATTGAGACATGCTCAAGCCAAAGGTATGTCCCGTTTTCCTTTTAACACTATCTGAAGTAGGTAGAATACAAAAATCTGTCAGTTTAGAAACTAGGAATTACATTATATCTGAACTATCAAAACTCACTGCAAAAAAAAGATGCCTTGATGACAGATAACTGTTATTACACACTTGGCTTAATACCTACTAACTCTGCACTCCAAACTCACTAAAAAAACTGATTTGAAGATCCCACTAACCCCAGCACTGCTTCCATCCTAGAAAAACCTAGTGAAAACCTGATATGAAATTGCTGATAGCCAAAAATTACAAATAACTGTTGTGTAACACAATGATAAGCTTCGAATAATCACATAGGCTACTATAGTCTGGAAATCACCTTGCTTAAAAAGTCTGACAGAAGTGAGAATGACCGAAGGGACCTTGTATGACAGTGAGATCAATAGCTCAACTAGAGACCCACATTCATGTGTGAAGCTTATAATGAAACTCAAATAACAATCCAGTTTAGATAAAACTTTCACATAAATACACTTTGGATTTTTTTTCCCAATAAGATACTCCCTTTGTCCCGTTTTGATTAATGTGGTGAGAGAGGTAAGCTAGTACAAATTTCTACACAAATGGCGTTCATTAAATCGGAACAGAGGTAGTATATGCTACCTAAGAACAATGAATGATTTGTTGCCCCACTTTCAACCAAACTCAGTTGGGTGAATCAACCACTTGAGCATCACAAACCACTAAATAGTACCTTCACAACAACTGCAACATTTTCCTTCTCCAAGAACCGATCAACTGATTTCAATGCATTTATATGCCCCCAACAAACAGGAACATGCCTAACCACTAGATAGTACCCACATGTATTTCAAAATGAGCAAAACTGCAACAGAAAGTGAAGGAAAAGAAGATAAAAGTGATGAAATTGCCACACATAAATTCATGCTCATATAAACAAACATGGAAGCAAATTATGCCATTATATGAGAAGACGCATACCTTCAATGATGAATCAGCCTAGTTAGGGCATCAACTCAACTAAGCCCTATGCCCGCGATGACATTATCATCCTCAAAAAAAAATAAGCGGTGGCCTTGGTAGTTCATCTATTGGCAAACACGACACCGCCCCCATAGGTGTTTGCAGACAGTTAGGACATAATCGTACTAACAGTTAACAACAAGCAGGTCCGTAAAATCACAACTTATGCTAGACAAAAGATATGAAAACCCAACTTGAAAGTTGATTAGAAAATCCTCAGTCTACTACTCACTACATCATCTCCTGTATGATGCACACACTCGACCTCTTATCTCTCTCCCAAGCTATACAAACATAATCTGAAAATGATGCAAACAAATCAATAAGTGATTCTGGTGAGATAAAAAGCTCACCGTCGATGAAGGCAGATTGCTGCTCTGCCACCCCTTTGCTCTGATCCCCTTATTATCCCAACTAAAAACAAAAAGCTAATATAAGTTACTAAGAAAATTGAATGAACAACTGAGCAAACTAAAATGATGAAAATAAGAAAACAAACCGAACAAGAAAAATGAAGTCAAATGAGATAGAGAGCTCACAGTGGATGAAGGCAACTGCTGCTCCATCGGTCTGTTCCCCTTATTCTTCAACTTCTCTCTCCCACTAAAATCAATGACTGAAGAAACGATGTAAGACCAGTGCAACAAAACTCTTAAGAATAAGCATTTGACTATGAAGGATAAGACTGATAAGATCAAGAATGAATGAAGAATGAGATGAAAACTCAAGAAATAGGAAATATTGATCACTAGAATAAATAAACTTAACTAAAGTAAGGAAGGGTCGCAAACTAAAAAAAATAGATAACTGAAAAACTTATGAATGATGAAGTTTAAAGGAAGACTGAGGATGAATGGATGACTGAAACATCAGACTGAAAGGCTGAGGACAATCTTAGAGAGTTAATGTCTATATCAAAAAGAGGGAAATGATGAATTGATAAACTAAAGAAATTTAACACAAATGAATGATGGCTGAATTTGGAAATATAGAGAAATGAATGACTGAAAAGTTAATAACTAAGATAATGAGAGACTTAAGAAAAAGAAGGGAGACTTTAAAAAACTAAACAAAGATGGAATCAATAAATGAAAGAAAAAAAAGAACAGTGAAGAAAAAATGAGCTAAACTGAAAACTCGATCAAACCGACACAAAATTTAGAGACTAATAAACTGAAAGCTGAAAGACTGATAGTGATAAAGAAATAATGAAGAAAAATATGATAAAGGAATAAATATGAATGATTGCAAAATTGCAAACTAACACTGACACTAAAATATAACCGAGCCTTCAAAATAAATGAAGTACTGAAAGATTTAAAAGATATGATACTAACAAAGCTAGCAAAATAAGTGTGAGTAGACCGAGAGAATGAGTAGAAATAAAATGAATATTATTAAGTGAGCAAAAGGAACCAAGAGACTAAGAAACTAAATAAGTGTGATGAACATTATTATGTGAACCAAACTAAACTTATGCTTTATTTTTGCCTTAGAAAACTGAGACACTAAAGAAACTGAGATTTTAAAGGTAGAAATAAGAGAATAAGAAACTAATGACTGACCAAATGAATAAACCTGATGTAGTGATAACAAGAGGACTGGAAGAAAGAACTAAAGGATTAAGTAGGCTGAATCAAAAGACTGGACCTGATATAATGATAAAAATATATTGAGGCACTAAAGAAACCGCTAACGGAATAATTAAAAGACTAAGAAACTAAATACTGTACCATAAGACTAAACCTATTATAATGGTCAAAAGGGGATTGAAAGAAACAATTGAAGGACTAAAAACTAAGGACTGAACCAAAAGACTAAATTTGATAAAATGATAAGAAGAAAACTGAAAGAAAGAAGAACAACTTCTAGTCTTGAAAACAAGAGCGAGTAAATTAAAATACTAAAAAGACCAAAAAGTAGAGACTAAGAAAAGGAAAAGATGTAATGAAACATGAAAAAACTAAAAGAATGGAGAACAAAACTAGGAAGATCATACAGACTTAACAAAGATCAGGCCTAGTGATACATCCATTTTGCATCACTATTTTGTATCATAATTTACTATTATTCATTGATATATTTCACATTTAGAAATAATACTTATGTTGTTTCCTCTGTTTTTACATGTTTGATGATCATTGGAGGATTTGCTGCCGGCGTCAGGATTCTGCTGGAAAAAGGACCATCAAGACACCATATTTCGGAAGATCAGGAAATTCCAGAAAATACCAAAAAATTATATTTTACCAGAAGACTGAAGAAGCCGGAAGGAGAAGGCGAGAGGAGCAACAGGGTAGGCTCACCACTAGGGGGCGCGGGCCCACCCCTGGTCGCGCCGACCTAAGGTGAGGCCACCCTGGCTCACTTCTGCCATCGCCCCTTCGCGTATTTTATCGTCCCCGAAAACCTAAGTGAGGGGGGGGGCTCAGAGATAGACACCGCCGCCTTTGTGGGGCGGAAAACACCAGAGAGAGAAAAGCTGTCCGGCAGGTGATACGTCTCAAACGTATCTATAATTTTTGATGCTCCATGCTTGTTTTTACACCATTTGTATATTGTTTCGTTACACTAGGTGGCATTTTTATACATTTTCCGGAACTAACCTATTAACGAAGTGCCACAGTGCCAGTTTCCTGTTTTCTGCTGTTTTTGTGTTTCAGAAGTGATACACAGGAAATATTCTCGGAATTGGACGAAACAAGTTCCTGAAGTCATATTTCACGGGGAAGCTTCCAGACATCCGAAGACCTGACGGAGTGGGGCCACGTGGGCCCCAGACACAGGGGCGGCGCGGTCACCCCCCTGGCCGCGCCAGCCCCGTGTGAGGGGGCGTGGTCCCTCCTCTGACATCGCCCCTTCGCCTATATATACCCCCTGACGAGAAAAACCTAAGCACCCGATCAGTTTTCCAGAATACATCGCGATCCGCCGCCGCCGTCGACCCGAAGATCGGGAGGGTCCAGAAGCTCTTCCCGGCACCCTGCCGGAGAGTGGAATCACCACCGGAGGTCTTCTTCATCGTCATGCTTGCCTCCGGAGCGATGAGTGAGTAGTCTACCTTGGACTATGGGTCCATAGCAGTAGCTAGATGGTTGTCTTCTCCACCATGTGCTTCATATTTAGATCTCATGAGCTGCCTTACATGATTGAGATCACCGTTATGTAATTCTATGATGTTGGTTTGTTGGGATCCGATGAATATTGGTGTTTATGATTAAGTTGCTGTACTGAATTATATCTTTTGTTATCTCTATGTTGTTTATGATCTTGCATGCTCTCCGTTGTTAGTAGCTATCTTGGCCGAGTAGTTGCTAGTGACTCCAAGAGGGGGTATTTATGCTCGATAGTGGGTTCATGTCTCTATTTCACCTGGGGGAGTGACAGAAACCTCTAAGGTGGTAGATGTGCTGTTCCTACAAGGGAGAAAACAACATTCATATGCTCAAGGGCATATGCTTTGTTTACATTACACACTTTGCTTAATGCAATTATCTGTTGTTCGCAACTTAATACTTCTAGGGTGTTCGGATGATATCCCCGGGGGTGGATTATTAGTCATAGATGCAGTTGGATGGCGGTCTATGTATTTTGTTGTAATGCCCAGAGTAAATCTCATAGTGATCTTCTTGACATATCACGTTATCTTTATTCTATCAATTGCCCAACTGTAATTTGTTTACCCAGCATGTTATTTTATCAATGGAGAGACACCACTAGTGAACTGTGGACCCCGGTCCTATTTTAATCATATTGCAATCACCTGTTTACTTTTCCCGCACTGTTTACTTTACTCGCATATTACTACTGTTTTCCACTCGATACACTCATAACCTTTGTTTCAAGCAAACCGGTGAGATTGACAACCTCATCGCAAGTTGGGGACAAGGTATTTGTTTGTGTGTGTGCAGGTTCCACAAACACCTTCAGTCGTCACCGTCTCTCTTCTTCAAGATCGACATTAAACCTTGGTTTCTTAACTGAGGGAAAACTAGCCGCTACACTCATCATACCTTTCTCTTGGGGTTCCCAACGGGCTGGTCATCACCATGCACAAGGACTTACTGCTCCCACGTCAACTAAACGCCACAGTCTTTTCTGGCGCCATCACACGAGTAGCAGCTTCTTTTCTGGCGCCGTTGCCGGGGAAGAGAGAAGACCTCTGCGAGGGGAGTTCTTCGCACACACATTCTTTACTTTGTTATTTGTTTTGCTTTACTTTATTTTATTTTACCTGCATTGTTTTTTTTTATATCAAAAACCAAAAAAAAATAGAATCCTTGGTAGCTGTTTTTACTTGTTTACTTTTGTTTTGCTGAAATGGGTACTCCTGAAAATACCAAGTTGTGTGACTTTGCTAGCACGAACAATAGTGATTTTATCTGCACTCCTATTGCACCAACTGTTCCTGCTACCACTTTTTATGAGATTAAGCCTGCTTTATTGAACCTTGTTATGAAAGAGCAATTTTCTGGTGCTAGTACTGATGATGCTGCAGCTCATCTCAACAATTTTGTTGAGCTATGTGAGATGCAGAAATATAAGGATGTTGATAGTGATATTATTAAGCTCAAGTTATTTCCTTTTTCTTTGAGAGGAAAAGCTAAAGATTGGTTGCTGTCTTTGACTAAGAATAGTATTGATTCATGGGCTAAGTGTAATTATGCTTTTATTGGTAGATACTATCCTCCTGCTAAGATTATAGCTTTGCACAGCAATATTATGAAGTTTACTCAGTTTGATAATGAACATGTTGCTCAAGCTTGGGAAAGAATGAAATCTATGGTAAAGAATTGCCCCACTCATGGACTGACTACTTGGATAATTATCCAAACTTTTTATGCAGGACTGAATTTTTTCTTCAAGGAACCTACTTGATTCAGCTGCTGGAGGCACTTTTATGTCCCTTACTTTGGGCGCCGCATCAAAGCTACTCGACAACATGATGGTAAATTATTCCGAATGGCACACCGAGAGAGCTCCACAAGGTAAGAAGGTAAATTCTGTTGAGGAGACCTCTTCCTTAAGTGATAAGATTGATACCATTATGGCTATGCTTGCTAATGATAGGACTCATGTTGATCCTAATAATGTTCCTTTAGCCTCTCTGGTTGCTCAAGAAGAACAAGTTGATGTGAATTTCATTAGAAATAATAATTTTAACAACAATGCCTATAGGAACAATTTTGCTAGTAACAATTATAGGCCGTATCCTTCTACCAATGGTAATGGTTATGGTAACTTTTATGGTAATTCCTACAACAACACTAGGGCCGCACCCTCCGAGCTTGAGGTAATGCTCAAGGACTTCATCGGTAAACAAACTGCTTTTAATAAGTCTGTTGAGGAAAAGTTAGGCAAAATTGATATTCTTGCTTCTAAAGTTGATAGCCTTGCTCATGATGTTGAACTTCTGAAATTAAAAGTGTTTCCTAATGATGTGAATGTGAGCAATGTTGTTGTTGCCGCTAATGCTACCCAAGTTGGAATTGATGAAAATATTAGATTGTTAGCGGAATTGCATGCCAGGTGGGAAAGAGAAGATGAGATGGCTAGAGAGATGAAGGTATGTACTATTACTACCTCTAATGATGTTGCTCCTACTGATAACAATCCTCTCACTTTGATTGGTGTAGAGAAAACTCCCACTCCTTGTGTTAAAAAGCCTAAAACTGCCAAAACTTTTTCTCAAAAGAGTGCTGAAATTTTTCGGAGTGTGGGAGATGATAGCTCTATTTCTTTTAATGATTTTGATGTTGATGGCTGCAATATATCTGAAGTTATTTTGTTCTTGCAAAAGCTTGCTTTGACTCCCAATGCTAGTTCTTTAAATATTGCTTTTACTAAGCATATTACCAATGCTCTTATAAAGATTAGGGATGAAAAGTTGAAGCAAAAAGCCTCTGTTCCCAAGAAGTTAGAAGATGGTTGGGAACCCATCATTGATATGCATGTTAATGGTTATGATTGCCATGCTTTATGTGATCTAGGTGCTAGTATTTCCATCATGCCTAGAAAGATTTATGACATGCTTGATTTACCACCGCTTGAAAAGTGTTATTTTGATGTTCCTATTGTTGATGTTGCTAAGAAGAAACCTTTGGGAAGGATTAATGATGTTCTTATTGTGGTTAACAATAACCTTGTTCCCATTGATTTTCTTGTTATGGACGTTGAATGCCATGCTTCATGTCCTATTATTTTGGGAAGACCCTTTCTTCGAACTGTAGGTGCTATCATTGATATGAGGGAAGGCACTATAAAGTATCAATTCCCACTAAAGAAATGTATGGAACACTTCCCTAGGAAAAGAAAGAAATTACTTTTTGACTCTATTCTTTAGTTCGCTTGATGCTTCATCACTTGATATTACTTGATTCGCACTTTTCTGCGCCTAGCTCAAAGGCGTTAAAGAAAAGCACTCTTGGGAGATAACCCATTGACGAGGGTTAACTCGACAAATGTCCTAGATGAAGGACTTAGGATCGGGGAGATAGGGCGTTGGATGAACTCGAAGGTAAAGTTAGTCGAAATAGGTGTATATCGAAAGTAAACTTGGGTGTTCAACCTGGCTTGCTTTCAATCTGCCCTCCACCGTCCCCTCCTGGCCCCTATATATAGGTGGCCAGGTCTCGAGGATCGGTTCGGGTTCGATACAGATTACAAATATCGACATACGGTAATAACTCGTATTCGACTATCATTACAATTGGGCCTAGCTTATCGGGCCTCAGGGGTATACAACTAACGGGCTCTAGTAACTATACCCTTGTCAGTAGCCCCTGAGATTCTACCAGAATTTGTAGATTGTGGTTGAATCTCTAATCTTCAAATCTTCGACTTGATCAATTCTTCACATCTTCAAATCTTCGACTTGGTCTTTCGACTTATATTTTCATAATATTTTGCTCGCAAGGGGTCTCGATGAACAAGCCTGACAACTCTGACGGATCAAGAGGTCAGTTAACTGCCGGAACAGATACTTGTCACCTACTTCAAATTCAATCCCCTTGGACTTGAATTCGGGATACCGGTCAAACTCACTCTTTTGCCTCATTTAGGACTTACAAAAAATGAGTCCCAGTGGTTCTCAGGGTACCCAGTGCGTCCACCAGGATTTTCTTCGCGTCGTAGACACGGATACATACCAGCAGAGCGCATCCATGTGCGTATACCAGGCCACACAGGACGGATCCCGGGGTCTTACCTTCGTGATAAATCACGGCATTCGAGTGTTGTTGCGATAACACAACTTGAGAATCTTATGTCGCAGTCAAATTTTGACTGAAAATATTCGGGTTTCTACAACCATAAAACTCGCTCCCGATGGGAGTAATCTCTCTTTATTTTGTCGACTACGTAGTCGAAGTTTTATCCTTCTTCATCTAAAATATTCACCATCTCATCTCTATCGGGTGCGCGCTCAGCGCTCCCGATGGGAGTAGCCCCCGAGTCTATGTTTGGCAACTTGTAGTCAAGCATAGGCTCAAAATTCAGCTCCTCTTTCTTCTGTGGATATCTTACTGTTGACGAGCCCCCAAGTCTGAGTCATGGTTTCCATATCGCATAATCCTTCCTCTTCTTCTTCTTCCTTTTTTTCCCTTTTCTTCATTGATATTATCGTCTGCCGTGCGCAGAATTTAACTCCCATTGTAAATTGTGTCTCACGGACTTTGATGCAGCCTGAAAGCCCAATAGTACGTGCTTATAAATAAAAAGCGCCTGGTGATTAAGGTAGAAAACCCTAATTAAACTTCTCTTCCGCCGCATCCTCTTCTTCCTCCATCTAGGGTTTTTGCGAGGTTTTTTCTGCCGCGCTTCATGGCTGACGCTGGAGGTTCTCGTCTGAACCTTGGATCCCCGATGGCCCCACGAGGTAGGGGTCGCCCTCGTGGCAGTAAGAATAAGCCCAAGGTTGCTAGCGCCGCGGGAACTTCTTCAGATGCTTCGGTGAAGCGCCGTCCCGGCCGCCCACCTGGTAGCAAGAACAAACCGAAGGTGACTAGTGCCACTCCAGGCCCTGCCTCTCCTCCATCTGCTGCGCCTGCTGCTCCTTCTGCACCCCCCCCCCCCCGTATCTTTTCCTTTTTTTGCATTGCCATGGCGCAGTGCCGTGAAATTCAGCGCTTGCCACTAGATTTCACGAAGTTCATGGATGGCCACGAACTGCGAGAGGCGGTTCTTCGTGAACAATCTGGCGGTGGCATCCCCTATGAGGTAGAGGTGTGGTATGACGGCAACGGCGAGCAATACTTCAGAGGTGGCTGGTCGCAATTTGCTGAGGACCACGACATCCATCAAGGTTTCATCATGGCGTTCGACTTCCACGTCGGTACGTCGAAGTTTGACGTGAAGATCTATAATGGCACTCTTTGCCAGAAGGAGTACGAGGCTTGAAGCCCTCTTTTATGTAGATCTGTTATCCATGTAATCTTGTTTGACAATGTCCTTCCTGCAATGATATCAATAAATATTCGTACTTTGTGTCGATTAACTTTTACTAGCATCATGAGAACAAGTCATGTTCTGAGATATGCTTTCCATATGTCGGGTTCTTTGCGAACCAATAAATGTTAAGATGATATCGGGTTCTTTTTATGAACCAAATTTTCTTTGTATTTATCGGGTTGTGAAAACAACCTTATAGCGAAGAAAAAATCCCTCCTTCTTGTTATAACAACTTTTCGTACGACCCAAGGGTTGAAGCCCCCGAGCGGAGAAGTAACACGAGAATCGTACAATTTTGTCGAGTTCAACCCAAAGAACCCGACCTATGGCCTCATGTTCTGGGTCCAGAAGGTTAACTCGAATATGCTGATCTTTATACTTAGTCTACGCGTAAAAACGCCGTAGCTGTTCTGCATTCCACGGGTTGGTTTCGTCCTTCCCGGTCTTCTTGTCTTGTAGTCGATATGCTCCGCCTGGTATTACTTCCATGACGATGTAAGGTCCCACCCAAGGGGACTCCAATTTGCCATGGCTGTCTTGCCTAAGTCGCAGAACAAGATCTCCCACCACGAAGGATCGTGGACGAACTCGACTACTATGATAATTTCGTAGACTTTGTTGATATTGCGTAGCCCTTTCTAATGCTTTGTCTCTTGCTTCATCTAACGCGTCGACATCGTCTTGTAATGCTTCTGTTGATGTCGCCTCGTCATATGCTGTCACTCTTGGAGCTTCGTGTGTAATTTCGACTGGAAGCACGGCTTCTGCGCCATGGACCAGGAAGAAAGGAGTTTCTTGAGTTGCTGCATTGGGCGTAGTTCTTAGACTCCAAAGAACGGAGGGCAATTCTTCTACCCAAGCGCTCTTGGCTTTCTCGAGAGGTGCTAAAAGCCTCTTTTTTATTCGACTACTTATCAAGCCATTAGCTTTTTCGACTTGCCCATTTGTCTTCGGGTGCGCCACCGATGCGAATTTAAGCTTGATTCCCAATCCTTCGCAATAACTTCTGAATTCTTTTGAAGTAAAATTTGTCCCATTGTCTGTGATGATGCTATGTGGTACACCAAAACGAAAAACTATCGACTTGATGAAACTGATTGCTACTGTAGAGTCTTGAGTTGTTACTGGGGTTGCTTCCACCCATTTGGTGAATTTGTCGACTGCCACTAGCATATAGACATGCCCTCCTGGCCAAGATTTGTGTAACTTGCCCACCATGTCGAGTCCCCATTGTGCAAAGGGCCAAGATAATGGTATTGTTTGTAGCTCTGCTGCTGGTGCATGTGGTCTGGATGCAAACCTTTGACATGCTTCACACTTTCGAACTATATCTTTTGCATCTTCGATGGCTGTTAGCCAATAGAATCCCGCTCGAAAAGCTTTTGCTGCTATTGCTCTGCTGCTCGCATGATGGCCACATACTCCACCATGTATGTCTTTCAATATTGCTTGCCCTTCCTGGGGTGTGACACAACGCTGTAAAACGCCGGTGATACTTCTCTTATATAGTTTTCCTTCTAACACGACAAATGCTTTCGCTCTTCGAGTTATCCTTTTAGCCTCCACTGCATCTTCTGGTAGCTTCTTATTTATCATGTACGCAATATATGGCTGCATCCATGTTTCTTCTATCATCATGACCTCCTCTGGCTTTGTCATAGCCCCCGAGCTTGTCGTAGTAGTCGAACTTTTAGCACTTTTTATTGATCTTTCCACTATTTCTTCCCAAAACACTCCAGATGGCACAGGTAAGCATTGTGATCCAATATTTGCTAAAGTGTCGGCTTCTTCATTGCTGTTCCTGCTGACATGAGAGACTTCGCATCCGTCGAACGTTCCTTCTAGATAATGGTACAAATTCTTGTAGGCCATCATGTTGTCATTGATTGTGTCACACCTGTTCATAACTTGCTGGACAACAAGGTTAGAGTCTCCAAATATCTTTAGGCGAGTTGCTCCACAAGCTTTAGCCATCTTCATTCCGTGCAGCAGAGCCTCGTACTCTGCCTCATTGTTAGAAGCCTGTGGGAAACTCATCCTTAGGACATACTTTAGTTTGTCGCCATGAGGCGATATCAGTACTACTCCTGCACCTGTGCCTTGGACTCGCTTAGAACCGTCGAAATACATTGTCCAGGTACTCGATAAATCTGGTGGTCCGGTACTTTGCAACTCGAGCCACTCTGCTGTAAAATCTGGCAGAATTTGCGACTTGATCGCCTTCCTCTTCTCATACGTGATGTCCATGGGAGACAGCTCTATTCCCCACAAAGAGACACGTCCCGTCGCTAAAGGATTGTTCAATATGTTCGATAGTGGTGCTTCGTTAACCACTATAATTGGGTGCACAGTAAAATACTGTCGTAGTTTTCGTGCAGTTGTAAAGACACTGTATGATAACTTCTGATAATGCGGGTACCTCTGTTTGGTTGGAGATAGCACTTCGCTAATGAAATATACTGGTCTCTGGACGCCATGAGCTTTTCCTTCTTCACTTCTTTCGACTACTAGGACTGTACTTACCACCTGATGGGTTGCGGCGATGTACAGTAGTAGTGGCTCTTTTTCTTTAGGTGCGACCAGCACTGGCGGCGTGGAAAGCACTTTCTTCAATTGCGCAAACGCTGTGTCTGCTTCTTCTGTCCACTCAAATTTGTCGTCTGACTTCTTCATAAGTGCGTAAAAAGGTAGCGCCTTTTCCCCTAGTCGAGCAACGAAACGGCTTAATGCCGCGACTCGTCCTGCTAACTTCTGTACGTCGTGGAGTTTCGTGGGTTTCCCCATTGTTAGGATTGCTTGAATCTTCTCTGGATTTGCTTCTATTCCTCGTGCGGATACCAAGAATCCCAAAAGTTGCCCTGCTGAAACTCCGAAGGAGCACTTTGTCGGGTTCAGCTTGAGCTTGAACTTGTTCAGGTTGTCGAAGGTTTCTGCCAAGTCGCTGATTAGAGATTTCTCCTCTCTTGTGGTGATGACTACATCATCAATATAGACTTGTATGTTGCGCCCTATTTGGCTCCCGAGGCAACTCTGCATCATCCTTTGATATGTTGCTCCTGCATTTTTTAGGCCGAATGGCATCACTTGGTAGCAAAACACCCCATACGGTGTAATAAAGGCCGTTTTTTCCTCGTCCTCTTTCTTCAGCTTGATCTGGTTATAGCCAGAATATGCATCCAAAAAGGAAAGCCTTGCGCAGCCCGCTGTTGAATCGATTATTTGATCGATGCGGGGTAAAGGGAAGGGATCCTTTGGACAATGCTTATTGAGAGATGTGTAGTCGACACATACTCTTTGTACGTCTGTGTTCTTCTTGGGTACTATTACTGGGTTCGACACCCAACTCGAGGTTTTGATTTCCCTGATGAATCCAGCACTTTCTAATCTGTGCAATTCTGACGCTATTGCCTTTCTCTTGGGTTCATCGAATCGTCGCAGTGGTTGCTTGACTGGTTTCGCCTTGGGATCTACATTTAATGCGTGCTCGACGAGTTCCCTGGGAACCCCTGGCATGTCCGATGGACACCAGGCAAAGATTTCCCAGCGCTCACGGAGGAACTCGACGAGCGCGCCTTCCTATGCGGGATCCAAGTTCACCGCAATTGATGTCATCTTGTTTGGATCCGTAGGGTGGACCTGAATTTTCTTTGAGTCCTGCGTTGTGTCGAAAGCCTTATCTGGCAGGGATCGTCCAACGTCGGGTAGCACATTATGATCTGTTTCTCCTTTTAACCTCTCGTATTCTGCTGTCATGCCGAAGGTTTGCGCCATCTTATTGAATTCTCTATCACACGTGTTGGCTACCTCAAAGCTCCCTTGTACTGTGATTGTTCCTTTGGGTCCTGGAATTTTTAGCGTGAGATACGCGTAGTGCGGTACTGCCATGAATTTTGCAAATGTTGGGCGCCCCAGGATTGCATGATATTGTGACGGCCAATCCATGACTTCGAACTCCAGTTTCTCTCTTCTATAGTTTACGCTGCTACCAAAGCAGACATCGAGTTCTATTCTTCCCAAAGGGTAGTTTGCTGCTCCTGGTACTATCCCGTGGAAAGAGCAATCTATTGGCTTTAGACTTGTTGGTGAGATGCACATAGCCTTCAGTGTTTTAGCATATATTAAGTTTATGCCACTCCCTGCATCCATGAACACTCTTCCGATGTCGTATCCTCCTATTTGCGCTTTTAGAACCATAGGCGAATGGCCCGGTCGAGGAACTTTCCGTGGGTGGTCTGCTCTACTGAACTTTACTGGTTGCTCTGACCATCGTAGGTACTCCGTGGTGGGTGGTGGTGATGATATTGCTAGGTTTATTTGCCTGGTGATGCTCTTCCGTTCTTTTTTCGACTTGGGCACCGGTTGAATCATGGCTGATATGTATACTTTTGACTCTAGGTGTCTGAACAATCTTTGAGTTTGATATCCTTGACTTCTCCGCTTTTCTCCTTGCCTTCCCTCTTGGCTTGAGCTCATTGCACCTTGCAACCTTAGGAATGTTCTGCAATCCTTCATCTGGTGATTTGAGACCCTTTTCCCGTCGAGATACGCATAGTGGATTCGACAAGGTCCGTATAACATATCCTCAGCCGAAGGACCAGAGTACCTTGATTTTTCTGTTCCTTTTGTTTGAACCCTCCTGCCTTCGTATCCTTCCTCTTCTTCTAGCATATATCCTGCGGCTACCTGATTTCGCCTTCCTTGGTTGCCTCCGCTGCGGTATCTTCTCCTTTGTCGACTTATTCTGTCGACTTCTGGCGAACGTCCTCTTTTGTTGTTGTACGCGTCCTCTCCATCGGCGAATTTGTTGGCTTGTTCCATTAGCTCAGTTACTGTCGCGGGTCTTGTTCTTCCTATTTCTTCCACAAGATCTGAGCGACGAAGTCTCTCTGAAAAAGCATCTATTGCTCGTTCGTCGGAGATGTCCTCTGCTGAGTTTTTGACTATACTCCAACGTTGTATATAAGATCGTAGCGTTTCGCCTTTCTTCTGCACACATGCTTTAACTTCTTCCAATGATGCTGGGCGCTTGTAGGTGGAACGAAAATTTCTTGCGAATTGACTTTCGAGTTCCCCCCAGCTCCCGATAGATTCGTCGGGTAGGGTGTTCAACCAAGACCGGGCGGCTCCGGTGAGGTGTAGCTGCAAACTTTGCATTGCAGTCGCCTTTGTTCCCCCTAATATCTGCACTGCCTGTAAATAATCTGATAGCCACAAGGTGGGTTCCTGCGACCCGTCATACTTGCTCTGATCATGAGGTAATTTAAATTCTTTGGGTACTCGCGTTTTGCGAACCCTACGGGTAAAGCATAACGCGCCCATATCTTTATCATCGTCTTCGTAGTTTTCTTCCCTCCATGCATGCCGTGATTTATCTATTCGAGCTTGTGCTATTATACTTCTTGCATCCTCCTTCCTTTTCCGTCGCTTTTCCTCTTCTGATGACTCACTATAATCATCATCTGAGCCATTATAACTGAACTTCTCCTTGTGTCTTCCCTTGTAGCTTGTCGACTTCTGCTTTGGGCTTTGATCCCTGATCTTTCCTTCTACTATTCCGAGGCTTCGTATCGCGGCTCGGTGCATATCTTCTCGCGGGTCTCCATGCTCTGGTCTTGTGGCTAGCAGATACGCTTGTGCTGCTGCTAGTGCTGCTTCTGGCGTTTTTTGTATCAGATCGTCTTCCTCCTCCTCTGGTTGCGGGGTCGGGCTCCTTGAGTACCCTTCTTCTCTGCTGTATGCTGACACCCCCCTGTTATGCTTTGGATCTCCACGCCTACCTCTGCTGTATTCTGAATCTTCACTATAATCTTCCCAATATTCTTCCCTTGATTCATTATTATTGTCTCGAAACATCATGTCTCTTTCCTCCCTTAATTTCTTCTTGTGTTGGTATAGCGCATATTGATATCCCATTAGAACTTCTCTTCGCGACCCCTCGGGTACTTCTGTGCCATGATTAATGGCTGATGTAATTATCCTCCATTCACCAGCCGAGACATGGACTTTCTCTTTTTCCTTTTTGTTGTGATTTTTCACTTCGTCGACTTGCCTGTCGAATTTTTTGCTCCCTTCGCTGTTGTTTCCATCTTCTGCTTCAGTGATAATGACGCCTAACTGATGTACTTTGGAGACGCCATTGCTTCCTCCGGCGAAGTCCTTTGTGTTGTTGTGTGTCTGATACACTTTCTCTTCTGAGTCGAAATTTTCTTCGATTTCGTTGCCTTCTGCGATTGACGCTGTCTCCAAGCTGACCAGCGAGTTTACCTCATTGGAAGAGCCTGATGACTCCAACGCTTCCTTTGTTTCGGGCTTTCTTGCCGGTGAATCTGGTTTTGTCGGATCTGAAAGGCGGGATGACCCCGATGGCCCGATGAAGATGCTCAAGCTTCCGATGGATAACTCTACTTCTTGACTTCCGTCGACTTCTGGACTGCTGTTGGCTAAAAGCGAAAAAGCCGTCGAATTCATGACTCCAACGCCCAGAGTCCCCACGGTCGGCGCCAATTGACGAGGGTTAACTCGACAAATGTCCTAGATGAAGGACTTAGGATCGGGGAGATAGGGCGTTGGATGAACTCGAAGGTAAAGTTAGTCGAAATAGGTGTATATCGAAAGTAAACTTGGGTGTTCAACCTGGCTTGCTTTCAATCTGCCCTCCACCGTCCCCTCCTGGCCCCTATATATAGGTGGCCAGGTCTCGAGGATCGGTTCGGGTTCGATACAGATTACAAATATCGACATACGGTAATAACTCGTATTCAACTATCATTACAATTGGGCCTAGCTTATCGGGCCTCAGGGGTATACAACTAACGGGCTCTAGTAACTATACCCTTGTCACCCATTGTTTACTTTTCAGTAATTTTTCTTTTATTTGAGTCTTGGAAGTCATTACTACTGTAATGACCGCTCCTTATCTTGTTTATTTCGTTTTTGTGCCAAGAGAAGCCTCTAATTTGAGTGAGGTAAAGATTTGGGGTTATTGCTGTCCTGAAACTGTTTTCGGTGCTGCACCGTAAAAATTCGTAAAAAATTTCTGTTTATCTTTTGGACCTGCGATTTCTTGTGCATATGCCCCAGGTTATATCCAAACTTTTCTTAGTTGAACACTTTTTGATTTGAGCAACAGAAAATCCCTCAAAAATTCGTCCTTTGTCAGCTGTTTAGTTTTGACAGATTTCTGCCAATATTTGTTTTTGCCACTTTATCACTTTCTTTTGAGTTCTTTTTGATCATGGAACTCTTGTGGAAGTTGCTACAGTAGTATATACTTTATATGTGGTGGTTTTGGGTTGAAACCTGAAGCTAAAAGAGGTTGAATATATTTTATGCTTACACTAATGTTGCTAATAGAATTGTGTTTAGTTTTGTATGAAGGAAGTTTTCAAGTGTAGGGATTGGAGAATGATGAGATGAGTTGAAGAATGGACAAAAGCTCAAGCTTGGGGATGCCCATGCATCACCCCAAGAAATATCCAAGAAGTACAAGCGTCAAAGCTTGGGGATGCCCCCGAGGCACCCCTTCTTCATCGGCAAAAATCAGGTCACCTTTCAAAACACTATATTTTTATTGCTTCATGCACTATGTGTTTTTCTTGGAGCGTCAGTTGTTTTAGTTTTCTTAGTTGGTTTAGTTTGTTTGTTTGCTGCAATAAATGGTTGGACCCCAACAAATTTCCTTTGGAGGAGATGTACTCGTTTTCACTTGCAAAGAACGCTCTAGTTTTCACTCTTATATAAAATCGAGTGTTCTACTTTTTCTGCTACTGCTTTTGGTTTTCGTTTTCGCCTTGATATGCGTTCAGATCTTGTCATACCTTTTCATCAAGGTGTATTTTTGCCTCTGAACTTTATTGGTTTTCATCAAAAGAGGTGTTTATAAAAATTTCAAATGGTGTTGGAAAAGAGAAAAAGATTTGTGCAAAATAGTGGTACAAGAAGGAGCTTGTGTAGACTGCGGCTTAGGCTTTTTCATGTCATGCTTGATGTCTTTTTGATAGTATGCTTAGTGGTTTTGCTGTAGCATGACTTGTCTCAAATAACTGAGATTGCTTAATGAGCCTTTGAAAAAATCATGCGTTGTTTTTATTGTATGGAAGCATTATTTTGGTTTTCTCCTTGATGCTTTATTTGGGTTGACTTGGCGCATGCTCACACATGTTAGACTCTTACAAAGTCGCCAATAGCCTTCATGATCATTTAGTTTTTGACTTTTGATGCCATCGTATGCTTCTTTTAATGTCGCTTTGTCGCTTTGCATGATTATGGCCATTACTGCTCTCTTAGTTGGTCGCTCCCAGTCTTTTGCTAGCCCTCGCCTTGTACTGAGTATGAGCTCTACTCGTGCATCCAACTCCTAAAAGCCAAAGTTTTCCAAAGTGTCCACCATATATACCTACTAGCAATTTGCTATTCCAAGTAAATTTGACTTGCTTTTATATTCTCTTCAAATTAAACTCTTACCAGTGTTATGCGAAATTCGGTCAGTAAAGCTCTCACGAACCGGAAGGCACACTTTACTTTTTCCTGTTCTTAAAAATTTGACATTGTGGTCTTTTATGCTGAGTTGTTATGCTTGCAAGTTGTAAGTTGGATTCTAGCCCAGCCATGCTGTCATGGGGCAAGCTTTCAACATTGCACTTCTTTTTGAGTTGATATCGTGATCTTTTGTTTATGGATGCCCGCTGTGTGAAATGAATTGGGAATCTTGTGAGGATCATGGAGTTTTTATATGTGTTAGGGAAACGCCGGGCCGCCAATCTAAGCCATGCATAATTCATGGTGGAAATTTGCAGCATACCCATGGTGAACATTCGACGACGCATCTCACAATAAAAAGCTAAACAATATAGCAAATAAAAGAGATGTCGAGGTGTTCATTGTCTGCTTGTCCTGTCATTTTGGTGTGGGCTTGTTCCATGTCATCGGGCACGGAGGTATCCCATTGGCGGTTCTCAATGATATGCATATACTTACAATGACAAGAGCCTTGCTTGGGACTCTAAGTAAATTAGCATGGTTTGGGTACTCGTATTCACGGGACACGAGGTTTTCAACTTATGATTTGTCAAGCATATGCATCATAACTATTCTCGCATTAACTTTAACCATTCAAGATGCTTATGATGGGGGCAATGAGAGCTCAAAGCCGGTAAGTACCATAATTTTTGAAGGTTATAAAACTTGCAATCACTGCTTCCCTCTGCGAAGGGCCTTTCTTTTACTTTTATGTTGAGTCACCACCTTCTTTCTTTATGCACCATTAAGAGAGCATAGTTGTCATTCTTAGTGTGATATGCATTGTCCCAAAGTTCATTGATTGACTCATATTGTTGGTTTCACTTGTTCTTAAATTATTTGTATCTAGTTGCCCTCTTAAACTTTGATGTGTCCTATGCATTTATGTTTTGCTCTCTTTGAAGGACAAGCTGAAAACCATTTGTATGTTTTTCCTTATGATTTGAACACATGTTTGACTTTCATTGTTTCATTATCATGATCTTTTGTTTGTGTTCATTTACATGTTTACAACATGGTTGCTAAGTTCTTATTGTCATGATTATATCTTTCATGCCCATGTTTTAAGTTCTATTGATCCCAGCTCACCAATGCTTACATATATGATCAAGATTGTGTAGGTGCATGTCACCTCAAAAATTATTCTTTTGTTATCACTTACCTACTCGAGGACGAGCAGGATTTAAGCTTGGGGATGCTTGATACGTCTCAAACGTATCTATAATTTTTGATGCTCCATGCTTGTTTTTACACCATTTGTATATTGTTTCGTTACACTAGGTGGCATTTTTATACATTTTCCGGAACTAACCTATTAACGAAGTGCCACAGTGCCAGTTTCCTGTTTTCTGCTGTTTTTGTGTTTCAGAAGTGATACACAGGAAATATTCTCGGAATTGGACGAAACAAGTTCCTGAAGTCATATTTCACGGGGAAGCTTCCAGACATCCGAAGACCTGACGGAGTGGGGCCACGTGGGCCCCAGACACAGGGGCGGCGCGGCCACCCCCCTGGCCGCGCCAGCCCCGTGTGAGGGGGCGTGGTCCCTCCTCTGACATCGCCCCTTCGCCTATATATACCCCCTGACGAGAAAAACCTAAGCACCCAATCAGTTTTCCAGAATACATCGCGATTCGCCGCCGCCGTCGACCCGAAGATCGGGAGGGTCCAGAAGCTCTTCCCGGCACCCTGCCGGAGAGGGGAATCGCCACCGGAGGTCTTCTTCATCGCCATGCTTGCCTCCGGAGCGATGAGTGAGTAGTCTACCTTGGACTATGGGTCCATAGCAGTAGCTAGATGGTTGTCTTCTCCACCATGTGCTTCATATTTAGATCTCATGAGCTGCCTTACATGATTGAGATCACCGTTATGTAATTCTATGATGTTGGTTTGTTGGGATCCGATGAATATTGGTGTTTATGATTAAGTTGCTGTACTGAATTATATCTTTTGTTATCTCTATGTTGTTTATGATCTTGCATGCTCTCTGTTGTTAGTAGCTATCTTGGCCGAGTAGTTGCTAGTGACTCCAAGAGGGGGTATTTATGCTCGATAGTGGGTTCATGTCTCTATTTCACCTGGGGGAGTGACAGAAACCTCTAAGGTGGTAGATGTGCTGTTGCTACTAGGGAGAAAACAACATTCATATGCTCAAGGGCATATGCTTTGTTTACATTACACACTTTGCTTAATGCAATTATCTGTTGTTCGCAACTTAATACTTCTAGGGTGTTCGGATGATATCCCCGGGGGTGGATTATTAGTCATAGATGCAGTTGGATGGCGGTCTATGTATTTTGTTGTAATGCCCAGAGTAAATCTCATAGTGATCTTCTTGACATATCACGTTATCTTTATTCTATCAATTGCCCAACTGTAATTTGTTTACCCAGCATGTTATTTTATCAATGGAGAGACACCACTAGTGAACTGTGGACCCCGGTCCTATTTTAATCATATTGCAATCACCTGTTTACTTTTCCCGCACTGTTTACTTTACTCGCATATTACTACTGTTTTCCACTCGATACACTCATAACCTTTGTTTCAAGCAAACCGGTGAGATTGACAACCTCATCGCAAGTTGGGGACAAAGTATTTGTTTGTGTGTGTGCAGGTTCCACAAACACCTTCAGTCGTCACCGTCTCTCTTCTTCAAGATCGGCATTAAACCTTGGTTTCTTAACTGAGGGAAAACTAGCCGCTACACTCATCATACCTTCCTCTTGGGGTTCCCAACGGGCTGGTCATCACCACGCACAAGGACTTACTGCTCCCACGTCAACTAAACGCCACAGTCTTTTCTGGCGCCATCACACGAGTAGCAGCAGGCAGAAATCTGCCGGGGAAATTCCTTCCCGGAGAGGGGAGATCATCGCCATCATCATCACCATCGCACCGGACTTCATCGGGATCATCATCATCATCTCCATCACCAGCACCTTCATCTCCACCATCACCATGCCATCCCGCTGTAACATCTTGAGTTGAATCTTGTCAAATTCTTAGGGGAAACTTTCCCCGTGTTGATTACTCTTGTGGTTGATGCTATTGAGTGGAACCGTTGAATTAAGGTTTATGTTCAGATTGTTATTTATCATTATTTCACCTCTGATCATGATCCATATGATCTCTTGTGAGTAGTTCGTTTAGTTCTTGAGGATATGGGAGAAGTCAAGTCGTTAGTAGTGGAATTATGTTGAGTAATATTTAATGGTTTGATATTTATTTGTTGTGGTGTTATTTAACTAGTGGTGTCATGTGAACGTCGACTACACGACACTTCACCATTTATGGGCCTAGTGAGATGCATTGTGTATTTGGCTACCAATTGTGGGGTTGCTGGAGTGACAGAAACCTAAACCTCCGTTGGGAAACCATTGCACCAGGGAGCGTAGGATCTTAGAGTTTAAGGCTATGGTTAGATTTATCTTAATTACTTTCTTGTATTTGCGGATGCTTGCAAGGGGTATAATCACAAGTGTGTATTTATCCTAGTAAGGGTAGTGCGCTAGCATAGGTTCACCCCCATAACACTTATCAAACCAATAAAGATTATTTAGCAGCATGAAGCGAAAGCTCTTGACATAAACTCCCGTGTGTCCTCGGGAACGTTTGGTTATCATAAGTTACACAACCGGCTTGTCCTTTGCTCTAGAAAGGATTGGGCCACTTGCAGCAATTATTACTATTGTCTTTTATTTACTCGTACTTTATTTATTTGCGTTACCAAATACCCCTGAAAACCCGTTTGCTAGTATTTACAGTGAATCCTTGATCAAAACCACTTGTCAACACCTTCTGCTCCTCGTTGGGTTCGACACTCTTATTTATCGAAAGTACTACGATACACCCCCTATACTTGTGGGTCATCAAGACTATTTTCTGGCGCTGTTGCCGGGGAGTGAAGCGCTATTGAAGAGTGGAATTGGTAAAGGTAACCGTCGTTGTGAGTATTGTTTTTATTTTTGTCTTTTATTTTTATTTTATTTTGCTATGGAGAGTTCTCCATTTGGTTTCCTATTTGGGAACACTACTACCACTGCTGCACATGTGGATGAACCACCACCATCACCACCACCTGCTCAATTAGATCCTTTTAAAATACCTATGAAAATTGTTGAACGTGTTATGGATAACTGCTATTCAGGAGATGGAACTGTGCATCCGGGTGATCACCTACTCTTTATACATGAATTATGCAAGTTGTTCAAGTGTGCAGGTATTTCTCTGAGCCATGTCAAGAGGAAGCTATTCTCTTTATCACTGAAAGGCAGAGCTGAGGAGTGGTATCGGCTGCTTAAAGATGGTCCATCTATTGCATGGGAGGAAATTGTGCCTCTCTTTTATTCCAAGTTTTATCCTCCAAGTGAAATTCATAAAGATCGTAATCGAATATATAACTTTTGGCCTCATGATGGAGAGAGTATTGCCCAAGCGTGGGGGAGATTGAAGTTACTAATGCTCAAATGTACCATTCATGAGCTCCCTAGTAATATTGTTATTGATAATTTTTATGCGAGGCTTGCTCTTCATGATAAGGATTATTTGGATGCCTCCTATTTTGGATCATTTACTCATATGAAAGAAGATGCTAAGTGGAATCTCCTTGACCGTATCCAAGAAAATGCTGAAGGATGGGAAAACGACAAAGGTAGGAAGTCAGGTATAAATTATGATTATGAATGCATTAAAACTTTTATGGGAACCGATGACTTTCATAATGTTAGCACAGCTTATGGTCTTGATTCTCAAATTCTTGCTAACTGCTTTAAGGCTTTTGCCTCTTATCTTGATGTTCCAAAAAAAGATTGGGACAAATATCATACGCCTTATAAAGATTCTATTAGTCATATTCCTGCTGCAGCTACTGAAGTTTGTACTGTTGATAGCATTTTGCCTAAACCTTATTTTGAGAAGACACCTTTCCCTACTAAGGTAAAAGAGCATTCTACTTTGGTAAGTGTGTCTAACAAAAGTACTAAGAAAGCTGTAGAACCTGATGAGCAAATTACTATTAAGTCTCCTGTGGCTATATTGAAGGACCTTGTTACTAAAGATGTAGGGGATGAATATATTATCTTTTGTGAAGATCCTACTAACATTATTTCACATCCTAATAGGCATAGGAAAACAAGTGTACCTGTTATTTCTGTCAGGATTGGCGATCATTGCTATTATGGTTTATGCGACATTGGTGCTAGTTCAAGTGTCATTCCTTTAGAGCTTTACAGAGAAATCATGCATGAGATTGGCCCTTGTGAACTTGAGGATATTGATGTGGTTGTTCAGCTTGCTAACAGAGAGACTGTTTGGCCTCTGGGTATTGTTCGAGATGTGGAAGTTCTTTGCGGTAAGACCAAATATCCCACTGATTTCCTAGTACTTGGTAAGGAAGCTAGTAAAACTTGTCCTATTATTTTTGGTAGACCCTTTTTGAATACTTGTGGTGCTGTGATAGACTGTAAGAAGGAGAAAATTTTCACTAAGTTTAATGGAGAATCTTATGAGTTCAATTTTTCCAAGTTTGCTAAGACTTCTTATGAAAATGACATGCCTAATGAAAATTTTTGAGTTGAACAGCTTGCTTCTATTGCCCTTGGTCCTAATAATGCTTTGCAGCAATTCATGGAGGACCATGAAAGTGATGTTTACAGGAAGGAAAGGGAAGAGATTGACGATATTTTCCTTCGTCAACCACCGTTGATTAAGCACAATTTACCTGTGGAGGATCTTGGTACCACTTTGCCACCTAAGGAAGATCTTGTGTTCGAATTAAAACCTTTACCTGATGATCTCAAGTATGCTTATATAGACGATAAGAAAATATATCCTGTTATTATCAATTCTAAGCTTTCAGGAAAGGAAGAAGAAAGGTTATTGGAGATATTGAGGAAACATCGAGGAGCTATGGGATATACTCTTGATGATTTAAAAGGGATTTCTCCCACTTTATGTCAGCATGCTATTAATATGGAGGAAGACGCAAGCCAGTTGTTGAACATCAATGCCGCTTAATTCCCAAGATGAAGGAAGTGGTAGGAAATGAGGTATTGAAGCTCCTTGATGCTGGTATTATTTATCCTATTGCTGATAGTAGATGGGTTAGTCATATTCATTGTGTTCCTAAGAAAGGAGGTATGACTGTTGTGCCTAATGAGAATAATGAGCTTATTCCTCAAAGGGTAGTAGTTGGTTATAGGATGTGCATTGATTTTAGAAAGGTAAACAAAGTTACCAAGAAAGATCATTATCCTTTACCGTTTATAGATCAAATGTTAGAGAGGCTGTCTAAGAAGACTCACTTTTGTTTTCTTGATGGTTATTCCGGTTTCTCTCAGATTGCTGTTAGAAAGGAAGATCAAGAGAAAACCACTTTTACTTGTTCTTATGGAACTTATGCTTATAGACGTATGCCGTTTGGTTTATGCAATGCTCCTGCTACTTTTCAAAGATGCATGTCAGCTATTTTTCATGGTTTTTGTGAAGAAATTGTGGAGGTTTTCATGGACGATTTCTCTGTCTATGGAACTTCTTTTGATAATTGTTTGCACAATCTTGATAAAGTTTTGCAGAGGTGGAAGGAAACTAATCTTGTTCTTAATTGGGAGAAATGCCACTTTATGGTAAATGAAGGAATTGTCCTTCGACATAATTTTTTTGAAAGAGGTATTGAAGTTGACAGAGCAAAGGTTGAGGCAATTGAGAAAATGCCCTGTCCCAGAGATGTTAAATATATTCGTAGTATTCTTGGTCATGCTGGTTTCTATAGGAGGTTTATTAAAGATTTCTCTAAGATTTCAAAGCCTCTTACTAATCTTCTTCAAAAAGATGTACCATTTGTCTTTGATGATGATTGTAAGGAAGCTTTTGAAACTCTTAAGAAGGCTTTAACTACTGCTCCTATTGTTCAACCACCTGATTGGAATTTACCCTTTGAAATTATGTGTGATGCTAGTGATTTTGCTGTTGGTGATGTTCTTGGACAGCGCGTAGATAGTAAGTTGAATGTTATTCATTATGCCAGTAAGACACTTGATGCTGCTCAGAAGAATTATGATACTATTGAGAAAGAGTTTCTTGCTATTGTTTTTGTATGTGATAAGTTTAGACCTTACATTGTTGATTCTAAAGTTACTATTCATACTGATCATGCTGCTATTAGATATCTTATGTCTAAGAAGGATGCTAAGCCTAGGCTTATTAGATGGGTGTTGCTTTTACAAGAGTTTGATTTGCATATTGTAGATAGGAATGGTGCTGAAAATCCTGTGGCTGACAACTTGTCTAGATTGGAAAATATTTCTTTTGATCCTATTCCTGTTAATGATAGTTTTCCAAATGAATAGTTGGCTTCAATAAATGTAACTTCGCGAGACCTTCCTTGGTATGCTGATTATGCTAACTTTATTGTTTCCAAGTATTTGCCTCCAACCTTTACAGCTCAGCAAAGAAGAAAATTCTTCTATGATTTGAGGCATTATTTTTGGGATGACCCACACTTATATAAAAAAGGAGTTGATGGTATTATGCGAAGATGTGTACCAGAGTATGAGCAACAAGGAATATTGAGAAAATGTCATGGAAGCGCTTATGGAGGACATCATGCTGGAGATAGAACCGCACAAAAGGTTCTACAATCAGGTTTTTATTGGCCAACCCTCTTTAAAGATGCTAGAAGGTATGTTTTATCTTATGATGAATGTCAAAGAGTAGGTAATATTTCTAGACGCAATGAAATGCCTATGAGTTACACTCTTGTTATTGAACCATTTGATTATTGGGGATTTGACTTTATGGGTCCTTTTCCTCCTTCAAAAGGTTATACTCATATACTTGTTGCTGTTGATTATGTTACCAAGTGGGTAGAAGCCATACCTACAAAGAGTGCCGATGGTGAGACCTCGTTAAAAATGCTTAAGGATGTTATTTTTCATAGGTTTGGTGTGCCTAGATATCTTATGACTGGCGGAGGTTCTCATTTTATTCATGGCGGTTTTAGAAAAACTCTTGCTAGATATGACGTTAATCATAGAATTGCTTCTGCTTATCATCCTCAAACTAGTGGGCATGTAGAGCTTTCAAATAGAGAGATCAAGTCTATCTTGCAGAAGACTGTCAATAGATCTAGAAAAAACTGGGCTAGCAAGTTAAACGATGCTTTATGGGCTTATAGAACTGCTTATAAGAACCTCATGGGCATGTCTGCTTACAAAATGGTTTACGGAAAAGCGTGCCACTTGCCTTTAGAATTAGAACACAAAGCTTTTTGGGCAGTGAAAGAGCTTAATAGGGATTTTAAACTTGCCGGTAAGAAAAGGTTGTTAGATTTGAGTTCTCTAGATGAGTGGAGAAACAAAGCCTATGAGAATGCCAGACTTTTCAAAGAGAAAGTCAAGCAATGGCATGATAAGAGAATTCTTAAAAGAGAGTTTCATGTTGGTGAGAAAGTTCTATTGTATAGGTCTCGTCTCATATTTTTTGCAGGAAAATTACTCTCAAAATGGGAAGGACCCAATGTTATTGTGGAAGTGTACCGCTCGGGTGCGATAAAGATTGCTTCGTTGAAAGATGACACTACACAAGTGGTGAATGGGCAAAGACTCAAACATTATATTGCTGGAGATTCTTATAATGAAGATGTTGATGTTATTCAAACGGTTTCTCCGGAAGAATTCATCCAGGACAATATGCAGGAACCTGCAGAGTTCATTTTCGAATAGGTAACAGTTCTAGTCAAAAAAGGTTTGCGAAAAACTTTTCTATTAATATTTTTATTATTTTTGCTAAATATGAAAAATCACGAGACAAAAATGGGCAGGAGATGGAGTCTGGTGGCTCCTCACCACCAGGGGGCGTGGCCCCACCCCAGGCCGCACCGCCCTGTGGTGAGACCACCTCGGAGCTTGTTTCCGTCCCAGTTTCCTCCTGTGATTTCATCTTGATGTATAATTTTTGCCTATATAACCCCCCTGGATTACCCGAGGTCTGTATATCGTTTTCTCGTTGTGTTTTTGTTTCGAGCTGTTTCTGTTAGGGGATTGTTCTCAGCTTTGAGTTGCAATGTCTTCGTCCGGTCCATCCGAGGAGAGCCCTCTTGCGGATACCATTAATCCGTATATGAGGGAGCTGAAGATGCATCCGAAGGAGTTGTTGCTCAAAGATGGGGAGTTGCAGATCAAAGATGTGCAAGTCCCTAAGGGAGAAGGGAGTCTCGAAGCCAGGATGGAAGCACTGGAACAAGAAGTTTTTAAATATAAGAAGATGGCGGAACGCGAGGTGGACATCATCCATAGGATTAATCAAGAGCTTGTTACCAAGCACAAGAAGGAGACTACAGAACTCTGGAAGGACATCTTTTCGCTCCATGAGACCACTAACCAATTACAAGCACAACTCTATGACTTGCAGAACAAAAACTGTGAGTATGAAGCTAGATTTCAACAAATGAGTGCTGCTGCAAGTTTCAGGATATTGGAGACCAAGACATCCTTCCTTGACGGGGGACCTCTGCCTTGGAAGTACGATGATGATAAAGACTCACCACCACCGCCGAAGGAGTAATTCGTCATCGGTATAGGCATCCCCTTGGCTTGTTCCAAGCTTGGGGGAGTGCCGCGGTATCACATCATTATCTTTTACTCATTTACTTTTCAAGTAGAGTCATATCATGAATAAAGAAGTTATCTTATAGAATAGTTTGCAGTGTGGAAGTATCCTCCTTAGTTGGTTATCTATGTATCCCTTGGTGTGAGTTGCGGTAATGAAATATTAATGAGAAGTTTTATCGTTTACTTTCCGCACACTTTATTTTAGTTTGCAATCTTTCTTATATAACTAGTCTTGTTGATTAGTATTGGTATCACTTTGGGAGCATGAGTAAATTTAGTTGGTTTTGGCAAACTTAGCTTGGTCAGTAGCAACATTACCTTGAGGTTTGAGTAGAAAAGAAGAAAGAAGTGTTTGTAGTTACATCACTTCAGTTTTCCTTCATGTTTGGCTTATAAGCATTATTATTCTCAAAGTTAAAATCGTTGTACCTTCGAGGAAGTTTGCATGATTGTTCCTATTGTTTGTATGTTTGTTTGTTTCATGCAACTCTTATGCTTGCTACCCAGCCTTGCTAGCCAAAAACCTGTAATGAGAGGGAATACTTCTCGTACATCCAACTCCCAAAAAGGCAAGTTACTTCCAAAGAGTCCACTATAAATTCCTATGCATGGTATTTCAAGCCATTCCAAGTAAATTTTCATGTGCTACCTTTCAAAAACCTTCAAACACTTCTCATTTTGTGCCACTATTTTTAGCTCATGAGGACGTAGTGGATGGGTTTGTTATCTTCCATACTAAATTAAGTACCCCTCGACTAGGCAGCTTCATCTGCTCGTCATTAATTTTGCAAGGGAGCTGGTCAGACCATTGTAATCTCAAAAAGAAAAGAAAAAGGCACTCCTCCATGGTATGTGAAAGTTGGTGGGCACCCGATGGAATCGGTTAGCCATGGTTTGAGAAAGGAAAAGGTGTGGAGGAGTGCCAAGCTATAAAAGAGCACCAATGTGCCAATTAATCAACATCTCGGAACCACTCTCACTTGTTTAGTATGGAAGATATCAAGAACTCCGTTGCTAGTCATTGACAAAAGCAACCACCTCTCAAAACAACTTTTACCTCTGTTTTACAAATGAAAAGCTCTAGCACATGTTTAATCCCTGCTTCCCTCTGCGAAGGGCCTGTCTTTTACTTTCATGTTGAGTCAACCTATTCCCTTCTATCTCAAGGAAGCATTTGAGTTGTTATGTTTCACTCATCCATATGTTGATCTGTTTAATCATGTTTACTAACTTCTTTTGTTAGTACAATGCTTTTGTCTGAAGGAATATATCTTTGAAAGCTTTCTATGAATGCAAAAGTTTGTTTCATTGAGCATATGTTTTTGCTATATTAGCTCTATTTTAAAAAGGCTCCGTTCAAAAATAAGTATAGTTTGTTCATTGTTCTCTGACCAAGAACTAAGGTTTACCACCACCAATTATAGTTTACCTTGTGCATCCTTATTTGTGATTCCCTTTTACTTATTGCAAGTCTATATCATATAAAGGGAAGTTGTTGTCTATTATAAATTGTGCCTTGGTGAATGTGAAGCTTCTTGTCCGTATTTTGATTATCGACACTTCACTCCATAAACCTGTGGTCATGTTTACCAAGTTTAGTTTTCGCTTGGGGACAAGCAAGGTCTAAGCTTGGGGGGGTTGATACGTCCATTTTGCATCACTATTTTGTATCATAATTTACTGTTATTCATTGATATATTTCACATTTAGAGATGATACTTATGTTGTTTCCTCTGTTTTGACATGTTTGATGATCATTGGAGGATTTGCTGCCGGAGTCAGAATTCTGCTGGAAAAAGGACCGTCAAGACACCATATTTTGGAAGATCAGGAAATTCCAGAAAAATACCAGAAAATTATATTTTACCAGAAGACTGAAGAAGCCGGAAGGAGAAGGCAAGAGGAGCAACAGGGCAGGCTCAACACTAGGGGGCGCGGGCCCACCCCTGGCCGCGCCGGCCTATGGTGAGGCCACCCTGGCCTACTTCTGCCATCGCCCCTTCGCGTATTTCATCGTCCCCGAAAACCTAAGTGAGGGGGGGGCTCAGAGATAGACACCGCCGCCTCTGCGGGGCGGAAAACACCAGAGAGAGAAAAGCTCTCCGGTAGGCAGAAATCTGCCGGGGAAATTCCTTCCCGGAGAGGGGAGATCATCGCCATCATCATCACCATCGCACCAGACATCATCGGGATCATCATCATCATCTCCATCACCAGCACCTTCATCTCCACCATCACCATGCCATCCCGCTGTAACATCTTGAGTTGAATCTTGTCAAATTCTTAGGGGAAACTTTCCCGGTGTTGATTACTCTTGTGGTTGATGCTATTGAGTGGAACCGTTGAATTAAGGTTTATGTTCAGATTGTTATTTATCATTATTTCACCTCTGATCATGATCCATATGATCTCTTGTGAGTAGTTCGTTTAGTTCTTGAGGACATGGGAGAAGTCAAGTCATTAGTAGTGGAATTATGTTGAGTAATATTTAATGGTTTGATATTTATTTGTTGTGGTGTTATTTCACTAGTGGTGTCGTGTGAACGTCGACTACACGATACTTCACCATTTATGGGCCTAGTGAGATGCATTGTGTATTTGGCTACCAATTGTGGGGTTGCTGGAGTGACAGAAACCTAAACATCCGTTGGGAAACCATTGCACCAGGGAGCGTAGGATCTTAGAGTTTAAGGCTGTGGTTAGATTTATCTTAATTACTTTCTTGTATTTGCGGATGCTTGCAAGGGGTATAATCACAAGTGTGTATTTATCCTAGTAAGGGTAGTGCGCTAGCACAGGTTCACCCCCATAACACTTATCAAACCAATAAAGATTATTTAGCGGCATGAAGCGAAAGCTCTTGACAGAAACTCTCATGTGTCCTCGAGAACGTTTGGTTATCATAAGTTACACAACCGGCTTGTCCTTTGCTCTAGAAAGGATTGGGCAACTTGCAGCAATTATTACTATTGTCTTTTATTTAATTGTACTTTATTTATTTGCGTTACCAAATACCCTTGAAAACCCGATTTGCTAGTATTTAGAGTGAATCCTTGATCAAAACCACTTGTCAACACCTTCTGCTCCTCGTTGGGTTCGACACTCTTATTTATCGAAAGTACTATGATACACCCCCTATACTTGTGGGTCATCACCTAGACAAATATCTGCAGAAGAATAAACTGAACACTACTAGATAGCATGCCAACATACATGTTCAAAATTGAAGGCCTGAGTCCTACTAAGATAGTTTCCTCAATGTGGGATGTAACTAAATTGCCAATTCATGGATTATTTATGGGTAGCAAGATAACATAGGTCAGATTTTCAATAACAGTTGGGTCTTATATCATATCTTCATGATTAATGTCCACACAAACAAATAAATTACAAATTCTAGTAATTACCGAGACGGCATGGGCCAGCCTACTAGGAGAAACAAAAGTTACAGGTATGCGCGGAGGAGTCTACAGTTGCAAATCATTGCCGGTTTAAACACATGGACAATTCCCAAAGCAAAAAAGCTAACACCCAACTTCTACAAAACTAAGAGCAGGAAATTTGTTTTGAAGGGGACAATAGAGATACTATGGTGACAACTTACAACAATCTCAAGATAATAATTACAAGACTATAAACCGAATCCACAAACACTCTATGTCGCGGTATCATACATCACATAAAATCATAGTGAACACAAAATTAAAATCTAAGTTGTTCAAGTTGTGAGCACATAATAGATGAAAATTTTGTTCCAAAATGCTAGAAGAACATACCCTGAAATCAACTAAACCCCATGCTTATGAACCAAACTGGAAAATAAACTACTGAGGGAGCTCACACAATAGAATCACGAATACTAAACCTAAAAATGAGAAAAAAATACCAACAAAACAACATATCCCCCAAACTACTGTTGCCGCACTCCCTCATAAAATGGGAGCTACTGAAGCCGTAGATCTAGCGCCTAAAGCATCACCAGCGACACCGCCTGAAATCAAAACTCGCACATACGAGCTAGGTAGAAACTAAAATCAGAGCACACAACAGAAGAAGAAGGTGTTAGGGTATTAAACAATTTTCGAGTGAGTTTAGTTACCAAAGTAAGCAACACATAAGCACTACTCAGATTAACCACATACAAATATGCAAGCACATTTAGTAGATCTTTAAATGGAACAAGAAGTAATGAAAAGTAGGAGATGAGAATCACGTACAGAGCGACCGGGAAGGTCAGCACCGCAGCAACGACGTGGTGGTCGCCAGTGGTGAAGGTTGAAGTCGCCGAGCCTTACGAAGTGGATGCAGATCAGCGATGAAGAACTTGAACGGAGGTGAGCAGTCGCGCTGAGACGCTCCCCAAAAACCTTATCGCTCGTCTCCCGATGCAGGATCTCACCCGGATGGCCTTGCATGTTGTCGCCGGGATGGCGAAGACTAGAGGGCGGCGCAACAAAAGAAACTTCGCAGGAGAGACAGAAAGAACACGCCCATTCTAGATCTGGTCGATCTCTTGGTATAGCCTGGGAGCAGAGCCGCCGCACGAACAAACCGCCATGCGTAGTAGACAAGGACATGCGGCGAGTATGCACACGCACGGCCGACACGTACCCAACCCAGTTGGTGCACCAAGGAAAAAAATTAGGCGTGGCGGGCGAAGGAGGAGGAGTGTGCGTAGACTTCTTCTTTTCTCACTCATTTAGAAGCAATAGAAGAGCTTACCTTATAAACCACTTTAATTCTCTTCCAACTAGCAGGTAAACTTTATCCCCAACCAGCCCCATGACTGCCATATAGATGGGCTTTGAGATCTCATAATTGTAGGCTAAATAGGCTGCCATGCTAGGCTGCCATGTTGGGCTGCTACAGGCTATTTACATCCAACACGGGAGTACCAGTCTCGCAAGCAGCGGCGCCTGGGAGCTCCTATTCAGCGCCTTTTGCGTCTGGTACCAACCGACGCTCGCGGGGATCCGTTGGTGGGTCGGCCCATATATTCATTCACTTTGCTATGTACGTTGTACTGTTTTGAATTATTTGAAACTGTTCAGAATTTGAAAATTTGTTTCATTTTAAATCTGTTCAGAATTTGAAAATTTGTTCCATTTGAAATCTGTTCAGAATTTGAAAATTTGTTCCATTTGAAAAAATGTTCAAAATTTGAAATTTTGTTCCATTTGAAAATCTGTTTAGAATTTCAAAAATTGTTCCATTTGAAATATGTTTAGAACTTGAAAAATTGTTTCATTTGAAATCTGTTCAGAATTTCAAATTTTGTTCCATTTGAAATCTGTTCAGAATTTGAAACTGTTTCGAATTTTTTATAAACTGTAGAAAATGAAAAAACAGAAGAAGAAAAAAAAAGAAAAAAAAAAGAAAACACCAGTTCCTATTGGGCCGGCCCGTTCGAAAAATAGCACAGCGAGGGGTGCGCGTCAACTCGTTCCCGACGCAAAACGCGTCAAATAGGAATCGCCGCGGCGCCTTCGCCTCCGACTGCGCGGAAAACTCTCTCTTCATAGGCTGTGGCACCGGCCCTCAAAGCGTCGCTCCGTCAGTCACCAGTCGCACTGGCTGCAGGGTGAATGTCGATCTCTCCGCCATGCGCCATGGAGCCTATGCTTGCTTCACTCCTCTCCCAAGATAGAGCAAAACAGATAGAACAGCCAAGGCGAAATTAAATAAAAAAGAGGAACACAAAAAAGCTAATGTTAACTAAGCCCACGCAAGCTCAAAAGAGAATTGGGAGGAGGCTGAGACGCGTGGAGATTAGTGACAGGGAAAAACATCGGCTCTCCAAAAAGTGACCGTTCCCTAATTACAAAACAGCTAGCTGTTTGTTAGGAGAAGTGTTCTTTTTTTTATCTGTACCACAAGGGTTTATACATTTGAGTCTACGGGAGGTGTGGTCCTTTTCTAGCGATCCAGCTAGGGGCTCTTCTTGCGGCTCACAGCGATGTCACCCGAGATGGTTGCACCACCTGCATATCGAGCATCACTGGACAAGAGATCCATCCATAATGGTGATGGCCTTGTCTTCGTCCTCTCCCTCCACTAGTCGGTTTTGTCCTGACCCGGTCTCCTACTCGTTAAATTCTCTCTTCCCTCGAGGGTAGTTGAGGGAGGTGGGAATTTCACCTCAGCGATGCCTTCAAGGAGGAGATGGCACAAAAGGTGTTTTCATCACCGATTTTAGACACTCGGAGATCACCCTTTCGCTAGGTAAATGGATCCTGCCCATGACCGAACCCGATCTAGGAGGCACTCCACGAATTGCAGCCATGGCGCCCAAGGTAGAAAATCTGGCTGGATGCCCACCACCGTTAGCGGAGTCACCATGGGATGCACATATATCCACCTCCAAGACGATACCAAGAAACTCCTCCATTACCACACCGCCGGACGGGAGGAGCCTATGTCGGCGGCATTTAGGGTTCCCCCTGTCGCCTCGGTGGAGAGACGAGAGGGGGTTGGTGGAGAGACCTCAATCAAAGACTGCATACTTTATAGGAACAAACTATGTAAAAGTTATGATGGAAGGGAGAGTATAGCATCACACCATGCATCATGCCCCTATTGTCGTGCTTTCCATCACGAGGTGTGGAGGCAAGCACATTGAGGTTGCCCTGCATCAGACGAAGGTAATTGCATACCTGCCTTGCCTACCCTGGCGGCGGATGGATCCCCCTACTAGGTAACAAGGCCGTCAATAGAGGTGTGCGAGCTATGCGACAGGGCCCCAGAATTTTGGGGCCCCCAAATTGTTGGACACACTGTAGGGACGGTTGTCCCAGGTCTCCGGTGGTGTAGAAGGGATCTGCGCCTTTCCGCCCCATTTCCTACATACCTTAGCTCCAGGCTCCAGCGGTCAAGCGTCGTGTCTGCCTGTCTGGTCTTTTTTCTTGAGCGGAAACGCCATGGATGAGGAACGAAGCTTTGGTCCAACTTACATGAGAAGATGACAAAATGAGCCTGGGGTCGCCGTATGGGCTTAAGTGGTCCGGTCCATCAAACTTGTTGAGATAGCACATCCTTCACTTGTTTTTATTTATTTTGTTAGCACGGCCTGCACTGAACGCGAGGGCGTTGCTCAAGAAAAATACCCCATCACACATACTACTCCTCTTTCTCTCTAAAAAAAGTGCAACTCATCTTGTTCACCTTGATCCCTATGAAATCTTAGAATAAAAGTTTGATCATCATGTCTCAACTGGCTAACGACACATCTTGTGAGGTTTTGACCTGGTCGGTAGGCCGCACTAAGATTTACCATTAGTTTTCTGGGGGTTTTCATATTGTAGATCTCACTTGAAGTTTTAGGTTGGTGATTTCTAAGTTTCTCATATTTTTTTGTGTTTCTATGGATCTTGAAACCAAATGTTTTGTTGACTACATCATCATTTAGGCATTGAAGTTCTAGTTATGTTAGTTATACTTCCATTTTCGTGACAACTAATTAGTCAGATGAAGTATTATTTTTTCTAAAATATGGCCTTATTATCTTGCACCGGGCCCCCTATTTTTGGAGACGGCCCACTATTACTACTATTGGCGCAGTGTCGAAGTTCGGCAATCACCTAGGGCCTGTTCAAGATTTGTTTAGCAAATTGTTGTAGAAAATGGTACTGGTGGGCTTGGGCTCGGCACAAGAGAAGTATACGAGTTAGAAATTGTCTATTGGCCGAACACTAATACACGCTAATTAAAAAAACTACTGTTGTACTGAATGAGGTGCTTGTTCCAAGTGGTACTCTTATATTCAGTCTCGTGTATCACGCACAGTTTAAACAAAAAGATTTGCTCTGGTTACGAGAGATCACGGCACATGAGAAAAAAAATTTGCTCTTCATGAGATCATGGCAATTGTTGATCAGTGCTGATGATTAAATTAATCTGCAACACTATGTCGAGATGCGTCCACGTTAAAAGACCCATCTCACCGGCTTTTCATCAAATGACCCGAGGGTTAGCTAAACTTCAGCACAATGCACGTTATGTGACTGGAAATTAAACGACATGAGTATCCAAGTGCGTCTGAATATAATATATTTACATGTCCATGACAGTTCAAAATAAGGTGCGACATAAGTTCATTAATTAGCAGAAGAAAATCTGAAGACATTGTAATTTCAACCAGTGCTGACCGAGTGACCGAGGAAGATAGACTGGCTTACTGAGTAATTTTTTTTACTTGAGGAAATAACTTTTGGTGTGACGTGGTCTGTATGCATGGATCTCCTTTGGCGAATCTTAACATAACAAGAGAAATCTGCCAATTCGACTACTAGGGCCATATATGCTGTCACATAAACGTGGTAATCTCTTGTTTGGCCTGCTCATGGTGCACATGCAACAGAATACGGCATCCTATGGCCCATATACAACGGGAGCACACGAAGTGCTGCCGAGTTCTTCTCTGGGGGTGCCTAGTGCTAGGCCTATAAATATCAGTTATCGGTTCCCATTTTGTTCACACCCACTACAGGAAGAAACAGCTACGCCGACGGCCACAGGCCGTCGGGTTAGCCTAAAAACGCCATCGGGTCAGCCTAACCCGACGGCTTTTTCCTGATGCCGTCGGGTCAGGTGCCGTCGGCGTAATCGGGCGTCGGGCCAGGTCAAAAGGCCGTCGGTTCAGCTTTTACCGTCGGCGTAGGCTAACCCGACGGCCAAAAAAGGCCGTCGGGTCAGGTAAGGCCGTCGGGTCAGGTCATTTTCGGTTTTCTAAAAAAAATTCAAATTTTTGAAAAAAATCGAACTTTTTTAATTTTTTTTGTATTTTTCCTTTCTTTTGATTTTTTTCTTTTTTTTCAATTTTTGTTATCTCTCTAATGACACTGGAACAATGACTTCCCGCTCGGTCACCCATCCTCAGATTGCTACAAGCCCAGCACGCTTAACTCCTAAGTTCTATTTGAATAAGCTACACCTACACTACTAAGTCCTTATTGATATTAGTAGCATATCAATCCTCTTAAGTCATGTGTGTCTATATGACTGTGTGTAAGTATGTATGTGTATATGTCTATATGTGTGTAGGTATATATGGGCATGTGTATATGTGTTTGTTAACATTTGGAAAAAATAAAAACTTTCAAAAAATTTAAAATAAAAACATTAAAAAATAAAAAAATCAAAAAAATCAAAAAAATCAAAAAATCAAAAAATCAAAAAAATCATTTTTGGATCCACAACACATCATTTTTCACTAAACTTTGCCCGTTAAAGCGGGACTCCGCACCGCCTGGCCATGAGCGTGAGTTTCGTGTGTTATCATGTTCATGCGGGTCCAGAATCAGGCATAACTAATTCAAAAAAAATCGCAAAAATGTGAGACCTTCGCGTGGCATCATTTTATATCACCTACATGTGGGAAAAAAATTCAAACCTTGATAAAAACAATTTACCAGAAAGTTCCTTCATAAAAATGACCTACCAAGTTCGAGGTTGCATGGCTTTTAGGTCAAATGAGCTAGGTTTGGTCCTGATCATGGCATAGTTTTTCGAAACGAGGCCATATCGGACATGCGTGTGGCCCTTGGGATGGTAAGGAACTCCACGAAGGCCGATTTTCGTTTCGTCTCATGAAAAGTGTGTTTTCCATTTTTGGAGTGCCAAAATCGGGTTTTTTTGTGAGGCAGCTACCAAAACGGCTTACGAAAAGCTGGGCACAACACCCCACATAAATAATAGACCACCTGGGATACATATATCAGCTCTTGTTTCATCACGCAAACTTTCAGAGTTATTTTTGGAATTTTTCACAAACTCATGCCGATTTCGCTGGAACCGGGGTGGGTTTGCCCTTTAGCTCTAATAAGACGAGCTCCTAATTTTTTGCAAAAATCATTTTCAGATCCGTAACATGTCAATTCTTCACTAAACTTGGACCATTAAAGCGGGACTCCGCACCACCTGGCCATATGCGCGAGTTTCATGTGCTGTCATGTTCATGCGGATCCAGAATCAGGCATAACTAATTCAAAAAAAATCGCAAAAATGTGAGACCTTCACATGACGTCATTTTATATCACCTATATGTGAGAAAAAAATTCAAACCTTGATAAAAGCAATTTACCAGAATGTTCCTTCAAAAAAATGACCTACCAAGTTCGAGGTTGCATGGCTTTTAGGTCAAATGAGCTAGGTTTGGTCCTGATTATAGCATAGTTTGTCGAAACGATGCCATATCGGACATGCGTGTGGCCCTTGGGATGGTAAGGAACTCCACGAAGGCCAATTTTCATTTTGTCTCATGAAAAAAGTGTGTTTTCCATTTTTGGAGTGCCGAAATCGGGTATTTTTTGTGAGGCGGCTACCAAAACGGCTTACGGAAAGCTAGGCACAACACCCCACATAAATAATGGACCACATGGGATACATATATCAGCTCTTGTTTCATCACGCAAACTTTCAGAGTTATTTTTTGAATTTTACACAAACTCATGCCGATTTTGTTGGAACCGGGGTGGGTTTGCCCTTTAGCTCTAATAAGACGAGCTCCTAATTTTTTTGCAAAAATCATTTTCAGATCCGCAACATGTCATTTCTTTACTAAACTTTGACTGTTAAAGCGGGACTCTGCACCGCCTGGCCATGAGCGCGAGTTTCGTGTGTTGTCATGTTCATGCGGGTCCAGAATCAGGCATAACTAATTCAAAAAAAAATCACAAAAATGTGAGACCTTTGCGTGGCGTCATTTTATATCACCTATATGTGGGAAAAAATTCAAACCTTAATAAAAGCAATTTACCAGAAAGTCCCTTCACAAAATTGACCTACCAAGTTTGAGGTTGAAGGGCTTTTAGGTTAAATGAGCTAGGTTTGGTCCTGATCATGGCATAGTTTGTCGAAACAAGGCCATATCGGACATGCGTGTGGCCCTTGGGATGACTAGGAACTCCACGAAGGCCGATTTTCATTTCGTCCCATGAAAAGTGTGTTTTCCATTTTTGGAGTGCCGAAATCAGGTTTTTTGTGAGGCAGCTACCAAAATGGCTTACGAAAAGCTGGGCACAACACCCCACATAAATAATAGACCACCTGGGATACATATATCAGCTCTTGTTTCATTGCACAAACTTTCAGAGTTATTTTTTGAATTTTACACAAACTCATGCCGATTTCGTTGAAACCGGGGTGGGTTTGCCCTTTAGCTCTAATAAGACGAGCTCCTAATTTTTTGCAAAAACCATTTTCAAATCCACAATATGTCATTTCTTCACTAAACTTTGACCATTAAAGCAAAAAGTGCATTTTCCATTTTTGGAGTACCAAAATCGGGTTTTTAATTTTCCTAATTTAAGTTTTTTGCAAAACATGTCAAAATTCAAGTTTCTTAATTTTGCTAACAACTAGATCATGTAACATAACTACACCTCAAAGGATATTATTTTTTGAATTTTTTACCATTTTCTTTTATTTTTTGCAAAACAGAAAAGGCGATCAAAAAATGAAAGTACCTGACCCGACGGCTTTGCCGTCGGGTTAGGTCCCCTGAATAATCTACGCCGACGGCATACCTAAGCCGACGGCCAAATTTCGGCCACGTCCGAGGCCAAGACCTATGCCGACGGCCCCGATAAAAAGCCGTCGGCTTAGGTATTGGCCGTCGGCGTAGCAGTTTATTCCTGTAGTGACCACACAAAGACAAGTCTAGCAATTCAGCAGGAAGCACTCGCCTTAGTTCATCTCCCCACACGTCCCATGGCTAGCCCCGCTAATTTTGAGGTCACTCGTGCTACCTTTGGGGAAGTTTTGCATAACACCAAGATTAGCTTCGGCAAGCTGTTTTTGCGCCAGATCCTTGTTGGGTCAGGCACGAATCAGTCTGATGTGATAGAGGCAGATGCTGCCACCGGGCTAGGTAAGACTGCCGTCAACAACTGGGCAATATATGATGGTCTTGCCTCGAATGCAAATCTGGTTGCGTACGGTCAAGGAATGCACACATATGCTGGTAACTGGCAAAACTGGTTCACTATGGTGTTCGAGGATCAAAGGTATGTGTAAATAAATTTATAATGCTACACAAATGTTACTTTTACTCATTGGATATTTCTCCCTTGGTTTATGCTAGTGTTTACAATAGTGTGAATTGTAGTTTAGACAGATTTTCCTAATTCTTGAGTACAATCATGCAGGTTCAAAGGATCCACTCTTCAGATAATGGGGGCATCTCCTGAGAAATCAAACCAGTGGGCTATTGTTGGTGGGACGGGTGACTTTGCAATGGCACAGGGTGTCATTAAGATAACAGAGTATAAATTCACAGGCGATGAGAAAATACATGAGCTTACGATTGATGGATACTGTCACACAGACTTCCCACCAGTAAGGATATTACCATCTTGTTTTGCATTTAAGTACACATGCTGATTGCATCTGATCAATCAGTCTTACATGCATACAGTTGTTAATAGCAGCAAGACACAATTATTAGAAGATGGATTATATTTTTGATAATAATGGATTAGAGATTACATCTCGTGGCCTTGCCCTACACATCACATATATCCAAACATTTTTTTTCTAATCGTCTGAGTTTGGCATTTCAAAGTGAGAAACCTTGAAATATAAATTTACAAGCCATCAGAGAGACAAGAACACCAAACAATGATAGTGGATACACATTTAATATATATTCCACTTTTATTCGATCTCATAATTATTTTGTAAGATTTCTTTCTTATAATGATGGTCTCTCACATAGGTGCCTACACCTACAAAGATGGGACCGTGGGGTGGAAATGGTGGTACCCATAATGGAATGGAAGGAAAATCTCGACGTTTGGAAAGCGTGACAATTGGCCATATAAATGTAGTTCAGAAAATGTCATTTACCTATTCTGGTGAGGACGGGGTGATTCGTACCGCAGGTCCTTGGGGAGTTCATTTTGACTACTCTTTTTTTAACTCCACCCAGCTGACAACAGTGAGTTGATTTCCGGATTTTCCATTTGCTGTTGTTTCGCAAATTGTCTTGACTATGAGATCATCTCACGATATCCTCATGTTTAACTTGTGCTATATTTACAGATCAACTTTGGCCCATCGGAGTTTGTGAAGGGGATAACCGGGAGAAGTACAAGCACGTCGCCATATTTGGCGGGCTTGACAATCGTCACCAACGTTAGAACTTATGGTCCTTTTGGAACTTTGCCCAACAGCCCTTCGTTCAATGGTATCCTGTTCAATGCTACCGTGCCAGATGATAAGACTGTCGTGGGCTTCTTTGCGCAGGCTGACGTTAATATGGTCAGCAAGATTGGTTTTTACACCATCTAAGTCATCAGCATTCAACTACTGCAGCCAAAATTTTTTCATTTTATCTTGTTTCCGTTATTCCAAAAATACGATGGCAAGATCTAGGGTAGTGCCCCTAGATATGCATGTTTGATCGTATTTCATATTTAAATCGTACGTGTACCGCTGCTGCTGTGTTGTTATGTACAATAAAATAAATTTTCAGAGGTTGTTTTCTTCACACTGATCGATATACGATTGTCGGATGAGTCATCTTCATCAGGATATGTGTACCCACTCTGTGGTTTTTTATGCTTTCGTGGTGCCTGCTATGCAAATAATGTATGTATATACGTATATGGATGTGAACTCTTGCCATTAGATTTGGAATCGAGAGAACTTCCTGAAAATTACATGGAATCATAATTATATAAACATTTCTACACCATTTCGGACTATATATGAAATAAACAACAGCATAAATATGTTTGCTCTTCAAAGATTGCAGGTGTCATTCTTGTGTAGGTAGGTCGTAACTCGTATCCGGTGGAGTGTGGTATGTACTACTAGCAGCGGACGAACGCGTGGACCCGTGGCTCATCTCCACGAACAGCTCGGCGTAAGCTTGTTCCTCCAAGGAATGGAGGATCTGCCTCGAACAACCGTGCGTCGCCGCGTCAGGGGAAGGCACCCGCAGGTCCGCATCTTCGCGCTGGAGAAAACCCATAGCTTGCACCATTGACGGCCGCTGGCTACTCTCGGACTGCGCGCACCAGAGACCGGTGACGAGCACGCGCACCATCTTCGCCTCGACGAACGCCCCCTTCAGCCTCGCATCTGCCGCGTCGAGGACAGCGTTCCGGACATACATCTCGCGGACACGCCCCAGCAGCGTCGCCGAAGCCGAAGCTCCCCCGGGCTGCCCCGCAGGCGGGGTCGGCGGCCTGCCGCTTGCGATCTCCAGGAGCACGATGCCGAAGCTGTACACGTCCGACTCGGGGCACGGCCTACGGCTGTTGACGAACTCCGGGTCTATGTACCCGATGGTCCCCGCGATGGTCTCCGTCGTCTGCGGCTCGGCTCCGTGGTCGAGGAGCCTCGCCAGCCCGAAGTCTCCGAGCTTGGCGGCGCCGGACGAGTCGATCATGACATTGCTAGACTTGATGTCCCCGTGCACGATGCACTTATCCACCTCGGTGTGGAGATAGCGCAAGGCGTGGCCAAGGCCGAGGGCGATCTCGAACCTACATACCAAGTTCTTGTGAAGATTTGAACGCGGAAAACAAGGTAGCCGGTGATTCAGTCAATGAGTGTGTACCTTTGGGGCCAAGTCAGGAGCTGATCATGCTCGGGGCTATGGAGATGCTTGTCGAGGTTGCCTCCGGGCACGAGCTCGTAAACGAGCAGGAGGGCGCCGCTGCCGCAATCGCACCAGCCCAGCAGCCGCACAACGTTTCGATGGCTCAGCCGGGTTATGATGTTGACCTCGGCCTCGAACTCCTTCCTCCCTGCGCGGACGAATCCGGCGAGAGCACCTTGATGGCGATGTGGCCCGTGCCATCTGTTAGAGATATATGTCGGTTAGGTTTAAGGATAGATTAGGTAGAGATATTACTTGTCTTCTACTCCAAGTCTACTACCTGTACGTCTATATATACTCGCCCCCGAGGCTCAATAAAACATCCATCATATTCCGCCATACCTCTCTCCCTCTACCCTTCAACATGGTATCAGAGCGGCGCCGAACCTTGACCTAGCCGCCGCCCCGCTTCCGCACCGCGCCGCCCCCGGGGAGGTCGATCTCCATGATCTCCGCCGGGGGCCGCGCCGCCCGTATTAGGGTTCGTCCGCCGATCGGTTGATCGGCTGCCCTACGTCTTTTTCTCGCCGGTCGCTTGACCGGCGTTTTCTTTTTGGTTTACCGATCTTAGATCGGATTGCGTCGCCCACCGCCGCCGTCACCACGCGCCTCTACTCCAACCTCGGCGTCGATCTCGCACCGGCGGCCACCCATACGCCGGCTATCGCGGCCGACGCGCTGGCGCCATCGCCGCTTCGGTCGGCTCTTGCCGGCTGTCGCGGTCCCTCGGTCGGCTGCGGCGCCTACCTCCATAGGCTGTCGCGGTCGTCTCGCCGGCGCCAACTCCGCACCGGTCGGCTCGCCTTCACCAACCGCGCGACAACGTCGGACGCGTCGTCCGAGGGACGCCTCGGTACATCACTGCCGACTCCATGCCTGCGCGGTCTCCATCGCCGGTCCATCTTCGCCGTCATCGCCAGGGACTTCACCGACAACGACGCCACGGGTTCCGATCTGTGTGCCGTCGTCTAGGACTTGGCGCGAACAGCGCCGCCGTCGGTCTGATCAACTGATCTGATGCACGTCTCCGCCAAGTACGTCCCCGAGCACGCGCCTACCACCGTTCGAGCATCGGGTTGCCGCTGCGTCGCCCCTTCGGGCCGTAGCGTCGCCGCCTTTGGTCCCCGCCGCTAGCTACCAACGTGCCTTCTCCGGCATGAACGTCGCTGGTGGTTCTCACGCCGCTGCACCGACTCGCGCCCTGCAGCCACGCCGTCCCATCGGGCCGTTGCGTCGCTGCACGCGGTCATCGCCGTCACCTCGCGAGGACGTCGCTGGCTTCCACCGCGCCACCTCCCTCGGCGCGGGTTGTCGCTGTCCGCGCATGGTCTTCGTCGCGCCGATGGGTTCTTCCTCGCCTACTTCGAGTACCGCCGCCGCATCTCCATAGGTAACCTGCATGGCCCTCCTGGCCGTCGCAGGTCCCGCCGACTACCTCTTCGCCTGTCTAGGCATCCAGCATGGCCACTTTTGGTCGTTGCTGGTTCGCCGCCTTCTACGTCTATGTCCAGCACGACTTCATCGTCAGCGTCATCGCCTTGTTCATAACCACACCTGCTCGTCTACTCCGACAACCGCGGACTGCATCGGCACCCTCTCTTGGCCGCTCTGCGCCTCGCAACCGTCGTGGAGGCCTTCTCTGCTAGTCTCCTCTCCGACATGGCGTGAAGTTGTTCCAACTGGTCCCGTTCTTCGCACGCCCGGTACTGGCAACACCGGCGCGTGCATTCGTCCCCGACGCGCTCCCGAGTCTGGCAAGCTTGGTCGCAGCGCCTCGTCCCCGTGTTCGTCTTCGCGTACTCAGTTTTGGCACAACCGGAGTATGCCTTCGTCCCCGACGTGCGCCTGGTTCTGGCACAGCCATGGCCGCACCTCGTCCTCGACGGCTCGGACTGCATCGACTTCGGCATCGCTCTCCCCGACGACTGCCTCGACGCGTCTCCGTCCTTCTACGGCGCCCTACGCGCCTGCGGCTTCATCTGCGTGTACCTCGTCATCGGCACTCGCCACGACATCGACCACGGCGACCCCTAGCACGGCTACCTCGACCAAGGTTGCAGCACCCACCGCTCTCGGCTTCCTCGACATCGGCACAAGGGCTACCACCTCGCCTGAGCACTCGTCGGCTTCCTCTCCAGTCCAAGCATCCGCGCCGCGACATCGACCACGACGCTCCCGCTCCGACTGCGGGGGGGTGTCAGCCTTCTGGGTCTACTTCGGTTTATCTCCAGTCTGACCGTCCACGTCGTTCATGTTGTTCACGACGCTCCCGCTACGACTGCGGGGGGGTGTTAGAGATATATGTCGGTTAGGTTTAAGGATAGATTAGGTAGAGATATTACTTGTCTTCTACTCCAAGTCTACTACCTGTACGTCTATATATACTCGCCCCCAAGGCTCAATAAAACATCCATCATATTCCGCCATACCTCTCTCCCTCTACCCTTCAACACCATCGTTTAAGAAGCCACGGTATACCGAGCCGAATCCGCCCTGCCCGATCCTCTGGCTCTCCGCAAAGTTACTCGTCGTGGCGGCCAGTTCGCCGTAGCGGTACCGCGGGGGCATTGCAGGCTCTTCAAACTGCGGCGTGTGCATTTCTCCTCGCCCGACCTCTTCGTCGGTCTCATCTCCTCTCCTTGTTGAGCACCACCACAACACGCAAGATGCAATGAACATGAACAACGTGGACAGAAAAGTAAGAAAGAACAGCCCACGGAAGCTCCTAAACTTTAGATTCGACGAGCTCTGCCTTTGCTCAGACTGCCACTCCGTCTCGACGTGGCAGAAATCGGCTTCAATCCAGCGGATTCTCCCCATGCACAGATATGAACGCATCAAATAGGCGTAGTACATCTTGTAATCGACCTCGCAGACGCCTATGGTGGCGGCCGTGTAGTTGTGACGCTCGAATACCCAGTCCATATCGGGATCGTGAGAGCGGGAGTCCTGAGAGTCGAACATCTCGTTGACCCATGGCCAGCCTGCTTCTTTCATGGGGATGTTGCAGAACGGTGGGATTGGATGGCGGTAGAAGTTGGTAACGGAGGTTTCGTATCTTACCCCTTTGTTCTTGTAGTTCTTGAGGTAATGATGGCGGATCCAGAATACCATGGAAGAACGACAGACTTCGACGATGATGGTGTAGGATACGATGAGCACAGCAGCAGCAAATGAGGGGCTCTCGAGACGAATGAGGTGGCCATGGTTCAGAGTAATTTGCATTACATCCAAGCGATAATAAAGAGTTTATAGCTAGCTTTGACGTTTGTGTATTTGCGTTCAGGCCACCTAACCCGGCATAACAAGTGGGCGACGTGCTCAGCTTGTTGTTTCCGGAGGAGTCGTTGACTTTTAAATTTTGTAGCATCTTAAAGAGCTATAAGCTGAGTGTGGACAAATCCGAGTTACACGTAGCCCTTTATTTTAAAATATATAAAATTTATATTTTAAGGTTTTAGAAAAATATAAAACAAAATTTTAGAGATAGCCAATGATGAATTCTACAAACATGTAAATTTCAATATAACATCCTTTATATTCTAGGCTACACAAAAATATCAAATTCTGACGAAATTATATAGTGTTAAAATATGTACTATTTACTATATAATATGTCAGATTTTGTCATTTTTGTGTAGCCTTGAATACAAGTATTCCATATTGAGACTTTGCACGGCTTGTGAATTAGAAACCTTCGTTTATGAACATGAAGATTGTCCTGTAGCTTCTAAATTTATAAATGCGATCACTAATATCCTTTAATATTGCATAACCAACTTCATGGATAATGTCTATATTGTTGACTATAATAAGAGGGTTATGGCTGCTCGCGAGAGCACTAGCTTATTACATAAAGAAGAAAATGAAGAAGCCATAGTTCCACCTAAGCTTTGGGATGTTTTGGAATCTCCCAAAGATGATAGTGACACTCAAACTCAAAACTCAATTGCTATTTATGAAAATTCATACACTTCTTATGAGGGAATTCGGAACCTTGACAACCCTTCCTATTTTGATGCACCTTTGCTGGCTAGTAATGCTACTAGTGAAATTATTTGTTGGGATATACCAAATAGGTATACCAGCGACGTAGTCCTAAACCAGCGAGCCAGGGTGGCCCATGAAGGTGGTATGGCGGATTGCCTACCGGGCAGCCCAGTTGCTGGAAAGCCCATGGTGGATACTGGATGCAGGAGCATATGGCAGATCCGAAGACAGGCCCATGGCGGGTTGCCTTGTAGTACACGTATAGGACTTAGTTAGGACTCCATATTGTATCCGCTCCGGTACCATCGTGATGCCCACGCCAGGCGTCTTTATAAGCCGGCGTGGAGGAGCCCTCGAGGCATAACCACCAAGACTTAGATACGGCCGATCGCATAGCGAAACAGCCAACCTCATCATTGTAACCGAGCACTTGTTGCCATATAGTGAATTATAGCAGCACGTAGGGTCTCACCACCGTTGTGGGATCTGAAGCTGGGTAAACTCGTGCTACCAATGGTAAATAAAAGAGATGCCGAGGTGTTCATGGTCTGTTTCTCTTGTCATTTTGATGTGGGCTTGTTCCATGTCATCGGACAGGAGGTACCCCATTGGCGGTTCTCGATGATACGTGTATGCTTACAATGACAAGAGCTTGCTTGGGACCTAAGTCGAGTAGCATGAAGTTTGGGTATTCGTACTTCACGGGACACGAGGTTTTCAACTTATGATTTGTTAAGCATATGCTTCGTAATTATACTCGCATTAACTTTAACCATTCAAGATGCCTATGATGGGGGCAATGAGAGCTTAAAGCTAGTAAGTACCATAATTTTTGAAGGTTTATAAAACTTGCAATCTCTGCTTCCCTCTACGAAGAGCCTTTCTTTTACTTTTATATTGAGTCTCTACTTTCTATCTTTATGCACCATCTAAGAGAGCATAGTTGCCATTCGGAGTTTAATGTGCATAGTCCCAAAGTTTATCATTGATTGATTCATGATTATGGTTTTGCTTGTTCTTAAATTATTTGTATCTAGTTGCCCTCTTAAACTTGAAGTGTCCTATGCATTTATGTTTTGCTATTCCATGAAGGACAAGCTGAAAACTACTTTGATATGTTTTTCTATATGATTTGAACACACACTTGACTTTCATTGTTTCATTATTCATGATCTTCCGTTTGTGTTTATTTTCATGTTATAACATGGTTGCTAAGTTTTATTGTCAAGATTATGTCTTTTATGCACATGTTTTAAGTTCTTTGATCCTAGCACTCAATGCTTTACATCGTTGATCAAGATTGTGATGGTGCATGTCACCTCAAAACTTATTCTTTTATTATCACTTACCTACTCGAGGACGAGCAGGAGTTTAGCTTGGGGATGCTTGATACGTCTCAAACGTATCTATAATTTTTGATGCTCCATGCTTGTTTTACACCATTTGCTTCATGTTTTATTTACACTTCAGGGCGTTTTTATGCGTTTTTCGGAACTAACCTATTGACGAGATGCCACAGTGCCAGTTCCCTGTTTTTTGCTGTTTTGTGTTTCAGAAAAGCTACACAGAAAATATTCTTGGAATTGGATGAAACAAAAGCCAAAACTTCTATTTTTCGTGGATGAAGGACGAAGACCAAAAGAGAGCCGGAGAGGGGCCAGAGGGCCACCTCACCAGGGGGTGGCGCGCCCCCTGGCCGCGCTAGGGGTGGTGAGGCCCCCCTGGTGGCCCTCTGACGCCGCCTCTCCGCCTATTTAAAGCCTCCTGAAGTCCAGACCCTAAATCGATCGGTGTTTTTCGAGAAGAAGTCCTGCAGCTCCGCCGCCGCCACCGGCGAATTTCGGGGGATAGAAGTCTCTGTTCCTGCACCCTGCCGGGACGGGGAAGTGCCCCCGGAGCCATCTCCATCGGTCTACATCGCCGTCACCGCTATCTCCATCGATCTCACCGCCATCTCCATCGCCGTTGCTGCCTCCGATGATGAGGAGGGAGTAGTTCTCCCCCGGGGCTAAGGGCTCTACCGGTAGCTATGTGGTTCACATCTCTCTCCCATGATGTGATCTTTATGTGATCGTGAGCTTTGTATCTAGTTGAATTGGTAGATGCTATTATTCAGATATTATGCTACTCCCATGCTTTATTATTATAATCTCCGGAGACACCTTGTATCATGATGTGAAGGTGATAGTGTGCGCATTGTGTGTGTCTTTTTGGCTAGTGTCTCTATGATTGTTGGTGTTTGTTGGAACCATCTAGTGCGCTCACGGTGACAGTGCGGGGCAATCTAGTTTAGGGAAATGCGAACTTTGAGGAGTGCTTTGTAGCCCTACGCATGATTAGTGTTTATTATCCATTGGAGAATAGTTTAGAGTGGCATAATGAAGTTAGTATCTATTGGTTCAATTATGTTATCTTTGTTGAGAGTGTCCACTAGTGAAAGTATGATCCCTAGGCCTTGTTTCCAAGCATGAACAACGTTTACATTCAGTTTTGTTACATGTTTGCTCGCAGCAATATTTATTTCAGATTACATTTACTACTTATAATCATCACTACTACTTGTATTTCACTATCTTTTCGCCGAACTAGTGCACCTATACATCTGACAAGTATATTGGGTGTGTTGGGGACACAAGAGACTTTCTGTATCGTAATTGCAGGGTTGCTTAAGAGGGATAGCTTTGACCTCCTCCTCCCTGAGTTCGATAAACCTTGGGTGATTCACTTAAGAGAAACTTGTTGCTGCTCTACAAACCTCTGCACTTGGAAGCCCAACACTGTCTACAAGAACAGAAGCGTGCGTAGACATCAGGCAGCGTAGGCCATTAAAGGCCAAGAAGCCGGCTGCTGGTCCCTGCTAACCTTAGCTCGGCGGCGCTATTTCTTGACGAGGAGGCGAGTAACAACATCCTAGCTGCCTTTGCTTAGCTGCTAGTAGCGTCCAAACTACAAACATATGTAATAAAATATATGCAAATTTGAATGAAATAACGCCGTTTGCTCTATTAGATTTGTGTCTAAATTTGAATTGAAAAACTGCATGTGTTAAATATTCGCCGCATCTGATCTGAAACACGCCATTTTGGTCCCTACTAAACACACGATATGGTAGCGTGTGCTACCACGCCACCGAACGCACAATATGGTAGTGTGCCCTACCACGCCACCGGAAGTGGCGTGGGACAAGTGCCACACCACCAACATACATTTTAATGGTGGCGAGCAACGCCACGCCACCATTACGCATCGAAAAGTGACATGAAATTGATGATGTGATGGATCCGTGCTACTAAACCCAAAATCACCGCGCTACCGATGATCTATTTGTACCGGTGACGGTGGGGAAGTGATTCAAGATGTGGGTGTACGCCTCAAACGAGGAAGCTTCATATTCCTCGTGGACCTAGTCGTGGAGACCTGAAGCTGATGCCAGTTGACCTTGACCGAGGTACACGTCTTTTTAGTCGTGTGTTTGATTCCACACAGAAACTAGCTAGTTAGCCATGGCCAAAGCGAGCTCCCGCCTCCCTGCTCTCTTCCTGTTGTCCTGCTTCTGTTCCATGTCATCCATCCACGTCTGTTTTGCTGCCTCCTTGTCCTTGCAGCTCCCCTTCTCCCACCCCACCACCATCCTCGTCTTCCCCGGAGCCGCATCCGTCGGTGGCAGCAGCACGGTATACCGAGTGCCGCTATGGGGAAACCACCCAGGCGGTATGGCAAATTACCTCACCACCAATTTCTCCTTCCAGATTACTCCGTACCTGAGCGGCTCCTCGCTTCTCCCGGCCTTTACGGTGTCCACCACGAACTGGAACAGCGACTGCCGCTCTGTCGCCGTAGAGTTCAACACCTGCTTCAACCAGGAGAGGGACGCGCGCTACAGCGCGCTCTTCGGCATGGACGTCAGCTCTACGGAGGAGTACACGGAGAGGATTTCGCCGAGCAAGAAGAACCTATCGTCCGTTCTCCTGCAGCTGCCCCCTGTTTCCTACCATGATTCCCACGCCGCGGCACGCTCCTTCGACTACGAATTCTCTCTTGGGATTAACACATCTGTTTTCTGTCTTGATTATGACCACATCATAATCAGGGTACTTTTAGCGAAATTTGATGCTTAAGTGGGTGACATAACAATCCCTTCCAAGGGATCCAAGATCCCATACGAGCCTAAGACGCGAAGATTGTTGCCCGGTAGTAAAAAAATGCCCGGAGAGCAACGAGGAAAAAGCATGCTGCCATCCGCGGGAAGGTCACGCCGTCGTGGTTGGAGCAAGCAGCTGTCGCAGGTTCAGCTTTGGTCGGGTTCATCTGCGCCGTGGAAGGATTTGCGCTCTGCTGCATCTGTAGCAAGAGACCACGGCCGAAACCTGCATGCATCCATAGAGCTGGAAGACGACGAGCACATCATCACACAGCCTGAGCTCCGGCGAGGACTGGGCCCCAGTGAGTTCAGGTACAGTGAGCTCGCCTCCGCGATGGACAGCTTCGCAGAGGAGAGAAAGATCGGGAGAGGGGGATTCGGTCCGGTGTACCGAGGCTACTTGACTGACCAATGTTAGATGTATATTGTATATTATATTTTCCCCATCTGTTAGGGGGTTTCCTGCATATTTGCGTCCTGTACATGTACTATATATGTGGCCTTTGGCCCCCTGATAATGTAAGTTGCTTATTCCTAACATGGTATCAGAGCCCAGGGTCTCGTGTTCAAGTCCTGGTTTTCGCAATTTATTGTAAAATTATTGTTGCCCCCCTTTGTGCCCACGTGTTGACTTTCTCTTCTCCCGTCACACGTGAGTGGGGGTGTTGAAGTGTATAAGTGGATTGTACTAGCCCTTTCCATCAGTTCGGACTTTTGGTTGCCTTGGCTAGTGCATGAAGCTTGACATGGTATCAGAGCATGTTCCTTCTGTTGCGCATGTTCCTCAACTTAACATGCAACTCTTTTCTGGTAGTCAGATCGTCGACTCTCGTTGTAGCATCACTCTCGACTTTGATTCCTGTTCCGTTCAGGATCGTCGCACCGGCGCTATGCTTGGTGCTGGCCCCCGCCGCCATGATGGCCTCTGGGAGCTTCACTGGCTTCATCTTCCTTCTGATGCCACCGTCACCAGTTCCTCGGCATCTGTAGCCGTCGCTACTAGCTCTTTTCAGCAGTGGCATCATCGTCTTGGACATTTATGTGGTTCTCGACTCTCGTCTTTAGTTCATCGTGGTGTTCTGGGGTCTGTCTCCGGAAACGCTTCTTTGGATTGTCAGGGCTGTCGGCTTGGTAAGCAGATTCAGCTACCGTATCCTCACAGTGAGTCTGTGTCCGAGCGTCCTTTTGATCTTGTTCACTCTGATGTTTGGGGTCCAGCTCCCTTCCCGTCGAAAGGGGGTCATCGCTACTATGTTCTCTTTATAGATGATTTTTCTCGTCACACTTGGATATATTTCATGTCCTCTCGTAGTGAGGTCTTGTCTATCTATAAGAAATTTGCTACCATGGTTCGTACCCAGTTCTCCACTCCTATTCGTGTGTTTCATGCAGATTATGCTGGCGAGTATATCTCTCATTCACTGCGCGCTTTCCTTGCTGAGGAGGGTACTCTTGCTCAGTTTTCTTGTCCTGGTGCTCATGCTCAGAATGGTGTGGCTGAGCGCAAGCATCGTCACCTTCTTGAGACGACTCGTGCGTTGATGATTGCCGCTTCTCTTCCGCCTCACTTTTGGGCTGAGGCTGTTTCCACTGCCACCTATCTCGTCAATATTCAACCCTCTGTTGCTCTGCAGGGTGGTATTCCTCTAGAGCGCCTCTTTGGTCATCCTCCTGATTACTCGGCGCTTCGTTCGTTTGGTTGCGTTTGTTATGTTCTTCTTGCCCCTCGTGAACGCACCAAACTGACCGCTCAGTCTGTTGAGTGTGTCTTTCTTGGATACAGTGATGAGCATAAGGGCTATCGGTGTTGGGACCCCGTTGGTCGTCGGATGCACATTTCTCGTGATGTCACGTTTGATGAGACGCGTCCTTTCTATCCTCGCCCCACCTCCTCGACCTATCCGATGGAGGATATATCCTTTCAACTTTTTCCTGACACACCTCCCTCTGTTCCTATTGATCCTCCTTCGGGACCTATTATTGCTGATGTCTCACCTTCGACCACGTTGTCCTCCTCCCCACCTAGTTCTCCTCCTTCTTCTCCTGATCCTCCACCCACCTCACCGTTGTCTCCTTTTCCCTTCCATTATTCTCGTCGCTCTCATGTTCCGGATCCTCCTCCTGATGTCCCTTCTTCTTCTTCCAATATGTCTTCTTCTTCTGACGAGCTTCCCTCTCCTCTTCCGGCGACTCGTCTTCGTCGTCCACCTGATCGTTACTCTCCTAGTCAGTACGATCTCTCTGCTGCCCTCGAGCCGACTTCTTATCGGGATGTTGAGCGTCATCCCGAATGGCAGCTTGCCATGGCTGAGGAGATTGCTACGCTTGAGCGCACTGGCACATGGGATCTTGTCTCTCCCCCTCCCGGTGTTCGTCCCATCATGTGCAAGTGGGTCTATAAAATTAAGACCCGCTCTGATGGATCTCTTGAGCGCTATAAAGCGCGTCTTGTGGCTCGTGGCTTTCAGCAGGAGCACAGCCGTGACTATGATGAGACCTTTGCCCCTGTGGCTCATATGACCACTGTGCGCACTCTTCTTGCTGTCGCTTCTGTTCGACACTGGTCTGTGTCTTAGCTTGATGTTCAGAATGCTTTCCTCAATGGAGAATTGAGTGAGGAGGTTTACATGCAGCCTCCTCCTGGGTATTCTGTTCCCGATGGGATGGTTTGTCGTCTTCGGCGTTCTCTTTATGGCCTGAAACAGGCCCCTCGTGCCTGGTTTGAGCGCTTTGCCTCTGTGGTGACTGCTGATGGTTTCTCTCCCAGCGCTCATGATCCAGTGCTGTTCGTTCACACTTCTCCTCGTGGATGCCCTCTTCTCCTTCTCTATGTTGATGATATGATCATTACTGGTGATGATCCTGAGTATATTGCCTTTGTTAAGGCTCGTCTTCGTGATCAGTTTCTTATGTCTGATCTTGGTCCTCTCTGCTACTTTCTTGGGATTGAGGTCTCCTCCACTTCTGATGGCTTTTCTATCTCTCAGAAAAAGTATATTCAGGATCTTCTTGCTCGTGCTGCTCTTGGGGATGAGCGCACTGTTGAGACTCCTATGGAGCTTAATGTTAAGCTTCGTCCTACTGATGGTGATCCTCTTCCTGACCCGACGCGTTATCGCCATCTTGTTGGGAGTCTTGTTTATCTTGCTGTCACTCGTCCTGACATATCTTATCCTATTCATATTCTGAGTTAGTTTGTCTCCGCTCCTACCACTGTTCACTATAGTCATCTCCTCCGTGTTCTTCACTATCTTCGTGGCACGATCACTCGTCGCCTTTTCTTTCCTCGTTCCAGCTCCCTCCAGCTTCAGTGCTACTCGGATGCTACGTGGGCGAGTGATCCTACGGATCGTCATTTACTTTCTGCTTACTGTGTGTTTCTTGGTGGTTCGCTCATTGCTTGGAAGATTAAGAAACAGACAACGGTTTCCTGTTCGAGTGTTGAGACTGAGTTGCGAGCTATGGCCTTGTTGACTGCTGAGGTGACTTGGTTACGGTGGTTGCTTGCGGATTTTGGGGTCTCTGTTACGACACCCACTCCAGTTTTGTCTGACAGTACAGGTGCTATCAGTATTGCACGTGATCTGGTAAAGCATGAGCTTACCAAGCATATTGGTGTTGATGCTTTTTATACACGTGCTCAGGTGCAGGCTCAGGTTATTGCGGTTCAGTATGTGCAGTTGGCGGATTTCTTTACAAAGGCACAGACTAGAGCACGACATGATTTCTTACTCTCCAAACTCAGTGTTGTGGATCCACCATAAGTTTGAGGGGGGGGGTGTTAGATGTATATTGTATATTGTATTTTCCCCATCTGTTAGGGGGTTTCCTGCATATTTGTGTCATGTACATGTACTATATATGTGGCCTTTGGCCCCCTGATAATGTAAGTTGCTTATTCCTAACAACCAAGACCGACATGTGGCCATCAAGGTGCTCTCGCATGAGCTGTCCGTGCAGGGGCTCAAGGAGTTTGAGGCAGAGGTCACCATCCTGAGTCAGCTCAGGCACCGCAACATTGTCCGGCTTGTCGGCTGGTGCGGTCGCCGGAGAGAACTAGCCCTCGTCTACGAGCTCGTGTCCGGAGGCAGCCTCGACACTCATCTATACAATCCTGACACACACTTGACTTGGCCAGAGAGGTACATAATTCTCCTCCTGAATTGACCAATTTCACTCGCCTAATTTCTGTCTGAAAACTGAAGGTTGATGTCCAAACTCTGTACTTGTCACCAACTGTAGGTACAAGATCGCGCTTCAGCTAGGCTCTGCCTTACGGTACCTCCACACGGACTGCGACCAGTGCGTCATGCACGGCGACATCAAGCCTGCAAACATAATGCTCGACGCGTCCGGCAACGCCAAGCTCGGCGACTTCGGGCTAGCGAGGCTTGTCGACCACGGGGCCGAGCCGCAGACGACGCAGGTCGTCGCGGGCACCATCGGGTACATCGACCCGGAGTTCATCAGCAGCCAGAGGCCCAGCACCGAGTCCGACGTGTACAGCTTCGGCGTCGTGCTCCTCGAGATTGCCTGCGGCAGGCGGCCGGCGGCATCGAGGCGACCTGATCAGGCAGCCTCGGCAGCGCTGCTGGCGTCCGTCAACGACAAGTATCGCCGGAATGTGATCATCGATGCGGCGGACCAGAGGCTGGAGGGCGAGTTCGACGGGATGCAGATGGAGCGCCTGCTCGTGACGGGGCTTTGGTGCGCGCACCAGGACCCTGTGCGGCGGCCGTCCATTGCACAGGCTGTGGATGTGCTACGATCTGAAGAAGCCCAGCTGCCGGTGCTTGGAACAATGGGCGGTTCTGATGAGGAGATTCGCGCATTGGAGGGACATGCTTATTGTGGTGATTTATCTCCTGAGAACTCTGTTTATTTGTGTTGAAGTGTACAAGTGGATTGTACTAGCCCTTTTCATCAGTTCGGACTTTTGGTTGCGTTGGCTAGTGCATGAAGCTTAACATGGTATCAGAGCGAGGGTCTCAAGTTCGAGTCCTGGTTTTTACAATTTATTGTAAAATTATTGTCGCCCCCCTTGTGTCCACGTGTTGACTTTCTCTTCTCATGTCTTTGTCCACGTGTTGACTTTCTCTTCTCCCATCACACGTGAGTGGGGGTGTTAAAGTGTATAAGTAAATTGCCTAGCCCTTTCCATAAGTTTGGACTTTTGGTTGCGTTGGCTAGTACATGAAGCTTAACAATTTGGATGCATCAAATAAAACTGCGTACCTTACTACCGAGAATTCAGATAATCAAATGTAGGTTAGTGTAATTGGAATGCTTCACATTTATCTTGGACTACTGATATGTCACATGTCATTTTTTTCAATAAAGGATGCTTTATTACTTATGGGATCGGACTTGACAGCAGCTAGCTTCTTTTCAATTCGGGAACCGACACTTTTTGAGCTATTCATAATATGACAACAACTAAAGATTCAATGAAACTGATTCAGTACACCAATAAAGTGTCCGTTTTCATTCCCAGCAAAACAGACAGAAAATCACGATTGAGTTTCAACGGCTCTTTACATTCAACTTCCCATTCAGCTCAATTTAAAGCCGTCCACATGCAACATAAAAAAGGCCCAGTAGGGGTGTTGAAGTGTATAAGTGAATTGCCTAGCCGTTTCCATCAGTTCGGACTTTTGGTTGTGTTGGCTAGTTGATACGTCTCAAACGTATCTATAATTTTTGATGCTCCATGCTTGTTTTTGCACCATTTGCCTTATGTTTCGTTACACTTCGTGGCATTTTTATGCGATTTCCGGAACTAACCTATTGACAAGATGCCACAGTGCCAGTTCCCTGTTTTCTGTTGTTTTTGTGTTTCAGAGTGATACACAGGAAATATTCTCGGAATTGGACGAAACAAGTTCCAGAAGTCTTATTTTTCCCGGGAGCATCCAGACATCCGAAAGAGAGCCGGAGAGGGGCCAGGGCCTGCCCTCACACTAGGGTGACGCGGCCCAGGCCCTGGCCGCGCCACCCAAGTGTGAGGAGCCCCTGGCTGCCCTCTCGCGATGCCCCTTCGCCTATATAAAGCCTCGGGACGGAAAACCCTAGAGGATTCGGCAATTTTCCAGAAAGAGTTCCGCAGTTCCGCCGCCGCCACCGACGAATTTCGGGGGACAGAAGTCTCTGTTCCGGCACCCTGCCGGGACGGGGAAGTGCCCCCGGAGCCATCTCCATCGGTCTCCATCGCCGTCTCCGCCGTCTCCATCGACCTCACCGCCATCTCCATCAACCTTGCTGTCTCCTATGATGAGGAGGGAGTAGTTCATCCCCGGGGCTGAGGGCTCTACCGGTAGCTATGTGGTTCACCTCTCTCTCCCATGATGTGATCTTTATGTGATCGTGAGCTTTGTATCATGTTGAACAAGTAGATGTTATTATTCAGATGTTATGTGTACTCTAGTGGTGATTGTTAAAGTAATCTATTCCTCCTGCCTTTGTGTAACGGTGACAGTGCGTGCATCATGGTGGTACTTGGTTTAGGCTATGATTGTGATCTCTTGTGGATTATGAGAATAATTATTGCTATGATAGTTTGAGTGATCTATTCCTCCTTTCATGGTGTAATGTTGACAGTGTGTGCACCGTGTTGGTACTTGGTCTAAGTTGCAATGATATCTATCTTGAGTTGTGATCTGATTTGGATATCTCTATGAGTGGTGTTTGTCAAGTACTTGATGAACTTTAAGGGGTGCTTCTGTAGCCACTACACAATGATTAGTGTTATTCAATAGGAGAGCAATTCAGAGTACCATAGTGGAGAGAAGTTGTTTATTTGTTCAATCATGTTATATTGTTGGGAGTGTGTCCACTAGTAAAAGTATGATCCCTAGGCCTTGTTTCCAAGCATTGCACACCGTTTACTTGCTATTTTGTTACTTGTTTGCTCGCAGCGATATTTATTTCATATCACGTTTGCTACTTATAATTATCTATACCACTTGTATTTCACTATCTCTTCGCCGAACTAGTGCACCTATACATCTGACAAGTGTATTGGGTGTGTTGGGGACACAAGAGACTTTCTGTATCGTAATTGCAGGGTTGCTTGAGATGGATAGCTTTGACCTCTAACCTCCCTGAGTTCGATAAACCTTGGGTGATCCACTTAAGGGAAACTTGCTGTTGTTCTACAAACCTCTGCACTTGGAGGCCCAACAAGTGTCTACAAGAATAGAAGTGCGTAGGCATCAAGCTCTTTTCTGGCGCCGTTGCCGGGGAGGTAAGGTAAAAGGTACTCGCATCCTCCTGTGTGAGTGCTCGGAGTTATTTCCTTTAGATTCTGCAATTACATCTTTTTGTTTCTTGTTTTTATTTTCACTAGTTAGGCTTAATGGAAAACAAAGATGTAATATCCCAGTTTTTATACAAGTTAAATCGGACATAAGCCGGGTATTTTGACCAAGATTCGATGCTTGGTTTGGTTAAACTGAATAAAAGTGATATTGAAGTTCAAGTGAAACGGAGATCAGTTGTTTACTTAAAAATCAATTTATCTGTTTCAGCCTTCAAATCTGAATCGGTAACCGATTGGGCTTAGAAAAAATACTAAAATAAATTAAAATAAAACGCTTGGAGTTGTGTTCCCCGGCCCTCACAAGACTCGCAGCAGTCCAATACCTAAACCTAACCAGAGCCGCGCCGCCGCCGTTGCCAATCGTCGTTATCGGCGCTGACGCCGGGTGCTGCTCCGCCGCTGCAGTCTCCTTTTCATCCGAGGGTCGCTACTGCTGGCTGTTATCTGCCCTCGCCTGTCCATCGTCTGAAGAGCCAGTGGTTTTCCCAGCGCTCTCTCGCCGCCGCAGGTATTTTCCCAGCGTTCTCGCGCGGCCGCCTGCAATCACCTTTTCATCCGAGGGCGTCTAGTGGAGTCCCTGGTAGTATTAGGCCAGAAGCGATTTGGATCTGTTGGTTTTTTATCTTCGAATTAATTATGCATGCGGCCACTCTTCTCCAATTAGTCAGCAACCCTGTAAGCAAATAATTACTTGAAACTGCTACTAGATTGATTCGTCTACAGGGAGCAGCTTTAGAGTGCAAAGATGATTTTGGTTCGGACCCATACGGTTGGTTGTAGTAGAGCCACTTTAGAGTGCAAAATTTGAATCAGCGTTTTCATACTGACGAACATTAGTTTATACAGTTTCTGTTGGTACCGGTTAACAATCAACGTATTACACTAACTAGATACGAGTTGTACGTTTGTGCACGCTGGGAGCCTGTATTTAAAATAAACTAGGTGTATGCGGAAGCTTGTTTAGTACAGTTTCTAAAACTGTTTTGCCCACAGGTCTGGGAGCTAGAGGAGCCGGGAGTAGCTCTACCATTTGAACGTTTTGTCCTAAGGCAAGTGCATGCTAACTTTTATATGGTTCGCCCGCTGTTGGGTTATTTTCAGTTGATTGTTGTATTTGATGCTGCTTGGTTCCGATGTCATTGGATTTTGGTGTTTTGGGATGTTTATAGCCTGGTGCGGTGAGAACTGTTCCACGTGTGCTACTCCGTGTCGGTCGGTGAATTTCTGTTACACATGGGCTACTCCGTTGTGCTAGAGCCAGGTCGGTGAATATCTGTTCCACGTGCGCTACTCCGTTTCGGGCGGTGAATTCTGTTGCACGTGGGCTACTCCGGAGTGCTCATTGGGAAACATGTTTAACTTTTTAGATTCACTAGAAGTTGTGGTTTGAGTAATTCCCTTGTTGTTGTATGGTCGTGATTGTGTTTCTTCAAGGCTTTAAATTGTACTTGGCTGAGTATTATTTACTCACACTTGTTTGCTTGTTGTTGGTTTTTATTTGGTTTTCAGGTACTCGGAATAGCGGCATGCATGGGCGGGAGTAGCACACCTTCAGTCTACACGTCACAATACACACATCATAGATGTTTCACATATTTAGTTACCTCTTATTAATTTATTGGATTGCCGGTTTTGTCAAGTCTGAGCCTTTGGTCGCTCATTTATATTTCGTATAACTGTGGTTGGTTTGGGAACTATAGATTGTGTGCTTGGAGTTTGTGAACCTTATATTTTTGCTAGAAGCTGGGTATCTATAATTTGCCTGTCGTGGATGTCCCATAAACAAAGGAGGTGCTGTCCGTTGATAGAGTTTTTCCTAAAATTTGATTTGTTTAGTTAGTGGGGTAGCATCGCCAGGTAAACCGATGCCTGGGGTGTTACAAAAGAGTTCTTTAGTTTTTTCCCGATTTTAGATTTGAAGAGAAAATTGAAAATCCTTTGGAGCTTATTTCGCATAGCAATGTTATTAGTACGAATGCTTTAAATACCGTTAATGCTAATGCTATAGAAAAGTCTAAGCTTGGGGAAGCTGGTTTTGTTAAGTATGATATTTTTAGTCCCCCAGCTTTAGTGGAGAAGGTTTGTTCTGATAATATTTTATCTCCCATATGTGATGTTTCTAATGATGCTTGTGCTCCTCATCCTTTTAAAATACCTACAAAGATTGTTGAATGTGCTAAGAATAACTGCTATTTAGGAGATGGAACTGTCCATCCTGGTGATCATTTGCTTTTTATGCATGAATTATGCGAGTTGTTCCAGTGTGCAGGTATTTCAATGAACCAAGTTAAGAAGAAGCTATTCTCTTTATCACTGAAAGGCAGAGCTGAGGAATGGTATCGGCTGCTTGAAGATGGTCCATCTATTGCATGGGAGGAAATGGTGTCTCTCTTTTATTCCAAGTTTTATCCTCCAAGTGAAATTCATAAAGATCGTAATCGGATATATAACTTTTGGCCTCATGAGGGAGAAAGCATTGCCCAAGCGTGGGGAAGATTGAAGTTACTAATGCATAAATGTCCTATTCATGATCTTCCCCGTAATATTGTTATTAATAATTTTTATGCAAGGCTTTCAGGAAATTACAAGGATTAGCTAGATGCATGCTTTGATGGGTCTTTCACAAGCAAGGATGTTGACACCAAGTGGGATCTGCTTGAAACAATTCAAAACAATATTGAAGGTTAGGATAGCGATAAAGGTAAAGGATCAGGTATGAATTACGAGTTTGATTGCATTAAGTCTTTCGCTGAAACTACTAATTTTCAAGAGCTTAGTGCTAAATATGGTCTTGATCCTCAAATTATGGTTGATTGCTTTAAAGCCTTTGCTTCCCATATGAATGTTCCTAAAGGAAATGGGGACGTGTATCATGAACCTTTTAAGGACACTCGCGTAGAAAATGATATTGTTGTTGATGATTCCAATAAACATGCTCAAACTTCTAAAAGTCCTAATTCTTATAAGCATGTTAATTTTTGTGGAGTACATAGACCTTGTGAACAGAGTTACAACAAGGAAGATTATTGCATCACCCACGCAAATGAAGAAACCAGCATGTGGCTCAAGGATCTAGATGTGCTTGGTGAATGGGTTTGTGAGCTTTATCCTTTTCTTTGTGAATTTTGCGGTGAAAAGGGGCACTTTAATTTTCAATGCCCAATTAATCGAACGAGTACCGCAGATTTGTATTGTGATGATAAGATTACTTTCAATCAGTATGATGAGCTTACTTTGTTTTTGAATTGTGAAGAGATATCTAGAAAGATTGCTTTGGTAGACATGAATGATGTTGATCTTAATAGCACCCTTCGTGGTTGTCATCTCTATTGTGCTAAAGATTGCCTCGCAAATACTTACTTACAAGATCTTATTAAACATGATGTTTTGCCAAGCTATGATAGGACTAATAGATGTTTCGATCTTATTAATAGAGAGGAGGAATCCTCCAAAGTTTCTTCTGTTGTTTCTGTCAGCAAGCTAGATTATGTTGAGAAGATGCCTTTCCCTCCTAAAGAATATGTGGAGAAGATGCCCTTCAAGTCTCTCCCTCCTAAAGGAGAGAGTAAGAAGAGTAAGAAGAAGAAGAAGAAGAGGAGTAAGAGGCGAGAGGACACGGTATCTTCCCCTAAGCGTTATGATCCTGCTATAGATTATGATAATTCTGATTGGGATGATGTTCCTATGCCTATTACTTATGTTAGTGATCATGATTGGGAAAAGCACTCTACTTTTGATATTGAAAATCTTTTTGGTACCAATTCTAAGGCGAATAATTGTTGTACCATTAGTGCTATCCATGTTCCTTCTTATGATGATATGTTTGATGAATATGCTATGCGACATAGTAGTTCTCTAGCTTCTGATGATGAGTATAATATTTTCAGTTCACCTACTATTGAGGATAAAATTAGTTATGATTATAATATGCCTCCTGTCTTTGATGATTATGGTGATGAGAATAATTATTCTGTTGAATCTGCTCCTACTACTATTGTTCATGTGGGGAGTATTAATCCTTTTATGCATGTGGCTCATGATAGAGATGCTTATGTGATAGTTATATTGTTAGTTCTATTCATGATGCTACTGAAAGTTATTAGGAGAGAGGGAAACATGGTTTGATGGATCTCAACAATATTGAGTTTCCTCTCTTTATGTTGCAATTCTTGAAGTTGTACTTGTTTTGCCTTCCTATGCTTTTTGCTTTGCGCTTTTATGACTTGTCTCTTTACAAGACTATTTTTCATAGGAAGTGGTTTAGATTTAAATGTGTTCCACATTTGCTTTTTGATTCTCTCTATTGCTTTAAGTTCCTATATGGCGCCTTAGCCTCAAGCTCTTATATGGCGCCCACATGAGCATCTTTGCAAATTACTGCGCCTAGCTCAAAGGCGTTAAAGAAAAGCACTCTTGGGAGATAACCCATTGTTTTATTTTCAGTACTTTTTCTTTTATTTGAGTCTTGGAAGTTATTACTACTGTAATAACCGCTCCTTATCCTTTTTATTTTGTTTTTGTGCCAAGAGAAGCCTCTAATTTGAGTAAGGTAAGATTTGGGGATGTTGCTGTCCTGAAACTGTTTTCGGTGCTGCACCGTAAAAATTCGTATAAATTCTATGTATATCTTTTGGACCTGCGATTTCTTGTTCATATGCCCCAGGTTATATCCAAACTTTCGTTAGTTGAACACTTTTTGATTTGAGCAACAGAAAACCCCTCAAAAATTCGACCTTTGTCAGCTGTTCTGTTTTGACAGATTTCTGCCAATATTTGTGTTTGCCGCTTTATCGCTTTATTTTTGAGTTCTTTTGATCATGGAACTTTTGGGGAAGTTGCTACAGTAGTATATGCTATATATGTGGTGGTTTTGGGTTGAAACCTGAAGCAAAAAGGGTTGATTCAATGTTATGCTTACACTAATGTTGCTAATAGATTTGTGTTTAGTTTTGTATGACGGAAGTTTTCAAGTGTAGGGATTGGAGAATGATGAGATGAATTGAAGAATGGACAAAAGCTCAAGCTTAGGGATGCCCATGCATCACCCCAAGAAATATCCAAGAAGTACAAGCATCAAAGCTTGGGGATGCCCCCGAGGCACCCCTTCTTCATCGGCAAAAATCAGTTCACCTTTCAAGACACTATATTTTTATTGCTTCATGCACTATGTGTTTTTCTTGGAGCGTCAGTTGTTTTTGTTTTAGTTTTATTTTGTTTTGTTTGCTGCAATAAATGTTTGGATCACATCATGTTTCTTTTGACGGAGAAGTTGCCTTGCTTTTCATTTGCCAAGAACGCTCTAGTTTTCACTCTTATCAAAAAAATCGAGTGTTCTTGTTTTTCCGCTACTGCTTTTGGTTTTCGTTTTCGCCTTGATTTGCGTTCAGATCTTGTCATATCTTTTCATCAAGGTGTATTTTTGCCTCTGATCTTTATTGGTTTTCATCAAAAGAGGTGTCTATAAAAATTTCAAATGGTGTTAGAAAAGAGAAAAAGCTTTGTGCAAAATAGTGGTACAAGAAGGAGCTTGTGTAGATTGCGGCTTAGGCTTTTTCATGTCATGCTTGATGTCTTTTTGATAGTATGCTTAGTGGTTTTGCTGTAGCATGACTTGTCTCAAATAACTGAGATTGCTTAATGAGCCTTTGAAAAAATCATGCGTTGTTTTTATCGTTTGAAGCATTATTTTGGTTTTCTCCTTGATGCTTTATTTGGGTTGACTTGGCGCATGCTCACACATGTTAGACTCTTACAAAGTCGCCAATAGCCTTCATGATCATTTAGTTTTTAACTTTTGATGCCATCTTATGCTTCTTTTAATGTCGCTTTGTCGCTTTGCATGATTATGGCCATTATTGCTCTCTTAGTTGGTCGCTCCCAGTCTTTTGCTAGCCCTCGCCTTGTACTGAGTATGAGCTCTACTCGTGCATCCAACTCCTAAAAGCCAAAGTTTGCCATTGTGTCCACTATAAATTCCTTTGCATGGTATTTGTAAGCCATTCCAAAGTAAATTTTCATGTGCTACCTTTCAAAACCTTCAAAATACTTCTCGTTTTGTGACACTGTTTTCAGTTCATGGGGACGTAGTGGTCGGATTTGCTATCTTCCATATTGCTTATTCCAAAAAGAAAAAAAGGGAAAAAATAAAAGAAAAAAGGCACTCCTCCATGGAAAGTGAATGTTGGTTGGCACCCGATGGAATCGGTTAGCCATGGTTTGAGAAAGGAAAAAAGGTGGGAAGGACTGCCAAGTTTTATAAAAAGAGCACAAAAGTGCCAATCTCTCTCTCAAAAACTCGCTTCATTTTTGTATGGAAGATAGTAAGAAACCCATTGCCAGTCGTTGACAAAGACAACCACCTCTCAAAACCAATTTTTATCTCTCTGTTTTACAAATGAAAAGCTCTAGCACATGTTTAATCACTGCTTCCCTCTGCGAAGGTCCTTTCTTTTACTTTTATGTTGAGTCTCCACCTTCTACCTTTATGCACCATTAAGAGAGCATAGTTGTCATTCTTAGTGTGATATGCATTGTCCCAAAGTTCATTGATTGATTCATATTGTTGGTTTCACTTGTTCTTAAATTATTTGTATCTAGTCGCCCTCTTAAACTTGAAGGTGTCCTATGCATTTATGTTTTGCTCTCTTTTAAGGACAAGCTGAAAACCATTTGTATGTTTTTCCTTATGATTTGAACACACGTTTGACTTTCATTGTTTCATTTTCATGATCTTTTGTTTGTGTTCATTTGCATGTTTACAACATGGTTGCTAAGTTTCTTATTGTCAAGATTATGTCTTTCATGCCCATGTTTTAAGTTCTTATGATTCCAGCTCACAATGCTTACATATATGATCAAGATTGTGTAGGTGCATGTCACCTCAAAAATTATTTCTTTTGTTATCACTTACCTACTCGAGGACGAGCAGGAGTTAAGCTTGGGGATGCTGATACGTCTCAAACGTATCTATAATTTTTGATGCTCCATGCTTGTTTTTGCACCATTTGCCTTATGTTTCGTTACACTTCGTGGCATTTTTATGCGATTTCCGGAACTAACCTATTGACAAGATGCCACAGTGCCAGTTCCCTGTTTTCTGCTGTTTTTGTGTTTCAGAGTGATACACAGGAAATATTCTCGGAATTGGACGAAACAAGTTCCAGAAGTCTTATTTTTCCCGGGAGCATCCAGACATCCGAAAGAGAGCCGGAGAGGGGCCAGGGCCTGCCCTCACACTAGGGTGGCGCGGCCCAGGCCCTGGCCGCGCCACCCATGTGTGAGGAGCCCCTGGCTGCCCTCTCGCGATGCCCCTTCGCCTATATAAAGCCTCGGGACGGAAAACCCTAGGGGATTCGGCAATTTTCCAGAAAGAGTTCCGCAGTTCCGCCGCCGCCACCGACGAATTTCGGGGGACAGAAGTCTCCGTTCCGGCACCCTGCCGGGACGGGGAAGTGCCCCCGGAGCCATCTCCATCGGTCTCCATCGCCGTCTCCGCCGTCTCCATCGACCTCACCGCCATCTCCATCAACCTTGTTGTCTCCTATGATGAGGAGGGAGTAGTTCATCCCCGGGGCTGAGGGCTCTACCGGTAGCTATGTGGTTCACCTCTCTCTCCCATGATGTGATCTTTATGTGATCGTGAGCTTTGTATCATGTTGAACAAGTAGATGTTATTATTCAGATGTTATGTGTACTCTAGTGGTGATTGTTAAAGTAATCTATTCCTCCTGCCTTGTGTAACGGTGACAGTGCGTGCATCATGGTGGTACTTGGTTTAGGCTATGATTGTGATCTCTTGTGGATTATGAGAATAATTATTGCTATGATAGTTTGAGTGATCTATTCCTCCTTTCATGGTGTAATGTTGACAGTGTGTGTACCGTGTTAGTACTTGGTCTAAGTTGCAATGATATCTATCTTGAGTTGTGATCTGATTTGGATATCTCTATGAGTGGTGTTTGTCAAGTACTTGATGAACTTTAAGGGGTGCTTCTGTAGCCACTACACAATGATTATTGTTATTCAATAGGAGAGCAATTCAGAGTACCATAGTGGAGAGAAGTTGTTTATTTGTTCAATCATGTTATATTGTTGGGAGTGTGTCCACTAGTGAAAGTATGATCCCTAGGCCTTGTTTCCAAGCATTGCACACCGTTTACTTGCTATTTTGTTACTTGTTTGCTCGCAGCGATATTTATTTCATATCACGTTTGCTACTTATAATCATCTATACCACTTGTATTTCACTATCTGTTCGCCGAACTAGTGCACCTATACATCTGACAAGTGTATTGGGTGTGTTGGGGACACAAGAGACTTTCTGTATCGTAATTGCAGGGTTGCTTGAGAGGGATAGCTTTGACCTCTAACCTCCCTGAGTTCGATAAACCTTGGGTGATCCACTTAAGGGAAACTTGCTGCTGTTCTACAAACCTCTGCACTTGGAGGCCCAACAAGTGTCTACAAGAATAGAAGTGCGTAGGCATCACTAGTGCATGAAGCTTAACAATTTGGATGCATCAAATGAAACTGCGTACCTTACTACCGAGGATTCAGATAATCAAATGTAGGTTAGTGTAATTGGAATGCTTCACATTTAGCTTTGACTACTGATATGTCACATGTCATTTTTTTTCAATAAAGGATACTTTATCACTTATGGGATCTGACTTGACAGCAGCTAGCTTTTTTTCAATTCGAGAACCGACACTTTTTGAGCCATTCATAATATGAGAACAACTAAAGATTCAATGAAACTGATTCAGTACACTAATAAAGTGTCCGTTTTCATTCCCAGCAAAACAGACAGAAAATCACGATTGAGTTTCAACGGCTCTTTACATTCAACTTCCCATTCAGCTCAATTTAAAGCCCTCCACATGCAACATAAAAAAACGCCCAGTACAAAAATTTGATAACACTTGGCCGATCTTCTTATCCTCCAAGCAAAACAGCTCACGAGCAGCTCCGCCTCCACCCCACTCCTACCACGCAAAAAGCTTCCACCTTTCTGGAAGAGAGGATCGATCCACTCCCGTAACAAAAATAAGGGAAACGACGACGAACAATCAGATCTAGGACTGCAAGCACCAAAGAAAAAAAGCAACAAATTATGTAAGAACACTTACTTCAGATTAAGATATGCTGAAGCCAAAGGTATGCCCTATTTTCCCTTAACACTTGTTTATCCGAAGTAGGTAGAATACAAAAATTTGTCAGTTTAGAAACTAGGAATTACATTATATCTGAACTATCAAAACTCACTGGAAAAAAAGATGCCTTGATGACAGATAACTGTTATTACACACTTGGCTTAATACCTACTAACTCTGCACTCCAAACTCACTAAAAAGAACTGATTTGAAGATCCCACTAACCGCCAGCACTGCTTCCATCCTAGAAAAACCTAGTGAAAACCTGATATGAAATTGCTGATAGCCAAAATACAAATAACTGTTGTGTAACACAATGATAAGCTTCGAATAATCACATAGGCTACTCACTAGTGGAAAACCGGCCTAATATTCCAGGGCATTAGTCCCGGTTGCAATATGAACCGGGACTGATGCCTTGGGCCCCACTATTTTTTCGGCCGCAGGACCCCAGAAACCATTAGTCCCGGTTCGTTTTGAACCTTTAGTCCAGGTTCGTATTACGAACCGGGACTAAAGGCTCTAGGGTCGAATCCGACCGTTGCCAGACTCATTAGTCCCGGCTGGTAACACCAAACGGGACTAAAGACCAACCCTTTAGGCCCAGTTGGTAATACCAACCAGGACTAATGACTTCCCTATATAAAATAGCTCCTTCTTCCTCCCCGAGCCAGCCACTCCCCCTCTCCACTCTCAAGTGTTCTTCATGCAACAAACCTAGCTCGAGTTCATCCTCTTTGACCACCATTTTTTGTCACAAATTGATGTCCCCACTTCAATCTAAGTGGACTAAAAGGTGAGGAACTTTGTGCTTTTGTCTTTCATTGGTAATTTAGCTCATTTAATGCTCTAGAAGTAGAGAGATTTGTGATTTTTTATGGGAGCAATTATTTAGATGTTCATTTGATTATGTGTAGAAGTAGGTGAAGATAGAGGTAGAGATAGAGATATAGATAGAAATATAAAATAGAAAATTAAAATAAAGATAGAGAGATAGAGATAGAATTAAAAATAAAAATAGAAGTAGACATAGCTAACATAGAAATAGAAATAGAGATAGAGATAGAAATAGAAAAATAGAAATAGTGATAGAAATAGAGATAGATGCCGTAGGGCAGAGCTTCCGAAGATGCCGTAGGGCGTGCGCACCGACGACATCTTTGAGAAGCTCCGCCACGGGAGATTTCCCAACCCTTTATCCAACATTGTTAAGGGAGATGGAGTCTTTCACGGGCTTGCAGGGAAATTTTTCCGAGGCGGAGCTTCCGAAGATGCCATAGGGTGTGAGCACCAATGACATCTTTGAGAAGCTCTGCCACGGGAGATTTCCCAACCCTTTACGCAACACTGTTAGATGAGATGAAGTCTTTCATGGGCTTGCAGGGAAATTTTTCTGAGGCGGAGCTTCCGAAGATGCCGTAGGGCGTGAGCACCAACAACATCTTCAAGAAGCTCCGCCACGGGAGATTTCCCAACCCTTTCCTCCATAACTGTTAGAGGAGATGGAGTCTTTCACGGGCTTGCAGGGAAATCTTTCCGAGGCGGAGCTTCCGAAGATGCCGTAGGGCGTGAGCACCAACGACATCTTCGAGAAGCTCCGCCACGGGAGATTTTCCAACCCTTTACGCAACACTGTTAGAGGAGATGGAGTCTTTCACGGGCTTGCAGGGAAATTTTTCCGAGGTGGAGCTTCCGAAGATGCCATAGGGCGTGAGCACCAACGACATCTTCGAGAAGCTCCACCACGGGAGATTTCCCAACCCTTTCCTCCATAACTGTTAGAGGAGATGGAGTCTTTCACGGGCTTGCAGGGAAATTTTTCCGAGGCGGAGCTTCCGAGGATGTCGTAGGGCGTGAGCACCAACGACATCTTCGAGAAGCTCCGCCATGGGAGATTTCCCAACCCTTTCCTCCATAACTGTTAGAGGAGATGGAGTCTTTCACGGGCTTGCAGGGAAATTTTTCCGAGGCAGAGCTTCCAAAGATGCCGTAGGGCGTGAGCACCAACGACATCTTCGAGAAGCTCCGCCACGGGAGATTTCCCAACCCTTTCCTCCATCCATGGGGATGAAACTCTCCCTGCCTTCGAGCTGCGCTTGCCATGGCGTATCGATGCTCCTGTTATAGGCACGGCGCCGCTTCTACTTTTGTCTTGTTCCTCCGACAGGGGCGTCGTGCGCTACATGCTTTATCTCATCCAGCAGTGCATCAACCCACGCATCCTTATCCTGCCAACAGCTTTAGTCTCAGTTGCACCCACCAGCCGGGACTAAAGGTTACCCACACGTCCTTATCCCACCGACAGTTTTGTTAGATGACACAAAACCACTTTTAGTCCCGGTTGTACCCACCAGCCGGGACTAAAGGTTACCCACACGTCCTTATCCCACCGACGGTTTTGTTAGATGACACAAAAACCACCTTTAGTCCCGGTTGTACCCACCAGCCAGGACTAAAGTTTTGTTAACTTATTCTTACTTATCAAACTAAAATTAGAGATAGAAATAGAAATTGTATATTTGATTTGCGTTTGATGTGTACTTATATAATGCAGATGAGCCGAGCATGGATGTACGCCGATCGACGCTCTGGAGATTTCATTAAAGGCGTGCATTCTTTTCTCAAGGTGGCTGAGGCAACCAAGCGGAATGGTTTTATGTGTTGTCCATGCGGTGGTTGTCAAAATGAGAAGGATTACCCCTCCACAAAGACCCTTCACATCCACCTGTTCCGGTTCGGTTTCATGTCCGGCTATAATTGTTGGACCAAGCATGGGGAGAGAGGGGTTATGATGGAAGACAACGATGAAGAAGAGAATGATGACAACTATCCTGAGTTCCCTGAAACCACCGATATCGCAATGGAAGATAATGAAGAAGAAGAAGAAGGTGAAGAACGGGCATCAGATGTGCCCGCTGATGATCTTGGTCAAGTCATTGTTGATGCACAGATTGACTGTGAAAGTGAAACGGAGAGGGAGAAGTTGGAATACATGTTAGATGATCACAAAAAGTATTTGTACCCAAATTGCGAAGAAGGCCAGAAAAAGCTAGGAAGCACGCTGGAATTGCTGTAATGGAAAGCAGAGAGTGGTTTATCTGACAAGGGATTAGAAAAGTTGCTGAAAATTATGAAGAAGATGCTTCCAAAGGATAATGAATTGCCCGCCAGTACGTATGAAGCAAAGAAGATTGTCTGCCCTCTAGGATTGGAGGTGCAGAAGATACATGCATGCATTAATGACTGTATTCTCTACCGCGGTGAGTATGAGAATTTGAATGCATGCCCGGTATGCAGTGCATTTTGGTATAAGATCAGGCGAGATGACCCTGGTGATGTTGAGGGAGAGCGCCCCAGGAAGAGGGTTCCTGCCAAGGTGATGTGGTATCCACCTATAATACCACGGTTGAAACGTTTGTTCAGAAACAAAGAGCATGCTAAGTTGTTGAGGTGGCACAAAGAAGACCGTAAGAGTGACGAGATGTTGAGACACCCCGCTGATGGGTCGCAGTGGAGAAAAATCGACAGAGATTTCCCGGAGTTTAAGGAAGACGCACGGAACCTGAGGTTTGGTCTAAGTACAGATGGCATGAATCCTTTTGGGGAGCAGAGCTGCAGTCATAGCACCTGGCCCATGACTCTATGTATCTATAACCTTCCTCCTTGGTTGTGCATGAAGCGAAAGTTTATTATGATACCAGTGCTTATCCAAGGCCCGAAGCAACCCGGCAATGACATTGATGTGTAACTAAGGCCATTAGTTGATGAACTTTTACAGCTGTGGCAGACTGAAGGTGTTCGTGTGTGGGATGAGTACAAACAAGAGGAATTTGATCTACGAGCGTTGCTGTTCGTGACCATCAATGATTGGCCTGCTCTTAGTAACCTTTCAGGACAGACAAACAAGGGATACAATGCATGCATGCACTGTTTAGGTGAGATCGATAGTATATATTTGGATAAAAGTAAGAAGGTGGTGTATCTCGGGCATCATCGATTTCTTTCGCCCAAACATCAATTGAAGAAAAAAGGCAAGCATTTCAAGGGCGAGGCAGAAGTCCGGGGCAAGCCTAAACGCCATACTGGTGATGATATATTTGATATGGTCAAAGATTTACAAGTAATCTTTGGAAAGGGTCCTGGCAGTCTGTCTGTTCCGAATGACGCTAGCGGACATGCACCCATGTGGAAGAAGAAATCTATATTTTGGGAGCTTGAGTATTGGAAATTCCTAGAGGTCCGCTCTGCAATCGACGTGATGCACGTGACGAAGAATGTTTGCGTGAACCTACTAGGATTCTTGGGCTTGTATGGGAAGACAAAAGATACACCAGAAGCACGTGAGGACCAGCACCGTATGAAAAGAAGAGACGGCATGCATCCGGAGGATTCTAAGGGTCCTGCGAGCTACGCTCTTACCAAAGAAGAGAAGGAAATCTTTTTTGAATGCCTAAGCAGTATCAAGGTCCCATCTGGATTCTCGTCAAATATAAAGGGAATAATAAATATGGCAGAGAAAAAATTCCAAAACCTAAAGTCTCATGACTGCCACGTGCTTATGACACAATTGCTTCCGATTGCACTGAGGGGGATTCTACCGAAAAATGTTTGAGTACCGATTGTGAAGCTATGTGCATTCCTCAATGCAATTTCGCAGAAGGTAATCAATCCAAAAGATCTACAACGGTTACAGAATGATGTGGCCCAATGTCTTGTCAGCTTCGAGTTGGTGTTCCCACCGTCCTTCTTCAATATTATGACGCATCTCTTAGTTCACCTAGTCGAAGAGATTACCATTCTTGGTCCAGTATTTCTGCACAATATGTTCCCCTTTGAGAGGTTTATGGGAGTCTTAAAGAAATATGTGCATAACCGTGCTAGGCCAGAAGGAAGCATCTCCAAGGGCTATCTAACAGAGGAGGTCATTGAGTTTTGTGTTGACTTTGTTCCTGACCTGAACCCGATTGGTCTTCCTCAATCGCGACATGAGGGGAGACTGTGTGGAAAAGGCACGATAGGAATGAAATCAGCATACTGTATGGACGGACATTCTTTGAGTGAAGCACACTACACAGTTTTACAAAATTCCACATTGGTGGAGCCGTATATGGAGCGACACAAGAATAATGTACGCTCAAAAAACCCTGGGCAGTCTAACTCCTGGATTACAAAGTTGCACATGGCGACTTTTGGTGGTTGGCTGCAAACACTTCTCATAAATGACGCCACCGTTGGATATGAGCTGTCCATGTTGGCCAAGAAACCATCTTCAACTATATTGACTTTCCAGGGTTACGAGATAAATGGGAATACATTTTACACGGTCGCCCAAGATAAAAAGAGCACCAATCAAAACAGTGGTGTCCGCTTTGATGCATTACACGAGAATGGGACAAAGGACACATATTATGGTTACATAGAGGAGATATGGGAACTTGACTATGGACCGTCTTTTAAGGTCCCTTTGTTTCGGTGCAAATGGGTCAAGCTGACAGGAGGCGGGGTAGTTGTAGACCAAAAGTGCGGCATGACAACAGTGGATCTCAACAATCTTGCGTACATGGATGAACCATTCGTCCTAGCCAACGATGTTGCTCAGGTTTTCTATGTGAAGGACATGTCTACAAAACCGAGAAAGAGAAAAGATAAGAAAATGAATACATCACACGATGAGCCAAAGCGACACATTGTTCTCTCAGGGAAAAGAATCATCGTGGGAGTGGAGGACAAGACAGATATGTCAGAAGATTATAACAAGTTTGATGAAATTCCGCCCTTCAGAGTGAACACTGACCTAACCCTCCTCTTAAACAAAGAAGATACTCCATGGTTACGGTGCAGAAGGAAACCCCAACACCAGATGGGGATGTTGGTGATGTGTAATAATGTATTAAACCTTTTATGTAAATGTATGATTTTGGGTTAGTTATTCAAATTCAAACACTTTTTATATTCCAAGTTTTGTCAGATTCAGAAGTTTTATCAAATTAGTAATTCAATTTCAAACACTTTTCATATTCATAGTTTTATCAAATTCTAAAATATGCAAAAAGAATTTTAATCAATATTGTTTTAATTGAAAATTGCAAAATAGTTAATTGTTTGAATAGTTAGAATAATTAATTTTGAAAATAGAAAATAGTTTTGAATTAGTTATTCAATTTCAAACACTTTTCATATTCATAGTTTTATCAAATTCTAAAATATGCAAAAAGAATTTTAATCAATATTGTTTTAATTTAAAATGGCAAAATAGTTAATTGTTTGAATAGTTAGAATAATTGATTTTGAAAATAGAAAATAGTTTTGAATTAGTTATTCAATTTCAAACACTTTTCATATTCATAGTTTTATCAAATTCTAAAATATGCAAAAAGAATTTTAATCAATATTGTTTTAATTGAAAATGGCAAAATAGTTAATTGTTTGAATAGTTAGAATAATTGATTTTGAAAATAGAAAATAGTTTTGAATTAGTTATTCAATTTCAAACACTTTTCATATTCAAAGTTTTATCAAATTCTAAAATATGCAGAAGTTATTCAATTTGAAATTCAAAATTCATATTTTCAAAAGAAATTTGAAAAAATCTGTCCATTAGCGCGTATTTATTACACCTTTAGTCCCGGTTCATTTCACCAACCGAGACTAAAGGTCTGGGACTTGGGCGCGAACCGCCAAAAGTCTTTAGTCCCGGTTGAAGCCACCAACCGGGACTAAAGACCCTTTAGTCCCGGTTGGTGGCTTCAACCGAGACTAAAGACCCCCCTTTAGTCCCGGTTGAAGCCACCAACCGGGACTAAAGGGGGGGTATATAACCCCGCCGCCCCTCCTCCTTCTTCCCCACTCGCCCGAACACTTAGCAGTTTTTCATCGTGCGGAGGAGAGAGATCGTCGAACGTTGCGGTCGCCGGATTGCTTGCCCGCCGAGCCGCCGCCGCCGACCGCATCGCTGATACGTCTCCAATGTATCTATAATTTTATGATGCTCCATGCTTGTTTTTACACCATTTACCCGATGTTTCGTTACACTTCGTGGCACTTTTATGCATTTTCCGGAACTAACCTATTAACAAGTCGCCACAGTGCCAGTTCCCTGTTTTCTGCTGTTTTTGTGTTTCAGAAGTGATACACAGGAAATATTCTCGGAATTGGACGAAACCACATCCTGAAGTCTTATTTTACCCGGAAGCTTCCAGAGATCCGAAGAAGAGTCGGAGGAGGGCCACCAGGGCCCCACATGCAGGGGTGGCGCGGCCAGGCCCCTGGCCGCGCCGGGCCCGCGTGAGGGCGCCTGGCTCCTCCCCTCACGACGCCCCTTCGCCTATATAAAGCCTCGGGACGGAAAACCCTAAAGGATTCGGCAATTTTCCAGAAGCAGTTCCGCAGCTCCGCCGCCACCGTCGACAAATTTCGGGGGACAGAAGTCTCTGTTCCGGCACCCTGCCGGGACGGGGAAGTGCCCCCGGAGCCATCTCCATCGGTCTCCATCGCCGTCTCCGCCGTCTCCATCGACCTCACCGCCATCTCCATCAACCTTGTTGTCTCCTATGATGAGGAGGGAGTAGTTCATCCCCGGGGCTGAGGGCTCTACCGGTAGCTATGTGGTTCACCTCTCTCTCCCATGATGTGATCTTTATGTGATCGTGAGCTTTGTATCATGTTGAACAAGTAGATGTTATTATTCAGATGTTATGTGTACTCTAGTGGTGATTGTTAAAGTAATCTATTCCTCCTGCCTTGGTGTAACGGTGACAGTGCGTGCATCATGGTGGTACTTAGTTTAGGCTATGATTGTGATCTCTTGTGGATTATGAGAATGATTATTGCTATGATAGTTTGAGTGATCTATTCCTCCTTTCATGGTGTAATGTTGACAGTGTGTGCACCGTGTTAGTACTTGGTCTAAGTTGCAATGATTTCTATCTTGAATTGTGATTTGATTTTGGTATCTCTATGAGTGGTGTTTGTCAAGTACTTGATGAACTTTAAGGGGTGCTTCTGTAGCCACTACACAATGATTAGTGTTATTCAATAGGAGAGTAATTCAGAGTACCATAGTGTAGAGAAGTTATCTATTTGTTCATTCATGTTATATTGTTGGGAGTGTGTCCACTAGTGAAAGTATGATCCCTAGGCCTTGTTTCCAAGCTTTGCATACCGTTTACTTACTGTTTTGTTACTTGTTTGCTCGCAGCGATATTTACTTCAAGTCATATTTGCTACTTATAATCATCACTACTACTTGTATTTCACTATCTCTTCGCCGAACTAGTGCACCTATACATCTGACAAGTGTATTGGGTGTGTTGGGGACACAAGAGACTTTCTGTATCATAATTGCAGGGTTGTTTGAGAGGGATAGCTTTGACCTCTAACCTCCCTGAGTTCGATAAACCTTGGCTGATCCACTTAAGGGAAACTTGTTGTTGTTCTACAAACCTCTGCACTTAGAGGCCCAACAAGTGTCTACAAGAATAGAAGTGCGTAGACATCAAGCTCTTTTCTGGCGCCGTTGCCGGGGAGGTAAGGTAAAAGGTACTCGCATCCTCCTGTGTGAGTACTCGAAGTTATTTCCTTTAGATTCTGCAATTACATCTTTTTGTTTCTTGTTTTTATTTTCACTAGTTAGGCTTAATGGAAAACAAAGAGTTCTTTAGTCTTTTTCCTGAGTTTAGATATGAAGTGTTTGAAGAGAAAATTGAAAATCCTTTGGAGCTTATTTCGCATAGCAATGTTATTAGTACGAATGCTTTGAATACCGTTAATGCTAATGCTATAGAAAAGTCTAAGCTTGGGGAAGCTGGTTTTGTTAAGTATGATATTTTTAGTCCCCCAGCTTTAGTGGAGAAAGTTTGCTCTGATGATATTTTATCTCCCATATGTGATGTTTCTAATGATGCTTGTGCTCCCCATCCTTTTAAAATACCTATGAAGATTGTTGAACGTGTTAGGGATAACTGCTATTTAGGTGATGGAACTGTCCATCCTGGTGATCATTTGCTCTTTATACATGAATTATGCGAGTTGTTCCAGTGTGCAGGTATTTCGATGAACCAAGTTAAGAAGAAGCTATTTTCTTTATCACTGAAAGGCAGAGCTGAGGAATGGTATCGGCTGCTTGAAGATGGTCCATCTATTGGCTGGGAGGAAATTGTACCTCTCTTTTATTCTAAATTCTATCCTCCAAGTGAGATTCATAAAGATCGTAATCAGATATATAATTTTTGGCCTCATGAGGGAGAAAGCATTGCCCAAGCGTGGGGAAGATTGAAGTTACTAATGCATAAATGTCCTATTCATGATCTTCCCCGTAATATTATTATTAATAATTTTTATGCAAGGCTTTCAGGACATTACAAGGACTATCTAGATGCATGCCTTGATGGGTCTTTCACAAGCAAGGATGTCGACACCAAGTGGGGTCTGCTTGAAACAATTCAAAACAATATTGAAGGTTGGGATAGCGACAAAGGTAAAGGATCAGGTATGAATTACGAGTTTGATTGCATTAAGTCTTTCGCTGAAACTGCTAATTTTCAAGAGCTTAGTGCTAAGTATGGTCTTGATCCTCAAATTATGGTTGATTGCTTTAAAGCCTTTGCTTCCCATATAAATGTTCCTAAAGGAAATGGGGACGTGTATCATGAACCTTTTAAGGACACTTGCATAGAAAGTGATATTGTTATTGATGATTGCAATAAACATGCTCAAACTTCTAAAAGTCCTATTTCTTATAAGCATGTTAATTTTTGTGGAGTACATAGACCTTGTGAACAGAGTTACAACAAGGAAGATTATTGCATCACCCACGCAAATGAAGAAACCAGTATGTGGCTCAAGGATCTAGATGTGCTTGGTGAATGGATTTGTGAGCTTTATCCTTTTCTTTGTGAATTTTGCGGTGAAAAGGGGCACTTTAATTTTTAATGCCCAATTATTCGAACAAGTACCGCAGATTTGTATTGTGATGATAAGATTACTTTCAATCAGTATGATGAGCTTACTTTGTTTTTGAATTGTGAAGAGATATCTAGAAAGATTGCTTTGGTAGACATGAATGATGTTGATCTTAATAGCACCCTTCGTGGTTGTCATCTCTATTGTGCTAAAGATTGCCTCGCAAATACTTACTTACAAGATCTTATTAAACATGAAGTTTTGCCAAGCTATGATAGGACTAATAGATGTTTCGATCTTATTAATAGAGAGGAGAAATCCTCCAAAGTTTCTTCTGTTGTTTCTGTCAGCAAGCCAGATTATGTGGAGAAGATGCCTTTCCCTCCTAAAGAATATGTGGAGAAGATGCCCTTCAAGTCTCTCCCACCTAAAGGAGAGAGTAAGAAGAGTAAGAAGAAGAAGAAGAAGAAGAAGAAGAAGAGGAGTAAGAGGCGAGAGGACACGGTATTTTCCCCTAAGCGTTATGATCCTGCTATAGATTATAATAATTCTGATTGGGATGATGTTCCTATGCCTGTTACCTATGTTAGTGATCATGATTGGGAAAAGCACTCTACTTTTGATATTGAAAATCTTTTTGGTACCAATTCTAAGGTTAATAATTGTTGTACCGTTAGTGCTATCCATGTTCCTTCTTATGATGATATGTTTGATGAATATGCTATGCGACATAGTAGTTCTCTATCTTGTGATGATACTAAGCCTCTAGCTTGTGATGATGGGTATAATATTTTCAGTTCACCTACTTTTGAGGAGAAAATTAGTTATGATTACAATATGCCTCCTGTTTTTGATGATTATGGTGATGAGAATAATTATTCTGTTGAATCTGCTCCTACTAGTATTGTTCATGTGGGGAGTATTAATTCTTTTATGCATGTAGCCCATGATAGGGATGCTTTATGTGATAGTTATATTGTTAATTCTATTCATGATGGTACTGAAAGTTATTATGAGAGAGGGAAACATGGTTTGATGGATCTCAACAATATTGAGTTTCCCCTCTTTATGTTGCAATTCTTGAAGTTGTACTTGTTTTGCCTTCCTATGCTTTTTGCTTTGCGCTTTCATGACTTGTCTCTTTACAAGACTATTTTTCATAGGAAGTGGTTTAGATTTAAATGTGTCCCATACTTGCTTTTTGACGCTCTCTATTGCTTTAAGTTCCTATATGGCGCCTTTGCCTCAAGCTCTTATATGGCACCCACATGAGCATCTTTGCAAATTACTGCGCCTAGCTCAAAGGCGTTAAAGAAAAGCACTCTTGGGAGATAACCAATGTTTTCTTTTCAGTACTTTTTCTTTTATTTGAGTCTTGGAAGTTATTACTACTGTAATAACCGCTCCTTATCCTTTTTATTTCGTTTTTGTGCCAAGAGAAGCCTCTAATTTGAGTGAGGTAAGATTTGGGGATGTTGCTGTCCTTAAACTGTTTTCGGTGCTGCACCGTAAAAATTCGTGAAAATTTTCTGTATATCTTTTGGACCTGCAATTTCTTGTGCATATGCCCCAGGTTATATTTAAACTTTTCTTAGTTGAACACTTTTTCATTTGAGCAACAGAAAATCCCTCAAAAATTCGACCTTTGTCAGCTGTTCAGTTTTGACAGATTTCTGCCAATATTTGTGTTTGCCACTTTATCGCTTTCTTTTGAGTTCTTTTGATCACGGAACTTTTGGGGAGGTTGCTACAGTAGTATTTGCTATATATGTGGTGGTTTTGAGTTGAAACCTGAAGGAAATAGAGGTTGATTATATGTTATGCTTACACTAATGTTGCTAATAGAATTGTGTTTAGTTTTGTATGAAGGAAGTTTTCAAGTGTAGGGATTGGAGAATGATGAGATGAGTTGAAGAATGGACAAAAGCTCAAGCTTGGGGATGCCCATGCATCACCCCAAGAAATATCCAAGAAGTACAAGCATCAAAGCTTGGGGATGCCCCCGAGGCACCCCTTCTTCATCGGCAAAAATCAGGTCAACTTTCAAGACACTATATTTTTATTGCTTCATGCACTATGTGTTTTTCTTGGAGCGTCAGTTGTTTTAGTTTTCTTAGTTAGTTTTGTTTTGTTTGCTGTAATAAATGGTTTGATCACATCATGTTGTTTTGGAGGGAGATGAACTCCGTTTTTCATTTGCCAAGAACACTCTGTTTTTCACTCTTATCGTTTCAACGAGTGTTCTTCTTTTTCTGCTACTGCTTTTGGTTTTCGTTTTTGCCTTGATTTGTGTTCAGACCTTGTTTTATCTTTTCATCAAGGTGTATTTTGACCTCTGGTCTTTATTGGTTTTCATCAAAAGAGGTGTCTTAAAAAAATTCAAATGGTGTTGGAAAAGAGAAAAAGCTTTGTGCAAAATAGTGGTACAAGAAGGAGCTTGTGTAGACTGCGGCTTTGGCTTTTTCATGTCATGCTTGATGTATTTTTGATAGTATGCTTAGTGGTTTTGCTGTAGCATGACTTGTCTCAAATAACTGAGATTGCTTAATGAGCCTTTGAAAAAATCATGCGTTGTTTTTATTGTATGGAAGCATTTATTTGGTTTTCTCCTTGATGCTTTATTTGGGTTGACTTGGCGCATGCTCACACATGTTAGACTCATACAAAGTCGCCAATAGCCTCTATGATCATTTAGTTTTTGACTTTTGATGCCATCTTATGCTTCTTTTAATGTCGCTTTGTCGCTTTGCATGATTATGGCCGTTATTGCTCTCTTAGTTGGTCGCTCCCAGTCTTTTGCTAGCCCTCATTTTGTACTGAGTATGAGCTCTACTCGTGCATCCAACTCCCAAAAACCAAGTTTGCCATTGTGTCCACTATAAAATCCTATGCATGGTATTTGTAAGCCATTCCAAGTAAATTTCCATGTGCTACCTTTCAAAAAACCTTCAAAACACTTCTCGTTTTGTGACACTGTTTTCAGCTCATGGGGACGTAGTGGTCGGATTTGCTATCTTCCATATTGTCTTATTCCAAAAAGAAAAAAAAAAGAGAAAAAAGAAAAGAAAAAAAGGCACTCCTCCATGGAATGTGAATGTTGGTGGGCACCCGATGGAATCGGTTAGCCATGGTTTGAGAAAGGAAAAAAGGTGGGGAGGAGTGCCAAGCTTTATAAAAGAGCACAAAAAGTGCCAATCTCTCTCTCAAAAACTTGCTTCATTTTTGTATGGAAGATAGTAAGAACCCCATTGCTAGTCGTTGACAAAAGCAACCACCTCTCAAAACTCAAGTTTTATCTCTCTGATTTACAAATGAAAAGCTCTAGCACATGTTTAATCACTGCTTCCCTCTGCGAAGGGCCTTTCTTTTACTTTTATGTTGAGTCACCACCTTCTACCTTTATGCACCATTAAGAGAGCATAGTTGTCATTCTGAGTATAATGTGCATTATCCCAAAGTTTTCATTGATTGATTCATATTGTTGGTTTCACTTATTCTTAAATTATTTGTATCTAGTCGCCCTCTTAAACTTGAAGGTGTCCTATGCATTTATGTTTTGCTCTCCATGAAGGACAAGCTGAAAACCATTTGTATGTTTTTCCTTATGATTTGAACACACGTTTGACTTTCATTGTTTCATTTTCATAATCTTTTGTTTGTGTTTATTTTCATGTTATAACATGGTTGCTAAGTTTCTTATTGTCAAGATTATATCTTCATGCCCATGTTTTAAGTTCTTATGATCCTAGCTCACAATGCTTACATATATGATCAAGATTGTGTAGGTGCATGTCACCTCAAAAATTATTTCTTTTGTTATCACTTACCTACTCGAGGACGAGCAGGAGTTAAGCTTGGGGATGCTGATACGTCTCCAATGTATCTATAATTTTTGATGCTCCATACTTTTATGCATTTTCCGGAACTAACCTATTAACAAGTCGCCACAGTGCCAGTTCCCTATTTTCTGCTGTTTTTGTGTTTCAGAAGTGATACACAGGAAATATTCTCGGAATTGGACGAAACCACATCCTGAAGTCTTATTTTACCCGGAAGCTTCCAGAGATCCGAAGAAGAGTCGGAGGAGGGCCACCAGTGAAGGGTTTCGCAGCATAGTAAATCAAAAAAATTCCTACGGATGCGAACAAGAAAGCCAAGATCTAATCTAGGAGATGTAATCAACGAGAGAGGTAGATGAGATCTTCATACCCTAGAAGATTCGCACAGCGGAAACGTTCAATAGAACGTGGTTGACGTAGTCGTACTCGCCGTCTCCTCCTCGCGATCCGATCCGATCCTACGCCGCAAGTGGCGGCGCCTCCGAGAGTTGCTCACGTGCGGTGCAGCGACGTCTCCTCCTTCCTTGGTCCAGCAAGTATGGTGGAGAGATAGATTGGATCAGCAGCACGACGGCGTGGTGCTTATGGTGGAGAGTTTCTGCGGCAGGGCTTCGCCTACACGCAGTCGCGAGAGAGAGAGAGAGGGAGAGCAGCAGTTGGCGGCTAGGGTTTGGGTTAAGGGGTGGAGAGGGCTGCGCCCTTGCCCCCTATATATAGAGGGGTGGCCGGCCAGCTTGGCCTCTCCCCAAACCCTAGGGCGCCGACTTGGAGTAGGAAGAGTGGGGGGCAAGTTTCCCCCCCTTCCTTCTTTGAAGACTCCCTTAGGGTTTCTCCTTGGGCTGGCCGGCTGGGCCTTAGGGGCCTTGTGCGCCTGGCCCAGGGCGGCCAGGGCACTTCCCCTTAGGCCCACGCAGGCCTCCGTCAAGTGGGCCCATGTTGGTCCCACTCCGGAACCTTCTAGAACCTTCCGGTACAATACCGATAAACTCTGAAACCTTTCCGGAATCCAAAAACTGCTTTCCTTTATATGAATCTTATTCTCTGGACCATTCCGGAACCTCTCGTGACGTCCTGGATCTCATCCGAGACTCCGAACTAAAACTCATAAACCAATTATCCATTCTATCCTAGCATCGATACACGTTAAGTGTGTGACCCTACGGGTTCAAGAATATGTAGACATGATCTTCTATCAATAATCAACAGCGGGATCTGGAAACCCATATTGACTCCCACATATTCATCGATGATCATATCGAATGAACCACGATGTCAGGATTCAATTAATCCCGTATTTGTATTCCCTTCGTCACACGATATTTTACTCGCCCGAGATTTGATCGTCGGTATCGCCATACCTAGTTCAATCTCGTTCACAGCAAGTACTTTACTCGTTCCGTAATCCGATATCACTTTGTGATTAACTCATTAACCACATGCTTGCAAGCGGTGTTGATATCGATTACCGAGTGGGCCCGAAGTATATCTCTCCGACTTGGGAGGGACAAATTCCATCTCGATACATACAACCCAACAAGTACTTTCCGATCACCTGAGAGACACCTTTATTATCACCCTCACATAGGATGACGTTTGATGACTTCAAAGCTTTCTTCCGATACTAGGGAGTTGTATTATCTCATGGTCTAAGGAATACAATACATGACATAGGAAAAGCTTCGCAAAGATGAACACGATGACACGATCTAATTGCTCTGCTTTATTTGGGTCTGTCCATCATATCATTCTCCTAATGATATGATCTCATTATTAATTGACAACTCATGTCTATGGTTAGGAAACCTTAACCATCATTAATCAATGAGCTAGTCCATAGAGGCGTACTAGGGACACGGTGTTGTTCATAAACCACACAAGTATTAAAGTTTCCGCTTAATACAATTCTAGCATGGAATATAAACATTATCATGAACAAGAATTATAATAATAACATCTTTATTATTGCCTCTAGGGCATAATTCCAACAGTCTCCCACTTGCACTAGAGTCAATAATCTAGTTTACATCTGGCAACAATCTAACACCCATGGCATTAAGGTGCTGATCATGTTTTGCTCGTGGAAGAGGTTTAGTCAATGGATCTGCGACATTCAGATCTGTATGTACTTTGCTAATCTTCAGATCTCCATCTGCTATATAATCTCGAATTATATGGAAACGGCGATTGATGTGCTTGGTTTTTGGATGATATCTTGGTTCCTTAGCCAGTGCTATGGCGCCAGTGTTGTCGCACAATATCTCCAGTGGGTCCAAGGCATTTGGAACCACACCAAGCTCAGTGATGAAGTTTCTGATCCAAACTCCTTCACTTGATGCTTCTGAAGCAGCCATGTATTCCGCTTCTGTTGTAGATCCCGCGATCACGCTTTGCTTGCAGCTTCTCCAGCTCACAGCTCCACCATTCAAAATATAAACGTATCCTGTCTGAGATTTAGAATCATCCGGGTCGGTGTCAAAGCTAGCATCGACGTAACCTTTTACGACGAGCTCCTCATCACCTCCATAGACCAAGAACATTTCTTTGGTCCTATTTAAATACTTTAGGATGTTCTTTACGGCTGTCCAGTGTTCCACTCCTGGATCACTTTGGTATCTGCTCATCAAACTAAGAGCATTGGACACATCCGGTCTAGTACACAGCATGGCATACATGATAGAACCTATGGCCGAGGCATATGGCACTTTGCTCATAGTTTCTCTATCTTTTACCGTAGCTGGACACTGAGCCTTGCTCAATATCTTACCTGACAACATGGGCAATGAACCTTTCTTTGCTTTATCCATTCTGAACCTCTTCAGAACCTTGTCCAGGTATGTACTTTGGCTTAAAGCTATTAGGCGTCTTTCTCTATCTCTATAGATTTTGATGCCTAATATATAAGCAGCTTCCCCTAGGTCTTTCATTGAAAAACATTTATTCAAATAACTCTTCACATCGTTAAGCATATCGATGTCATTTCCAATAATCAATATGTCATCCACATATAGTACTAAAAATGTCACCGAGCTCCCACTCACTTTCTTGTAAATACAAGCTTCGTAGCAATTTGGAACAAATCCAAAACTCTTGATCACTTGATCAAAACGAAGGTTCCAACTCCGAGATGCTTGCTTCAGTCCATAAATGGAACGCTGAAGTTTGCACACCTTATTAGCATCCTTAGGATCGACAAAACCTTCGGGCTGCATCATATACAACTCTTCATCAATGTTGCCATTGAGGAACGCAGTCTTGACATCCATCTGCCATATTTCATAATCATGAAATGCAGCAATTGCTAATAAAATCCGAATGGACTTAAACATCGCTACGGGAGAGAAAGTCTCATCGTAGTCAACACCTTGAACTTGCCGAAAACCTTTTGCGACAAGCCGAGCTTTATAGACAGTAACATTACCATCCGCGTCCATTTTCTTCTTGAAAATCCATTTGCATTCAACGGCCTTACGGTCGCTAGGAGGGTCTACCAAAGTCCACACTTGGTTTTCACTCATGGATCCCAATTCGGATTTCATGGCTTCTAGCCATTTCTCAGAGTCTGGGCTCATCATTGCTTCCTCATAGTTCGCAGGTTCGCTGTTGTCTAACAACAAGACGGTTAAGACAGGGTTGCCATACCATTCAGGAGTGGTACGTGACCTTGTTGACATGCGAAGTTCAGTAGTAGCATCGTTCGAAGTTTCATGATCTTTATCATTAGCTTCCTCTCTTGTTGATGCAGGCGGCGCCGGAACAATTTCTGGTGCTGCGCTACTCTCCAACTCGAGAGAAGGTTCAATAACCTCGTCTAGCTCTACCTTCCTCCCACTCACTTCTTTCGAGAGAAACTCCTTCTCAAGAAATGATCCGTTCTTAGCAACAAACACTTTGCCTTCGGATCTGTGGTAGAAGGTATACCCAATCATTTCCTTAGGGTATCCTATGAAGACGCATTTCTCCGCTTTGGGTTCGAGCTTGTCCGGCATCAACTTCTTGACGTAAGCTTCGCATCCCCAAACTTTAAGAAACGACAACTTAGGTTTAGCACCAAACCATAGTTCATACGGTGTCGTCTCAACGGATTTAGATGGTGCCCTATTTAAAGTGAATGCAGCGGTTTCTAATGCATAACCCCAAAATGATAACGGCAAATCTGTAAGAGACATCATTGATCGCACCATATCTAATAGAGTTCGATTCCGGCGTTTCAGACACACCATTGCGCTGTGGTGTTCCGGGTGGCGTGAGTTGCGAAACAATTCCGCTTGCTTTAAGATGCGTGAGAAAATCATAACTCAAATACTCACCTCCACGATCGGATCGCAGAAATTTAATTTTCCTGTTACGATGGTTTTCCACTTCGTTCTGAAATTCTTTGAACTTTTCAAATGTTTCAGATTTATGTTTCATTAAATAGATATACCCATATCTACTTAAGTCATCAGTAAAAGTGAGAAAATAGCGATATCCACCGCGCGTCGAAATACTCATTGGTCCGCACACATCGGTATGTATGATTTCCAATAAGTCCGTTGCTCGCTCCATTATTCCGGAGAACGGGGTTTTGATCATCTTGCCCATGAGGCATGGTTCGCACGTGTCAAATGATTCAAAATCAAGAGACTCTAAAAGTCCATCAGAATGGAGTTTCTTCATGCGTTTTACACCAATATGACCTAGACGACAGTGCCACAAATAAGTTGGATTATCACTATCTACTTTGCATCTTTTAGCCTCAATGTTATGGATGTGTGTTTTATTGCTTTCGAGATTCAGAAGAAATAAACCATTCACAACAGGTGCATGACCATAAAAGATGTTATTCATATAAATAGAACAACCATTATTCTCAGATTTAAATGAATAACCGTCTTGCAATAAACACGATCCAGATATAATGTTTATGCTCAACGCAGGCACATAATAACACTTATTAAGGTTTAAAACTAATCCCGAAGGTAAAACTAAGGAGAGCGTGCCGACGGCCATCACATCAACTTTTGATCCATTGCCAACGCGCATCGTCACCTCATCCCTTGCTAGCCGCCGTCTATTCCGTAGCTCCTGTTTCGAGTTACAAATATTAGCAACTGAACCAGTATCATATACCCAGGCACTACAACGAGCGCTAGTAAGGTAGACATCAATAACATGTATATCAAATATACCTTTGATGGTGCCAGCCTTCTTGTCCGCTAAGTACTTCGGACAGTTTCGCTTCCAGTGACCCTTGACCTTGCAATAGAAGCACTCAGTGTCCGGCTTAGGTCCAGACTTGAGCTTCTTCTCAACAGGAGCAACACGCTTGCCGCTGCCTTTCTTGAAGGATCCCTTTGCTCCCTTAGCTTTCTTAAAGCTAGTGGTCTTGTTGACCATCAACACATGATTGTCTTTCTTGATATCCACCTCCGCAGCTTTCAGCTTAGCGAAGAGCTCAGTGATCGTATCAGTGGAACCAATTTGATTATGAGTAACTACAAAACCTTTGTAGCTAGGAGGGAGTGATTGCAGAACTCTGTCAATCTTGAGCTCCTCTGGAATCTTGAAGTCCAGTTGCTCAAGGCGTTGAGTGTAGCCCGACATCTTAATGGCGTGCTCACTAACGGAACTCCCTTCCTCCATCTTGCAGTTAAAGAACTTCTCAGAGATCTCATATCTCTCAGAACGGGCTTGAGTCTGAAACATGGTTTTCAGTTCCTCAAGTATCTCATAAGGCCCGCGGTACTTCTCAAAACGATTTTGAAGTTCCGGTTCCATAGAAAACAGCATGGTACTCATAATCACATCACAATCATCTCTACGAGCATTGAAGTCAGCAAGTTCTTCAGTTTTCGCAGTTGCAGCAGAGGTGTCACCTAGCGCTTTGTCAAGTACATAGGCTTTTTGTCCGCCAGCGAGTATGATTCTCAGATTGCGGAACCAGTTGGTGAAGTTAGACCCATTGTTCTTAAGCTTTTCTTTCTCAGCAAACACGTTGAAGTTGAAGTTGGACTTAGCCATTTGATCTACAACATTGCAAGTACAATTTTTAGACTATGTTCATGATAACTAGTTCAACTTAATCAAATTACTAGATGAACTCCCACTAAATTCAACATCCCTCAAGTTGTTTAGTGAACATGATCCAAATTCACCACACCTAATCCAATCTTCACGAGAAGAGATGTGGTTTCAATGGTGGACAACTCAGTGTCGATCATATCATTTATATGACTCATGATTAACCTTTCGGTTCATGTGTTCCGAGGCCATGTCTGTACATGCTAGGCTCGTCAAGTCAAACCCAAGTATTTTCTACGTGTGCAAAACTGGCTTGCACCCGTTGTATGTGAACGTAGAGTTTATAGCACCCCGATCATCACGAGGTGCTTGAAAACGACGATCTTTCGCAACGGCGCATACGAGGGGAGAACACAATTTTATCTTGATCTTTAAGTGAGGAATCATCTTATAATGCTACCATCGCGATCTAAGCATAATAAGATACATAAAAGGATAAACATCACATGCATATAATTTTATGTGACATGGTATAGCCAATCTCCGCGCCATGATCTCTATCTTGTGCGCGCCGGCATGATCTCCATCACTCCACCATGATTGCCTCCACCACGAATAGCAACTACAACTATTGCTAACTACTTAGCGATAAAGTAAAGCTATTACATGGCGTATAAGAAGTTGACACGCAGGTCATACATAATTATAAAGACAACCATATGGCTCCTGCCGGTTGTGAACTCATCGACATGCAAGTCGTGAAAGATTACAAAACATGATCATTTCATACAACTCAATTCATACTCATCATGTCTTGGGCCATACCATATCACAAAACACTCCCTGCAAAAACAAGTTAGACGCCTCTACTTTGTTGTTGCATGTTTTACGTGGCTTATGGGAGTAGCAAGCTAAGAACGATTCTTACCTACGAAAAGCCACAACGGTGATATTATGGTTGCTAACATCCGATGTAAGTCCCATGACTACTATAGTGAGAGAAACTGGCATCCACCAGCCGCATGTGTGGAACAAGCCACACGTCAAGTGCGGAGCCGGTCTCGCGAACGCGGTCGCGTAAAGTTGGCCTGGACCGCTTCGATCTCACTATACCGCGCCATAAGAAATACACAACAAGAGGTTTGCAACAGAAAACATCAACGCCCGCAACAAGCATGTTGCGTTCTACTCGTGAAACACATCTACGCATAGATCTAGCTCTGATACCACTGAAGGGTTTCGCAGCATAGTAAATCAAAAAATTTCCTACGGATGCGAACAAGAAAGCCAAGATCTAATCTAGGAGATGTAATCAACGAGAGAGGTAGATGAGATCTTCATACCCTTGAAGATTCGCACAGCGGAAACGTTCAATAGAACGTGGTTGACGTAGTCGTACTCGCCGTCTCCTCCTCGCGATCCGATCCGATCCGACGCCGCAAGTGGCGGCGCCTCCGAGAGTTGCACACGTGCGGTGCAGCGACGTCTCCTCCTTCCTTGGTCCAGCAAGTATGGTGGAGAGATAGATTGGATCAGCAGCACGACGGCGTGGTGCTTATGGTGGAGAGTTTCTGCGGCAGGGCTTCGCCTACACGCAGTCGCGAGAGAGAGAGAGGGAGAGCAGCAGTTGGCGGCTAGGGTTTGGGTTAAGGGGTGGAGAGGGCTGCGCCCTTGCCCCCTATATATAGAGGGGTGGCCGGCCAGCTTGGCCTCTCCCCAAACCCTAGGGCGCCGACTTGGAGTAGGAAGAGTGGGGGGCAAGTTTCCCCCCCTTCCTTCTTTGAAGACTCCCTTAGGGTTTCCCCTTGGGCTGGCCGGCTGGGCCTTAGGGGCCTTGTGCGCCTGGCCCAGGGCGGCCAGGGCACTTCCCCTTAGGCCCACGCAGGCCTCCGTCAAGTGGGCCCACGTTGGTCCCACTCCGGAACCTTCTAGAACCTTCCGGTACAATACCGATAAACTCCGAAACCTTTCCGGAATCCAAAAACTGCTTTCCTTTATATGAATCTTATTCTCCGGACCATTCCGGAACCTCTCGTGACGTCCTGGATCTCATCCGAGACTCCGAACTAAAACTCATAAACCAATTATCCATTCTATCCTAGCATCGATACACGTTAAGTGTGTGACCCTACGGGTTCGAGAATATGTAGACATGATCTTCTATCAATAATCAACAGCGGGATCTGGAAACCCATATTGACTCCCACATATTCATCGATGATCATATCGAATGAACCACGATGTCAGGATTCAATTAATCCCGTATTTGTATTCCCTTCGTCACACGATATTTTACTCGCCCGAGATTTGATCGTCGGTATCGCCATACCTAGTTCAATCTCGTTCACAGCAAGTACTTTACTCGTTCCGTAATCCGATATCACTTTGTGATTAACTCATTAACCACATGCTTGCAAGCGGTGTTGATATCGATTACCGAGTGGGCCCGAAGTATATCTCTCCGACTTGGGAGGGACAAATTCCATCTCGATACATACAACCCAACAAGTACTTTCCGATCACCTGAGAGACACCTTTATTATCACCCTCACATAGGATGACGTTTGATGACTTCAAAGCTTTCTTCCGATACTAGGGAGTTGTATTATCTCATGGTCTAAGGAATACAATACATGACATAGGAAAAGCTTCGCAAAGATGAATACGATGACACGATCTAATTGCTCTGCTTTATTTGGGTCTGTCCATCATATCATTCTCCTAATGATATGATCTCATTATTAATTGACAACTCATGTCTATGGTTAGGAAACCTTAACCATCATTAATCAATGAGCTAGTCCATAGAGGCGTACTAGGGACACGGTGTTGTTCATAAACCACACAAGTATTAAAGTTTCCGCTTAATACAATTCTAGCATGGAATATAAACATTATCATGAACAAGAATTATAATAATAACATCTTTATTATTGCCTCTAGGGCATAATTCCAACAACCAGGGCCCCACATGCAGGGGTGGCGCGGCCAGGCCCCTGGCCGCGCCGGGCCCGCGTGAGGGCGCCTGGCTCCTCCCCTCACGACGCCCCTTCGCCTATATAAAGCCTCGGGACGGAAAACCCTAAAGGATTCGGCAATTTTCCAGAAGCAGTTCCGCAGCTCCGTCGCCACCGTCGACAAATTTCGGGGGACAGAAGTCTCTGTTCCGGCACCCTGCCGGGACGGGGAAGTGCCCCCGGAGCCATCTCCATCGGTCTCCATCGCTGTCTCCGCCGTCTCCATCGACGTCACCGCCATCTCCATCAACCTTGCTGTCTCCTATGATGAAGAGGGAGTAGTTCATCCCCGGGGCTGAGGGCTCTACCGGTAGCTATGTGGTTCACCTCTCTCTCCCATGATGTGATCTTTATGTGATCGTGAGCTTTGTATCATGTTGAACAAGTAGATGTTATTATTCAGATGTTATGTGTACTCTAGTGGTGATTGTTAAAGTAATCTATTCCTCCTGCCTTGGTATAACGGTGACAGTGCGTGCATCATGGTGGTACTTGGTTTAGGCTATGATTATGATCTCTTGTGGATTATGAGAATGGTTATTGCTATGATAGTTTGAGTGATCTATTCCTCCTTTCATGGTGTAATGTTGACAGTGTGTGCACCGTGTTAGTACTTGGTCTAAGTTGCAATGATTTCTATCTTGAATTGTGATTTGATTTTGGTATCTCTATGAGTGGTGTTTGTCAAGTACTTGATGAACTTTAAGGGGTGCTTCTGTAGCCACTACACAATGATTAGTGTTATTCAATAGGAGAGTAATTCAGAGTACCATAGTGGAGAGAAGTTATCTATTTGTTCATTCATGTTATATTGTTGGGAGTGTGTCCACTAGTGAAAGTATGATCCCTAGGCCTTGTTTCCAAGCTTTGCATACCGTTTACTTACTGTTTTGTTACTTGTTTGCTCGCAGCGATATTTACTTCAAGTCATATTTGCTACTTATAATCATCACTACTACTTGTATTTCACTATCTCTTCGCCGAACTAGTGCACCTATACATCTGACAAGTGTATTGGGTGTGTTGGGGACACAAGAGACTTTCTGTATCGTAATTGCAGGGTTGTTTGAGAGGGATAGCTTTGACCTCTAACCTCCCTGAGTTCGATAAACCTTGGGTGATCCACTTAAGGGAAACTTGCTGCTGTTCTACAAACCTCTGCACTTGGAGGCCCAACAAGTGTCTACAAGAATAGAAGTGCGTAGACATCAATCGCCCCCGCGCCCGCCGCGCCGCCCGAGTCCGCGCTGCCGCGCGCAACGCCGCGCCCAAGCCCAAGCCCCGAGCCCGCGCCGCCGCGCCGCCCTAGCCGCCGCGCCGCCCGAGCCGCCGCGCGACACGCCGGCCGAGCCCGCGCTGCCGCCGCATCACCCCCGCGTGCGCAGAGGAGCCCTCCGACGACCCCGCGCGACACCGCCGGCCCCCTGCAGATGAGCACACCGGCCGGCCGCCGGCCCCCTGCAAAAAAAGTTAGAAAAAAATGTTAGGATTTTTTTTAGAAAAATAGTTAGATTTTATGTTAGAAAAATAAGTTAGAAAAATGTAGTTAGAAAAATATGTTAGCAAATTTATTTAATTATGTTAGATTTTATTTATGTTAGATTTTATTAGAAATGCTATATAGATTTTATTTGAAATGCTATATAGATATATAGAAATGCTATATAGATTTTATTTGAAATGCTATATAGATATATAGAAATGCTATATAGATTTTATTAGAAATGCTATATAGATTTTATGTTAGAAAAATATGTTAGCAAATGTAGTTAGAAAAATAGATATATAGAAAATAGTAATAGAATTTATTTATGTTAGATTTTATTTATGTTAGATTTTATTAGAAATGCTATATAGATTTTATTAGAAATGCTATATAGATTTTATTAGAAATGCTATATAGATTTTATTAGAAATGCTATATAGATTTTATTAGAAATGCTATATAGATATATAGAAAATAGTAATAGGAATTTATTTGAAATAGATTTAGAATTAGAAAATGCAAAATTTAGGGTTAGCAAAAATGAAATACTAGTTAGCAATAATAGTTAGAAATATGGAGTAATAGAAATTGTTAGTAATAGAAATAGTAATATAAATATATGGAGTAATGTTGTTGATCTATGTTATGGATTTCAGTTATGGATTTCGGCGCCGGAAGAGAAGGTGAAGAAGAGTTGTTGAATATTATAGGAGAGGGTACCACCTGTGCAGAAGGAGATGGCTCAGAATTTTTGAACGAGTCGAGTGAGGGAATGGAGGAGGAGCAGCCGCATGAATCGGAAAATGATGATTGCGAGGACGGCTCACAAGGGACTGGGCGTGACTTAATAACACGGTCCGGCGAGGTATATATATATATATATGAAGACTAGCTCTATTCATGAATCAGTAGATGACGATGCATTATGTGGTATATATATTAACGAGTGTTTTCTTATTTTAGACCTCTAAATCTTCTAGAAAGAAGCGAGGCCTGGCCAAACGGCTGGCATCGAATCAGCATTACACGATTGGGCGTCTCTCAAATGAAGGCGAACCGTTGGAACCCAAGAGTGTCGCAAATGTGTTTACTAGTCAATGTGGATGTCTTGTCAAGGACATGGTGCCGATAAACATTCAATATTGGTATAAGCCCAAGGCGGCAAAGGGAGAGCTAGCACAGCCAGAGCCAGAAGAGGGTGCAGCAGTCAATTATGTCACTAAGGTCTTGAAAGACAGACTTTGGGAATCCCTCATTCCACATTTCAATCTGCCGGTCACCGAGTCCCTGGAAGACGCAGAGAAACAGAAGGAGAAAGTCAGGGAGTGGGCTCTGAAGAAGATGGCTGCACAGTTCAATAACCACAAGAAGAGGTTATGGAACGCCTATGTCAACGCCGATCGACAAGCTCCAGAATTTACTAGCCCCAATGAGTTCCTGCGGGATCACTGGGACGCATTTGTGGAGTACAAGGAGTCCGAGCTGGGTAAGCTAAGGAGTAAGAAAAATCAGTTAAATGCCGCGAAAAAGAAATATCACCATAAGTTGGATCCAGGTGGCTACAAAAGGGCCGAGCCTAAGTGGGATATGCAAGAGGCCGCCCTACGAGAAAAAGGCATCGAACCAGAAATAGAACAATGGCCCAGAAGGTCAAGAAATTGGGCACTTGCCCATGGGGCTGTCTATGATGAGAGAATAGGGAAATTAGTCGAAAAGAAGAAACAAATTGCTGAACCCCTGGGAGCACTTGTCAAGACAATCGTCGAGGTTCAAGAGAGGATGTTCAAGCCGGACAGAGAGAACGACAAGCTAACAAAGGCCCTCGGGAACAAAGAACACATAGGACGAACACGGGGCCTGGGTTCTGCCATTCCGTGGAGGTCTAGGTTCGCCGAAGAGAGCCAGACTTATAGAAGCCGAGAGAGAGCGAAGAAGCGAAAGGCGCAGGAGGAGGCCTCACGGATAGAGAGCATAGAAAGGCAACATGCTGAGCTGAGAGAGTTGTATTTACTGCAGCAGAAGGCACTGGAGGAATTAAAGTCGCAAGGGGCAACTCAGCATCAGCAACACCTAGAACATGCATCAGGCGATCGTTCTCAGCGGAGAAGCAGCGTGGCTTCCACGGAGGTACCGATGGATCACTACCCCGTGGATGATATCACCAAGAAGACAAACTGTGAGCTGCATGTTCCCATGAAGAACATATCGATGAAGGTGGCGGTTGGCTATGTGTTACCATCTGGACCTGGACAAACCTGGCATGGCCGTGAGATTCGAGCTGGCTATGCTAAGGTCGGGGTGGATGCAATTGAAAGGGGGTATGAGTCCCTCTATCTTGACGTCGCTGGACCTGAAGATGAGGCAACACTTGGAGAAGTATTGGGTGGTATCATTCTTTGGGATAAGAAACACATCGTGTTTCCAGGCTCGGCGCCAAGGCGGCCACCCTCTCCTCTGAGTCCTCGCAATTCACCACCTCTCGACGACAGGGACGACTACCACCATACCCCGAGTCCATATCGATCTCCGCCTCAATGTCAGCCGCCTCCGCCACCTCCGCCGCCTCTGCCCACTCGTAAGTCCCAGAGTTATGGCAAGTCCACTGCTATGTCCACTAGCAATGTCTCTTCGAAGAAACGGGCCAAGAAAGTTAAGGCGGTGCCGCCTCCTCCTGTCGAGAAGACTGCTGAAGAAATTGAGGCGGAGTATAGAGCCAAAGTGAAAAGAAAGCTCGCAGCGCTACGCCCGACCCCTACACCAAAGCAGGTATATACTCTGGAACATAAGGAGTGGGCCTTTGATATGCTTACCCAACCTTCACAATATGAATTGCGTAAGCCAGATGACTACAAGCGTTGTTTGGATAAGCAGGTAGATGCAAAAAAAGAAGCTAATAAGACAAGCGCAACTGCAAGAGGGAAAAGAGACGTTGCCAGCTTGGAGCACAGACCAAGAAAACAATCTCCCCGCTAAAGGTCTTTGCTAGTGATGCTGGTGGGAGTGTTGCTCAACCCAATCCCGCCGACTTTGCTGCTGAAGCTGGTTTGACTCTTTCTCAATTGATACATGAAGATATCCCAAAGGCGCCTATAGCACGACAATATGAAAAGGGGAAGAGTCTGGTCCCACCTGAGATTGAAATAAATCTACCAACACAAATGCGAAAATTGCATAAGTGGTACATGCAAGCCGCAAAGGGCATGCAAGAATTTCTCCTTATGAAAATAACACAGGGCCATTTCTTAGGTGAAGACTTGGTGCATATTAAGTTTGATGAATTCTTTCAGCTATTCAATCAAGACGCGCTCGACAAATCTCTCGTCAGTGCCTATGTTCTGTAAGTGATTCATTATTTCTATAAGTCTCTAGCTCAACTCATTCTTTGCATGTAATTATCCCTCACTACGCTGTTTATTATGTAGAATGAAGAGTATGGAATGTAAGAAAAGGAATGTCTTCCAAGTTGGATTCATTGATCCAAATCGAGTTAACGGAGCAATGATACAGAATAAATGCAAGGAGACGGAGGATATCTTGCTAGAGTCCCTACTTACGTAGGAATACCGAGCTAGAATACTGTTTTCGTACAACTGCAGGTGAGTGTTACTATCTTATACACACTTACTTTTCCTTACTCGATGTTATAAGTGTAATTGATGAGTTATTAACTTATATAATTAAACTTGCACGCAGTTACCACTGTATATTGCTAAAGATTGAACCTGACTATGGAAAGGTTGAAATCTTTGACTCGTTGGATAAAAAACTTCATGAATACCAAAGCATCATTGATATGATGGATAGGTAATTTCAATCATTATGGCATTATATCGGTCTCTTTCGTTCATCTATAACTCATCTATTCATTTTGTTTGCTCGGCAGTGTTTGGAAACGGTTTATACGCATAGCAAAAGGTGAATGGAAAAATGAGCTGATGTACCGTACGATCGAGGTAAGTCGTACGAGCTAGGTCCAAACATCCCTTTAATTCTAGTTTCAAATACCATTAAGTATATCAATCTTGATATGTCACTGACTAAAATCTATTCTCGTAAAGTGTGCGAGGCAACCATCGGGGACTAATCTATGTGCATACTATGCTTGCGAGAACCTTTGTGCGGAGGTCATTGAAGGAATTGATTTTCAAACAGTAAGTAAACAATATACTGACAAATTCATTTATTGGCATCAGTTTTGTTATGATGATTCATATTCATATTGATCTTCTTCTTCGTAGTTCGAAGCAAAGCGGAATCGGCTCTCACCGACTGAACGCATAGTAGGAATTCAAGAAGAAATAGCTGGATTTCTGCTTGAACATGTTGGTTGAATTTCATGTCAGTTTTGATTAGACAATGTGTGTAATTAAACAAAGTCATGATCTTATGTGTGTGAACAAGTCGTGATCTTATGTGTGTGAACAAGTTGTATGTATATGTGTGTGAACAAGTCGTGATCTTATATACTTGTATGTATATGCTCGGCGGACCAAATATATTATATATGTATCGGCTTGTATATTATGTTGTAATGCTGTATGAATAAGTATATAAGAAAACTTGTTTGAAATGAATCAAAAAATTGAATGGAGCAAAATACAAATAAACCCTAAACCCCTAAATAACAATTGAAATCCAGAAAAATAAAGAAGCAGCAGAGGCTGCCACGTGTGGACTCTTTAATCCCGGTTCGTAACACAAACCGGGACTAAAGGTCCTACGCCCACGAGCGCCCAGCCCCTGCCACGTGGTCTCTCTTTAGTCCCGGTTCATATAGCAACCGGAACTAAAGATTGGGCTCCAGTCCCGGTTGGTTAGTCCCGGTTGCGCAACCGGGACTGAAGGCCGAAACCAACCGGGACTGATGCCCTGTTTTCCACTAGTGACTATAGTATGAAAATCACCTTGCTTAACAGGTCTGACGGATGTGAGAATAACCGAAGGGACCTTGGATTACAGTGAGATCAATAGCTCAACTAGAGACCCAGATTCATGTGGGAAGCTTATAATGAAACTCAAATAACAATCTAGTTTAGATAAAAATTTCACATAAATACACTTTGGATTTTTCCCAATAAGATACTCCCTTTGTCCCGTTTTAATTAATGTGGTGAGAGAGGTAAGCTAGTACAAATTTCTACACAAATGGCATTTATTAAATTGGAACAGAGGTAGTATATGCTACCTAAGAACAATGAATGATTTGTTGCCCCACTTTCAACCAAACTCAGTTGGGTGAATCAACCACTTGAGCATCACAAACCACTCAATAGTACCTTGACAACAACTGCAACATTTTCCTTCTCCAAGAACTGATCAACTGATTTCAATGCATTTATATGCCCCCAACAAACAGGAACATGCCTAACCACTAGATAGTACCCACATGTATTTCAAAATGAGCAAAATGCAACAGAAAGTGAAGCAAAAGAAGATAAAAGTGATGAAATGGCCACACATAAATTCATGCTCATATAAACAAACATGGAAGCAAATTATGCCATTATCTGAGAAGACGCATACCCTCAATGATGAATTAGCCTGGTTAGGGCATCAACTCAGCTAAGCCCTATGCCTGCAATAACAATATCATCCTCAAAAAAAACTAGTGGCTTTGGTAGTTCATCTATTGGCAAACAAGACACAGCCCCATAGGTGTTCACAGACAGTTAGGACATAATCATACTAACAGTTAACAACAAGCAGGTCCGCAAAATCACAACTTATGCTAGACAAAAGATATGATAACCCAACTTGAAAGTTGATTAGAAAATCTCTAGCCTACTACTCACTACATCATCTCCTGTATGATGCGCACACTCGACCTCTTATCTCTCTCCCAAGCTATACAAACATAGTCTGAAAATGATGCAAACAAATCAATAAGTGATTTCTGGTGAGATAAAAAGCTCACCGTCGATGAAGGCAGATTGCTGCTCTGCCACCCCTTTGCTCTGATCCCCTTATTATCCCAACTAAAAACAAAAAGCTAATATAAGTGACTAAGAAAATTGAATGAACAACTGAGCAAACTAAAATGATGAAAATAAGAAAACAAACCAAAGAAGAAAAATGAATTCAAATGAGATAGAGAGCTCACAGTGGATGAAGGCAACTGCTGCTCCATCGGCTTGTTCCTCTTATTCTTCAACTTCTCTCTCCCACTAAAATCAATGACTGAAGAAACCATGTAAGACCAGTGCAACAAAACTCTTAAGAATAAGCATTTGACTATGAAGGATAAGACTGATAAGATCAAGAATGAATGAAGAATGAGATGAAAACTCAAGAAATATGAAAGACTGACCACTAGAATAAAGAAACTTAACTAAAGTAAGAAAGGATCGCAAACTAAAAAATTAGATAACTGAAAAACTTATGAATGATGAAGATTAAAGGAAGACTGAAGACAGATGGATGACTGAAACATCCACTGAAAGGTTGAGGACAATCTTAGAAACTTAATGTCTAAATCAAAAAGAAGGAAATGATGAATTGATAAACTAAAGAAATTCAACACAAAGGAATGAGGACTAAATTTGGAAATGTAGAGAAATGAATGACCAAAAAGTTAATAACTAAGATAATGAGGGACTCAAGAAAAAGCAGAGAGACTTTAAAAAAACTAAACAAAGAGGGAATCAAGAAATGAAAGAAACAAAAAAAAGAGAACAGTGAAGAAAAAATGAGCTAAACTGAAAATTCGATCAAACCGACACAAAATTTAGAGACTAAGAAAGTAAAAGCTAAAAGACTGATAGTGATAAATAAATAATGAAGAAAAATATGATAAAGGAAGAAATATGAATGACTAAAAAATTGCAAACTAACACTAACACTAAAATATAACCGAGCCTTTAAAGTACTGAAAGATTGAAAAGATATGATACTAACAAAGCTAGGAAAATAAGTGTGAGGAGACAGAGAGAATGAGTAGAAATAAAATGAATATTATTAATTGAGCAAAAGGAACCAAGAGACTAAGAAACTAAATAAGTCTGATGAACATTATTAAGCGAACCAAACTAAACTTATGCTTTATTTTTGCCTTAGAAAACTGAGACACTAAAGAAACTGAGATGTTAAAGATATAAATAAGAGAATAAGAAATTAATGACTCACAAATGAATAAACCTGATGTAGTGATAACAAGAGGACTGGAAGAAAGAACTAAAGGATTAAGTAGGCTGAATCAAAAGACTGGACCTGATATAATGATAAAAATATATTGAGGCACTAAAGAAACCGCTAACAAAATAATGAAAAGACTAAGAAACTAAATACTGTACCATAATACTGAACCTAATATAATGGTCAAAAGGGGATTGTAAGAAACAATTAAAGGACTAAAAACTAAGGACTGAACCAAAAGACTAAACCTGATATAATGATAAGAAGAAAACTGAAAGAAAAAAGAACAACTTTCAGTCTTGAAAACAAGAGCGAGTAAACTAAAATACTTAAAATACTAAAAATATTAAAAGGAGAGACTAAGAAAAGGAAAAGATGTAATGAAACATGAAAAAAAATAAAAGAATGGAGAACAAAACTTGGAAGATCATACAGACTTAACAAAGATCGGGCCTAGACAAATATCTGTAGAAGAATAAACAGAACACTACTCCTTCTGATCAGAAATAACTGTTATTTCCGACCGGAGGGAGTACTAGATAGCATCAAGGTTGAAAAAAGCACTAGGCGTAAGCGAGGCGATTGGTATTCACCTAGTGCCTAGGCAGTGCTTAGCCGTCCTAGGCGTGGCCTAGGCGGTCACAATTTATGTACCATCAAGCATGCATATGGGCTATTATAGTGAACACGCATTAGTTTAGAGCATCTAAATGAGTAAAGGACCGGACTACTTGGCGGCGCCGCATATTTGAGATGTCGTGCGGCGGCTTGTACATGCATGTGATTAGTTAATCTTTCACACTCACATGCATGTAGTTAATTAGTCTCTAATACATATATGCATGTATTTAATTAGTCCATATGCAACTGATTAGAGCCCATGTGTATGCACCTTGTCCATTTTTTCCCATGCATGCAAATGAGTGATGTCATCCAAGATTCTCTCTTTTTCAAAATTCAAAATATTTTATCTCACAAATTATAGATCCGATTGATGTTCCATTTTCACCGTTGGCTTAGTCGCGAAGAGATCTTCAAAACTAAATCCCATATTGGTATATTTCAATAACATTTATTTTTCATCAGTAATTACCAGATTAGTATCACATACTTGTCGGATTATCACTACTTAGTTGCCAGATTAAAGTGACTTGATTGTTGATCTTTGCTAGATTATTATCACGTCATTAGCATATTATGCACTACTTAGTTCTAAGTAGTTACCAGTTCGTTACCCATAACATTGTAAATCATTATAATGTTTAAAAAATAATGTAGAACGTCACCTACAACTATGCATAATTATTATGGTAACTATTTGGTACTAATCAGGTAATTGTGTTAACGTGATATGGCAACTGATGTGATGAAAAAAAGTTAGTCAAAATATAACAACATGGGATCTAGTTTTGAAGGCCTCGTCGAGACGAACTCAACGGTGAAAACTGATCACTAATCGAATTAACGGTTTAAGAGATAAATCATTTTGAATTTACGAATCTAGCAATTAATGCGATGTCATCAGATTCCCTACATGCATACATGTACTCTCCCCTATAGAGGAAACGCACCCGCCGCATAAACTTGCTTGGCATGCGGCGCCTTGCTTCCATCGTTGAGAGCGAACCAAAGCTTCAAATTGTAAGTATTTATTACCCACCAATGCCACCCATAAGTGATACCGTTTCAATCTCTTTTTATTATCCTGAGCCAGCCTCGCCTCAGGGAGAGAAGTTAGGCCTAGCGCCGCCCCACCTGACCAGCCGACTTTCCGGTGGCACGCCGACCGCCCTGCTCGAATGCCCCGCCTCCATAGCCAGTTTCTCTTCTCCCGTTCCCGTCGTGACCCACCCCCAAGTCAGTGCAGCGTCTCCCTGCCAGAGTATCTACTGCGTCGCCCCGTCAGTTGCTTCATCTCCTCCCCGACCTGCAAGTCTGCAGTGCAACCCACACCGAGTTCTCTGACCCACAGCACGACTAATGTTAAATTTCTTGCCATATATGTCTCTGGTTTTGTATACACTAAACCAAACCCCTTGTTAGAAACTCTTGTGACTCCTTTTCCAAAGTTTATGTAGAGTATTGCCACCACATTATTGCTCACAAAAACTGGTGCTTGCTGCCACAGCTCGACTGCCTCTAGAGCCAATTTGGCGCACAGGACCTTTGACACAAAAAACAGAGACTTTGATTTTCATGCCTTTACCATTATTTGGGCTTAATAGGCCCTCGCTCGCAGACGTGAATGGACGTGCTGTGAATCTGTGATGTTTCGCTGCTGCTTTAAGTTTGAACCAGTTATAGACAGGGATAACATTGCGTTCGAAATGATAGGCCAACATGTACCTGGAGATGGGCAGGCAGGCACGATACAATGTAGCTGCACAAAAGGGTGTGCTAAGATCGTGATCATCACATGGTGGACCAATGGCTGTCAATCATTTCACGACCGCAATCAGCGCTCTCGACATGAATATGTAGGATACGTAAAGATTTACGAGTGCTGAATGTTATGAAAAATGCTGATTGATATGGATTTACGTTGTTGAAAGAAGAATTTGCAAATAAGACATCAAAGTCGTTGTAGTATAGTGGTAAGTATTCCCGCCTGTCACGCGGGTGACCCGGGTTCGATCCCCGGCAACGGCGATTCACTTTTTGCTTTCTGAACCTGAATCATGTGTGACTCGCTAACCTGATCGAAGTAATAACGAAATCTAATCTAAACATTGCAAGGCGCAAGCATTGATCGCAGTTTGGCCGTGATCGTGAAACAAGCTCCGCCTATGTGACCCAGTTCAACTCTCTCTCGTTCTTCAGGACTAAGGAGAAAGCAGCAGTGAACAGGCGGACGAACTGCAGGACGTTGCGGCGTGTCTAAGCTGCCTGTGACGGTGAATTCTGCCTGAAACAAATTCTCTAATCCCTGCTGGAATTTGCGCCTACATATGACAGTCATGGGCATACAACCCTTGCACCAGTCACGCGGTGTTTGACGCACGTTACACCACACCACCCTCTGAACCATGGGCGGAGCTAGTAGGGTGTAAGGGTGGGGTGTGCCCCACCCTAAGATTTCACCTGCTAGCCTAATACATATTGTCTAGAAAAAAAATGGCATAGGCCTGGCTCATGTGGTGAAACATACGCAGCTTTTTTCCTAGTTTCGTGGAACCGTCGTTCGCAGCAACTCCGCTTCGTGATCCGCCTGAGCCGCCGGACTCCATATCGATCACGATTCAATCCTCCCTAAAACAAATCTGTCGTAGCATCGCCACACCCCTTGATTGCTCGGCTGTTGATTTGGTTCAATCACCAAGAAAAGGAATCGAAACATGGGGGGCAAGTTGACTGCGGCAACTGCGGTGAGCATTGCGGCCGTCGACAGTGCTAGAACACCCACACAGCGCCAATCAATCTGCTAATTGATCAGGTGAGGTTTCACCGTTTAGCTTAGCTGCACGTATCTTTCTACTTGAATAATTGTTCTTTATGTGAGTAGTTTATTCAAAGTAGAAGACTGAAATTGGCATACCATTGGCATATCGGTTCATTAGTGATCACTTCAAATCAGCTTGTAATTATTTTATCTGTATAGATCCATTATTAGAAGACTTCAATTGTTTCTTTCTCTGGTCTATTTGTTCTATGTCGATTCCTTAGTTTCTGGATGTAGACAATTGTTTCAATGTGTATTTTTTGCATTGCAGACTTAGAAACATGAAGAGAAACTCGGACATTGCATTACTTTTTCGAGCGAGATACCTTTGTCAAGATAAAAAAATGATGATATAATTGAGACTTTCATGGCCTTGAGAAAGTGCTATCCTGAGGAGAATAAGAAGAAATACTAGTATTGCTATATTATTTAAATTAATGCAGGCATGTAATATTGATTTATGCAAATTTGAGACATAATCATTGATTTTATGTTGTACTTCAGATATCTATTTTTTCTTGCTTTATAGTAAACTTTACATTGTTCTGTTATATATGTGACATTGGGGAAAAAAAATAGTCACCCCACCCTAGTGCAAAATCCTGGCTCCGCCACTGCTCTGAACCTATCGCAACTATACTTGCCATGGGGCAACCGCATCGGCCAGAAGGCAATTCTACTGCAGGCTCACCCCTGAGTGGGCGCGATGTCACTTGACCAAAGTCATCTTTAGTTCTTTACTATTAAAACGAAAGCGGTGTCTGGTGTTGTCACACTTGCTTCTAATTATAGAAAAAATATCACCCCTATTCGATTTATGCATCCCGTAAAGCTAACAAACCTTATTCAAGTAGAAAAAGCTAATGGCGCCTTTACTCATTTGTTCTGATTGCAGAGTGGAGAACGTGATAACAACGGCGACCTGATCACTACGCTCTCTCAGTTACTCTAGGGAAGTTTTATATAGAACATGTTGACAGGCCGATTCAGAGAGGCTTTAAATTTGAATAAGGTTAAAGAAAAGAAGCTAACAAAAACCTTATCTTTGCTATAAGAGGTTATTTGGATAGCAAGTTTATAGGAAAGCAGTTTTGTACATACACGTTCCAAGGTCTAACAACCTGAAAGTTTGTTTGGATAGTCCAACTAAATTCTGTCATGCACGATACTACAACAGCGTCACCTGAAGACAGTACCAACCAAGATGACACGCCTGCACAGCGGGACCCAGCTATTGCTGACAAGGCTGAGCCAGCACAGGAGCGACCGAGACGCCTACGCTGGCCAAACACGCTTCCGGACCCGAAGGACTGGGTCCTATAAGAATGTGCTGATCCCAATATGAGATAACTGAACTCTCTGAAACTCTTTCTCTCTTCCCAACTCTATCTCTTTACTCTCTCTCGCCTTCTCTCTCAGACATTTGAATCTCTGTATCCCTAAACTCCTCCAATTCGAGTTAGATCTGAGATTAAACTAGAGTTCGAGTACAAGAGCATTACAGTTTCCCTAATACTCAAAATCTGGGTTTTTGGGTAAACGGGTCTGAGGTGTTTTTGTGAAAACGGTGTCGTACCGCACACTGCCGCAGCTCGACCTCGCTCGAACAACATCTCCAACGACAGTCCTCCATCCCTCGCCAACCTTAGAAGCTAGGAAACCTCGATGTGTTGCACCAGTACGAGAACCAGTTCGCCGGCCGGTGTTATATCGAATACCTTTGGGGAGTTCTCGACCTTGTAGATGATCGATTTCTTCGCGAAATTAGCAGACGCATCAATCTCGAGCTCTGGGATGAACGTTATTTAAGGCATCCATATCCACGGTACGCGGACTAGACGAGGCTCCCGACGTCCACGTGGTCCATATCCACGACAACGAATGCTGGATGAGCATGATCATGACCCACGGTGCGTGCAACGCGGACAGAATGAGTAACAAGTCCTCGGGCAACCTCGACGATCTTTACTATCGGCAAGGCCGGCGACGAGAGAAACGAACACGAGCTGTCGAGCTTGCTGCCTTGCTGGTGGTGGTTGCGTGTTGACCTGCCGGCAGCGACCATAAGGTAACAGATTGCTCCAGGGGAGTGTCGTGGAGGGGAAAGCAAAACGATGAAGAACGATGGCAGCCGCCGGTGGAGGACACCGTACGTCATTTTTGCCTAACACCAGGACGGATGGATGAGTGGACGCTCGCCATCTGCGTCGCTAATCTTCAGCTTGACCCCAACGAGTTTTTTTCTCTAATCCCATTCATAATAGAAAAGTTAGCAAAACCAATTTTCCTAAATTTTCTACTAAAACATGTTTTCTAAAAATGTATAGCTAATCCTCGCACTACAGGAAATGAGTAATACACCGACGACTTTTTGTGGGGGCCGTCGGCGTACCCCGCTGGGAGGGGAAACGGGCCAAAAGATCGTTATTACCCTAACAAGCACTAAGGGTCAAACAAAAAATGGGTTTCACGTACGAAATCGACCAAAGCTAATAAACCTTATCTTATCTCACCCAAAATTCAAAAAATTTAATTTTACGCACCCGCTCATCGGCAGCATTTAACAATATAATTACAACTTCTTTTTGAGAAACTTCGGCCTCTTTATTCAAAGATGATAGAAGTTTATAGGAAGAACTAACCCCTCAGGCGGGTTCATAAGCCAGACATGACGCCCTACATCTAGCGTCGTGCCTAAACGAGCCAGCTCATGTGTTTCCACATTCGCTGTTATCCTCTCAAGCCGAAAAGATATGCCTCCATGGTTTAAGGTTGTCGCCGAAATCTCCATCAGGATATGACTGAACTGGCCCAAATTCTTGCCTTAGATCCTTTGGACTACATTCAAGCAGTCAGTAGCCACCATCACCTCGCCCCACACCCAGATAAAGGGCCAATATATAATTACAACTATCAGTAGCAATTTCGAGCATGGACAAACAGAAAAACAAAAACGGACCATGTAGTGAGGCCCCAAAACAATGCGACCATGCGAGAGGCCATCGGTGTAGCTTGGTCATGCATGCCAACGCCATCAAGCTTCTCTTCGCGTCGGGGTAAGACACCATTCACTACAACACGGGAGCTAATATGAGTGCCCCTAATGTTCAAAAAAGTGCCCTTAATTACTTTTTAGGGCACTTTTGAAAGTGCCTCCTTTACTCATGCCCCTAAAAGTTTTTGGGTCACTTTGAGCAAAGTGCTCCAAAAGATTTTAGAGGCATTGTAATAAAAATGCCTCTAAAACTTTTAGGGGCATTTTAATCAAAGTGCCTCTAAAATTTTTAGGGACATTTTAATCAAAGTGCCCTAAAAGCTTTTAGGGGCATTTTAATCAAAGTGCCCCAAAAGCTTTTAAGGGCATTTTAATCAAAGTGCCCCAAAAGCTTTTAGGAGCATTTTAATCAAAGTGCCCCAAAAGGTTTTAGGGGCATTTTAATCAAAGTCTAGAGTTTTTTAATTCAATCAAAGTGAAAAAGAACTCATTACAGCCATAAAGTGCCCCAAAAAAATCTAATATAAATACATGCACAGAATCTGGATTTCTCATTACAGCATTCTACATATCCAGTAACAATGACAATTCTCTGACCATGACAACAATTCTTTCACTTTCTAAACATTACTGTAACCTGGAATACAATTTCAGTAACAATGACAACAACTCTATAAACTGTGATAGAAACCAATACATGGATTCACTATAGATACCCTACCCGCTAAATGTTGCTGCTGCACAAACTTGCACAATCTGTAATTTGAAATAAAGTAGACACATGAGAATACACACACTTAAATGTACATGTAGTAATTTGTAATTCAAAACAGAGTACAGTTGCGAATCAGGGCCTAAAGATGCTTACAGAAATCAGTAAAAAGAGTGCTACAAACTAAAGAAAAATGCAATGTACGCAGTACCATTGGTATTGCTGTAGAATAAGGTACTTATATTAATAAGGATATAGAATGTCCATTTAAGAATCAAAAAGAGGTTGAGATGTATAATTATACACAAGAACTCGGTATGATTATATGTATCTGCTTTATGATGGACACGGCAAAAAATGAAACAGAGAAGCGGTTATAGATAATAACTGCACTTCACAGAATATACAGATATTTTACAGATCCGATGGTGCAGAGATAGAAACTATCAATGTCACGGGAAATGATATTTATTCTTGCATAAATTCAAACAAAATCTTAGTAGTCACCTCATGTTTTCTACCAATAAGAACCCTGTTATCTCACGGAACACTTCCACCTTGTCCCTAGAACCCCACAAGAAAAGGAGGTGTCTTACCCAATTGAATCCATCTTTATATCACTAAATAATATGAAGTAATAACTCCACATGCACTAAGTGATGATCCTGTATAGAGTATTCAGATCCTACCATACTTCAGCTATCATGGTTTGTGGCTTTGTGCTAGTCACCCGATAAGATAAAACAAGAAAGATCGTTTGGTAAACCATATTTAATTATTATGACAATGATATGACAGAAGGAGCCCTTTGAATACCATATCGAATTAAGATGACATAATTTATCTCTCCAATATAATTACACTGGAAAACCAAACCTATTTACTCTTGAGAAGACAATACAGTAAGGCATGAGATGTAATATATATCACAAAGATACAGCACAATAACAACGGAGTACCACCGATTCCTTTGTAGTTTTGTAGATTTTGGGATAAGCTTATTTGAACATGGCACAACATCACTGCAACAAGCTACGATTAGGAATACTTTGATAATCAGTGATTTTACCTAACAAAAACAAAGATGAGTAAAAACAAAAAGATATGACATTCTGTATTGTATAAATTCAGTGGAGAAGGAAAGACAAATATGCCAATGATAAGAACTCTACGAGTTCTGTAAAAATTAGGTAATGGACGGGAAGTAATGCCTGAACAAAGGAAATCTATCTATGATTTCTTTATAAAGGACAGGACAGATGGGAGGCAGTTTACTTACCGATAAAAGGAGCACGTCAAATACCATATCGAAATATTATGATGCCATGATTTTTCTCTCGAATATTACTACACTGGACCACCGAACCAATTTACTCCTGAGAAAGAAGACAATCTAGCAATGCATGATATGTACTATGTATCACAAAGATACAACACGATAACAATAGAGTAGCACCAGTTCATCTGTAGTTTTTTTAGATTTTGGGATAAGCTTGCTTCCACTTTGCACTACAGTTTGCCGAACAAAAACAAAAGATATTGGGCTACTGCATTCATTATTTAAAATAAATAACCTTAAGATGCTCTGTACACTATTGATTATGATCAACTTCAGTTATAAAGATTGTTTGAAAATACACTTTCACTATTTATGGAACAAGCTATTGCATTTAATATTAAGAGCATCATCTTCCATATTTGAATTAACAAAAAGAAAATAATTGCATATTAACTACATTAGCTTTATCTCATGCCCTGGACTGCCCACGGTGTGCATCAGCATCATTTTCTGGTTGAAGTAATAAAACCTGATTTGAAGAACTCATAAGTATTCCAGAAAAATATACTTGCACATGCAAATGGCCTTGCCACATTGGATTACCAAATTGCAGAGCTAGTCAAGCCTAATATACTTAGACATAGAACGCACTTGCAAAACTCCGGCTTACAAAGCTACCGAGCTAGCATCAACATTTTGGGCAGACAAAAATTATATGAGATACTAAGTTACTTGCCTGCTGAGCGGATGCAGGGGGACCAGCGACAAATCTAACGGTGTCAAGAAGGTGAACAGCTGCACCACTAGCCTATCGCATTTCTTTGGCTTGGCTTCCTTGTCGCCGCTGAGGGCTGTCCAATCTCCTTCAAACAGTTTTTTCTACAGCTTCTCCGCTGCAACAACATCGTGGAATAAATTACTCTCTGCTAGACTACACCCAAATCAGTTACCTCTGGACCATGAACTTTTTAAATAAGTAGAATCAGAACAAAACAGTTCCAAATAATGCATATATAACTTTGTCATTCTCAGTGAACCTAAAGTGGTCGCTAAAAATTAACTCTGTCAGACTCGGAACTCCAAAGCAAAAGAGAATAATTACTGTTGGAGCGACTTACTGTTGCAAAACAAAGTCTCATCTATCAAATGTAGCTGCACTTCCCTCGTAGACATAACAAAGTTTCATAGACATAACTCATGAATCATAATCGGATGGTCATTGCACAAAAGCATGTCAATACACAATTCATCAGTGGAAAAATATCTTCTATAGTCAAAAGGTATTGCATCTAATACCATGAAACAAATGAAGTTGTGACACAAAGATGGTTAAAATAAAGGATCTGATAGCACAGCAGACCATGAAGAAAATATCAAAGCAGACATTTTCCTCTGAATTTTGAGAGGGTTCACTAACTGAAAGAAGCACTATGAGTATCCCATAAAGTCACAAATTACGAGTTATAGTATTTCATTTAAATTCACTATGTGTCTATCACAACATTGCTAATTCTTTATGTCTCAATAAATATTTATGCTGTGAGATATGTGACAGGCGAGGGAAGAAATCAGTAGGTAGAATGTGTAGACATGTTATTGAACATGAGAAGGCATGTTCTGTCTTATTTTCCAAACTATACATCTGAACACTAATTTAACTGAGAGCCCTTGAACACTTAAGTTATTTATATGATAATAATCAAAGCATGTAGAGAACCATTGAACTTTCAGATTTAACCTAAATGTTGCTTAAGTATAAATTGCCACTTTAAGCAGAATCCATTTACCTTGAATTATCTCAAATTGTGAACTTACACAACTTGTAACATGTTCAAAAGCATCTTATAATATCGCAAGTAAGCATGGACCAATCAAGAGAAAGGGTGTGTGTTGGTTGCTGCATTGCTAGCTACACATAAACATCCATATCAGTTAACACTCTACTACGCTGGAACAGGCTTGTGCCATCCTGGTAATTTGGTTTCTGTAGAACAAAGAAGGAAGCTCTTGGCAGCTAATATTTTGCTTGCCTGCCTACGCGTGTATTTGCTACTGTTATTGCACAAACAGCAGTGACCAACAAATAGGCTTTATGACAAGATAATTTTGTCCTTTTATTTCTGGAATTCTGAAGAGATAGTTGTAATAATGCTGACAGAAGAATAGGTTACCTGTAGAAGTAGCAGTTCCCGTCGACGCTGCATCTGCAAGAACAAAGAAACAACACTGCTCAGAACGGCATTGCGTTAACTATTGAGTTGAATGATCTTAGTTGGGATATGATGATCATCAACGAGGAAATCTAGTGCGTGCAGCAGGAGAGAAAGTACTCATGATGCGGATCTAATGAAGCTCCAAAAGATGACACTCAATTATCAAACACGGGTTTTTAGGCATGATATTTATCTGCAGTAATAGACTGGCAGTGAAAGAGGTTAAAAAGGGTCAGGCAAGATGGTTAGCTGTAGGCGCATGAAAAGACAAACTTTCGAGTGCATGACCAGTAACACAAGCGTCTACCAATCCAACACAAAACACCCAGCAGGCATTTTGTCGAACACCATGCGTGCAAGAGGTGCAAGAGGTGCAAGAGGAGAAGGGGGAGGAGACGCGAACCAGCAGGCGTGGGAGCAACTGGGGAGGTTGACGCGGTCCAGCTGCGAGAAGATCCACGCGATAACTTGTGCTGGTGACATGGTGGTTGTGGCGGCAGGTGAACAGCTTCGACGACGCCTCGCAGAGTGCCATCAGGGCGCGAGATCTTCCACGACGGGGGCTCCTCGACCACGCGGACAACCGGCAGCGGCCGATAAGGCCCTCGGCCCGCTGACTACGCCGTGAATTCCCTCGTCCACGGCTTCACCGCCTCCTTGCACAGCAACCGAACCGAACCCCAGGGCTAGGGTTTGCGGCAGCGTCGCGCTTGGGGCCGGAACGGCGAGACACGGGTGGGGATACAGTGTAGGGGACCAAGGTACAACTTCCTCTGTGTTTAGCGGCTGCTAATGGGGGCTGTGCTGGCCGGAACGGCGGCACGCGGCGGCGGCATCGTCGACTGCTAATCGGATCAACACAATGTTCCCAATAACTCCAATGGCATGTAAAGCATGTCAAGTTAACAAGGAAAGCTCGTAAAAAAGTTCCTGTATTCCACAAAACTAGTACTCTAGCCCCCCCAGGGTTATGTCATTACATAACAGATCTAGTACTACAGATCATTTTTCTAATTGAAAATACCAGCACCCCTTAAGTGAATTATAGCACATGACTATATGTATATTCAGTTATTCACTGAGGAATTCCATAACCTTCTCAGCTCAGAAGTCATCATAATGAGCCATTGATATGAGACAGAAGAGCTTGGCGAAATCCCATGTAAGGGATGACTTCAGTAAATCACAAAAAAATATACAGCATGTTCATATTCATTCTTTATTAGTACAAACATTCCTATTTAAGTACTCGGTTTAGAGCTTTTCGCTAATTGAAGGGGGTAAAAATGTAAAATACATTGATCAATCACGAATCACCTCAATCAATTACCCCCAACTAAAGATACCTTTGATATTTCAGACTTGCGATAATTTGTTCAAAAAGCTGGAAGTAACAGAATTACCAATGGCATATGAAAAATTTAGTATGAGCACCTGTGCATAATGTTGAGGAGAGTGGCCGTCATTATCATAGTCATAACGGTCAGCTGGGTCAACTCCAGTATCATCGATGAAATTATCATCATCCAGAGTTCTAACACCTTCTTGATCATCCTGTTCCGTGGGATTAAAAATGTTAGCACGGTCAATTGTCCGAGGCTATGTTTCTATAATGGAGAAAAACACTCAATTATCATGGCATGAGCAAGAGATTGGCAAACAAAGCATCATTGAAAAATAAGATGCTCTCTATGTAGAATTCAGTTGAGAATAAAATGTTGGCAGTCAGGCTATGTCACTAGAATGGGGCAAATATTAACTCAATTATAATGGTATGAGTAAGACATTAGCAAGCAAGCATCATCACTACAAGCAAGACATTAGCTGAACAGTATTCCAATGTCCAAATTAGTATCACCGGAGCAGCAGATTAAACTCTCTTAGAATCAGCATCACAACAGATCAACAGAAACAGTTTAATATCTTAAGCAGAAACGGAAAGCTATCCCAGTTATCTCTCACAGAGAAAGCTTTGCTTGCAAAATTAAGACATCAGAATCTTGATGGGCCCAGAACACATGAATTTCCTAAGCACAACAGATCCCATAATAAGCACAGTCAGTGGAATTGAGTTAATCATACAAGTAACATCAACTTATTCATGTTCAACCGGTAGGATCATCACTCCAACGGTCAGTAGAATCTAGTATATTTTTATAAAGCACAAATTCACAGAGAAGTCATCTTTACTACAGCATGCAAGTGACTACAACGGATTAAGCAAAAACAAAATCAGTAGGAGTATGACATTAGCAAAACAAATGTTTGGTAGTTATCTCTGAGCCCCCTTCCCCGGCGATGGTATCCCAGAGCTCCCGGATCTCCCTTTCCCCTTCATCATCATCCTCGCCCCCGCCCCTACCACCACCGCCCTTCCCGTCGGACGACGACCCCGAGCCCCGCTTCTCCCTGACCACGCCGCCCCGGTCCTCCTTCCTCCTCCTCTTCTCGTGCCTCTCGCCCCCGCCCCCGCCTTTCGCGAGGTCCCGGAGGCTCGACGAGCCCTTAGGCCGCTTCCTCGCCGCGTCGGGGTCCACGCCCTCGTCCGCGCCCCAGTCCTCCAGCGCGTCGGCCGCGGGCGCGCCGCGGGCGCGCCGCCGGCGGAGTCCCTCTTGCCGCTGCCCTTCTTGAGCAGGCGCTTGCAGGGCCTGGCTGAGGACCCGTCGCCGTGGACGGGGGTCGGGGAGCGGTTGCGGTTCCAGCCGTCGTCATCGCCAAGGTCGTCGTCGAGGTCGTCGTAGGGCTGCATCTGCGGCGCCGGCTCGGGGGAGAGGTCCTGCGCGTCCGGGTCCATGAGCGGCTCCCCGTCCTCGTCGTAGAAGCTGTGGGAGATCGGAGGGGGTTAGCGTGGGGACGCGGGGGAAAGGGAGGGGGGTGAGGAGGGTAGATGTGCGTGCTTACTCGGCCATGGCGACGGCGACGGCGGCGGCGGCTGGGGCAGTCGAGATGCGGCTGGATCGGAACCCTAGCCTCGGCGTGGGGCGCGTGACGGAGGAGGAGGAGCTGCAGACGAAGAAGGATCGGGGAAGGAAGAAGATGGGAATGGGCTGGGCCCTGGGCTTTTGGTTATATCATTATTTTACTTTCTACTAATACTTTGACTAGACCAGCACTCTCCCCTCTGCCTATAAAAAAATGCTTTCTCCACGCACTAACACTTTCTCTAGTGCTCTCTCTGTTCTAAAATATAAACTAAAAGATATATAATACATGTGTTTTAGAAGAAAAAAAAAGCTAAAAAACCTTATATTTTAAAACAGAGGGAGTATAGATTAAAGAGTAAAATCCATAGAGTTGGCTCTAGTGAGAAGGTCAACATTTGGGAAGACCACAGGAAGCCCAACTATAACGGATTTTACCAGGCGTGGTCAAATCTTATTACATGTAGTTGATGAGTTGATAGATCAAAGCACCCATACTTGGGACGAGGATCTAATCCGAAGCATCTTTATCCCATATGATGTGGAGAATATTTTGAGAATTCCATTGAGTGAATATATGACTGATGATTCTGTTGCTTGGAACAAAACAAAGACCTATATGTTTTCTGTTTGCTCGGCTTACTATGTGGAATGGGATCATCAATTCGGTGCAAGAACTAGGGGTGTATTCGGTTCTGGAATTTGGTACAATGGGATGGAACCGTTCCACACCTAGAGTTAATTCCAGTGTTCAGTTGTAGAATGAAACGGAACCAACTAGTTTCACGAAAAGGAATATACCTCTCAGATGCGGAACCAACTCGTTCGACCAAATCGGTGGAATCTGGTGGAACAAGACTCTAACGATCACCCTAAACACCTGAAAAAACTCCTCGTTATTCTCGCCTGAGCCTGGTGCATGTCAAAGTTTGTGTTAGTACCATCATTTAAATAATCACCATTACATTTCCAAAGATGCAGTTCAAAATAATCAAAATACCTCGAACTGTGATCTGCTTAGTTTCATCATCATCATCACTGATGTAGTAATCTTCAGGCTCAATATAATCATCTTCTGGCTCAATATAATCATCTTCTGGTTCAAAGTAATCATCTTCTGGTTCAAAGTAATCATCTTCTGGTTCATTGAAATCAGGTTCTTCATCCAAATTATCATCAGTGATGTCTGCAGCACCTTCATTGCTGAAAATAGTATTGCAGAAATATTGTAAACATGCTATCCAACTGACAAACATACCATGTACTAATTTTCAGGTCATGTACAGGATTTAGAGACTATGGCCCTGAATCATGTGTGACTCGCTAACCTGATCGAAGTAATAACGAAATCTAATCTAAACATTGCAAGGCGCAAGCATTGATCGCAGTTTGGCCGTGATCGTGAAACAAGCTCCGCCTATGTGACCCAGTTCAACTCTCTCTCGTTCTTCAGGACTAAGGAGAAAGCAGCAGTGAACAGGCGGACGAACTGCAGGACGTTGCGGCGTGTCTAAGCTGCCTGTGACGGTGAATTCTGCCTGAAACAAATTCTCTAATCCCTGCTGGAATTTGCGCCTACATATGACAGTCATGGGCATACAACCCTTGCACCAGTCACGCGGTGTTTGACGCACGTTACACCACACCACCCTCTGAACCATGGGCGGAGCTAGTAGGGTGTAAGGGTGGGGTGTGCCCCACCCTAAGATTTCACCTGCTAGCCTAATACATATTGTCTAGAAAAAAAATGGCATAGGCCTGGCTCATGTGGTGAAACATACGCAGCTTTTTTCCTAGTTTCGTGGAACCGTCGTTCGCAGCAACTCCGCTTCGTGATCCGCCTGAGCCGCCGGACTCCATATCGATCACGATTCAATCCTCCCTAAAACAAATCTGTCGTAGCATCGCCACACCCCTTGATTGCTCGGCTGTTGATTTGGTTCAATCACCAAGAAAAGGAATCGAAACATGGGGGGCAAGTTGACTGCGGCAACTGCGGTGAGCATTGCGGCCGTCGACAGTGCTAGAACACCCACACAGCGCCAATCGATCTGCTAATTGATCAGGTGAGGTTTCACCGTTTAGCTTAGCTGCACGTATCTTTCTACTTGAATAATTGTTCTTTATGTGAGTAGTTTATTCAAAGTAGAAGACCGAAATTGGCATACCATTGGCATATCGGTTCATTAGTGATCACTTCAAATCAGCTTGTAATTATTTTATCTGTATAGATCCATTATTAGAAGACTTAAATTGTTTCTTTCTCTGGTCTATTTGTTCTATGTCGATTCCTTAGTTTCTGGATGTAGACAATTGTTTCAATGTGTATTTTTTGCATTGCAGACTTAGAAACATGAAGAGAAACTCGGACATTGCATTACTTTTTCGAGCGAGATACCTTTGTCAAGATAAAAAAATGATGATATAATTGAGACTTTCATGGCCTTGAGAAAGTGCTATCCTGAGGAGAATAAGAAGAAATACTAGTATTGCTATATTATTTAAATTAATGCAGGCATGTAATATTGATTTATGCAAATTTGAGACATAATCATTGATTTTATGTTGTACTTCAGATATCTATTTTTTCTTGCTTTATAGTAAACTTTACATTGTTCTGTTATATATGTGACATTGGGGAAAAAAATAGTCACCCCACCCTAGTGCAAAATCCTGGCTCCGCCACTGCTCTGAACCTATCGCAACTATACTTGCCATGGGGCAACCGCATCGGCCAGAAGGCAATTCTACTGCAGGCTCACCCCTGAGTGGGCGCGATGTCACTTGACCAAAGTCATCTTTAGTTCTTTACTATTAAAACGAAAGCGGTGTCTGGTGTTGTCACACTTGCTTCTAATTATAGAAAAAATATCACCCCTATTCGATTTATGCATCCCGTAAAGCTAACAAACCTTATTCAAGTAGAAAAAGCTAATGGCGCCTTTACTCATTTGTTCTGATTGCAGAGTGGAGAACGTGATAACAACGGCGACCTGATCACTACGCTCTCTCAGTTACTCTAGGGAAGTTTTATATAGAACATGTTGACAGGCCGATTCAGAGAGGCTTTAAATTTGAATAAGGTTAAAGAAAAGAAGCTAACAAAAACCTTATCTTTGCTATAAGAGGTTATTTGGATAGCAAGTTTATAGGAAAGCAGTTTTGTACATACACGTTCCAAGGTCTAACAACCTGAAAGTTTGTTTGGATAGTCCAACTAAATTCTGTCATGCACGATACTACAACAGCGTCACCTGAAGACAGTACCAACCAAGATGACACGCCTGCACAGCGGGACCCAGCTATTGCTGACAAGGCTGAGCCAGCACAGGAGCGACCGAGACGCCTACGCTGGCCAAACACGCTTCCGGACCCGAAGGACTGGGTCCTATAAGAATGTGCTGATCCCAATATGAGATAACTGAACTCTCTGAAACTCTTTCTCTCTTCCCAACTCTATCTCTTTACTCTCTCTCGCCTTCTCTCTCAGACATTTGAATCTCTGTATCCCTAAACTCCTCCAATTCGAGTTAGATCTGAGATTAAACTAGAGTTCGAGTACAAGAGCATTACAGTTTCCCTAATACTCAAAATCTGGGTTTTTGGGTAAACGGGTCTGAGGTGTTTTTGTGAAAACGGTGTCGTACCGCACACTGCCGCAGCTCGACCTCGCTCGAACAACATCTCCAACGACAGTCCTCCATCCCTCGCCAACCTTAGAAGCTAGGAAACCTCGATGTGTTGCACCAGTACGAGAACCAGTTCGCCGGCCGGTGTTATATCGAATACCTTTGGGGAGTTCTCGACCTTGTAGATGATCGATTTCTTCGCGAAATTAGCAGACGCATCAATCTCGAGCTCTGGGATGAACGTTATTTAAGGCATCCATATCCACGGTACGCGGACTAGACGAGGCTCCCGACGTCCACGTGGTCCATATCCACGACAACGAATGCTGGATGAGCATGATCATGACCCACGGTGCGTGCAACGCGGACAGAATGAGTAACAAGTCCTCGGGCAACCTCGACGATCTTTACTATCGGCAAGGCCGGCGACGAGAGAAACGAACACGAGCTGTCGAGCTTGCTGCCTTGCTGGTGGTGGTTGCGTGTTGACCTGCCGGCAGCGACCAGAAGGTAACAGATTGCTCCAGGGGAGTGTCGTGGAGGGGAAAGCAAAACGATGAAGAACGATGGCAGCCGCCGGTGGAGGACACCGTACGTCATTTTTGCCTAACACCAGGACGGATGGATGAGTGGACGCTCGCCATCTGCGTCGCTAATCTTCAGCTTGACCCCAACGAGTTTTTTTCTCTAATCCCATTCATAATAGAAAAGTTAGCAAAACCAATTTTCCTAAATTTTCTACTAAAACATGTTTTCTAAAAATGTATAGCTAATCCTCGCACTACAGGAAATGAGTAATACACCGACGACTTTTTGTGGGGGCCGTCGGCGTACCCCGCTGGGAGGGGAAACGGGCCAAAAGATCGTTATTACCCTAACAAGCACTAAGGGTCAAACAAAAAATGGGTTTCACGTACGAAATCGACCAAAGCTAATAAACCTTATCTTATCTCACCCAAAATTCAAAAAATTTAATTTTACGCACCCGCTCATCGGCAGCATTTAACAATATAATTACAACTTCTTTTTGAGAAACTTCGGCCTCTTTATTCAAAGATGATAGAAGTTTATAGGAAGAACTAACCCCTCAGGCGGGTTCATAAGCCAGACATGACGCCCTACATCTAGCGTCGTGCCTAAACGAGCCAGCTCATGTGTTTCCACATTCGCTGTTATCCTCTCAAGCCGAAAAGATATGCCTCCATGGTTTAAGGTTGTCGCCGAAATCTCCATCAGGATATGACTGAACTGGCCCAAATTCTTGCCTTAGATCCTTTGGACTACATTCAAGCAGTCAGTAGCCACCATCACCTCGCCCCACACCCAGATAAAGGGCCAATATATAATTACAACTATCAGTAGCAATTTCGAGCATGGACAAACAGAAAAACAAAAACGGACCATGTAGTGAGGCCCCAAAACAATGCGACCATGCGAGAGGCCATCGGTGTAGCTTGGTCATGCATGCCAACGCCATCAAGCTTCTCTTCGCGTCGGGGTAAGACACCATTCACTACAACACGGGAGCTAATATGAGTGCCCCTAATGTTCAAAAAAGTGCCCTTAATTACTTTTTAGGGCACTTTTGAAAGTGCCTCCTTTACTCATGCCCCTAAAAGTTTTTGGGTCACTTTGAGCAAAGTGCTCCAAAAGATTTTAGAGGCATTGTAATAAAAATGCCTCTAAAACTTTTAGGGGCATTTTAATCAAAGTGCCTCTAAAATTTTTAGGGACATTTTAATCAAAGTGCCCTAAAAGCTTTTAGGGGCATTTTAATCAAAGTGCCCCAAAAGCTTTTAAGGGCATTTTAATCAAAGTGCCCCAAAAGCTTTTAGGAGCATTTTAATCAAAGTGCCCCAAAAGGTTTTAGGGGCATTTTAATCAAAGTCTAGAGTTTTTTAATTCAATCAAAGTGAAAAAGAACTCATTACAGCCATAAAGTGCCCCAAAAAAATCTAATATAAATACATGCACAGAATCTGGATTTCTCATTACAGCATTCTACATATCCAGTAACAATGACAATTCTCTGACCATGACAACAATTCTTTCACTTTCTAAACATTACTGTAACCTGGAATACAATTTCAGTAACAATGACAACAACTCTATAAACTGTGATAGAAACCAATACATGGATTCACTATAGATACCCTACCCGCTAAATGTTGCTGCTGCACAAACTTGCACAATCTGTAATTTGAAATAAAGTAGACACATGAGAATACACACACTTAAATGTACATGTAGTAATTTGTAATTCAAAACAGAGTACAGTTGCGAATCAGGGCCTAAAGATGCTTACAGAAATCAGTAAAAAGAGTGCTACAAACTAAAGAAAAATGCAATGTACGCAGTACCATTGGTATTGCTGTAGAATAAGGTACTTATATTAATAAGGATATAGAATGTCCATTTAAGAATCAAAAAGAGGTTGAGATGTATAATTATACACAAGAACTCGGTATGATTATATGTATCTGCTTTATGATGGACACGGCAAAAAATGAAACAGAGAAGCGGTTATAGATAATAACTGCACTTCACAGAATATACAGATATTTTACAGATCCGATGGTGCAGAGATAGAAACTATCAATGTCACGGGAAATGATATTTATTCTTGCATAAATTCAAACAAAATCTTAGTAGTCACCTCATGTTTTCTACCAATAAGAACCCTGTTATCTCACGGAACACTTCCACCTTGTCCCTAGAACCCCACAAGAAAAGGAGGTGTCTTACCCAATTGAATCCATCTTTATATCACTAAATAATATGAAGTAATAACTCCACATGCACTAAGTGATGATCCTGTATAGAGTATTCAGATCCTACCATACTTCAGCTATCATGGTTTGTGGCTTTGTGCTAGTCACCCGATAAGATAAAACAAGAAAGATCGTTTGGTAAACCATATTTAATTATTATGACAATGATATGACAGAAGGAGCCCTTTGAATACCATATCGAATTAAGATGACATAATTTATCTCTCCAATATAATTACACTGGAAAACCAAACCTATTTACTCTTGAGAAGACAATACAGTAAGGCATGAGATGTAATATATATCACAAAGATACAGCACAATAACAACGGAGTACCACCGATTCCTTTGTAGTTTTGTAGATTTTGGGATAAGCTTATTTGAACATGGCACAACATCACTGCAACAAGCTACGATTAGGAATACTTTGATAATCAGTGATTTTACCTAACAAAAACAAAGATGAGTAAAAACAAAAAGATATGACATTCTGTATTGTATAAATTCAGTGGAGAAGGAAAGACAAATATGCCAATGATAAGAACTCTACGAGTTCTGTAAAAATTAGGTAATGGACGGGAAGTAATGCCTGAACAAAGGAAATCTATCTATGATTTCTTTATAAAGGACAGGACAGATGGGAGGCAGTTTACTTACCGATAAAAGGAGCACGTCAAATACCATATCGAAATATTATGATGCCATGATTTTTCTCTCGAATATTACTACACTGGACCACCGAACCAATTTACTCCTGAGAAAGAAGACAATCTAGCAATGCATGATATGTACTATGTATCACAAAGATACAACACGATAACAATAGAGTAGCACCAGTTCATCTGTAGTTTTTTTAGATTTTGGGATAAGCTTGCTTCCACTTTGCACTACAGTTTGCCGAACAAAAACAAAAGATATTGGGCTACTGCATTCATTATTTAAAATAAATAACCTTAAGATGCTCTGTACACTATTGATTATGATCAACTTCAGTTATAAAGATTGTTTGAAAATACACTTTCACTATTTATGGAACAAGCTATTGCATTTAATATTAAGAGCATCATCTTCCATATTTGAATTAACAAAAGAAAATAATTGCATATTAACTACATTAGCTTTATCTCATGCCCTGGACTGCCCACGGTGTGCATCAGCATCATTTTCTGGTTGAAGTAATAAAACCTGATTTGAAGAACTCATAAGTATTCCAGAAAAATATACTTGCACATGCAAATGGCCTTGCCACATTGGATTACCAAATTGCAGAGCTAGTCAAGCCTAATATACTTAGACATAGAACGCACTTGCAAAACTCCGGCTTACAAAGCTACCGAGCTAGCATCAACATTTTGGGCAGACAAAAATTATATGAGATACTAAGTTACTTGCCTGCTGAGCGGATGCAGGGGGACCAGCGACAAATCTAACGGTGTCAAGAAGGTGAACAGCTGCACCACTAGCCTATCGCATTTCTTTGGCTTGGCTTCCTTGTCGCCGCTGAGGGCTGTCCAATCTCCTTCAAACAGTTTTTTCTACAGCTTCTCCGCTGCAACAACATCGTGGAATAAATTACTCTCTGCTAGACTACACCCAAATCAGTTACCTCTGGACCATGAACTTTTTAAATAAGTAGAATCAGAACAAAACAGTTCCAAATAATGCATATATAACTTTGTCATTCTCAGTGAACCTAAAGTGGTCGCTAAAAATTAACTCTGTCAGACTCGGAACTCCAAAGCAAAAGAGAATAATTACTGTTGGAGCGACTTACTGTTGCAAAACAAAGTCTCATCTATCAAATGTAGCTGCACTTCCCTCGTAGACATAACAAAGTTTCATAGACATAACTCATGAATCATAATCGGATGGTCATTGCACAAAAGCATGTCAATACACAATTCATCAGTGGAAAAATATCTTCTATAGTCAAAAGGTATTGCATCTAATACCATGAAACAAATGAAGTTGTGACACAAAGATGGTTAAAATAAAGGATCTGATAGCACAGCAGACCATGAAGAAAATATCAAAGCAGACATTTTCCTCTGAATTTTGAGAGGGTTCACTAACTGAAAGAAGCACTATGAGTATCCCATAAAGTCACAAATTACGAGTTATAGTATTTCATTTAAATTCACTATGTGTCTATCACAACATTGCTAATTCTTTATGTCTCAATAAATATTTATGCTGTGAGATATGTGACAGGCGAGGGAAGAAATCAGTAGGTAGAATGTGTAGACATGTTATTGAACATGAGAAGGCATGTTCTGTCTTATTTTCCAAACTATACATCTGAACACTAATTTAACTGAGAGCCCTTGAACACTTAAGTTATTTATATGATAATAATCAAAGCATGTAGAGAACCATTGAACTTTCAGATTTAACCTAAATGTTGCTTAAGTATAAATTGCCACTTTAAGCAGAATCCATTTACCTTGAATTATCTCAAATTGTGAACTTACACAACTTGTAACATGTTCAAAAGCATCTTATAATATCGCAAGTAAGCATGGACCAATCAAGAGAAAGGGTGTGTGTTGGTTGCTGCATTGCTAGCTACACATAAACATCCATATCAGTTAACACTCTACTACGCTGGAACAGGCTTGTGCCATCCTGGTAATTTGGTTTCTGTAGAACAAAGAAGGAAGCTCTTGGCAGCTAATATTTTGCTTGCCTGCCTACGCGTTTATTTGCTACTGTTATTGCACAAACAGCAGTGACCAACAAATAGGCTTTATGACAAGATAATTTTGTCCTTTTATTTCTGGAATTCTGAAGAGATAGTTGTAATAATGCTGACAGAAGAATAGGTTACCTGTAGAAGTAGCAGTTCCCGTCGACGCTGCATCTGCAAGAACAAAGAAACAACACTGCTCAGAACGGCATTGCGTTAACTATTGAGTTGAATGATCTTAGTTGGGATATGATGATCATCAACGAGGAAATCTAGTGCGTGCAGCAGGAGAGAAAGTACTCATGATGCGGATCTAATGAAGCTCCAAAAGATGACACTCAATTATCAAACACGGGTTTTTAGGCATGATATTTATCTGCAGTAATAGACTGGCAGTGAAAGAGGTTAAAAAGGGTCAGGCAAGATGGTTAGCTGTAGGCGCATGAAAAGACAAACTTTCGAGTGCATGACCAGTAACACAAGCGTCTACCAATCCAACACAAAACACCCAGCAGGCATTTTGTCGAACACCATGCGTGCAAGAGGTGCAAGAGGTGCAAGAGGAGAAGGGGGAGGAGACGCGAACCAGCAGGCGTGGGAGCAACTGGGGAGGTTGACGCGGTCCAGCTGCGAGAAGATCCACGCGATAACTTGTGCTGGTGACATGGTGGTTGTGGCGGCAGGTGAACAGCTTCGACGACGCCTCGCAGAGTGCCATCAGGGCGCGAGATCTTCCACGACGGGGGCTCCTCGACCACGCGGACAACCGGCAGCGGCCGATAAGGCCCTCGGCCCGCTGACTACGCCGTGAATTCCCTCGTCCACGGCTTCACCGCCTCCTTGCACAGCAACCGAACCGAACCCCAGGGCTAGGGTTTGCGGCAGCGTCGCGCTTGGGGCCGGAACGGCGAGACACGGGTGGGGATACAGTGTAGGGGACCAAGGTACAACTTCCTCTGTGTTTAGCGGCTGCTAATGGGGGCTGTGCTGGCCGGAACGGCGGCACGCGGCGGCGGCATCGTCGACTGCTAATCGGATCAACACAATGTTCCCAATAACTCCAATGGCATGTAAAGCATGTCAAGTTAACAAGGAAAGCTCGTAAAAAAGTTCCTGTATTCCACAAAACTAGTACTCTAGCCCCCCCAGGGTTATGTCATTACATAACAGATCTAGTACTACAGATCATTTTTCTAATTGAAAATACCAGCACCCCTTAAGTGAATTATAGCACATGACTATATGTATATTCAGTTATTCACTGAGGAATTCCATAACCTTCTCAGCTCAGAAGTCATCATAATGAGCCATTGATATGAGACAGAAGAGCTTGGCGAAATCCCATGTAAGGGATGACTTCAGTAAATCACAAAAAAATATACAGCATGTTCATATTCATTCTTTATTAGTACAAACATTCCTATTTAAGTACTCGGTTTAGAGCTTTTCGCTAATTGAAGGGGGTAAAAATGTAAAATACATTGATCAATCACGAATCACCTCAATCAATTACCCCCAACTAAAGATACCTTTGATATTTCAGACTTGCGATAATTTGTTCAAAAAGCTGGAAGTAACAGAATTACCAATGGCATATGAAAAATTTAGTATGAGCACCTGTGCATAATGTTGAGGAGAGTGGCCGTCATTATCATAGTCATAACGGTCAGCTGGGTCAACTCCAGTATCATCGATGAAATTATCATCATCCAGAGTTCTAACACCTTCTTGATCATCCTGTTCCGTGGGATTAAAAATGTTAGCACGGTCAATTGTCCGAGGCTATGTTTCTATAATGGAGAAAAACACTCAATTATCATGGCATGAGCAAGAGATTGGCAAACAAAGCATCATTGAAAAATAAGATGCTCTCTATGTAGAATTCAGTTGAGAATAAAATGTTGGCAGTCAGGCTATGTCACTAGAATGGGGCAAATATTAACTCAATTATAATGGTATGAGTAAGACATTAGCAAGCAAGCATCATCACTACAAGCAAGACATTAGCTGAACAGTATTCCAATGTCCAAATTAGTATCACCGGAGCAGCAGATTAAACTCTCTTAGAATCAGCATCACAACAGATCAACAGAAACAGTTTAATATCTTAAGCAGAAACGGAAAGCTATCCCAGTTATCTCTCACAGAGAAAGCTTTGCTTGCAAAATTAAGACATCAGAATCTTGATGGGCCCAGAACACATGAATTTCCTAAGCACAACAGATCCCATAATAAGCACAGTCAGTGGAATTGAGTTAATCATACAAGTAACATCAACTTATTCATGTTCAACCGGTAGGATCATCACTCCAACGGTCAGTAGAATCTAGTATATTTTTATAAAGCACAAATTCACAGAGAAGTCATCTTTACTACAGCATGCAAGTGACTACAACGGATTAAGCAAAAACAAAATCAGTAGGAGTATGACATTAGCAAAACAAATGTTTGGTAGTTACCTCTGAGCCCCCTTCCCCGGCGATGGTATCCCAGAGCTCCCGGATCTCCCTTTCCCCTTCATCATCATCCTCGCCCCCGCCCCTACCACCACCGCCCTTCCCGTCGGACGACGACCCCGAGCCCCGCTTCTCCCTGACCACGCCGCCCCGGTCCTCCTTCCTCCTCCTCTTCTCGTGCCTCTCGCCCCCGCCCCCGCCTTTCGCGAGGTCCCGGAGGCTCGACGAGCCCTTAGGCCGCTTCCTCGCCGCGTCGGGGTCCACGCCCTCGTCCGCGCCCCAGTCCTCCAGCGCGTCGGCCGCGGGCGCGCCGCGGGCGCGCCGCCGGCGGAGTCCCTCTTGCCGCTGCCCTTCTTGAGCAGGCGCTTGCAGGGCCTGGCTGAGGACCCGTCGCCGTGGACGGGGGTCGGGGAGCGGTTGCGGTTCCAGCCGTCGTCATCGCCAAGGTCGTCGTCGAGGTCGTCGTAGGGCTGCATCTGCGGCGCCGGCTCGGGGGAGAGGTCCTGCGCGTCCGGGTCCATGAGCGGCTCCCCGTCCTCGTCGTAGAAGCTGTGGGAGATCGGAGGGGGTTAGCGTGGGGACGCGGGGGAAAGGGAGGGGGGTGAGGAGGGTAGATGTGCGTGCTTACTCGGCCATGGCGACGGCGACGGCGGCGGCGGCTGGGGCAGTCGAGATGCGGCTGGATCGGAACCCTAGCCTCGGCGTGGGGCGCGTGACGGAGGAGGAGGAGCTGCAGACGAAGAAGGATCGGGGAAGGAAGAAGATGGGAATGGGCTGGGCCCTGGGCTTTTGGTTATATCATTATTTTACTTTCTACTAATACTTTGACTAGACCAGCACTCTCCCCTCTGCCTATAAAAAAATGCTTTCTCCACGCACTAACACTTTCTCTAGTGCTCTCTCTGTTCTAAAATATAAACTAAAAGATATATAATACATGTGTTTTAGAAGAAAAAAAAAGCTAAAAAACCTTATATTTTAAAACAGAGGGAGTATAGATTAAAGAGTAAAATCCATAGAGTTGGCTCTAGTGAGAAGGTCAACATTTGGGAAGACCACAGGAAGCCCAACTATAACGGATTTTACCAGGCGTGGTCAAATCTTATTACATGTAGTTGATGAGTTGATAGATCAAAGCACCCATACTTGGGACGAGGATCTAATCCGAAGCATCTTTATCCCATATGATGTGGAGAATATTTTGAGAATTCCATTGAGTGAATATATGACTGATGATTCTGTTGCTTGGAACAAAACAAAGACCTATATGTTTTCTGTTTGCTCGGCTTACTATGTGGAATGGGATCATCAATTCGGTGCAAGAACTAGGGGTGTATTCGGTTCTGGAATTTGGTACAATGGGATGGAACCGTTCCACACCTAGAGTTAATTCCAGTGTTCAGTTGTAGAATGAAACGGAACCAACTAGTTTCACGAAAAGGAATATACCTCTCAGATGCGGAACCAACTCGTTCGACCAAATCGGTGGAATCTGGTGGAACAAGACTCTAACGATCACCCTAAACACCTGAAAAAACTCCTCGTTATTCTCGCCTGAGCCTGGTGCATGTCAAAGTTTGTGTTAGTACCATCATTTAAATAATCACCATTACATTTCCAAAGATGCAGTTCAAAATAATCAAAATACCTCGAACTGTGATCTGCTTAGTTTCATCATCATCATCACTGATGTAGTAATCTTCAGGCTCAATATAATCATCTTCTGGCTCAATATAATCATCTTCTGGTTCAAAGTAATCATCTTCTGGTTCAAAGTAATCATCTTCTGGTTCATTGAAATCAGGTTCTTCATCCAAATTATCATCAGTGATGTCTGCAGCACCTTCATTGCTGAAAATAGTATTGCAGAAATATTGTAAACATGCTATCCAACTGACAAACATACCATGTACTAATTTTCAGGTCATGTACAGGATTTAGAGACTATGGCCCTGAATCATGTGTGACTCGCTAACCTGATCGAAGTAATAACGAAATCTAATCTAAACATTGCAAGGCGCAAGCATTGATCGCAGTTTGGCCGTGATCGTGAAACAAGCTCCGCCTATGTGACCCAGTTCAACTCTCTCTCGTTCTTCAGGACTAAGGAGAAAGCAGCAGTGAACAGGCGGACGAACTGCAGGACGTTGCGGCGTGTCTAAGCTGCCTGTGACGGTGAATTCTGCCTGAAACAAATTCTCTAATCCCTGCTGGAATTTGCGCCTACATATGACAGTCATGGGCATACAACCCTTGCACCAGTCACGCGGTGTTTGACGCACGTTACACCACACCACCCTCTGAACCATGGGCGGAGCTAGTAGGGTGTAAGGGTGGGGTGTGCCCCACCCTAAGATTTCACCTGCTAGCCTAATACATATTGTCTAGAAAAAAAATGGCATAGGCCTGGCTCATGTGGTGAAACATACGCAGCTTTTTTCCTAGTTTCGTGGAACCGTCGTTCGCAGCAACTCCGCTTCGTGATCCGCCTGAGCCGCCGGACTCCATATCGATCACGATTCAATCCTCCCTAAAACAAATCTGTCGTAGCATCGCCACACCCCTTGATTGCTCGGCTGTTGATTTGGTTCAATCACCAAGAAAAGGAATCGAAACATGGGGGGCAAGTTGACTGCGGCAACTGCGGTGAGCATTGCGGCCGTCGACAGTGCTAGAACACCCACACAGCGCCAATCGATCTGCTAATTGATCAGGTGAGGTTTCACCGTTTAGCTTAGCTGCACGTATCTTTCTACTTGAATAATTGTTCTTTATGTGAGTAGTTTATTCAAAGTAGAAGACCGAAATTGGCATACCATTGGCATATCGGTTCATTAGTGATCACTTCAAATCAGCTTGTAATTATTTTATCTGTATAGATCCATTATTAGAAGACTTAAATTGTTTCTTTCTCTGGTCTATTTGTTCTATGTCGATTCCTTAGTTTCTGGATGTAGACAATTGTTTCAATGTGTATTTTTTGCATTGCAGACTTAGAAACATGAAGAGAAACTCGGACATTGCATTACTTTTTCGAGCGAGATACCTTTGTCAAGATAAAAAAATGATGATATAATTGAGACTTTCATGGCCTTGAGAAAGTGCTATCCTGAGGAGAATAAGAAGAAATACTAGTATTGCTATATTATTTAAATTAATGCAGGCATGTAATATTGATTTATGCAAATTTGAGACATAATCATTGATTTTATGTTGTACTTCAGATATCTATTTTTTCTTGCTTTATAGTAAACTTTACATTGTTCTGTTATATATGTGACATTGGGGAAAAAAATAGTCACCCCACCCTAGTGCAAAATCCTGGCTCCGCCACTGCTCTGAACCTATCGCAACTATACTTGCCATGGGGCAACCGCATCGGCCAGAAGGCAATTCTACTGCAGGCTCACCCCTGAGTGGGCGCGATGTCACTTGACCAAAGTCATCTTTAGTTCTTTACTATTAAAACGAAAGCGGTGTCTGGTGTTGTCACACTTGCTTCTAATTATAGAAAAAATATCACCCCTATTCGATTTATGCATCCCGTAAAGCTAACAAACCTTATTCAAGTAGAAAAAGCTAATGGCGCCTTTACTCATTTGTTCTGATTGCAGAGTGGAGAACGTGATAACAACGGCGACCTGATCACTACGCTCTCTCAGTTACTCTAGGGAAGTTTTATATAGAACATGTTGACAGGCCGATTCAGAGAGGCTTTAAATTTGAATAAGGTTAAAGAAAAGAAGCTAACAAAAACCTTATCTTTGCTATAAGAGGTTATTTGGATAGCAAGTTTATAGGAAAGCAGTTTTGTACATACACGTTCCAAGGTCTAACAACCTGAAAGTTTGTTTGGATAGTCCAACTAAATTCTGTCATGCACGATACTACAACAGCGTCACCTGAAGACAGTACCAACCAAGATGACACGCCTGCACAGCGGGACCCAGCTATTGCTGACAAGGCTGAGCCAGCACAGGAGCGACCGAGACGCCTACGCTGGCCAAACACGCTTCCGGACCCGAAGGACTGGGTCCTATAAGAATGTGTTGATCCCAATATGAGATAACTGAACTCTCTGAAACTCTTTCTCTCTTCCCAACTCTATCTCTTTACTCTCTCTCGCCTTCTCTCTCAGACATTTGAATCTCTGTATCCCTAAACTCCTCCAATTCGAGTTAGATCTGAGATTAAACTAGAGTTCGAGTACAAGAGCATTACAGTTTCCCTAATACTCAAAATCTGGGTTTTTGGGTAAACGGGTCTGAGGTGTTTTTGTGAAAACGGTGTCGTACCGCACACTGCCGCAGCTCGACCTCGCTCGAACAACATCTCCAACGACAGTCCTCCATCCCTCGCCAACCTTAGAAGCTAGGAAACCTCGATGTGTTGCACCAGTACGAGAACCAGTTCGCCGGCCGGTGTTATATCGAATACCTTTGGGGAGTTCTCGACCTTGTAGATGATCGATTTCTTCGCGAAATTAGCAGACGCATCAATCTCGAGCTCTGGGATGAACGTTATTTAAGGCATCCATATCCACGGTACGCGGACTAGACGAGGCTCCCGACGTCCACGTGGTCCATATCCACGACAACGAATGCTGGATGAGCATGATCATGACCCACGGTGCGTGCAACGCGGACAGAATGAGTAACAAGTCCTCGGGCAACCTCGACGATCTTTACTATCGGCAAGGCCGGCGACGAGAGAAACGAACACGAGCTGTCGAGCTTGCTGCCTTGCTGGTGGTGGTTGCGTGTTGACCTGCCGGCAGCGACCAGAAGGTAACAGATTGCTCCAGGGGAGTGTCGTGGAGGGGAAAGCAAAACGATGAAGAACGATGGCAGCCGCCGGTGGAGGACACCGTACGTCATTTTTGCCTAACACCAGGACGGATGGATGAGTGGACGCTCGCCATCTGCGTCGCTAATCTTCAGCTTGACCCCAACGAGTTTTTTTCTCTAATCCCATTCATAATAGAAAAGTTAGCAAAACCAATTTTCCTAAATTTTCTACTAAAACATGTTTTCTAAAAATGTATAGCTAATCCTCGCACTACAGGAAATGAGTAATACACCGACGACTTTTTGTGGGGGCCGTCGGCGTACCCCGCTGGGAGGGGAAACGGGCCAAAAGATCGTTATTACCCTAACAAGCACTAAGGGTCAAACAAAAAATGGGTTTCACGTACGAAATCGACCAAAGCTAATAAACCTTATCTTATCTCACCCAAAATTCAAAAAATTTAATTTTACGCACCCGCTCATCGGCAGCATTTAACAATATAATTACAACTTCTTTTTGAGAAACTTCGGCCTCTTTATTCAAAGATGATAGAAGTTTATAGGAAGAACTAACCCCTCAGGCGGGTTCATAAGCCAGACATGACGCCCTACATCTAGCGTCGTGCCTAAACGAGCCAGCTCATGTGTTTCCACATTCGCTGTTATCCTCTCAAGCCGAAAAGATATGCCTCCATGGTTTAAGGTTGTCGCCGAAATCTCCATCAGGATATGACTGAACTGGCCCAAATTCTTGCCTTAGATCCTTTGGACTACATTCAAGCAGTCAGTAGCCACCATCACCTCGCCCCACACCCAGATAAAGGGCCAATATATAATTACAACTATCAGTAGCAATTTCGAGCATGGACAAACAGAAAAACAAAAACGGACCATGTAGTGAGGCCCCAAAACAATGCGACCATGCGAGAGGCCATCGGTGTAGCTTGGTCATGCATGCCAACGCCATCAAGCTTCTCTTCGCGTCGGGGTAAGACACCATTCACTACAACACGGGAGCTAATATGGGGCACTCTAAAGTGCCCCTAATGTTCAAAAAAGTGCCCTTAATTACTTTTTGGGGCACTTTTGAAAGTGCCTCCTTTACTCATGCCCCTAAAAGTTTTTGGGTCACTTTGAGCAAAGTGCTCCAAAAGATTTTAGAGGCATTGTAATAAAAATGCCTCTAAAACTTTTAGGGGCATTTTAATCAAAGTGCCTCTAAAATTTTTAGGGACATTTTAATCAAAGTGCCCTAAAAGCTTTTAGGGGCATTTTAATCAAAGTGCCCCAAAAGCTTTTAAGGGCATTTTAATCAAAGTGCCCCAAAAGCTTTTAGGAGCATTTTAATCAAAGTGCCCCAAAAGGTTTTAGGGGCATTTTAATCAAAGTCTAGAGTTTTTTAATTCAATCAAAGTGAAAAAGAACTCATTACAGCCATAAAGTGCCCCAAAAAAATCTAATATAAATACATGCACAGAATCTGGATTTCTCATTACAGCATTCTACATATCCAGTAACAATGACAATTCTCTGACCATGACAACAATTCTTTCACTTTCTAAACATTACTGTAACCTGGAATACAATTTCAGTAACAATGACAACAACTCTATAAACTGTGATAGAAACCAATACATGGATTCACTATAGATACCCTACCCGCTAAATGTTGCTGCTGCACAAACTTGCACAATCTGTAATTTGAAATAAAGTAGACACATGAGAATACACACACTTAAATGTACATGTAGTAATTTGTAATTCAAAACAGAGTACAGTTGCGAATCAGGGCCTAAAGATGCTTACAGAAATCAGTAAAAAGAGTGCTACAAACTAAAGAAAAATGCAATGTACGCAGTACCATTGGTATTGCTGTAGAATAAGGTACTTATATTAATAAGGATATAGAATGTCCATTTAAGAATCAAAAAGAGGTTGAGATGTATAATTATACACAAGAACTCGGTATGATTATATGTATCTGCTTTATGATGGACACGGCAAAAAATGAAACAGAGAAGCGGTTATAGATAATAACTGCACTTCACAGAATAATATGTTCTTATCAATTTCTGTTTGCTTGCATATGTTGGCTACATGAAACTTGGCTGACAACATTCTTATGTATTCTTCATAGGAATTCACCAGGGAATTCACAACTCAGTACCTGGAAAGGTACCTTGCTAAACCAACACAAGTCAGGGTTGAGATGTTTGAGGAGGATCACGTGCATTTTAGTGTCCGAATGAAGATGGGGAAGGGATCAACATCAGCATCCAAGAGGGCGTTGATGACCACTGGATGGGCGCAAGCAATGGCAAGGTACCAGTTCAAAAAAGATGACATCGTCATGTTCCTCTTCGAGTACCATGGTGCTGCTGGACTGGTTCTCCTCCTTCATAAGGTTCATGCTTGAATTACAGGATGATTGGTAAGTTTGACAGCCACTTATAGGTATTGTGGCTGTCTTAGTTATAGGAAGTATGTTGGGAACTTATTAGTAGGTACTAATGATAGACAGTGTGTCATTTTGGGCAGCAATAGCACTACGTGTGGTGCTGTTGTAAGTCTGCCTTCTGTAGTATGTTTAACTATGGACTTTGCTATGTCTACATGATCGGCATGTGGCATTTTGGACAGCAATAGCAGTACATGTACTTAACTTGTTCATGTTGCTCTTTAATTAGTTGTTGTTATTTTGTAATTACTCACTGTTAAATAGTAGTTGTTATTGATCGTTATCTACTTTGGGGGCATATCTGAAAGTGCCCCAAAAGGTAGCAACCTTTTGGGGCACTTTGATTAAAATGCCCCCCTAAAGTAGCTACCTTTAGAGGCATTTCAATCAAAACTGCCCCAAAAGGTTGCTACCTTTTGGGGCACTTCTTCAAAATGCCCTAAAATCCTTCAAATTAGAGGCAGTTCAACCAAAGTGCCCCAAATTATGATGAATTAGGGACACTTTGTTCAAAATGCCCCAAATTAGAACCTTTAGGGGCACTTTAAATAGTGCCCCAGCACAAAGTGCCCCTAATTGTATACCGTGTACTAGTGGTTTAGATCCTCACGAAGTCAAGAACGGATAAGGTGGAGACCGACCGGTTGTTGTTATCGTCCATGGCCATAGGCACGCACGCGCACGACGCATTCACCGCTTCTAATGATGTCATGCATTTGTTCCACGCCGTCGCTGCAGAGGGCTTTTTTGCTCGTGGACTGAAGGGGGGTTGTTCATCTTGCTGCCGGTGACAATGTACGCCTCCGAGTCAAGCTACTTCTTCTTGGAGATGCACTTCGATGGTGAGCACACACAATGTAGAGCCGTTTAGAGCTCTGCATGGTCATATCGTTGGACGCCGATGACGAACTGGATTTTCATTGAATATTTGTAAGTTTTTATTGTTCAACCCTTCAGCTTATGAGTTAATGTTTTGTTGATCTTTTTACGGCGGGATATAATCGACGTTCATCAGCAAGGAAAGTTCATGGCAACAATAGTGTTATGGCAACAGATAGCCCATTTGGTCTACGTCTGCCATGAGAGGTGAGTTTCATTTGATTTAGTATACAATGTTTTCAAAGAATTTATTCGATCCTCAAATTTCTACCGTTTCTGATTTTATACAGTCGGTTACTGTGTATGTTTTTGTCCTTAGAAAGGACGTCACTTCCAATTATCTCTATCATACAGAGTTCACAAGTCTTGTAATTATTATGTGTATTTAACAAACTTTTCCTTATCTTGGTTCATCTTTGATCTTCTCTCTGCTATATTGAGAAGATCCTTGGCCAAACTTTTTATTTGAAATAATTCCGTTGGGCATAAGTATTTTGTTCTTACAAAGTCATGATTGCATAAATTGAGCGTGACCTGTATTTTACTATATGAGTGAACATGCTAGAAAATTTTTAGAGTATGTTGGAGTCGCGGTGTTACACGTAAAGCCATAGCGTGTTTTTACAAGTACAATTATGATGCATAGCGCTACTGGTGAAGCTAAGGATTAATAGGATAATGAAGGAGAGAATACCATTTTTCCTTAAAACTTATGCATGCCAAACTAATATTCGCTACTTCATGCGCAATTGCATAACACAGATTTGATAAGAACGAGTTAAAGGCGGAATGAAAGAGAGAAGAGAATCCACTGCAACGCGTGGGCATTTAGCTAATACAGGGAAAATGCATTTGGACAATAGCGGATCTAGCCTAACTTATTTAAAGGTAACTTTTACAGTACCCGGTACTCAAAATAAGTACAGGCTAGAGTACCTCTCAAATCTAACCATCCATTTTTTTAGGTAAAAGGCATCACTGCCCGATTTTAAATTAATAAAGCCCTGCAACAAGGTTCTTACAGACATAGAGTCACCGAATACAAAGTACCACCCACACACAAGTTCTGCTTACATGGCAACACTTGCCAAATTAAACAAAGTTTCAACAAAAGCTTGGGTTATCTAGATATCGATCTCAGAACTGGAAGCAGTTGAGGATCGCGTCTGCGGGTAGAGGGTGCACAGCAGTTCTAGCATGGAGCCCATCTTATCCATGAGCTTGTTCCAGAGAAGAGGTCGCCACAGCTGTAAGAAGATAGACATTTTGAAGAAACAATCGGTTGGCTGGGACGGAAGTTTGTGTTCAATCGTACGCTTATTTCTAATGTTCCACAAAGCCCAACTTTGTGCAGCAAACAGCATCCAAATCGCCTGTTTAAAGCCAGGAGCCAAGGAGTTAACGACAAGAAAGAACTCATGGAAGGATTGGGGATTCCACTGAACCCCAAACGCTTCTCTTATGCCACTCCAAGCAAAGGCAGCTATGTCACAAGCAAAGAAAACATGAGCTACCGTCATCAGCGGCCCCATGCCTTCTACTAATCTGGGCATGATGTCTACACACGCTTCTGTTCTTGTAGACAGTGTTGGGCCTCCAAGTGCAGAGGTTTGTAGAATAGCAGCAAGTTTCCCTTAAGTGGATCACCCAAGGTTTATCGAACTCAGGGAGGAAGAGGTCAAAGCTATCCCTCTCAAGCAACCCTGCAATTACGATACAGAAAGTCTCTTGTGTCCCCAACACACCCAATACACTTGTCAGATGTATAGGTGCACTAGTTCGGCGAAGAGATAGTGAAATACAAGTGGTAGTGATGATTATGAGTAGTAACTGGAATATGAAATAAGTATCGCTGCGAGCAAACATGTAACAAAACAGGAAGTAAACGGTGTGCAATGCTTGGAAACAAGGCCTAGGGATCATACTTTCACTAGTGGACACACTCCCAACAAATATAACATAACTGAACAAATAGATAACTTCTCTTCACTATGGTACTCTGAATCACTCTCCTATTGAATAACACTAATCATTGTGTAGTGGCTACAGAAGCACCCCTTAAAGTTCATCAAGTACTTGACAAACACCACTCATAGAGATATCCAAATCAGATCACAACTCAAGATAGATATTATTGCAACTTAGACCAAGTACTAACACGGTGTACACACTGTCAACATTACACCATGAAAGGAGGAAAAGATCACTTCAATACTATCATAGCGATAATTATTCTCATAATCCATAAGAGATCACAATCGTAGCCTAGACCAAGTACCACCACGATGCACGCACTGTCACCGTTACACCATGGTAGGAGGAATAGATTACTTTAATAACACACTAGAGTACACATAATATCTGAATAATAACATCTACTTGTTCAACATGATACAAAGCTCACGATCACATAAAGATCACATCATGGGAGAGAGAGGTGAACAACATAGCTACCGGTAGAGCCCTCAGCCCCAGGGATGAACTACTCCCTCCTCATCATAGGAGACAGCAAAGTTGATGGAGATGGCGGTGAGGTCGATGGAGACGGCGGAGACAGCGATGGAGACCGATGGAGATGGCTCCGAGGGCACTTCCCCGTCCCGGCAGGGTGCCGAAACAGAGACTTCTGTCCCCCGAAATTTGTCGACGGCGGCGGCGGAGCTGCGGAACTGTTCTGGAAATTTCGCCGACTCCCTTAGGGTTTTACGTCCCGAGGCTTTATATAGGCGAAGGGGCGATGTCAGAGGAGGGGCCAGGCCCCCTCACACCATGGCGGCACGGCCAGGCCCCTGGCCGCGCGAGCCTGGCGTGTGGGGCCCTGGTGGCCCCCCTCCTACTCTCCTTCGGATCTCTGGAAGCTTCTGGGAAAAATAAGACTTTAGGAACTTGTTTCGTCCAATTCCGAGAATATTTCCTGTGTATCACTTCTGAAACACAAAAACAGCAGAAAACAGGGAACTGGTACTATGGCAACTTGTTAATAGGTTAGTTCTGGAAAATGCATAAAAGTGCCACGAAGTGTAATGAAACAATAGGCAAATGGTGCAAAAACAAGCATGGAGCATCCAAAATTATAGATACGTTGGAGACGTATCAAGCATCCCCAAGCTTAACTCCTGCTCGTCCTCGAGTAGGTAAGTGATAACAAAAGAAATAATTTTTGAGGTGACATGCACCTACACAATCTTGATCAAATATGTAAGCGTTGTGCGCTGGGATCAAAAGAACTTAAAACATGGGCATGAAAGACATAATCTTGATAGAAGAAACTTAGCAACCATGTTATAACATGAAAAAGAACACAAACAAAAGATCATGAATAATGAAACAATGAAAGTCCAACGTGTGTTCAAATCATAAGGAAAAACATACAAATGGTTTTCAGCTTGTCCTTCATGGAGTGCAAAACATAAATGCATAGGACACCTTCAAGTTTAAGAGGGCGACTAGATACAAATAATTTAAGAACAAGTAAAACCATAGTCATGAATCAATCAATGAAAACTTTGGGACAATGCACATTATACTCAGAATGACAACTATGCTCTCTTAATGGTGCATAAAGATAGAAGGTGGTGACTCAGCATAAAAGTAAAAGAAAGGCCCTTCGCGGAGGGAAGCAGTGATTAAACATGTGCTAGAGCTTTTCATTTGTAAAATAGAGAGATAAAAATTGGTTTTGAGAGGTGGTTGTCTTTGTCAACGACTGGCAATGTGGTTCTTACTATCTTCCATACAAAAATGAAGCAAGTTTTTGAGAGAGAGATTGGCACTTTTGTGCTCTTTTTATAAAGCTTGGCACTCCTCCCCACCTTTTTTCCTTTCACAGACCATGGCTAACCGATTCCATCGGGTGCCCACCAACATTCACATTCCATGGAGGAGTGCCTTTTTTCTTTTTTTTTTCTTTTTTTTTCTTTTTGGAATAAGACAATATGGAAGATAGCAAATCCGACCACTACGTCCCCATGAGCTAAAAACAGTGTCACAAAACGAGAAGTATTTTGAAGGTTTTTTGAAAGGTAGCACATAAAAATTTACTTTGGAATGGCTTACAAATACCATGCATAGGAATTTATAGTGGACACGATGGCAAACTTGGTTTTTGGGAGTTGGATGCACGAGTAGAGCTCATACTCAGTACAAAATGAGGGCTAGCAAAAGACTGGGAGCGACCAACTAAGAGAGCAATAATGGCCATAATCATGCAAAGCGACAAAGCAACATTAAAAGAAGCATAAGATGGTATCAAAAGTCAAAAACTAAATGATCATAGAGGCTATAGGCGACTTATTTTTGTAGTCAACATGGTGTAAGCATGCGCCAAGTCAACCCAAATAAAGCATCAAAGGAGAAAACCAAATAAATGCTACCATATAATAAAAACAACGCATGATTTTTTCAAAGGCTCATTAAGCAATCTCAGTCATTTGAGACAAGTCATGCTACAGCAAAACCACTAAGCATACTATCAAAAAGACATCAAGCATGACATGCAAAAGCCTAGGCCGCAGTATACACAAGCTCCTTCTTGTACCACTTTTTTGCATAAAGCTTTTTCTCTTTTCCAACACCATTCGAACTTTTTATAAACACCTCTTTTGATAAAAACCAATAAAGATCAGAGGCAAAAATACACCTTGATGAAAAGATATAACAAGATCTGAACGCAAATCAAGGCGAAAAACAAAGGCTAAACGCAGTAGCAGAAAAAGAGAACACTCGTTGAACGATAAGAGTGAAAACTAGAGTGTTCTTGGCAAATGAAAAGCGAGTTCATCTCCTCCAAAAGAAACATGATGTGATCTAACCATTTATTGCAGCAAACAAAACTAAACTAACTAAGAAAACTAAAACAACTGACGCTCCAAGAAAAACGCATAGTGCATGAAGCAATAAAAATAGAGTGTCTTGAAAGGTGACCTGATTTTTGCCGATGAAGAAGGGGTGCCTCGGGGGCATCCCCAAGCTTTGACGCTTGTACTTCTTGGATATTTCTTGGGGTGATGCATGGGCATCCCCAAGCTTGAGCTTTTTTCCATTCTTCATCTCATCTCATCATTCTCCAATCCCTACACTTGAAAACTTCCTTCATACAAAACTAAACACAATTCTATTAGCAACATTAGTGTAAGCATAACATAGAATCAACCCTTTTTGCTTCAGGTTTCAACCCAAAACTACCACATATAAAGTATATACTACTGTAGCAACTTCCCCAAAAGTTTCGTGATCAAAAGAACTCAAAAGAAAGCGATAAAGCGGCAAACACAAATATTGGCAGAAATCTGTCAAAACAGAACAGCTGACAAAGGTCGAATTTTTAGAGGATTTTCTGTTGCTCAAATCAAAAAGTGTTCAACTAATGAAAGTTTGGATATAATCTGGGGCATATGCACAAGAAATCGCAGGTCCAAAAGATATACAGAGAATTTTCATGAATTTTTACGGTGCAGCACCGAAAACAGTTTCAGGACAGCAACATCCCCAAATCTTACCTCACTCAAATTAGAGGCTTCTCTTGGCACAACAACGAAATAAAAAGGATAAGGAGCGGTTATTACAGTAGTAATAACTTCCAAGACTCAAATAAAAGAAAAAATACTGAAAATAAAACATTGGGTTATCTCCCAAGAGTGCTTTTCTTTAACGCCTTTGAGCTAGGCGCAGTAATTTGCAAAGATGCTCATGTGGGCGCCATATAAGAGCTTGAGGGAAAGGCGCCATATAGGAACTTAAAGCAATAGAGAGCATCAAAAAGCAGATGTGAAAGACATTTATATCTGAACCACTTCCTATGCATAGGAATCTTGTAAGAAAATAAATCAACGAGGCACATAGTAGCAAGCATGGATAGATAAAACAAGTGCCACTTCAAGATTTGCAACATAAAGAGGGGAAACTTAATATTGTTGAGATCCATCAAACCATGTTTCCCTCTCTCATAATAACTTTCAATAGCATCATGAATATAACTAACAATATAACTATCACATAAAGCATCTCTATCATGAGCCACATACATAAAAGAATTAATACTCACCACAGGAACAATAGTAGTAGGGGCAAATTCAACAGAATAATTATTCTCATCACCATAATCATCATAAATAGGAGGCATATTGTAATCATAACTAATTTTATCCTCAATAGTAGGTGAACTGAAAATATTATACTCATCATCATAGCCATCATAAACTAGAGGTTTAGTATCATCACAATCTAAAGAACAGCTATTTCGCAAAGCATATTCTTCAAACATATCATCATAAGAAGGAACATCACATATGGGAGATAAAATATCATCAGAGCAAATTTTCTCCACTAAAGCTGGGGAACTAAAAATATCGTGCTTAACAAAACCAGCTTCCCCAAGCTTAGACTTTTCTATAGCATTAGTAATAACAGTGTTCAAAGCATTCATACTAACAACACTATTAGCATGCAAATTAAGCTCCAAAGGTTTTACAATTTTCTCTTCAAACACTTCATATCTAAACTTAGGAAAAAGACTACAGAACTCTTTGTTTTCCATTAAGCCTAACTAGTGAAAATAAAAACAAGAAACAAAAAGATGTAATTGCAGAATCTAAAGGAAATAACTCCGAGCACTCACTAGCAACTAAAAGACTTAGTAGCCAAAGAATGTGAGTACCTTTTACCTTACCTCCCCGGCAACGGCGCCAGAAAAGAGCTTGATGTCTACACACGCTTCTGTTCTTGTAGACAGTGTTGGGCCTCCAAGTGCAGAGGTTTGTAGAATAGCAGCAAGTTTCCCTTAAGTGGATCACCCAAGGTTTATCGAACTCAGGGAGGAAGAGGTCAAAGCTATCCCTCTCAAGCAACCCTGCAATTACGATACAGAAAGTCTCTTGTGTCCCCAACACACCCAATACACTTGTCAGATGTATAGGTGCACTAGTTCGGCGAAGAGATAGTGAAATACAAGTGGTAGTGATGATTATGAGTAGTAACTGGAATATGAAATAAGTATCGCTGCGAGCAAACATGTAACAAAACAGGAAGTAAACGGTGTGCAATGCTTGGAAACAAGGCCTAGGGATCATACTTTCACTAGTGGACACACTCCCAACAAATATAACATAACTGAACAAATAGATAACTTCTCTTCACTATGGTACTCTGAATCACTCTCCTATTGAATAACACTAATCATTGTGTAGTGGCTACAGAAGCACCCCTTAAAGTTCATCAAGTACTTGACAAACACCACTCATAGAGATATCCAAATCAGATCACAGCTCAAGATAGATATTATTGCAACTTAGACCAAGTACTAACACGGTGCACACACTGTCAACATTACACCATGAAAGGAGGAAAAGATCACTTCAATACTATCATAGCGATAATTATTCTCATAATCCATAAGAGATCACAATCGTAGCCTAGACCAAGTACCACCACGATGCACGCACTGTCACCGTTACACCATGGCAGGAGGAATAGATTACTTTAATAACACACTAGAGTACACATAATATCTGAATAATAACATCTACTTGTTCAACATGATACAAAGCTCACGATCACATAAAGATCACATCATGGGAGAGAGAGGTGAACCACATAGCTGCCGGTAGAGCCCTCAGCCCCAGGGATGAACTACTCCCTCCTCATCATAGGAGACAGCAAAGTTGATGGAGATGGCGGTGAGGTCGATGGAGACGGCGGAGACGACGATGGAGACCGATGGAGATGGCTCCGGGGGCACTTCCCCGTCCCGGCAGGGTGCCGGAATAGAGACTTCTGTCCCCCGAAATTTGTCGACGGCGGCGGCGGAGCTGCGGAACTGTTCTGGAAATTTCGCCGACTCCCTTAGGGTTTTCCGTCCCGAGGCTTTATATAGGCGAAGGGGCGATGTCAGAGGAGGGGCCAGGCCCCCTCACACCATGGCGGCACGGCCAGGCCCCTGGCCGCGCGAGCCTGGCGTGTGGGGCCCTGGTGGCCCCCCTCCTACTCTCCTTCGGATCTCTGGAAGCTTCCGGGAAAAATAAGACTTCAGGAACTTGTTTCGTCCAATTCCGAGAATATTTCCTGTGTATCACTTCTGAAACACAAAAACAGCAGAAAACAGGGAACTGGCACTGTGGCAACTTGTTAATAGGTTAGTTCCGGAAAATGCATAAAAGTGCCACGAAGTGTAACGAAACAATAGGCAAATGGTGCAAAAACAAGCATGGAGCATCAAAAATTATAGATACGTTGGAGACGTATCAGGGCATTGGATGGAAGTCTGGCTTTGGCCATCTGCCATAGGAAGATCTTGATTTTGAGAGGGAGCTTAGCACTCCAAAGAAGTTTTTTATGGGGTAAGCTCGGGCCTTGATTTATATTTCGGTATAGGGAAGATACCGAGAACCTACCGTTGTTTTCAAGTGCCCATACCACAACATTGGGGGCAAGAGTGAGCTCCACACCAGAGGTTTCATGCACTAGAGCAGCCCACATATCTAGTTCTTCCAGCCCGAAGGAGTGCCTAAACTAAAGCGAGGAGGCAGACACTGGCAGGGCCTCAGCAACCAGGATGTTTTTAGAGGAGCAGATATCAAAGAGCCCGGGGAATCTGATTGCCAGTGGAGCTTCTCCCAGCCACCAATCAGTCCAAAAGAGAACACGCTGTCCGTCACCTAAAACATATTTAGCCCCGAGCCTGAAGAAATGCTTGATTTTGTTGATGCTCCGCCAGAACTGGGAGCCCCCTGGCTAGTCCTGGCAAACATGTTATCTGTGTTCACATACTTTGTTTGGAGTAATTTAAACCAAAGATTATCGTGCTCTCCAGGGTCAAAAAGCCTCTAAATCCACTTAGTCATGAGGGCGATGTTCATGAACCTAGAATTGATAATGGCTAGGCCCCCTTGATCTTTTGGTTGGCACACTTTCGGCCAATTCACCCAGTGGAACTTCCTTTTGTCCCCAACCCCTTCCTAGAAGAATCTCGCCAAATGCTTGCCAAATCCTGCGTGCATGCCATCAGCTAGCAGGAACAAACCCATGCTAAAGATGGTTAAGCTTGAGAGTGAGGAATTAATTAGGGTTAATCTAGCGGCAGAGGACATAAACCGGCCCTGCCAGGGATCTACCCAATGGCCCATTGTCCCAATCAGTCCTTCCCAATTGGTCATGGTGAGCACTCTGTCCACCATGGGGAAACCTAGATAAGTGAAAGGGAACTTGCCCTCTTTACAGTTAAGAGCGTGTGCCACTCTGGCTTGCTCTGCAGGAGGTGCTCCCATCACAATCACATCGCTTTTTAAGAAGTTAATTTTTAGGCTAGAGAGAATTTCAAAGGCAATTAGGAGAAATTTGAGGTTTGCAATGGAGACATCGTCCAAATCAAGCAGAATGATAGTATCGCCCGCATATTGGAGGTGGGCTACCCACTATTTTTTGAGGTCAAGCTATGTTTTGATCCTTCATATTTCCATCGCCCCACTATTTTAGACGAACATCAAATTAATTTTTCTAGCCATAAATTCTTATGGAAGTTGTAGTGTTAAATACGTGTCTAGAATTTCTCATATTTATTCTTGCCATGTAACAATGTTCTTGATTGAATTTTGGCAGAATATTATTACACAAAAATCAAATTCCATTTAATTACAAGACTGCTCCTGGCTTAGCCCATTACTTATTGTTTGGTCCTAACCAGAAAGCACTACTAGATCTAAATGAAATAGTGTTGGCTAAAGAGGTGCAAATCTCATGGAATACACCATAGTGAGCAGGCCTATATATTTCAAGTACATCCTAAACTTGCTTTCTTGTTGAAATGCAAGAACTAATTCATCGGTGAACTTGTAGATATTTATGATAGTGAACATATATTTGCTATACCTTATATTGTACTTATGTCAGTGAACATGTATTTGCTATCTATTTCTGAGTAATATGTATGACATTTTTTGGGTTGTTGATCAATCTAGGTGAAATATATGCTAGCTATTGTTTTCTGATAATACGAGATGGAAAACAATTGAAGGGCAATTTAATATGCTCAACCGAGCTTGCACAATTTAATAACAATGCGTTTATTCCACTGATTTGCCTTCCACAAATTACAGCACTACACAAATTTTCCAACATACATTGCACAAACAACATACATAATGCATGCCCAAGAAAACCATGACAACTACATCTTTCCTATTCCTAGAACCGAGTTCTCCCTTGAGGATTCATTTCTCAATCTTCAGCCTTGCAATGACAACCTCTAGGTCTTGTACTTGTTGTCTCAGACCCAAGTTCTCTTCTTCAACTTCTCTAAGTAACCTTCTGCTCATGCACTTATGGTTACCACCACAATCACATGTCATTTGCAAAGTATTCTCTCTCAATTCATCATAGGATTTCTTCACCTACAACATATATTTAACTAGATGAGATCACTGATAGAACAATACACTGATAAAGAGGGAACACCAAAATAACTTGACACTAATAAAAGATGGAAAATTAAATTGACACTGCAAATGAGATCTATTGTGTTCTTCCTCTCGTTGTGCCGTTGTGTGCTATGTCTTCTTCCTCCCACATTACGATGCCTCTCTTTCTCTTAAGTTTGTCGTCACCGCCCATAATGCACTCTTCTTCTTACTTCAACCATGTTTTGCCAATTTGCCATGTCGAAGCAAGTTTACTGCCAGCGATCAACCGGCAGTAAAACCCAAGTGTACCACAAAAGGACACATCAGGAGAGGGAGGATGCAGCGGAGCAGAATATGGCAGAGAGGGAGGTACATGCTTTGGATGCACTACAACAACTTGGGGATGGTATCATGATGTCATCAGTCATGGTGTTGCCTATACCAACGGCTGCATCGAGCCTAGGTATGCCCATCATGTCAAACGTGATGTTCTGGATCAATGGTTTGCATATGAGGCAAGGTACCAATTAATGGAGGCAGGGGAATATAATACAAGGGGCCTACTTAGTTGCTTTAGAATATGGTGCCACCATGGCTCGTTCCAGGGATCATTGTTGATACCGCTCTATGCATAATTAAGAGGAGCATCAAGTATTTGATCAGGGTCAGAAGTGGGAAGAACAAGAAGCAGAAAGGGGATGAAGAATGAGTAAGCGCAAAAACCTCTTTAGAAATGGTAAGGAGAAGAACATAAATGTGTTGATTTAATAATTAAGTGTTGACAATGTCTTGTCAATAATATTTTTATGTTACTTATGTTGCACAATCATGTGTTGTCAATTTCTAAATTAATTAGTGCTACTGAATGTTCAGAAAATGCAGTCAATGTTTCACGAAATCCAGAAACTGAATCAAAATTTGACCTTCAATCCCGCTTGCGCCTCCTAGAAGGAAACACTAGACACCTTAACACAGGAGTGGCATCACCATTGCTACTAGCGTTGCTGCCTACATCAAGCAACACACTATCTCCCGCATGCCATTACTACTATTGGCCCTCGATGCAGTACACTCCATCTATCCCAGAAGCAGCTCTGTTCATCTCTCTACCGCCTCCGCGACACTCCTCACCTAGCCGTCGTGCATCTGGCCGACAGCCGCCTCACCACTCATGCCCTACTCTCCCCTCTAGGGTTGCAAATTTTTGAAGAAATTTGGGATCTGCTGGTACATACACTGGAGGAGCAAATAATACAAATTTAGAACAAACTAGGGGGTTTATGAAAAAACACATATGTTGGCGCATGCCACTTTATAGCATGCCAAGCCAGGCGTCGGCTCCATAGCGTTTTCCTACCATTTTGAACCCTCATGTAGACTTTTTGTACCACGGGAACATAACTCGCAACTATTTGTATGAATTTGCATCCAATGGATAACTATTTGTACCATCCTAACTCTTCTTTTTTGTCTAACAAACAATTTGTAGAGTGCAAAAAGACAAGATGAATATACAGGGAGTATATTCAAATGAGGGAGATAAAAATATACCTGATGTTCGTCGCATGCTATGGTTTCGCTAGCAGCGCACACCCTGTTCCGCCAGGCTCCAGCTTTGCCTGTTGGGCCCGACGCTTGGTTTGCTTGGCCTTGAAATCCCTCCAAGGAAGGAGCAGGACATGTAGCAGCGCCCAGTCTGTCCCTCCAGGCACCACACATGGAGTTCGAGCTCGACGCTTGAATCAGTGCTTGCGGCGGAGCTATCTGGCCCTGAACTCTCTCCAAGAAGGCGGGATCAACTAATGGCAACCACTGGAGGTGCGTCAGTTGTGCTGGCACGGGCTGTGTCGCAGTCTTGTCCGCTAGATAATTTGTAAGATGATGGAAATAAGGAAAGGCTCGAAAAAGCAAAAAATAAGTTGGTTGCAAAAAAAGGAACAGTAGTCAAAAATGGTTTGAATGCAAATCTTTAATCGTCTAGTTAATTTTCAGTTTTGCTAGTTATAATGCGCCTAAGATTTAACTAAATCTAAGTCACATGCTTAGCTATTAAACTTATCTCACTATTTGTGCTAATATGATAGTTACAAGTGGGTTGTAAGTGAGATTTTCCTAATTGCAAGTGGGCTGTAACTGAGATTTTCTTATTTGCATGTGGGTTACAACTAGGATTTCCCTATTTACAAGTGTGTTGCAGCTGAGATTTTCTAGTTGCAAATAGGTTTTAACTGAATTTTCCTAGTTACACCTAAGTTGTAACTGAAAAAATCCACACCATTAAATTTGCTTCGAGATTCATGCTTTCTATGAGTTGCAACTAGGTTGTAACTAAGAATTGGATGACATCACGTGATTAAGATTTAGTTCAATCTAAATTTCCTGAGATCTAGATATGCATTAATTTTGTGTGGCCATCAGTATTTAGCTCTTACTAGAACTAAATGAACTAAATGCCAATGTGCACACAAAAGTTACAACAACTCCAAACATCCCCTTATGATAAGGCATGATTGCACGCCTCCTTAGGGAGGAGGAAATCAAATGGTACCAAAGCTCGAAGAGCAAATTTATCCTTGAAGGAGACTCGAATACTAGATACTTCCATAGTGTGGCTAATGGGCGACATAGGAAGAAAAGAATTCATACACTTGTTCAGGATGAAGGTACCATTGAGGGGCTGGATAATCTTAAATCTTACATAACTAATTATTATAAGAATCTGTTTGGATTGCCGGAGGAAGCTAACTTCCTTATGGATGAATCCAGAACAGATGATATTCCCCAAGTTTCTATTGAGGAAAATAACCTACTCACGCCTGAGTACTCGGAAGAGGAAGTGAGGAAGGCAATTTTCCAGATGGAACACAATAAAGCTCCGGGTCCCGATGGTTTTCCAGCTGAGTTTTACCAAATCTTTTGGGATACCATGAAAGGGGATCTTCTAGATTTGTTTGGCTGTCTTCATGCTGGACAAATAGAATTGTTTCATCTTAATTTTGGTGAGATAATTTTGCTACCTAAGGTTAATGAGGCAGAAAGGATTCAACAATATAGACCCATCTGCCTTCTTAACGTTAGTTTCAAAATTTTCACGAAAGTGGCCACCATAAGACTTAACACGGTTGCTGATGTTGTAGTTCGACCATCCCAAACTGCTTTCATGCAAGGTAGGAACATCCTTGATGGGGTTGTAACCTTACATGAAATAGTACATGAACTACACTCTAAAAAATTGAATGGGGGTAATTTTAAAGTTAGATTTCGAAAAAGCATATGACAAGGTTAAATGGTCCTTCCTTCATCAAACACTCAGAATGAAAGGATTTTCAGACGAGTGCCGTGCGTTGATTAATTCTTTTGTGTCTGGAGGCAGTGTTGCCATCAAAGTCAATGACGATGTTGGTAGATACTTTCAGACATTAAAAGGCCTTTGCCATGGCAATCCTTTATCACCAATGCTATTTAATATAGTAGCTGATATGATCGCAATTATGATCAAACGCGCAAAGCGTGATGGGCTAATTGAAGGTGTCATTCCTCATCTTGTGGATGGGGGGTTATCTATTCTTCAATGTGCCGATGACACAATTCTATTTATGGAACATGATTTGGAGAAAGCACAAAACCTGAAGTTAATCCTCTTAGCGTTTGAGCAACTATCCGGACTCAAAATTAATTTCTATAAGAGTGAGTTGTTTTGTTTTGGTGAGGCTCAAAACGAGGTCTCTGCCTATGCTAACTTGTTTGGCTGTGGGCAAGGACAGTTTCCAATGCGGTATTTGGGAATTCCGATTCATTATCGGAGACTCACAATTGCCGAATGGAAACTTGTTGAGGAGAGGCTTCAAAAGCGCCTTTCTAGTTGGAAAGGCAAGTTACTGTCTCTTGGAGGGAGATTAGTACTCATCAATTCGGTATTGTCGAATATGGTGCTACATATAATCTCCTTCTTTCTTTTGCCTAAAGGAGTCCTCCATAAACTGGATTATTACCGGTCTAGATTCTTTTGGCAAGGAGACAGTGAGAAAAAGAAATATCAGTTGGCTAAATGGAGTGTTGTTTGCTGTCCTAAGGACCAAGGAGGGCTTGGTATTCATGACCTATCGGTTAAGAATACGACCCTTCTAGGGAAATGGCTGTTTAAGCTACTTACTGAGGACGGAATTTGGTAGAACATCCTTAAAAAGAAATATATTGGCTCAAGAGCATTATCCCAGGTTCTTTGGAAACCGGGTGATTCGCACTTCTGGGCTAGTCTGATGGCAACAAAGAAGCATTTCTTTGGCTTGGGGACTTTTTCTATTAAGGATGGGTCAGAGATAAGGTTTTGGGAAGATAAGTGGCTAGGTGCCACATCCCTTCGGGAACAGTATCCGACGTTGTATAATATTGTGCGACACAAAGGCGATACAATCGCTAAGGTTTTGGAGACTTCTCCTCTGAATGTGTCGTTCAGAAGGTGTTTGTCTGGTCAAAGGCTTGTATCTTGGAATGCCCTACTGTTACGGTTGGCAAATATCCATTTACAACCAGGACATGATGAATTCCGCTGGAATCTATATGAGAATGGTAAATTTTCAGTAGCATCCATGTACAATGCGCTAATTCAACCTGATTTTCCAATAGATAAGATTAGTAATAATAGACTTTGGAAGTTGAAAATTCCTCTACGTAATAAGGTATTCGGATGGTACCTACGTAAAGGGGTGATTTTAACAGAAGATAATCTTGCAAAACGGAATTGAATTGGAAGTAGATCTTGTGTTTTTTGTCATCAAGATGAAACAATTAAACACTTATTCTTTCAATGTCGTTTCGCTAGATCTATATGGTCAGTCATCCAAGTAGCTTCAACCTTATTTCCGCCATGCAGTATTACCAACATCTTTGAAAACTGGCTTAACGGGATAGATAATAGGTTCAAAAAGCATATTAGGGTGGGAGCGATTGCCTTTATTTGGTCGCTTTGGCTATGTAGAAATGATAAAGTGTTTAATGATAAAAACTCTTCTATTTTACAAGTTATCTACCGGGGTATAAATACTCTTCGTTTATGGTCCTCTCTTTAGAGGGTGGAGGATCGCGACCTCTTTACAGAGGTTTGTGCACGTTTGGAGGCTACGGCGAGAGATACTTTTTCCCAACATGGGTGGCCGCATAGTCTTCGCATTGGCCCCTCAGTTTAGGCGAGATTACAATTGCTCATGATGATATGTAATTTTGCTTTTCTTATTTTTTCTGATTCGGGATTTTGGCTGTGTGCATCTTAGTTATGCAGAGGCCGAGTGTATACTTAAAACTTTTAAGTAATAAAGAGCTCTTTATCGAAAAAAATGTATATGTACATATACTAGTGAATAATATAATACTATATAGTAGTTTCTCCGTTCAAAAGAAGTGTCACAAAATTTTCTAGATTCGGATGTACCAACAAACTAAAACATGTCAAGATACTAGCAAATCTAGACAAATCTATGACAAATATTTTGAAACGGAGGAAGCATTAAAATTTATTTATCTCACTCAAAAATTCATTTTTCCAAAGTAAGTAAGATGAACTTTGGATTTTTTTTATCTAACTATAAAATGATCAAATAAGCTCAGATTCCATAACCAACCTTCCCTAGTTTTCGTGAGACAAGCATCTAATTAAGATTTACTAGCTGTAAGATCTTAAGGAAGTTTTGGCTCACGAAATCATTAGGTTCCTCGCATATAAATAAGTTTAAGAGCAAAGGCAAAATCGTTAATACCTGCCGCAGCTTGTGCCGGAAGGGCACAACCAAGACCTTGAGCTCGTACTGTGCTGCTTGGCATCTGGCTAGAGCGTGTGACGGCTAAGTCCTGACCGTTGAAGCTGCTGGAGCTGTTGTAGCTCCACGCTGTGCTGCTAGCTCCTGAGTTGCGACTCATGGTGAACGACAGGCTCTTGGGCTGCCAATCTCGCTTCTCCAAGATGATCTGCGGTTGGCTAAGGTTTATGTATGGTGCAGTTACGTGTGCAGTGCAGTACCCATACGACTTTTTGCACGCATACGTGATATCACTCTGTTTGGGATCTATTGTTAACATTATTTGGCCTATTACGCGTTTCTGCAACCCTATTATGCGTGTATATAGGGCATACGACGACTATTTCACTCTGTTTGGGATCGATTGTTTACACGCATACGACGACTATTTCGCGCTTGCATGATGCACAGAATGACACCACCGCTGAAGACTTTAGTTTTAGGGCGTCCAATCAACGGGGTTAGCTTTTGAGGACTGCTTCCTGTTTTAAATTATTACATGTTTGGGTACTCAATCACAATACAGTTAAATACTCTCTCCGTTCAATGAATAAGGCTTTTTTTTAAATCAAGTAATTAAAGTTTGACCAAACTTTAAGAAAAAACTATGGGCACCCCCTCTACTAACTATCTGCCCCTTCTTTTTGTGTCGAATGGCAAGGTTTGCGAAGTGTTATCTAGGGCAGCACCTCTGCCGATACACAACAGGCCTCGCCCCGCCGCCACGACCTAGCCCTGCTCGGAGACGAAAAATGCCGTAGCGCCACCATCATTGCGACGTTTGCAGACTTCACCATTGACCCCTCAGGCAGCAGCAATGTGAGGGAGGGAGTGGTGGCTCTAGTGGCAGCGGCTAGGTTTCCCACTATCGCTATAGGAGGGCGACGCGAGGGGGGGGGGGGCTTCGGATCTAAATGCTCTGTTTTTTGGTGCATCAGAATTGGATTCAATTTGATTTTACTTTGGTCTTCATGGGGAGATATGCTCGCGCTGCCCCCTGCTTTGTGCCTTCCATCCCCATGGCCCCTCTTCTATGGCTAGAGTAATGTCATGTCCGGCGGCATTTGGAGTGTGGCTTGGTCGCACGAAGAGTTTCCTATTCTCGTGCAAATGGTTTGGTGCAAGCTTGTGGCAGTCTTCCTCCATGTGACGTATGTTCTTCAGTCGTGGTCGTCTCAAGGTCGTTTAGGGTCGTGTTGTGCCGCTGGTTCATAGACTTAGTGTTAGAGATTGGACGCCCTAAAACTAAAGTCTTCAGCTCGTCAAGAAGCCGGGCGGAAATCAAATCAAATCCATACCATTATTTCTTGCCAAATATATTTTTTAAAATATCCTTCCAGTAAAATATGGATAAATTTCAATTCTACTTCACGAGGGTTAACTCGACAAATGTCCAATATGAAGGACTTAGGATCGGGGGAATAGGGCGTCAGATGAACTCAAAGGTGAAATCAGTCAAACAAGGCGTGTATCGAAAGTAAACGTAAGAATAAACTTGGCCTGCTTTCAATCTGTCCCTCACCGTCCTCTCCTGGCCCCTATATATAAGTGGCCAGGTCTCAAGGATCGGGAGGGGTCCGACATAGATTACAATATCGGCATACGACATGAACTCGTATCTCGACTAGTATTACACTTGGGCCTAGCTTAATGGGCCTCAGGGGTACTCAACTGACGGGCTCTATTATCTATAACCTTGTCAGTAGCCCCCGAGATTCTACTAGAATTGCAGATTCTGGTTGAATCTCAAATCTTCAAATCTTCAACTTGGCCAATCTTTCGACTTCTTATTCTTCCTGTATTCAAACATAAACAACTTTCATTATATTTATTTCGCAAGGGGTTTTGATGAACAAGCCTGACAACTCTGACGGATTAAGAGGTCAGTTAACTGCCGGAACAGATACTTATCACCTACTTCAAATTCAACCCCCTTAGACTTGAATCCGGGAAACTGGTCAAACCCATTCTTTTGCCGCATTTAGGACTTACAAAGAACGAGTCCCAGTGGTTCTCAGTGTACCCAGTGCATCCACCAGGATTTTCTTCGCGTCGTAGACACGGATAGTTACTAGCAGAGCGCATTCGTGTGCGTATACCAGGCCACACAGGACGGATCCCGGGGTCTTACCTTCATGATATGTTTCAATCATGCCATTCGAATTTTGTCACGATGACGCAACTCGAGAATTATATGTCGCAGCCTTGTTTGACTGTTAGAATATACAAGATATTCGAGTTAAAAATAGCTCTCCCGATGGGAGCAATCGATCTTTATTTTGTTGACAATGAAGTCGAAATTTTTTGTCAACAAAATGTAGTCGATTGCACTTGTTATACTTTTCTTTGAAGTAGTCCATTGCGATCGGGCGCACGACAGTGCTCCTGAAATAAGTTACCCCCTAGGCTATGGGCGGATACTTGTAGTCGATCATAGTCTCCAATTTCTTCTTCTCTTGTTGCCGAATTCTTTCTCAAAATTGCTTTTTGTTTTCATCGGGTGCGCGGCCAGCGCTCCCGATGGGAGTAGCCCCCGAGGCTATAGCCGAAAGTTTTCGGGTATAGGCTCAAAAATATAATATTGTCGCCTAGTAACTTGCCTCCTGTGACAGTCTTGGCACATTTGTGCTTTAGATATTCTTCCTGCTCTTTCTGACGATATAAGCCCCCGAGTTTATGACGAGGTGCGGTTTGCTCCTCGATATATTTCTGTACTTTATTCGTCCATACTGTATTTTTCCCTATGTGTCTTTGCCCTTGTTATTCTGCTGCCGTCTTATCTTCTGCTCGGGGCTAAATATAAAAGCCCATGGATGTACTTGGACCTTTAATTTGCAAAGGCCCATCAAGGTTTGCTTATAAATAAAGCATGTTGTCTTAGGGAAAAACCCTAATTCTTTCATTACTATCTTCCTCCGCCGCATCATCTTCCTCTTCCTCATCTCATCTGGGGGTTTTCCTCCTAGCACTTGTTTCCATGGCCGATGCAGGTGGATCGCATCTGAACATTGGTGCACCGATGGAAAAGCGTGGTCGCGGCCGCCCTCACGGCAGTAAGAACAAGTCCAAGGACCCTGCTGTGGTAGCCTCGTCGTCCGCTCCTGTTAATCGGCACCCTAGCCGCCCTGTGGGAAGCAGGAACAAGACCAAGGTTTCTACTGCTGCTTTAGGTCCGAGTGCTCCGCCACATAATGCTTCTCCTCCTCCTTCGCCTAGGATATACTCCTGCTTCTGCATCGCCGGCGCTCAATGCCGCGAGATTCAGCGGGTGCCGCTGAAGTTTACCAAGTTCATGGATGGGCGAGAACTGCGGGAAGCAGTTCTTCACGAACACTCTGGGGGAGGAACTCCCTATGAAGTGGAGGTCTGGCACGATGGAGACGGCGAGATGTACTTCAAGGGTGGCTGGCCTTAATTTGCAGAAGACCATGACCTCCATCAAGGTTTCTTCATGATCATTGACTACCACGTCGGTACATCGAACTTTGATGTGAAGATCTATGACGGTACTCAGTGCTAGAAGGAGTACGAAGCTGAAGTGCACTTTCAGTAGATACTCCTTTTATGTAATCTCTTGTTCTGGTTATTGATGCGGCACGATGTGTTGACGTAAATCACCGTCCAGTTGGGAACCCCAAGAGGAAGGTATGATGAGTACAGCAGCAAGCTTTTCCCTCGGTAACAAACCAAGGTTTGTCAGTCTAGGAAAAAGCCAAACTCCAGAAGGTGATGCTTGCTAGCTTCGCGACAGCTCCGGACAATTTATAAGGTGCCTCGTCCAGTGCTTTGCTTTGCCAGCTGCAACGCGGAACCTGCACACACACAACCAAATACTTTGCTCCCAACTTACGATGAGGTTGTCAATCTCACCGGTTTGCTGTAAACAAAGGAATGAGCGTATCGAGTGGAAAACAATAGTAGTATGCGAGTAAAGTAAACAGTGCGAGTAAAGTAAACAGGTGATAGCAATATAAAGGAAATAGGACCGGGGTCCACAGTTCACTAGTGGTGTCTCTCCATAAGATAAATAACGACATGATGGGTAAACAAATTACAGTTGGGCAATTGATAGAATAAAGATAACGTGCATATGTCGAGAGGATCACTATGAGATTTACTCTGGGCATTACAACAAAATACATAGACCGCCATCCAACTGCATCTATGACTAATAATCCACTCGCGGGGAATTTTTACTCTGGGCATTACAACAAAATACATAGACCGCCATCCAACTGCATCTATGACTAATAATCCACTCGCGGGGAATCAATCTGAGAACCCCTCGAGTATTAAGTTGCGAACAACAGATAACTGCATTAAGCAAAGTGTGTAATGTAAACAAAGCATATGTCCTTGGACATAAGAATGTTATTTTCTCCCTAGTGGCAACAACACATCTACAACCTTAGAGGTTTCTGTCACTCCCCCAGATTAAATAGAGGCATGAACCCAACTATCGAGCATAAATACCCCCTCTTGGAGTCACTAGTATCTACTCAGCCAAGATAGCTACTAACAACGGAGAGCATGCAAGATCATAAACAACATAGAGATAACATAAGATAATATTCAGCACATCAACTCAATCATAACACAAATATTCATCGGATCCCAACAAACACAACATGTAGAATTACATAACGCTGATCTCGATCATGTAAGGCAGCTCACGAGATCTAAACATGAAACACATGGTGGAGAAGACAACCATCTAGCTACTGCTATGGACCCATAGTCCAACGCAGACTACTCACTCATCACGCCGGAGGCAAGCATGGCGATGAAGAAGACCTTGATTGCTATAGATGGCGCGGTGATGATGGAATGAATGACCGGCCAGTTGGGAAACCCCAAGAGGAAGGTATGATGAATATAGCAGCTAGTTTTTCCCCCAGTAAGAAACCAAGGTTTAATCGTCCAGTAGGAAAAAGCCAATACTCCTGAAGGTGATGCTTGCTAGCCTAGTGACACTCCAATAAGGGCGCCGTTAACAATAACGTGTTAGCGCGTCTTCAACTAGTAGCAACGTGGAACCTGCACACAACACAACCAAATACTTTATTCCCAACTTACGATGAGGTTGTCAATCTCACCGGTTTGCTTGAAACAAAGGGTATAAGCGTATCGAGTGGAAAGTGATAGTAATATGTGAGTAAAGTAAACAGTGCGAGTAAAGTAAATAGGGGATAGCAATATAATGGAAATAGGATCGGGGTCCACAGTTCACTAGTGGTGTCTCTCCATCAGATAAAATAACACAAGCTGGGTAAACATATTACAGTTGGGCAATTGATAGAATAAAGACAACGTGCATATGTCGAGAGGATCACTATGAGATTTACTCTGGGCATTACAACAAGATACATAGACTGTCATCCAACTGCGTCTATGACTAATAATTCACTTGTGGCGAATCAATCCGAGAACTCCACAAGTATTAAGTTGCGAACAACAGATAACTGCATTAAGCAAAGTGTGTAATGTAAACAAAGCATATGCCCTTGAGCATATGAATGTTGTTTTCTCCCTAATGGCAATAGCACATCTACAACCTTAGAGGTTTCTGTCACTCCCCCAGATTAAATAGAGGCATGAACCCACTATCGAGCATAAATACCCCCTCTTGGAGTCACTAGCAACTACTGAGCCAAGATAGCTACTAACAACGGAGAGCATGCAAGATCATAAATAACATAGTGATAACATAAGATAATATTCAGCACATCAACTCAATCATAACACCAATATTCATCGGATCCCAACAAACACAACATGTAGAATTACATAACGGTGATCTCGATCATGTAAAGCAGCTCACGAGATCTAAACATGAAGCACATGGTGGAGAAGACAACCAACTAGATACTGCTATGGACCCATAGTCCAAGGTAGACTACTCACTCATCGCGCCGGAGGCAAGCATGGCGATGAAGAAGACCTTCGGTGGCGATTCCCCTCTCTGACAGGGTGCCGGGAAGAGCTTCTGGACCCTCCCGATCTCGGGTCGATGGCGGCGGCGGATCGCGATGTATTCTGGAAAAGTGATCGGGTTGTTAGGTTTTTCCCGTCGCGGGGTCTTTATAGGCGAAGGGGCAGCGTCAGAAGTGGACCAGGTGGGGCTCACCACAGGGCGGCGCGGCCAGGCCCTGGGCCGCGCCCCTGGTGGTGAGGCCGCCTCCTGGCTCCTTTCCATCTCCTCTTCGGTTCTCTGGAAGCTTCGGTAAATTTTTGGATGTTCGGCTTTTGTTTCGTCCAATTCTGAGAATATTTCCTGTGTAACTTTTCTGAAACACAAAAACAGCAAAAAACAGGGAATTGGCACTGTGGCATCTCGTTAATAGGTTAGTTCCGGAAAATGCATAAAAAAGCCACGAAGTGTAACGAAACACTAAGCAAATGGTGTAAAAACAAGCATGGAGCATCAAAAATTATAGATACGTTTGAGACGTATCAGCATCCCCAAGCTTAACTCCTACTCGTCCTCGAGTAGGTAAGTGATAACAAAAGAAATAATTTTTGAGGTGACATGCACCTACACAATCTTGATCAACTATGTAAGCGTTGTGCGCTGGGATCAAAAGAACTTAAAACATGGGCATGAAAGATATAATCTTGATAGAAGAAACTTAGCAACCATGTTATAACATGAAAAAGAAAACAAACAAAAGATCATGAAAATGAAACAATGAAAGTCAAACGTGTGTTCAAATTATAAGGAAAAACATACAAATGGTTTTCAGCTTGTTCTTCATGAGAGAGCAAAACATAAATGCATAGGACACCTTCAAGTTTAAGAGGGCGACTAGATACAAGTAATTTAAGAACAAGTGAAACCAACATCATGAACCAATCAATGAAAACTTTGGGACAATGCACATTATACTCAGAATGACAACTATGCTCTCTTAGACGGTGCATAAAGATAGAAGGTGGTGACTCAACAAAAAAGTAAAAAAAAAGCCCTTCGCAGAGGGAAGCAGTGATTGCAAGTTTTATAAACCTTAAAAAATTATGGTACTTACCGGCTTTGAGCTCTCATTGCCCCCATCATAGGCATCTTGAATGGTTAAAGTTAATGCGAATACACTTATGCTGCATATGCTTGACAAATCATAAGTTGAAAACCTCGTGTCCCATAAAATACGAATATCCAAACCTCATGTTACTCGACTTAGAGTCCCAAGCAAGCTCTTGTCATTGTAAATATATGTGTATCATCGAGAACCACCAACGGGGTACCTCCGTGCCCGATGACATGGAACAAGCCCACATCAAAATGACAGCACAAACAGACAATGATCACCTCGACATCTCTTTTATTTACCATTGGTATAGCTTTTTATTGTGAGATGCGTCGTCGAATGTTCACTATGGGCATGCTGTAAATTTCCACCATGAATGATGCATGGCTTAGATTAGCGGCCCAGGCGTTTCCCTAACACATATAAAAACTCCATGATCCCGCAAGATTCCTAACTTATTTCACATCGCGAGTATCCATAAACAAAATATCACGATATCAACTCAAATGAAAGATAGTGCAATGTTGAAAGCTTGCCCCATGACGGCATGGCTGGGCTAATTTCCAACTTACAACTTGCAAGCATAACAACTCAACATAAGAGAGCCACAATGTCAAAATTTTAAAGCGAGAAAAGTAAAGTGTGCCTTCAGGTTCGTGAGAGCTTTACTGACCAATTTTCGCATAACACCAAAAGAATTTAATTTGAAGGATAGATAAAAGCAAGTCAAATGTACTTTGGAAGAGCAAATTGCTAATATGTATGTATGGTGGACACATTGGAACAACTTGGTTTTTAGGAGTTGGATGCACGAGTAAAGCTCATACTCAGTACAAAATGAGGGCTAGCAAAAGACTGGGAGCGACCAACTAAGAAAGCAATAACGTCCATAATCATGCATAGTGACAAAGCGACATTAAAAGAAGCATAAGATGGCATCAAAATTCAAAAACTAAATGATCATAGAGGCAATGGCGACTTTGTATGAGTCAAACATGTGTGAGCATGTAACGGCCCGGAAAAATCCCCTTTTTAGAAATTGTTTGTTCTTTTATTTTTGCGCGTCATTGTGACGTATCATCATGCATTTTAACCTTGCATGTTTTGTCAAATCTGAAATTGTTTGGGATAAAATCTAATTTTAGTTTGCTTGTATTGTTCTTATAAGAAACCCTCCCCGCCTCTTCTTATTTTAAATTAAAACTTAAACAAATTTGTTTGCAAACTTTTCAAATTGTGTTGAATCAAAATCAAGTTTTCAAAATATCTGCAACCTCTTTTGAATCCTTTCTAAACTTCTTTGCCTCCCCTCCTTATCCCCAAAAGAATTCAACAAGATAAAGAAAAGAAGAGAAGCAGTCAAAAAAAAGGGTGGTGAAGCTAAGAAGCCCAGCCAACCCCTGCAAGCCTCCACGTCCATCTTATTTCGGCCTGCTAGCAGCCCAACTTCCCCTGTCTCCGTCTACCTCTGTACGGCAGCGCATCGGAGGCAGCCACCTCGACAGTGAACGATGGGACGGCTCTCCCATCGCTTCCTCCTCCTATAAAACCAACCACTGCTGCCTCTCTGCAACCCTAGCCCCTACCTATTACCCTGCAGCGCCGCCGACCTTCTTCCTCCATAGAAACGTCAGCCTCCATCTTCCTCCGCAGAAACGTCGGCCTCCATCTTCCCGCGCGCTGTCCGGCTCCACGTCGACCTCACCTCTCGTCCAGGGAGTCACCAGCGCGTCTCCTCTCTCCGGCGTGACGCCCACCGTCTTCCACCGCGGCCTCTTCATCGTATTTGCAAGCCGCGTGCACCGCCGCCGCGCGCCATCAAGTCCCCGAGGACGTCTTTGACCATCACTGCTTCAACCGCACCCACGTTCCCTACCGCCAAGCCCCGGCCTTTCTTCCTCGACAACAGCCGGGGCCGCCCAGAACATCGCCTCCAAGGTCTCCAGTTACTGCGCACGCCTACGTCGCCGTCAGACGCTTCAAGTCCGTCGCCAAGCACTCCGGCTGCTTGATCTCAACCCCGACGGCCCACTGCTCCTGATGTTCCTCATTGCCTTACGAGCACGGAGGAGCCTTCTAGGTGGTGCCCTGTTACTCCCCGACCTCTTCACTTTCTTCCCCGTGCTCTGAGTTGTGCCCTCGTTGTCCCTCCCGCAGGCCCGCTTCCGTCCTCGACCCGGCATCTCACTTCATCCGCGCGAGCGCAGCTCACACGATTGCCTCCCTCTAATCACTGCGCGCCCTCCGTGCGCCTCTCTGAAACAAGAATCGTTGCAGCTCTACATCTGCGCCTGCGTCCTGTCTTCGTTAGCAAGCAGCAGAACGATCTCCGTTCGCGTTCAGTTCGTCAGGTCAAGAAGCTTCTTTTATTTGCATCTTAAACTTCAGTTTCTGTGTATGTTCAAATCTGTTTGAGTACCACCGTAGCCTGAGCCCTTTATCTCGTTTTAGCAGACCCGAGTTCGAAATCCGCCCCGCCGGCGACAACCTTTTTGGGACTTCCTCAGCGCCCCGTCTGAAGCTCCGTTGTCATCCATGACAGGTGGGCCGTCCTTGGCAGCCAGCCAGGCGCCACCTCACAGCTCCGTCCCAGTCAGCGCGCTGCGTCAGCACCACGGCCCCATCGGTCAACCACCCGGGCTAGTTGCACCTCGGTGAGAAAATACCCAGACTGTTTTCCATTTTCTGAAATTACTGAAAATGTGTGTATCTTGTTTAATTCATATCTTTTAATCTATAACTCAAAATAAAAAGTGTTTTATATGTTTTTGAATCAGAAAAATGTGAAGAATCTGAATATGACATTCATATCTCTGTTTGCATCTCGCATCATGTCGCGACATGATAGTTTGCATATCACCTAATAATTAACATATGAGGTAATTGGGAAATACTAATATGGTTTCCCCACTTCATTTAATTTTGTGTAGTTTCACACATTCCTTGTCTTTGCCATGCTAATCAACATTTAAAATACCGTGTAGTAAAACAACTTGAATCACATATGTGTGCGTCAGGATTTCGATTCCGCTTAATTAGGATAAGTTGCATTGCATCATAATTGCCATGTCATGCATACATACTTCACATGATCATGCTGATTCTTTTTCCGTAGTAGTAAGTGTTACATCCGTTGCTTGTTGTAGCATTTCGCTTCTTCCCGGATAGGATGCTTCGTGGTGTTGTGAGCAAAGACAAGTTCTACGGGTATTTCTCGATAATCTTGCCAGGCAAGCTCTCCCGCCCATTACCTACCTATAGGGGTACTTATTACCTATTTGTGTTTGTGGTTTATGCTTTATGATAGCCTTGTGTTCCGATGCTTTGTTCGAGTCACGTATCCTATCCACCTGTTTCCCCAAAGCAAAACTATATTTCTGCCACCTCCTGCCTATTACCTTTAGCTTGTTGTTTGAGCTGGCCTTGCGAGTCGTAGGCATGCTTAGGTTGTTTCAAGTTGTTTCATCTTATCGGGTTGTTGGGAAGTTTATCACATGCTCTACTTGATATATAAGTTGGATATGAATTGGAGATAAGTTGGATATTAGATATTGGAAATAAACATGATTTATTTATGTTACAACTACACTTGATTAAGCAGAGGCATCGGTGAGTCATTTTGCCTGTTTTCCAACGGCTCACTTGTGTCCCCTAGGACCCCGAGTTCGCATGAACTGTTGTAAACTGAGCGCACTAACCACTCGTGGAGATGCCGTGGGATCTCCCTTGACTTACTACTTTTTCTCGAGTTAGTTTACCGGGGGCCACAACACCGTTTTTTTTACATTTGGATTTGGATTTGGGTGGAGTCACCTTTGATGCTGGCAGAGTCTCTAAGCCCCCCTCCGATGGGTGTAGTTGCGTCGCCTCCGATGGTTGACGGGTTTATTTTCTTGCGGCACGCTTTGTGAAGCTGGCGGATCCCTCCGACGGGCTCTCTTCCAGTCTTCTCCGTCCTCGCAAACTTCTGAGTCCGTCTTCGGAGCTCGGCCAACTTCGTTACGGGTAGCTTAGTAGGGTGGCCCCCCTAAACTCTCTCATAGAACTAGCAACAGTCTTGTCGTGATATCCTGCCCTTGTCTAGGTTGGATTGATCGAGCGTGTATGGGTACATTGGTGCACCCCTACAGGGTAAATCTTTTCGAAAAGCCGTGTCCGCGGTTATGGACGACTTGGAGCCGTTCTACTCGATCATAGAACAACTTGCACCTAATTGATGATAAAAAGTGGCATAGTAAATAGTTCTACTACAATATTAAATTGGTATAAAATTGTCAACCGTGTGAGTGCCTTTGATATTGCTTCTTCGTATGGTTGCGATGAGGTGATTCATCGGCTGGGTTATGTTTGCTGTAGTATTCTAGTTGGTTCCTTTATGCGCTCTCTTATCTTATTCTGATTAGACGGAAGTTGTAGAGTGTCTCTATAGGTTCTTTAGTGCTTGCTCGCTGCCGCTTAACCCCACCATACAGCTGACGTCCTTTTGAGTCTCTCGAGCTTGTCTGCGTACCTCACGTACAAAGACAACTTGTTGACTACGCTTTATATGTCTTGAAGTCTTGCTAAGTACTTTATAGTTATTGCTGCTCGTCTCGGATTTCTTGCCGGAGCAGGTTTGAAGAAAGGTACATGGAAGCGACGACGTTAGCAAGGTTACCCTTCCGGCTTGGCCTGGGCAGGGTTATGGACGCCATCGTTTATCTTCAGGTCTCTTAGGCCCATTTGTATTCTCGTCCGTACTCGGATACTATTTTGCTTTATTTATGATTTGGATCTTTGTATGTATATTTGGATTCTTGACTCGTGGAGTCTTCGTGGTTATTATACATTCTTTGTGGGTTCCATCATGAACTTGTGTATCGTTACTATCTTGATTCCACCCGCATAATGTGTATGTTGAGACATGCATATTTTGCTTGGTGGTGCGTTTCCAAAGCGACATCGTGCGAATTGTGGCGTGAATGCTATAATTCGCAAGGTGCCGATTTTGGGGCGTCACAAGTGGTATCAGAGCCCAGGTTTTGTCGATACCCGCGGGTCCGCTCTGCCTGTAGGATAACCTTTCCAATGGTCGTTGTTGAGTCTAGTGTCAAAACTATTTTATTAAAAACTCGTTGGATAGTTCTGAGTAGCTCTGCATTTTACTCCTTACCTTTGTGCTTCTCTCCTCTTACCTTTGCGGGTTTTGAGTCCTCTCTCTTACCTACCTCTTTGAGTTTAGTTTTCCGCATGGGTGGACGATCTCTTGCCTTTATCCTAATAGGTCCGTTCTTCGGGTGATCATCGTCGTCAACATGTGCAAAAGTCCTTTGTTGGTGGTGTCGAGAAGGAAACTCTTGTTGGTGGTGTCGACAAGTTCAACACGGTGCATGAGGATCCGATAGTCTAACCAACTCTTTCCCCCTACACGAGCGTGGATCTCGGGGCGAGATCCCTTGTTGGTGGTGTCGATTGTAACGGCCCAGAAAAATCCCCTTTTTAGAAATTGTTTGTTCTTTTATTTTTGCGCGTCATTGTGACGTATCATCATGCATTTTAACCTTGCTTGTTTTGTCAAATCTGAAATTGTTTGGGATAAAATCTAATTTTAGTTTGCTTGTATGGTTCTTATAAGAAACCCTCCCCGCCTCTTCTTATTTTAAATTAAAACTTAAACAAATTTGTTTGCAAACTTTTCAAATTGTGTTGAATCAAAATCAAGTTTTCAAAATATCTGCAACGTCTTTTGAATCCTTTCTAAACTTCTTTGCCTCCCCTCCTTATCCCCAAAAGAATTCAGCAAGATAAAGAAAAGAAGAGAAGCAGTCCGAAAAAAAGGGTGGTGAAGCTAAGAAGCCCAGCCAACCCCTGCAAGCCTCCACGTCCATCTTATTTCGGCCTGCTAGCAGCCCAACTTCCACTATCTCCGTCTACCTCTGTACGGCAGTGCATCGGAGGCAGCCACCTCGACAGTGAATGATGGGACGGCTCTCCCATCGCTTCCTCCTCCTATAAAACCAACCACTGCTGCCTCTCTGCAACCCTAGCCCCTACCTATTCCCCTGCAGCGCCGCCGACCTTCTTCCTCCGCAGAAATGTCGGTCTCCATCTTCCTCCGCAGAAACGTCGGCCTCCATCTTCCCGCGCGCTGTCCGGCTCCACGTCGACCTCGCCTCTCATCCAGGGAGTCACCAGCGCGTCTCCTCTCTCCGGCGTGACTCCCACCGTCTTCCACCGCGGTCTCTTCATCGTATTTGCAAGCCGCGTGCACCGCCGCCGCGCGCCATCAATTCCCCGAGGACGTCCCCGACCATCACTGCTTCAACCGCACCCGCGTTCCCTACCGCCAAGCCCCGGCCATTCTTCCTCGACAACAGCCGGGGCCGCCCAGAACATCGCCTCCAAGGTCTCCAGTTACTGCGCACGCCTACGTCGCCGTCAGACGCTTCAAGTCCGTCGCCAAGCACTCCGGCTGCTTGATCTCAACCCCGACGGCCCACTGCTCCTGACGTTCCTCATCGCCTTACGAGCACGGAGGAGCCTTCTAGGTGGTGCCCTGTTACTCCCTGACCTCTTCACTTTCTTCCCCGTGCTCTGAGTTGTGCCCTCGTTGTCCCTCCCGCAGGCCCGCTTCCGTCCTCGACCCGGCATCTTACTTCATCCGCGCGAGCGCAGCTCACACGATTGCCTCCCTCTAATCACTGCGCGCCCTCCGTGCGCCTCTCGGAAACAAGAATCGTTGCAGCTCTACATCTGCGCCTGCGTCCTGTCTTCGTTAGCAAGCAGCAGAACGATCTCCGTTCGCGTTCAGTTCATCAGGTCAAGAAGCTTCTTTTATTTGCATCTTAAACTTCAGTTTCTGTGTATGTTCAAATCTATTTGAGTACCACCGTAGCCTGAGCCCTTTATCTCGTTTTAGCAGACCCAAGTTCGAAATCCGCCGGCGACAACCTTTTTGGGACTTCCTCAGCGCCCCGTCTGAAGCTCCGTTGTCATCCATGTCCGTTCTCTGTATCTGCACCAAAAGTTGCAAACTTCAGACAGCCAATAAAAGACGTGCTTTCCAATCCTTATCACAATCGGATTCATAGCCCAGCTGGTCCGTTCCTTTCCCTGAATCTAAGTGATCCTTGGTTCAAATCCTGGCTACCACCCCTTTTTGATCTATTTCTTGATCTGACAGGTGGGCCGTCCCTGGCAGCCAGCCAGGCGCCACCTCACAGCTCCGTCCCAGTTAGCGCGCCGCGTCAGCACCACGGCCCCATCGGTCAGCCACCCGGGCTAGTCGCACCTCGGTGAGAAAAGACCCAGACTGTTTTCCGTTTTCTGAAATTACTGAAAATGTGTGTATCTTGTTTAATTCATATCTTTTAATCTATAACTTGAAATAAAAAGTGTTTTATATGTTTTTGAATCAGAAAAATGTGAAGAATCTGAATATGACATTCATATCTCTGTTTGCATCTCGCATCATGTCGCGACATGATAGTTTGCATATCACCTAATAATTAACATATGAGGTAATTGGGAAATACTAATATGGTTTCCCCACTTCATTTAATTTTGTGTAGTTTCACACATTCCTTGTCTTTGCCATGCTAATCAACATTTAAAATACCGTGTAGTAAAACAACTTGAATCACATATGTGTGCGTCAGGATTTTGATTCCGCTTAATTTGGATAAGTTGCATTGCATCATAATTGCCATGTCATGCATACATACTTCACATGATCATGCTGATTCTTTTTCCGTAGTAGTAAGTGTTACATCCGTTGCTTGTTGTAGTGTTTCGCTTCTTCCCGGATAGGATGCTTCGTGGTGTTGTGAGCAACGACAAGTTCTACGGGTGTTTCTCGATAATCTTGCCAGGCAAGCTCTCCCGCCCCTTACCTACCTATAGGGGTACTTATTACCTATTTGTGTTTATGGTTTATGCTTTATGCTAGCCTTGTGTTCCGATGCTTTGTTCAAGTCACGTATCCTATCCACCTGTTTCCCCAAAGCAAAACTATATTTCTGCCACCTCCCGCCTATTACCTTTTGCTTGTTGTTTGAGTTGGCCTTGCGAGTCGTAGGCATGCTTAGGTTGTTTCAAGTTGTTTTATCTTATCGGGTTGTTGGGAAGTTTATCACATGCTCTACTTGATATATAAGTTGGATATGAATTGGAGATAAGTTGGATATTAGATATTGGAAATAAACATGATTTATTTATGTTACAACTACACTTGATTAAGCAGAGGCATCAGTGAGTCATTTTGCCGGTTTTCCAACGGCTCACTTGTGTCCCCTAGGACCCCGAGTTCGCATGAACTGTTCTAAGCTGAGCGCACTAACCACTCGTGGAGATGCCGTGGGATCTCCCTTGATTTACTACTTTTTCTCGAGTTAGTTTACCGGGGGCCACAACACCGTTTTTTTTTACATTTGGATTTGGATTTGGGTGGAGTCACCTTTGATGGTGGCGGAGTCTCTAAGCCCCCCTCCGATGGGTGTGGTTGCGTCGCCTCCGATGGTTGACGGGTTTATTTGCTTGCGGCACGCTTTCTGAAGCTGGCGGATCCCTCCGACGGGCTTTCTTCCAGTCTTCTCTGTCCTCGCAGACTTCTGAGTCCGTCTTCGGAGCTCGGCCGACTTCATTACGGGTAGCTTAGTAGGGTGGCCCCCCTAAACTCTCTCGTAGAACTAGCAACAGTCTTGTCGTGATATCCTGCCCTTGTCTAGGTTGGATTGATCGAGCGTGTATGGGTACATTGGTGCACCCCTGCAGGGTAAATCTTTTCGAAAAGCCGTGTCCGCGGTTATGGACGACTTGGAGCCGTTCTACTCGATCATAGAACAACTTACACCTAATTGATGATAAAAAGTGGCATAGTAAATAGTTCTACTACAATATTAAATTGGTATAAAATTGTCAACCGTGAGTGCCTTTGATATTGCTTCTTCGTATGGTCACGATGAGGTGATTCATCGGCTGGGTTATGTTTGCTGTAGTATTCTAGTTGGTTCCTTTATGTGCTCTCTTATCTTATCTGATTAGACGAAAGTTGTAGAGTGTCTATATAGGTTCTTTAGTGCTTGCTCGCTGCCGCTTAACCCCACCATACAGCTGACGTCCTTTTGAGTCTCTCGAGCTTGTCTGCGTACCTCACGTACAAAGGCAACTTATTGACTACGCTTTATACATCTTGAAGTCTTGCTAAGTACTTTGTACTTATTGCTGCTTGTCTCGGATTTCTCGCCGGAGCAGGTTTGAAGAAAGGTACATGGAAGCGACGACGTTAGCAAGGTTACCCTTCCGGCTTGGCCTAGGCAGGGTTATGGACGCCATCGTTTATCTTCAGGCCTCTTAGGCCCATTTGTATTCTCGTCCGTACTCGGATACAATTTTGCTTTATGTATGATTTGAATCTTTGTATGTATATTTGGATTCTTGACTCGTGGAGTCTTCATGGTTATTATACATTCTTTGTGGGTTCCATCGTGAACTTGTGTATCGTTACTATCTTGATTCCACCCGCATAATGTGTATGTTGAGACATGCATATTTTGCTTGGTGGTGCGTTTCCAAAGCGACATCGTGCGAATTGTGGCGTGAATGCTATAATTTGCAAGGTGCCGATTTTGGGGCGTCACAAAGCATGCGCCAAGTCAACCCAAATAAAGCATCAAAGGAGAAAACCAAAATAATGCTTCCAAATAATTAAAACAACGCATGATTTTTTTCAAAGGCTCATTAAGCAATCTCAGTCATTTGAGACAAGTCATGCTACAACAAAACCACTAAGCATACTATCAAAAAGACATCAAGCACGACATGCAAAAGCCTAGGCCGCAGTCTACACAAGCTCCTTTTTGTACCACTTTTTTGCATAAAGCTTTTTCTCTTTTCCAACACCATTCGAACTTTTTATAAACAACTCTTTTGAGGAAAACCAACATGGACCAGAGGTCAAAATACACCTTGATGCAAATATATAACAAGATCTGAACACAAATCAAGGCGAAAAACGAAAACTAAACGCAGTTCTAGAAAAATAGAACACTCGTTGAAACGATAAGAGTGAAAAATGGAGTGTTCTTGGCAAATGAAAAACAAGGCAACTTCTGCAAAAGGAATTTGTTGGGGTCCAACCATTTATTGCAGCAAACAAAACTAAACAAAACTGAAAACTAAAAACAACTGACGCTCCAAGAAAAATGCATAATGCATGAAGCAATAAAAATATAGTGTGTTAAAAGGTGACCTGATTTTTGCCGATGAAGAAGGGGTGCCTCGGGGGCATCCCCAAGCTTTGATGCTTGTACCTCTTGGATATTTATTGGGGTGCGTGGGCATCCCCAAGCTTGAGCTTTTGTCCATTCTTTAACTCATCTCATCATTCTCCAATCCCTACACTTGAAAACTTCCTTCATACAAAACTAAACACAAATCTATCAACAACATTAGTGTAAGCATAGCATTGAATCAACCAGTTTTGCTTCAGGTTTCAACTCAACACCACCACATATAAAGCATATACTACTGTAGCAACTTCCCCAAAAGTTCCGTGATCAAAAGAACTCAAAAAGAAAGCGATAAAGCGGCAAACACAAATATTGACAGAAATCTGTCAAAACAGAACAGCTGACAAAGGTCGAATTTTTAGAGGGTTTTCTGTTGCTCAAATCAAATAGTGTTCAAATTATATAACCTGGGGCATATGCACAAGAAATTGCAGGTCCTATACAGAGAATTTTCACAAATTTTTACGGTGCAGCACCGAAAACTATTTCAGGACAGCAACATCCCCAAATCTTATCTCACTCAAATTAGAGGCTTCTCTTGGCACAAAAACGAAATAAAAAGGATAAGGAGAGGTTATTACAGTAGTAATAACTTCCAAGACTCAAATAAAAGAAAAAGAACTGAAAGTAAAAACATTGGGTTATCTCCCAAGAGTGCTTTTCTTTAACGCCTTTGAGCTAGGCGCAGAAAGTGTGAATCAAGTAATATCAAGTGAATCATTAAGATCAACTACAGAAGTCTTTTCAATAAGGCATTGTATTTCATCCACACAAGTTTTTGAAGACCCTTTGTGATCACGCTTTGGATCACTCAAATCACTAAAAAGATTCTTGGGACAAATCCAATCAAAATTATTTTCAAAAGCTTCATACAATCCCAAGAGTTTGCTAGGTATAGGTATTTCGGTTCCCTCATTGTTTGTACTAACAACCTTTATATGTGAACCAAGCTTATTAAAACGCTTAAGAACTTTCCTAGCTTCAATGGCCACATCTCTAAATTCTATCCGCAAAGTTTCAAGGATAAAAGCTTTCTTTTCAGGATCCTCAATATCATGAAGCTTAAGAAACATGTGTTGCATAAAAGGATTAAGGCTAGCAAACCTAGCTTCTAACATGTGAATTAAATAAGCAGAAGCAACTTCATAACTAGGAGCAAGCTCAGGCAAAGACTTTTCCTCAACATCTTTATGCATACAAATATGATTAAAGAACTCCTCAATGTTACTTTTCCCAATAATAGAACCACTATCTACTAAGAGGTCCTCCAAAACGTACTTAGGGAACAACATAATGAACTAAAAGTAATAAAGTAACAACTACAAAGGAAACTAAATTTTTTGTGTTTTTTATAAAATGATGCAAGTAAAAATAAAGTAAAAGCAAAACTAAAACAAAGTAAAGGATGTGCATGTGAAACTCCCCTTGCAGAAATCTTCTTTTTCCCCGGCAACGGCGCCATAAAAAGTCTTGATTGCTATAGATGGCGCGGTGATGATGGAATGAATGACCGGCCAGTTGGGAAACCCCAAGAGGAAGGTATGATGAATATAGCAGCAAGTTTTTCCCTCAGTAAGAAACCAAGGTTTAATCGTCCAGTAGGAAAAAGCCAATACTACTGAAGGTGATGCTTGCTAGCCTAGTGATACTCTAACAAGGGCGCCGTTAACGATAATGTGTTAGCGCATCTTCAACTAGTAGCAACGTGGAATCTGCACACAACATAACCAAATACTTTGTTCCCAACTTACGATGAGGTTGTCAATCTCACCGATTTGCTTGAAACAAAGGGTATAAGCGTATCGAGTGGAAAGTGATAGTAATATGCGAGTAAAGTAAACAGTGCGAGTAAAGTAAACATGTGATAGCAATATAATGGAAATAGGACCGGGGTCCACAGTTCACTAGTGGTGTCTCTCCATAAGATAAAATAACACATGCTGGGTAAACAAATTACAGTTGGGCAATTCATAGAATAAAGACAACGTGCATATGTTGAGAGGATCACTATGAGATTTACTCTGGGCATTACAACAAGATACATAGACCGTCATCCAACTGCATCTATGACTAATAATCCACTTGTGGCGAATCAATCCAAGAACTCCACAAGTATTAAGTTGCGAACAACAGATAACTGCTTTAAGCAAAGTGTGTAATGTAAACAAAGCATATGCCCTTGAGCATATGAATGTTGTTTTCTCCCTAATGGCCACAGCACATCTACGGCCTTAGAGGTTTCTGTCACTCCCCCAGATTAAATAGAGGCATGAACCCACTATCGAGCATAAATACCCCCTCTTGGAGTCACTAGCAACTACTCGGCCAAGATAGCTACTAACAACGGAGAGCATGCAAGATCATAAACAACATAGTGATAACATAAGATAATATTTAGCACATCAACTCAATCATAACACCAATATTCATCGGATCCCAAGAAACACAACATGTAGAATTACATAACGGTGATCTCGATCATGTAAAGCAGCTCACGAGATCTAAACATGAAGCACATGGTGGAGAAGACAACCAACTAGCTACTGCTATGGACCCATAGTCCAAGGTAGACTACTCACTCATCGCGCCGGAGGCAAGCATGGCGATGAAGAAGACCTCCGGTGGTGATTCCCCTCTCCGGCAAGGTGCCGAGAAGAGCTTCTGGACCCTCCCGATCTTAGGTCAATGGCGGCGGCGGATCGCGATGTATTCTGGAAAAGTGATCAGGTTGTTAGGTTTTCCCGTCGGGGGGTCTTTATAGGCGAAGGGGCAGCATCAGAAGTGGACCAGGTGGGCTCACCACAGGGCAGTGCGGCCAGGCCCTGGGCCGTGCCCCTGGTGGTGAGGCCGCCTCCTGGCTCCTTTCCGTCTCCTCTTTGGTTCTCTGGAAGCTTCGGTAAATTTCTGGATGTTCGGCTTTTGTTTCGTCCAATTCTGAGAATATTTCCTATGTAACTTTTCTGAAACACAAAAACAGCAGAAAAATAGGGAACTGGCACTGTGGCATCTCGTTAATAGATTAGTTCCGGAAAATGCATAAAAATGCCACGAAGTGTAACGAAACACTAAGCAAATGGTGTAAAAACAAGCATGGAGCATCAAAAATTATAGATACTTTTGAGACGTATCAGCATCCCCAAGCTTAACTCATGCTCGTTCTCGAGTAGGTAAGTGATAACAAAAGAAAATAATTTTTGAGGTGACATGCACCTACACAATCTTGACCATATATGAAAGCGTTGTGCGCTGGGATCAAAAGAACTTAAAACATGGGCATGAAAGATATAATCTTGATAGAAGAAACTTAGCAACCATGTTATAACATGAAAAAGAACACAAATAAAAGATCATGAAAATGAAACAATGAAAGTCAAACGTGTGTTCAAATCATAAGGAAAAACATACAAATGGTTTTTAGCTTGTCCTTCATGGAATAGCAAAACATAAATGCATAAGACACCTTCGAGTTTAAGAGGGCGACTAGATACAAGTAATTTAAGAATAAGTGAAACCAACATCATGAATCAATCAATGAAAACTTTGGAACAATGCACATTATACTAAGAATGACAACTATTCTCTCTTAGACGGTGCATAAAGATAGAAGGTGGAGACTCAACATAAAAGTAAAAGAAAGGCCCTTCGCGGAGGGAAGCAGTGATTAAACATGTGCTAGAACTTTTCATTTGTAAAACAGAGAGATAAAAAATTGGGTTTTGAGAGGTGGTTGCTTTTGTCAAGACTGGCAATGGGGTTCTTACTATCTTCCATACAAAAATAAAGCAAGTTTTTGAGAGAGAGATTGGCACTTTGGTGCTCTTTTATAAAGCTTGGCACTCCTCCCCACCTTTTTTCCTTTCTCAAACCATGGCTAACCGATTCCATCGGGTGCCCACCAACATTCACATACCATGGAGGAGTGCCTTTTCTCTTTCTTTCTTTTTTGGAAAAAGACAATATGGAAGATAGCAAATCCGACCACTACGTCCCCATGAGCTGAAAACAGTGTCACAAAATGAGAAGTGTTTTGAAGGTTTTCTGAAAGGTAGCAAGTGAAAATTTACTTGGAATGGCTTACAAATACTATGCATAGGAATTTATAGTGGACACAATGGCAAACTTGGTTTTTAGGAGTTTGATGCATGAGTAGAGCTCATACTCAGTACAAAATGAGGGCTAGGAAAAGACTGGGAGCGACCAACTAAGAGAGCAATAATGGCCATAATCATGCAAAGCGACAAAGCGACATTAAAAGAAGCATAAGATGGCATCAAAAGTCAAAAATTAAATGATCATAGAGTCTTATGGTGACTTTGTATGAGTCTAACATGTGTGAGCATGCGCCAAGTCAACCCAAATAAAGCATCAAGGAGAAAACAAAAATAATGCTTCCAAATAATTAAAAAAACACATGATTTTTTCAAAGGCTCATTAAGCAATCTCAGTCATTTGAGGCAAGTCATGCTACAGAAAAACCACTAAGCATACTATCAAAAAGGCATCAAGCACGACATGCAAAAGCCTAGGCCACAGTCTACACAAGCTCCTTTTTGTACCACTTTTTTGCATGAAACTTTTTCTCTTTTCCAACACCATTCGAACTTTTTTAAAACAACTCTTTTGATGAAAACCAACATGGACCAGAGGTAAAAATACACCTTGATGTAAAGATATAACAAGATCTGAACACAAATCAAGGCAAAAAATGAAAACTAGACGCAGTAGCAGAAAAAGAGAACACTCGTTGAACGATAAGAGTGAAAAACGGAGTGTTCTTGGCAAATGAAAAGCAAGGCAACTTCTCCAAAAGAAATTTGTTGGGGTCCAACCATTTATTGCAGAAAACAAAACTAAACAAAACTGAAAACTAAAACAACTGACGCTCCAAGAAAAACGCATAGTGCATGAAGCAATAAAAATATAGTGTTTTGAAAGGTGACCTGATTTTTGCCGATGAAGAAGGGGTGCCTCGGGCGCATCCCCAAGATTTGACGCTTGTATCTCTTGGATATTTCTTGGGATGCGTGGGCATCCCCAAGCTTGAGCTTTTGTCCATTCTTCAACTCATCTCATCATTCTCCAATCCCTACACTTGAAAACTTACTTCATACAAAACTCAACACAATTTTATTAGCAACATTAGTGTAAGCATAATAATCAATCAACCCTTTTTGCTTCAAGTTTCAACTCAAAACCACCACATATAAAGCATATACTACTGTAGCAACTTCCCCAAAAGTTCCGTGATCAAAAGAACTCAAAAAGAAAGCGATCGAGCGGCAAACACAAATAATGGTAGAAATCTGTCAAAACAGAAAAGCTGACAAAGGTCGAATTTTTAGAGGGTTTTATGTCGCTCAAATCAAAAAGTGTTAAACTAATGAAAGTTTGGATATAACCTGGGGCATATGCATAAGAAATTGCAGGTCCAAAAGATGTACAGAGAATTTTCACGAATTTTTACGGTGCAGCACCGAAATTTGTTTTAGGACAGCAACATCCCCAAATCTTACCTCACTCAAATTAGAGGCTTCTCTTGGCACAAAAACGAAATAAAAATGATAAGGAGAGGTCATTACAGTAGTAATAACTTCCAAGACTCAAATAAAAGAAAAATAACTGAAAGTAAAAACATTGGGTTATCTCCCAAGAGTGCTTTTCTTTAACGCCTTTGAGCTAGGCGCAGAAAGTGCGAATCAAGTAATATCAAGTGATGAAGCATCAAGCTCATAATCTGCTATAAGAATAGAGTCAAATAGTAATTTCTTCCTCTTTCTAGGGAAATGTTCCATACCTTTCTTGAGTGGGAATTGATATTTGATGGTGCCTTCCCTCATATCAATGATGTCACCTACAGTTCGAAGAAAGGGTCTTCCCAAAATAATAGGACATGAAGCATTGCATTCAACATCCATGACAAGAAAATCAATGGGAACAAGGTTATTGTTAACCATAATAAGAACATCATTAATCCTTCCCAAAGGTTTCTTCTTAGCAACATCAGCAATAGGAACATCATAATAACACTTTTCAAGCGGTGGTAAATCAAGCATGTCATAAATTTTTCTAGGCATGATAGAAATACTAGCACCTAGATCACATAAAGCATGGCAATCAAAACCATTAACATGCATATCAATGATGAGTTCCCAACGATCTTCTAACTTCTTGGGAATAGAAGCTTTTTGCTTCAACTTTTCATCCCTAATTTTCATAAGAGCATTGGTAATATGCTTAGTAAAAGCAACATTTAAAGAACTAGCATTAGGGGTCAAAGCAAGCTTTTGCAAGAACAAAATAACTTCAGATATATTGCAGCCATCAACATCAAAATCATTAAAGGAAATAGAGCTATCATCTCCCACACTCCGAAAAATTTCAGCACTCTTTTGAGAAAAAGTTTTGGCAGTTTTAGGCTTTTTAACACAAGGATTGGGAGTTTTCTCTACACCAATCAAAGTAAGAGGATTGCTAGCATTTGGAACAACATCATTAGAGGTAGTAATGGTACATACCTTCATCCTTCTGGCCATCTCATCTTCTCTTTCCCACCTGGCATGCAATTCTGCTAGCATCCTAACATTTTCATCAATTCTAACTTGGATAGCATTAGCAGTGGCAAAAGTATTGTTCTCCTTCACATCATTAGGCAACACTTTTAATTTCAGAATTTTAACATCATGAGCAAGGCTATCAACTTTAGAAGCAAGAATATCAATTTTGCCTAACTTTTCCTCAACAGACCTATTAAAAGCAGTTTGCTTACCGATGAAGTCCTTGAGCATGACTTCAAGCTCAGAGGGCGCAGCCCTAGTGTTGTTGGAGGAATTACCATAAGAATTACCATAACCATTACCATTGGTAGAAGGATATGGCCTATAATTGTTACTAGCAAAATTGTTCCTATAAACATTGTTGTTAAAATTATTGTTTCTAATGAAGTTTACATCAACATGCTCTTCTTGAGCAACCAAAGAGGCTAAAGGAACATTATTAGGATCAACATGAGTTCAATCATTAGAAAGCATAAGCATTATAGCATCAATCTTATCACTCACGGAAGAGTTTTCCTCAACAGAATTTACCTTCTTACCTTGTGGAGCTCTCTCGGTGTGCCATTCAAAATAATTTACCATCATATTGTCGAGGAGCTTGTTGCGGCGCCCAAGGTAAGGGACATAAAAGTGCCTCTAGCAGCCAAATCCAATAAGTTCCTTGAAGAAAAATTTAGTCCTGCATAAAAAGTTTGGATAATCATCCAAGAAGTCAGTCCATGAGTGGGACAATTCTTTATCATAGATTTCATTCTTTCCCAAGCCTAAGCAACATGTTCATTATCAAACTGGCTAAACTTCATAATATTGCTATGCAAAGCTATAATCTTAGCAGGAGGATAGTATCTTCCAATAAAAGCATCCTTACACTTAGCCCATGAATCAATACTATTTTTAGGCAAAGACAGCAACCAATCCTTAGCTTTTCCTCTCAAAGAAAAAGGAAACAACTTAAGCTTAATAATATCACTTTTTACATCCTTATATTTCTGCATCTCACATAGCTCAACAAAATTGTTGAGATGAGCTGCAGCATCATCAGTACTAGCACCAGAAAATTGCTCTTTTATAACAAGGTTCAACAAAGCAGGCTTAATCTCATAAAAATTTGCAGCAAGAGCAGGTGGCACAATAGGAGTGCAGATAAAATCACTATTATTAGTGCTAGTAAAATCACACAACTTGGTGTTCTCAGGAGTAGCCATTCTAGCAAAACTAAAAGCAGACAAGTAAAAACAACAACTAATAGGAAAATAATTTTTTGTGTTTTTGATAAAACGAAACAAGTAAAAATTAAGTAAAGCAAAACTTAAAACAAAGTAAAGGATATGCGTGCTAAACTCCCCTTGCAGAAGTCTTCTTTTTCCCCAGCAACGGCGCCAGAAAAGAGTCTTGATGCGACACGGTGTGTTGATGTAAATCACCGTCCAGTTGGGAACCCCAAGAGGCAGGTATGATGAGTATAGCAGCAAGCTTTTCCCTCAGTAAGAAACCAAGGTTTGTCAGTCCAGGAAAAAGCCAAACTCCAGAAGGTGATGCTTGCTAGCTTCGCGATAGCTCCGGACAATTTATAAGGCGCCTCGTCCAGTGCTTTGCTTTGCCAGCTGCAACGCGGAACCTGCACACAACACAACCAAATACTTTGCTCCCAACTTACGATGAGGTTGTCAATTTCACCGGTTTGCTGTAAACAAAGGAATGAGCGTATCGAGTGGAAAACAATAGTAGTATGCGAGTAAAGTAAACAGTGCGAGTAAAGTAAACAGGTGATAGCAATATAAAGGAAATAGGACCAGGGTCCATAGTTCACTAGTGGTGTCTCTCCATAAGATAAATAACGACATGCTGGGTAAACAAATTACAGTTGGGCAATTGATAGAATAAAGATAACGTGCATATGTCGAGAGGATCACTATGAGATTTACTCTGGGCATTACGACAAAATACATAGACCGCCATCCAACTGCATCTATGACTAATAATCCACTCGTGGGGAATTAAGCTGAGAACCCCTCGAGTATTAAGTTGTGAACAACAAATAACTGCATTAAGCAAAGTGTGTAATGTAAACAAAGCATATGTCCTTGGACATAAGAATGTTGTTTTCTCCCTAGTGGCAATAGCACATCTACAACCTTAGAGGTTTCTGTCACTCCCCCAGATTAAATAGAGGCATGAACCCAACTATCGAGCATAAATACCCCATCTTGGAGTCACTGGTATCTACTCGGCCAAGATAGCTACTAACAATGGAGAGAATGCAAGATCATAAACAACATAGAGATAACATAAGATAATATTCAGCATATCAACTCAATCATAACACTAATATTCATCGGATCCCAACAAACACAACATGTAGAATTACATAATGGTGATCTCGATCATGTAAGGCAGCTCACGAGATCTAAACATGAAGCACATGGTGGAGAAGACAACCATCTAGCTACTGCTATGGACCCATAGTCCAAGGTAGACTACTCACTCATCGCGCCAGAGGCAAGCATGGCGATGAAGAAGACCTCCGGTGGCGATTCCCCTCTCCGGCAGGGTGCCGGGAAGAGCTTCTGGACCCTCCCAATCTCGGGTCGATGACAGCGGCAGATCGCGATGTGTTTCTGGAAAAGTGATTAGGTCTTTAGGTTTTTCCTGTCGGAGGGTCTTTATAGGCGAAGGGGCAGCGTCAGAAGTGGACCAGGTGGCCCTCACCATAGGGCGGCGCGGCCAGGCCCTGGGCCGTGCCCCCTGGTGGTGAGGCCACCTCCTGGTTCGGCTCCGTCTCCTCTTCGGTTCTCTGGAAGCTTCGGTAAATTTCTGGATGTTCGGCTTTTGTTTCGTCCAATTCCGAGAATATTTCCTGTGTAACTTTTCTAAAACACAAAAACAGGAGAAAACAGGGAACTGGCACTATGGCATCTCGTTAATAGGTTAGTTCCAGAAAATGCATAAAAATGCCACAAAGTGTAACGAAACACTAAGCAAATGGTGTAAAAACAAGCATGGAGCATCAAAAATTATAGATACGTTTGAGACGTATCAGTTATCCTTTTGCGTGTTATCTGTAATAAGTAGTCGTGATGAATTTTATCTTGTGCCATCTTTATTAATAGACCATGGGAACAAATCGTCGTTCCGAGGTATGCTTTGGATGTATTATTGGGTTACCTTGAACCGTGCTTATTTTTTGTCGAATATCGGGTTGCGAACAACCTAGTAATATGTCTCAAATAATCGCGGATATCGAATCTCAATAACTTGTTTATTTTATTTCATATGACTCGAGGGTCTGAGCCCCCGAGTGGAAAGAAAAATACTCATACATATTGTCAAGTTGACCCAAAGAACCCGACCTGTGGCCTCATGTTCTGGGTTCAGAGGGTCATAACTCGAAGGTTTCTTGTCGCCATACTCCTTGACGAGGGTTAACTCGACAAATGTCCTAGACGAAGGACTTAGGATCGGGGAGATAGGGCGTCGAATGAATTCAAAGGTAAAGTCAGTCAAACAAGGTGTGTATCGAAAGTAAACTTGGGTGTAGAACCTGGCTTGCTTTCAATCTGTCCCACACCATCCCCTTCTGGCCCCTATATATAGATGGCCAAGTCCCAAGGATCGGGTAGGATCCGATACAGATTACAATATCGACATACGATATGAACTCGTATTTCGACTAGTATTACAGTTGGGCCTAATCTAACGGGCCTCAGGGGTACTCAATTGACAGGCTCTATTATCTATACCCTTGTCAGTAGCCCCCCAAGATTCTACCAGAATTGCAGATTCGGGTTGAATCTCAGACCTTCAACTCTTTGACTTGATCAATACTTGACTTCTTCAGATCTTCAAATCTTCAACTTGGTCTTTCGACTTTATCTTTTATTATAATGTCTCGCAAGGGGTTTTGATGAACAAGCCTGACAACTCTGACGGATCAAGAGGCCAGTTAACTGCCGGAACAGATACTTGTCACCTACTTTAAATTCAATCCCCTTGGACTTGAATTCGGGAAACCGGTCAAATCCATTCTTTTGCCGCATTTAGGACTTACAAAGAATGAATCCCAGTGGTTCTCAGGGTACCCAGTGCGTCCACCAGGATTTTTCTTCACGTCGTAGACACGGATATGTACCAGCAGAGCGCATCCATGTGCATATACCGGGCCACACAGGACGGATCCTGGGGTCTTACCTTCATGATATATTTCAACCACGGCATTCAAGTTTTGTCGCAATGACGCAACTCGAGAATCACATTTCGCAGCCTTGTTTGACTGTTTCAATATACAAAACATTCGAGTTATCCTTTGCAACTCTCATAAATAGCTCCCGATGGGAGTAATCGATGTTTTATTTTGTCGACAATGTAGTCGAAGCTCATTCCCGATGAAATAAAACCGATTGCACCTAAACCATTTGTGCACCAACGGGTTCTCTATTTTATCAGCTTCATCTCTTCTCCTTTCTATCGACTTCTCTCTATCGGGTGCGCGACAGCGCTCCTAATGGGAGTAGCCCCCGAGGCTATAGCCGAATTTTGTCGGGTATAGGCTCAAAACTATAGACGTCTCTGTGCCATACACTTTGTCTTTCGATCCTTATCGACATATCTCGCCCTTCTGGTAATTCTTCTCTTCTTTTCTTATGACTTAAGCCCCCGAGTCAAAAACGAGGTATGCTATGCTTGTTGATAGATGACTTCTTTTCTCTTTGTTTTTCCTCGTACCTTCTCCTTTGATACGATGATCTTTCTCTTATCGTCTGCGCTGGGTAGCATATAAAAGCCCGTAAATATATTTTGGACCTTACCCTTGTGAAGTCCTATTAGTGCGTACTTATAAATAAAGCACATCTGGCGAGGGTAAAAACCCTAATCCAGTCATTAGCTTCTCCTTCCGTCGCATCATCTTCTTCCTCTTTAACTCATCTAGGGTTTCTTCTTTCCAACACCTGTCTCCATGGCCGATGCGGGTGGACCGCGCCTAAACATCGGTGCCCCAGTGGAGAAACATGGTCGCGGCCGCCCTCGCGGTAGTAAGAATAAAGCGTCAATTGAGGCTGCAGTAGCTTCGTCGTCCGCTCAGGTGAAGCGGCGCCCCGACCGTCCGGCCGGGAGCAAAAATAAACCCAAGGTGCCTTCTGCTGCACCAGGTCCAAGTGCTCCTTCTGCTAATGCTTCTTCTCCTCCATCCAGACTCTACTCCTTCTTCTGTATCACCGGCCCGCAGTGCCATGAGATTCAGCGTTTGCCGCTGAAATTCACCAAGTTTATGGATGGGCGAGAACTGCGGGAAGCTGTCCTTCGTGAACACTCTGGGGGAGTAACTCCCTATGAAGTGGAGGTCTAGTACGACGGCGCCAGTGAGCAGTACTTCAAGGGCGGCTGGTCGCAATTTGTAGAGGACCACAACCTTCATCAGGGCTTCTTTATGACTTTCGACTTTCATGTCGGGACGTCGAAGTTTGACGTGAGGATCTACGACTGCACCTAGTGCCAGAAAGAATATGAAGCTAAAGTGCATTTTCACTAGATTTATGTAATCCATTTGTTCGAGTTGTTCTTCCTCGTATTATCTGTAATAAGTAATCATATTTGGATTATGTATTGTCCTTGCTTTATTAATAAACCATGGGAACAAATCGTAGTTCCGAGGTGTTCACTTAATATATTATCGGGTTCCTCTGAACCGTGTGTGTTGCTGCCGAATATCGGGTTGCGAACAACCTTGTAGTTTGTCGAAGATAATCACATATCTCAATAATAACTTTTTAATCTTTATTTCGTACGACTCGAGGGTCTGAGCCCCCGAGTGGAAAATAAAATATTTACACGTATTGTCGAGTTGACCCAAGGAACCCGACCTATGGCCTCATGTTCTGGGTTCGGAGGGTCATAACTCGAAGAATCCTTTGTCGCCTATGCGTAGAACCGCCGTAGTTGCTCTGCATTCCACGGGTTACTCTCGTCTTTCCCCGTTTTCTTGTCTTGTAGTCGATAAGCTCCTCCTGGTATCACTTTTGTCACGATGTAAGGTCCCACCCATGGGGACTCGAGTTTTCCATATCCGTCTTGCTTGAGTCGTAAGACTAGGTCTCCCACTACGAAAGACTGTGGACGAACTCGACTACTGTGGTAGTTTCGTAGGCTTTGTTGATATTGAGTGGCTCTAGCGAGTGCTACGTCCCTCGCCTCGTCGAGTGCATCGACATCGTCCTGAAGCGCTTCTATGGAAATTGTCTCATCATACGCCGCGATTCTTGGAGCTTCGTGTATGATCTCGACTGGAAGCACGGCTTCTGCGCCGTGGACCAGAAAGAAAGGTGTTTCTTGAGTAGCTGCATTGGGTGTAGTTCGTAGAGTCCAAAGCACGGAGGGTAGCTCATCTACCCAAGCGTGCTTGGCTTTCTCGAGGGGTGCCAACAACTGTTTCTTCATCCCATTGCATATTAAGCTGTTGGCTTTTTCGACTTGCCCATTCGTCTTTGGGTGCGCTACAGATGCAAATTTTAATTTGATTCCCAGTCCTTCACAGTAGTCCTTCAACTCCTTTGACGTGAAATTTGTACCATTGTCTGTGATGATGCTGTGTGGTACTCTGAAGCGAAAGACTATGGACTTGATGAAGTTTATTGCGGCTTTAGAATCTTGGGTTGTTACTGGGGCTGCTTCTACCCACTTGGTGAACTTGTCGACTGCCACCAACATATAAACATGCCCTCCTGGCCAAGATTTGTGCAGTTTTCCTACCATGTCGAGACCCCATTGCGCAAAGGGCCAGGATAATGGTATTGGTTGTAACTCTGCTGCTGGTGCGTGTGGCCGAGATGCGAAGCGTTGATAGGCCTCGCACTTTCTTACTATATCTTTTGCGTCTTCAATGGCTGTGAGCCAATAAAACCCTGCACGAAAAGCTTTGGCTGCAATGGCTCTGCTGCTCGCGTGATGTCCACACACTCCTGCGTGGATATCTTTTAAGATTTCTTGTCCTTCTTGAGGAGTGACGTATTGTTGCAAGACGCCTGATATACTTTTCTTATATAATTTTGCTTGTAACACGATGAAAGCCTTGGATCGTCATATTATCCTCTTTGCTTCTATCGTGTCTTTGGGTAGTGTTTTGTTTATCATGTATGCTAGATATGGCTGCATCCAAGTTTCTTCTATCATCATGACTTCTTCTGGTTCTGCTATGCTTGCTTTTCCATCCCCCGAGCCTGTTGCTTGGTGCTGGCCTTGTTCCTCTGTAGTCAAAGTTTTATTGCTTTTTATTGATCTTTCTATGATTTCTTCCCAGAAGACTCCTTGCGGTACGGGTAAGCATTGGGATCCGATGTTTGCTAAATTGTCGGCTTCCTCGTTACTGGCTCTGCTGACATGCGAAACTTCGCATCCATCAAATGTTCCTTCGAGATAATAGTATAAGTTTCTGTATGCTGTCATGTTGTCGCTTATGGTGTCGCACTTGTTCATTACTTATTGGACGACGAGGTTCGAGTCTCCAAATATTTTCAGTCGAGTTGCTCCGCATGCTTTTGCCATTTTCATTCCATGGAGCAACGCCTCGTATTCGGCTTTATTGTTGGAATCTTGGGGAAAACTCATCCTTAACACATACTTCAGCTTGTCGCCTTGTGGTGATATCAGGACTACTCCTGCTCCTGTGCCTTGGATTCTTTTCGAACCGTCAAAGTACATTGTCCACACACTCGATAAATCTGGCGGTCCTGCACTTTGTAACTCCAACCACTCTGCTCTGAAATCTGGTAGGATTTGTGATTTGATCGGCTTTCGCTTTTCGTACGTAATGTCCAGGGGTGATAGCTCAATTCCCCATAAGGAGACATGTCCTGTTGCTGAAGAATTGTTCAATATATTGGATAGTGGTGCTTCGTTAACCACTATAATTGGGTGCACCGCAAAATATTGTCGTAATTTTCATGCTGTTGTGAAAACACTATATGCGAGCTTTTGATAGTGCGGGTACCTCTATTTTGTTGGAGAGAGTACTTCGCTGATGAAATATACTGGCCTCTGGACACCGTGAGCTTTTCCCTCTTCACTTCTTTCGACTACCAGTACTCTACTCACCACTTGATGTGTTGCTGCGATGTACAGTAGTAATGGCTCTTTTTCGTTTGGTGCGACCAACACTGGTGGTGTGGAAAGCACTTTTTTCAACTGCGCGAAGGCTACGTCTGCCTCTTCTGTCCACTCGAATTTGTCATCTGATTTTTTCATGAGCGCGTAGAAAGGGAGTGCTTTCTCTCCCAATCGAGCAACAAATCGGCTTAGTGCTGCAACGCGTCCTGCGAGCTTCTGCACGTCGTGTAGTTTTGTTGGTTTTCCCATTGTTAGAATTGCTTGGATCTTTTCTGGGTTTGCCTCTATTCCTCTTGCTGACACCAGGAACCCCAGGAGTTGTCCTGCTGATACGCCAAAAGAACATTTTGTCGGGTTAAGCTTGAGCTTGTACCTGTTCAGATTGTCGAAAGTTTCTGCCAAGTCGCTAATCATAGACTCTTCTTTCCTTGTGGTGATGACCATGTCGTTGATGTAGACTTGGATGTTGCGTCCTATTTGGCTTCTGAGGCAATTTTGCATCATCCGTTGGTAGGTTGCTCCTGCATTTTTTAGGCCGAAGGGCATGACTTTATAACAGAACACGCCGTATGGTGTGATGAAAGCTGTCTTTTCCTCATCTTCTTTCTTCAGTTTGATCTGGTTATAACCAGAATATGCATCTAGAAAGGAAAGCCTGGCGCACCCTGCTGTTGAGTCGATTATCTGATCAATGCGAGGTAGCGGGAAGGGATCCTTTGGGCAGTGCTTGTTGAGAGATGTGTAGTCGACACACACTCTTTGTACGTCTGTGTTTTTCTTGGGTACAATGACTGGGTTGGATACCCAGGTTGATGACTTAATTTCTCTGATGAATCCGGCGTTTTCTAACCTGTGTAGCTCTGATGCTATTGCTTTTCTTTTGGGTTCGTCAAATCGTCTTAGTGGTTACTTGACTGGCTTTGCTTTAGGATCCACATTTAGTGCGTGCTCGACGAGTTCCCTGGGAACCCCTGGCATGTCTGAAGGAAACCAGGCGAAGATTTCCCAGCGCTCACGGAGGAACTTGACGAGCGCGCTTTCCTATGCAGGATCCAGGTTTACCGCTATAGAGGTCGTTTTGTTCGGGTCTGATGCGGTGCGGTGTTGATAGTTTTTCACCGTCCAGTTGGGAACCCCAAGAGGAAGGTATGATGAGCACAGCAACAAGTTTTTCCCTCAGAAAGAAACCAAGGTTTATCGAATCTAGGAAAAAGTCAATACTCCAGAAGGTGATGCTGACTAGCCTAATAACACTCCAACAAGGGCGTCGTTTACGACACTTGTTGACACGTCTTCAACTAGTAGCAACGTGGAACCTGCACAGAACACAACCAAATACTTTGCTCCCAACTTACGATGAGGTTGTCAATCTCACCGGTCTGCTTTGAAACAAAGGGTATGAGCGTATCGAGTGGAAAGAGATAGTAATATGCAAGTAAACTAAACAGTGCGAGTAAAGTAAACAGGTGATAGCAATATAATGGAAATAGGACCGGGGTCCATAGTTCACTAGTGGTGTCTCTCCATAAGATAAAATAACACATGCTGGGTAAACAAATTATAGTTAGGCAATTGATAGAATAAAGACAACGTGATATGTTGGGAGGATCACTATGAGATTTACTCTGGGCATTACAACAAGATACATAGACCGTCATCCAACTGCGTCTATGACTAATAATCCACTTGTGGCGAATCAATCTGAGAACTCCACAAGTGTTAAGTTGCAAACAACAGATAACTGCATTAAGCAAAGTGTGTAATGTAAACAAAGCATATGCCCTTGAGCATATGAATGTTGTTTTCTCCCTAGTAGCAATAGCACATCTACAACCTTAGAGGTTTCTGTCACTCCCCCAGATTAAATAGAGGCATGAACCCACTATCGAGCATAAATACCCCCTCTTGGAGTCACTAGCAACTACTCGGCCAAGATAGCTACTAACAACGGAGAGCATGCAAGATCATAAACAACATAGAGATAACATAAGATAATATTCAGCACATCAACTCAATCATAACACCAATATTCATCGAATCCCAACAAACACAACATGTAGAATTACATAAAGGTAGTCTCGATCATGTAAGGCAGCTCACGAGATCTAAACATGAAGCACATGGTGGAGAAGACAACCATCTAGCTACTGCTATGGACCCATAGTCTAAGGTAGACTACTCACTCATCGCGCCGGAGGCAAGCATGGCGATGAAGAAGACCTCCGGTGGCAATTCCCCTCTCCGGCAGGGTGCTGGGAAGAGCTTCTGGACCCTCCCGATCTCGGGTCAACAGCGGCGGCGGATCGTGATGTATTCTGGAAAAGTGATCGGGTGTTTAGGTTTTTCCCGTCGGGGGGTCTTTATAGGCGAAGGGGCAGCGTCAGAAGTGGGCCAGGGTGGCCTCACCACCAGGGGGCGTGGGCCAGGGGCAGGCCACGCCGCCCTGTGGTGTGGCTGCCCTGTGGCCCCTCTCCGTCTCCTCTTCTGTTCTCTGGAAGCTTCGGTAAATATCTAGATGTCTGGATTTTGTTTCGTCCAATTCCAAGAATATTTCCTGTGTAACTTTTCTGAAACACAAAAACAACAGAAAATAGGGAACTGGCACTGTGGCATCTCGTTAATAGGTTAGTTCCGGAAAATGCATAAAAATGCCATGAAGTATAACGAAACACTAAGCAAATGGTGTAAAAACAAGCATGGAGCATCAGAAATTATAGATACGTTAGAGACGTATCAGCATCCCCAAGCTTAACTCCTGCTCGTCCTCGAGTAGGTAAGTGATAACAAAAGAAATAATTTTTAAGGTGACATGCACCTACACAATCATGATCATCTATGTAAGCGTTGTGCGTTGGGATCAAAAGAACTTAAAACATGGGCATGAAAGATATAATCTTGATAGAAGAAACTTAGCAACCATGTTATAACATGAAAAAGAACACAAACAAAAGATCATGGAAATGAAACAATGAAAGTCAAACGTGTGTTCAAATCATATGGAAAAACATACAAAAGGTTTTCAGCTTGTCCTTCATGAGAGAGCAAAACATAAATGCATAGGACACCTTCAAGTTTAAGAGGGCGACTAGATACCAGTAATTTGAGAACAAGTGAAACCAACATCATGAATCAATCAATGAAAACTTTGGGACAATGCACATTATACTCAGAATGACAACTATGCTCTCTTAGACGGTGCATAAAGATAGAAGGTGGAGACTCAACATAAAAAGTAAAAGAAAGGCCCTTCGCGGAGGGAAGCAGTGATTGCAAGTTTTATAAACCTTCAAAAATTACTGTACTTACCGGCTTTGAGCTCTCATTGCCCCCATCATAGGCATCTTGAATGGTTAAAGTTAATGCGAATACAATTATGCTGCATATGCTTGACAAATCATAAGTTGAAAACCTCGTGTCCCATGAAATACGAATACCCAAACCTCATGCTACTCGACTTAGAGTCCCAAGCAAGCTCTTGTCATTGTAAATATATGTGTATCATCGAGAACCACCAATGGGGTACCTCCTGCCCGATGACATGGAACAAGCCCACATCAAAATGACAAGACAAACAGACAATGAACACCTCGACATCTCTTTTATTTACCATTGGTATAGCTTTTTATTGTGAGATACGTCGTCGAATGTCCACTATGGGCATGCTGTAAATTTCCACAATGAATGATGCATGGCTTAGATTCGCGGCCCAGGCGTTTCCCTAACACATATAAGAACTCCATGATCCCGCAGGATTCCCAACTTATTTTACATCGCGAGTATCCATAAACAAAAGATCACGTTATCAACTCAAATGAAAGATAGTGCAATGTTGAAAGCTAGCCCCATGATGGCATGGCTGGGCTAATTTCCAACTTACAACTTGCAAGCATAACAACTCAACATAAGAGAGCCACAATGTCAAAATTTTAAAGCAAGAAAAGTAAAATGTGCCATCGGGTTCGTGAGAGCTTTACTGACCAATTTTCGCATAACACCAAAAGAGTTTAATTTGAAGGATAGATAAAAGCAAGTCAAATGTACTTGGAATAGCAAATTGCTAATAGTTATGTATGGTGGACACTTTGGAACAACTTGGTTTTTAGGAGTTGGATGCACGAGTAGAGCTCATACTCAGTACAAAATGAGGGCTGGCAAAAGACTAGGAGCGACCAACTAAGAGAGCAATAACGGCCATAATCATGCATGGCGACAAAGTGACATTAAAAGAAGCATAAGATGGCATCAAAAGTCAAAAAATAAATGATCATAGAGGCAATGGCGACTTTGTATGAGTCTAACATGTGTGAGCATGCGCCAAGTCAACCCAAATAAAGCATCAAGGAGAAAACCAAAATAATGCTTCCAAATAATTAAAACAACGAATGATTTTTTCAAAGGCTCATTAAGCAATCTCAGTCATTTGAGACAAGTCATGCTACAGAAAAACCACTAAGCATACTATCAAAAAGACATCAAGCACGACATGCAAAAGCCTAGGCCGCAGTCTACACAAGCTCCTTCTTGTACCACTTTTTTGCATAAAGCTTTTTCTCTTTTCCAACACCATTTGAACTTTTTATAAACAACTCTTTTGATGAAAACCAACATGGACCAGAGGTCAAAACACACCTTGATGAAAATATATAACAAGATCTAAACACAAATCAAGGCGAAAAATGAAAGCTAAACGCAGTTCTTGAAAAAGAGAACACTCGTTGAAATGATAAGAGTGAAAAACGGAGTGTTCTTGGCAAATGAAAAGCAAGGCAACTTCTCCAAAAGGAATTTGTTGGGGTCCAACCATTTATTGCAGCAAACAAAACTAAACAAAACTTAAAACTAAAAACAACTGACGCTCCAAGAAATACGCATAATGCATGAAGCAATAAAAATATAGTGTGTTGAAAGGTGACCTGATTTTTGCCGATGAAGAAGGGGTGCCTCGGGGCATCCCCAAGCTTTGACGCTTGTACTTCTTGGATATTCCTTGGGGTGACATGGGCATCCCCAAGCTTGAGCTTTTGTCCATTCTTCAACTCATCTCATCATTCTCCAATCCCTACACTTGAAAACTTCCTTCATACAAAACTAAACACAAATCTATTAGCAACATTAGTGTAAGCATAACATTGAATCAACCCTTTTTTTGCTTCAGGTTTCAACTCAAAACCACCACATATAAAGTATATACTACTGTAGCAACTTCCCCAAAAGTTCTGTGATAAAAAAAACTCAAAAAGAAAGCGATAAAGCGGCAAACACAAATATTGGCAGAAATCTGTCAAAACAGAACAGCTGACAAAGGTCGAGTTTTTAGAGGGTTTTCTATTGCTCAAATCAAAAAGTGTTCAACTAATAAAAGTTTGGATATAACCTGGGGCATATGCACAAGAAATAGCAGGTCCAAAAGATGTACAGAGAATTTTCACAAATTTTTACGGTGCAGCACCAAAAACAGTTTCAGGACAGCAACATCCCCAAATCTTACCTCACTCAAATTAGAGGCTTCTCTTGGCAAAAAGACGAAATAAAAAGGATAAGGAGCGGTTATTACAGTAGTAATAACTTCCAAGACTCAAATAAAATAAAAAAATACTGAAAGTAAAAACATTGGGTTATCTCCCAAGAGTGCTTTTCTTTAACGCCTTTGAACTAGGCGCAGAAAGTGCGAATCAAGTAATATCAAGTGATGAAGCATCAAGCTCATAATTTGCTCTAAGAATAGAGTCAAAAAGTACTTTCTTTCTCTTTATAGGGAAGTGTTCCATACCTTTCTTGAGTGGGAATTTATATTTGATGGTGCCTTCCCTCATATCAATGATGGCACCTACAGTTCGAAGAAAAGGTCTTCCCAAAATAATAGGACATGAAGCATTACATTCAACATCCATGACAAGAAAATCAATGGGAACAAGGTTATTGTTAACCATAATAAGAACATCATTAATCCTTCCCAAAGGTTTCTTCTTAGCAACATCAGCAATAGGAACATCATAATAACACTTTTCAAGCGGTGGTAAATCAAGCATGTCATAAATATTTCTAGGGATGATAGAAATACTAGCACCTAGATCACATAAAGCATGGCAATCAAAACCATTAACATGCATATCAATGATGGGTTCCCAACCATCTTCTAACTTCTTGGGAATAGAAGCTTTTTGCTTCAACTTTTCATCCCTAATTTTCATGAGAGCATTGGTAATATGCTTAGTAAAAGCAACATTTAAAGAACTAGCATTGGGAGTCAAAGAAAGCTTTTGCAAGAACAAAATAACTTCAGATATATTGCATCCATCAACATCAAAATCATTAAAGGAAATAGAGCTATCATCTCCTACACTCCGAAAAATTTCAGTACTCTTTTGAGAAAAAGTTTTGGCAGTTTTAGGCTTTTTAACACTAGGAGTAGGAGTTTTCTCTACACCAATCAAAGCAAGAGGATTGCTAGAATTAGGAGCAAGATCATTAGAGGTAGTAATGGTACATACCTTCATCTTTCTAGCCATCTCATCTTCTCTTTCCCACCTGGCATGCAATTCTGCTAGCATCCTAACATTTTCATCAATTCTAACTTGGATAGCATTAGCAGTGGCAAAAACATTGTTCTCTTTCACCTCATTAAGCAACACATTTAATTTCAGAAGTTCAACATCATGAGCAAGGCTATCAACTTTAGAAGCAAGAATGTCAATTTTGCCTAACTTTTCCTCAACAGACTTGTTAAAAGCATTTTGCTTACCGATGAAGTCCTTGAGCATTACCTTAAGCTCGGAGGGCGCGGCCCTAGTGTTGTTGGAGGAATTACCATAAGAGTTACCATAACCATTACCATTGGTAGAAGGATACGGCCTATAATTGTTACTAGCAAAATTGTTCCTATAAGCATTGTTGTTAAAATTATTATTTCTAATGAAGTTTACATCAACATGCTCTTCTTGAGCAACCAAAGAGGCTAAAGGAACATTATTAGGATCAACATGAGTCCTATCATTAGAAAGCATAAGCATAATAGCATCAATCTTATCACTCAAGGAAGATGTTTCCTCAACAGAATTTACCTTCTTACCTTGTGGAGCTCTCTCGGTGTGCCATTCAGAGTAATTTACCATCATATTGTCGAGAAGCTTAGTTGCAGCACCCAAGGTAAGGGACATAAAAGTGCCTCCAGCAGCTGAATCCAATAGGTTCCTTGAAGAAAAATTCAGTCCTGCATAAAAAGTTTGAACAATCATCCAAGTAGTCAGTCCATGAGTGGGACAATTCTATATCATAGATTTCATTCTTTCCAAAGCTTGAGCAACATGTTCATTATCAAACTGGCTAAACTTCATAATATTGCTACGCAAAGCTATAATCTTAGCAGGAGGATAGTATCTACCAATAAAAGCATCCTTACACTTAGCCCATGAATCAATACTATTTTTAGGCAAAGACAGCAACCAATCCTTAGCTTTTCCTCTCAAAGAAAAAGGAAACAACTTAAGCTTAATAATATCACCATCAACATTCTCATACTTTTGCATCTCGCATAGCTCAACAAAATTGTTGAGATGAGCTGCAGCATCATCAGTACTAGCACCAGAAAATTGCTCTTTCATAACAAGGTTCAACAAAGCAGGCTTAATCTCATAAAAATTTGTAGCAAGAGCAGGTGGCGCAATAGGAGTGCAGATAAAATCACTATTATTCATGCTAGTGAAGTCACACAACTTGGTGTTTTCAGGAGTAGCCATTCTAGCAAAACTAAAAGCAGACAAGTAAAAACAACTATAAATGATACTATTTTTTGTGTTTTTGATAAAACGATGCAAGTAAAAATAAAGCAAAGCAAAACTTAAAACAAAGTAAAGGATGTGCGTGCGAAACTCCCCTTGCAGAAGTCTTCTTTTTCCCCGGCAACAGCGCCAGAAAAATGTCTTGATGCGGTGCGGTGTTGATAGTTTTTCACCGTCTAGTTGGGAACCCCAAGAGGAAGGTATGATGAGCACAGCAGCAAGTTTTTCCCTCAGAAAGAAACCAAGGTTTATCGAATCCAGGAAAAAGTCAATACTCTAGAAGATGATGCTGACTAGCCTAGTAACACTCCAACAAGGGCGCCGTTTATGACAATTGTTGACTCATCTTCAACTAGTAGCAATGTGGAACCTGCACAGAACACAACCAAATACTTTGCTCCCAACTTACGATGAGGTTATCAATCTCACCGGTTTGCTTGAAACAAAGGGTATGAGCGTATCGAGTGGAAAGTGATAGTAATATGCAAGTAAACTAAACAGTGCGAGTAAAGTAAACAAGTGATAGAAATATAATGGAAATAGGACCGGGGTCCACAGTTCACTAGTGGTGTCTCTCCATAAGATAAAATAACACATGCTTGGTAAACAAATTATAGTTGGGCAATTGATAGAATAAAGACAACGTGATATGTCGAGAGGATCACTATGAGATTTACTCTGGGCATTACAACAAGATACATAGACCGTCATCCAACTGCGTCTATGACTAATAATCCACTTGTGGCGAATCAATCTGAGAACTCCACAAGTATTAAGTTGCAAACAACAGATAACTGCATTAAGCAAAGTGTGTAATGTAAACAAAGCATATGCCCTTGAGCATATGAATGTTGTTTTCTCCCTAGTAGCAATAGCACATCTACAACCTTAGAGGTTTCTGTCACTCCCCCAGATTAAATAGAGGCATGAACCCACTATCGAGCATAAATACCCCCTCTTGGAGTCACTAGCAACTACTCGGCCAAGATAGCTACTAACAACGGAGAGCATGCAAGATCATAAACAACATAGAGATAACATAAGATAATATTCAGCACATCAACTCAATCATAACACCAATATTCATCGGATCCCAACAAACACAACTTGTAGAATTACATAAAGGTAGTCTCGATCATGTAAGGCAGCTAACGAGATCTAAACATAAAGCACATGGTGGAGAAGACAACCATCTAGCTACTGCTATGGACCCATAGTCCAAGGTAGACTACTCACTCAATGCGCCGGAGGCAAGCATGGCGATGAAGAAGACCTCCGGTGGCGATTCCCCTCTCCGACAGGGTGCCAGGAAGAGCTTCTGGACCCTCCCGATCTCGGGTCGACGGCGGCGGCGGATCATGATGTATTATGTAAAAGTGATCGGGTGTTTAGGTTTTTCCTATCGGGGGGTCTTTATAGGCGAAGGGGCGGTGTCAGATGTGGGCCAGGGTGGCCTCACCACCAGGGGCGCAGGCCACGGGCAGGCCGCGCCGCCCTGTTGTGTGGCTGCCCTGTGGCCCCTCTCCGTCTCCTCTTCTGTTCTCTGGAAGCTTCGGTAAATATCTGGATGTCTGGCTTTTGTTTTGTCCAATTCCGAGAATATTTCCCGTGTAACTTTTCTGAAACACAAAAATAGCAGAAAATAGGGAACTGGCCCTGTGGCATCTCGTTAATAGGTTAGTTCCGGAAAATGCATAAAAATGCCACAAAGTGTAACGAAACACTAAGCAAATGGTGTAAAAACAGGCATGGAGCATCAAAAATTATAGATACGTTAGAGACGTATCAGGATCCATCAGGTGGACCTGGATTTTCTTCGAGTCTTGAGTTGCGTCGAAAGCGTGATCTGGCAGGGATCGCCTGACGTCGGGTAGCACATTGTGGTCAGTTTCACCTTTCAATCTTGCGTACTCTGCTGTCATACCGAAAGTTTGCGCTAGCCTATTAAATTCTTTGTCACAGGTGTTGGATACTTCAAAGCTGCCTTGCACCGTGATCGTTCCTTTGGGTCCTGGGATCTTGAGTGTAAGATATGCGTAGTGAGGTACTGCCATGAACTTTGCAAATGCTGGGCGCCCCAGGATTGCATGATACTGTGAAGGCCAGTTCATGACTTCAAACTCCAGCTTTTCTCTGCGGTAATTGTTGCTGTTGCCAAAGCAGACGTCGAGTTCTATTTTTCCAAGGGGGAAATTTGCGCCTCCTGGTACCATTCCATGGAAAGAACAATCTGTTGGCTTAAGACTTTCTAGTGAGATGCACATTGCCTTCAGAGTTCTTACGTATATTAGGTTTATGCCACTTCCTGCATCCATGAATACTCTCCCGATATCATATCCTCCTATTTGTGCCTTCAGCGCCATTGGTGAGTGCCCCGGCCTGGGCACTTTCCTCGGGTGGTCTGCTCTGCTGAACCTAACTGGTTGATCGGACCACTGTAGGTACTCTGTGGTGGCCGGTGGCGATGATATAGCTAGGTTTACTTGCCTGGATATGTTCTTCCGTTCCTTCTTGGACTTTGGCACCGGTTAAATCATTGCAGATATATATACTTTTGACTCCATATGTTTTGCTAGTCTCTGTATTTGGAACCCTTGACTGATATTTTTCTTTCCCTGTCGTGCTCCTTGGTTCGAGTCCATGGCATTTTGTAACCTTAAGAAGGTTCTATAATCCTTCATCTAGTGGTTAGAAACTCTCTTTCCATCTAGGTATGTGTAGTGGATTCGACAAGGTCCGTAGAGCATGTCCTCTGCCGATGGGCCAGAGTACTTTGACTTTTCTACTCCTTGATTTCCTTTTGCCTGGAACTCCTTGCTTTCGTATCCTTCCTCATCCCTTCTTTCATATCCTGCTGCTACCTGATTTCGCCTTGCGTGGTTATCTCCATTGCGATATCTTTGTCTCTGCCTACTTGCTCTGTCGACTTCTGGTGAATGTCCCCTTTTATTATTATATGCGTCTTCTCCATCTGTGAATATGTTGGCTACTTCCATTAATTCCGACACTGTCCTTGGCCTTGTTCTCCCTATCTCTTCCACTAGGTCCGAACGGCGAAGGCCACTCGAAAAAGCATCTATTGCTCTTTCATCGGAGACGTCTTCTGTTGAGTTTTTGATTATACTCCAGCGTTGTATATAAGAGCGTAGGGTTTCACCTTTCTGCTGCACGCACGACTTGATTTCTTCCAGCGACGCTGGGCACTTATATGTCGAGCAAAAATTTCTTGCGAATTGATTCTCTAACTCTCCCCAACTCCCGATGGAATCATTGGGTAAGGTGTTTAACCAGGACCGTGCTGCACCGGTGAGGTGTAGCTGTAAACTTTGCATGGCTGTTGCTCTTGTTCCTCCTAGTATCTATCCTGCTTGTAGGTAATCTGACAACCACAGGGTGGGCTCTTGCGACCCATCATTCTTTTCTTGATAATGCGGCAATTTGAAACCTTTGGGTACCCGCGTTTTGCGAACCCTTCGGGTAAAGCATAACGCGCCCATTTCTTTTTCATCGTCTTCATAATTTTCCTCTCTCCACGCATAGCGTGAGTTGTTTACTCGTGCTTGTGCTATTACATTCCTAGCGTCCTCCTTCCATTTTTGTCGCCTCTCATCACCTGATGAATCACTGGATTCGTTTCGCAAGGACTTGCGCTTGAATTCTTCTTTTCGCCTTTCCTTACGATGTGTCGCCTTTCCCTCTGGAAGCTTTCCCATTAACTTGTCTTCTACCAACCCGAGGCTTCGTATTGCGGCCTGATGCATGTGTTCCCGTGGTTCTCCAGGCTCTGGTTGTGTGGTTAGTAGGTACGCCTGTGCTGCTACCAACGCTGCTTCTGGTGTTTCCTGAACGAAGTCTTCTTCTTCTTCTGCCTGCTATGCGCTTAGACTTTTCGCATAGCTTTCTTCTCTTATCTGTGCTGTTGTCCTCCTGTTATGCTTCGGGTCTCTGTGTCTTTCCATGCTGCACTCTGATGCGTCGCTATACTCATCCCAGTATCCTCCACTTGACGTACTGTTGTCACCTCGGCTTCTCATGAACATGTCTCTTTCCTCCCTTAGCTTCTTTTTGTGCTGGTGCAGTGCGTACTGGTACCACATCAGAACCTCTCTCCTTGAATCTGCAGGTACCTCTGTGCCATGATTAATGGCTGACATGATGATTCTCCACTCTCCGGTTGAAACGTGAATTTTCTCTTTTTCCTTTTTGTTGTTACTCCTTAGTTTGTCGACTTGCAGGTCGACCTCCTTGTTACCTTCGTGATTGTCCTCTTCTGCTGCTTCAGTGATGATGATGCATAACTGATGTACGCTTATGGAGACGCCACTACTTTCGATGGCGAAATCCCTTGAACTGTCGTGAGTTTTAGCCACTGCTTTTTCCATGCCGGGATTTCCCCGAGTTTTGTCGAATTCCTCGAGTTTATCTTTTGTATCTTCTATTGCGGTTAGACTAACTGGCGAGTTTACCTCGCTGGAAGAGCCCACGGATGATTCAGATACTGTGATTCTCTCGGCTTTGCTTGCCGACGGACCTGATTTCGTCGGATCCGAAAGGCGAGTTGAACCCAAAGGTCCGATGTAGAAGCTCAAACTTCTGATCGTTAGCTCCATCTCTTGATCTTCGTTGACTTCTGGATTGTTACTAGCTAAAAGCGAAAAAGCCGTAGAATTCATGATTCCAATGCCCAGAGTCCCCGTGGTCGGCGCCAATTGACGATGGTTAACTCGACAAATGTCCTAGATGAAGGACTTAGGATCGGGGAGATAGGGCGTCGGATGAACTCGAAGGTAAAGTCAGTCAAACAAGGTGTGTATCGAAAGTAAACGTGGGTGTAGAACCTGGCTTGCTTTCAATCTGTCCCACACCATCCCCTCCTGGCCCCTATATATAGATGGCCAGGTCCCAAGGATCGGGTGAGATCCGATACAGATTACAATATCGACATACGATATGAACTCGTATTTCGACTAGTATTACAGTTGGGCCTAATCTAACAGGCCTCAGGGGTACTCAACTGACGGGCTCTATTATCTATACCCTTGTCACTCCTTCTATGCATAGAACCGTCGTAGTTGCTCTGCATTCCACGGGTTGCTCTCGTATTTCCCCGTTTTCTTGTCTTGTAGTCGATAAGCTCCTCCTGGTATTACCTCTATCATGATGTAAGGTCCCACCTATGGGGACTCTAATTTTCCATGACCGTCTTGCTTTAATCGCAAGACTAAATCTCCTACCACGAAAGATCGTGGACGAACTCGACTATTATGGTAGGTTCGTAGATTTTGCTGGTATTGCGTAGCTCTGGCGAGTGCTACGTCTCTTGCTTCGTCGAGTGCATCAACGTCGTCTTGTAGAGCTTCCGTGGAAGTTGTTTCATAGTAAGCCGCAATTCTTGGGGCTTCATGGGTGATTTTGACTGGAAGCACGGCTTCTGCACCGTGGACCCGAAAGAATGGAGTTTCTTGAGTAGCCGCATTGGGTGTAGTTCTGAGACTCCATAGCATGGAGGACAACTCGTCTACCCAAGCGTGTTTGGCTTTCTCGAGGGGTGCTAACAGCCTCTTTTTTATCCCGTTGCATATTAAGCCATTGGCTTTCTCTACCTGTCCATTTGTCATTGGATGCGCTACAGATATGAATTTTAGTTTGATTCCCATACTTTCATAGTAGCTCTTGAACTCTTTTGATGTGAAGTTTGTCTCATTGTTCGTGATGATGCTGTGTGGTACTCCGAAGCAAAAAACTATAGAGTTGATGAAGTTGATTGCGACTGTGGAATCTTAGGTTGTTACGGGGGCTGTCTCTACCCATTTGGTAAATTTGTCGACTGCCACCAGCATATAAACATGTCCTCCTGGCCAAGATATGTGCAGTTTTCCTACCATATCGAGACCCTATTGCGCGAAGGGCCAGGATAGTGGTATCGGTTGCAATTTTGCTGCCGGTGCATGTGGCCGAGATGCGAAACATTGACAAGCGTCGCATTTCCTCACTATATCTTTCGCGTCTTCAATGGCTGTTAACCAGTAGAACCCTACACGAAAAGCTTTAGCTGCAATGGCTCTGCTGCTAGCGTGATGTCCGCATACTCCTACGTGGATGTCTTTTAATATTTCTTGTCCTTCTTGAGGAGTGACGCATCGTTGCAGGACGCCCGTTATACTTTTCTTGTATAATTTACCTTGTAATACGATGAAAGCCTTGGATCATCGTATTATCCTTCTTACTTCTATTGTGTCTTCGGGTAGTGCCTTGTTTATCATGTATGCCAAGTATGGCTGCATCCAGGTTTCTTCGATCATCATAACTTCTTCTGGTTCTGCTGTGCTTCCATGGCCAGGCTTGCCAGCCCCCGAGTGTGTTGCTTGGTGCTGGGCTTGTTCTTCTGTAGTCGAAGTTTTCTTGTTCTTTATTGATCTCTCTATGATTTCTTCCCAAAAGACTCCTGACGGTATGGGTAAGCATTGGGACCCGATATTTGCTAGATTGTCGGTGACAAGGGTATAGATAATAGAGCCCGTCAGTTGAGTACCCCTGAGGCCCGTTTAGCTAGGCCCAATTGTAATACTAGTCGAAATACGAGTTTATGTCGTATGTCGATATTGTAATCTGTATCGGATCCCTCACTACTAGAAAAATAGCTATAGGAGGAATTGTCTTCCGTGGCGTACACAAATTTCTGTACGCCACGGCTACGTAGCAGAGGCGTACAGGAAAATTGTACGCCACAGCTACGGTCGTAGCCGTGGCGTACAGAATATATGGACGCTACTGACGTGTGGAGGCATGGTGTGAACGAATGGGTCCATCATACCCGTGACATACAGAATATGTTATACGCCACGGCTATGGACATAGCCGTGGCGTACAGAATATGTGTACCCCACGGATGTGTTTGGTCCCGGATGCTCTGGACCGAGCAAACTTACCCGTGGCGTATAAAATTTGTGTACCCACCGGTAACTCCATAACCGTGGTGTACACTAATCCCGTACCCCACCGGTAAGTTTGTCCATGCTAACCTTATCCAGCCAAACCCTATCCACTCTCTCTGGTCGCTCTCCCTGTTGGTATCCCGACCACACACATACAAGCGCCACCGCCTGCTGCCCCGGCCGCCGTCCGTCGCCGCCGTTCGGAGCCCCATCGAGCCCTGCTGAACACACCATCCTCACCGCTCCATCACTCCCATCTCATCCCTCTTGCCATCTCGCTCGCTCGCCCATCAGATCCACGCGGGCGCTGAGCTCGAGCTCGTCTCGGTGGCGCGAAAGGTGGCGGCACTGGCCGAGCAGGGGAAGCTCGGGGAGGACGATGAAGATGAGGACGGGCTCCTGGTGCCGGCTCTTCTCGCACAGCTCATCGACGCGGAGGACGCTGAGATCTGGGTCCTCGTCATGGCCGCGCTACGGTGGCTCATGGGCCGCACCAGCGGCCAGAGCTAGGTGAGGGCTTGGAAGTATGCAGTACTTTTTTACCCCCTGGATGTGCAGCCTTTGTGCTCGAAGGTATGCTCATGCGGAGTAATCTTGCAATGTTAGGTGTAATTTGGATCTTGGAATGGCATGTAGAGTTGTATGCCATTGTTGATAAATATGCCGCTATGGTATCATACATAGAAACTATTGTTCAACGGGATCCCATGTTCAATAGTAATAGTTGATCACCAGGGTTGGATAATTTGCTCGTGATGCTTCCCTGTTCAATATTAAAAGTACATACAATTTACTTTCGTCAGCCGTATCAACTATACTAGCTAGCTATCTGTATTTCTGTCTGGATACTGTGTTAAAATATTCTTACATAAATGCTGATCAAAATTCTAAACTTGCAGACACATCATATGCTTGATTAGCTTACTGGTCTTCAGAGCAAGGTATGTTGTTGACAAAAATAAATGATCATGAGTTCTGTTATTAAATCCTTGTTGTGGTTTCCCGACTGTTCCAACAGTATCTCTGAACAGTTTTGGAGGAGCAATGTTGTGCGAAGAAAATAAGTGCCTCAGAAGAAAAGTATGTTTCCCTGCCTGTACTAATTAAGTTCACTGAAATCTTTTCCTACGGATACGGTCAACAGAGTTTTAGTACTTCAGCATGCATCTGGTTTTCTTCTTTTGAAGTTGACGTCATTTGTCCTTGTCTTTGGTTGCACTATTTTGAACCTATATACTATAAGTACAGTATACACACAAGGGTTGCCTACTAATTGCTTCTTTCAAATATGCTTGTAAAAGTAGGCACCCCAAGGACAGTACTAACATGTCCAGGTTTTGACCAGCTTCATTACATAAACTAATGCTTCAAAGGCCAAATAGAAATCAGTTAGCATATCAGTTAGGGCCTCAGTGCATCTATTGATTTTTGTACTCTTGGAACTTGCATACAAAATAAACTTTATGTAGAGTCTAATGTGAGAAACTAATTAGAGGACTTGCAAGATGATTGACCCTTTTTACCTGTTTTCGCGAGGAAAAGCTAGAGGAGAGTAGCCAGCAGATGCATGGCAACCATAAGTGGGAGCAGCATGGCGCCAACTTGCTATTCAGCTACGACCAGTGGCAACAGCAGCCGCCACACCATGGCGACAATGGGTTCTTTCACCCGCTTGCTGCCGCCGCCGAGCCAACCCTGCAAATGGGTACATTTATAATTACTGCCATGGGAGCTTGCCTGGCATGAAAGAGGATTATACGAAAGGTCTCCTCTAGGAATGAAGTAGGATCTTGTTGGATGATGCAGAGTACTATGTTCCTCTAGTCATACCAGTGTGCAAATCTCAGGACAAAAACTATGGTAAATCCTCCTGGGTTATCACATAAGTACTCTTGTATACTCCCTTGTCGAGTTAGCCTGATAGGAGTAGGCTATATTTCCAGTTGGAGTTGTTGATGACAAGGAGTTAAATTTGTAGTCTCTTCTTGAGTCAAGCTAGTTTCCCTTTTTGAGTATAGGAGCAGGATACTAATTTGGTGAATCTAATTCTGTGCTGAAGTACATTCTTTAGAGTTGCATTTATATTTAGTGTTGGAGTATTAATAATCTTGGTTTTATTAGTGACCTTTTCCTTTTGTTCAATGGTAGTCAGGAATGGTGGATTATAGGTTTCTTGGATGGCTCGTGGATTGCTTGATATATTGTCTACTGTCTACCGAAATGGCAGGGATAGCCTATTTTTGTAATCACATCTAATAACATACCGAAGGCAACTGTTGGTCTAACCATAGCTGTTGTTTCTCATATGCAGATTAGTGTGGAGAAGTTAAAAAAGACAAAGTTTATAGTCTAATAATTCTGGATCAAATGAAGGTGACAGGAAGGGAATCAATATCTTTGATTATTTGAATTAGTACTTTCTTGCTGATAATTCTTTGTTAATCATTTGTGCAACCTCTGTTTAATAATCTATTCGAGATGTGTTATTCTTAAAGGGTCTTAGAAGTTATCTACTACTAATAATTTTGTCTATACAAGCTATAGAAAATATATAAAAGATTTTGATCCATACTTCTCTTCCGTGTTGGTTATCATAGTGTAATACCTATGCATGCTTCTCTAACCTGTTGGTTGATGCCTTTGAGATTCCTTTTCATGACCATAATTCTTCTCCATGATTTCTATATGTGTTTTGATTTTCTATATAGATATTATTATATGCCAAGAAACATTGTGGCGGTCTTTCTTAATTTGAATTGGTGCTTATGAGAAGTTGACTTGAAAAACCACACTATCGTAGCCAGATCAGATAAAGATGTACACAATTTTATTTAGAGGACATGTTGATATCGTGGTGTAAATGAGAATTTTATATCATGCTTGTGTGACACAAATCTGGCATGTTTCTCTCTTGCGAAATAAAATAGTTTATTCCTATGTCTATCTTCCTTTGAGAATAATTGTTGATATTTGGTTAGGCTTCTTTTAATATTCACACCCACACGTGTGAGGGGGGAGAATAACTGCTTCGAGTATAAGATGTCTTCATCAAGCAAAAGATCACCCAGGTGCGCTCGGTTCTCTTCTCACCCTGCATGGATGAAATTCTGCTTTGCTTGTTACTGTATTGCTTGTGGCACCCGATTACTCTCCTGGATGAAGGTTTAATCTTGCACTGAATTGAAAAAAGTATAGAACATATATAGCTAGCAATGTCTTGTAAAATTCTGGGAGGTACATAGAAGTTTGCTTGATTTAATCGACTGTAGATCTTACAGAGAAACCATTCTAGGAAGTACTTAGAAGTTTGCTTTCCTTTTATATGGGAAGAAAGTGGTGCGGGATCACATAATAGGTGCAGAATATTTGCCTATCATTTTAAAAATATGTTACACCGTACTTAATTCAAATGGGAGTATAAAGTTTAGTGGATTGTTGATACAAACTTAGGCATTATCAATTCAGATGTTTTTCATCTGACTGCCCCCTTTGTTTGCCTATACTTATTTTTTTCATGTTGATTATGAAGTTTAGATGGAGATTGTGCAGATGATTGTGATTGGCAAAAATTGCATCTGCTCAATTCATATGCTTAGCTTCAGGTTATTCTCGAAGCAGTAATGAGGGCAAAAATTGCATCTGTATAATACTCCATTGTCATTGCCATTGCTAGTCACTGTCATTGGCATGTCAATGGTACAGTAGCTTGGAACTTGTACATTGCCCTCATTGTTGATTCTAGAGATAATTTTGCACTCATTTTCTAGTTTTGCAAAATACATAAATATTTTGTTCAAATATGTGCAGGACAATTTTATTTATGAAGATATGTGGTCCAAAGAATGAATGACAAGGCACGGTGAGGGTGATGGCAACCTTGTTTCTAGGGTGGCGCCTTCGTCTTGTTGTCCTCTTCCAACTCTTGAGGTGATGACGGTGACCTCGATAGGGTCTGCGGCGATGACAATGGCGACCTCGGCACGGGGCTTCGGCTACAGCGACTATGACCTTAGCATGGGGCTGCGGTGACGATGACCTCGACACGGGGCTGTGGCAACGACAACAGCGTCGACCTCGACATGGGGTTGTGGCCGGCATTGTATTAAGAGGTCTTACGTGGATGCATGTACGGATCATATGCAGATATTTGGTGTATAAAAATTAAATAAAATGTGGTCTATTTTTTTTAAAAAAAATCATATTTATTTTACCCGTGGCGTACAATAGTGGTGTACGCCCCTAGTAAACATGGTCATTGGTGGCGTACCATATTGTTGTACGCCTCTAGTAAACTTGTTTGTTGGTGGCGTACCATATTGTTGTACGCCATGGGTACGCTATTTACCCATGGCGTACAGCGTTGTACGCCACGAGTATGCTACTTACCCGTGGCGTACAGCGTGTACGCCACGGATAGCTCTGTACCAGTGGCATGGTACTAGTGGCGTACAGCTCTACGCCACGGGTAGCTAAATTCTGTACGCCACGGATGGCTATTTTCCTAGTAGTGCCTCCCGATCCTCGAGACCTGGCCATTTATATATAGGGGTCAGGAGGGGACGGTGAGGGACAGATTGAAAGCAAGCCAGGCTCTACACCCACGTTTACTTTCGATACACACCTTGTTTGACTGACTTTTACCTTCGAGTTCATCCGACGTCCTATCTCCCTGATCCTAAGTCTTTCATCTAGGACATTTGTCGAGTTAACCCACGTCAATTGGCGCCGACCGTGGGGATCCTGGGCGTTGGAAACATGAATTCGACGACTTTTTCGCTTTTAGCCAACAGCAATTCGGAAGTCGACGAAATCCAGATACCCTTTGGAACCGTCGATTTTCAACCTCACCATTCAAGTTTCACGCAAGTATTCGAGAGCATGGATCAAGATATGGATTTGACGATCGAAAGTCTAAACTTTCGCGTCCGATCACTAGGTTCGATTCGCCTTTCAGATCCAGCGAAACCGGGTCCGTCAGCAAGTGAACCCAAGACAGTAGCAATGTCGGAATCATCAGAAGGCTCTTCCAGCGAGTTAAACTCGTCGGTCAGCTTAGCAGAAATAGAAGAAGGAAAAAGCGCAGGAGGCGACGAAACCATGGAGAATTTCGACTTAGAAGTTCAACTCGAAGATCTTATGATCTGCCACGACGATACCTCAGACAAATCAACAGACACCTGGAAGACAGGATTAGAGCTTTCTGAAGATGACAATTTGATCTTCTCAAGTTCCAACAGCAAACTGGACAATCGATACCAGGTACTCGCCATCACAGGAGACAACTCAGAAGAACTCGACGAAAACAACAATCCAGTGCTCAATCCAGCAAACATAAACAGAGGAGCGAATCATTTAGCAGAAGGAGAGACTGCAGACTCCCTAACAACTAGGGAGAAAGTTTGACTATCAGTTGATGAGTGGAGAATAATCAAGACAGTCGTGGAGCACGGCACGCCAATACCAACAAACTCCAGCAAAAATATGCTTTTGGGGTACCACTACGCCCTAAGGCAGCAGGTGAAGCAATTAGCAAAGGAGAGGATTGAAATACAGAATAGGAAAGACTCAGCCATTGCAGCAAGCGATGCTGCTCGCAGAGCACGTAGTGACGCGTCATACACAAACAAAAGACATCGTCGACATGGGTCAAGGTATGAAAACCTCGAGTACTCAGAAAGGCAAAGTATCTCCAAAAACCTCGACTCGTCTTTCCTATCGGTCGACGAGCAAGGAAACATTATACCAAAAACTCCTGAAGCAGCACTGGTGGCAGCTCAAGCATACTTACATACAACACAACCAAATCCAGGAGACCCGAGGGAACATATGGACCAAGCAGCACTAAATGGGTTGAAGATGGTAGGCAACAAATTATCAGCAAAAGAGGAGGAAGCATATCGCAACAAAGGAAACCACAAGCCAAGATCACCGCACCGTCACAATAGTCCTCGACACAGAAGCAGCAATAGACGATCTAGAACACCATCACCAAGGCGACACAAAAGCCCGAAGTACAGAGGAACCCGAAGATCCAGATCTCCAAACAAGATGTACGACTACGAAGACGACGAAAAGGAGATGGGGCCATCATGCTTTACCCACAGGGTTCGCACCACGCCAGTACCCAAAGGTTTCAAATTACCTCATGATCAGCAAAAATATGATGGATCCCAGGAACTACAGTCATGGCTCTCGGATTATCTGCAAGCAGTAAAAATATTGGGAGGAACCAAGGAAACAGCTATGCAAAGTTTGCAATTACACCTCACCGGCGCGGCAAGGTCATGGTTAAGCAAATTAGAAAAAGAAACAATTGGAAGCTGGGAAGAGCTCACAAAGCAATTCACGAGTAACTTCAAGTCGACATATAAGCGGCCAGCATCCATAGAAGAAGTAAAAGCCTACGTACAGCAACGCGGTGAGACATTAAGGGCGTATATCCAAAGATGGAGCATCATAAAAAATTCAGCAGTCGAAGTATCAAACGAAAGAGCAATAGACGCATTCATAGTCGGGTTAAGGCGAGGAGACCTAGTCGAAGAGATGGGCAAAATCAAGCCAAAAACAGTATCAGATTTAATGGATATAGCAAACAGATTTGCAGATGGAGAAGATGCGTGCAACAACAAACGAACACAATCGCCAGAGGATGATAGAGGAAACAGATATGGAGGTCAAAGGAGAAGATCCCGCAATTATGATAACTATGGCTCTCACAGCCAAGTAGCCGCAGGGTACAAGGATAATAGCTATCAAGGGAACGACCGTAAAAGCTCAGGATATCGCAGCTACGGAAAGGAAGACTATAAAAACTTTCAGACAAGAGAATCCAGAGAGTACAACCCATCACCTGAAGATATGTTAAATGGACCATGTCATATACACTCCGCGTTTGTTGATGGGAAACGAGTATCCAGGCACGCAATGAAAGATTGCACGGCGTTTTTGAAACTGCAGGAAGCAGCACTAAACAAGCAAGCCGAAGCAAAATGACAGGGATACGAAGGAAACACAAGCAGTGCGCCTACAAATCAGCAAGGAAACAATGGAGTTCCTCAAAATCAAGACCAGCCGAACCAGGGACGTGATGACGATGGAGGATATGTTCCATCTAAAGGGCACATCACAGCAATGATATAGCCTGTGCCGTAGTCGAACAAAGAGGAAAAGAGCATAACCCGCCAAGTTAACCTAGCAGTGACCTCGCCCCCGGCAACAACGGAATATTTACACTAGTCAGAGCAACCCATAGAATTCAGCAGAGACGATCACCCAATAACAGTACCTCGGCCAGGAAACGCGCCTTTGGTACTCAAAGCCCAAATTGGGACTTACGATGTCGACAGAGTATTCATCGATGCAGGAAGTGGCATAAATCTTATGTATGCAAAGACTCTACGAGCAATGCACATCTCATTGGAGTTCCTGAAACCAACTAATTTTTCCTTCCGCGGAATAGTCCCAGGAAGTGCTAACTACCCACTGGGTCAAATAGCACTCAACGTTTGCTTCGGAAATCGGCAAAACTATAGAAGAGAGAAACTCGGCTTCGAAGTCATGGACTGGCCATCACAATATCACGTGATCCTCGGGCGACCCGCGTTTTTGCGATTCATGGCAGTGCCTCAATACACGTACCTGGTACTCAAAATGCCAGGGTCTAAAGGAATCATCATAGTCAAAGGAAGCTTCGAACTCTCAGATCTCTGCGATAAGGAGTTTCACAAGATGGCTCAAAACTTCGGCATGATGGCAAACTACGGAGAACCTAAAGACACGGCGAAAAGCTCGATTACAGGAACCGTACAACAACTCGAAGCACACCCCGCAGAGCCGGAGGTGAAAAAACCACGGGTACAACCATCAGAACAAGACAAGCCTACAGGAGAAGAAGAGAAGACCTTGGCGGCATAGGCAACAAAGTACGTCAAAAATAGAGTAGAAAAATAAGGCTGTAAAAGCCACGAGCTATTCCAGGGCAATGCCCTCTAGATCCAGAACACAGGTTATTAGCCGGATCTCTTGGGTCACCCTATGTATCTTACATTATAAGCATAAATAAAGACAAAGTTCCTCTTATTCGAGTTTACGTGTCTTTAAACAAAAATTGTGGCACACGCAATAAAACGCTCTGAGAACAATTTCTGACAACAAGGTTAGGAAACATAAACTCTCGCGTTCTATGCGCAAAGTACATAAGCATCATAACATCAGGTTATCAGAATCGTCCACCCCCAGGGGGTCTAAGTAATGATGCTCGCGGAAAAACGTGGCATCCTCTCGCAGCAACCTAGCTATAATCCTTCTGGCGGGTTGCAGGGTATTCTCCAGATGAACTTGCAAACTAGCTCCACCTGGAGGATAACTCAGTGACATGGAACTATAATTAAGCCTTGGATGGCACTTACGCACCCACCCAAGAGCAAAATTGGCTCCAGCCACCAAGTTCAGCTCTATCAGTCGATGAATTCGCTGACTAGATCTAAAAGTGTCGAGTAACAGTGGAAAGCTTCCAGGCAGAGGATTGCGAGGAAGCATGACAGAATGCATAGTTGATACGTCCATTTTGCATCACTATTTTGTATCATAATTTACTGTTTATTCATCAATATATTTCACATTTAGAGATGATACTTATGTTGTTTCCTCTGTTTTTACATGTTTGATGATCATTGGAGGATTTGCTGCCGGAGTCAGGATTCTGCTGGAAAAAGGACCATCAAGACACCATATTTTGGAAGATCAGGAAATTCTAAAAAAATACTAGGAAATTATATTTTACCAGAAGACTGAAGAAGCCAAAAGGAGTAGGCGAGAGGAGCCACAGGGCAGGTTCACACACAGGGGGCGCGGCCTGACCCCTGGCCGCGCCGGCCTGTTGTGTGGCCGCCCTGGCCCACTTCTGCCATCGCCCCTTCGCGTATTTCATCGTCCCCAAAAACCTAAGTCAAGGGGGGCTCAGAGAAAGACACTGCCACCTCTGCGGGGTGGAAAACACCAGAGAGAGAAAAGATCTCCGGCAGGCAGGAATCTGCCGGGGAAATTCCTTCCCGGAGAGGGGAGATCGTCGCCATCGTCATCATCATCGCACTGGACTTCATCGGGATCATCATCATCATCATCTCCACCACCAGCACCTTCATCTCCACCATCACCACGCCATCCCGCTGTAACATCTTGAGTTGAATCTTGTTAAATTCTTAGGGGAAACTTTCCTGATGTTGATTACTCTTGTGGTTGATGCTATTGAGTGGAACTGTTGAATTAAGGTTTATGTTCACATTGTTATTTACCATTATTTCACCTCTGATCATGATCCATATGATGTCTTGTGAGTAGTTCATTTAGTTCTTGAGGACATGGGAGAAGTCAAGATGTTAGTAGTGGAATTATGTTAAGTAATATTTAGTGGTTTGATATTTATTTGTTGTGGTGCTATTTCACTAGTGGTGTCATGTGAACGTCGACTACATGATACTTCACCATTTATGGGCCTAGTGAGATGCATTGTGTATTTGGCTACTAATTGTGGGGTTGCTGGAGTGACAGAAACCTAAACCTCCATTAGGAAACTATTACACCAGGGAGCGTAGGATCTTAGAGTTTAAGGCTGTGGTTAGATTTATCTTAATTACTTTCTTGTATTTGCGGATGCTTGCAAGGGGTATAATCACAAGTGTGTATTTATCCTAGTAAGGGTAGTGCGCTAGCACAGGTTCACCCCCATAACACTTATCAAACCACTAAAGATTATTTAGCGGCATGAAGCGAAAGTTCTTGACAGAAACTCCAGTGTGTCCTCGAGAATGTTTGGTCATCATAAGCTACACAACTGGCTTGTCCTTTGCTCAAGAAAGGATTGGGCCACTTGCTGCAATTATTACTCCTGTCTTTTATTTACTTGCACTTTATTTATTTGCAGTACCAAATACCCCTGAAAACCCGTTTGCTAGTATTTACAGTGAATCCTTGATCAAAACCACTTGTCAACACCTTCTGCTCCTCGTTGGGTTCAACACTCTTATTTATCGAAAGTACTACGATACACCCCCTATACTTGTGGGTCATCAAGACTATTTTCTAGCGCCGTTGCCGGGGAATGAAGCGCTATTGAAGAGTGGAATTGGTAAAGGTAACCGTCATTGTGAGTATTGTTTTTATTTATGTCTTTTATTTTTATTTTATTTTGCTATGGAGAGTTCTCCATTTGGGTTCCTATTCGGGAAAATACTACCACTGTTGCGGATGTGGATGAACCACAACCACCTCCTGCTCAATTAGATCCTTTTAAAATACCTATGAAAATTGTTGAACGTGTTATGGATAACTGCTATTCAGGAGATGGAACTGTCCATCCGGGAGATCACTTACTTTTTATTCATGAATTATGCGAGTTGTTCAAGTGTGCAGGTATTTCACCGAGCCAGGTCAAGAGGAAGCTATTCTCTTTATCACTGAAAGGCAGAGCTGAGGAGTGGTATCGGCTGCTGAAAGATGGTCCATCTATTGCTTGGGAGGAAATTGTACCTCTCTTTTATTCCAAGTTTTATCCTCCAAGTGAAATTCATAAAGATCGTAATCAAATATATAACTTTTGGCCTCATGATGGAGAGAGTATTGCCCAAGCGTGGGGGATACTGAAGTTACTAATGCTCAAATGTCCCATTCATGAGCTCCCCAGTAATATTGTTATTGATAACTTTTATGCGAGGCTTACTCTTCATGAAAAGGAATTTTTGGGTGCTTCCTGTTTTGGATCATTTACCCATATAAAGAATATGCTAAGTGGAAACTTCTTGACTGTATCCAAGAAAATGCTGAAGGATGGGAAAACGACAAAGGTAGGAAGTCAGGTATAAATTAAGATTATGAATGCATTAAAGCTTTTATGGGAACCGGTGACTTTCATAATGTTAGCACTGCTTGTGGTCTTGATTCTCAAATACTTGCTAACTGTTTTAAGGCCTTTGCCTCTTATCTTGATGTTCCAAAGAAAAATTGGAACAAATATCATGCGCCTTATAAAGATTCTATTAGTCATATTCCTGCTACAGCTACTGAAGTTTGTACTGTTGATAGCATTTTGCCTGAACCTTATTTTGAGAAGATGCCTTTCCCTGCTAAGGTAAAAGAGCATTCTACATTGGTAAGTGTGCTTAGTAAAAGTACTAAGAAAGCTGCAGAAACTGATGAGCAAATTATTATTAAGTCTTCTGTAGCTATAGTGAAGGACCTTGTTACTAAAGATGTGGGAGATGAACATATTGTCTTTTGTGAAGATGCTACTAACATTGTTTCACATCCTAATAGGCGTAGGGAAACAAGTGTTCCTGTTATTTCTGTCAGGATTGGAGATCATTGCTATTATGGTTTATGCGACATTGGTGCAAGCTCAAGCGCCATTCCTTTAGAGCTCTACAGAGAAATCATGCATGAGATTGGCCCTTGTGAATTGGAAGAGATTGATGTGGTTATTCAGCTTGCTAACAGAGAGACTATCTGGCCTCTTGGTATTGTTCGAGATGTGGAAGTTCTATGCGGTAAGACTAAATATCCTACTGATTTTCTAGTACTTGGTAAGGAAGCTAGTAAAACTTTTCCTATTATTTTTGGTAGACCCTTTTTGAATACTTGTGGCGCTGTGATAGACTGTAAGAAGGAGATTTTTTTTACTAAGTTCGATGGAGAATCTTATGAGTTTAATTTTTCTAAATTCGCTAAAACTCCCTTTGAAAGTGAAATGCCTGATGAAAGTTTTCGAGTTGAACAGCTTGACTCTATTGCTCTTGCTCCTAACAATGCTTTGCAGCAATTTATGGAGGATCATGAAAGTGATGTTTTCAAGAAGGAAAGAGAAGAGATTGATGATATTTTTCTTCGTCAACAACCATTGATTAAGCACAATTTACCTATGGAGGATCTTGGTACCACGTTGCCACCTAAAGAAGATCCTGTTTTTGAATTAAAGCCTTTACCTGATGATCTTAAGTATGCTTATATAGATGATAAGAAAATATATCCTGTTATTATCAGTTCTAAGCTTTCAGGAAAGGAAGAAGAAAGGTTATTGGAGATATTGAGGAAACATCGAGGAGCTATGGGATATACTCTTGATGATTTAAAAGGGATTTGTCCCACTTTATGTCAGCATGCTATTAACATGGAGGAAGACGCAAAGCCAGTTGTTGAACATCAACGCCGCTTAATTCCCAAGATGAAGGAAGTGGTAAGAAATGAGGTATTAAAGCTCCTTGATGCTGGTATTATTTATCCTATTGCTGATAGTAGATGGGTTAGTCTTGTTCATTGTGTTCCTAAGAAAGGAGGTATCACAGTTGTGCCTAATGAGAATAACGAGCTTATTCCTCAAAGGGTAGTAGTTGGTTATAGGATGTGCATTGATTTTAGAAAGGTAAACAAAGTTACTAAGAAAGATCACTATCCTTTACCGTTTATAGATCAGATGTTAGAGAGGTTGTCTAAGAAGACTCATTTTTGTTTTCTTGATGGTTATTCTGGTTTCTCTCAGATTGCTATTAGAAAGGAAGATCAAGAGAAAACCACTTTTACTTTTCCTTATGGAACTTATGCTTATAGACGTATGCCATTTGGTTTGTGCAATGCTCCTGCTACTTTTCAAAGATGCATGTCTGCTATTTTTCATGGTTTTTGTGAAGAAATTGTGGAGGTTTTAATGGACAATTTCTCCGTCTATGGAACTTCTTTTGATAATTGTTTGCACAATCTTGATAAAGTTTTGCAGAGGTGTGAAGAAACTAACCTTGTTCTTAATTAGGAGAAATGCCACTTTATGGTTAATGAAGGAATTGTTCTTGGACATAAAATTTCTGAAAGGGGTATTGAAGTTGACAGAGCGAAAGTTGAAGCAATTGAGAAAATGTCATGTCCCAGAGATGTTAAAGGTATTCGTAGTATTCTTGGTCATGCTGGTTTCTATAGGAGGTTTATTAAAGATTTCTCTAAGATTTCAAAGCCTCTTACTAATCTTCTTCAAAAAGATGTACCATTTGTCTTTGATGATGATTGTAAGGAAGCTTTTGAAACTCTTACGAAGGCTTTAACTACTGCTCCTATTGTTCAACCACCTGATTGGAATTTACCCTTTGAAATTATGTGCGATGCTAGTGATTTTGCTGTTGGTGCTATTCTTGGACAGCGCGTAGATAAGAAGTTAAATGTTATTCATTATGCTAGTAAGACTCTTGATGCTGCTCAGAAGAATTATGCTACTACTGAGAAGGAGTTTCTTGCTGTTGTTTTTGCATGTGATAAGTTTAGACCTTACATTGTTGATTCTAATGTTACTATTCATACCGATCACGCTGCTATTAGATATCTTATGTCGAAGAAGGATGGTAAGCCTAGGCTTATTATATGGGTGTTGCTTTTACAAGAGTTTGATCTGCATATTGTAGATAGGAAAGGTGCTGAAAATCCTGTTGCTGACAATTTGTCTAGATTGGAAAACATTTCTTTTGATCCTATTCATATTAATGATAGTTTTCGAAATGAACAGTTGGCCTCAATAAATGTAACTTCGCGAGACCTTCCTTGGTATGCTGATTATGCTAACTTTATTGTTTCCAAGTATTTGCCTCCAACCTTTACAGCTCAGCAAAGAAGAAAATTCTTCTATGATTTGAGGCATTATTTTTTGGATGACCCACACTTATATAAAGAAGGAGTTGATGGTATTATGCGAAGATGTGTCCCGGAATATGAGCAACAAGAAATATTAAGAAAGTGCCATGGCAGTGCTTATGGAGGACATCATGCTGGAGATAGAACTGCACAAAAGGTTCTACAATCAGGTTTTTATTGGCCAACCCTCTTTAAAGATGCTAGAAGGTATGTTTTATCTTGTGATGAATGTCAAAGAGTTGGTAATATTTCTAGACGCAATGAAATGCCTATGAGTTACACTCTTGTTATTGAACCATTTGATTGTTGGGGATTTGACTTTATGGGTCCTTTTCCTCCTTCAAAAGGCTATACTCACATACTTGTTGTTGTTGATTATGTTACCAAGTGGGTAGAAGCCATACCTACAAAGAGTGCCGATGGTGAGACCTCATTAAAAATGCTTAAGGACGTTATTTTTCCTAGGTTTGGTGTACCTAGATATCTTATGACTGACGGAGGTTCTCATTTTATTCATGGCGGTTTTAGAAAAACTCTTGCTAGATATGACGTTAATCATAGAATTGCTTCTGCTTATCATTCCCAAACTAGTGGGCAGGTAGATCTTTCAAATAGAGAGATCAAGTCTATCTTGCAGAAGACTGTCAATAGATCTAGGAAAAACTGGGCTAGCAAGTTAAACGATGCTTTATGGGCTTATAGAACTGCTTATAAGAACCCTATGGGCATGTCTCCTTACAAAATGGTTTACGGAAAAGCATGTCACTTGCCCTTAGAATTAGAATACAAAGCTTTTTGGGCAGTGAAAGAGCTTAATAGATATTTTAAATTCGCCGGTAAGAAAAGATTGCTTGATTTGAGTACCCTAGATGAGTGGAGAAACAAAGCTTACGAGAATGCTAGACTTTTCAAAGAGAAAGTCAAACAATGGCATGATAAGAGAATTCTTATGAGAGAGTTTCACGTTGGGGAGAAAGTTCTATTGTATAGGTCTCGTCTCAGATTTTTTGCAGGAAAATTACTCTCAAAATGGGAAGGACCTTATGTTATTGTGGAAGTATACCACTCAGGTGCGATAAAGATTGCTTCATTAAAAGATGAAACTACACAAGTGGTGAATGGTCAAAGACTCAAACATTATATCGCTGGAGATTCTTATAATGAAGATGTTGATGTTATTCAAACAGTTTCTCTGGAAGAGTTCATCTAGGATAATATGCAGGAACCTGCAGAGTTCGTTTTCGAATAGGTAACAGTTCTAGTCAGAAAAGGTTCGCGTTAAACTTTTTCAGTATTATTTTTATTGTTTTTGCTAAATATGAAAAATCATGAGACGAAAACGGGCAGGAGACGGAGTCCTGAGTGTCCTCACACACAGGGGGCGCAGGCCCACCCCTGGCCGCGCCGCCCTAGTGTGAGAGCACCCCGGAGCTCGTTTCCGTCCCGGTTTCCTCCCATGATTTTGCATCGATGTTTAATTTTCGCCTATATAACCCCCTGGAGTACCAGAGGTTTGTATATCGTGTTTTCGTAGTGCTTTCGTTTCGAGCTTTTTCTGTCAGGAGTTGTTCTCAGTTCTAGGTGCATCATGGCTTCCTCGAGCAACGACAAGGAGAAGACGCCTCCGGAAGATGACCATCAAGATCTTCGGTTGAAGGAAGAAGTTGAAAGCGAGGCCGAGGAAGAAGAGATGGATGAGGATCAAAGTTCACGCCCGAGCACCATGATCGCAAGCATTGGGGTGGTGACAAGTCATGACAAGTTCAAGAAGAGTGCACGTATAAGAACCGGCGGGGGTGTGCCACGTCACATCTTAGCTCCACGGACATGTCCGTCAGGCAACAACCCTTTCCATACTCTAATACATGAACATCAGATTCAAAAGGTGCCTAGATCACGATTGCCCTCTGGTTGGGATATAGATCATTCTAACAGTGCAGGGAAAGAAAGTTCCAAGTGTGAAGAAGGATGGGGAAATAATTCCAAGAGCTGGGATTCTCTGGCTGACAGGTTCATGAGCCGTATTGAGCACAATTCAGAGATGATTCGTAACCTCAGTCACAAGGTCGATGACTTGAAAGATTTGATTGAGAAGCTTATTAAAGACTACCCACCACCGCCGAAGGAGTAATTCGTCATGGTATAGGCATCCCCTTGGCTTGTTCCAAGCTTGGGGGAGTGTCGCGGTATCACATCATTATCTTTTGCTCATTTACTTTTCAAGTAGAGTCATATCATGAATATAGAAGTTATCTTATAGAATAGTTTGCAGTGTGGAAGTATCCTCCTTAGTTGGTTATCTATGTATCCCTTGGCGTGAGTTGCGGTAATGAAATATTAATGAGAAGTTTTATCATTTACTTTTTGCACACCTTATTTTAGGTTGCAATCTCTCTTATACGATTAGTCTTGTTGATTAGTATTGGTATCACTTTGGGAGCATGAGTAAATTTAGTTGGTTTTGGCAAACTTAGCTTGGTCAGTAGCAACATTACCTTGAGTTTTGAGTAGAAAAAGAAGAAAGAAGTGCTAGTAGATACATCATTTCAGCTTTCCTTCATGTTTAGCTCATAAGCAATAGTATTCTCAAGTTAAAATCGTTGTACTTTCAAGGAAGGTTGCATGATTGTTTCTATTATATGTATGTTTGTTTGTTTCATGCAACTCTTATGCTTGCTACCCAGCCTTGCTAGCCAAAAACCTGTACTGAGAGGGAATACTTCTCGTGCATCCAATTCCCAAAAGCCAAGTTACTTCCAAAGAGTCCACTATAAATTCCTATGCATGGTATTTCAAGCCATTCCAAGTAAATTTTCATGTGCTACCTTTCAAAAACCTTCAAATACTTCTCATTTTGTGCCACTGTTTTTAGCTCATGAGGACGTAGTGGTTGGGCTTGTTATCTTCCATACTAAATTGAGTACCCCTCGACTAGGCAGCTTCATCTGCTCGTCATTAATTTTGCAAGGGAGCTGGTCAGACCATTGTAATCTAAACAAGAAAAAAGAAAAAGAGCACTCCTCCATGGTATGTGAAAGTTGGTGGGCACCCGATGGAATTGGTTAGCCATGGTTTGAGAAAGGAAAAGGTGAGGAGGAGTGCCAAGTTATAAAAGAGCACAATTGTGCCAACTAATCAAACATCTCGGAACCGCTCTCACTTGTTTAGTATGGAAGATGTCAAGAACTCCGTTGCTAGTCGTTGACAAAAGCAACCACCTCTCAAAACAACTTTTTCCTCTGTTTTACAAATGAAAAGATCTAGCACATGTTTAATCCCTGCTTCCCTCTGCGAAGGGCCTGTCTTTTACTTTTATGATGAGTCAACCCATTCCCCTCTATCTCAAGCAAGCATTTGAGCTGTTATGTTTCACTCATTAATATGTTGATCCGTTCAATTATGTTTATTATATTCCTTTGTTTAGTATAATGGTTTTACTTGAAGGAATATATCTTTGAAAGCTTTCCATGATTACAGAGAAATTGCCTTGTTGAGCATACAGTTTTGCTATATTAGTTCTGTTTTTAAAAGGCTCCGTTCAAAAGAAAGAATAGTTTGTTCATTGTTCTCTGACCAAGAACTAAGGTTTGCCATCACCAATTATAGTTTACCTTGTGCATCTTTATTTGTGATTCCCTTTTACTTATTGCAAGTCTATATCATATAAAGGGAAGTTGCAGTCTATTATACTTTGTGCTTTGGTAAATGTGATGCTTCTTGTCCGTATTTTGATTATCGACACTTCACTCCATAAACCCGTGGTCTTGTTTACCGAGTTCAGTTTTCGCTTGGGGACAAGCGAGGTCTAAGCTTGGGGGGGTTGATACGTCCATTTTGCATCACTATTTTGTATCATAATTTACTGTTATTCATCGATATATTTCACATTTAGAGATGATACTTATGTTGTTTCCTCTATTTTTACATGTTTGATGATCATTGGAGGATTTGTTGCCAGAGTTAGGATTCTGCTGGAAAAAGGACCGTCAAGACACCATATTTCGGAAGATCAAGAAATTCCAGAAAAATACCAGGAAATTATATTTTACCAGAAGACTGAAGAAGCCAAAAGGAGGAGGCGAGAGGAGCCACAGGGCAGGCTCACACACAGGAGGCGCGGCATGACCCCTGGCCACGCCGGCCTATTGTGTGGCCGCCCTGGCCCACTTCTGCCATCGCCCTGATATGTCTCAAACGTATCCATAATTTTTGATGCCCCATGCTTGTTTTTACACCATTTGCCTTGTGTTTCGTTACACTTCGTGGCATTTTTATGCGATTTCCAGAACTAACCTATTGACAAGATGCCACAGTGCCAGTTCCCTGTTTTCTGCTGTTTTGTGTTTCAGAAAAGCTACACAGGAAATATTCTCGGAATTGGATGAAACAAGTTCCAGAACTCCTATTTTTTCCGGACGAAGGACGAGGACCGAAAGAGAGCCGGAGGGGGGCCAGGGGCCAGCCTCACACCAGGGCGGCGCGGCCCAGCCCCTGGCCATGCCCCCCTATGTGTGAGGAGCCCCTGGCAGCCCTCTGATGACCCCCCTTCGCCTATATAAAGCCTCGGGACGGAAACCCTAGGGGGGTCGGCAAATTTCCAGAAAGAGTTTCTCAGCTCCACCGCCGCCGCCAACAAATTTCGGGGGACAGAAGTCTCTGTTCCGGCACCCTGCCGGGACGGGGAAGTGCCCCTGGAGCCATCTCCATCGGTCTCCGTCGCCGTCTCCGCCATCTCCATCGACCTCACCACCATCTCCATCAACCTTGTTGTCTCCTATGATGAGGAGGGAGTAGTTCTCCCCCGGGGCTGAGGGCTCTACCGATAGCTATGTGGTTTACCTATCTCTCCCATGACGTGATCTTCATGTGATCGTGAGCTTTGTATCTAGTTGAATTGGTAGATGTTATTATTCAGATATTATGCTACTCCTATGCTTAATTATTATACTCTCCGGAGATACCTCGTATCATGGTGTAAAGGTGACTAGTGTGTGCATCATGTGTATCCTTTTGGTTAATGTCTCTATGAATTGTTGGTGTTTGTTGGAACCATCTAGTGCGTTCACGGTGATAGTGTGGGACAATCTAGTTTGGGTACATACGGACTTTGAGGAGTGCTTCGTAGCCCTACGCATGATTAGTGTTCGTTTTCCATTGGAGAATTGTTTTGAGTTGCATATTGATGATAGTATCTATTGGTTCAATTATGTTATATTTGTTGGGAGTGTGTCCACTAGTGAAAGTATGATCCCTAGGCCTTGTTTCCAAGCATTGCACACCGTTTACTTCCTGTTTTGTTACATGTTTGCTTGCAGCGATATTTATTTTAGATCACATTTGCTACTTATAATCATCACTACTACTTGTATTTCACTATCTCTTCGCCGAACTAGTGCACCTATACATCTGACAAGTGTATTGGGTGTGTTGGGGACACAAGAGACTTTCTGTATCGTAATTGCAGGGTTGCTTGAGAGGGATGGCTTTGACCTCTTCCTCCCTGAGTTCGATAAACCTTGGGTGATCCACTTAAGGGAAACTTGCTGCTGTTCTACAAACCTCTGCACTTGGAGGCCCAACACTGTCTACAAGAACAGAAGCGTGTGTAGACATCAAGCTCTTTTCTGGCGCCGTTGCTGGGGAGGTAAGGTAAAAGGTACTCACATCCTCCTGTGTGAGTGCTTGAAGTTATTTCCTTTAGATTCTGCAATTATATCTTTTTGTTTCTTGTTTTTATTTTCACTAGTTAGGCTTAATGGAAAATAAAGAGTTCTTTAGTCTTTTTCCTGAGTTTAGATTTGAAGAGAAAATTGAAAAACCTTTGGAGCTTTATTCGCATGCTAGTAGTGTTGTTAGTATGAATGCTTTAAATACCGTTGTTGCTAATGCTATAGAAAAGTCTAAGCTTGGGGAAGCTGGTTTTGTTAAGCATGATATTTTTAGTTCCCCAGCTTTAGTGGAGAAAGTTTGCTCTGATGATATTTTATCTCCCCTATGTGATGTTCCTATGCCTGTTACCTATGTTAGTGATCATGATTGGGAAAAGCACTCTACAAATTCTAAGGTTAATAATTGTTGTACCATTAGTACTATCCATGTTCCATCTTATGATGATATGTTTGATGAATATGCTTTGAGAAATAGCTGTTCTCTAGCTTGTGATGATACTAAACCTCTAGTTTATGATGGATATGATGATGAGTATAATGTTTTCAGTTCACCTACTATTGCGGAGAAAATTAGTTATGATTACAATATGCCTCCTATTTTTGATGATTATGGTGATGAGAATAATTATTCTGTTGAATCTGCTCCTACTACGATTGTTCATGTGGGGAGTATTAATTCTTTTACGCATGTGGCTCATGGTAGGGATGCTTTATGTGATAGTTATATTGTTAGTTCTATTCATGATGCTACTGAAAGTTATTATGAGAGAGGGAAACATGGTTTGATGGATCTCAACAATATTGAGTTTCCCCTCTTTATGTTGCAATTTTTGAAGTTGTACTTGTTTTGCCTTCCTATGCTTTTTGCTTTGCACTTTCATGACTTGTCTCTTTACAAGACTATTTTTCATAGGAAGTGGTTCAGATTTAAATGTCTTTCACATTTGTTTTTTAATACTCTCTATTGCTTCAAGTTCCTAAATGGCGCCTTTGCCTCAAGCTTTTATATGGCGCCCACATGAGCATCTTTGCAAATTACTGCGCCTAGCTCAAAGGCGTTAAAGAAAAGCACTCTTGGGAGATAACCCATTTTTTTATTTTCAGTACTTTTTCTTTTATTTGACTCTTGGGAGTTATAACTACTATAATAACCGCTCCTTATCCTTTTTATTTCGTTGTTGTGCCAAGAGAAGCCTCTAATTTGAGTGAGGTAAGATTTGGGGATGTTGCTGTCCTGAAACAGTTTTCGGTGCTGCACCGTAAAAATTCGTGAAAATTATCTGTATATCTTTTGGACCTGCGATTTCTTGTGCATATGCCCCAGGTTATATCCAAACTTTCATTAGATGAACACTTTTTGATTTGAGCAACAGAAAACCCTCTAAAAATTCGACCTTTGTCAGCTGTTCTGTTTTCACAGATTTCTGCCAATATTTGTGTTTGCCGCTTTATCGCTTTCTTTTTGAGTTCTTTTGATCACGGAACTTTTTGGGAAGTTGCTACAGTAGTATATACTTTATATGTGGTGATTTTGGGTTGAAACCTGAAGCAACAAGGGTTGATTCAATGCTAAGCTTACACTAATGTTGCTAATAAAATTGTGTTTAGTTTTGTATGAAGGAAGTTTTCAAGTGTAGGGATTGGAGAATGATGAGATGAGATGAAGAATGGACAAAAGCTCAAGCTTGGGGATGCCCATGTCACCCCAAGAAATATCCAAGAAGTACAAGCATCACAGCTTGGGGATGCCCCCGAGGCACCCCCTTCTTCATCGGCAAAAATCAGGTCACCTTTCAAGACACTATATTTTTATTGCTTCATGCACTATGCGTTTTTCTTGGAGCGTCAGTTGCTTTTGTTTTCAGTTTTCTTTTGCTTTGTTTGCTGCAATAAATGGTTAGATCACATCATGTTTCTTTTGGAGGAGATGAACTCGCTTTTCATTTGCCAAGAACACTCTAGTTTTCACTCTTATCGTTCAATGAGTATTCTCTTTTTCTGCTACTGCATTTAGCTTGCATTTTTCGCCTTGATTTTTGTTCAGATCTTGTTTTATCTTTGCATCAAGGTATATTTGGACCTCTGGTATATGTTGGTTTTCCTCAAAAGAGTTTCCTCAAAAAGGTTTGAATGGTGTTGGAAAAGAGAAAAAGTTTAATGCAAAAAAGTGGTACAAAAAGGAGCTTGTTTAGACTGCGGCTTAGACTTTTGCATGTCATGTTTGATATCGTTTTGATAGTATGCTTAGTGATTTTTGCTGTAGCATGACTTGTCTCAAATGACTGAGATTGCTTAATGAGCCTTTGAAAAAAATCATGCGTTGTTTATATTATTTGGAAGCATTAATTTGGTTTTCTCCTTTGATGCTTTATTTGGGTTGACTTGGCGCATGCTTACACCATGTTGACTACAAAAATAAGTCGCCTATAGCCTCTATGATCATTTAGTTTTTGACTTTTGATGCCATCTTATGCTTCTTTTAATGTTGCTTTGTCGCTTTGCATGATTATGGCCGTTATTGCTCTCTTAGTTGGTCGCTCCCAGTCTTTTGCTAGCCCTCATTTTGTACTGAGTATGAGCTATACTCTTGCATCCAACTCCCAAAAACCAAGTTTGCCATTGTGTCCACTATAAATTCCTATGCATGGTATTTGCAAGCCATTCCAAGTAAATTTTCATGTGCTACCTTTCAAAAAACCTTCAAAATACTTCTCATTTTGTGACACTGTTTTCAGCTCATGGGGACGTAGTGGTCGGATTTGCTATCTTCCATATTGTCTTATTCCAAAAAGAAAAAAAAGAAAGAAAAAAAGGCACTCCTCCATGGTATGTGAATGTTGGTGGGCACCCGATGGAATCGGTTAGCCATGGTTTGAGAAAGGAAAAAAGGTGGGGAGGAGTGCCAAGCTTTATAAAAGAGCACAAAAGTGCCAATCTCTCTCTCAAAAACTTGCTTCATTTTTGTATGGAAGATAGTAAGAACCGCATTGCCAGTCGTTGACAAAGACAACCACCTCTCAAAACCAATTTTTATCTCTCTGTTTTACAAATGAAAAGCTCTAGCACATGTTTAATCACCGCTTCCCTCTGCGAAGGGCATTTCTTTTACTTTTATGTTGAGTCTCCACCTTCTACCTTTATGCACCATTAAGAGAGCATAGTTGTCATTCTGAGTATAATGTGCATTGTCCCAAAGTTTTGATTGATTGATTCATATTGTTGGTTTCACTTGTTCTTAAATTATTTGTATCTAGTCGCCCTCTTAAACTTGAAGGTGTCCTATGCATTTATGTTTTGCTCTCCATGAAGGACAAGCTGAAAACCATTTGTATGTTTTTCCTTATGATTTGAACACACGTTTGACTTTCATTGTTTCATTTTCATGATCTTTTGTTTGTGTTCTATTTCATGTTATAACATAGTTGCTAAGTTTCTATTATCAAGATTATGCCTTTCATGCCCATGTTTTAAGTTCTTTGATCTCAGCACTCAATGCTTTACCTTTATGATCAAGATTGTGATGGTGCATGTCACCTCAAAAATTATTTCTTTTGTTATCACTTACCTACTCGAGGATGAACAGGAGTTAAGCTTGGGGATGCTGATACGTCTCAAACGTATCCATAATTTTTGATGCTCCATGCTTGTTTTTACACCATTTGCCTTGTGTTTCGTTACACTTCGTGGCATTTTTATGCGATTTCCGGAACTAACCTATTGACAAGATGCCACAGTGTCAGTTCCCTATTTTCTGCTGTTTTTGTGTTTCAGAAAAGCTACACAAGAAATATTCTCGGAATTGGACGAAACAAGTTCCAGAACTCCTATTTTTCCCGGACGAAGGACGAGGACCGAAAGAGAGCCGGAGGGGGGGCCAGGGGCTAGCCTCATACCAGGGCGGCACGGCCCAGCCCCTGGCCACGCCCCCTATGTGTGAGGAGCCCCTGGCAGCCCTCTGACGACCCCCCCCTTCGCCTATATAAAGCCTCGGGATGGAAAACCCTAGGGGGGTCGGCAAATTTCCAGAAAGAGTTCCACAGCTCCACCGCCGCCGCCGACGAATTTCGGGGGATATAAGTCTCTGTTCCGGCACCCTGCTGGCACGGGGAAGTGCCCCCGGAGCTATCTCCATCGGTCTCCATCGCCGTCTCCGCCGTCTCCATCGACCTCACCACCATCTCCATCAACCTTGTTGTCTCCTATGATGAGGAGGGAGTAGTTCTCCCCCGGAGCTGAGGGCTCTACCGGTAGCTATGTGGTTTACCTCTCTCTCTCTCTCCCATGATGTGATCTTCATGTGATCGTGAGCTTTGTATCTAGTTGAATTGGTAGATGTTATTATTCAGATATTATGCTACTCCTATGCTTAATTATTATACTCTCCGGAGATACCTCGTATCATGGTGTAAAGGTGACTAGTGTGTGCATCATGTGTATCTTTTTGGTTAATGTCTCTATGAATTGTTGGTGTTTGTTAGAACCATCTAGTGCGTTCATGGTGATAGTGTGGCACAATCTAGTTTGGGTACATACGGACTTTGAGGAGTGCTTCGTAGCCCTACGCATGATTAGTGTTCGTTTTCTATTGGAGAATTGTTTTGAGTTGCATATTGATGATAGTATCTATTGGTTCAATTATGTTATATTTGTTGGGAGTGTGTCCACTAGTGAAAGTATGATCCCTAGGCCTTGTTTCCAAGCATTGCACACCGTTTACTTCCTGTTTTGTTACATGTTTGCTCGCAGCGATATTTATTTCAGATCACATTTGCTACTTATAATCATCACTACTACTTGTATTTCACTATCTCTTCGCCGAACTAGTGCACCTATACATCTGACAAGTGTATTGGGTGTGTTGGGGACACAAGAGACTTTCTGTATCGTAATTGCAGGGTTGCTTGAGAGGGATAGCTTTGACCTCTTCCTCCCTGAGTTCGATAAACCTTGGGTGATCCACTTATGGGAAACTTGCTGCTGTTCTACAAACCTCTGCACTTAGAGGCCCAACACTGTCTACAAGAACAGAAGCGTGTGTAGACATCACGCCCGTTCGTGTATTTCATCGTCCCCGAAAACCTAAGTCAAGGGGGGGCTCAGAGATAGACACCGCCGCCTCTGCGGGGCAGAAAACACCAGAGAGAGAAAAGCTCTCCAGAAGGCAGGAATTTGCCGGGGAAATTCCTTCCCGGAGAGGGGAGATCGTCGCCATCATCATCATCATCACATCGGACTTCATCGGGATCATCATCATCATCATCTCCACCACCAGCACCTTCATCTCCACCATCACCATGCCATCCCGCTGTAACATCTTGAGTTGAATCTTGTTAAATTCTTAGGGGAAACTTTCCCGGTGTTGATTACTCTTGTGGTTGATGCTATTGAGTGTAACCGTTGAATTAAGGTTTATGTTCAGATTGTTATTTACCATTATTTCACCTCTGATCATGATCCATATGATGTCTTGTGAGTAGTTCGTTTAGTTCTTGAGGACATGGGAGAAGTCAAGATGTTAGTAGTGGAATTATGTTAAGTAATATTTAGTGGTTTGATATTTATTTGTTGTGGTGCTATTTCACTAGTGGTGTCATGTGAACGTCGACTACATGATACTTCACCATTTATGGGCCTAGTGAGATGCATTGTGTATTTGGCTACTAATTATGGGGTTGCTGGAGTGACAGAAACCTAAACCTCCGTTAGGAAACCATTACACCAGGGAGCGTAGGATCTTAGAGTTTAAGGCTGTGGTTAGATTTATCTTAATTACTTTCTTGTATTTGCGTATGCTTGCAAGGGGTATAATCACAAGTGTGTATTTATCCTAGTATGGGTAGTGCGCTAGCACAGGTTCACCCCCATAACACTTATCAAACCAATAAAGATTATTTAGCAGCATGAAGCGAAAGCTCTTGACAGAAACTCCAGTGTGTCCTTGAGAACGTTTGGTCATCATAAGCTACACAACCGGCTCGTCCTTTGCTCAAGAAAGGATTGGGCCACTTGCTGCAATTATTACTCCTGTCTTTTATTTACTCACACTTTATTTATTTGCATTACCAAATACCCCTGAAAACCCGTTTGCTAGTATTTACAGTGAATCCTTGATCAAAACCACTTGTCAACACCTTCTGCTCCTCATTGGGTTCGACACTTTTATTTATCGAAAGTACTACGATACACCCCCTATACTTGTGGGTCATCAATGGTCATCAGAGATCTTCGACAACCATCAACTGCCTCTCCAATATGCTGAGCACGATCTTGAAGTAGCACAATAGCACAACAACATCGGGGATCAGACCACAAACTGTCGATTCCATCTAATGCTTTCTCCAGAGCTGTATTTCGCTCAGCAACCCAACGTGCTTTAGTAGCAAAGTCCAGACAAGAACCTAAAATAACAAAGATATTAGACAACAGCAGTGGAATAAAAGGAAACAAGAAAGGCTGCAAGGAACCTCACATCGCAACATCTCGCAGACAGACTCGACAATACCGATGATAAAGGAGTCGCATTCTTTGAGATGCACGATTTTTGCCATCAGACCCGACACCTTATCCTCAGGAACGGATATCTGTTTCATAAAGCCACAAGATTTGCTCGCTTTGTCCAAAGCAATCTGTGCCTGGCGCTTCATCAAAGACACACAGCTCTCAAGATCCAAAATTCTCAATGTATATTCCTTGCATCGGCAAGAAGAGCGAGGAGGCAAAGCAATTCCAGAGTCAAACATATCGACAAGAGATGGAACCCGATCACGACCCGACGATCCACCAGCGTGCATAGGCTGGAAGCCAAAAGAAAGGAAACAAGAGCATCTCAGAAACTAAACGCAACATTTCATAAAGGAGGAATATTTACAAAAAGCACAAGTCCTCTGACTAGTTCTCGGGCTCAGTATGACTAAAAGTTCACTACATCAGAATAAACTAAGATTACAAAGGGAGGCTAAGTCTACGCCACCTCAGCCTCCGGGTCCACGGCAGCAGTAGGCGTGGAAGAGGTAGCCCCAGTATTGGGAGGCGGCTTCGATGCACTTGTCGTCAGAGTCGAAGAAACTGGCGCCGAAGATGTCATCGAAGCTGCCGAAGGGGAAACAATGGACACAATGCCTGGGGCATATTTCTTTGCCTTCTTGAAGAAACTCCGCAGCTCTGAAAGAGGCCGACCGTGGGAAGAGTTCACCTTCTCCCAGTCGACCTCCTCGCCATGCGCATAGGTCAATGCAATGGCCCCCTCCGCGCCTCGCTTCACAGAGCGACTCTTCATCAGCAGGATCGGATCTTTAGGGGTGTCGAAAACCTTGGCAAGCTTCCTTAGGTCATCAGCTGGCATGTCCGCTTTCTGCTTAGGCCATAACCCGACGAAAATCCGCGTGAGCACGCGGCTAGCCAACTCGAAGATCTCCTGGATAGAAATCCAGTTTGCCTCCAGCAAGTTAACAGCGGCCATGAGAGAATCATCGTCTGGCTGCAAAGACGATGAAGACACCCCGGTATGTTCTACACAATCAAGGAAACAAAGATAGAGGAATAAGCACATCAGCAAGTATAAGAGCGAGTAACCCAACAAAAAAGGGAAAAGATATTCACCTCCAGCAAGAGCAGACATTTTGTTAAGCCATTCAGTCACGGCCTGTTCCCGCTGGATGTGCTCCTTTTTAGCGTCAGAAAGGGCTTTCTCCGCTTTCTTTGCCTCAGCCAATGCTGATTTAGTGGCTTTCTTAGCAGTGGTTTTGGCAGCAGTGGCAGCATCCCAAGCTTTTCTGGAAGCTTCGAGTTCAGCTTCCAGAGAAGAAATGCGAGCATTAGCTGCCTCCAAAGCATCTACAGTTCAAACAAAGGGAGAGGAAAGTCGAATAAAGAAGCAGAGAATGGCACTCGAGACAAGCAAAGTATAGGAAAGAAGATTACCCTCAGAAGCCCTAGTAGCCTTCAAATACTCGACACATTCAGTGCCCAAGGTGACAAATTTCTTCATCAAGATCTATTCAGGAACAAACACGTGAGTATGAAGATCACGCAAGGAACAAAAGCAAAAATACCAAGATCAACATGCACATCGTCGGAGGAGCTCGTGGACTGATGGATTTCCAGGGAAACACCGGCGTCTGTCGACTTCTTCAAACGCTTGGAACCACGAGTAGCGACGGGCTTCTTAATAGGGGCCTTGGAAGCCTTTGGAGCCTTTGAAGACTTCATGACTGGCTCAACCTCTTGCAGAGAAGGTTTGTCGGCAGCCTTAGTATCAGCAGAAGGAGCAGTGCTAGCATCCCTTTTCGGGTCCTCGTTGTCACTGCAAAGAAAATAAAAGGCAAGAGCTTTCGCATAAGTCGAAAGGAAGAAAGCAAGGTACAAAATAAAGAGTTGAGTTAGCAAAAACTCACGAGTCCAAGGCGTCGAAAAGTTCTTCATCGTCCTCTATATCAAGGGTCTCCCCGGCCACAGTTTTATGAGCGGAGGCACTCAAAGAAGCGAAATCTTCGACACGCTTCCTCTTCCTGTCAATGCCAAGATCTTCAGAAAGCGCAGGAGGAGGTGACGTCGTCGAGCTGGTCCTTTCCAGCGAATCTTTGCCTTCGTCCCCATCTTGGCTGTCCTCAGCCTCGGGGGCTTCGGAGGCCGCGAAAACAGGCACATTTTGAATGGCCCCTCCCTCTGGGATAGGAGGGCGAGAAACAAGGGATTGATGATCCTGAAAGGAAAACAAGCCGAGAATTACAAGACAAAAAAATGATAAGATAAAAGAAGGCGAATAAAGACAGTAAACATACCGTAGGCAAAGGATGCTCGGAGTCGAAGTATCTAGCGGCCAAATCCGCAATTTGGTGATCTTTAGTGAGAGTAGTAAGAGCTCTCACTCGCTTGTCAAGATCCTTCTTCTCCATAAGATCTTCAGATACTCGAGAAGGATCTCCCAAGCCAGAAAATGTCCACAGTTTGGAGAGACGATGCTGTAGGGGTTGAATTTGGCGTTGCAGGAAAAACGCCATCAGTTGAGTACCCGAAAGTGCATCTCCTCTACCACTCTTCAGCTCCTGGATGCGGGCTAGAAGTGGTTTGATTTCCTCCATCTCAGCTTCCGTGGGAGGCGAATCCCACGAGGCCAGTTTCTTCACTTCTTTGGAGGCATCAAAAGGGGCAATGTCGTACTGGTCAGAGGAAGAGACCTTCCGGTCTTTGATATAAAACCGCTTCTTCCTTCAACCTTGTAATGAGGCAGCCATGGAAAACTCCAGATACTGAGATTCAGCACGGATAGAGACAACAACTCCGCCCAGTTCAGGCTTCTTTGTTAAAGCGACACTAGGGCGGAGCCAAAAGAGGGATTTCCAGAGAAGAAAATGGGATTCGATCCCCAGAAACGACTCGCAAAGAGTAATCAAACAAGAAATGTGGAGAATCGAGTTTGGTGTGAGCTGGTGAAGCTGCACACCATACACGAAAAGTAGCCCACGAAGGAACTCGTGGGCAGGGAGAGAAAGACCGTGCAAGAGAAAAGCAAAAAACATCACCCAAAAGCCGCTTTGGGGCTTAGGGATCCGCTCGGTGCTAGGGAAGATGACCTGATCATCGTCGGAGATGAGGCCATCAGCTTGGGCCTTGTCCAGATCCTTCTGCGTGAAATCAGAAGGCACCCAGCTGGTCACGGAGTTCGCAGTGCTGCCCTTGCCCATCTTGTTCTTCTGTGCAAGATGCTTGACGCGCATCTAAGGCTTGCGCACGGGGGCTGTGCAAGAGCTCAGAGGTGCGCAGAGTGTGCAACAATGGTGGCGGCGGCGGAAGCAAGGAATTGGTAAATAGTAAATTTCTCCACTCTCCCCCTTATATAGCTTCCTGATGAAGGAACGTGGGCTGAGATGTGGCGCGAGGAGCGGAAACGGCAGCCCACTAACGGGCAGGGAAATTGCGAAATTACTGTGCTACCCATGAGTAACGGTCAGTGCCGAAATCAAAATTACACATGGTGTATTTATATTAATGACTTCACGAGAATTCAAGTGAAGGAGAATAAGGCTATGAAAAGTCTGGAGTGACATATCCGCGTATGGATGATAACCAGGGAAGTCAACGAAAGCCGATATGAAAGCTACATCGGAGTTAAGGAAGAACATATCACTCTTTGAGTCTATACCCGAAAATATTCGACTATAGCCTCGGGTGAACGGATCGTATGGGCACCTAGAGGGGGGGGGGGTGAATAGGTGCTACTCAAATTTTAATTCTTTTTCCAATTTAGGCTTGACACAAAGGTAAATTCTCTAGATATGCAACTAAGGTGAATTTACCTATATGACAACTAGCAAGCTAAGCAAGATACAATAAGTAAAGGCAATAAAGGATAGAGGTAACCAAGAGTGGAGCACACGGAGACACGGATGTAATTCCCGTAGTTCCTTCCTTTTTAGGGGAAGTACGTCTACGTTGGAGGGGTGTGGTTGCCACAAAGGCCTAACCAACGCCACAAAGGCTCACCCTATTCTCCAGTGCAAGCTTCCGCCACAAAGGCCTAGCTCACTTTCCACTAAGGGATTCCTCAAGGCGGAACCGGCCTTTACAATCTTGGGGCACGCATCCACAACCGAATTGGAGGCTCCCAAGCACAACACAATGCTGTCAAACAACAAGTAGCAATATATCAAATACACAAATCAAGGTCTTGGGACACAAGGGAACCCAAGACACAAGGGCCCTCAAGCAAATGAGAGGGGAAATCAAATCGCTTCGGTGAGGATGTAGATGATGGTCTTCTCCTTCGATTCTCCAAAAATCAAGAGCTTTGGTGGGTTGAGGGAGGAGATCTAGTTGATTTGGTGGCTCCAATAATGGTGTTCTTCAAGCTTGGGACGAGCAGCTGATTGGAGAAGAAGGTGGGGGGTATTTATACCCCCCCCCCAAATCTGACCGTTGCCAGCCAGGAAAGTCCGGCTAAAGCCAGAGTTAAGTCTGGCTAAAGCCGGTCACACCGGCTAAAGCCGGCCTCCACACCGGCTAAAGCCGGTCTGAAAAATCCGGCCCTACCGGAAATAGCCGGACAAATAGCTGGGTTACTCCAGAGACGCATGGCTTCCTCCGAAACAGGGCAGTCCGGCTATAGCCGGTCTGGGGACCGGCTAAAGCCGGCCTTCCTGGCCAAACTTCATATGGAACCTCTCCCAGAGCATATTTGAACCATTTCCTCAAGAATTTCCTTTGGGCAATATTAATTCTCAAGTATAATATAGGAAACCCAATATCTTGTGCAAGAATATAATAAAATCCTGCAAAGCATAATCACCACATTAATAGATAATGTATTGTGAACAAACGCCAAAATCAATTAGGTGGGAAATGCTCTTTCAATCTCCCCCTTTTTGGTGTTTGATGACAATACATAATTTTGCATGTTTCAAGCAATATAAAATATCGACGGAGCTCCCCCTTGCTATGTGCCTTATTTTGAATTTTGTATTTGAATACAAAGGCACATCAACAATAAGAACTCCCCCTAGATTTTATAATGTGATCCATATGTGCACAAGATATATAATAATTCAATAGCACATAATTAACAAGCATATAATATGACAATATATATAGAACAAAGATAGTCAATAGGTCTACCACACATAATAATAGCACATAGTTCAACGCATAGTAGTAGATGATAATCCAACTAGAGTTGAACCATGGGACACAAGCGAGCATAAGAGCTTGTGACCCCCAACCAAATCCAAATGGAAAACCAACACAAATCCAAATGGAAACACATGCAAATGGGACTTTCTCCCCCTTTGGCATCAAGACGCCAAAAAGGGAGACAACAACACGAGATCACTCCTCAACGTCATCAAAGTCCTCATCATCCTCATCATCTTATTGATCATCATCTTCTTCCTCTTCATCATCATCTCCATCTCCTTCTTCATCTTCTTCATCAATGGCTTCCTTGCCCTTGGACGTGACTTCGGCTAACTCCTTCCAATCAAAAGAAGATCCCTCATTCCACTTGCCAAAAGAAAAAGTGTCCTCGGATAGATCTTGCTCTCGGGACTCCTCGTCATGGCTAGCTCCTTTGCCCTTCTCCACAGCCCTCAAACGAGCATCCAAATCCCTTTGCTTCTTGTGAATGTGCTTGCGGTCCACATAGTCCTTGTATTGAGTTTGACGCACATCATTGTTCATGCAAAACAAAGCCCTTTGCCACCACTTGAGCTTCTTCATCTCTTGACCCATTCCACCACTTGGTGGATCCGCGTTCTTCCTCCTACTACCACTAGCATAGCGGTTGCCACCCAACACATCGCTCGAAGAGGGAAAAGCACTTGAGGTGCTAGACACCAAATGAGCGGTCTTCTTGTAGAGCTTGTTGGGATTGTGCACTTCCAACTCTTCACCTAGAAAATCTTGCTCAATCTCAAAGTCTCCTTCAATGCCTCTGTCAATGATAAGCCTCATGATAAATGGAGCAAAAGGAGGGATTTTCCTGTCAAGCATAGCAATCTTCATCTCCATGAAGATAAAGTACATCACATCGAGCTCCATCCCTTCACACTCCCTTCCGGCCTCGAAGACAAGACGGGCATGGTGGAGTAAATGCACAAGTCCACCTCTGATAGAATCATTGTTGCCCCCACTTAGAGCAATGTTGGCACGGAACATCCGAAGCAAAATATCATAGAGGGGAAGGAGATTTGCAGTCTCTCCCGCTCTGCCCCCGGGACCATAGAGACACTGGATCTTCCTCTTGTTGTACTCTGTGGTGTCAAGATGCAAACGGGCACCTCTAGGTCGATGAATGCCATCAAACCTATAGCCCAAGAGCTGCCCGAAGCGAGAGATGGTAGAGCTCTTCCTCACTTCACCTGACATCCAAGTGAAACCAACCTCATCCCGAGTATCAAACTCCAAAGTGGCAAAGAACTGCTGGATCAAACGAGGATTATAGTCTTGTCTGAAGACCATCAACTTGTGCAAACCCAACTTCTGAGTGACCCAGAGAGCATCAGCAAAGTACTCATCCCTGGACAACGATGCAATGTTGGTGAACTTCATGGGGCAAACCTTTGTGCTCATGGTCTCATACACCTGCTCATAGATCCTCTAATGCTCTGACCGGTAGAAGGAACCACTGTCGATGTCCCTAGGCATGGCATAGAACTTCTGTTCACGGAACTCACGGTACTCTTGCTTGGACAACTTCTTGAGATCACCAATGTTAGCAAACAGAGATTTCTTCTTTCGTTCTTCCAACCGCTTCTTCTTCATAGCAGCGGTCATATGTGCATCGTGATGATCTTGACGGCGGGCAAGAGAAGGATCAACATAGCGAGACCGCTTGGGTCGAGAACCACCTGCAAACAGCACATAGGTAGAAAGCATATAGGATGAGCATGCATGCCAGAGGATCAAAGAGCAATAGCACAAAAGGAAAAAACAGGACAGTACTTGGTGATCTACACCGGCTATTTCCGGTCTCAGGCCGGCTTTAGCCGGTCAGGCCGGCAATAGCCGGTCTGACACCGGCTATAGCCGGACCAGATGAGCAAAAACGAAATCTCAGGAGTAGGCCACCAAAACTAGTCAGGTGTTTTCAATCTATGCAATGCAGGAGGAATCATGAATCCAAAGTCTCCCAGATGAACAACAAGGTAACAAGAAGCAATCAACCCTAACCCTAGGGAGACCTAGGGAGAGAGAGAGAGAAGAGGTTAGGGGAGAGTACCCTGATCCATGGGGGAGGACGCCGGAGAGGATGGCCGGCCGATGAGGGGGCACCGGCGGCCGGAGGAGAGGCGATTGACGGCGGCGGCAGCTCCAAGGGAGAAGCTCGAGTGGAGGAAGATAGGCGTGGGGGTAACTGAGGAAACCCTCACCCCCACAGCCTTATGAGTTGGGCTCGAAAACCCCAGGCCGGCTATAGCCGGGTGGGCCGGCTAAAGCCTCACCCCGGCTATTTCCGGTGAAGGACCGGCTATAGCTGGTCAAGATGACACAAAACTGATGACTTTGATTTCAGGAAATTCTGGGCATGCAAGAGAGGATGCTTTGGCTTTAGATAAGTGGGCTTAGGATAGAAAACATGCATGGAGTGGTTCTCGGCACTTGGCATTGCAAACACAAGAAATCTTTGGAAAATCCAATGCAAGTGCCTTCCCATTTCAAGGATAGAGACAATGACGAAAAAGTTCAATAAACTCAAATAGAATTTGCAAGGAATCAATTCTTCAAAAAGAAGAGGTCGGTGGCCGAGGCCACCATGTATGAGTGTTATGGCATTGGACCGCGAAGATGTATCTTGGGTCCATAACCAATCCTCGTCATTGAAACTCATATATCACAAGAATGATAGAAATAGAACAATTTTGTTACTATCGGCATTATGGGGGGAGGGATAGCCCAATTGATTAGAACCGCACTCCCCCTATCTCCATGCCCACACCTAAACCAAACAAGTATTGAAAAGTAGGTGTATTTGCAAGATGCTCAAGCCACACTCCTTGAATCAATGATATTTAGCTCATTCCTCAAATATCCAAATCTTGCTTCATCAAGGGGCTTCGTGAATATATCGGCAAGTGGATCCTTGGTGCTCACATATGCAAGCTCAATATCACCACGGGTAACATGATCTCTAATAAAATGATTCCGGATCTCAATATGCTTGGTTCTTGAATGTTGTACCGGATTATAGGCTATCTTGATAGCACTCTCATTGTCACATAAAAGAGGCACTTTGTCACAATTGACACCATATTCCTTTAAAGTTTGCCTCATCCACAACAATTGAGTGCATCCACTTGCGGCGGCAATATATTCGGCTTCGGCGGTGGAGAGAGATATACAATTTTGCTTCTTAGAAGACCAACACACCAAAGACCTACCAAGAAATTGGCAAGCTCCGGAGGTTGATTTCCTATCATCCTTGTCACCGGCCCAATCCGAATCTGTGAAGCCACAAAGAGAGAAATCCGAGCCTTTGGGATACCAAAGCCCATAAGTTGGGGTATGAACCAAATATCGAAAGATTCTCTTAACCTCCATAAGGTGGCTTTCTTTAGGAGCGGCTTGATACCTTGCACACACACCTACACTCAACACAATATCGGGTCTAGATGCGCAAAGGTAAAGCAAGGAACCGATCATAGAACGGTATACCTTTTGATCCACATCTTTACCATTGGGATCAAGTTCAAGATGACATTTTGTGGCCATTGGTGTGGCAGCCCCATTTAGTTCCTTCATCTTGAACCTCTTGAGCATGTCTTGGACATATTTGGCTTGATTAATAAAAGTCCCTTCTTTCAATTGCTTGATTTCAAAACCAAGAAAGAACTTCATTTCGCCCATCATAGACATCTCGAACCTATCGGTCATAAGCTTTGAAAATTCATCATTAAAAGCTTTGTTAGTAGAGCCAAAGATAATATCATCAACATATAGTTGGCATACGAAAAGCTCCCCATTGACCCTCTTAGTAAAAAGAGTGGGATCGATTTGCCCAACTTCAAACCCACGGTCTAACAACAATTCCCTAAGGTGCTCATACCACGCACGTGGGGCTTGTTTAAGGCCATAGAGTGCCTTATGGAGTTTATAGACATGGTTCGGGAAGTTGAGATCCTCCAACCCCGGGGGTTGCTTAACATACACTTCCTCTTTCAATGGACCATTTAGAAAAGCACTTTTAACATCCATTTGTTGCAACTTAAAGTTATGATGAGTGGCATATGCAAGAAGGATACGGATGGACTCAAGGCGAGCCACGGGAGCATAAGTTTCTCCAAAGTCAATTCCTTCCAATTGAGAGAAACCTTGAGCAACCAATCTAGCCTTGTTCCTCACAACAATTCCATGCTCATCTTGCTTGTTCTTGAATATCCACTTTGTGCCAATCACATTGCGGCACTCCTTTGGCTTCTCCACTAACACCCATACATTATTGCGCTTGAAGTTGTTGAGTTTTTCATGCATAGCATCCAACCAATCCGGATCTTCAAGAGCTTCAAATACTTTCTTGGGTTCAACCATAGAGATATAAGCATGATGAGAGCTAAATTGTGCCAATTGACGCCGGGTTGACACTTTGCTTCTTAAATCTCCAATAACCCTCTCAAGGGTATGACCTTTAATCTCCAAATCCCTTTCAACTCTTTTCTTGCGACGGGCTTCGATCTCCTCATTTGACCTTGGAGGAGTCACTTGATCATCTTGATCATTTTGGTCCCCGTCTTGACCATCAAATTGACCTTGATCATTATTATCTTCATGAGTAGGTTGATCTTGGTCTTGTGAAGAATTGGGGGCGGTTGAGATAACCGGAGAGGATGGTGGTGCCCCTTCTTCTTCATGAAGGTCCTTGTCTTGTTCTTCGGTTGGTGCATTAGTTGCTTCCTTGGGAGAAGCTTGTTGAGCTTGTGAAGATGAAGGCTCCACTTGAGTAGAGCATAGTCCTTCCTGGTCGGCCACAAGGTGTCCCTCAATGGGGCGGAAAAATCCCACGCCCATTCTTCCTATGGCTTCTCAAGGTATTTCATCATCTACATCACAAGAAACAACATCTCACCCCCCTTGGGAGCCGTCATTCTCTTCGAATACCACACTACAAGATTCTTCAACACGTCCGGTGGACTTGTTGAAGACTCTATAAGTGTGGGATTCGGCACCATAACCAACAAAAATACCTTCTATTGCTTTTGGATCAAATTTACCTAAACGAACTCCTTTTCTTTGAAAGAAACACTTACACCTGAAGACTCGGAAGTAGGATATGTTGGGCTTGCTTCCGGTGAGTATTTCATATGGAGTCTTGTTTAGGCCTTTGCGGAGGAAGAGCCGGTTTGAAGAGTGACAAGCCGTAGAGATAGCTTCGGCCCAAAAGTTGTATGGAGACTTAAACTCCGCCAACATGGACCTAGCCATATCCATAAGAGTCCGGTTCTTCCTTTCGGCTACACCATTTTGTTGAGGGGTGTATGCAGCGGAATATTGATGACGAATCCCCTCATCACTAAGAAATCCATTTAAGGTGTAGTTCTTGAACTCCGAGCCATTGTCACTTCTAATTGCCAAAATAGTTTGCCCATGTTGACGTTCAACTTCCTTGGCAAAGTCGATGACGGTTTGTTGAGTCTCACTCTTATGCTTGAAGAAGTAGACCCAAGTATATCTTGAATAGTCATCAACAATCACCAAGCAATATTTCTTCCCACCAAGACTTGCATGAGAGGGAGGACCAAAAAGATCCACATGAAGGAGCTCCAAGATCCTCTTGGAAGAAATGATAGTCTTGCTTGGGTGGGGAGAATCATGCATTTTTCCTAGAACGCAAGCCCTGCAAACACGATCTTTGGCAAAAGAAACATTCTCTTTTAGTCCGAGTATGTGGCCACCCTTGTGAAGGCTTTGCAAAGTTCTCATATTGACATGGGCTAGTCAGCGATGCCAAAGCCAACCCACATCGGTCTTTCCAAATAAACACATTGCACTTGTAGTGGTCTTCCCCGAGAAGTCCACCACATACAAGTTGTTTTCAATGTGCCCAACGAAAGCGACCTTTAGAGACTTGCTCCACAAGAGTACCACGATTTCATTATCAATGAAGACGGCAAAGCCCATCTTACCAAGTGCACGAACTGAAAGTAAATTGTAACCTAGGGTCTCAACAAGCATGACGTCCACAAGGGAAATATTCGGTGCGACCACCACCTTGCCAAGACCCAATACCTCGGATTGTGACATGTCTCCATAAGTGACGGTTATGTTGTTGTCATTAGGCCTCATCTCCGTCATAATCTCCTTGCTTCCGGTCATATGACTTGTGCATCCACTATCAAGCACCCATTTTGATCCACCGGAAGCATAGTCCTACAAGAGATTATTGCTTGGTTTTAGTTCCCCATTTCTCAATGGGTCCTCTTTTGTTAGCAACAAGGGTCTTTGGAACCCAAATAGACCAAGCAACATAACCATCATTTGGACCAACATATTTTGCATAAACATCACCATAATAATCATGAAATAAAACATAGTGAGGGTTAGCAATTCCCGCATGATCATCATGAGTGGCTTTGCCACCCACAATAGGATCCTTCTTTGCTTGTGCGGGCTTGGCCTTCTTTTTCTTGATGTTCTTCTTCTTCTTCTTTGAGACAAAGCCAATCCCCGTTTTATCACCAAATGCCTTTTGCTTACTCAAAAGGTCATTCAAGTTTTTCTCACCTATGGGAATGGAGGACTTGGCGAGCTCATCTTTCAACCTAGCATTTTCTTCAATAACATTTGCATGATCACAAGTAGAAGTAGAAGAACTAGGCACATTATTCTTAGTCAATTGAATTTGAAGTTGTTCATGTGACTTGGTAAGAATAGAGTGTTCACTTTTCAAGGCCTTGTGAGCCTTGTCAAGATCTTCTAAATCCTTAACAAGTATATCATGACCAACACCAAATTCAACTTTTTCCTTTTTAAGCATTTTTACTTTAGCACGAGCATGGTCACGCTCTTTAATGAGTTTGGAAACAACTTCATTATTAGCTTCCTCAATGGAATCGAGCTTCTCTTCAAGAGTTGCTCGTTCCTCTTGCTCTTCTTCAAGAGACTCGGTTAGTGAGGCAATATCTTGAGCATATTCTTTTTCAAGCCTCAATTGTTCATCTAGTTTTTCAAGAGTCTTACCATATTGGCTCAATAGACGTTCAAAGTGAAGCTTGTGAACACCATCTACACTAGACACATAATCATCAAAAGCAACAATTTCTTCCTTTACTCTAAGACTAGCAAGATCATTCAAGGAAGCATCATTTGTCTTAGAGGAAGAGAAAGATGTGGGTGATACCTCGGAAGACTTGGCCATAAGGCACTTGACGTTCTTGAGAAGAGAGTCCTCATTGGGGGATTCAAAGAGTGATGTGGAGGAAGTGGAGGTGGTTGCCATTGCGGCCATCTCACTAGTTGTGGTTTCTTCTTCATCACTCTCACTTACGGAGTACTCTTCTTGAGTCAAGAACACAAACTTTGGTTGTTTCTTCTTTGGTCCACCCTTCTTCACAAATGGCTTCTTGGATGGTGACTTGGTCTTGCTTTTGAAGATGAGCTTTCCACCATGGTCTTCTCTCTTCTCATAAGGGCACTCGGCAACAAAGTGAAATCTATCATTGCAATTGTAGCATGTCCTCACCCTTTGACCATTGTTGTCATTCCTTTGATAGCCACTTGACTTGCTTCTTCTTTGATTATCTTCTTTAGCCTTGTGTGGATCAACCCAAAAGGTTTTTCCATAGAAGGCCATGTGCTCATTGTACTCATGTCTTATGTCCTCGGGACACATCTCAAGCCTTGCTTCAATGCTTGCTTGAAGTGGAACCTCTTTCTCAACCACACTAGTTTTTAATGCAAGATTGGAGCTTCTTTGCATTCCTATGGCACGAGCACGAGCATCTTCCGCATTTTGTGCGGAAACCTTGTAGGCTTGAATCTCTTGCATCACTTGATTGGAGGTCATCTCATTGAAGTTGTGCTTTCCTTGAACACTCTTCACATCCGCGGGCTCATATGGAGTGAGAGCAAGAATGTACTTCATCTTGATCCACTCATCATCAATATGGTGAGCACCGAGGTTCTTGAAGGTGGTAGCAATAGCCTTGAGTCTCCTATACATCTCTTGATGATCCTCACCATCCATCATGAAGAATCCCTCCGCTTGATTTGAGAAAGCAATATATCTTGTTTTCTTCATGCTCTCATTGCCAACGAAAACATCGGAGAGACCCTCCCAAGCTTCTTTGGCGGTGGAGAAGTGTTGGATGTGAGGCAAGTCCTTGGGCCCAACGGCGACTTGAATCATGTGGAGAGCGGTTGCATTGAGTTGACTATTGACCGTCTCTCTTCTTGTCATGTTGGTGGGATCCACGGCCTTGAATCCTTCTTCAACAATCCTCCAAAGCTCAATGCAAGAACTGCGCATATGAGAGATCATATGATATTGCCATTGACCAAAGTTTAATGCATCAAGCTTAGGCGGATCACCTCTATGGTTAATATGAGGATGAGGAACCGGCGGGTCGGGTGAATACCAATGTGGGTATTCACCTTTCCCGTCGCCCTTGGTGGAAGACTTAGCATCGCCATTTTGTCGGCACCCTCCTCATCTATCCCCACATTCTCCACTTGTGGAGTAGCGGGTTTTTCCGGTGGTGGAGGAGCATTAGTTTTAGCTTGCATGAGTTGCGCTATCATTTCACGCATCTCACTTATTTGAGATGTCATGTAAGTCATGGATGATTCCAAAGATTTGAACTCATCCATAGAGACTTGACCCGAGCCCTCTTTAGGTGGAGGATCCATACTCTTAGGCGGTTAAGCCCGAATTAAGAGCCGAGGCTCTGATACCAATTGAACGGATCGTATGGGCACCTAGAGGGGGGGGGTGAATAGGTGCTACTCAAATTTTAATTCTTTTTCCAATTTAGGCTTGACACAAAGGTAAATTCTCTAGATATGCAACTAAGGTGAATTTACCTATATGACAACTAGCAAGCTAAGCAAGATACAGTAAGTAAAGGCAATAAAGGATAGAGGTAACCGAGAGTGGAGCACACGGAGACACGGATGTAATTCCCGTAGTTCCTTCCTTTTTAGGGGAAGTACGTCTACGTTGGAGGGGTGTGGTTGCCACAAAGGCCTAACCAACGCCACAAAGGCTCACCCTATTCTCTGGTGCAAGCTTCTGCCACAAAGGCCTAGCTCACTTTCCACTAAGGGATTCCTCAAGACGGAACCGGCCTTTACAATCTTGGGGCACGCATCCACAACCGAATTGGAGGCTCCCAAGCACAACACAATGCTGTCAAACAACAAGTAGCAATATATCAAATACACAAATCAAGGTCTTGGGACACAAGGGAACCCAAGACACAAGGGCCCTCAAGCAAATGAGAGGGGAAATCAAATCGCTTCGGTGAGGATGTAGATGATGGTCTTCTCCTTCGATTCTCCAAAGATCAAGAGCTTTGGTGGGTTGAGGGAGGAGATCTAGTTGATTTGGTGGCTCCAATAATGGTGTTCTTCAAGCTTGGGACGAGCAGCTGATTGGAGAAGAAGGTGGGGGGTATTTATACCCCCCCCCCAAATCTGACCGTTGCCAGCCAGGAAAGTCCGGCTAAAGCCGGAGTTAAGTCCGGCTAAAGCCAGCCTCCACACCGGCTAAAGCCGGTCTGAAAAATCCGGCCCTGCCGGAAATAGCCGGACAAATAGCCGGGTTACTCCAGAGACGCATGGCTTCTTCCGAAACAGGGCAGTCCGGCTATTGCCGGTCTGGGGACCGGCTAAAGCCGGCCTTCCTGGCCAAACTTCATATGGAACCTCTCCTAGAGCATATTTGAACCATTTTCTCAAGAATTTCCTTTGGGCAATATTAATTCTCAAGTATAATATAGGAAACCCAACATCTTGTGCAAGAATATAATAAAATCCTGCAAAGCATAATCACCACATTAATAGATAATGTATTGTTAACAAACGCCAAAATCAATTAGGCGGGAAATGCTCTTTCATCGGGGGCTACTACCATCGGGAGCGCTGAGCGTGCACCCGATGATATTATCATACAAAGCTTCGATCTAATGACTAAGAGTAGGCACAATATATTTGAGCCTATACTCAAAACAATACTTTTTCGACTATAGCCTCGGGGGCTACTCCCATCGGGAGCGCTGGGCGCGCACCCGACGATGTTTTTTCATGAATACTAGAGAGAAGAAGGCGAGAGAAGCTTCAGGAAGCACCATTACTCCCATCGGGAGCAGGATTTTTATTAATCAAGGTTGCATAAACCCGAATATTTGGGACATTGAATCAGTCAAACAAGGCTGCGACATACGATTCTTGAGTTGCGTCATCGCGATGAAACTTGAATGCCGTGGTTGAAATACGTCACAAAGGTAAGACCCCGGGATCCGTCCTGTGTGGCCCGGTATACGCACATGGATGCGCTCTGCTGGTACGTATCCGTGTCTACAACGTGAAGAAAAATCCTGGTGGACGCACTAGGTACCCTGAGAACCACTGGGACTCATCTTTTGTAAGTCCTAAATGCGGCAAAAGGATGAGTTTGACCGGTTTCCCGAATTCAAGTCCAAGGGGATTGAATTTGAAGTAGGTGACAAGTATCTGTTCCGGCAGTTAACTGGCCTCTTGATCTGTCAGAGTTGTCAGGGTTGTTCATCAAAACCCCTTGCGAAACATTATAATGAAAGATAAGTTGAAAGACCAAGTCGAAGATTTGAAGATCTGAAGAAGTCAAGTATTGATCAAGTCGAAGATTTGAAGATCTGAGATTCAACCCGAATCTGCAATTTTGGTAGAATCTCGGGGGCTACTGACAAGGGTATAGATAATAGAGCCCGTCAGTTGAGTACCCCTGAGGCCCATTTAGCTAGGCCCAATTGTAATACTAGTCGAAATACGAGTTTATGTCGTATGTCGATATTGTAATCTGTATCGGATCCATCCCGATCCTCGAGACCTGGCCATCTATATATAGGGGCCAAGAGGGGACGGCGAGGGACAGATTGAAAGCAAGCCAGGCTCTACACCCACGTTTACTTTCGATACACACCTTGTTTGACTGACTTTTACCTTCGAGTTCATCCGATGCCCTATCTCCCCGATCCTAAGTCCTTCATCTAGGACATTTGTCGAGTTAACCCTCGTCAGTCGGCTTCCTCGTTGCTGGCCCTGCTGATGTGCGAAACTTCGCATCCATCGAACGTTCCCTCTAGATAATAGTATAAGTTTCTGTATGCTATCATACTGTCACTGATGGCGTCACACCTGTTCATCACTTGTTGGACAATGAGATTCGAGTCCCCGAATATTTTCAGTCGAGTCGCTCCGCATGCTTTGGCCATTTTCATTCCGTGGAGCAGAGCCTCGTATTCGGCTTCATTATTAGAAGCTTGAGGAAAACTGATCCTCAAAACATATTTTAACTTGTCGCCTTGCGGTGATATCAGGACTACTCTTGCTCATGCTCCTTGGACTCTTTTTGACCCATCGAAGTACATTGTCCACACGCTTGATAGATCCGGCGGTCCTGTGCTTTGTAACTCTAGCCACTCTGCTGTGAAATCCGGCAGAACTTGTGATTTGATCGCCTTTCGCTTTTCATACGTGATGTCCAGGGGTGATAATTCGATTCCCCACAAGGAGACACGTCCTGTCGCTGAAGGGTTGTTCAATATGTTGGATAGGGGTGCTTCATTAACCACTATAATTGGGTGCACCGTGAAATATTGTCGTAGCTTTCATGCTGTTGTGAATACACTGTATGCAAGTTTTTGGTAGTGCGGGTACCTCTGTTTTGTTGGAGATAGTACTTCGCTGATGAAATATACTAGCCTCGGGACTCTATGAGCTTTTCCTTCTTCGCTTCTTTCGACTACTAATACTGTGCTCACCACTTGATGTGTTGCTGCAATATATAGTAGTAGCGGCTCCTTTTCATTTGGTGCGACCAACACCGGTGGTGTGGAAAGCACTTTTTTCAATTGTGCGAAAGCTGTATCCGCTTCTTCTGTCCACTCAAATTTGTCGTCTGATTTTTTCATGAGTGCATAGAAAGGAAGTGCTTTTTCTCCTAATCGTGCGACGAATCGTCTTAGTGCCGCGACGCGACCTGCGAGCTTCTGTACGTCGTGCAGTTTTGTTGGTTTCCCGATCGTTAGTATTGCTTGGATCTTCTCTGGGTTTGCTTCTATTCCCCTTGCTGATACCAGGAATCCCAGTAGTTATCCTGCCGATACGCCAAAAGAGCATTTTGTCGGGTTAAGCTTGAGCTTGTACCTGTTTAAGTTGTCGAATGTTTCTGCCAGATCACTGATTAAGAACTTTTCTTTTCTTGTGGTGATGATCATGTCGTCAATGTAAACTTGAATGTTGCGTCCTATTTGACTTTAGAGGCAGTTTTGCATCATCCGCTGGTAGGTTGCTCCTGCATTTTTTAAGCCGAAAGGCATGACTTGATAGCAGAACACGCTGTATGGTGTGATAAAAGCTTTTTTTTCTCGTCTTCTTTCTTTAGCTTGATCTGGTTGTAACCAGAGTAGGCGTCCAGGAAGGAAAGCCTTGCGCACCCCGCTGTTGAGTCTATTATCTGATCAATGCGAGGTAGAGGGAAGGGATCCTTTGGACAGTGCTTGTTGAGAGATGTGTAGTCGACGCACACTCTTTGCACGTCTATGTTTTTCTTGGGTACAATGACTGGATTAGATACCCAAGTCGATGATTTGATTTCTCGGATGAATCCTGCATTTTCTAGCCTATGTAGCTCGGATGCTATGGCTTTCATTTTGGGTTCGTCAAATCGTCGCAGCGGTTGCTTGACTGGTTTTGCTTTATGATCCACATTTAGTGCGTGCTCGACGAGTTCCCTGGGAACCCCTGGCATGTCTGAAGGACACCAGGCGAAGATTTCCCAGCGCTCACGGAGGAACTCGATGAGCACGCTTTCCTATTCGGGATCCAAGTTTACTGCTATAGAGGTGGTTTTGCTCGGGTCCGTAGGGTGGACCTGGATTTTCTTCGAGTCTTGGGTTGCATCGAAAGCCTGATCTGGCAGGGATCGCCCGACGTCGGGTAGCACGTTGTGGTCAGTTTTGCCCTTCAGCCTTGCTTATTCCGCTGTCATGCCGAAAGTTTGCGCCAGCCTGTTGAATTCTTTGTCACAAGTGTTGGATACTTTGAAGCTGCCTTGTACCGTGATTGTTCCTTTGGGTCCTGGGATTTTGAGCATGAGATATGCGTAGTGAGGTACTACCATGAACTTTGCAAATGCTGGGCGCCCCAGGATTGCATGATACTGTGAAGGCCAGTCCATGACTTCAAACTCTAACTTTTCTCTACGATAATTGTTGCTATTGCCGAAGCAAACGTCGAGTTCTATTTTCCCGAGGGGGTAATTTGCGCCTCCTGGTACTATTCCATAGAAAGAACAATCTGTTGGCTTTAGACTTTCCAGTGAGATGCACATTGCCTTCAGAGTTCTTGCGTATATTAGGTTTATGCCACTTCCTACGTCCATGAATACTCGCCCGACATCGTATCCCCCTATTTGCGCATTTAGCACCATCGGCGCGTGCCCTGGCCTGGGCACTTTCCTCGGGTGGTCTGCTCTGCTGAACCTGACTGGTTGATCGGACCATCTCAAGTACTCTGTAGTAGCTGATGGTGATGATATTGCTAGATTTACTTGTCTGGATATGCTCTTCCGCTCTTTCTTGGATTTTGGCACCGGTTGGATCATTGCAGATATATATACTTTTGACTCCAGATGTTTTGCTAGACGCTGTACTTGCTATCCCTGACTCATACTTTTTCCTCCCTGTCGTGCTCCTTGGTTCGAGTCCATGGCACTTTGCAACCTCAGGAAGGTTCTGCAATCCTTCATCTGGTGGTTAAAAACTCTCTTCCCATCTAGGTACGCATAATGGATGCGAAAAGGTCCATGGAGCATGTCCTCCGCCGACGGGCCGGAGTACTTTGGTTTTTCTACTCCACGATTACCTCTTGCCTGAAACTATCTGTTTTCATAGCCTTACTCACAGTGGCGGAGCTACAAAGAAATAGTTGGGCAGGCCAACTAATAAATAACATGGATTTTTTTAATGATTGGATAAGAATTTTGAGGGAAAATAGTGCGAAAATATGTATCATGCTAACAAATATTAGTAGTAACTAAGAATTTGGATAAATAAAAATATTATACGTGCTACTGTGGTAGCGAAGATACATGATCGTTTACTACCAAAGCTAGTCACATTACCCATCAATAGTTTTTTGTTTGCTTGAGAAAAGCCAACGGGTCAAAGCAGTGTTGTCTCTCTCATGTTATTTTTTATTGGGCTTTCATCTCACTACCTACCGCAAAGCTGCCGGCCTGCTGGTCGCTAGCTGGCTTTGTTCTGCTAGTGCCAAAGAATTAGGCCATTGATGCAAACAGCAAACGTGCAGATTTTTTTGAGCAAATCATGGGAGGGCCACGGCCTAGTTTTGCCCCTAAATAGCTCCGCCAGTGCTTCATCATCCCTTCTTTCATATCCCGCGGCTATTTGATTTTGCCTTGCGTGGTTATCTCCATTACGGTATCTTCGCCTTTGCCTGCTCGCTCTGTCGACTTCTGGTGAACGTCCTCGTTTATTGTTATATGCGTCCTCTCCATCGGCGAATCTGTTGGCTACTTCTATTAATTCTGATACCGTCCTAGGCTTTGTTCTCCCTACTTCTTCCACGAGGTCCGAATGACGAAGGCCAGCCGAAAAGCATCTATTGCTCGCTCGTCGGAAACATCTTCTGCAGAATTTTTTATTACACTCCAGCGTTGTATATAAGAGCGCAGAGTTTTGTCTTTCCGCTGTACGCACGACTTGATTTCTTCTAGTGACGCTGGGCGTTTGTATGTTGATCGAAAATTTCTTGCGAATTGGCTCTCTAGTTCTCCACAACTTTCGATGGAATCGTTGGGTAGAGTATTCAACCAGGACCGCGCTGCGCCGGTGAGGTGTAACTGCAAACTTTGCATTGTCGTTGCTCTTGTTCCTCTGAGTATTTGTACTGCTTGCAGGTAGTCTGATAATCATAACGTGGGTTCTTGCGACCCATCATACTTTTGCTGATCGTGTGGCAGCTTGAATCCTTTGGGTACCCGCGTTCTGCGAACCCTTCGGGTAAAGCATAACGCGCCCATATCTTTTTCGTCGTCTTCGTAATTTTCTTCTTTCCACGTGTAGCGTGCATTATTTACTCTTGCTTGTGCTATTATATTCCTTGCGTCCTCCTTTCGTGTTTTACGTTTTTCGTCGCCTGATGACTCGCTTGCTTCGCTTTGCGAAGGTTGGCGCTTGAGTCCTTCCTTTCGCTTCTCTTTATGATATGTCGCTTTTTTTATGGAAGATGTTTCCTTAGCTTGTCTTCTACCAACCCGAGGCTTCGTATTGCGGATTGATACATGTGCTCCCGCGGATCTCCAGGCCTTGGTTGTGTAGTTAGTAGGTACGCCTGTACTGCTACTAATGTTGCTTCTGGTGTTTCTTGCACAAAGTCCTCTCCGTCATCTGATGGGTGTGCGCTTATACTTTTCGTATGGCTTTTTTTCTCTTGTCCATGCTATTGTCCTCCTACTGTGCTTCGGGTCTCCATGCCTTTCTATGCTGGACTCTGATGCATCGTTGTATTCATCCCAATATCCTCCACTTGATACGCTGTTGTTTTCTTGGCTTCTTATAAACATGTCTTTTTCCTCCCTCAACTTCTTTCTGCGTTGGTGCAGTGCGTATTGATACCCTATCAGAACTTCTCTTCTTGAATTGGCGGGTACTTCCGTGCCGTGATTAATGGCTGACATGATGATTCTCCACTCCCCGGTGGAGACGTGAATTTTCTCCTTTTCCTTCTTGCCATTGCTCCTTGGTTTGTCAACTTGCATGTCGACTTGTTCATTGCCTGCGTGATTATTCTCTTCTGCTGCTTCAGTGATAATGACGCATAACTGGTGTATGCTTCTGGAGACGCCGATGCTTCCGGTGGCGAAATCCCTTGGACTGTCGTGTGACTTATCCACTATTGCTTCCACGTCGGGCTCTCCCCGAGTTCCGTCGAATTCCTCGAGTTTCTTTTGCATATTTTCTGTTGCTGCGAGACTGATCGGCGAGTTTACCTCGCTGGAAGAGCCCACAGATGATCCATATAATGTGGTTGTCTTGATTTTGCTTGCCGACGGACCCAATTTCGCTGGATCCGAAGGACGAGTCGAACCCGAAGGTCCGACGTAGAAGCTCAGACTTCCGATCGTCAATTCTATCTCTTGATTTTCGTCGACTATCGGATTGCTGTTGGCTAGAAGCGAAAAAACCGTTGAATTCATGATTCCAACGCCCAGAGTCCCCATGATCGGCGCCAATTGACGAGGGTTAACTCGACAAATGTCCAATATGAAGGACTTAGGATCGGGGGAATAGGGCGTCGGATGAACTCGAAGGTGAAATCAGTCAAACAAGACGTGTATCAAAAGTAAACATAAGAATAAACTTGTCTTGCTTTCAATCTGTCCCTCACCGTCCTCTCCTGACCCCTATATATAGGTGATCGGGTCTTAAGGATTGGAAGGGGTCCGACATAGATTACAATATCGGCATACAACATGAACTCGTATCTCGACTTGTATTACACTTGGGCCTAGCTTAATAGACCTCAGGGGTACTCAACTGAGACTCTATTATCTGTACCTTTGTCACTACTACTCAGCAAGACTAGTAAATTGTACCCTAAAAAACTTCCGAATCTGACATCGGCGTGAGCCGCAGGAAGAGCCCCTAGTTGTTGGGTCGCAAGACGACGACCACACCTCCCATGGACTTAAATGTATAAACCCTTGTCGTATCGGTCAACCTCATGCAGATGAAAAAAGAAACATACAGATCCTATAATTAATAAAACGTCCTTATCGAAAAAAAATGACATGTGGCATATCATCTCAGTAGTCAAAGCTAAATGTGAAACATTCCATGGTAAAAAATGAAGCATTCCAATTACACTAACCTACATTTGTAACTGATTATCTGAATCCTCGGTAGTAATGTACGCAGTTTCATTTGATGCATCCAAATAAGCAGAGTTCTCGGCAGATAAATCACCATAAGCATGTCCCTCCAACGCGCGAATCACCTCATCAGAACCGCCCATCGTTCCAAGCACCGGCAGCTGGGCGTCTTCAGATCGTAGCACATCCACAGCCTGTGCAATGGACGGCCGCCGCACAGGGTCCTGGTGCGCGCACCAAAGCCCCGTCACGAGCAGGCGCTCCATCTGCATCTCGTCGAACTCGCCCTCCAGCCTCCGGTCAGCGGCATCGATGATCACATTCCGGCGATACATGTCGCGGACGGGCGCCAGAAGCGCCGCCGAGGCTGCCTGATCAGGTCGCCTCGCCGGCGCCGGCCGCCTGCGGCAGGCGATCTCGAGGAGCACGACGCCGAAGCTGTACACGTCGGACTCGGTGCTGGGCCTCCGGCTGCTGACGAACTCCGGGTCGATGTACCCGACGGTGCCCGCGACGACCTGCGTCGTCTGCGGCTCGGCCCCGTGGTCGACGAGCCTCGCTAGCCCGAAGTCGCCGAGCTTGGCGTTGCCGGACGCGTCGAGCATTATGTTTGCAGGCTTGATGTCGCCGTGCACCACGCACTGGTCGCAGTCCGTGTGGAGGTACCGCAAGGCTGAGCCCAGCTGAAGCGCGATCTTGTACCTGCATTGACGACCACAGAGTTTTGACATCAACTTCTCCTACATTTTTTCAGAAAAAAATTAGGCGAATGAAATTGCGTTGGTGAATTCACGACGTGATTTATGTACCTCTCGGGCCAAGTCAAGTGTGTGTAGGGATTGTAGAGATGAGTGTCGAGGCTGCCTCCGGGCACGAGCTCGTAGACCAGAGCTAGTCCTCCCCGGCGACCGCACCAGCCGACGAGCTTGACGATGTTGCGGTGCCTGAGCTGGCTGAGGATGCTGACCTCTGCCTGGAACTCCTTGAGACCCTGCACGGACAGCTCCTGTGAGAGCACCTTGATGGCCACATGACAGTCTTGATCAGTGAAGTAGCCTCGGTACACTGGACCGAATCCCCCTCTTCCGATCTTTTTCTCATCTGCAAAATTGTCCGTCGCGGCGGCGAGCTCACTGTGCACGAATTCCTTGGCCCCCAATCCTCGCCGGAACTCAGGTTCTGCCATGATTTGCTCATCATCGTATTCCAGCTCGATATTCGCGGTGCTCTCCCGCGGCCTCTTGTTACGGATGCAGCAGAGCACGAGCCCTGCCACCACGCAGATCAACCCGACCAAGGCTGCGGCCGGGACCGATACTTGCTTCGACCACGATGACGGGACCTGCCAACGGGTTGCGGCGTGCTGTGTGACCTGTGTCGTGGCGCTCCGGTCATATGTACCGGACAGTAATTTTCGCGTCCTAGCAGTCTCGTGTGGGACTCCGAAATAATGCAACCCGTTCCAAGGCCCAGTCCTGTATACTTTGTAGCCGTAGGTGTAGTAACATTGAATCTGAAAAAACCCGATATCACCAAAACATGCATCATAAATATATTTATGCTCAAGCTCAATTGCAGTTGGTTGTTCTAGAGACAAGACCTGGGTACTCCAGTTGCTGTTGGAGAATTGCTGTTTCTCTCTCAGGAAGTCATCAGTACATTCTTCGACATGATGATCAGTGGTGTTCAGGATTCGCCTGGTAATGGTTGAACCGGGGCGTATGGCCAATGTGCTGACGCCGGGGCCGTAAGGCGCAGCTGGCCGACACAAAATCAAGGTGAGGTCACTGAATATTCCTAGAGCTTATGTGCTGTTAATTGCAAGGGACGTGGGAATGCAAGGTAGGAACCACGGGGCAGCTGGAGACCAGACGATAAGTTCTTGCTCGGCGAAGTCGTCTCCGCGTACTCCGTAGAGCCGACGTCGATGCCGATGAGCTCGCTGTAGTGCACGTCGGTCTCTGGGTTGAAGGAGGTGTTGAGCTCGACCGCGACAGAGCGGCAGCCGCCGTTCCGGTTCACGGTGGAGTCCGGTAAGAAGCGGATTGCGGTGGGGTGGGAGAAGTTGAGGTGCAAGGATAGGGAGGCAGCGAGACGGACGTGGATGGATGACATGGAACAGAAGCAGCACAGCAGGAAGAGGGCAGGGAGGCGGTGGCTCGCTCTGGCCATGGCTAGTTACTGTGTGAAGAAAAGCACGAACCGAGTTCTTGATATCGAGCACCTCGGTCAAGGTCAACTCACATAGGTTTCAGCGCTTCCACAGTTATAATACGAGGAAGCTTCGTCAAGTAGGTTGCCGATTGTAGGACCGAATCACCCGAGAACTTACCACTCAGTTCCAAAATATGAATATGAATCATCCATGTCATACAGATTTTTTTTCTAACCGGGCTAGCCCCCTTTCCATTAATTGTTTAACATAAATACAAAAGTTCAGTACATCCACCACAGCACAAGACTGGAAGAAAGAGACTTTGCATCATGGAGAGGGAAGAGGGGAAAGCTAGTTGAGCACCAATAGAAAATCCGATGTGGAATGATCGCCATCGAAATATCCACTACGGGGCACAAACCCATTGCCACTAAAAACTAACCTAGACAGTACAGAGGAGAAGTCCACAGACAAAAGGATGCAACAACACAGTTCCAAGGGCTAAATAAAATCAGGTCACCACACCATTTCTTCCAACGCCATAACAAAGCAGAACCACAGCAACGAAGATCAGCAGGCACAACTCGTCTACACGCTCCAGACCCTACCACTCCAGAGAAGGGCACCAGCATCCCACCGCTGTCGTTGCGCGAACGAAGAAGTCCAGATGCTTTCTCCATCATCCTTGACGCGCCAAACAGAAGCTTCTCTTTCCCTTGTTCCTTTTGCAGATCTGCCCAATATATCAATAGAGCAGAGGACAAAAACCTCACTTCATAGGGAGTTCTCATTTTATATTTATCAAAGGTTACTTTGTTCCGAGTTTTTCAAATTGCCCAACAGATTGTTGCAATTCTCACCATGTATAAATCATCACAGCCAGGCAAAAAGGAATAAAACCATGCCAAAGCCTGCCACAGGTTATTTGGACATAACCGAGTCCCCAAAATACTTCCCACGACACCCCAAACACACTGAGCCATGGGGCAAGGGAAGAACAAATGTAAAGCAGTCTCACTCTGCCTACAGAAAGAACACACAGGGGACCCCGACCACTTTCGCTTTCTCATATTATCTCTTGTCACTATTGCATTTTGGAACAACTGCCACATGAAAAAATTTATTTTCAAAGGAATCTTCGCCGACCAAATCCATTTATAGTTAGCCCCAGCAATCGTTTTTTCCAGGAAAGTATACACCGATTTCGTAGAAAACTCACCCCTTGTTCAACGACCAATAAACCTTGTCAGGAAGATCATTAATAGGGATATTTCTAATAATCTGCACCATAGAGTTCCACTTAGCCAAATTGTCTCCAGTCAAGTTTCTCCTAAAAGTCAAATTGTATCCTTTCCCCACAAAATAACTCACAGTGAGTCTTGCTCCTGACAAATCCCAAAGAGTTCAGGGAATTTCCCCCTGAAATTTATACCATCATATATGGGGTCTTTCCACACTCTACAAATATCTCCTTTATTCAAAGCCACACGTCTCCCACTATAATAGATCTATCTCACCTTCATAATGGCCTTGTAACAGGGTGGTAATTGAGACAGATTGCTTGGCGTTGCTTAAAATTTTTGATCCAAGAGGAGAAAACAGGTCACCCTGCAAGATCATCGGTCAAGATTTCAATCGTCTGATTCCAAGGAACAAAGAGATCAAGCTCGAACATATAAGTAGGAATGCAAACATGCTAGCTCATGAGATTGCAAAGTTTTCTAGTAATGAGTTGTGTGGAGGGGTTTTGCGTGGCCATGCTCCGATGTGCGTGTCGGAGTTGGCATCGTGTGATTGTATGAACTCTGTTATCCAGCTTTAATACACTTCCATTTTTCAAATAAAATAAAATAATGGCCTTCCAACTAGGGGAATCAGTAACTCTCAATTTGATATCAGTCCAAAGTTTACCTTTCAAATACTTGGACTTAATAATATCTTGCCACATTCCATTTAGCGTCTCAAGTTTCCAAAGCCACTTGGATAAAAGGCTGATTGTCATGGTTTCATCAACAAATCTGCCATGGGTATAGGTGTATGGCAGTTTGTGGAGGGGGGTGAACACGACGGAGGGATCTGGGACGGTGGTAGCACGAGTTTACCCAGCTTCAGATCCCGCAATGGTGGCAAGACCCTACGTGCTGCTATAATTCACTATATAGCAACAAGTGCTCGGTTACAATGATGAGATTGTATGTTAGCCTCAAGGGCTCCTCCACACCGGCTTGTAAAGGTGCCTGGTGTGGACATCACGGCGGTTCTGGGGCAGATACTACATGGAGTCCTAGACTAATTCCTATACAACATCATACGCTACATGGCAAATCCGCCATGGGCCTATTCTAGCTATACCGCCATGAGCTCCTGCTGTCCTGAAATCCGCCGTGGGTCTCCAGCAACTAGGCCCACTGGTGAGGCTATGTGCCTGACCACCATCTATGGGCCACCCGGGCTTGCTGGTTTAGGACAATGTCGCTGGTATACCCATTTGGTATATCCCCAACACTGATATTTTGTCTCTGCATGTTTTTAATTCCCAGGCCCCCTTTATTTCTGGATCTAAAAACTCGAGACCACTTAATCATATTATAACCTTTCTTAAGTTTCTTCACATGCCAAAAGAAATGCCTTCTATGAGTATCCACTTTTTCAATAAATGTTTTATTAAGAAAGGTCATGGACATAAAAGAGGAAATCAAACTTGACAGACTAGAGTTAACCAAGATTAACCTACCACCAGAGGAAGCAGCATTGCCCATCTAACTTTTTAAGAAATTTCTTATCAACAAACTCTAGGTCAATATTTATCAAGGTACGTAAAGTCACTGGCATGCCCAAATAAATCATAGGCAACAAACCAATTTTGCACCCAAACATAGATGAATAGGTTTCTGCAATGTTATTATCACCACCTATCATATATATTTGACTCTTGGAGTAATTAATTTTTAGCCCCAACATCAATTCAACATGTACAACAATAGTTTTAGGTTCACAACTATTTCCAGGTCATGAGAAATACAGAGCATAGTATCGCATGTATACTACTGAACAACAACCCCATTTTCAATCAACTCAGGAATCAAACTGACTAACAAGACATTTTTCTAAGCATTAACAATCATCTTAGTCAAACACTCACCAGCTAGGTTAAAAAGTGTGGGTGATAAAGGGTATCCTTGACGCACCACCTTACAACTTTGAAAATAGGGCCCATGTGTATTATTAAGCTTGACAGACACAGTACCATTATGAATCACCTTCCTAATCCAATTACACCATATCTCACCAAAACCCTTTGCCACATGACAACTCAACAAAAAATTCCAGTTAACCTTATCATACGCTTTATCGAAATCCAATTTCAAAACAACGCCCAATTGTTTCCTAACATGAGTATAGTGCAAAATTTCTTGCAGAGATAAGATGCCATCCATAATATTCCTCTTCTTAATAAAGGCATTTTGGTTTCTACTAAAGAGCTTATCAGAGAAAGGTTGCAATCTCATAGTCAACACTTTCGTTATGAGTTTGTAAATACACCGCAGGAGACAAATTGGCCTATATTGAGTAATCTTATCAGTATCTTACACTTTTAGCAAAAGGGTAATAATGCCATAATTAATTCTTTGAATGTCCAGGGAGCCATTATGAAAAGCTATGAACAAATTAACAACATCAAACTTCACAATGTCCCAGCAGTGCTGGTAAAACTCAATAGGAATGTTGTCTGGACCAGGAGCACGATTAACCCTCATTTCAAATAAGGCTTTTTTATCTCTTCCATAGAGAAGGGTTTACATAATTCTTCATTATCCTCCCAAGATAGCTATATCAGGAGACCGACCAGATCTAGAACGGGCATGTTCTTTCTGTCTCTCTCGTGAAGTTTCTTTAGTTGCGCCGCCCTCTAGTCTTTGCCATCTCGGCGACTGCGTCAAGGCCATCCGGGAGAGCAGGCCTCTGAAGCCCTGTCCGTTGAGATCCTGCATCGGGAGACGGGAGATAAGGTTGTTGGGGAGCATCTCGGCGCGACTGCTCGCATCCGTTCAAGTTCTTCCTTGCTGATCTACATCCTCTTCATCAAGCTCGGCGACTTCAACCTTCACCATGGGCGACCACCACGTCGCTGCTACGGTGCCGACCTTCCCGGTCGCACTGTATGTGATTCTCATCTCCTACTTTTCATTACTTCTTGTTCCATTTAAAGATCTGCTAAATGTGCTTGCATATTTGCATGTGGTTAAGCTGAGTAGTGCTTATGTGTTTCTTACTTTGGTAATTAAACTCACTCAAAAATTGTTTAATACCCTAACACATTCTTCTTATGTTGTGTGCTCTGATTCTAGTTTCTACCTAGCTCGTATGTGCGAGTTTTGGTTTCAGGCGGTGTCACTAGTGATGCTTTAGGCGCTAGATCTACGGCTTCAGTAGCTCGCATTTTATGAGGGAGTGCGGCAACAGTAGTTTGGGAGATCTATTGTTTTGTTGGTATTTTTTTTGTTCTCATTTTTAGGTTTGGTATTCGTGATTCTATTGTGTGAGCGCTCTCTGTAGTTTATTTTCCAGTTTGGTTCATAAGCATGAGGTTTAGTTGATTTCAGGGTATGTTCTTCTAGCATTTTGGAACAAAATTTTCATCTATTATGTGCTCACAACTTGAACAACTTAGGTTTTAATTTTGTGTTCACTATGATTTTATCGGATGTATGATACCGCGACATAGAGTGTGGATTCTATTTATAGTCTTCCAATTATTATCTTGAGATTGTTGTAAGTTGTCACCATAGTATCTTTATTGTCCCCTTCAAAACAAATTTCATGCTCTTAATTTGTAGAAGTTGGGTGCTAGCTTTTTTGCTTTGAGAATTGTCCGTGTGTTTAAACTGGCAATGATTTGTAACTGTAGACTCCTCCATGCATACCTGTAACTTTTGTTTATCCTAGTAGGCTGGCCCATGCCGTCTCGGTAATTACTAGCATTTGTAATTTATTTGTGAGTGTGGACATTAATCATGAGTATATGATATAAGACTCAGCTGATATTGAAAATCTGGCAATTTAGTTACATCCCACATTGAGGAAACTATCATAGTAGGACTCAGGCCTTCAATTTTGAACATGTGTGTTGGCATGCTATCTAGTGTTGGAAAAGGTGACGCCTAGGCAACGCTTAGGCACTAGGCGATGGACAAACGCCTCGCCTAGGGCATAGGCGGAAGTCTAGGCAGCACAACTAAGAAATAAGCTTCCCCAACAGGAATTTATGTCATATTGCCCTAATGAGCGAGATGTGCCATATTCTAATGGTATTTGTTCATAATTTACTCATGGGAAAAGATACTAATAGGCGTCGCATGCCAAGCAAGTTTATGCGGCGGGTGCGTTTCCTCTATAGGGGAGAGTACATGTATGCATGTAGGGAATCTGATGACATCGCATTAATTGCTAGATTCGTAAATTCAAAATGATTTATCTCTTAAACCGTTAATTCGATTAGTGATCAGTTTTCACCGTTGAGTTCGTCTCGACGAGGCCTTCAAAACTAGATCCCATGTTGTTATATTTTGACTAACTTTTTTTCATCACATCAGTTGCCATATCACGTTAACACAATTACCTGATTAGTACCAAATAGTTACCATAATAATTATGCATAGTTGTAGGTGACGTTCTACATTATTTTTTAAACATTATAATGATCTACAATGTTATGGGTAACGAACTGGTAACTACTTAGAACTAAGTAGTGCATAATATGCTAATGACGTGATAATAATCTAGCAAAGATCAACAATCAAGTCACTTTAATCTGGCAACTAAGTAGTGATAATCCGACAAGTATGTGATACTAATCTGGTAATTACTGATGAAAAATAAATGTTATTGAAATATACCAATATGGGATTTAGTTTTGAAGATCTCTTCGCGACTAAGCCAACGGTGAAAATGGAACATCAATCGGATCTATAATTTGTGAGATAAAATATTTTGAATTTTGAAAAAGAGAGAATCTTGGATGACATCACTCATTTGCATGCATGGGAAAAAATGGACAAGGTGCATACACATGGGCTCTAATCAGTTGCATATGGACTAATTAAATACATGCATATATGTATTAGAGACTAATTAACTACATGCATGTGAGTGTGAAAGATTAACTAATCACATGCATGTACAAGCCGCCGCACGGCATCTCAAATATGCGGCGCCGCCAAGTAGTCCGGTCCAAAAGAGATTGAAACGGTATCACTTATGGGTGGCATTGGTGGGTAATAAATACTTACAATTTGAAACTTTGGTTCGCTCTCAACGCGATGGAAGCAAGGTGCGAGCTGCTTTGGATTTTGTACTAGGAAAAGCTAGTCGCGTTTGCATAATCAGCTGTGGGTTTTATCCCTTTGGTTGGTGTCCAGCGTTGCCACAGGAGAAGCAGGTCTCCAACGCGGAACCAAACGGACCCTAATAATAAGGCAGGGAAATTTAGCTCCCAAAAGCATAAACCAAACAATATCTTTTTCTTTACTAGAAAATCAGGCTCGCCGCCTACTTCATTAAGGCCTTGTTTACTTCTAGGGTATTTGAGGGAATGAGAGGGGATTATTTCGAATCCCGGAATTTCCCCGATAGGTTGTTTACTAGTTCGGGTTTTGAGGGAATAATCCCAGGATATCCCTACAAATCTCCTCCACTCTAGTGTATTTTTGGTTAGATAGAAAACTCTCCATCACGGTAAAGTATTTTTGGAAAAGAGTATTTGAGGGGATTTAAGACAGAAATACAAAAGTTACATAAGTTGCTGCATTGTTCAGCCATGAGGAGAAACTCAAAGCATCCTCTGCATGTCCTTTTTTCCCAGCAATAAAAAAATGCCGTTTCTTAATGTCCTTGTGGCCATCAGATAGGAGATTCCGAGCAGCATGGGTTCCCCTTTGGTATGTCGAGGCCTCATCAGTTATCAAGACATCAAGCACTGCAAGAGCGCCTCCATGCCTCAGGTTGAAACGTTGGTCTGAAGGGATATCAAACAGACACATCATTAGGGGGGAACCGTTTGATTGCAGGTGCCATGCCTTCGTGTCTCTGTTGCTGAGCAAAGTTTTCGAAGGCGTACGAAGAACCAGCTGCATCCTCCCCATGCTAAGGTTTGTCACATTGGCGCTAGCCATCAAGTGGCCGTCTCTATCTCGCATGAAGCCACATGATTACATTCCGTGCAGTGGTTTGATGTACTCTCACGCCGCAGGTATGCCGTCGTCTCGCCGCGGTTTAAATTCAATTTTTATTTTTTATGTTTTGGATCGTACGAATCGGCCAGACAAACGCTCACCATCAGTTAAACGTACAGTTAGTCACGCCTATATATACACACAAGTGTCTGCTGAAGACTGGACTACACATGTGAATGCACGATCGATGCTTAGAAAGCTTCATAGAATTCTAGCTATTGTTTTGCACAAGTGTCTGCCGAAGACTGGACTTCGCACATGAATGGAGGGTGAGAGAAGCCCTGAATGAAAAGTGGAGATCAGAAGATCTTGTTTGTTGGCGGTCCGTGGATCCAGGGTATATGGAACAAAGGTTTTTTTTTAGGCAAGGCTTAGTGCTTCGGCGCTAGCAACGGCGAGGCCTACGGGTGTCATTATCTTCCTATGGGCGTCGCTGTGTTACCTCCCCATACCGGAGCTCCGGGTGAAAACCCTTTGCCGCTTCGGTCTTGGCGACGCAATGCGTCCTCGCCCTCTTGGGGCGTCGTCATTGAGTTTCAGCTGGCATTGACGGAGTTGCTTGGATCCTTTCTTGGTGCACTGCGGCTAACACGTGACTCAGTTGTCTTGGTTCCCAATCCTCATTATCTGTTGGCAGCAATAGTTTGGTCGGTCCCAGGAGATGATGTCCGGCGATTTCACAAGGAGACATAGTTACATCTCTAGTAGATGTTTTGGGTGTGTAGTGGACAATGCGTCTACTCGTATTTTTCTTCTTTGACATGCTTTGTAAGATGGCTTCATCATCACCTTGTATCAACCTGCTCCCTTATCACATTCACCGCTTCACCCCGAATCAGGCAACCAAAATCACATAATGGTGGCAAAAGATCACGGAAGTTGACATCCGCCCAAGAAGCATCACATTGTACTAAAAAAATTATCCTTCTTGTGGCGCATTGCATTTGGATTTTTTTCCGATAAAGGGCGCTTTATTACTTAAGAGCATTGCATTTGGATGGAATACAACAATAGGGTCTTTGACAAGTTCTTAAACCTACCCGAAAGTGCACGGGAAGATTAATGAAGAGTTCAACCAATGGAAGAGGGTGAAGCTGTGTGGAGAGCTAGGAGAGATAGAGTAGCCAAGTTGTCGTGTGGAGTGGGAGAGGTGGATTGGTTGCGATCACATCTTTCAGGGTCCTTTCTTGTAATCAAACATTCTCTTTCTTAACATAGAAGACACCATTTAAAAAAAAACATAGAAGACACGCAAGTCTCATTCGTTTTCTTGAAAAAAAGACAGTTTGTAATAACTAAAGAAAAGACGGGTAGCCCGGTCGAAGCCAACGACGAAACAAGACTTAACAGCAAAGAAAAATGGGTTCCCACTTCATACGAGACAACGACACCAACGACACGACGCGTCTTAGGAGAAGAGAAAGATTAAGTCGTAATGGCGGTACTAGCAAATTAAGCAAGATCAGATCAACGATTATAAACCATAACGGGAAGGAGAGTACGGAAGCTAGCATGCATCATCAGGCGCCGAGTCACACGTTTGATTGGGGAATCTTTGCTTAGCCGTTGCCTCTTCTTCCCATTGGATGCCCACTACCCTCAAGTACACGTAGTAGAGAAATAAAAAGAAGATGGGCAAGTGGCCGTGACTATCGTACCAGGATTGACATCGAGGCTCGAGAGCTGTCAGGAGATGCAATTAGAAATAAAGTAAAATCCATTATTTGTATTTAAACTTATAGACTAAATTATTGTATACAAAAAATATAATTCGATCACTGAATACGACTTAGAGGTTCATACACGATCACGGTGCCGCGCCTCTCGCACTCGCACGGCACAAAGGAATAATCAGTGGGGAAGATGCTCTGCGAGCGCATAAATCAAATGGACGACTTGGGACTTGGGACTTGCGACTTGTGGTGAGGCAGGGCTAAGCTTTCCTTGCCATCGAGATATTCATTGGCCCTGCCCAAGAGCCGGTGACTCTTCCGGTTATGGTTTCCTTCGAGGTCTCTAGATATTTTTGAAGCAATGTAATTGTAAACACGTAGTACTAGCAACTGTTTTGTTTTATTTGCATCGTACTAGCATTGTCTGCTGGAGTACTGAGTGCCTGGACATGATCGCTCAAGCGCGTAGGAAACGTGAAAACGTGTGTGGGCATGTGGTAGGATCACTCGCCATCCATTTCCACCGCCAGGTTCAATGAGGCTGTCATTGTTCATAGTTTCACACTAAAACTGAAATGAATATCGTATTAGGCCCCCTTGATTTATAGGATTTGCATTGGGTAGGATTTAAATTCTATAAAAAAAATTCCTATACACATGTTTGATTCATATATAAAAACATATCCTATAGAAAATAATCCTATAGGAATCTAGTAGTGTAAATCCTATAGAAAAAAAGCATTAGGTCATACCTCATTAAAAATTTGTTTGCTATACTCAAACCCACTTTATCTTTCTATAGGATTTACGTAGGCATGACATTCCAATCATATGTCTTTTCTATTCCTATGGTTCTCCTATCCAATAAATCAAAGAAGCCCTTAGCCAGGAAATAACAGTCCTCCATCAGTGAATTCAGCACTGTGTACCGAGCACTGCAATTCCAGTATTCAATAAATCGTATGCTCACATCTTCAGGTTCCCAGGTTACATACTGGGTCCTTTCTCAGACGGTGCGTCTGAAATTAATTTGCAAGGAATAGCTGAATTTTATGCGACATTCAGTCGAAATTTCCAGACTGACCAGGGTATGCATTCTGACAAAAGTACCACTGTAGTTGTACCTCTAGACAACCAGGCAATGACCCCAATGTGTAGATGTCAGGCCCAGGACAACTATTTCTGTTATGCAAACAGACATGGTGCCGTGGGCATGCCGCGCGGGGCATCTCACATGCGCCGCACGGTGACGCTGCTAACCACCGGTGACGAATCACAGCCGAGTGGAGATGGTCCAAGAATATCTTCAAGGAATCGGACAAGAACACCAAAGAAATGGCTGTATTTTGTACAGCGATGCAGGCTGAACGGGACACTCCGGGGAGATAAGTGGCCAGGGAACACGATGCGCGTCGCTTGGCCATGGCAGATCTGTAGATCACATCCCAGAATTGTTTTTGACTTGAGGAAGTCGCAAATTTTCCATAGTTTTATACACCGTTACTACTATGGAAGAGTAATTTAAATATGCCAGTGGCATCAAAGTCTCGATGCGGCATATAACATGTTCATAGATCTGAAAACCTCATCGGCCTGAAGCGTTCAACAAGCCTTTAGAAATAGAGGAATCAAACAGACTGGATGTATGTCCTATCCCCAAATACAAGAAATTATCAAGTTAGCCTCCAAAGAATATATCTCAGTAATGGCAAAAGCATATGGTACTATAAAACCGACTCAATGTTTATTATTGGAAAAGAAAGGCTGTTCCTAAATTGCAATCCAAGCTGCCATAGCAGCAGGAAATAGCAACCACCAATTAAGCTTACAATCTCATGAACTACTAGGTGTGGAAAATGCAAGCAAAATGATATGGATGTAAACAGAGACCATAAATTAATGGTGTAAATCTATTACTATTGAAATTTACCATGACAGGGAGAACCGAACAACCTAAAATGTGGTGTACAGGTACACAATTGAAGCATGAACTAACTCTTCAACTGCAAAGATACTCACTTGGAAACACGAAAAATCCGACACGACTCCAACAGGTAAAAGGATCAATCTCTCTACACAATCGAGAAGCAATCAGATGATTTGCATGCCCACAAGTCTGGGTGCTAGAAATCACCTCTGTACTCCGATCCTCATCCGCGGGTGTTCATAGCTTCCCATACCAAATTCTTTGTTGCAGCACCAGTAGTTGCTTCCCTAGCCTGCATTGCTGCAGCCCTTAGTGTCTTGAGTGTCATGATATTGGCCTCAAAGAATGTTGCAGCACCATAACGCAGGTTATGCTTCTTGCAGAGGTCGCGCACAAACGGCGCGATCGTCCTGTAGTGCTGCCGAGGCAGGCGAGGAAACAGATGGTGTTCAACCTGGAACTGCAGGCCGCCGTGGAACCAATCCATCCACGGCGGGCACTTGATGTCAAGTGTGCCCGCAGTTTGCCTCTCGAACCAGTCATTCCCCTTCGGTGGCCCAAGATACACCGCGGAGGAGAAGTGGTTCAGGGTGAACTGCACATGCTGAAGCCCGGTGACGAAGAAGCCAATGAGCACAAACGCCACCCTCTCCCACCAGCTCGGCAGGGTGGAGATCAACAAGGGGTACCAGACCCAGAAGGCGGCGACTCCAGCGATCTCCAGCCAACGCTGGCGCACCTTGGGCTGGTTCACCAGGAAGACAATTGACTGCACCAGAAGATTGATCCTCGCGAACCCCATGACCGGGTAAAACGTCCAGTGCTGGTAGCTGACGAAGAACTTGGATATGGCGTCGAACGCCAGGGTGCGCTCGTAGCAGACGGACCAGATGTTGTTGAAGAGCTTGGTGGAGACGGCGAAGAGCGGCAGGTGCTGGAGGTCCGGGTCGTGGTCGAGGCTGTTGCAGGCGATGTGGTGGGTGTTGTGGTTGTACTTCCACCAGGCGATGCCGAGGCCGGTGAGGCAGTTGCCGGTGATGAGCTGTATGAGGCGGTTGAGGGCCGGGTGGGTGGTGAGCTCGTGGTGGCCCGAGTCGTGGCCGATCCAGCCGGACTGGATCCAGATGAAGCCAATGAGGCCGCCGGCGAAGAGGTGGGCCCCGGCGCCGGCGCAGGCGAGGGTGAGGTAGAGGGCGATGGAGAAGAGGACCGACATTACGGCGAGCTGGATTTTGGGCATGGGCCCGACGCGCTCGAAGAGGCCCGCGGAGGAGAGCTGCGCGAGGAGGCGGCGGAAGTCGGCGGAGGCCGGGGAGATGGTGTAGTCGGAGAGGCGGCCGACGAAGAAGCGGCGGAGGAGCGGGCGGACGGAGGGCGGGTGGTAGGCCATGAAGGCGTCGGTGGCGTCCTGGCCGGCGAGGGTGAGGAGCGGGACCTCGCCGCCCGGGTGGCGCCGCAGCCAGGGCGTGACGTCGTAGACGTCCCCGGAGATGGAGATCCAGAGGTCGTCGGCGGCGTTGTGCGCGCTCATCTCCTTGGTGGAGATCATGCGGACGTCCTTGGTGGCGGGCGGCATTGCGTCGGCGGCTGGCGCCGTGGCGTCGGTGAGGCCCGTGAGGGCCATCGGTGGCGTGGATTTGGGTTGGAGCGCGAGGATGGGAGGTCAGGAGGAAGGGAGAGGGAGATCGGATCTTAAAACGGGAGGAGCGGTGGTTTGTGAGGGAAGGGTAGGGGAACTGCTTTCTTTTAGTAGAAAGAGTTTCTGCCTTGCCCTCCTCTCCCCGCCCTCGATCTGATCTTACGTTTTCTATTCGCTAAAACGCCTGTTTACTTCAGGGTAGGGGTAATGAGAAGCTGTGCTCAACAATGGACCTTTTTGGAAAAAAAGACATTTTATTTTCCTCTTCAGGAAACGGAAAGAAAGACCTTTTATTTTCCTCTTCAGGGAGAGACGTATCGAATTCATAGAAGAAGAGCCTAAGAGAATTTAGTACATGATCGGGATAATGAGAATTTGGACTAAACGATGGATCACTTTCTTATTCCTCTTTGGGATTTCTTTTTAAGGAAAATGTCACTTTATTGATTACTTAGAAAGTCTCCTTGATATAACCGAAGCATACTTTAAAACAAAACCATAACTAGAAACATTACAAGATATAGCTAGAAGGTGTGCCACTCTGCTCATAGAGATAGAGCGATGAACATGAAGAAAAGAGGTTAGGAGCATTCGAGTTCACTCGTTGAATCACTGAAAAATAGTCAGAGGCGAAGATCACATCCATAAACCCTTCACCCTAAGAAAGAGACACTGTGTCACCGCCCGTCGGAGCACCGAGACGAGAGAGAACGACACACCACTAGGTTCTGATTCGCTTAAATAGCAGATAACCATTCAAACATTACTTACTTTTTCTGGTTCCCTGCTAGAAACTCAAAGTACTACTAGTTTTACCCGCCTACAGATAGAAATTGCTTCAGTTTTAAATTGTATTCCGCCAATTTCACCTGTAAATGACGTTATGGATGTATACCGCCAATTGCGACAGAGATTAGCTCGTGACACGGGTGCTCTACTAGGTGGTGATAATTCATTCCGAAACCTGAAGGTTGCAGTATTTGAATCTCACTCGGGCAAACATCTCGTTGGCGATGAACAGGTCTGTCAGTTTCTTTCCCAGCCCCACTAATGTACATTGAGAAGCTGTTAAGAAAATCTTGAGCATCAGGTATATTCCTACCTTTGGGCGGATCTAGCCTCTCCAAAGAGGAGATGGTGCAAGAGATCGTGGAGTGTCTGGTTGGCAACACGTCAAATCTAGCTTTTGAATGCTTTTCTTTGATCTGTCTGCTAGATTGTTTGGTTTACCTTGACATGCTTAGATCTCTCACCGTACAATGCTCTGTCCGATTGTATTGCTTAGATTGATCTCTCTACTTAGATGGTTAGCTTGTTCTATTTATCTAGATTGATCTTTCTACAAAGATTGTTCTGCTTAGATTGACCTCTCTCCTTAGATGGTTCAATTTAATTGGCTTGTTCTACTTAGATTGATCTTTATGCATTGATTGTTCACTCTGCTTACACTGTTCTACTTAGATTGACCTCTCTTTTCTTAGATGGTTCGGTATTGCTTGTTCTACTTAGATTGGTGTGCCTACATAGATTGTTCTGCATAGACTGATCTCTCTGCTTGAATTGTTCTGCTTAGTTTGACCTCTCTTTGCTTAGATGGTTTAGTTTAGCTTGTTCTAGTTAGATTGGTCTGCATAGATTAATCTTTCTTCTTACATTGTTCTGCTTAGATTGATCCCTCTGCTTAGAATGCTCTGCTTAGATGGTTCATTTGAAAACATGGATCTATTTCGGTGAGAGTGCATAAGAGTGCTCTTGTGGATGGTGTGTCAGAGTTTGTTGATAACTGACGGTCTATCAAGTCTTGAGCTACATCTCAAATCTAGATAGACTCTTAGCGCCAGAGACGCGGCTCGACATTTTTTCCACAAGGAGCAAGGACTCAAAATAAAGGAATGTTTCGAAGACAACAATTATGCCCAAAAATAAGATTGTTCTTCAGTGTAATGTGTGTTCTTTATAATATAGGCGTACAATTATCTAAAGGTGGAACTCATATTCTCTCTGTATATTTGCATTGAGGCAGTGATGTTTCTTTGTGTGAGCCCGTAGACAACGGAGGTGGTTTGGAAAAGCATGAAACAACTTCCCAACCTCTTCGTGGCTGAAGATTGTATGCCAATTTGTAGGAAGTCATGTAAGTTTAGTTCAGTATTGATGCTACTTGACATTGTGTAATTGGTGATATGATTGTATACATGTAATGATACATTGGTCCTATTTATGAATAAAAATTTGTTGCTGATTTACTATTTGTGCTCTCAGCATTTTAGCATGTTGTTTGAAAATATATATTGCTGGTAAGACAAATGAATACATCTCAATGCAAACGACTAGAATCCAGAAAATTTTAACTGATTGGAAACGGACATACCTAAAGAATCGTTGCTGATAAACCCATTTATCTATGATGGTGTTTTCAACCATTGACATAGAGACCTTCACATGGGCGATTAGTCTCGGGACACATAGCCATTTTCCATTGCTGTTGGCCGTGGCCATAGATTCACTCTGTACTAGTGTCTCTACTCTCTACTCATCTGGTTGCGATAGAGAGATTAGCTCGTGACACGGGTACTCTACTAGGTGTTGATGATTCATTCCGATATCATAGTGTTGTTGGATATTGCAGTATGACTCTCACTCGACCAAACATCTCATTTGCGGTGAACAAGGTGTGTCACTTTCTTTCCCAATCTACTGATGTACATTAGGAAGCTGTTGGGCGAATCTTGTGGTATGTCAAGGGAACATTGTAGACAATTTTATAGATTCGCAAGTCTTCTTTGTCAGGGATTAGCATTTTCACTGATCTTATTGGGCTAGTTTTGTGGATGATCGTCGATCCATATATATGTGGTTTTTCTATCTTTGTTGGACCGAACCTCATCTCATGGATTCGAAGAATAGCCTACGGTCTTGAGGTCAGTACCGAGGCTAAGTACAAGGTGTTGACTAATGGTGTTGCTGAAGCCATATGGATAGAGTCTTTACTTGGGGCAACAACGTACACCTATTTTGTGGTGTAATAATCTTGGGGCGTACTTACTTGACAATGAATCATTTCTTTCATGCTTGGACTAAGCACAATGAGATTGATTTTTCATTTTGTGCATGAGCGACTAGCACGTAGGTTCATTTCCACTAATGACCAGCTGACAGATGTATTTACTAAACCAGCCACATGACAGATGCTGGATCGTTTCAAGACCAATCTGAACCTTGTTTGAAGTGGCTCGGATTGAGGGGGTGCGTTAGAATAGTCTAGCCATTGTATTTCCTGTCTATCCATTGTATGTATGTATGTAAACGCTGATCAATATAAATAGTGAAGAGGTGGGGCTGAGACCCGAGGAAACCCTAAACATAACGTGCGCAAACTAAATATCATATCAAATTGATATAGTATGAAAATGTCACCACTGGAAGTATATTAACTTGGAAACCGTAGGTAGGATTAGGAAGACACCGGTTCAGATCCTCAATCTCTTCCCGTGAAGTCGTTTTTCGTTCTCTCCTTTACACGCATGTCAACCCACATTGCACATGTTCGCAGCTCCTAGTTCCTCCACCGCTACACACGCGGTAACACTAAGTTACCTACGCACTTCGAGTGGCCAGAAAAGAGGCACCGTGGCCGGTGCATATGAGTGCAAATGATCAATCATCAAGACTGGCGACATGACGAAGCGGAGCTTTTCCTTTGTCATCTGCCGGAGAGTGTCTTTCCTCGTTGATTATGTGATTATTCATAGGCTTCCATCTGAGAACGCAAATCACTTCCAAAGACATTATTGGGTAAGCTTGTCCATGAACATGATGGGGAAACGTTGATCACTACTTTTCCAACCTCGTTTTCTTGACATAGTAGTGCGCTTAATTCGCTGTAGAGATACGAAAGGGATGGATGGTGGTGGGGAACGACGTGCCGACATGGAACGATCTCCATCGAGCTGCTTTCCTCAGGATTCCGATGAACGAATGGACGCGTTCTCTAACGCAGTACATATACAAGTATTCTTTGGACCATTCGATAAATATCTTGAGGTCGAGGAGTACGTTTTCTCCTCTCTTTGGTAAAAAGGTAACCCTGCGTGCGCCGTGGCTCAGCCTCACGATGTAAGCAATGTTTCTTTTCTAAGAATAAAACGGTGCAACAAAGTTGGAATAGACACAAAGTGCAAACACTACCAAAAAATGATATCCTCCTTATTCATTGTGACTGAGAATCAGATGATGATATCTTCATTTGGAACTGAAAAATCTTAGTTGCAATAAAAAAACTCAGTTGTGCAACAACCCCATTTGCAACTCATAGAGCGTACGAATCAACAAAATCCAATGGATATGTACTTGATTAAGTACTGAACTAATTTGAAAAACAAATATATACAAATATATATTTTTAGGGTATAATATAAATTTTACTTTAATCATTTAAAATTATTTATTTGGAGTTTGAACATTTCCATGGGTATTTTCTTTTTTAGAAAGTAAAGTTCATTTTCAAAAACTACTCCTTTCTTTGTTTATGCTTCAAATTAGAGCAAATGACCCAGTTTGTCCATTCCTACGAATGGAAGTTCTTATTTCCATCTTGTACAAAAATTTGTACAAAAATAAATGGAAGTTCTTATTTCCATATTTCTTTATGCTCAATTAAACTATGAATATAACAATTTTGAAAAAATAAGTCTCTTGGCTTGACTATGACTAGATAAAACTAAATATAAAAGTTGAATTAAAAAACAAAATAAAAAGAGAAAGACATTACGAAAATCTGTAATTATTTTTGTTCTTCTAATTGATTGGACTTAAAATTGGGAAAATATTTTTAAGAAAAAAAGATTGAGCCATGTAAAATAGATCATGATAATGTATTTTAATATTGTCTCACTGACCGTTTCAAGGAATTAAATGACACACAACTGTTAAGGTCCTACTTATCATTTTGGACAATGCTAAATACTGTATATAGTATTGGAAAATATTTTTTATTGCATTAGTCCTATTGTATTATATATATTACATTCTAAAACCAAATAGAAATATAAGTCCATGATAATATCTTTAGAGATGAATCTATACATACACCTGATTTTTATTTTATTTTTTCGAAATGGGGGATGAGGCCTCATCAAAGGAATGCATATGGCCATTTCTTTATTAACTTATTCCCAAAGGTTCAAAGTACTTATTACCAGAGGCGAAGCTCCCCTTAGAGAAAGGTAGGGCAGCTTTGGTGAAAACCTTTCTATGCACGTGTTTTTTCTAAACATTTTGAGTGATCATACATCAAAAACGAACTCTGTATGAGAAAGTAATTTTTATTTTAGTGAACACTGCACAAAATCGATTTCAAACTAAAAACACGTACTAGGTCTAGTATCATCGCCAAACCAACTTTTTCATTACAATATATATATCTGAATGAAAAAAAATTGACTCAACAGTTCCTAGGTGGGATATTTAAGTAGGATTTGAGGGTATTTTTGGTCACTTCCTATAGACTCTCTTATCTTGACCATCGATTTAAAGTCATCTTGACAGTTGCTTAAGAATTTTCTTTGTCGTAACTCAAGAGGTTCATTTTCTAGGTTTAACATGAATAAGATTTTCAAAGATTTTACTAATATTAAAATATATTTCCATTTTTTATTGTACTAAGTGGTTGTATTATAACAATATATGTCATTAATATTGAGAGACTATATTTATCTTCACATAATCTTTTTAGAATTCGTCCTGCCTCAAATTATTTTCATCCTTCGCCACTGCTTATTACAACTCATAGATCAACCTAAGTGGCGATAAAAATATGCCAGTGAAAAATCAACATATCAAGATACATAGTGCTCAAGAGGGCATAATCCTATATCTGATTTTTATTTTTAAGTATCAGATTTAACCGCTTATAAAGATATGGATATTGGATAGTCATGCCTTGAAAGTTTGACCACACCATATAAGAAAGTCAGCTAATTTTCAACAACCCTAGGATTGCACTTCATCTCCTTTGTTTAGTTTAGATCTTCTTTTTAGGGTAAAATATAAATTTTACTTTAATTATTTAAAATTATTTTATTTGGAGTTTGAAAATTTCCGTGGGTATTTTATTTTTCAAAAAGTAAAGTTTGTTTTCAAAAATTACTCCTTTCTTTGTTTATGCTTCAGATTAGAGAAAATGACCCCAATTCGCCAATGCCTACGAACATGTTGACATTCTGTACAAATTCTATGAATGGAAGTTCTGATTTCCATATTTATGTATGCTCAATTAAACTATGAATCTAATAATTTTGAAAAAAAATCTCTTGGCTTAACTATGACTAGATAAAACTAAATATAAAAAGTTGAATTAAAAAACATTACAAAATGTTGTAATTTTTCTTTGTTCTTCTAACTGATTGGAATTAAAATCGGGAAAAACTTTTTAAGAAAAAAAAGACCAAGTCAGGTAAAAATAGATCACGATACAATTCCGTATTTTAATATTGTCTCACTGACGGTTTCAAGGAAACAAATGACACACACCTGTTGAGGTCGTTCTTATCATTTTGGACAACGCTAAATACTATATATAGTATTGGAAAATAATTTTATTGCATTAATCCTATTGTATTATATATATTACATTGCAAAACCAAATAGAAATATAAGTCCATGAAAATATCTTTAGAGTTGAATATATACATACATCTGATTATTATGTTTAAGTATCAGATTTAACAGCTTATAAAGATATGGATATTGGATAGTCAAGCCTTGAAAGTTTGACCACACCATATAAGAAAGTCAGCTAATTTTCAACAACCATAGGATTGCACTTCATCTGGTTTGTGTAGTTTAGAGTTTCTTTTACCCTCTGTCTCTGAGGTCAGATTAATTTATGAAGTATTCCCGGACACGAATGCTGTGGATAGCTTTCTCCATCAAAGTTTTAGCGGATCTCCATTAAAAAACAGAGAGAGTGCTCTTATTCAATTGCCAGCTTTAGATCTCTTCCGTACCTAGCGTAGCTTTTCAGGAAACCTATCTCTAAGATGTATAGTATCATACTTTTTTTTGAACAGGCTAAGGTGTATCATACTCTATGAGCTTGGAATTAGCTCTCCCTGAACTTCTATTTTTGTAGGCAACCTCTGGCTTAGTAAAGCAAGCGTCCACGCCACCCACCTTTTCTCCAAGCTCGACGTCATGCATGGTTGTTGTATCGGCAACATCCACTGCCTGCCCAACAAATTTCCAGTAACTACGTTCAAGATCTCAACTTGAAATCAGGGTCGAAAACTTGGATCTTGATAAAATACATTCAAACTTTCAGCACCGAATTTAAGTTGATCTTTTCACAGTGAAACTTGCGAGAGTAGAAAAATCTGAAGTTTCACGTCGTCAGTCACGAGCTGGTCGACAGTCGACAGAAAACGTGTTTTCCAAACACCTCACACCCTTAGTCCTGAAGTAGAGCATGCCTTCGTCCTGAAGTTAAGTCGAGTTAATCTTGCGGCCAAAACTGAAGCATCACATCAATTGCCAATTGGTCGGCCACCAGTACTACCAGTGGCATCCATTTGCGGCAACAGGAGCCGATGCCTTTATCCGCCGTCTCCATTGCCATTCTTCCTTTCGATTTGCGGTCCCGGATTCTTCGTGTGATCTGCCTATCTATCACCATTCCCGCTCTACCTTGCTGGCGCTACGTGGTTCACATCTCAGATGTCTGTGGTCGAGATGGCGTGCCTTACTGAGTGCGTCGATTTGGAGGACGAGCTCTCTAAAGCTTATTTTTTTTAAACTACAAAAAATTCAAATTTTGGACTTCACAAAAATCTAAAAAATATCAGAGTGTAGTATGTGGTTTGTTCTACCTGTACGTGTGTGAATTTGTTTTACCAAAAACCTTGTATTACGTCCTTGGCAAAAATAACAAAATTTCAGATCTAGAAACAAAATTCCAGATGTGGGAACATGTTCCAAATTTTGTTCGATTTGTCATTTTTTCTGAGCCTACAATAACAGGTATTCACAATAAAAATTTGCACGAATCGTAGCATACATAGTTGGCTACATTCACGTATTTTATTTAGAATTTTTTGAAACTTTAAAAGGTCAATTTCAAAAAAAAATCAGAAAAGGAGCTGCAGGGTGCCCGGGCTCCAAATCGATTTTTTGGGGCCTTACCACAGTTTAAGCCCAATACTTCCGCAGCGCCAGCTTCGACCATGTGGGCTGCCTAGATGCTGTAGTAAAAAAGAGATGAACGTTGGAGGTTTCTGAATTTGGATGCATATTTTTTGATAAAGAGAATATATTAATATTGTGTAGATATCAATTACATCCAGCTTCTACAGCAACACAATACCCTATGATAATATGGATGTACACATCTAAAAAGAAGAAACTAAAAAATAAAAGTTCCAATACAGTGCAAAACCTTCACCAAGGTCATTGCCAGACACAACCAATTAATGTCAGACTTTGGATTTTCATCCTGAAAGGTAAGACTGTGAATTTTTCCTCTGTTATCGCCCCCACTTGCATACCGGTGCTAGGTATCCTGAATCACTAAGCAAATTCCTTATCGCCGCCCAAAATTGAACCACCATTACTAGTCCATTGGTCTCGGCTTCCAAGACATTCTCCGTCACTGATTTCACCATAAAACGATATGTTCCATGATGGTAACAGATAGCAGAGCTTTGTGCCTCTCCCTCCTGAAACCAAACGATCAGAAAAACATAGGTGCGTATGACCGAATCTCATCCGATCCAGCAATCTTTAGGCATGAGGTGCCCAAGGGAGTTCGCCGGCGAAGCCTTCCGGAACTCGCCACTCCGACCATATCAAGGAGACAAGCATCAAGCATGTATTCGTTTTGGCGCGAGAGCACCCCTAGGACCACCGCCATTATTCAAGCCGAGCCCCCATGCAACTGGCCAAGACTGGTCGCCCAACCCACCAGAAAAGTCTGGTAGATCAAGGACGACCCTGGCCGCCATGTTCGCAAGACGAAGAATAGCGCAACGGCCTCGGATAATGCGCCAACCATGACAGGCAGTCCAACCGGCGAACGGCCATGGCCACAGCCGGGTGTAGCAGTCGCGAACCATCCAGCCCAGGTCGGGCCCAGACCGCCACCATTCACCCGCGCCGCATGCTTCTTTGGTGCCGCCAGCCGCCCCTCTTGTGCTGTGATCTACCGTTACAACCGCACGCCGTCGCCCCTGCTAGATCGGACGAAGTGCCAAACCCCATGCGACCCACCGGATCCACCTCTCCGCGCGAAGAGAAGGAACAGAGGAGCGTCGTCCTTGCCCTCATCGCCATTCGACGGCCAGGGCGTTGCCACCACCACCGGTGCCGGCGGTGGCGGCCAGGAAGGACACTGATGTTTTGTACGGTGCAGACAGACATATATTTCGGAAGCACGATTGATTTTTTCTTTATGACTCGCTCAAACTAACAATTACAGTCTGAAATTCATAAGCAGAGTTTGCTGGATGAAAAAAATGTCAGTCTTGTAGGCGAAGCACCGGAAATACTTAGACCAGCCACGTCATGTATGCGGTTGAAGTAAAAGACACCTCCCTTTAAATTTAAGTGTTTCATTGCACTGTGTAAAATTGGTTCCATAGCAGGCAGAGATAAGACCCATCAACAAAGCATTTTTTGAAACGAGGCAAAAGTTTTACCTTTTCGATTAATTAAGAACAAGGGGTTGCCCGATTAATTAACAGGAAACCAGGCTAAAACCGATACAATAGGGGCAAAGACCACACAACAACACCCAACCAAGACGAGTTGGCCTGCTACCAAAGCTGAAGAGAGGACGACGTAAATCTATGGTAGGAGCAAACACGGGACACTCCAACAACGATGAAGAAGCCAACCCTACTGTGTCACACGACGCCAACGACCAACATCGAAACAACCTCGTTGCCCACACGACACAAGGTGCAATTCACTCAACACTAAGAGCCTTCAGGGCCGCCGCCCCGACATCCAACTGCTCCACCACGCCCAGCAGACCACCAACACCATCTGCCGGGACCGCCATCCCGACGTACCACCGCTTGAGCTCGAGCCGCAACACCGCATGACCCAGCCACCCTCAGCCCAAGCTGCACAAGTAAAACTGCTCGTAGACCACGGCCGTCACACCAACATCCAGGGATACCGCCCCGTCCTAAAAGTCAAAAGTGCCTTGATACGTCTCCAACGTATCTATAATTTTTGATGCTCCATGCTTGTTTTTACACCATTTGCCTACTGTTTCGTTACACTTCGTGGCACTTTTATGCATTTTCCGGTACTAACCTATTAACAAGTCGCCACAGTGCCAGTTCCCTGTTTTCCGCTGTTTTTGTGTTTCAGAAGTGATACACAGGAAATATTCTCAGAATTAGACGAAACAAGTTCCTGAAGTCTTATTTTTCCCGGAAGCTTCCAGAGATCCGAATAGGAGTTGGAGGGGGGCCACGAGGGCCCCACAAACCAGGGCGGCGCGGCCAGGGGCCTGGCCGCGCCCCCTATGTGTGAGAGCCCATCGGGCCACCTCTGACGATGCCCCTTCGCCTATAAAGACCCCCCGACAGAAAAAATCTAAGTACCCGATCAATTTCCCAGAACACATCGCGATCCGCCGCCGCCGTCGACCCAAAGATCGGGAGGGTCCAGAAGCTCTTCCCGGCACCCTGCCAGAGAGGGGAATCGCCACCAGAGGTCTTCTTCATCGCCATGCTTGCCTCCGGAGCGATGAGTGAGTAGTCTACCTTGGACTATGGGTCCATAGCAGTAGCTAGATAGTTGTCTCGTCCACCATGTGCTTCATGTTTAGATCTCATGAGCTGCCCTACATGATTGAGATCACCGTTATGTAATTCTACATGTTTGGTTTGTTGGGATCTGATGAATATTGGTGTTATGATTGAGTTGCTATACTGAAATATATCTTTTGTTATCTCTATGTTGTTTATGATCTTGCATGCTCTCCGTTGTTAGTAGCTATCTTGGCCGAGTAGTTGCTAGTGACTCCAAGAGGGGGTATTTATGCTCGATAGTGGGTTCATGCCTCTATTTAATCTGGGGGAGTGACAGAAACCTCTAAGGTTGTAGATGTGATGTTGCTACTAGGGAGAAAACAACATTCATATGCTCAAGGGCATATGCTTTGTTTACATTACACACTTTGCTTAATGCAATTATCTGTTGTTCGTAACTTAATACTTGTGGAGTTCTCGGATTGATTCGCCACAAGTGGATTATTAGTCATAGATGCAGTTGGATGGCGGTCTGTAACATCCCAGAATGTAGGACAATTTCGGGGTAGACTAGAAGGGCTTTTGTGCATTGCATCTAAAATTACGGGATTTTTTCGCGCTTTTGTTTCTAAAACCTAAGAGTGATCGAATCTCTCTTCGAGGGGAATTGGTAAACTCTCGAAGTGCGAAAGGTTTGGGCATGATCTCTTTTGATCCATTGTGGTGAGGAGTGATGATTTAGATTACCAAAAACCTAGCCATCAATTTTGAAATTGAACTAGTACACATATCAAGTTAGAATTTGAATGATTGAAAGTTGAATGAAAAGCACATTTAGAAATGATAAATAAACATATAAAGAAATAGATAAGCATTAAACATCAATAAAGTTTAGAGAAAACTTAAACTTTATTGATCATCACACATAAGTTACAATGTCTTTACAAAATTCAAGATTAAAAAGAATATTACAAATGTGGAGAGAGCCCAAGACAAATACATAAATAAGAAAAGAAAGATTTCAAATATAATTCTAAAGAAGCTAAGAATCTTCTTTCTTCTTTCTTCTTTCTCTCTTTCTTTCTTTTCTTCATTCTGATCTTGATATCTGCAAGCAAATCAAAGGAATACAACATATTGTCATGGTAACAATTGACAAGTGTCAATTAGAAATAACAACCACTGTAGATAATCATCAAGGGTTTGGTCTTATCACCAAGGGAATCGGATAGAAATATCCCACGCCTTGCCGAGGAGGGCAAGACACAACAGCAGCATAGTCACCAGGTGCATGCCATCAGGTATCACACACCCAGGACATCAGCACTAGGTATAAAAACCTCACAGTAGTGAAATAGGCCGGCTAAAGCCACAGTCGACCAAGACCAACACCACAACACCACCAACATCAACACCCAGCACGCCACCATCACCAGGAACACACCATCACCACCAAGACCAGCATCACCATCACTAAATCATCACACACAAATCAACCTTGCTCATGTGTTGAGCAATAGGGAAGGTTTTCACCCCAGCACTTCATCATCAAAACCATCCAGCAAATCCAAAGGCCAACATGGTCACATAGTTCAACTAGGAACTAGGTCAAGCAGCTAGGAGGAGCAGGCTTGCCACAAGAAGCAGGAAATCAGAATACTCGAGAAGAACAAGCTACTCTTCAGCAGCAGGTTACTTTTAAACCAAAGCACACATGAGTGCTGGGAGAAAACTCACAAGTTATTCTCCCAGGCAGACTGCACAAGGCACAGCCACACAAAGAGCAAGCAAAGCCATGCAAAGATCAAGCAAAGCTTGATGAAATAGGGCTTTGGTCATCATTTGGATGTCCAGGAGGCCTAGACCTTGGAGGCAAGGCCATCCACAGCACCTACTCCCTAACACACACCTTATCTGGGAATTTCTCAAGGGAAATACTCACAGAAGTAAGAGCTAAGCTAGGAGTGGCACATGGGTTGCCTAGCTACCAAGTTAAAAGCCTAAAACCTAGAGAACCATCAGCTCTGTCAATTAAAATTGACCAAGACCAAGTTAATCATCTGGGTTAGTGGACAGGGACACTTTTAATCAAATAAGCCACCAGCAGATCACTACAAAGAGTGATCCACTCTCCAAAGCATCAACTTTAAACCCACAGTAGCTGTGAACACCTCAGAGAGGCATCACAGAGAAGCAGTTAGCTAACAGCTACTGCAAGAGCCATCACAGCAGGCTAAAATGATTGCATCACAGCTAGGAAGGATCTAGCTCAGCAAACTAAGCTACATCATTAAATCAGCACAAGAGAACACTGCAAGAAAGTGCAGTGAAACTGTTAATGAACACTAGCCAATTGAACAACACATTCAGAATAACTAGAACACATAGTTATCCATGCACTTGATCAAATTGATCAAGATTAGCCACTAGCAAGCCAGCCAACAACAGCAAGTGATGAACAGACCACCAAGCTATACAGTTAACTAAATTAACAAGTTTCAGTTAACAGAGTTAACTGAAACCTTAACTGAAACTAGCAGTAATAGTTACATAAGAATGATCTAGCTTCAACAGTTTAGATCATAGACCTTAATCAACACATCACAGCCACTGAACATCACAGCATCAGTAGAGGCTGGGGAAGAGACCCAGCATAACAGTAAGTGAAAAGAACACGGCCAGCACAAGCTCCAGAAGGGCATGGCCAGCACAAGCTCCAGGTGAGCTTAGCCAGAACCAGCTCGAGTTGGGCCTAGCCAGCATGAAGCAAGCTTCAGAAGAGTGGAGCAGCACGCATGGAGGGCTTGGGGCAAGCTCCAGGACGGGAGCAAGCTCCAGCTAGACACAGCAAGGTGCAGAGGAGGAGAAGGAGCAGCGAAGCACTTACACATCGCCCTGGGGATACCACCGTGGCATGGCGAGGCAGTGCCCGCGCGGCCACAACGGCATCGAACCAGAGGAAGACGCCGGCGACACGTCGACGCAACAACAAGCTCACCAAGCCCAAGCACCACCGTGGACAAGGCCTAGCAACTCGAGGGCAAGCTCGAGGTCGCTATGGCCGGAGTCCCGAGCGTCGGAGGCGAAGGGGATGCAGACGATGAGGACGCAATCGAGCAGATCTCGCGGACAGGCGGAACCGCCGTCGCCTGATCTATCGATTGGGCGGCATCTCGGCGGCGGAGACCAACGGGGCTCGTTGGAATCAAGTGCGGCGGCGGCGCAGCGGCGCAGTCGCCAGGTGAATCGCGAGAGAGGAGAGGAATGGGTGAGCGAGGGGGAAAGGAGGCGGCCGGTCGGAACTGACCGAGCCACTGGTCCGGCTCAACCAGTAGGCTTGGCGCCGACAGGTGGGCCTGGCCCGACAAGTGGGCCAGGGATGGCAGAGAGAGAGAGAGAGGTGAGAGGGAGGTGTTTTTAAACCGAAATTAAAAACAAAAATTGATAAAAAGAAAGGGGCTTTTCTAGAAAAAGGCTTTTCAATGTAAATTAAAAGTAGAAAAATAAATGGAATTTCTACAAAAATAACTTTAAGTAACTTTAACTTCTCGAATCACTTAACTAGTGGTTTTGACAAATAAAGGGGGATTTATTCATAATTGTCTTAGACACCTTTCTTTTGAAAGGAAACTGTCTAGAATTAAATCTTATAAAAAGGGGAAATTATAATCTTGAATTAAGATCAAGTAAATCCATTCAAGAATTTGACCTTAGTATTCTTGAATGAATTTAACCTAATCTATATACTCTGATAAAATCATAATTTGAGTATATTCACTTTAAATAATCCACCAAGTAAAAGAAAATTATTAAGATTGAAAGCTTAAAAGGTTTTCTTCTTACTTAGAATAGAACCCATTATCAAAATTGAACTCCATTCCAGGGTATTAAAGAATATTCTTGAATGAAGCAATTTTTAACATATACTCTTTAAAATCATAAGAAGAGTATATAAACCCTAGGATAAGAATAAAATACTTCTGGGGGGTTAAAGGGAATACACACACTATCAAAGAGCATGCATTATTTGAATCTTTAAACATTGCCCTTATCGGATAATGATGCTGTTTTCCAGAACCCGAGGTCCCGGGTCACTTCAACAAATCCGACTCCACTACCTTGCAGTTTGCAGGCAAGTTCACTCTCGCTCATATCTCTTGTTTATCTTTAACAAAGTACTTGCAAATATACCGGTGGTATTATAATTATGATTGCATTAAAAAGCAAAGGTTCTGCTTTTCATGAATGAATATGCTTAGTGGTTAGCAATCATAATGGTTGTCGACCTAGGAAGGTGGGCAGTGGGACCATGGTAAGAGTATGGTGGAGGTCCCACTGTACCGGGAATGTTCACCTAGGACTAATAACCAATGTCGCCAGTGATTCTTGTGCCGTAAAATACGGTCAACCATAGGGTCTGGAATGGGACGGAAGAGTCAGCTGTATCTTTTCCCTCATGCATATCAACGGACCGGCCATTTCGGAGCAGTCGTCTCCCTGCGCGGAGCTTCGGGATGGGTGGATTCCCCCTAATGAATTCACGATTCTGGCGGTCTATGATGGATTGCGGCAACGACGGGGGTAGAGTGCCGAGGCCGGTGTTACCACAGTGCGTAATCGGAAACCGGTAGGGGGTGCCTCTTTGCCTAGGAAAGGCAAGTATGACGAGGTTGGCAACTACTAAACTGTAGACCGGCGAGGGTAGCGAACCAAAGTTGGATCCGCAAAAGGGTGGGTATGCACGGTCGCGGGAAGGAACAGTGATTGGCTCGGATCAACGGCTGGGCCCCACACAATGAAGTGTGGACGAGCATCGAACTCAGATGTGCAACAAAGTGTTGATCTCTTATGGGTACAAGTGACCACCTCAGCAGAGTGTACAAAAAAGTATCAAGATACTCCCTGTTCCGGGAAGGAGCTACGAACACGGCAGGAAAGGAGCCCATCGAAGCTCTAATCAACCTGTGAAGACTGACGGACATAGTTCTTTGAATAAAATCAATCTTTGAAGAAATGCTTACAAAAAAAAACTGCATTTGGCCTAAGACTTTTTAGTCTATGGTCGTAGCTAGTGCATCAAACACCTCTATCCTGTTAAATGAACATGTTGGGTAACGCTCGTTACTCACCCCACTCCTTTTTAACCCTTGCTTAGAGTCAGAGAACCAGTTTGAAGAAACCGAAGGAAGCCCGAAGGACTACGAGGAGGTCTACTACGAAGAACCGGACTTAACCAGAGGAGTCGAAGGCATTGATTACACCATCTCCTATGGTCCCGACGAAGGAAACGAAGAGGAGGCCGACAATTAGAATCGAAGGATAGGAACTTTGGTCGCATCGAACACTTAGAATAAAGCGACTGGAGTTAAGCACCATGTTTAGTCTACTACTTTCTGTTGTAACTAAGGTTTGTAGTATCAACTTAGAACCACCTAGTGTTCCTCTTTGGACCGAGGAGGAACTGGAATTCTTTGTAAAAATATGGCTTGTAATATTTAGTGCTTGAATAAAGACCGCTATGTTTCTGTTGTACCACTCTGAGGGATGTAATATTTGTGAATTGGTACTTCACGAGTGTTATATCAACGACTTGCATACTACAACATGCAGTGGTATGCTGGGTCACGACAGTTGGTATCAGAGCAAAAGCTTTGACCTTAGGTTGGATGCCTAGTTAATGGGAACGATCTGTAGGAGTCAAATAGGAATAGTAAAGAGTTCTCTAAAATTGTTGTGACGTTATTCACTTGAGAATAACACAGTCATACTAGTGTTATAATTCTTTATTGTTACTATTATGATGCATCATGTACTAATTTTATCTTTTATACTGCCAGGATGGCACGCACAAGGCCGTCAAGCACCGTGCAAGTTAGGGACGTGACTCTGGACGACTACGATGGGAACTTAGCCGATATGTTGAGAGGCATCTTGCTTGAGTGCGGGTGTGAAACCCGTGTTCTAGTCAAGAAGTATGCATACTATGAGGGAAAGATCTTTCAGAAGTACAAGGTAGGGATCATGCTTCCTGCCAAATTGGGCATGAGCGTGATCATGCCAGCTGGAGAGGCACGCACTGTTAGTGTAGCCTACAAGATAGCGGTGATGAGAGCCCTAACTGATATCTGGGAGCATAAAACAGAGAAGTTATTAGGAACTAAGTTCACTCACATCCCACACGACGAGGAAGGAGAAGATCCTTGTTGGGATAACTACAAGTTTGCGAAGAGACACCCACATGCCGCAGCAGAGCACATGGACAGGTGTAAGCATCTGCTTAGCGTGTTCTACCACGTACATGGAGCACTAGTGGGAGAGATACATAGTCTAGTGGACGAGATCACCGAGTCGACACCTACTCCGTGGTGTACGAGGGAGACTTCTGGACCACCAAGGGCACAAACTCCAGCCTTTTCAACTGGAGACTTTATTAACTTAGATGAGGAAATAGACCCCGAGGAGCGGGAGTTCGAGCCCGAGGCTGAACCGGAGATGCCACCAGCACACTTTGCACACGGCTCGACTGGAGCCGGATACGAGGCAGGTTTGGAGTCATGGGGAATGCCTCATAATGATAGTCTAGGGGGAAACTCCATGGGTTGGCGTTACGGTGAGTATATGGGAACGGCCGGAGACCCAATTCCATGTGATTCGGAGCATGAGGTCACGAGTCAGTTTAGAGTTGTTCACCGCACTGGAGACATGGTGGGAAAACCTATATAGATAGATTCGGATGTGGCGGAGGAGTTACTTGCTCATATGGAGCGTGGGGAATGCTCTAGACCTAAGGTGGAGAGGGGTACTACCGATGTTGTTTACCCATCGTTGAGCAGTTATCTGGGAATGACTGATTTCAACTTAGGTACAACACCCGATTATGACTTTTTCCCGGCAGAGTCATCTTATGCCCCTGCTTCACTAAGGAGGACATCAAGAGCTACCGGTTGGACACCGGGGATGTATCGGGAGTGCGACTACCCGTAGAGGACCACCACCAAGATGGAGGCGACATGTTTTGTGACATATGTACCATATGTGTAATATGTAGTGTTTGCTTTCGCAGTTTGAATAAGTGAGTGTAGTTACTCACATGATGATAGGTTATGAAAGACTATGTTCCTTTTCCATGTATATACATGGTATATGTTTGGTGTGATTTGGCTATGTTTTACTTGGATTTTCATTGTGTGACTAACACTGTGCATAAGTTGAGCTCAGAAAGCATGAGCATGATGTAATTATGAGTTTTGCTTAATGTAACAGGGTTAGGGGGATAGAATGGCGACGGTAGTTGGTGAAGAATCTGAACAACAGAGGATGGAAAATGAAGCCAAGGCTAAGGAGGCAGCTGATGCAGCAGCAAGGGAACCATTACCACAGCCACTACCATTCCTTACGCAGCAAGATTTCGCTCAGTATATGAGGACAGCAGACGAGAGACAACGAATGCTTATTGAGTGTCAAATAAAGATGGTGCAGGATATGATGGACCGTGGTCGTGAAGTTTGGAATGATGGAGTACATGGAATCTCGTTGGCAGATTTCCTAAACACAAGACCACTTCCTTTTGCATCAGCACAAGAGCCAATGGACTCGGAAGACTGGCTATTGGACACCGAGAGGAAGCTTAACACAGTAAATTGCAATGATAGTGAGAAGCTTAGGTATGCCACACATCTACTCTGTGGACCCGCAGCAGCATGGTGGGACAATATTGTGGCCATACATCCTCCAGGAAGGGTATTCACCTGGGAGGAATTTAAGAAGAAGTTCAGGGAAGCAAATGTACCAGAGAGTATCATGGAACTAAAGAGAAGGGAATTTGAAAATCTCACGCAGAATGACAAGTCAATTATGAAGTGTGTCAGGGAATTCTCTCTTCTATCTCATTATGCTTCAGAGGACGTGAATACTGATGAGAAGCGGATGAAACGATTCATGAGAGGACTACATCCAGGTGCAAGGTTACAGTTAAGGATGTTAAAGGCAGCAAATTTTCAAGAGCTCATCGATGCAGCTATCACCATGGAAGATGATTACAAGCAAGTCCAAGATGAAAGGAGGAAGAAGGCCAAGATCGAACCTAGGAGGTATCCAGATGCCAAGCCAACTCCTTATATCAAGTTCAAACCCAAGTACAAGACCGGAGGGAATACTATACCTCGTGGTACAACAAGTGGGAACAAGGATATCATTTGCCACGGTTGTGGTGCGCGAGGGCATATAGAGAGGAATTGTCATCAACCTAGAATCATCTGCTTTGGATGCAAGAAAGGTGGACATATGATAAAAGATTGTCCTGAAAGGGGCCAGAGTGGAGGCCGAGGTACAGGGGGAGAAATGCACCGGGGTGGAGGTTTTGGAGGAGGTAAGAGTAAGAAGTCAACTTATGGGAGGTTGAATTGCACTAATCTTGAGGAAGTGAATCAATCCGACAAGACCGTGATAGGTACGCTCAAGCTCCTATCTCATCCCGGCAAAGTACTTTTTGATACCGGTGCTACTACCTCATTCATTTCGCAAGAATTTGTTGATCTTTATGGGATTCCGTGCAATAAACTAGAATACCCCATTACCGTTTTATCTGTGGGGGGCAAGATCTTAGTCACTCACCTCAGGCAAGAGCAGGTCATTATGATCCGCGATTGCATTTACCTAGCCGATCCCTTTCTTATCCCTATGAAGGATATGGCTGTAATCCTCGGAATGGATTGGTTGGAAGAAAATGGAGCTCAGATTGACTGCAGAGAGAAAAATGTCTCACTTAGGAGCCCAGGAAGGGGAAGGATAGTGTACCAAGGAGACCGACATGCACATATTAAAGTTCAACTACAACTCAATGCTCTAAAGGAATCCAGACTTGAGGATATTCCAGTGGTTAATGAATTCCAAGACGTATTTCCACAGGAACTACCAGGAATGCCACCAGATAGGGAAATTGAGTTTACCATTGACTTAATTCTAGGCACAACACCTATAGCTCAGGCACCATACAAGATGGGACCCAAGGAACTGGTTGAACTGAAAGAACAGTTGGATGAGCTAGAGCAGATAGGTTTCATACAAGAAAGTATTTCACCTTGGGGAACACCGGTAATCTTTGTTGATAAGTGGGACGGAGGACGTAGGATGTGCGGAGACTACAGAAACCTCAACAATGTCACCATCAAGAACAAATATCCTTTGCCGAGAATACAAGACTTATTTGATCAAGTTAGAGGCGCCGGAGTATTTTCAAAGATAGACCTTTGATCAGGGTATCACCAGATTAAGATCAAGAAGGAAGACGTTCCAAAGACAGCTTTTGTGTCAAGGTACGGACACCATGAGTATTTAGTTGTACCTTTTGGATTAACAAATGCACCAGCGATCTTCATGAACCTCATGAACAAGATCTTTATGCCATACTTGGATAAGTTTGTGATAGTGTTCATCGATGATATTTTGATCTACTCCAAGGATAAGGAGGAACATGCCAAGCATTTGAGGATTGCTTTACAAATTCTATGAGAACATCAGTTATATGCCAAGTTCAGTAAGTGTGAGTTTTGGCTAGACCAAGTAGAGTTCCTTGGACATGTGATTAGTAAAGAAGGTATAGCAGTAAACCCAAGCAAGGTAGCATCTGTTTTGGAATGGGAGTCACCAAAGAATGTCAAACAGATCAGGGGATTTCTGGGAATGGCAGGATACTATAGAAGATTTATAGAAGGATTTTCTAAGATTGCAGGACCGATGACCAAGTTACTCCAGAAAAATACACCGTTTGTTTGGACGGAGGAATGTGAGGTTAGTTTTCAAACACTTAAGGATAAGCTAACCACAGCACATGTGTTAGCCGTACCGGAAACTGGCAAGGATTATACCGTCTATTGTGATGCATCCAAGAACGGACTTGGGTGTGTTTTAATGCAAGATAGAAAAGTGATAGCATATGGGTCAAGGCAATTACGACCACATGAAGTTAATTACCCAACACACGATCTGGAACTAGCAGTCGTGGTGTTTGCACTAAAGGGATGGAGGCATTTTCTTTATGGAGCGAAGTGTGAATTGTATAGGGATCACAAAAGTCTCAAATACTTCTTTACTCAGAAGGAATTGAACATGAGGCAGCGTAGATGGTTAGAATTGATCAAGGATTATGATTTGACCATCAACTATACACCAGGGAAGGCCAATGTGGTAGCCGACGCTTTAAGCCGGAAGAGTACAGATACCCAACCGCTAAACCGGGAACTTCCCAAGGAACTACTTATGGATTTAGAAAGGTTGGATATTCAATGTCTTGAAGTACAATCTTTAGGTGGTTTAGCTACCGAGAAGGTAACGGAAGAACGACACAGCGATCTCAAGTACACAATAATTCGAAGACAAGATGAAGATGCATTTATTGCTGAAGAAATCCGCCGGATTAAGGAGGGTAGACCATCAGAATTCCGTCTGGGTGATTTTAGTTCACTCTGGTTTCATGACCGAATATGTGTGCCGGACATACCGGAGATCAAGGAATTGATACTAAAGGAAGCACACGAGACACCATATTCTATACACCCGGGAAGCACAAAGATGTACATGGATCTTAAGGAATTGTTTTGGTGGAATAACATGAAATGAGAGATAGCTAAGTTCGTGTCAGAATGTCATACCTGTCAAAGAGTGAAAGCGGAACATCAAAGCCCTGCTGAACTCATGCAACCTTTAAGTATTCCCGAATGGAAGTGGGAAGAAATTGGGATGGACTTTATCACAGGATTACCACTAACACCGAGGAAAAAGGACATGATATGGGTAATAGTTGACCGACTAACAAAAAGTGCACATTTCCTAGCTGTCAATCAGAAAGATTCCGGAGAAAAGTTAATAAATCTTTATGTTCAAGAGATAGTAAGCAAACATGGAGTACCAAAGACAATAGTATCGGATCGAGGATCCATATTCACCTCAGCTTTTTGGACTCAATTACATGAAGCTTTAGGATCCAAGCTGGACTTTAGCACTGCTTATCATCCACAGACAGGAGGTCAGACGGAGAGGACCAATCAGATTCTAGAAGATATGCTTAGGGAATGTGCTTTAGACTTCGGAGGGTCATGGGAAGAGCACTTACCTTTAGCAGAGTTATCTTATAACAATAGTTATCAAAGCAGCATTCAAATGGCACCATTCGAAGCACTTTATGGGAGGAAGTGCCGATCACCGATTTGTTGGTATGAACCAGGAGCTAGTAAGGAGTTTCATCCAGACTATGTCAAGGAGAAACAACATGCAATTGATGTCATTTGAGACCGACTGAAGATTGCGCAAAGTCGACAGAAAAGCTATGCAGATTCCAAGAGGAGGAAATGGGAACCTTAGGTGGGGGACATGGTTTATCTAAGAATTAGTCCCATGAAAGGAGTGCATCGTTTTGGAGTCAAGGGGAAACTTAGCCCAAGATATACTGGACCATTTAAGATTTTGAGTCAGAGTTAAGGAGTAGCCTTTGAGTTAGAACTGCCAAAGGAATTATCAAAGGTTCACAATGTATTTCATGCTTCTCAACTTCGCAAGTGTATGAAGACACCAGATGAAACTATATCTTACGATGAGGTCGAAGTGCAAGCTGATTTCACCTATATTGAAGAACCATCAAAGATTTTGGCAGAGAATTAGAAGCAACTCCGTAATAGGGCCATCAAGTTTTGCAAAGTACAATGGAAGCATCACCCGGAAAGAGAAGCTACTTGGGAGAAGGAAGAGGATTTAAGAACAGCCTATCCAGATTTCTTCAGGTATATCTCACCCCAAACTTCGGGACGAAGTTTATATTAAGGGGGGAAGTCTGTAACATCCCAGAACGTAGGACAATTTCGGGGTAGACTAGAAGGGCTTTTGTGCATTGCATCTGAAATTACGGGATTTTTTTGCGCTTTTGTTTCTAAAACCTAAGAGTGATCGAATCTCTCTTCGAGGGGAATTGGTAAACTCTCGAAGTGCGAAAGGTTTGGGCATGATCTCTTTTGATCCATTGTGGTGAGGAGTGATGATTTAGATTACCAAAAACCTAGCCATCAATTTTGAAATTGAACTAGTACACATATCAAGTTAGAATTTGAATGATTGAAAGTTGAATTAAAAGCACATTTAGAAAGGATAAATAAACATATAAAGAAATAGATAAGCATTAAACATCAATAAAGTTTAGAGAAAACTTAAACTTTATTGATCATCACACATAAGTTACAATGTATTTACAAAATTCAAGATTAAAAAGAATATTACAAATGTGGAGAGAGCCCAAGACAAATACATAAATAAGAAAAGAAAGATTACAAATATAATTCTAAAGAAGCTAAGAGTCTTCTTTCTTCTTTCTCTCTTTCTTTCTTTTCTTCATTCTGATCTTGATATCTGCAAGCAAATCAAAGGAATACAACATATTGTCATGGTAACAATTGACAAGTGTCAATTAGAAATAACAACCACTGTAGATAATCATCAAGGGTTTGGTCTTATCACCAAGGGAACCGGATAGAAATATCCCAGGCCTTGCTGAGGAGGGCAAGACACAACAGCAGCATAGTCACCAGGTACATGCCATCAGGTGTCACACACCCAGGACATCAGCACTAGGTATAAAAACCTCACAGCAGTGAAACAGGCCGGCTAAAGCCATAGTCGACCAAGACCAACACCAACAACACCACCAACATCAACACCCAGCACGCCACCATCACCAGGAACACACCATCACCACCAAGACCAGCATCACCATCACTGAATCATCACACACAAATCAACCCTGCTCATGTGTTGAGCAACAGGGAAGGTTTTCACCCCAGCACTTCATCATCAAAACCATCCAGCAAATCCAAAGGCCAACATGGTCACATAGTTCAACTAGGAACTAGGTCAAGCAGCTAGGAGGAGCAGGCTTGCCACAAGAAGCAGGAAATCAGAATACTCTAGAAGAACAAGCTACTCTTCAGCAGCAGGTTACTTTTAAACCAAAGCACACATGAGTGCTGGGAGAAAACTCACAAGTTATTCTCCCAAGCAGAGTGCACAAGGCACAACCACACAAAGAGCAAGCAAAGCCATGCAAAGATCAAGCAAAGCTTGATGAAATAGGGCTTTGGTCATCATTTGGATGTCCAGGAGGCCTAGACCTTGGAGGCAAGGCCATCCACAGCACCTACTCCCTAACACAACACCTTATCTGGGAATTTCTCAAGGGAAATACTCACAGAAGTAAGAGCTAAGCTAGGAGTGGCACATGGGTTGCCTAGCTACCAAGTTAAAAGCCTAAAACCTAGAGAACCATCAGCTCTATCAATTAAAATTGACCAAGACCAAGTTATCATCTGGGTTAGTGGACAGGGACACTTTTAATCAAATAAGCCACCAGCAGATCACTACAAAGAGTGATCCACTCTCCAAAGCATCAAATTTAAACCCACAGTAGCTGTGAACACCTCAGAGAGGCATCACAGAGAAGCAGTTAGCTAACAGCTACTGCAAGAGCCATCGCAGCAGGCTAAAATGATTGCATCACAGCTAGGAAGGATCTAGCTCAGCAAACTAAGCTACATCATTAAATCAGCACAACAGAACACTGCAAGAAAGTGTAGTGAAACTGTTAATGAACACTAGCCAATTGAACAACACATTCAGAATAACTAGAACACATAGTTATCCATGCACTTGATCAAATTGATCAAGATTAGCCACTAGCAAGCCAGCCAACAACAGCAAGTGATGAACAGACCACCAAGCTATACAGTTAACTGAATTAACAAGTTTCAGTTAACAGAGTTAACTGAAACCTTAACTGAAACTAGCAGTAATAGTTACATAAGCATGATCTAGCTTCAACAGTTTAGATCATAGAGCTTAATCAACACATCACAGCCACTGAACATCACAGCATCAGTAGAGGCTGGGGAAGAGACCCAGCATAACAGTAAGTGAAAAGAACACGGCCAGCACAAGCTCCAGAAGGGCAAGGCCAGCACAAGCTCCGGGTGAGCTTAGCCAGAACCAGCTCGAGTTGGGCCTAGCCAGCATGAAGCAAGCTTCAGAAGAGGGAGTAGCACGCATGGAGGGCTTGGGGCAAGCTCCAGGAGGGGAGCAAGCTCCAGCTAGACACAACAAGGTGCAGAGGAGGAGAAGGAGCAGCGACGCACTACACAGCGCCCTGGGATACCACCGTGGCATGGCGAGGCAGTGCCCGCGCGGCCACGACAGCATCGAACCAGAGGAAGACGCCGACGACACGTCGACGCAACAACAAGCTCACCAAGCCCAAGCACCACCGTGGACAAGGCCTAGCAACTCGAGGGCAAGCTCGAGGTCGCCATGGCCGGAGGCCCGAGCGTCGGAGGCGAAGGGGATGCAGACGACGAGGACGCAATCGAGCAGATCTGCGGACAGGCGGAACCGCCGTCGCCTGATCTATCGATTGGGCGCATCTCGGCGGCGAGAGACCGACGGGGCTGTCGGAATCAAGCGGGTGGGCAGTCGCCAGGTGAATCGCGAGAGAGAGAGGAACGGGTGAGCGAGGGGGAAAGGAGGCGGCCGGTCGGAACCGGACCGAGCCACTGGTCCGGCTCGACCAGTAGCTTGGCGCCGACAGGTGGCCTGGCCCAACAAGGGGCCAGGGATGGAAGAGAGAGAGAGAGGTGAGAGGGAGGTGTTTTAACCCGAAATAAAAACAGAAATTGATAAAAAGAAAAGGGCTTTTCTAGAAAAAGGCTTTTCAATGTAAATTAAAAGTAGAAAAATAAATGGAATTTCTACAAAAATAACTTTAAGTAACTTTAACTTCTCGAATCACTTAACTAGTGGTTTTGACAAATAAAGGGGGATTTATTCATAATTGTCTTAGACACCTTTCTTTTGAAAGGAAAATCTCTAGAATTAAATCTTATAAAAAGGGAAATTATAATCTTGAATTAAGATCAAGTAAATCCATTCAAGAATTTGACCTTAGTATTCTTGAATGAATTAACCTAATCTATATACTCTGATAAATCATAATTTGAGTATATTCACTTTAAATAATCCACCAAGTAAAAGAAAATTATTAAGATTGAAAGCTTAAAAGGTTTTCTTCTTAATTAGAATAGAACCCATTATCAAAATTGAACTCCATTCCAGGGTATTAAAGAATATTCTTGAATGAAGCAATTTTTAACATATACTCTTTAAATCATAAGAAGAGTATATAAACCCTAGGATAAGAATAAATATTTCCTGGGGGGTTAAAGGGACATACACACTATCAAAGAGCATGCATTATTTGAATCTTTAAACATTGCCCTTATCGGACATGATGCTGTTTTCCAGAACCCGAGGTCCCGGGTCACTTCAACAAATCTGACTGCACTACCTTGCAGTTTGCAGGCAAGTTCACTCTTGCTATATCTCTTGTTTATCTTTAACAAAGTACTTGCAAAATTACCGGTGGTATTATAATTATGATTGCATTAAAAAGCAAAGGTTCTGCTTTTCATGAATGAATATGCTTAGTGGTTAGCAATCATAATGGTTGTCGACCTAGGAAGGTGGGCAGTGGGACCATGGTAAGAGTATGGTGGACCCACTGTACCGGGAATGTTCACCTAGGACTAATAACCAATGTCGCAGTGATTCTTGTGCCGTAAAATACGGTCAACCATAGGGTCTGGAATGGGACGGAAGAGTCAGCTGTATCTTTTCCCTCATGCATATCAACGGACCGGCCGTTTCGGAGCAGTCGTCTCCCTGCGCGGAGCTTCGGGATGGGTGGATTCCCCCTAATGAATTCACGATTCTGGCGGTCTATGATGGATTGCGGCAACGACGGGGGTAGAGTGCCGAGGCCGGTGTTACCACAGTGCGTAACCGGAAACCGGTAGGGGGTGACTCTTTGCCTAGGAAAGGCAAGTATGCCGAGGTCGGCAACACTAAACTGTAGACCGGCGAGGGTAGCGAACCGAAGTTGGAGCCGCAAAAGGGTGGGTATGCACGGTCGCGGGAAGGAACAGTGATTGGCTCGGATCAACGGCTGGGCCCCATACAAGGAAGTGTGGACGGAGAAACGGATGTGCACAAAGTGTTGATCTCCTGGGTACAAGTGACCACCTCTGCAGAGTGTACAAAAAAGTATCAAGATACTCCTGTTCCGGGAAGGAGCTACGAACACGGCAGGAAAGGAGCCCATCGAAGCTCTAATCAACCTGTGAAGACTGACGGACATAGTTCTTTGAATAAAATCAATCTTTGAAGAAATGCTTACAAAAAACTGCATTTGGCCTAAGACTTTTAGTCTATGGTCGTAGCTAGTGCATCAAACACCTCTATCCTGTTAAATGAACTGTTGGGTAACGCTCGTTACT